>CM046002.1:60362043-61618548 GCA_025175895.1 Wurfbainia villosa
ATTTGTATGAAACTGTTAGTCGAGGCCTGATAATCTAAAAAGTTCCAATCAAATGTGCAGATCTGAGCAAATGTAAAGCCCTGTGGTCAGATCGGTCGAAGCAGAATGGTGTCCGCAGGTTTACAGTGAAGAGGTGAGGCTAAGTCCTCTGTAGGGGACAAAGCTGGCGTCGATCAAACGAAAAATCCATGTGGAACTTAGTAGTCGAGATCGGCGATGTTACTCGCTATCGTAATTCATATTACCCATCTTGTGCTAATCCTATTTTGCAGGACGATCGGTGAATGGATTCAAGTCATTTGAAGTCGATCATTGGAGATGTATTAGTTATTTGGATACCTATTTGGCAAGATCGGTGGTGATCGATCGGAGATCGTCTGCGCAGATGGAAAGGGCTTGAGTCGGCTGGAGAGTTTGAGTCATTGAAGAGCAAAATTTCGATCTTGGTCGGTGGCGTGGAGTCAACTGGAAAAGATTTAGTCGACTGGAAGACCATGAATTCCATATCGACGAAGCTGATGTAGTCATTTGGAAGGCATTACGATCTTGAAAAAGTTTATAAAAGTTGTGCTCGACGGATCCGAGGTTCTCGAACTCAATCAACATCAAAGTGTTGCCGAAATATTTGCTCGTCCACTAAATTTTCATTCCACAACAAGGCGACCTTCCGACACACTGTAAATACTTCTACAATCCCTTAGTGTCGGTATAAAGTCTTGTATTTTATTTTAATTTATTATTTTGCTTCTGCACTTAATTTTAAGAAGAGTGGGTAGTGTGTTACCCTTCTTCATCATTTGTAAAAAGTGAAAGCCTCCAAAGTCAAGAGTTCTCGAGTCGGAGGGTATTTAGTGAATTGCCCATCGAGGTAGCTCGCGGGAGAGCTACGGGCCTTGGAGTAGCAACCCAGTTAGGGTTGTGAACCAAGTAAATTGTTGTGTCTAACTTGTTTAATTTCCACTGCATATTCTATTTAGAAAAATTAATAAAATATCGAGATTCACCCCCTCCCTCGGTCTACTCGATCCTACAGAGTCTCCCACTTAAAGAGTCAAACTCAAAGCTTCATTTGACTATTTTAGGGGGGTGGCTAATGATACTGTTGTGACCTAATTTGGAGGATAGATATCATAATAGCAACTGATTGGAAGGGGGATGGTCGTGCGTGATCTGTTACTTAAACCGACTACACCTAATCAAAGGAAGTAGACCGAGGGGATAGGGTAACAACGTGAAGTAGGACGGAAAGTCTGAGGGCCAAAAGGAAGCTAGATGGATAACTTGGGATGCTAGTCGGGGGACGACTCGGGAAAGTGAGTCGGGAAGTGACTCGGGGGTTAGGGGAATTGCAAAGGAATGAGCCTCATGGCTGGAAAGGAGGGTCAAGTCAGTCAGAGGAGATGGCTGGAGAAAAATAAAGACCTTCAAGGAGAAAAGAGAGGATAAATATGAGGGCTAGAACATTCCTAGGTACGTTAACTTATAAGAGTTTGTGATACGATGTAACAAACTAGGACCCCACATAATATTCCCACAGGTCTCCATTTCTTATCCTCTGAACAGAATTATTCTTGAAGTAGAAGAGGGCTTGCCAGGTGGGCGATGAGGAGGATGGTTGGTTATATCACACCGGGCTGTCGAGAGCAAGGAGAAAGGAGAAAGAGGAAGGAGGAAAAAAAAAAGGGGAAGGGGGAGGAGAAGGATCTTGGCCAATTCAATTCCACTCAAATCATCCATGGAGAGACCGAGGTCACTAGACCGACGGAAGAAAAAAGAAGGAAGGAGCTTCTGGAGAGGGAGGAGAGGCAAGATTGAAGAGTAAGAGGAAGAAAGGAGAAGAGGAGTCATTGTATTCATCTCCTTACATTGTACACTATAAAATTTGTAAGAGATTTTCTCCATCTCCCGGAAGTACTTCCGAAAAAGAGAGGTTTTAGAGTTGAATAGAAATTGGAATTTCGGACCACGTTAAATCTCGTGTTACTGCTCATTATGACGTGTGTTCGCTTCACCCTCATCTATCACTCTTTACTGTTGCGACCGGAGAGAACCCTAAGCCTCTTTGACATCAGTGTCTCCTTCGCAAGGAGGTGAAAAATCTGGACCTCCGCATCAATGGACAAGAGAGAACCAAGTGCAAAATTTTGCTGATTGAAGAAGACATGATTGACTCCATCTATAAGACACTAGTTGTTCTTTCTTCGAAGGAGAAAATGAGGGATGATTGATTGAGAACAACGAGCACCTATATTGGAGGACAAAAGATTGTACTAGCACTCCGACGAGAGGATCCCACTCTCATTTTGGTATCTTCTATCTCTCCTCTTTTTTCTATGTCTAGGTATTCAGGGGTGGGCGCACTAGAGAAAGTCACCCATCCCTACTACTTCGCTTGAGCAACGTGTTAGACTCAGGTATGGATTTACCAGCAAAGCAACAGGTGAACATGAGTTTGTACAAAGTTAAAGACACTAATCCGAACTCAAGGTCGAGTTCTTTTAAATCCCGAGCGTCTGATGCAAGCACATCCAATAGTTTGATCAACTCTTGTCTTGTGATGTGTCTCTGCCTTCTTTTGAGTCGTGACAAACAACAATTAAGGCCTCAAATAAGGATTTCAATATCTCCATAAAAAAAATATGGAACAACTAAATTAGCGGCCTCCTCCAGCTGTCCCTACCGGCGGAGGAGGTAAATTAGGATCTCAGGTGACAAGTATAAAGAAAGGGGGTCGATCGATAGCCTAAGGCGATGAATCCCCTCGGGAATTGGCCCCTGTCCACTTAAGAATAACCCCTTTATACTTACCAACTGAGACAACCCTGGAGACTAGGATTTCAACATCTCCATTATCCCATGATATAGATGTGCTTCATTCAGGATCGGAATGAGACAAATTGAAACTCCCAGAGGCTACCATGATTTGTCCGTGGTCACCACCATGGTGTGCTCTATTTTGTAGCTTGACAGTGGTCTTCCAGTGGGAACCATAATTCATCCGTGGTCCCCACCATGACTGTTATCTCCACTACGACCAGACCATGATCCACACTACGATCGTAATGCACCACCGCCCCAACTTATGTTAATTTAAAATTTCATTATATTTTTATTTGTTTTGAAATTTTTTGTTTCAAATTTTTCTCAATTTTTAATCCATTTAAATACAGACTGGGACTCTGATAAAGAATTCAATGATTGTTTTAATTTAAACCTAGAGACGAACTTCTTTGTTTATAAATTTCCTTCTCCTTAGATTTTTCTACTCACCTCTATTCTAACCTCCCACGTGAAAAGTTTTCCATCCTGCCACTCCCCCTGCATCACTAACCAAGCATAACTAAGCAAATAGCCAATATGAGTTGGAAAATCTCGTCAGTATTAGAAAGAAAATAATTGTACCAGTTAAACATATCTCACTTATTTCTTGTAGCATTCCACAATAAAAAGATGCATTATCAATACATAATCACATTTTGAATTGTGTAAATGTTGGGACAAAAACTAATTGTCTCTGAATTAACATCATTGTCATGACAAAAATTTGATATTGACAATATTTTTTTCTACATACAACAACATGCACATTATCCAATTGCAGCTCCTGCTTGATGAGGGTGAAAGGATTTATCAAAACAAAACCAATTGCACTTTGGAAACCCTTCAAACTGTGGTGACCGTAGGTTTTGCTCATCAACGAGTCATCAGCAAGGGTAACACCTGTGTTAAGAGAAATCAGAAGAACCTTTGCTTGTCCACCACTTACGACTGTGAGAACTACGAACTCGTTGGAACCATCGGTGCCATGCAGGATTTTCAGGGCCTGGTGTACTGGTAAAAAGGAAGCAAGGGTAACGGATCATCAAAAATACTGAAAAAAGGAAGTGCACGTTTGAAACTCACACAGGAAGAAGAGCATCGGATTTGTTTTCTGTGCTTGAGAAAATTCTGCAGATTCCACCAGTTAAATGGTTGTTAATAGATATTCACTAGGTAGGAAAATGACAACTCAGGATATAGAAACAGCAACACTAACTCCTTGCATGCCTCAGCAGAAGTCTCCATCGTCTCAAGTTCCTTTAGTTCCGTCTGCATCCACACAGGTATAATCACTTTAAGATTTAATCCTTTTGATTACTTATGAAGATAGGCAGAATATCACATTGTACACGAACTCCAACAACCTAGTTTGATGATATTTAGTCTTCTGGTGCTCCAACACTATGAACAGTTATTTTGGGGTTTCTTCAGGTTTCTTTTGTGAATTACGCTATATTATGTAGGAACGTTGATGACGTAGGAATGTTGATGACGTGCTAGAGGGATGAATAGCGTTTTGATTCGTTTGGAATTTGATCGCTTGCATACTTGTCTACAATATTTGTTAATGCAACGGAATATAGAATAACAATAACAAAATACAACAAACACGAATGCAATACACAAACACAAAGATATAACGTAGTTCGGAACTTAAGGTTCCTACTCCATGGGTTAAGCTCAAGTGAGCTCTAGTGATGCACACCACCACTAATAAACTCCTTGAAACAATCCGGAAGTGGAGAAACCTCTTACAAGTGATTACAAAAGTAATACAACAATAAGAACAAGATACAAGCAATTACATTAAGCAAATGAATACAAGTAAAGAAAACACTTTACAAATGTGAGCTTTTGAATGTTTGATCTTTGGTTGCTTTTGGAATACCTTGAAGGTCTGGAATCTTGAATTCTCCTTCAAATTCCTCAAGAAACATGGATCAAAATCCTCCTCTTCGTGCTCCTTATAAAGCTGCACCTCGAGCTGATTTTCGCCTTTCAATCGACTACTCTTACCCAAAGAATCGAATCGTTGTCTCACAACGGCTATATCCACCAACGGATACATAGCAGTCGACTGCCAAACCCTATCAGTCAACTGATGCTCCGGTAGTCGACTGATCAGTCGACTGGTCATAACCCCAGTCGACTGCTCATAGTCGACTAGGCTGCCAAGTGTCAAAACACTTGATCAGTCGACTGATAAACCTCAAACATGAGGTTTAACCCAAGTATGATCCTCTCATACTTGATAGACCACCCTTAGCCTAGACCTAAGTCTTCTAGCCACCTCCATCAGCCTCACACCTATTGAATCCCTCTCAAGACTTCATCAATTAGTACTTCCATCAACTATTGTCATGCTAATCGGGTCTCCATTGCCAAGGCACATTTGGGTTTATTACGCCAAGACACGCTTGGACTTTATGCCGCCAAACATTGGACTTATGTCGCCAAGACTACAGCTTGGACTTTCCATGTCAAGCACACAAGACTTGGACTTCCCATGTCAAGTACACAAGACTTGGACTTTCCATGCCAAATACCCAAGACTTGGACTTTCCATGACAATCACATTGTCATACGTTTTGTCAAACATCAAAATATTGTTCGAGTCAAACTCAAGTCTGATCAATCGTAATCCGAATCGATTGCACCAACATATTATTATGGAAATGTTTGAAGCAATCTGGTCAACGCATGAAATGAATTCTTTTAGTAAGTCTATTTTTGCACGTCAGTGGAGGTGATATTAAGGGAGAGTGCTTCTCAAACCGATTAAAATATTCCTTGCCTAGCCTATAGCTGACAATAAGAAAGATAATATTTGGCTGGTACGAAGTAAAACAATATTGTTGTGAAATGCCACTTTCGGATCCTGGCTTAGGAAAGTCATTTTATGCCGTCAATTTTTTATCCTCTCTCTCTCTCTCTCTCTCTCTCTCTCTCTCTCTCGGTTCGATCCGACCATAATAATATCCTAGCAAACGTAACACAAGTTAGAAGGTGTCGGTATTCCGGCGATGCCCCCTCCGATGTCCAAGTCAGAAAGAAGAAAATAAAATAAAATGTAGAATGTAGCTAATACAACAAAAAGTATAACCAGACCTTTTTTTATCTCAACCTGTCTGCCGATCAAGATTCTCTCTCTATGGTACCTTTTGATGGGTTGTTAGGGGACAACCATTACAGGTAATTTCTACCTGACATGTCATGTGTTCAGATGTTATCATTGGGAGAAATTGTTAGAGGGGGTTGAATGTGACAACTGTTGAGATGAATCGCCTCAGTGGTCCCTGGGATCCAAACTCCTTATGCTCCCGAATCTGAAGTTCCCTACTTCTCATGCCCCCAACTCCTTCGACTCTCGACTTCCCGAGTGGCCAAGCTCCCAACTCTTTCGTTTCCTGACTTCCCAAGTGGCCGAGATCCCAACTCCTTCGGCTCCTGATTTCCCAAGTGACCAAGCTCCCGACTCCTTCGGCTCCTGACTTTCCGAGTGGCTGAGCTCCCGACTCCTTCGGCTCCTGACTTCCCGAGTGGCCGAGCTCCCAACTCCTTTGACTCCCAACATCCCAAATCACCGAGCTCTCGATTATCGCATCCTCCTGGGTCCCATGGGCCTCATTCCTCTCCTCCACTATCCCTCAAGGCCACAAGTATCTAGTTGAGAACTCATATCCAGCAGTATCATTAGCCACACACCGCCCCCTCCCCCCCTGAAATAGTCAGACGATTCGAATAAGTCTGAGTCAGACGATTCAAATAAATCTAACGTCAATAGGTCCTTTCTCATATATAGCCCACTTTAGTCAGACCGAGGGTTTACAAACGGCCTCGGTTGGATGACAACATTTCTCTTTTCTTCTGCACTCTAGAGACTTTGCCTTATAACAATACTTTCAACAAAGAGAACCTTGGTCGGACCAAAGACTTACAAACTGTCTTGACCGAGTGGGTAAAAATACTTCGCTTCAAACAACACTTTATAAAATGAATGTGAGAATCGGGCTGAGGGCTTACGAACTGCCCCGATCAGTCGAGTAAAAATACTTCGCTTCGCCGAGGACTTACAAACTGTCTCGATTAGGCCTAATAAAACATAACAACACTCCATTTGAGAACCTCGGGGTCGAGCTGTGGACTTACAAACCACCTCAGTGGGGCATTATACTTCTTCAATACACTTCAACGGGACTAAAGGTTTACGAACTGCCTTAGCTAGGCAGAGTCCTCCCCGCTTTACAGGTGCGGGGGAATTTCTTCGACACACCCTAGCCGAACAAAAAAATTTCTTCTTCGATGCACCCCAGTCAGACCAAGGGTTTATGTACTTACTCGGTTGGATGGAGTCATCCCCGCTTCATAGGTCTGGAGGAACTTCTTCGACTCACCCCAGTCGAACTGAGGGCTTATGAACTGTCTCGACTGGGCAGAGTCCTCCCCGCTTCACAGGTCCAGGGGAACTTGATTCTTTGACACACTCAAGCCGGATTGAGGACTTACGAACTGCCTCGGTTGGGCAGAGTCGTCCTCCCCACTTCACAGGTCCGAAGGAATTTACTTCTTCGACGCACCCCAGTCCGACTAAAGGCTTACGAACTGCTTCAGCTAAGCAGGATCCTCCCCGCTTTACAAGTCAAGGGGAACTTATTTCTTCGACGCATCTCAGCCAGACCAGGAACTTATAAACTACCTTGGTTAAGCAGAATCCTCCCTATTTCACAAGTTCGAGGGAACTTACTTCTTCGACACACCCCATCCAGCTGAGCAAAGTCCTTCCCGCTTCATAGATCTAGGAGAATTTACTTCTTCGACGCACCCTAGTTGAACCACGAGCTTATAACTACCTCGGCTAGACAAAATCCTCCCCGCTTCACAAGTCCGAAAGAATTGACTTCTTCGACACACCCCAATCGAACTGAGGGCTTACAAACAACCTCGACTAGATAGAGTCCTCCCCACTTCACAAATCTGGAGAAATTTACTTCTTCGACACACCCTAGCCAGACCGAGGGTTTACAAACTGCCTTGGTTGAATAGAGTCTTCTCCGCTTCACAGGTCCGAGGGAATAATAACACTTCGTCCAGACTAAAGACTTATGAACTGCCTCAGTCGACCCAAGCTTGGCTCTACGCTCATCCCCGCTTTAGTTTTTCGAGGGAATAATAACACTTTGTCCAGACCGAAGACTTTCAAACTGCCTCGATCGACCCGAACTCGACTCTTCGTTTCTCCCTGCTCCACTACTTTGAGAGAATAATAACACTTCGTCCGGACCGAGGACTTACAAACTGTCTTAATCAGCCTGAGCTCGACCCTTCGCTCCTCGCTCCACTGCTTATGAACTGTCTCGACCAGCCCAAGCTCGGCTCTACACTCCTCCCTGCTTCACTACTTCTGGAATAATAACACTTCGTCAGGGCCGAGGACTTACAAACTACCTCAATCGGCCCAAGCTCAGCTCTTTTCTCCGCCTCACTCTTCGAGAGAATAATAACATTTCGTCCGGACTAAGGACTTATGAACTGTCTCGATCGACCGGAGCTTGGCCCTTCGCACCTCCCCACTGATGTGTGATTATTGTAGAGTTTTTGTTATCATTTTGGTACACATCTTATCTTATTTCATGACATTCATTACATATTTATCTATTGTTTTGCATCATTTTGCTACTTTCCTTGTTCGGAGGTTTGCTCTTGGTTATTTTTCTTGATAGGCCGGAGAAGAAAAAAGGAGCTTTAGATGGAGCAATTCTAGTAGGGAACCCGCTCTGATTGTGTCCCAAGATACGGGCATGTTCTCCGAAGCTAAACAGATCAAAAAAGAAGCAAAAGGAAGTCTCCAATGAGAAACACAGACCATATCCCTTGAGTGGCATTTTTCGAAGATGCGGGGATGGACCGAAAGGTGAATCCAGTACTCCGATCTGTAGAAAATCGAGACATGGAAGATCAACTACGAAAGTAGACCGATTTGCCACGACGATCACTAGGCCATCACAGAACTTAATGAATCTATTCTAAGGCGAGGCCACACAGTAGAAGGCAACTCGAGGATTATGTAATAGGGGTCTCCTTGAGAAAGCAATCCTTCAGCTCGGTCACTCTGAAAGTAAACGTCAGATTGGAGTAGATACGCCAGTATAGTTCCAAAAGATCACATCAGATAAAATAGGATAGTCTATCTATATGCAAATCGGATAAAATACGATAGTCTACCTATATGAACAATCATTGAGAATGAAGAATTAAATATAGATCTTATGTTAACAATTATTATAGTGAAATCGAAATCTTAGAATCATCCTCTCAATTCAGAATTCTCTGGTTCCTCAATTTTCTATTCCTTCTTTTTAATTCTATATTTTCTCACTTGCACTTTCTAATTTTAAAGCAAATTCTCAACCAACTGATTTGATCTAAACAATTTACATTCCCTTATTAGATCAATACTCAATTTTCGGTCCTCGTGGAATCGATATTTTTTATTACTTGATGACAATCATGCATTTACGATACATAGTTAACACCACGTCAAGTTTTTGGTGTCGTTGTCGGAAACTAATTTAAATCGATATTGATTAAATTATGAATTGATTGGATTAGACTTCTTTATTTTTTCAATTTTGCATTATTTTCTAATATTTTCTTTTCTCTTTTTCCTTATTGTATTTCCCCTTTTCTACTTCACTGCTATCTTATGTTCCTTTCTCAGGTGACCAATTATGCATGCGAAGACATTCCAGATCAAACGACTTACTTCCATTCAACCTTGAAATTGACAAAACCTTTCACTAAAGGCAAACCAAACAAAGAATCATGGAGGATAAATTGCCACATAACAACACCCTAGCAAACTTAGAGAATCAACCTTTACAAGATTATGCAACACTAAGCACTAAAGAGTTGAGGTCTTGCATTGTTAGTCCAATAATTGAAGCCAATAATTTTGAATTGAAATCTGCATTAATCCACATGGTGCAACAGAACTAGTTTGGGAGAGCTCATATAGCAGATCCGAACTTACACTTGAAAATATTTCTAGAAATGTGTTCTACGACAAAGCTCAATGGAGTTTCGATCGATGCCATCAGATTAAGTTTATTTCCATTTTCTCTTAAAGACAAAGAAGCTATGGTTGCACTCTTTTTATGTAGGAAGTAAAACTTATGGAATTAATGTGAGCTACAATTTCTTAATAAGTTTTTCCCATTGAGCAAAATTGCTTATATATGCCATTTGATAACAAGATTTAGGAAAAAAGATCTTTATTCGAAGCTTGGGATAGGTTTAAAAGTCTGCTCCAACAGTATCCACATCATGGATTTGGAAGATGGTTGGTAATACATACCTTTTATAATGGAATTTCTTATGCTACTAAGATATCATTGGACTCCGTGGGGCTCTAATTTACAAACAATAGAAGAAGCATAAAAAGTAATAGAAAATATAGCACTTAACCACCATCAATGAGCCATGAAGCAAAGTTATCCGGTACAAAGTTCAAGAAAGTACCCGTCAACTCTGTAGATCACTTAGCAACGAGAATGGATGTACTTAGCAAACGCTTTAATTCATTAAGTACGAACACGGTGAATGATGCTAATGTGCTTTGCGAGATTTATGGTTCAACAGGACACTTCGAAGAAAATTGCCCAGGACTTACATTCAGCCAAGGGGCTGAACAAGTAGATGTTGTAAACAATTTCAATCGAGGCCAAACAATTCTTACTCTAATACCTATAATCCTGGCGAGCGGAATCATCCCAACTTTTTCTACAGAAATAACCAAGAGAATTATCAACAATAAAAAGGGTATAAACAACAATCCGTAGCACAAGAAGTTCCCCCAAAATCTAGACCAAGCAAACAGTGAGTTCCAACAAAGACATTTACAGACTAAAAAGATACTAAAAGATTTGAAGATTACCGTGGATAGCCTCGCAAGTCACACTAAAGCACCAGGGAAATTCCCCAGGCAAACAGAAAAGAATCCTATCGAACACTGCAATGTTGTGGTGTTAAGAAGTGTAAAGAGTTTGGAGGAGCCCCAAATCTGTGAAGATGAGTGTTGATGCAATTGACCTCAAGTCAAGGTTGACCAAACTCGAGTTGGGCTCGAGTTGAATTTCGATGTTTGACAATAGACTGATGAAGAGTGAAGGATGATGATATGGGACATCCGAGATTGTATGATGAAGAAGGAGATTGTTGGTGTAGTCATCATTAGATCAGATCGATCGATGATACATATAGTGTCAAGTTTGAGCGTGAAGTCAAATAGGTCAAAATTGATCGGATACTTGACAAGTTGTGAAAGTCCAAGTATGTGATGGAGGACCAGACACTTGGTGGTTGGCAAGTGAAAAATCCATGCAGGTCGAGGAGGACCGGATGCTTGGTGTAAGTGAAGTCCTGACAGATCAAAGTGACCGGATACTAGGCAAATGAAGTCCCAACAGATCAAAGTGATCAACTAAGGTGAGAGATTCCGGATCAAGGGATGATTGAATCTTTGGGCGAAAAGATTACAGTAAGTTGAGGTCAACCAGATACCAGGTAAAACGAGAGCTAGCTTGAAATTAGGCTAAGACTGAGGCATTAGTCAAACAAGTGTTGAGTTCAGAAGTCAACTGTCAACTCAACTAGTTAAGATCAGTCGACTGATGGTCTTGATCAGTCAACTAGGGTTGGCGCTCGGAAGGACGACGCTCGAGAACACAGGTGCTCAGGAAGCACGACTCGGGTGCTCGGGGAGTCGGTGTTGGGGAAGCATGACTCGAGCGCTCAAGAAGTCAACACTTGGAAATTCTGTGCTCGGGAAGTCGATACTCAGGAAGTCAGGTGCTCGAGAAGAGGCGCTCAAGACTTGGGTACTCGGGAAGCACACGAGGTGCTGAGAAAGTCAGCGCTCGGGAAGCTTCGACACAGTGTTGGGCTCGAGGTCCAGATAGTCGACTGATGTTACTGTAGCAAGTCATAGAAGATTGGTTGGTCGACTGGTACACAATAGCATGTGAGAATCCGACGTGGATCATGTCGTTGGAGAGACAGTCGAGTCATTAGTCGACTAAGGGTAAAGTCAGTTGATTGGTAGGCGAAAATCAACCCGATAGTAACCCTATAAAAGAGAGTTTCGTAGTGATTTGAAGAAGTCAGTTCTGGGTGACTTTGAAGAAGTGTTGCTGCATTCCAAGGCATTTCAAAGCAACCAAACAGTGATCAAACAAAAATTTCATTGTGTAAAGTGTTTTGATTCTTGTTTTCTCATTTCATTTATATATTTCGTATTTGGTTGCTCTTCTTGTAAAAACACATGTTATAAGAGGTTTCTCCACCTCCGGAAGATTTCTAAGGAGAAAAGATAGTGGTGATCTATCGCTAGGAGCTAAGTCGTGGAATAGGAACCGGAGGATTCCGAATCACGTAAAATCCCAGTGTCGTGTGTTTGTTGTATTTTATTTTTGTTTATATTTTATTTCTGTTGCACTAACTTTTTGTAGACAAGCACTAGTGCGAAATCGACAATCAAGTACGAAATCGTTATTCATCCCCCTCTAGCGACGCCAAAGTACTAACAAGTGATATCAGAGTAAAGTCACTCTTCACTAGACTAACCGCTAATGGAGCACAAGGTTGGAGGTTAAGCGGACTCATTGCAATAAATGGTGTTCAACGATGGATTTGAACTCGACACAAGATTTTCTCCACCCTATGGGCTAGAAGGTTTTGTTCAATGGAAAACAAGAACAGAGATGTTCTTCCAAATGAGCATAGAGGAGTGGTTTATCCTAATGGAGGGGTTCAAAGTTCCAACAGACAAAAAGGGAAGAACTCTCAAAAGAAGTAAGTAGACTAAGGAACAAATCTTAAGATCTGGGGCAAATAAAAAGGTAATGAAAATTTTAATTAATTTGATTCCAAATGACCTATTGTGCAAGATAGGTAAATATCAAGCTATTAAAGATTTATAGAGCAAGCTTGCCAAGATTCATGAGGAGCCCTCATTGACACAAGGTGAGGATCAGTCCGAAGAAGAAAACTCATCGGCTCAAGCTCATGAAGATTCGGAGGTTGAGATATGCTCAATTTCCGAGTTGAAGGAAGGTGTAAAAGCCTTTATCTCAAGGATTGAGATGAAGGTTAGATCATCGACGCCGGAACAAGAGGAGTCCTCAGCATCCATAGCCGATGATGAACCATCCCATGTTTCCCCTACGACCAAGAAAGGTAACACAACCTCACTATGTAAAAATAAAGATCATATTATTTGTTTTGAGTGTAGGGAAAACGAGCATTATAAGAATAAGTGCATAAAATGAAGCGAGAAGAAGGTTCTATGGCACCAAAGACAAAGGAAAATCCAAAAGAGGAATCTTGATATGCAAAGGTAAGGAATACATTGTGTGTTTCTTGTGCTACTAAAAGGGGCATTATCGGAATCAATGTCCAAGGGAAAGACATCTAAAGGACATTAGAGGAAGCTCAAATTTAAAGGGAGCTCCTAAGGCAAGACAAAAGATATTTTTTCTTAATGCAATTTCAGTATTTCATAATGAAAAACTAGTTAAGCCTAAGTTTTATCATTTAGGTGCTCAATATCATTATCATAAGTCTAAGGACAATTCTAGACGTTTAGCTCAAGAACTATCCTACCCAAGGAGAACTTTAGAACTTTTAAAGGTAGACCCATTTTACATAAGAATACAAAGGATGAGAAGAACCTAGACAATAACCCAAAGAAAATAAACATATGTCTAGAAATAAAAATAATCAAAAAAAGCATGGAAAATCAAAAATTGAGGCATTAAAGGAAGAAAATTAGGTCTTGAGATTAAGACTTAACAAATTAGAGAAGACCTTAAAAAGATAAAAAAAAATGTGTTTAATGGGTTAAAAGGATAAAATTTAGATTTTAATAGGCAAGAGCTATCTAGGGACAAGAAAAATTTAGGACACAAACCTAAGCCCAAGAATGGTGTACCTTCATAATATAGTATTCCATATAATTATAAAACTAATCTAGGTATAGAAATGTTAAGATTACAAGGGAAACTATCCTTAGAGTTGATCTTGATGAGACTACAATGACTAAGGCTTCCAAGAAGTTTAAGAGAGTCATTAGAAAGGTATCAAGAGAGGTTATCCCTAGTAAATACCTCGAAAATTCAGAGAATTCCAATAGGTATTAGGTTCTTAAGAGTGTAATCCCTTCACACTAAATGGGTATAGGGTATGTCAACTTAGAATAAAAAGGTAATTAACTCAACCATAGTAGATCGAGGTATAGTGATACTTTGAAAATGAAATTAGAATTATATCCTAAAAAAAAATTAATGTCCTAATAGAATTAAAAGTTTGAAAGACGATCATGATTAACATATTAGATTAAAGTCCATGGTGTATCAAGTTTGGAATTTTGACACACTCAAAAAAGTAAGTCTGTCATTATGTCAAATTTAGTATTTGATATAATTGTAGATAATGACGAATAGGTTTAAGACTTAGGTATTGTCATTATTTTATATATTTGTCATACTTTGTGTGGCATACTACGTGTCATGATATCATGTATCACATGACTGTAAAAAATATATTATTTTGATACTTATGATAATTTTTATCTCGCCATGATATCATCATCATTTAGGAATGATAGATTTTCTTTTGAAAGCTATGCAACTAATATGTCATGATTATATTCATGCATTTATTTATTTGAAATTTAAAAAAAAAATGACATTATTTAATATCTTAGATAGGATGATCAAATTAAAAATGTCTAGATAGAAATGCATGATTTTTTAGTATAAAAAAGAACTAATTTGCATCTCACAAAAATCAGGATGACTTGTATGTGTGTTTTGAGACACTCTAGATACAAGTGAGATGGTAGAATAATGAGTTAAGTTCAAGGTGCTTATATGGTGCATCACTTAAATTCATCAAATGATATGAAAAAATCATGAGAAAAGCTAATATACAAGTCATGTACACTTGTCCCATTGATCATGATTAAAAATACGATTTAAAAATATTTTTAAAATTATCTTGGAAATCTTGGTAAAGTCTATCTGTTGATAAGAATCGTTATTAATTGATACAAAGTTAGATTAAAACATTGAAGGTTTCAATAGTTTTCAACTTCGTATTATTTTTTAAAAAAAAATGAGTATTTTCATAGAAAATTATTTTTCTCCAATAGTATTTGAAATAAGAAATGTGCATATGAATCAAGATTTTCCAAAAAATATAGAATTACTTATACATTCCAAAAAAATTCAATTTCAAGAAAATCAGAAACCAGTCGATTGGTGGACTCCTCGGTCGACTAGCAGGATTGTTTTGGCCAAACGTTCTGGTTTAGTCATTTAGCAATAATCCTAAATAACTTAACTACTCCTAACCCTCTGATATGCTCAGAAAAGCATTAAAAGGAAAAGATTTTTAGTGAAAATGAATAGGAGAGTTAATTATGATAAAAATTAAATTTTAAAGGGATGTTCATTTTTGGAGTTTAGATCTCCTATAAGTTTGGGGCTTCTCCAAAGACATTATTGGTGCAATTGTTAAGGGGGAGCAAGCTTTTACGGAAGGTTGTCTTTTAAGATGTGATAAGTGTTTTATCACTAAGAAGAATAAAGGGTTTGATGGAGAATGAGGTATGAAGGGAGTGAGATTTTTTAATGTATGTCAAAGGGAAAGTATGAAGGGTTTAAATTAGTAAACCTTTATTTTATGCTTTAACATAAGAAGTGGTAAGTTGGGCATATAAAAATAGCCTAACTTAAAGATATTATCAAATATCAAAAAGGGAAAGATTGTTGGTGCAATCGGTCTCAGGTCAAGGTTGACCAAGCTCAAGTTGAACTCGAGTTGAGTTTCAATGTTTGACAATATAACAATAGGTTGATGAGTAGTGAAGGATGGTATGGGACATCCGAGGTTGTGTGATGAAGGAGATTGTTGGTGTAGTTATCATTGTATCAAGTTGATCGATGATACATGTAGTGTCAAGGTTGAGTGTGAAGTCAAGTAGAACAAGATTGATCGGATACTTGACAAGTTGTGAAAGTCCAAGTGAGTCATAGAGAACTAGACACTTAATGGTCGGAAGTCCAACAAGGTGTTGACAAGTAAAAAGTCCAAGTAGGTCAAGGATAATCAGATGCTTAGTGTTATTTAAGTCCTATCAAATCAAGGAGATCGGATGCTAGGTAAGTGAAGTTCTAACAAGTCAAGATGATCAAATACTAGGCAGGAGAGGTTTCGGTAGGTCAAGGGTGATCGGATGTTGGACGAAAAAAGTCTTGGTAGGTTGAGGTCAACCGGATACCAGGTGAAGCAAGAGTTGGCTTGAAATTAGGCTGAGACTGAGGCATCATTCGACTGGTAATAGTGTTAAAGCAAGTGTTGAGTTCAGAACTCAACTGCCAACTTGACTGGTTAAGATCAATCAATTGATGGCCTTGATCAATGGACTGGGGTCAGCACTCGGGAGGACGGTGCTTGAGAACACGGGTGCTTGGGAAGCAAGACTCTGATGCTCGGAGAGTCGATGCTCCCGAAGCATGACTCGAGCACTCGGGAATTCAACGTTAGGGAAGTCGGCACTCGAGAAGTCGGTACTCGGGAAGTCGAGTGCTCGAGAAGAGGCACTCGGGACTTGAGTGCTCAGGAAGCACTTGAGGAGCTAAGAAAGCTCTAACACAGTGCTCGAGAATGAAGTCCTAGTACTCGGCTCGAGGTCCAGACAGTCGACTGGTGTTACTATAGCAAGTCATAGAAGATTGGTTAGTCGATTGATAGGATACGCCAGGCGACTAGTGCACTATAGTACGTGACAATCCTCCATAGATCATGCCATTGGAGAGACAGTCGAGCAACGGTCGAATAATCAATCAACTGGGGGTAAGATCAGTCAACTGGTAAGCAGAAATCAGCCCAATAGTGACCCTATAAAAGGATTTCATGGTAATTTGAAAAAGTTTGTTCTTAGTGACTTTGAAAGAGAAATGTTGCTGCATTTCAGACCTTCCAAAGCAATCAAACAGCAATCAAGCAAAGATTTCATTGTGTAAAGTGTTTTGATTCTTATTTTCTCATTTTACTTGTATATTTCATATTTAATTGCTTTTCTTGTAAAGACACAAGTTGTATAAGGTTTCTCCACCTCCAAAAGATTTCCGAGAAGAAGAAAAGATAGTGGTGATCTATCGCTAGGAGCTAGGTCGTGGAGTAAAAATCGAAGGGTTCCAACCACCTAAAATCTCGATTAATACGCGTGCTTATTGTGTTTTGTTTTTGTTTATATTTTGTTTCCCCTGCACTATCATTTTGTAGACAAGTACTAGCGTGAAATCAACGATCGAGTACAAACTCGCTGTTCGCCCCACCCCCACCCCACCCCTAAAAGCGGCCAAGGTCTTAACAATGAGGACGCAAGCAATATAGCTAATGAGAAAAACAAGACCACGAAGATCATGAGTGGAGAAGTGACTTTTCAAGAATCTTATAAGAAGGCCATAAAAGAAGCACTATCGAAACCGCCTTTGAGGACATATGTGTCGCCTCTTCCTTTCCCATAGTGGCTTGCCAAAGCTAAGAAGGATTAAGAATTTGGTAAGTTTGTGAATATGTTTAGGTCCAACTCTGTGAAAATTCTGTTGCACGAGGTTTTGCATCAAATGCCTCAATTTGTTAAATTTATGGAGATTTTATCGCACAAGAGAAAGAATGAACACTCGGAAACCATTGTGCTGACAGAGGGGTCTATCGCGTTAATTCAAAGTGGGAACCCTCCAAAATTAAAAGAACCAAGAAGTTTTTCCATTCCATGCTACATTGGATCAACTAAAATTAGTAAGGTTTTTTGTGACCTAAGAGCGAGTGTGAGTTTAATGTCTTACACATTTTGCAGAAAGTTAGGATTGGAAATCTCAAACTAATGACAATGACCTTGCAATTGGCGGACCATTCTTGTAGGTATCCTAGAAGATATGTCAGTTAGGGTGGGTGACTTCGTGTTACCCACCGATTTTGTCATTCTTGAGATGGAAGAAGACCCACGTATACCTGTCATTCTTGGAAGACCTTTTCTGGCCACTGTTGGAGTCGTCATTGATGTGAAGAAACACAAACTCTCCTTGGCAATTGGTAAGAAGAAAATTGAATTCGAACTTTTGAAAGTTATTGATCACGCGCCTTTGGAGAATGAGTGTCACAGGTCAAAGGGCATGTAAACAAAAGGGTTGTCGTCGAAAGAAATGCTAATTCCCAAGTCCAAAAATGACTATAATGGGGAAAATAAATGTCATTCCAGCAAAAGTGAAGATGAGAAAGGAAAAGGTTGAAGAGAATTCTAGAGGAGGGGAGCTAAACCCCCTCAAAGCGAAGGCACTAAGTTGAATCAACCAGGGGTCGAGCTTGTGATCTTGGGAGGCAACCTAAGTTTTTCCTTTTGTTTTGTCCATTTTTGAACTTTTCTTAGAGTATTGAAGATTTTGATTCTTTGTTTTTACTTATTTCAGGGCATGAAAGCAATAACATGAACAAAAGAGATCAAAAATATCACTCAAGGATAAACACGAGGGGTAGTGCCTCTGTGCACGACTATATTTCATCACCCGAACAAAACACAGGCAGGTCATGCCTTGCCACACGGTCGTGTCCCACCTCACAAATATTTCCAGAGTCGAACACGTCTTTCGTGACATGCTCGTACAACCGTGTTTCGCCATAAATCAATTCACAAAATGAAACACGGGGGGTCGTGTTTCCCGACACGCCCGTGTCACGCCCCCCGTGATGACCTTATAAATAGAATTTGGTCATATTTCTCCCCCCAAAACCACTCGTGTTTTCCTCTCCGAAATCCTAGAACTCATTGCTTTGCACCTCTAACCTCGATCTTGAGCCCATTTCGACCTAAGAGTTCAGTTTCTTTGCTCTCCTCATCACCATCGTCCTAAAATCCTACAGTTCTAACCCCCGAATCTCAAGTCTTTGCCACTTTTTCATCAAGATTCAAATCTAAAGCAAGGATAAAGAGATCAAGGCATGGTGAGGTTTCATCTTCCAAGCCAAATAGCAAGGACAAGGGCAAGGAAAAAAGCAAACGACAAAATTAACGACCCCATAGGCATTATCTTTCGCAATGAAGCACAAAAATCCAAATTTGAAATGCTTTTTAAACGTAGGAATGTGCCAAATAGATATATTGATGAACATGTCATGGAAACCCCAAGGATTAGGGACGATATTATTTGGTTGTTTAAAAAGGTGAGTTAGGAGGAATTTATAAGCATTAGATGCCCTACCTATGCTAGGATTACCTAGAGTTCCAAAGCTCGGTGAATGCGGAAATTTTGACAGGCCACGGATGTGTAGAAGGGAGGATCACATTTAGGCTTTTTAATGATGAATATGAATGGAGTTTAAGGCAATTAACTATTGTTTTGGCCCACCTCAAAGTAGGGAGAGGAGAACACCCAAAAATCTCTTTGTCATTTCCTTTTAGAATAAGTTAGCTGGGATCATGCCTATTACCCATCTAGAGTCAAGACCTCATTTCTCCAAAACTTTATTTTTAGATATATCACCCAATAATGTCTAATACCATTTTTGACCGAGGGGATAGTGATGGGGTAGTGTGGCTTAGTGAACTTGTGCCTATGGAATATGCTCCACCACGGAGATGTGGATATGGGATCTCATTTTATTAGGCACTTAGTTAAAGTAGGGAAGACGACCGGGGGGAACATCGTTGTTGGTGAGTTGATTACCCATATTGCTGAAACTTTGGGGTACAAAACTGAAAATTTGGACAGTATCGAGGGAAATCACAGCATTGATCTTAGGGTGTGCCTCGCTAGTAAGATGATCATTCGTGAAGGTGATTCTTTTGTTTTGTAAGGAGAAACTTGGCACCTTTAAAACTTTCATATCTCGATCGTACCACAATCACTAACTCCGCCAATTGACGATTAGATTTTAGACACAACAGTCCCATCACATTAGGGAACATCTATGTTTGTTCCCCCTAACCCTCAAGTTCCCATTGACAACCCTACCCCTATGAAACACCGCACTACGAGGGATGAGTCTGCACCGTCTAGGGCCGAACTTACGAGACATTCTTTTTTTACTTTTGAGCATGTTGCAGAACACTCGACCTATGATTTCTCATACTTCCATGGTAGTCTCGAGGTCATGCACACTGAGCAGCAGGTGCAGAGAAAGTACTAGAGCAGCAGCATGCCTTCGCCCAAGAGGGCTTTTAGGCCCTAGAGGGTCATTTTCAGAGGGTTGAGGAGTTTTATACCCAAGCTTAACAATACTTTCAAGAAGAGATTATATATCGAGAGGAGATAAGACAGTTTATGCATGACTCAAGGCAACAATGGGAATGAGAGGAAGAACATCGAGCTGCTATGGATTCTACCAGTTCTCATGTACCTGTGGCATCAATATTTGGGTGTCCGAGCTCCCGAGAAAGTATGGATACCTCATTTTCCTCCACAAGCTCCTTGATGACTTCACTTGTAAAGGTATGTTCTAATGTAAGTCTGGGGAAAGGTTTCATTTTAATTTAATTGATCTTGTGCGATTAGTTTTTCTTACCTGTTTAGCTTAGTTGTTTGTTTTTAAAATTGTTAGATTTAGTTTTGTTCTTTCTTTAGCATGCATTATGTTTACTGATTTTCTTATCATGCTCATGTATTGTTATTTTTTCTTTTTGCATTTTGTTCATAGTTTATACATGATGTGAGCAAAATATATAGAGTTTTAGGAGTAGTTTTCACTCACATCTCATCTCATTTTATGTTGGTTTCATGTATATTTTACTTTGTTTTTCATGCATTTCCTGTTTTCTAGTTCGGAGATCTGCTCTGTAAACTTTTGTGTGCTGGATAGCATTTCGTGAGAATAACGGCGCACTTTCGGAGCAAAAAGAAGACATTTGATAGCTAGACGCAGAAGGGAACACGGCCAGGGCGTGTAGTACACACGGCCGTGTTCAGAAGGCGAAAACGGCCGCCACGGCCCGACACACAGCCAGGCCGTGTGTTTTCACATGGCCGTGTGGTGGTCAAACAATTTGACGCGACTAGGGTTTTTTCCAGATTTCGCAGTAATCCGGCGTGATGTCTATATAAGGAAAGCTCCGCCCAAACCCTAGGGGGGGCACGCCGGCCGGGACGGCACTCCGAAGCCCTAAAAAGCTTCGGGAACTCGCATCGGGGAAGGAGAGAGTCGCTCGATGATCAAGTTTTGCACCACAACGCCAGAGGGAAGAGCTGCAATTACATTGTAATTCATATTTCTTGCACGTTTATCGTTTTACTCATGAATTCTATAATGTATTGTGACTCTCTTCTCGTATCCATGGAGTAGATTCTCCAATTCTAGGATTATGGAGTAATTTGTGTTGAGTAGAACATTGTTATTTCAAATATGTTTCCGTTCTTGAAATCTATTTGCAGTTGAATGATTGTTTAGATCTATAGCTTTGTGTTTTGGTTTTCTATCTTCTGTGCGTAGACGATACGAGGAGTGACAGCCCTCATATCTAAGATTTAGGGGATATTAGGAGGAACCTATAGGTTGGCCTCATCGCCTGCAACTGTGGATAGAAGGATGCAATAGAGTCGATAACGTGTCTCGTTTCCGGCTCATCATAAGGATCGATTCGGCATCCTCGTACCATAGTGTATGATGTCCTTTCCACAAAACCCTAGCTAGAAAATCTAGATACATTCGATTGATAGCATGTTCTGCGACACACAAACGAAACCGAAGTCCTAGAATCCCATTCAAATCCTCGTAGCAACCTTTTCTCTTCTTCCGTGTGACACCGTACTGAGTTCGAACCACCGACGACCTCTCATTAGTGAACCCTCAGATTACCAATCCGAACAACAACACATCCACTGGACAAACCGATACTCGAAATCTCAGTCCCTGTGGAATCGATATTTTTATTACTTGACGAGATCCGTATACTTGCGGGCATTAAGCGCGAGCACGCACTTCGAGTCTTCGACAGTCTCCGTCGTGAGATTTGAGGTCGCGTTTGTGTGCATCAATACATCTATTCGTCCCTTTAGCTTGATGATGTGTATGATGGGGTTGGGGTTTCTGATCAATTAGAAGGTTTTCGAGATGTTTATATAGTTAGGTGATGTATGTAATGCAGAGCCGTGCGGTAGGCGTGTATAATGCGCTGTGCGAGCGAGCTATGTTTCCCAGTATATATAATTCTCGAGCCCAATAGGGGTGAGTAGTGCAGTGTTGCTCAGAGCTAAGTATAATGTTGACAAAGCAGTTTGTGTTTCCTGAGCAGTGAATGTAATTTCCGAGCCAAGTAGGGATGAGTAGTGCAGTGTTGCTCAGGGCTAAGTATAGTGTTGACAGAGCAATCTATGTGTTTCCCGAGCAGTACATGTAAATTCTAAGCCAAGTAAGGGTGAGCAGTGCAATAGTGTTCAGTGTTAAGTGTAGTATTGATAGAGCAGTTTATGTACTTTCCGGACAGTATGTGTAATTCCCGAGTTGTACATGTGATTTCCGAGCCAAGTAGGGGTGAACAAAATAGTTGTGATCTGAGATAAGGGTTGTGTTTGCAGAGCAGTCCGTGTACTTCCCGATCGGTATATACATTTCTCGAGTTGTATGTGATTTCTGAGCCAAATAGGGATGAGCAGGGTAGTTGTGCTCAAATTTGAGTGTTGTATTTATAGAGCAGTCTATGCAATTCCCGAACAGCCTATGTAATTCCCGAGCAGTCAGTGTATTTTCCGAGAAGTCAGTGTATTTCTCGAGTCGATAGTGTATTTCCCGAGTCATATGCTTATTTCCCAAGCGATATATGAATTCTTAGGGTTCTTTCTGAGTAAGGTGGAAAAGGGGGATGTAGGTATTTTTTAGTACAAGGGAGACTGGGGTGGTGGATTCCTTGAATAAATATTGTTGATATGAATTATTTTGTCATTTATTTATCTATTTAATTAGCAATTGGCAAAAAAATAAGGAACACACAAGGAGCTTAAAAGGAAGATATTTTGAAAAGGAGCGAAAAAAACGGTTACAGCTTGACAAGTTGACAAGGGTATTACAGTAAATGCACTTTAAAGGAAGGCGGTAGGAATCTCCTATAAAAGAGACGGAAGGGGAAGGAAGCAAGGGATGATTTTTTCTCCGTTATTCGGTACCTCAAAGATCTTCTCACTTATTCTTCTACATCTTGCATTTCTACTTTCTTCATCCTACCGTTTCTGACTTGAGCCTCGGAGGGGCCGTGCCGAGAAACCGACCCACCTCTAGCACTCTCTTGTGAAGTGCTCTCATCTTAAGGATCCAAGGCAATCGAAGGAGGTTCTCAAGAAGGGAGAAGGGGAACCATTCATTGTTTCATTCTTAACACTCTCTTGTTACAGATCTAGTTGGGAGTTCCCGGATCGGAGGAGATCTGCAAGAAGGGGGAAGGAGATCTTGGCAGGCCGAAGAAGTGAACAGTATCAGTGTACTTATTTTGATGATATCACATTGACATGATTCATTGATTCTAGTAATTCATATTTTCCTATCTTATGGTGAAATTATGTGCTAACCTGGATGAGATAACGAAAGTTCACCAAGTTCCACTAGTTAGTTTTTATTTCTCACATACACTTAAGCTAGATTTCGAAGAGTTGATCTAGTACATAATTAGTCATAATTCATCTCGTTGGACTAGTACTTTGAAATCCATAGGCAACTCCCAATTAGCATTTTAGTTACTAGAAATGCTTGGACTGTGTAAGTCCATTTGAAAAAATCTAAATCCTAGTGAGCATGAGAGAAACAAAAACTCTTTGATCGAAAAAAAGAGCTTGAAATATTAGAGATAAAAAAAAATAGTTGTCGTGGGTGGAAATGGTATGGTGCCCCTTTGAAATCAAATTAGGTTACTAGGGAAACACCCATCAATTTCTCTCAATACCAAACACGCTATTGAGACTTTATGTTAATTTGGGAGGATCACCCTCGCTTAGGGCAGGTAAGTGCCTAAAGTTGGAAATCTTAGGAATACAATGAGATGATAACTTAACTTGGAATTTGAAAACTTTAAGATAAGTTATACACTTGCATGAAAGACTTTCTTTGTACACTCGGTGAACCTAATTATGCATTGTGGCTTGATAGTAATACCACTTGATAGAATTAGATGACCTTACTAGATAATAAAGCTATTCATTTATGCACATTGAGCTGGGCACTGGAGTTTGCTTGAGGACAAGTAAATATTCAAGCCTAAGGGATTTTGATATGTGTGATTATTATAGAGTTTTTGTTATCATTTTGACACATATCTTACCTTATTTCATGGCATTAATTGCATATTTATCTTTTGTTTTGTATCATTTTGCTACTTTCCTTGTTCGAAGGTTTGTTTTTGGTTATTTTTTTTATACGGTGAATAATTAAAGAAAAAAGGAGTTTTAGATGGAGCAATTCTAGTAGGGAATATGCTCTGGTCGTGTCTCAAGACATGGACATATTCCCCGGAGCTAAGTGGATCGAAAAGGAAGCAAAAAAGAGTCTCCAATGAGAGGGGGGGTCGTGTCGCCTGGCACGGTTGTGCCTCGCAGATTGAAGCCCGACACGACGGTCGTGCTCCAAGGGTCGTGTCATCTGGCACGACCGTGCTCCATTGCCCAAACAAAGTACGGCGGGGTCATGTCCCCCCATAATCAGAAAAGTCAAAGAGACACGTTGGAGTCATGCCATGCTGCACGACCGTGTTGGGCGACAGTGTTTCTGAAAATTTGAGCAAGTTTAGAGATCCGAAGGATGGGGAAGCATGCCTATATAAAGAGAAGACACTTTAAAGACCAGGGAGGCAAGAGTTGCTATCAAATGGCCCCAAAAGCTCCAGAAATCAAGATCCGAAGGGAATTCGATGTCGAAAAAACCCCAAATCTGAACGTGGATTACAGCTGAAGGCTTCCCTCAATTGAGACTAAACTTTCTTGTCCCTTTTTCTTGTTTCGATTGTAATTTCTCTTTTTCCAATGTCTTTCGGTTGCAACTCCATTTCTATAGAGTAGATCTTGTGATTCTAGGACATGGGAGTTGCCCTTGGGTTTGTAAACATTCATATTCAGTGAATTCATATTTGTTTGCATTGTCTTCATTACTTTCATTGAATTTTACAACTACAATTGATTCTTGTTGATGATATGATTGTTTATGATCTGGTTCTGTTATGTTTACACGATCTTAATGTCAAAAGCACAATTTCATATCTTAGGGGTACGGGGATGGACCGAAAGGTGAATCCAATCCTCCGATCTGTAAAAAAATTGAGATGTGGAGGATTGACTATGAAAGTAGGTCGATTTGCCATGAGGATCAATAGGTTAACACAGAACTTAATGGATTTATTTTAAACCGAGACAATACAGTAGGAGAAGGCAACTTGTGGGACCATATGACAAAGGTATCCTTGAGAAAATAATCCCTCAGATCTGTCACTCTGAAAGTAAACATCGGATTAGAGTAGATATGTCGGTATAGTTCCAAAAGTTCACATTTGATAAAATAAGATAGTCTACCTACATGACCAATTATTGAGAATAGGGAATTAAATATAGATTTGATGTTTATAATCATTGTAGTGAAACCGAAATCCTAGAATTGTCCTCTCAATTCTGATTTCCTCTTCCCTTGCTCTCGATCTCTGAACTCTCTGGTTCCTTTCAAAATTCTTTGTTCCTTCTTTTTAATTCTTTATTTTTTCACTTGCACTTTCTAGTTTTAAAGCAAATTCTCAACCAACAGATTTGGTCTGGACAATTTACATTTACTTAGAAGATTAATATTCGATTTTCAATCCTCGTGGAATCAATATCTTTTATTACTTGACGACAACCGTATACTTACGGCACACAGTACACATTATATCAAGTTTTTGGCGCCGTTGTCGGAGACCATTGCGCTGAGAAAGGGCACTTTGATGGCACCCTTCTCTCCCCCCGATCTCCAAAGTGTCTCTCTTTATATAGGTGTACTTCCCCATCCTTCGGATCTCTAAAACTTGCTCAAATCCTTAGAATCACCGTTGCCTGACACAATCGTGTCGCATGGCATGACCCCATTGTATTTCTCTTTTACTTTTCCATTTCGGGGGGGGGGACAATCCCGCTGTGCTTCGTTTGGGCAATAGAGCATGGTCGTACCAAATGGGACAACCCCTGGAGCACAGTTGTGCTAGACAAGAGACCCTCTCATGTCGGGCTTCAATCTACGGGGCACGACCATGCCAAGCGACACGACCCCCCGTGTTCGGTTTTGTGACCTCCGAAAAATGTCACATAAGGGACATGGTCGTGCCACAAGACATGAAATTTAGCAAACTAAGACATTTAAAGACCACTCTATTAGCTCAATGATTTCCGAGTGTTCAATCTTTCTCTTGTGTGATAAAATCTCCTTTATAAATTTAGCAAACTAAGGCATTTAATGCAGAGCCTCAAGAAGTAAAATTTTCACATAGATGAACCTCATGATATTCACAAACTTATCAAATTCTTCATCCTTCTTAGCCTTAGTAAGCCGCTGTGGAAAGGAACAGGCGGCACATATGTCCTCAAAGTTTCGATAGTACTTCTTCACTTATGCCCTTCTTCTCATATTCTTGACAAGTCTCTTCTCCACTCATGATCTTCTCAGTCTTGTTTTTCTCATCAGCTATATTGCTTAGTCCTCGTCTTCACAGATTTGGAGCTCCTCTAAACTCTTTCCACTTCTTAACACCATGGTATTACAATGTTCGATAGAGTTCTTTTTTATTTGCCCGGGGAATTTTTCCGGTGGTCTCGCTGAAGAACTTACAATATGAGCAATCTGTGTTTCTAGCATTTTTGTGTGACTTGTGAGGTTATCCATAGTAATCTTCAAATCTTTAAGTACCCCTTCAGTTTGTGAGTGTCTTTGTTGAACTAACTGTTTGCTTGAGTTTGTCACTATAAACCCCTCGATCATATACTCAAGTTTAGATTTTGGGGGAGCTTGTTGTACTACAGATTGTTGCCTATACCCTCTTTGTAGCTGATAATTCTCTTAGTTATTTCAATATAAAAAGTTTGGATGATTCCGCCAGCCAGAAGTATAGGTATTAGAGTAAGGATTGTTTGGCATCAAGTTGAAACAGTTTACAGCATATACTTGTTTAACTTGGGCCCCTTGGCTGAAGGTAAGTCCTAGGCAATTTTCTCCGAAGTGTCTTGTCAAACCACAAATCTCGCAAAGCACATTAGCAGCATTCACCGTGTTCGTACTTAATGAACCAAATCGTTTGCTGAGTGCATCCATCCTTGCTGCCAAGTGATCTACAGAGTTGACTGGGTACTTTCTTGAAACTTGTGTCGGATAACTTCACTCCGTGACCCATTGATGGTGGTTAAGTGCTACATTTTCTATTACTTCCTCTGCCTCTTCTATTATTTTGTTCATTAGAGCTTCACCAGCTGCAAAGTCTAACAATACCTTAGTACCATAAGAAATTCCATTATAAAAGGTATGTATTACCAACCATCTTTCAAGTCCATGATGCAAACACTATTGGAGCAGACTTTTAAATCTATCCCAAGCCTCAAATAAAGATTCTCCCTCTGTTTTCCCAAAGCTTGTTATCAGATGGCGCATATAAGCAGTTTTACTTGGTGGAAAGAACTTATTAAGAAATTGTAGCTCACATTGATCCCATGAAGTTATACTTCCCATAGGAAAAGAGCGCAACCATAGCTTTGCTTTGTCTTTAAGCGAAAATGAAAATAAGCTTAATCTGATAGCATCAGCCAAAATTCTATTGAGCTTTATCATAGAACACATATCCAGAAATATTTCCAAGTGTAAGTTTGGATCTTCCATGGGAGCTCCCCCAAACTAGTTCTGTTGCACCATGTGGATTAATGCAGGTTTCAATTCAAAATTGTTGACTCCAATTATTGGACTAACAATGCAAGACCTCATTCCTCTAGTGCTTGGTATTGTATAATCTCAAGGTTGATTCTCCAAGTTTAACAGGTCGTTGTTTTATGGCAATTTATTTCCTTCCATAATTTTCTGTTCGGTTTGCCTTCGGTGAAAGGTTTGCCAATTTTAGGGTCGAATGGAAGTAAGTCGCCTAATCTGGAGTGTCTTCGCATGCATAATCAGTCACTTGAAAAAGGAACGTAAGAAAGTAGTGAAGTAGAAAAGGGGAAATGTAGTAAGGAAAAAAGAGAAAAGAAAATGCTAGAAAAAGAAAAACAATGAAAAACTAAAAAAAGAAAAAAGTCTAATCCAACCAATTCACAATTAAACCAATATCGATTTAAACCAATCCTCAGCAACGGCGCTAAAAAACTGCAAGTGCACGATTGTCATCAAATAATAAAAAATATCGATCCCACAAGGATTGAAAATCAAGTACTGATCTACTAAGTGAATGAAAATTGTCTATATCAAATCAGTTCGTTGAGAATTTGCTTTAAAACTAGAAAATGCAAGTGAAAAAATAGAGAATTAAAAAGAACGAACTGGACTAGACTCAAGTTGGATCAAATATGACTTCATCTAAGGGCATAAAGGACATTTTGAGCTGGAGGAATCTGAGCCTTCATCCAGATCAGAAGCAGTTTAATCAAAAGGCTCAGATCTATTTAATCCTGACTGTCCGATGAGATCTGATTAATCTGAGTCATCTATTTAAATCTGGAGAGATCCGATCCATACACTCAGATCTACACGTCTCAACCTTCCATCCAGATCAAGTTGATCGCGATCGGCCTTTCAGATTAATCAGATCCATTCATTCAAAGTCGAAGAATTCTCAGCCATTGGATGCACAGCCCTTAAATGGATTAATCAGATTCATTAAGCCCTAGCTTTATTGGATAGCTGAGATTGAAGGGTGGTTAGGTTGGACGGCCAAGGAAAATCACCATAAATTCCAACATCTTCCCAGCTTCTTCCATCGCGCGACAGAACACATAGCTCCGCCCTTTCACACGTCGATCGCCCGAGGCCGCCTTCCTCGCCGATCGCCAAAGAAGAAAGGAGATTCCCTCGATCTCCGGTGGTGGCCAGATGGTCCACTCCATCACCGCCCTCCATGCCGCGCCACATCACCTTCATCCGCATCGGTTTCGACCCATCTCCGTCGTTCGTTCGACGCGATCATCCGTTCCACCTCCGTCGGAGGTGCCATCCACCACCGGCGATCCACTCTCCATCCGACCGGGCTCGGTGACCACCTCCACCACCGGCAGCGGCTCCACAAACGGCTACCACCGAAACTCTTTCACAGCTCCAGCCAACTCCTTCGTCGATCAACCTATTTTTCAGCATTTTCTGATTGTTTCTTGGTTTAGTTGTATTGAATGTTTGTAATCAAATTTCCCTTTCATGTTTTGATTTGCACGCATTTGGTTTAATTTGTTGCATGCTTACATATTGTTCGGTGAAATGCTTCTTAGAGTAATTAGGTTGTAGTTCATTAGATTAAATTTAGTTAGTTGCTTTCTTTTAATCATGTTCATGCATTAGATTTCGTTGATGCATTGCTTATTTTATTTGGTTGTTAGTTAAATCTCTTCTTCCCTTGAGGCCTAGCAGCCGCCTTCACCTTCCTTCCATCCATTTTCCTCCACGGATTCGAGGAACCGCTTATCGAGAGATTTCGGCGACCTCCTCCATCTCCACAGCTCATCCACCTTCTCCTTCGGATTCGAAGAGTTCCGCTCCGACGACACTTCTTCGAGCTCAACTGGATCCGTGAGAGTTCAGAGTGTCCATCAAACTACTAGATTCAAGAGTTTGCATCATCCCACATCCACTGCCGTTTACGGAGTTTCGATTGAGCTTCATTAGACTTAGCCGGAGGAACTTGTTCATTCACCGGGCCTATCTTGGGTTGATTAGATCATTTATTTCCTTTTCCAGTTTTTATTGCTTTAATTCCTGCATTATTTGATTTAGTTGTTGCATGTTAGTTTAGAGTTTTAATTACCTTGCAACCGTAGGTTAGAGCTCAAATTCTAAACCCCCATTCAAGGTTTAAAATCTCGACTCGTATCGGAATTTCGGTCTGCGACCGGAACGATACGGTTTCGGTATCGTATCGTCCGTGCCGATACTATTTCGGTATTTTTTTAAACATTAATATTAATTATTTGATTTTTTTTAAATTTTAGTTAATTTTTAAAAAAGAATTTAAAATTTAATTTTACCTAAATTATAAATTTAGAATTTAGAATTTTAATAAAAATATATTTTAATTTTTAATTTTTATTTAATATATAAATTAATTAATAATTTATTTAATTAAATTTTACAGTTATATATATATATATATATATATATATATATATATATATTTATTTATTTATTTATTTATTTATTTATTTATTTATTTATATTTTTAGAAAATCAGAAATTTCACGCGATCGCGGTTTCTCCCCGCGATCGGGAAGCGCGATCGCCTTCCGATCAGCGCTGTGATCATTGTCCGTCGCGATCGCGATCGTGCTGTCCGATCACGATCGCGCGGCGCGATCGGGAATGCGATCGCCTTCCCGATCGCGCCGCTCTGCATCGCCGCCGCCGCCTCTGCGTCGTGGCCGACGCCTTCTTCCGGTACGGTACGCGTTTCGGTTTCGGTGATTCGGCGGAACGAAATTTTTCGGTGATTTCGTCCGAAACGGCTCGGAATTTAAAACCTTGCCCCCATTTACATTAAAAAACCCAAAGCAATAATTAGAAATCCTAAGTTTACTATTCTATCAATTACACTCGTTGAGAAACGATCCAAGTCATCCACTATGCTATATTAGTGTAGTTAGGGGGTTCGATAATTAATTTAAAACGGTACCACGACATACAAAATACCTGTAATCAAATTTTGGCGTCGTTGCCTGGGAGTATAATGATGTTTGGTAGACTTAAGATTGTTTGTCCATTTTTCTAAAAAAAAAATCAAAATTCAAAACTTTTGTTGAGGGCTTAATTCTTTTATGCCTTGTATATCCATATGTTATATTTTATTTGTTTCCTGTGTCTTTTAATATTGTTTGTTAGTATTTCAGGAAAGACAGAAAATTCCTTCGAGCATGGATCCATATTATCATCAGTGTGGAGACTTCAGTGATGCTTAATATTCAGGCACTGGACAACAAGAGTATTACCAACCTGAAGATGATTATTATCAAGATTACTAGCCGATATCATCACTGTTCCTCAAGATTACCGAGCTTTATCGTGGGATGTATAATTCAATTTATGGTACATCTTTCCATAATTTTGATTCAGATTTCTGGTATGGGCACACACCACTCTATGCCCCTGAGCAGTCTCAGTGCTATCTACCCCCACCATCCATTGATTCTTATACGCCTAGTTGGGAGATCAATCGAGTTCGAAGAAACCCTGCTCCCGGTCGAAAATATAGAGACACTAGAAAAACTAGCATCATTTCTACATCAATATCAACAACGAATGAGCGATAGTCATCACAGATGAATCTGACATGTAAATCCTGCGGATCAAATTCGCATCATCCATCGCGACACAAGCACAAGATTCCTCCCGCTTTCCTCAGATAATTTCGATGGTAGTGATGTGCTTGAGGAGATGGATTGCAGTCGTGATATTTACGCCTACCTCTGCTGACTCTACAGGACTCCTCTGTGATGTATGATGATGATGTATTATCCGATGCTCGAGATAATGATGGTTGCTTCGTGGTCGATAACTTGCGGGATGATACTAGCGGCTTAGATTTACTCTGATGTTGTTTGTGCCTAGATTATTCCAAGAAAAGGAGCGGTTTCCGTATACGGTGCCAGACTTGCGGCCATACCAAAAGACAAGTGAGGCGATGGCGTGGCAAGCATTACGATGGTGATTCTCATGGAAGTGGTGGATAGGAGAAGCCCAGATCGACACTTTCTCTCACCAGACTCCAACACCTCTGCTGATGAAGGCCCGAACATTCCATGCAATAATCCAGCCTCAAGGCTGGACACTTTATCTGAATCGCCTCCGACCACCAGAGATTACATATGATGAGGCGATGATATTGGAGGGAGCAGCACAGTACTATCATGATCACACCATGAAGGCGCTCACCCTCATTCTGTCCATCCCACTCTCAGCGTGGATGTTAAAGTTGAATCTTCTTCAACCACCGGGACGGGATTTCTCTCGAAGCACTCCATGGCCTGCGTGGCTCCTCTTACTGAATCTTCTTCAACCGCCAAGACCTCAGGGGAGTTTGCTCCTTCTCATCTTCTTTTCTTTTTCTTTATATATACATTTCTTTTACTTCATTTGTTTTTATTTTAGTTGTTATGTTTTGATTGTTGAGTTTTCATTTTGTGATTTTGAATAAATTTCCTATGCATTCCTTTATATCATCTTAAAAGTCGTAAAAGCTAGTTAAATTTGATTATCGAGTTTCGGGGATTTATTGTCATGAATGGATTATTTGATTGCATGTGGTTACTACTTGGTGATGGATTCTATGTTGATAGATTGAGTTGATTATTTTTGTTTACCTAGTGAGGATTAAGCCTATTTTTATTGTTTGTGTGTGATGCACTTGTGGTTATTGTAACTCTAGAACTTGCTTTGATTCTTTCGAGACCACACAACAGTAGGTTTGCATGATTATTATAAAGGCAATCACATTTGTTTTCCTTCACTTCTTTTATCATCACATGCTTATTTGAATAACATTCTAGTCATTCATCCTTACATTTTTTTTCTTTCCTTCCATTACTTTCTTCTCCATTTCTATTTCTGGAAGTAGAATACTTGGATGATCCATGATGAGTGTTTTGCCTAGGATGGACAAAAGTTTAAGTGTGGGGGAAAGAGTAGCTCAAGAGAATTTAGTGTTAGCATAGGCAAGTCGTGTTTGATCACCATGAGCTAGCCATGCTCTTTATCTTTTTGAGCTTGAGTTGTGGAGCATAGGGAAGTCGCATGTCGAAAAAAAGTTTGAAAAAAAAAATTGAAAAAAAAAGTTGAAAAAAAAGAAAAAGAATAGACATTTGGGTGCCCATGAAATAAAAAAAAAAAGTATTGTGAAAAATTTTGACATGTTGTGCCATTTTTTATTCATGTGTGATAGTATTTTTGTTAGTGACATCCCTTGTTGCAACTCTTGAGAGATCTATTGTATATCATGAGTAGATTTGTATTGAAGTATGTGATAAGGGTTGTTTACATGTTTATTGGGTTGGAAGAAAAATTTTAGAGCAATGTTTTCTTGTACTCATCTATGTAGCATTCTAGTATTTCCATATCTTCTTGCATTTCTTTAGCTATTTCATTTCTTATCTTTCTTTTCTTTCACAGATATTGTCATTTTTCTTGTATTCATGTTTCCCTTCCATTCTTAATAAGCCTTCAGTGATTATACATTCTTATGTGTATATAGTGGTGAAGGTAGAAGAAAAGCAAGCATATGGTAGTTCATAAACCATGAGTAGCTTGAGTGAACTCCACTATTACATGCTTATGAGAGTGAGAGAAACCCCCACTTACCTTGTGAGACTTAATCATTCATAGTCTATTCAGGATGGATTGAAGTCACCATGTCTGTTAACCTGTGTAAGATTTGAGTTCATAATTGCTTGAGTCTTTGAGATTTGACAATCCTAAGTAACTTTCTTTCACGATTTTCTATGTATGATTTGGAATTGCTAGGGAAATTCCAGGAGGAGTTCCGCCCCGACGACACTTCTTCAAGCTCAACCGGATCCGCAAGAGTTCAGAGTATCCATCAAACTACTGGATTCAGGAGTTTGCACCATCCCACATCCACTGTCGTTTACGGAGTCTCGATCGAGCATCGTTGGACTTAGCCAGAGGAACTTGTTCATTTACCGGGCCTATCTTAGGTTGATTAGATCATTTATTTCCTTTTCCAATTTTTATTGCTTTAATTCCTACATTGTTTGATTTAGTTGTTGCACGTTAGTTTAGAGTTTTAATTACCTTGCAACCGTAGGTTAGAGCTCAAATTTCAAGCCCCCATTTACATTAGAAAACCCAAAGCAATAATTAGAAATCCTAAGTTTACTATTCTATCAATTACACTCATTGGGAAACGATTCGGGTCATCCACTATGCTATATTAGTGTAGTTAGGGGGTTCGATAATTAATTTGAAACGGTATCACGACATACAAAATACCTGTTATCAACGAGCTCTCGACTCCTTCGACTCCCGACATCTTGAGTCGCCGAACTCTCGACTCCCGCATCCACCTGGGTCTCCCGAGTCTCATTCCTTTTCTCCACTATCCCTCAAGACCAAAGTAGCTAGTCGAGGACCCGTTTTCAACAGTATCATCATTATTATTAGAAATCTATAATTATCAAACTAATTGGACCCCTTCTCCATTAATAAGAATAGTTTCACAAGCAAAGCCAATATGGCAAGATATCATCCCATGACACTGTAGCAGCAAGCCAGCCTTTTATTATTCACTGCAAATTGCAAGTTGAATAACAGAGGGAGAGCAAGGTACGCCTTCTTAAGATGATTAAGGGACAAATTGACAAAATAAGTTTATTTTAAATAATGGGCACGATCCTATTTTCTTTTGTATTTTCCCAGAACATTGGATTGTCTCCTTATGCAAAGCAAGGAGAAAATTTGACAGATATATATCAGCATTAATCATGTGATCAAAGAGCAGGATTCTCCAATTAATGTAGCTAAAAAATCTTTCCAAATCATTACCAACTAGTTTCCTTAAACTTTCTATAAATCAAAAATGAATCTAGAACGACTTATATGTGCATATTTGTTAGTTCAGATGACCACCAGCTTAATGGAAGGGGAAAATTCATGTTAAATTTTGGAGACTAATCTTGCCACGAAGGCTAAATTTATTCTCTGTTTAATACAGGCATGTCCGGTGACACCAAGCGTACCTAGGACTAGCACACTCACTCACTTGGTTTAGTTCAGCAATAACAACATAGCGAATCAGGACACAGGTGTAGAGAAGATGCATAAAGACTGACAGTGCCAGCATAAGCAAAGAAGCAGGAGGGCCTGACAACTGATAATGAGTGACTAACCTGTGAAACTCTAAGCTATACCAATTCACCCTTGTGGATAGGGAAAGAGGTCAAACTCTTGAATCAAAGAACTTCCAAGGTCCGCTCTAATTATTTGTTCTCAGGGCCATTATAAAAAGATCAGCAAGGAATTTTGGCTAATTCAACTGACTTCATATGAAATTTCTGTGACATCCTATTCTTCTAGACATAATCTTAATTTCCTTTTGAATGGGTCTAGTTGATTGCTGTTTTAATACTATCATAACAGTTCGTCATCATTCATAGTAATATAGTCGAGAATGGAATATGGAAAGACCAGAATTGAAAAAGAAAAACACCAAGGGACATGTGGCTTAACTCCCCTACTAGAATGCCTCAAAATGTATTCCCTTGGGCGGTGGATAGGGAGTCAACATTTCACCATCCATGATAAGACAACTTTTTGCATTAGCAGAAGTTAGTGGTGGCAAACTCCGAACATATCTCTATATCCAAGGTGGCTTGGAATGGCTTGACATGACAACTGCGAATTATGGAACAATGATGTTAATGATGATGATGCCTGCTTTAAGAACTGTATGGTAAAGACAAGAAGCTAAAAGTGAACATAAAAGTAAAGAAGCATGAGAAGGGAAGAAATTCTGAAGATGAGCTAGAGAATGAAAGCTAAATGGGAAGGGTAAAAGTATCTAGACAATTGACGATTGAAAAGAGACAAATGGGGACAGTATGAACCAGTAAATATAACAAAGAAACATGTGTTGCAAATGCCCTCACTTGGACATCCAAGAAGCACCCATTCCAATGAATATTAAAATGCCACAAATAGACTGATATGATAACAGATAAGACTCAACATAGTGTATAAGTTGGCTTTGGGCCCATATATCCTAGTATAAGATCTCAAATACTATAATGTATTGAAATTCCAATAACTTTGAGTGAAGTAATACTCATATGGTTCTCTCAACTTTCTACAGAAGAAATTAGCTATTTTGAGGAGCTCACCAATGATTTAAGGGCTATTGCGTAGGGAATGGATGAATAAATGATTATGGAGATAGCTTGATGACTGAAGGAAAGGGAAAGATTAACCTTTGCCAAAATTTATTAACACATTTGCAAGAATGGATAGATACGTTGATGACTCCCATTGTATGGCATTGAGGTTGTCACAATTATTGCATTTCTAATATGAGAACCTTCCAAAGTCCTTTGATGAGATGCTGGATAAAGACAAAAAGTGTGTAACAACAGAAAAAGTGCCAAAATGTCCAAGCTGAATTCTCATAAGAGAGGTGAAGAGGTAAGGCCGAAGAATATATTCCCCAAAACGAAAGACCTTATGATTGCCAAGGCCATTTGACTGTTGATGGCCACCAAGCCAATGAATATTAAAATGATGCAAATAGACTCTTACAGTGACAAATAAGATTTGACATAGTATATAAGTTGGCTTTGGACCCATATATCCTAGTATAAGATCTCAAATTTTATAATTTGTCAAATATTCCAATAACTTTGAGTGGAGTAATACTCAAATGGTTTTCTCAACTTTCTAAAGAAGAGATTAGCTGTTTTGAGGAGCTAACCAATGATTTAAGGTCTATTACATAGTGAATGAATAAATAACAGATGATGTAGATAGTTTGATGAATTGAAGGAAAGGGAAGGATTAACCTTTGTCAAAATTAGTTAATGCATTTGTAAGAATGGATCAGCATGTTGATGGCTCCCATCATATCTTAGGCATTGAGACTGTCATAATTGTTGAATTCCTAATAGGAGAAGTTTCCAAAGACCTTTGAAGACATGCTGGATAAAGACAAAAAGTGAGCAACAACAGCAAAAGCGCCAAAATGCCCAAGCTGATTTCTCATAAAAGAGGTGAAGAGGTAAGGCTGAAAGATAGATTCCCTAGAACCAAAATCCTTATGGTTGCCAAGGTCATTTGACTGTTGAAAGCGATCAATAGTAGATAGATGGAAGACTTCCCTAAGACATGCCAAGATTCAAAAAATTATTGCAGGTTAAAACATTCTTCCAGTGCCTCAACAAATCAGGTTGATTTTGCATGAAAATTATAATAATAAGCATGTTGATATCATCATGATTTGAAGCACGATAATGAGGATTGTTGACATTTGAAGTGGCACGTATTGAAGATAATCAAGAAGGGATAGCTAAAATATATTGCAGGCAGGCAAAATAGTACCTCACCTCATTGAAGTGGGATTTCATTCCACATCAATTTAATGTCATTATTAGAGGTCTAGTTATGGATGAGACTCTGAGAGTGGTACAAAGTCTAACACCTAGCAGATGTGTCTACATTCTGTCTGATTATGAATATTCCTACCACAATGTGGGCAAATATAGTTCAAGCCGGTCTCAGAGAATCTAGAGTATCTTAATATAGTGTGATAGGAGATGTTGAAGTCTGCATCAGTTAATCTAATAGAGGGCTCATTAGAGTCAACAAATACGAGTCAGAAAAGTGCAGAACTAAAAAGGGGTACAATGCATAACCTGAGGTCAAGCAGACAACTTTCTTGTTTGTCTATTTGGCAAAACTGGTTTAAGCTAACCAATTGACTTGACTTAACTTAGACTTTAACAAGTTAGGGATTGATATTAGCTTGTATGATCTGTATGCAGGTTAGAAGCAGATGTCATACTATCCCAAACTTGCATTAGCTCTACAAGTCAATGGAGAACTTAAAGCCAAGGAAATCAAGGTCATTGCATGTTTTGAGAAACTGAAGAACATGATAGAGAAATTTAGTTATTTCACAGTAGAGGTCATAGCTTGCAGCTATAATGGGAAGGCTGATGGTATATCCAAGTTTTGAAAATAGACCAAAGTTGTCCTATGAGAATGATCAAGAAATCAATGTAGACACAGTCAGTTCTAAATATCATATCTGAGTTGTACTTCATGAATGAATCTATGGAGATCACATTGGGGCAACGGTCATACAAATACTCACCTGTGCTAATTTGGGAAGGGGTTAGACTCTTGGATCAAAGAACTGCCTACACTCTGCAGCAACTCCAACATGAGGAGAGAGCACTTTGGTCAGTTCAACCAACTTCAGCTGGATATTTCTGTGACCTCCTTTTTGCATCTTCCTAAATCATAGTTTCCTCTGGCTTGGATATCATTGTAAACCAATATTAAGTCTTTTTTAGTTGATTCATTTAACTGTTATTGTAATTTGACCATAACACTGTTTAAACAACATGCATAGCACAATAAAGCAAATGAAGCATGAATCCACAAATACATACATATGCCTTTTATGTTTATAAGATGTTTCACCTTTAAGACGATAGAAAGGAGAAACACTTTTCGATTTTTTTTTAGCACTCTATAACCATAAAAAAATTGAATAAAGAGCGCGATGAACTAAAATATCCAGTAGATTAAATAAAGAACATGATAAACTAGAATAACTTATATTTTATAAGTTATCAGATGACAATTACTGCTTTATGAATTAGTGGACACCAGAAAGGAGTCAGCAAGTGCAGCTGAATATTTACACGGAGTACCTACAGTACTCTACCAAGCAGTATAGTATCTTAATTATTTTGCACAAACCATAGAAATAATAGTTGTTTATTTCCTGAATTCCTCTTTTCTTCATATGACATATATATACTAATCAACCTAAGGCATAGTTGTTACTGCTACTACATCAATGATTCGCCTTGTATTAAATCTAATTTTAGATACATAATAGACGTACGTTTAAAGTCGAGGTGACTTTTTCAGTTCAAGTAAAAAACAAAACACCAAATTTACTCCTTTTAGCGGATCTCATGCAGCTTGAGATATCATGATCTAAGCAGAACCATGTTTTTAGTAATCACTATGTATATCTGGAAATAAACGAAATCAACTAGTAAAGCTAAAATCAGTGGCAGAAGGATATAAAACTAGAGACATAGAGGGGGACTTCGAGGAACTGGATCTCTTGACTGAGCCGAGTGATGGCCGCCGATAAGTTGTTCTTCCCCAAGAAGTCGTCTGTGCATGTTGGCTAACGCATAGACGGCGGCAGCAGGAACGCCTTCGACCCTTCCCCTTCTCCTCCGTTGGCCGCCAAACTATCTCTCCAACCTCCTTCGGGTGCGTCTGTAATCAATCAATGGATCGATCAGAGGATGGGATGGGGATGTGTACATGTGTGTGAGGGAGATGGGGGTGGAAGAAAGGGAGAAATTTCTTTCGCCGGCGAAAAGAAAGAAAAGAATACAAAGAAGACGACGACGTATATATCATGTTTACTTAGATAATGTATTTTTCAAGTGTCTGTATCTAGAATAAATCCTAACCATAAGAGGTTTGCACATGTCAATCTGAAAAACTTAAGAAAAATAGCTGAAAAGGAACTAGTGAGGCCACTGTCATTGCTAAAGTCTCAAACTATATTATGCCTATTATAAAAGTAAGCAAAAATATTATAAATATCTCTAATGCTTTGGATTTGTTACATTTAGATCTTTTTTATTGTGACACTATTAAATCACTTAATGACAGTAAATATTATTTGGTTATTATTGATGATTACACTAAATATGCTTAGACATTTTTCTTAAAACATAAGGATGAAATAATAGACATTTTTATTTCTTTTAGTAGAAGAGTTGCAAAATGAGAAAAATACAACCATTAAAACTCTTAGAAGTTATCATGGAAGGGAATTCCAAAACACTCGGTTTAAGGACTATTGTTTAGAAAGGGGGTATAGATATGAATTTTTTGTTCCAAGAACACCCCAACAAAATGGTATTGTGAAAAGGAAAAATTGGACCTTACAAGAAACATCGAGAAGCATGCTCAATGAGTATGCTCTTCCAAGCTACTTGTGGGCCGAAGCCGTAAGCATAGCCTGTTATGTTCAGAACAGGGTGTTATACATGAGTTTCTAGGAAAAACATCACATGAACTATGGTTTGGGAAACCACCAACAGTCAAGCACCTTATGGTGTTTGGTTGCAAGGTGTTCATTCTAAATACCAAAGATTATTTAGGTAAGTTCATTGCTAAAGGTGATGAAGGCATCCTTGTAGGGTATTCTTCTATTAGCAAGGCATATAGAGTGTACAATAAAAGGTCAAAATTGATAGAAGAGTAACAAAATGTTGTGTTTGAGGAAGATGAAAAATCTGGTGATTCTCAGGAAATTGATGAAGAAATCAAATTTGGACTAGAGAATATTAGATTATATGAAAACACTAAAGTAGGGGAAGCTAAGATTGAGTCTGATGAAGAAAAGTCTAGGCTACAAGGGTCATTGCTTGAAGATGTATCAAACGACCAAGTACTTGAAACGTCTCAAGCACCAAGATCCATTAGGACAAGTAGTAGTCATCCCCATGGTCAGATTATTGGAGAACTTCAACAAGGGGTGAGGACTAGATCATCCTTTAGGAATGAAGGAGTTTAAGTGGCACTGATCTTAGAAATTGAACCAAAGGTAGTAGAAGAGGTCTTGCTTGATTCTAATTGGATCTTAGCAATGCAGAATGGAGCAAGGACAATTTGAAAGAAGCCAAGTGTGGGACTTAGTTCCGAGATCGAAAAAAATTTCTATAATTGGTACCAAATGGGTATTTAAGAATAAGATAAATCATAAGGGAGAGATAATCAGAAATAAGGCAAAGTTAATTGCCAAAGGACATAATCAGATTGAGGGATTAGATTATGAAGAGACTTATGCCCTAGTAGCTCGACTAGAGTCCATAAGACTTATGCTAGCTTTTGTTGCATATAAAGGCTTCAAACTTTATCAAATGGATGTGAAGTCTGTCTTCTTGAATAGGGTAATTAAGGAAGAGGTATATATTGAACAGTCACTGGGGTTTGAAAGTATAGACTTTCCAGACCATGTGTACAAACTGAAAAAGACTCTTTATGGGCTGAAACAAGCATCTCATGCTTGGTACGAAAGGTTGTCCACATTCCTTGTAGAGAAAGATTTAAGAAGAGGTCAGATAGATCTCACACTATTTCTGAAAAGAGATGGTGAGAACATTTTTGTGGCCCAGGTTTATGTCGATGACATAATCTGTGGCTCAAATAATTAGGATTATCTGAATGAGTTTATAGGACACATGGAGAATGAGTTTGAGATGAGTCTTGTAGGAGAACTAACATTCTTCCTTGGACTTGATATCAAACAAACAAACGAAGGTATATATGTTTATCAGTCTAGGTATGCCATGAATCTTCTAAAGAAATTCAATATGGAGAATTCAAAGGAGATATCTACCCCCATGGCACAAAATACGAATATAGGAAGTGACGATGGTGGAAAATCTATGGATTTGAAATATTATAGAAGTGTAATAGGTAGTTTACTTTATTTCACAGCAAGTCGACTTGATATTTTATATGCTATGGGTGTGTGTGCTATATATCAGTCATGTGCTAAGGAGTCTCATCTAAGTGTTGTGAAAATAATAATGAGATATCTCAAAGGCACTATTAAGGTTGGCTTGTGGTACCCTCGCACTGAATCATTTGATTTGGTTGGATACATTGACTCTGATTATGTTGGATGCAAATTAAATAGGAAGAGTACGAGTGGGGGATGTCAGTTCCTAGGTTCTTCACTAGTGAGTTTGTCGAGTAGGAATCAACATTGTGTTGCTCTCTCCACCACTGAGGCTAAGTATATAGCCATGGGGGAGAGTGTATCACAATTGTTGTGGATGACTCACACGTTGGAGGACTATGGGTTGTCATACAAGAATGTACAAGTGTTATGTGATAACATGAGCACTATTAATTTGACAAAGAATCCTGTCCACTACTCTAGGATGAAGCACATCGAAGTGAAACACCATTTTATTAGAGATTATGTGGCTAGGGGAGATGTTGTACTCAATTATGTTGAGTCAAAATCTAACATAGCTGATATCTTCACTAAATCACTTCCTGAAAAGGAATTTAGCCACTTGAGAAGAGAATTAGGCATGTATGTTACTGAGTGAGTAATAAATCTTCCATGATCATAAGGCCTAACTCATCATAACAAGAAGAAATTAGAAAATCTAGATAACTTGGGAAGCATCTCATACAAACTATAGGGTTAACAAAAACTATTTTTGTATTGCTAGTTGGTGGGGTAAGATGTTTAGGTATAACCAACTCATCCGAAATGCTCTTTACATCCTTGGGTAAGGAGGTTATCGAGATAGCGATGATTAATTTGACCAATTATAGGGAAGACCAATGCATAATTTATGTGCATTTGGTCCGAAGATCATAATTGGACATTCTAACCAAGTAAAATTGGTTGGATCCCTTAAGATAATTGCAACCCTAAGGTTAATTTCTTAAAATGTTTTGAAAACATGTCCTTTTCACTACGGTGAATCCTATCTAGTTGTAGAAATCACTATTAGAGGTGGTGATACAAGTAGATGAAAACACTAAAGGTTTTCATAATTTTGAAAATTGTATCAATTAGGATAAATCTTAGGTAGATTAATTTACACATATTTTTCTCTGTGGGAGTTTGATGTTCGAATTCTATACGAAAATTTTCAAGATTTATTGAATATTTTGGAATTAAATATGAGTTTCTGAAGATCGATTTGAAAAACTGCACAGTTTCACTTATCAGTGAACAGTCGAGCCGGCGCCTTGACTGGGCTCTGTATGAGACCGAACATAATCGAGTTGTTCATGACTAGGAGCTCAACTAAGCTTCTGGTCGAGGTGCAGCCTCGACTGATACACTCACTAGATGTGTTGCGTAGGCCACAGAGTCGAGTGGACCTCGACTAGCGGCTCGACTGCTTGTTTTGCAAGCTTACAGGGTCGAGTAGACCTCGACTGGGCACTCAACTGCACACCTCCAAAAGCAAGAAGGCCTCAACTAGAGATTCGACCGGACCAGTTTAGTTACTTTAGGTTGGTTTACCACTTCTAATACTAGAGAATGCTTGAGGAAGCTTAACAACGGTAAACTTACAATTAAAATGAATAGAAAAGGGAGGTGATTTCAAAACTTAAAACATAAAAAATGCCGATAGCATTAAGGGGGAGGGTTTTGAGTGTGTACATATCCTTAACCTTGGTCGATATCTGATTTATCATAATCTTATTGAATACCTTTGATGTACGATGATCTGATTTAATATCTGTGATTACAAAACCCTTTTCGGTGTTTGCCAAAAGGGGAGGAGAGAGTGTTTATAGTTTAGTCTGTCACTATTCTCTAATATGTGATCAAACATGTGGGTAGAGTGACCTAAATTTAAACGGGTTATTAAACATCAAAAAGGGGGACACTGTTGGAGCTGAAAGCTCCAAGTTATGTTTTGGTGTTTGACAAAGGTTTAAGTGTGAGAAATTCAAGGGTGGACCTTGGCGAAAAGTCCATGATGGGTAGTTCCTTAGCAGGTGAGAAATCAAAGGGTAGACCTTGATGAAAAGTCTAAGATGGGTAATTCCTTGGCAGGTGAGAAATCCAAGGGTGGACATTGGTGAAAAGTCCAAGACGAGTAATTCCTTGGCAGGTGAGAAATCCAAGGGTGGACCTTGGTGAAAAGTCCAAGACGAGTATTCCTTGGCAGTAGGGAAGTTCCTTGCAGAATGGTAAGGTGAAAAGTTCAAGAATGACTTATGGTCGGAGTCTTGGTGAGTAAAGGGCCTCTGGGTAGAGTCTTTACTAAGCGTGTTTTAGTCTTAGAGCTGACTGAAACAATGGGTCTTAAGGACAACAATGAGCTAACACCTCAACTGTTGCCTTTACTGCATTCATCAGGCGGAGGCACTTGTCGTCGGCAAAGTACAGTCGAGTCGGTGCCTCGATTGGTCAAGGAGCAGTTTAGGCGACACCTTGACTGGTCTTGTGTAGAAGCCAACGGTGGTAGGAGAAGCTCGACTGCTGCAGGACGAGTCGCAGTCGAGGCGACACCTCGACTTGTCCAGAGCAGAAGTAATCAAAAGCGAGCCATGCTCGATTGGCACCTCGACTGATGCAGGACAAGTTAGGAACCTTATCTGGTTCGGCTGGTGCAGTCGAGGTGCCTCCTCGACTGGCCTTAGGCAGGAACGAACATAAGCAAGTCTCGCTCGACTGTCGCCTCAACTGCTGCAGAAGATGTTAGGGCAATCAACCCATGTGATATTGTTTTGATGTATGTTGCAAAGGGTTTGAGTTAGGTTGTTAATGTTTTGATATGTGCGTTGGAGTCTTGTAGGACTTAGTAATTCACACATGGAGCTTTGGCAAGTTTCACCAACTCACAACCTCGTGCTTGAGTCAACGAAGGAGCATTGCGAAGTCATGCGCTTGATGCATCCGAGGGACCGCGGGACGAGATGACTTGAAGCGAAGCCAAGGAAGCAGACTTCGAGGGCAAGAGACGCGAAGGAGCATTGCAGAGCCATGCGCTTGATGCTGCCGAGGGATGTGCCCGCGAACGAAGAGAGCTTTGGCGAGGGACTTCAAGTGAGATGAGAGAATGAGTGAAATGTAAGTAGCTCATTAGGTGAACTTGCCCGAATGGCTAAGTGTCGGAGGCTCGACCGCAAGGGTTGAGGTTTACCCGACTGTCGGACGCTCAAATGGATGTAAAGTTTGAGTTTTACCCGGCATCAGTCGACTGCCATGTCATGACAGTCGACTGCTCTAAGTCGACTGTGACTCGATTGGTATACAAGTCTGGTTCATGTACCATCAGTTGATTGCCAAGGATTGACAGTCGACTGTCAAGACCACCAGTCGACTGATGATGACATCAGTCGACTGGTCACAAGGGTTTCGAGCACAAAATGGTGATCAGTCGAGTGCTCTCTTTTGGCACTCGACTGATAGCTCCATCAGTCGACTGATGGGAAGATCAATCGACTGATGTGGGAGCCGTTGGATGAAATCCAACGTAGAAGAAGTTGTTATTGGGCAACGACTATAGGGTGTCAAACAAGAGAAATGAATATATCTCAGGCTTCGACTGCAGTGGCCAACGGGAAGAAAACAACCTTCTCTATTTATAGAGAAGGTGTGGGCTTTTGGATGGCTAATGCTTATGCTCTAAGTGATCATCCAAGTGCCCCACAAGCTTCCAACTCTTTCTCTTGTTCTTATTTCAAATCCATTTGTAAGAAAGAGTGTTTGTATTGTAAGAAGGTTTACCTCCACCTTGCTTTGGCTAAAGGGAGAGCCCGATATTGGATTGGTTTCGGAGTGATTCACCGGAGACGAATCAGACCGTGGATTAGCGGCAAGGCCATGAACCACTTTACATATTGGTGTTAGCATTGATTTTGTTTTGCTTATCTTTATTGTTGTTTAGCTTTTATATTTCTGCTTGCGCTAATAGAATTTGTAGACAATCAACGAAGTAATTCCATCATATGACGATTGAGGGCTATTCACCCCCCTCTAGCCGGTCACCTACGTTCCAACAAGTGGTATCAGAGCCAAGTCGCTTGTCACTGGACTAACCGCCGCAACAAGCACAACAACTACGATGGTCGGCTCCAATATTCATCCACCGAAATTCGAAAGGGAATTTGCGTAGTGGAAGAAACGCATGGAGGTATTTTTCGAAATCGACTTCGAAATTTTATTGATAATGGAAAATGATTTCGAGATACCTAGGGATGAAGAAAGGAAGCCAATCGAGAAGTCTAGATGGACTAAAACGCAAAGGGAAGAGTACTTGGCAAACTCAAAGGTAAAGCACCACCTCTACAATGTACTCTCCCAACAAGAAGTGAATCGGATAGGGAAATGTGCAAGCACCAAGGAAATGTGGGAGAGGTTGGTGGAACTCAATGAAGACACTTCCGAGGCCAAGCTTGCGAGAAGAGATCTCCTTCACTCCCAATTAAGCAACATCAAACTCGAAAAGGGAGAGAAGGTAAATTCTTTACATTCTAGGTTTAAAGAAATTTTAATTGGACTAACAAGTGTAGGAGAAAAACTTTCGAACCGAGATATGGTAATAAAGGCTATAGATGCCTTTCCCCGGTCATCAAAATGGAGCTCAATGGTGGACTCCTTCTACATCTCCAAGAACCTAGAAGTTAGCACCTTAGAGGAGTTCTTCTCAACCATGGAGCTCCATGAAACAAGGCTTGAAGGAATAAGTGAAGAATCAAACATCAAGCCAACAAGGGGAGTGACACTAATAGCCAACAAAGGGAAGAAGAAGATGGAGACTCCCTCCTCATCCCATGAAGCATCCTTCTCATCCTCCATGAATAGCAATGAAGATGCTTATATGGTAAGGAAGGTAAGACGTACTTTGAAAATTTTAAAATTTAACAAATCTTATGATAGAAGAAGGCACAAGAGGAAGATCATATGCTACAATTGCCAAGGAGAAGGGCATATAAGAGATGATTGTCCTCTCTTGAACAAGAGCAAAGAAGAGAGGAGAAAGAAAGAGGAAAAGAAGAAAGGGAGCAAGAAGAAGGAAGAAGAGAATAAAACCAAGGAGAAAGGGAAGGCAAAGACACTCAAAGCAAGAACATGAGATGATCCTTCTTCTTCATCATCGGAAGAAGAACATGTCTACTCAAACCTTGCCCTAATGGCAATAGATGACCTAGACTCCACCTCCTCCTCGGAAAAAGAAGAAACAAGCACAAGTGAGGAGAGCTCAAGTGAAGGGGGAGCTTCATCCTCATCATCATCAAAATCACAAGAAGAAGACATGGAAACTATGGTAACGAATCTTTCTCCTAAGAAAATAGTTTCCATGATTAACTAGAGATTTGTTTAGGGCTAAGAAAAAGAACAAATGCATGCTTGATCAAATTAAGGCCCTAGAAGGAAAATTAGAACAAGCATGTTTAAATATTAATGATAATATTTCTTCTAGGCTTGATAATGTATGCTCACATGATCATTATATGCCTTTTGATGTAAATGATGCATGTATTGAAGAAAATAGGGTTTTAAGGGAAAAGGTAGACCGTTTGACTAAAGCCCTAGAAAAATTTACTATTGACTCCAATACTTTGAACATGATAATTGAGAGCCAAAGGGAAGCTTCAATAGAAAAGGCCTAGAATATAAGGGAAATAAAAATGAAAAGATCTATCAATGCCTAATTGCTAGGGGTCAAGCCAAAAAGAAAATAATAGCTAGAAAATGGATCCCTAAAGAATATTTAGTGAACCTCATAGGAAAGAACTTGTATTGGGTTCCTAAATCCATCCTTAAGGGTTAGGAAAACCCTAGGATAGTCAACCATAAGGATTTTACTTATATCATATTATTTGGTTGACTTAGGATGATCGGGACTTAATTTTTGAAATAGTGTTGGGTGATGATAATGCACCCATAAATAGTTTAAATCATGCTTTGGGTGATACTTGACTTATTATCATGATTTTATACCTAATGCATGATTAAAAATTGATTGATACACTTGTTTCATGATCATAATGTGAAATCAATGCATATATGTCTTTATGATCATGTGGTATGTTAGAGTGATACTTAACCATGGATAGAAATGCATGAAATTTTGGTTAAGTACAAATACCTTTAGGAACATCTCACATTTCACCATAAGGCTAACTTTGATTGAAAACATAGCATGGGTGAGATGATAGGATAATACAAATGGTTCACTAATGCTTATGACATTTAGATGGGTCATTAAGTGTATCAATAGAGCAAAAATAGACCAACTATGGGGAAAGCAAGTGTTTAATCAATGGACATATTGTCCATAGATCATAGTTGGATATTTTAAATGTTTTAAAACCATTTTATACTTTGTAAACAGTGAGTTCATGTTTTAAAAAGTTTCAAGGCAAAACTAGGTTTAAAAATAGATACAAACTTTAGACATTTTTGTAACTTTTGAGTTTTTGCCAAACTATAAAAAATAAAATGATTTTTCATGGAAAATAATTTTTCACTGATAAAGGAACTCACAAGAAATATGTATTTCAAATTTCATGATTTTTCGAATTTCCTAAAATTTTTAACGCATTTCTGAAATTGGATTTCGAAAATCAAAAAACCTGAAATTTGTGTGCTAGTCGACTGATAGTTTGAACCAATCGACTGATGTACTGTGCACGAGAACAGTAACCTAATTTTATCAGATTTTGTTTGGTTTTTGGGTATTTTTTTTCCCTAGAGTTGATGTCATGCGTTTATAACATTTGGAAAATATTTTTGATGGTGTCAAAGGGGGAGAATTGATAAGGTTTAAGTTAATCATGCTAAAAGGGAAAATTTAGCATCTCTAAAGGGAGAGTTGCATGTTAAAGGGGGAGCTTTGATACTCATATGATTTACATGCTTTCCTTGCTTATGTTGTTATTGCTATTTGTTTTACCTAACTTAAACGGATTGTCACACATTAAAAAGGGGGAGATTATTAGGGCAATCAACCTATGTGATATTATTTTGATGTGTGTTGCAAAGGATTTAAGTTAGGTTGTTATTGTTTTGATATGTGCATTGGAGTCTTGCAGGACTTAGTAATTCGCACATGGAGCTTTGACAAGTTTCACCAACTCACAACCTCGTGCTTGAGTCGGCGAAGGAGCATTGTGAAGCCATACGCTTGATGCATCCGAGGGACCACCGAACGAGATGACTTGAAGCAAAGCCAAGGAAGCAGACTTCGAGGGCAAGAGACGTGAAGGAGCATTGTAGAGTCGTGCGCATATCACGAGGACATGGCCGAGCGAAGAGAGCTTCGGCGAGGGACTTCAAGTGAGATGAGAGAATGAGTGAAATGTAAGTAGCTCATTAGGTGAACTTGGCCGAATGGCTAAGTGTCGGAGGCTCGACTGCAAGGGTTGAGGTTTACCCGATCGTCGGATGCTCAAACGGATGTAAAGTTTGAGTTTTACCAGGCATCAGTCGACTGCCATGTCATGGCAGTCGACTGCTCCAAGTCGACTGTGACTCAACTAGTATACGAGTATGGTTCATGTGCCATCGGGCCGATCGCTAAGGATCGAGATGATCGTTGAGACCACCACGATCGATGATGGCATTAGTCGATCTCGCGAGGGTTTCGCACAAAATGGTGATCACCGAGTGCTCGCTCGCACTCGATCGATAATCCATCACCGATCGATGGGAAGATCAATCGACTGATGTGGGAGCCGTTGGATGAAATCCAATGTGGAAGAAGCCATTATTGGGCAACGACTACAGGGGCAGTCGACTGATCGGGGCATTAATCGACTGCCAGTGGCCAACGGAAAGAAAACAACCTTCTCTATTTATAGAGAAGATGTGGGCTTTTGGATGGCTAATGCTTATGCTCTAAGTGATCATCCAAGTGCCCCACAAGCTTCCAACTCTTTCTCTTGTTCTTATTTCAAATCCATTTGTAAGAAAGAGTGTTTGTATTATAAGAAGGTTTACCTCCACCTTGTTTTGGCTAAAGGAAGAGACCCTTTATTGGATTGGGTTCGGAGTGATTCACCGGAGACGAATCGGACCCTGGATTAGCAGTGAGGGTGTGAACCATATTACATATTGGTGTTAGCATTGATTTTGTTTTGCTTATCTTTATTGTTGTTTAGCTTTTATATTTCCGCTTGCGCTAATAGAATTTGTAGACAATCAATGAAGCAATTCCATCATACGATGATTGAGGGCTATTCACCCCCCCTCTAGGCAGCCACCTATGTTCCAACAGAAGAAACTGGTGTTTCAACCTGTGCAGTCGAGGTGACACCTAGACTGGTCTTGGGCAACAGCGAACAGAATCAAGTCTCGCTCGACTATCGCCTCAACTACTACAGAAGAAACTGGTGTTTCAACTCAGACATATCAGTGACGCCTCGATCAGTACTTTTTAGTAGGACAAATGCAAGGCGCTTGATCTGGTGCCTCGATGAAATGAATTAGCGATTCTGATATAATTTCATCTTTTTTGACTTACGTGTTTACATATGATCGCTTAGCTGAGTTGTGTGGATCTAGATCTCGTTCACAGGTTTGAATTTGGCCAATAAAAGGGAGTTCTTGCAAAGAAAAGGGATTGAGAATTTGAAAATTGCAGCGCCCTTCTCCTTTGGGTTTCTGAACTCAAAGCTCTGTCTGGAAGTTCTCTCAACGATCAAGTGATTGCTGCTCCTGTTTGATCATTGGAAAGCTATGACTTTTTCTTTTAGAGCCTTCTTCTCTAAACGAGGATTCGTGTTGCTGCTCTGGTCTCAACGAGGACAAAGGCTTGCTGGAAAAATCTGATTGAGTCCATCATTCTACTGTAAAGTTTTATTATTCGCATTCTTTCATTCAATTCAAATTCCTGTGCTTAACTCGTATATCTTGAAACTTAAAACTGTAAGTCGTTTAAGAGGTTTCTCCACTTTGAAGTTTTTCTTCAAAAAGGAGAAAATATAGATGTAGGCCTTGGACTAGCAGCTCTAGAAGAGAGCTGTGAACCAAGTAAAAATCGAGTGTGTCTTGTGTGACTATTTTCTTGTGTTGTGTTCTTCGATTTTGTGTCATTGTTCCTTGTGTTTTACTCAAGATCTGGTTGTGACTTCTAGGTTGTGGTTTTCGTGTTTTGCTCGAAGTTTGGTTGTGTTGTCGTGTTAGTATTTTTGCTGCGTTTATTCGCTTGGGTCTATTTAATCAAAAAATTATTATACCTCCCCTCTCTTGCGTAGTTACCGGTCCTATAAAAGATAACGAAGAAGTTATAACCTTATATGGCATGAGTTGACATTGGTCCGCATACATCCGCATGTATAAGGCTCAATACCTCAACTGCACGTTCACCTTTTCCACTAAAAGGTAATTTAGTCATCTTTCCTTTTAAGCATGAAACACATGTGTCTAATGAATCTGTTTCATAAGATTCTAAAATGTTAAGCTTATGTAGTTTGGACATGTGTTCATTGCTTATATGGACAAGGCGACAATACCATAATTGCGAGGTTAACTGATTATCTAACTTAGAACGTTTGCTATTTGATTCGATATTGAATATTTCATTGGATGTATCTAACGTGTAGATTCCATTATTTAAGATTCCAGTAGCATAAAGAACATCATTTAATGTAATGTAACAACAATTATTACTAAACGTCAAATGATAACTTTTCTTATTCAAACTTGAAATAGAAATAATGTTCTTTATTAATGCAGGAATATAAAAACAATCATCCAACTCTAAAATTAGTCCCGTAGGAAGTCACAATATATAAGTCCCTTGGCTACAACAACAACTTTTGCACCATTGCTAACCCTTAGATCTGCTTCTCCCTTAATCAGTCTTCTTCTGTTCCTGAGCCCTTGTATGTCATTACATATATGTGAGTCATACTCGATATCCAATACCCAAGTGTTAGAAGAAACAGTATGACATTCAATAACAAATATACCTAAAATAGATTAGGCATCAGATGACTTTTTCTGCTTCAATGACTCCAGACACTGCTTGCAGTTTTCCTTCCAATGCCCATCTTTGCCACAATGATGGCAGGTGCCCTTGGGAGTTAATTCTTTCTTCTTTGCCTTTTTCTTCCCTTTGGCTTTGGTTTGGTTTTTGACTTCCTCTTACAACCTTTCTTTGAGGAGTCAACCAGCATCACTGCCTTCTATTCTTTAGCAACAGATGACTCCATGATCAATTCAAAAATAGTGGACTCAATCTTATTCATCCGATAGTTCATCACAAATTGTGAATAGCTATCTGTCAGATTGTGAAGAATTAAGTCAATACTTAATTCATGGTTCATAAAAAACCCTATTGATCCCAATCGCTCAATATCGCTATTCATCCATAGTGCAAACTACACCGCAAATGAACCCTCCTGCATCTTTGATCGAAAGAGGACTTAGTGACCTCGAACCTTTTAGATCGCACCTGCTCATCGAATAACTCTCGAAGATAGAAGACAATTGTATTACCATCTATATGCTTATGTTGCCTTTTCAACTCAGAGACATCAACGCTATCGTAATGCAACTCACCATCTTAGAGTCAACAATATGTTTCTGGTAAGTCAACTTTTGGTCACCAGATGCATTGTCTGCAGGAGGTTGGGGAAGAACCTCTTCAAGGACATAAGCTAGTTTTTCAACCTTGGGAACAATTCTCAGGTTGCAAAGTCAGTCCAAGAAGTTTGTCCCAGTTAATTTGTTGTTATCCAAAATAGAACGTAAGTTAATGGAGGTCGAAATGCTATTCTAATTAGTACCTAGACATACAAAAAGGGCATATAGAGAGATGAATTTATAGTAATGCAAACAATTTACATTAACAAGAAACTCCCACTACTTTTTATAAATTCAATAGCCCTCACTTTGAATTCAAGAGATGGTAGGTTATCTCTTAGTGGGTTGATATCCATTACGACTAAGAACCTTGGAGAGAGTCCAACAAGCCATTCATAGTCATAATGTTAGGTATCAATAGTACCCATTATATATCAAATATATAACTATCACTTTATGCTATCAACTAATTGAACGTTCACATATACATTAGGTTGTTAACTCATTAGCATATATACATTCAATGCATATCACCTAATTGCACCTCTGTCCACATTAACCTTGGAGTCCAGTAAATAAATGCTTTCAGTTAGGGCCAACACATTAATCGTGAGATCGAATTTAAATGGTTTGAACACATCCAATTTACAAGCAAGGCTTGGAGAGAGTCCAACAATCCAAATTTGAAATTGATCTCTGGTCCTTACCATTTAAAATAAATATCGAATCTTATATGAATTGAACATGCTCGATGTCATGCCAGCCTTGGAGGGAGTCCAACAACCCAAACACAAAAAAGAACTTTGGTTCAACCATATTAATGGAAGGTGTTAGCCCTAATATTTGCAAGAGGGATTTCAAGCTATTCTAGGTCTCATCTATAACAGGAAATAAACCTAAATATGGAAAAACTAAGGTCACATTAGGAAATAAATTTCTCGATGTGAACGTAAGCTAAACAATTGACGCATATGTCATTTTAAGAATTAGATACGCGAACCGCGCAACCTATTCACCAACGCATGGCTAGTCTATGCTTAGACTCTAATAATGCAACCAACACCTTCAGTGTTTTTGGATGCATCCTCGGTATTTCCTTTTTAGTTACAAACATATCCTATATGTAAAATCATGCATACTTTAATCTATCATATAGAAAAATATCACACAGCTATATTAAAACATCCAACATGCTTTAATTATTCTTCGTCAACATGGGATCTATGCCAAACAAACAAAGTGGCTCTGATACCATGTGTTGGAGATTTTGGGATAATACACAATGAAATAAAGTGAATAAAACAATTTTATTTCATCCCAGATATCCTTGGGGGCCAGGAATACTTGCTTTAACATAATCACATGTAAAAACTGAGAAGGAGAAAGGCTATACCTTCGAGATTCTTATTGAAACTGTTGAAACCGTGAACAAGACCAACGAGCCTTACCTCTATCAGTATCAATGTCGAGATCACTTGAGACAACTCCTTGAGCAACAAGTCTTTGTCTCCGATTAGTGCTAGCCAATCGGCGGAGATAAGAGAGAGAAAGAGAGAGAGGAAAGATGACTACCAAGGAAGAAAAACTTAAGATTAGAATCACCGACTCCAAAGATTATCAAGTGATCTATTTATAGATCTCTTGATTAGGGAATATTAGGAGGCTTAAATGGAACCTATCTTACCATAACTATCCCATAATTAAGGTAAGAACAAACCAGGAAATTTTCATAAGAGAATTCTCCAAAAACGACGGAGCCGCAATACGGTCGTGTGTCTTACACACGGCCAGCCGTTGTTGGTGCAGAAAGCACCACTCATTAGTTTTGATGTATAAACCATAGTTAAAGTTAGGAATTACCTGTGGTTTGATTTATGTATTAAGTGTGCATGCTAATAGAAAAACCCTAGTAGGTATGGAAGACCGGATACTAGGCAATGAGTATTGAAAGTCCTAGTAGGTCGCATTGACCGGATACTAGGAAGAAGCCTTGACAGATTAGGAGGGTCAGACATCATGCAGAAAGACAAGATTGGTCAGGAGATTGGACATTTGGCATGAAAACTGATTGGGTTAGGGGACCGGACAATCGACATGAAGACCAGCTGGGTTAGAGAGACCAGATAGCTAGCAGAAGTTCTGGTGGATCAGATCGGATGTCAAGTGTAGAATACAAAAAAAAAATTTAAAATTATATGGATTAACCCCTTTAATTGATTGGGTTTAATTAGTGGGCTAATTGGGTTTAATTAGTGGTTAGGTTTGATTAGCTAATTGGTCTTAATCAAGGGATTGATTAAGGATTGGGCTTGGGCTGAATCTGTTGGGCTGAGTCCATTGGACCAAAATTGTTGGGCTTGAAATGAGCTTGGACCGGATGGCTGAACCGATTGGCTTGGACTGGTTCACCTGAACTAAAAACGCGAACGATGTTTAAAAAGGGTCATGTAAAACCGATCAACCGCATATCTTCACTTTGCGATCGCCTCTTCTTTGTCATCTCACGCGATCGACAGTTTCTTCATCTTTTCTTCTTCCTCCGTGAGCTGCCATTGCTGACGCACTTGGTCGGAGGTCCGGCTGGAGGGAGGATGCTGAGCAAGCTGGAAATGGGTGGAGGCCGATTTGGGAGCTGAGAGCGCTGCGGCGGTGGGCTGCCGAGAGGGAAGGATCTCGCTGTTGATCGTCGTTGGAGCTAGGTAAGGGGGCCGATTTCCTTCCTCCTTAAGCTGAGAGTGAGATCTAGCTGTGGGCTTCTTATATTAGCTTCAATCGGTGGTTTTGGGCAGTGTTCTGAAGCTTGGATTTCTCCGGTGAATAGAGGTTAAAGGAGGGGTGACTATCGGTGAAGATTTAGAGCAAGTAAGCTTGATCCAACCTTTTCTTCTCAGCTGTTAATTACTGCATTTAGTGTTTGTCGATGGATTATGGTATGGCAGCTGTGGTTGGAGTGGTGGCAGCCGTGAGCTGTGATTTAGCCTCTAATCGGCACTCAGTTGTGCTGAGGAGTTCAGTCGACGTTTGAGTGAATCTGTGAATAGGTGAAATGATTTAGGTTTTGTTAATGTATTGGATTGATTTTGGATTGGATGGAGTGGTATCTGATTGTGATTCGGTCTGCTGTGAACGATGGTGGTTGTGTTGTGCTGCTGTGATAGGGAGGTAGGTGAATGTAATAGATGTGTTTGTGGTGACTTCGTTGATGCAGTGGAGATTTGTGAATGATTGATGCCCTGTATATGCTGATGGATGGAGCTGTGAATGTAATAGATGTGTGAATTGTGGTTAGTAAGGTGATGTAGATTTGGGGATACGAGAGGTGTGCGCTCGAGTTTCTAACTCGTAGACAAGGAAAGGATGTGAATATAGAAACGAATTAGTGTTTAGTTCGTATATTTGTCGGAGACTTATACTTAATCATTGTTTGCTATTATGTGCAGGTATGGGATATGAAGCAGGTCCACGGTCATGAGGATTTCTATTACGAGCTTCATATCAGGTGGGTAATATCTACCCTGGTTAGGTAGTTTTGACTTATTCCAGTGCATGAATATTGGACTTATGATGATACCTTTGATCTTAAATCCACTCTTATTTAATCATATGCTTGTACTGTCTTTGATCTTTGAGATATATTATTGTTACTTAATTGATTATCTATCACGGATATGAACTACAAATCCTATTGTGTGTTAGCTGATGGATGTTCAATAAGTAGATGTGATTAGGGTTATCATTGTGAACTCAGATTGGGTTACCGTGTCACATCACTAGGTTTAGGTAATGGATTAGATTATGGAGTTGATTTTCTGTATCGTACACATATTAGTTGTGCACCTATGATGGATTTAGTCATTTGTGCATAGATAAGTGTGTGTGGTTGTCAGTATGTGGCTAAGGACTAGAGGTCCTAGCGTGATTATATATCCATTATGGATTGTGTGACTGCGTATGGTTATATGGATGGGGAACAGTATCTCGCTACGGACTACAGGTCTTAGCGTGGTTGACTGTCAGATGTGTATGACTCTCTGTGTAATAGAGAGAGAGTCTTGTGGATTAGTAGTCCTTGCATATTTGACTTTTGGTTGACTAGGATTCCCCGTGGGATAGGGAGTGTTGCGAGGATACTTGTGTGGAGCTATGCATCATTACATTGCATGCATGCTGGCGATTAGGACTCCCTTATGGTTGAGAGGGTCGTCAGTCATCCTGCCTCCTCGACCACTCGGGGTAGTGGTAGCAGGGTTGAGGGCAGAGCATTGGATGTGCCACGCTCGACCACTATAGACAGTGGTAGCTGGAGTGGTGTGTAACTTGTCCTGTCGTGCAGAACTCGACCACTTATGGATAGTGGTAGCTAGAGTCGCTTGCAGCAGGGACCCCTAGGGTAGCATATAACTCTATGGCGGCTAGATACCAGTCATACTACCCAACTCGGTCACTCGAGAGTAGTGATAGATGGAGTCGGGATAGTAGTCATGTCGTGTCACCCCTGCCACTCTGGGATCGTGGTTGGATGGGTCCGCAGACATGGCCATGCATATGCATTGCTGATATATATGTATCCATGTATTTGATATATGTTTTACATATGTCTGTGAGATGTTGCATTTGTTTGTTGCATATGTTTGTACATCATGATACATGACATTTGCATATTATATACTACTGTGTGTTGAGCATGATATATGTGTTGGTCCAAACTGTTGTATGCATTTGATTAGCGTCATGTCCTAGTATGGACCAGGATATTATTACATGTGATTATATACTGTTCATATGTCTGAGTGTTGGTCAGGTATGAGATTGACCTTGTACGTTATATGAGTTATATTATTGTATACCTGTTCAGGATGATATAGCTTATGGTGTTGCAGACCGTCAGGTATGTTGGTACATTACTTTATGTTCAGTTGATCAGTTTAATATATGCATTGAGTATTATTATACTGGTGGTTACTTGTTATTATATTTATGATTGTATGTCTATTAGACTTTTTCTGTATACCTGTAGATCATCACATGTATACTTGTAGATATCTATATCCCTATATGTTGTTCATGCACTTTCTATATATTACCCCTGAGTTTATACTCACCACTCTAGACCCTGAGTTTCCTGTCGCCCAGGTAACAGGTAGAAGATTCCTTGGACATTCGGAGCTCCGCCAGCTGATCCCATCTCACACCGAATGGTTGGATACTATTTCCATATTGTTGTATTATTATAGATTGATGTTTTGGAATTTTACCCTGTATCGTTTCCGTATTTATGGTATAAAGATGTGTTGTATGTATTTGGCCTTTGATATGGTTTCTATTTTTGATTCATGTTGTGTCAAAGTCACTCCGAAGTGCATAGTTGAGTCATTGTGTATCTATTATTTGTCAGTATATTCCGCTGTGCTTTATGGATTATGTCCATATATATGTTATGTGATTGTGGTCGAAAGACTTTATGTATATTAGGGAATTGTATCACGTACAAGGGAGATGTTGTCCGATTATTTTTAGCTCGGCATACTCTCGGGGCGTGACAATTTTATTGGTATCAGAGCCCTAGGTTGCGAAGTCCACTTTCAGATTTTATTTCGTTTGGACATCGAGTTTTTCTTTACTCGATTTTGGTTTTGTGAGTTCTGAGATCTGGCTGCTGCGGGACATCTCCGAGCTACAAGGTTTAAGGTATGTTAACTGTTATCACATATCCTTTTGTTGGCTATGCATTTAGTTGCTTATAACAGAGATGACTTGTAGTGTGTTAGTCACTATTCGTAACCGTGGTTTGAGTTGACCACGGGAATGACTTGTTGAGTCTGGGTGTCTTGGGCCTGCTGTCAAAAAGGTAAATTACCTTTGAGAGCCGATTGATACTGAGTCGGAAAGCAGGGGTCAGATAGTCACATTTCTAGTGGAGATCAAAGATTACAGTCTTAGGGATTTTCACTAACTATGCTAGTCAGATCATTACCTGTGGGGTAATGGATAGGCATGTATGCTATTATTGATATAGATAGTGAAGGATTAGTATAGAGTGTATCATAGGGATTTTGATCCCTGAGATTGTCGTGCTAGATTGTATAACTTCGAAGGTACTTTTGAGTACTTAACTCGGGTTATACAAAGAAAGTAGTGTTAGTTGCATACCATTATCGGGATCAAGTCGGTATTTGGTGGAAGACGTAAGAAATAACCTTCGAGAAATAATGTATCACTTGGTCACAGTTTAGTGATGTTGTGAGAGAGTATTTCTCCACATTATCTTCTTTGACTCATTGTCAGGGAATTCTTGAGCTTTAGGTTGGATGATCGATTGGTGACGAAGGTACCATGCAAAGTTGTTAGACTTGCAAGGGTTACGACCACCTAATAGCTCGAGAATGTGATCGACATGTCTTAAGCCACCCATGGTTTATTGGTTGACATCTTGATCAAGATGTTTGGATCTTTTATTAGATCATACCGGAAGGTATCAGATCGAGTCATGAGTATAGAAATGACTCCGTAGCAAGTGTTTTTAAGAGTTGGAGATTTGATAAGCAGACATTGCAAGTCAAATTATTGGAATCGGAAGTCTCCAAATGTTGAACAAAAGAAGCAAGATTGGAGTCATAGGCCACGAGCGACTATTGGAGAGTTTTCTGATCATAGAAGATCAACTGTAGATTGTCAGCATCTTCTCATGTTTATCAACAAAATCAGAAGAAAGACTCTGAAGGAAGTATGTGCGTGCAGTGCAGGCCACGACTGTTGGGTTTTCGGCACCGCGGCGTGTGTGTGTTCGATCACGTTTCGTAAACATGAACACAGCGGAAGCAATAAAATAATAAATCTACATTTATTACAACACACACAACACACGCATGCATATTACAATAAGTGTAGACATAACCGTAAATTTAAATTTACAATAAAAGGAAATTTATCTACGTTATACCTTTCGTATGACGTGTAGCGGGAACGACATCAACCGGAACGATCCTCGCTAGAATCGTCTCTATCCGTATCCATGACTTTGCTAAGCCACGAGCTTCGTCTTCGTACGGATTACTAGCCTCGTGTTGAAGACGACGTGATCGAGAGATGATCACGATCCGAATCCAAATTCGGATCCTAATACGAGTTCTCAAAACTCGCTTCTCCGAAGAGGTATTCGTCAACCAATTGACGAATCCTTCGTCCTCCACCTCAGAGGATTACCGGAGATCGAATCCCCGGTAAGTTAGCCGCTGTCAGAGCTCTAACCGTCGTCCAAACGATGCTCCGACGAGAGGAGAACAAGCTGTCCAGAAAACTGGACAGCCTTGGTGGAGGAGATAGGCACCGGCCAACAAAGGAAGCCAAGTGCTCACCTTTTCACCGAAGCCTAGGAAGATCACCGGAGAGTCGCCGGAGGATCACCGGCTGAAGCTTGGATGCCGGCAAGGAGTTGGACGGCGACACAAGGGCTGGGCGGCAAGCTAGGGTTGGCGCCGAGAGTCTCCAAGGAGAGGTGGGCGGCAACCTTTGCTAGGGTTTTGGATTAGGGCTTAATTATCCCTTAAGCCCTCTTTTATAGAGAACTAATTTTCTTAATGGTTATTGGATCATAACCATTAGGCCCGTTAACCCGCTCCATTAAGATAAGTTAAAATAAACCAAACCATGATGGTTTATTTTAAGTTAAAACGAACCGAACCAACTTTTGGTTCATTCATTTAAAATAAACCAAACCCTTTGGTTTATTCTCCTCCATTGGATTAGAACCAAACCATTTTGGTTCATCCATTATGTCTTCATAAGACTCGGCCCATCCACGCTTCCATTGCGACTGAAACGATTTCATGCTCGCTTTATGTTTGGTCCAACCAAACCTAGTTTCTCTCGGTCTGAGAATCCCATTCTCAAGCTCGTTTTAAATCCTTTGGAATACGCTCGTTGTGCGTGTGACCAAATAGGTTCTCGGTTTATGTTGGCCGTCTATAATTAACCATTAATTATAGAACGATCATGAGTGACACCTAGTAGTACATCATGATCCCCAATTAACCGAAAAGATCAATGATTGATCCAAAACTATTTCTGAAACCCTTCAGCAGCTCGAATGATTCGTGCCCCATTCCCTTCACTCATCTTATACCCACTTGGTTCAGGACATGGTCTATTGTGTCAGTCTCCACTAGGCTGACTACGTCACACCTAGCCCAAGTATCATTTCCTCGTCCTACGGATTCTAGTTACTCCACATGTATCGAAGAGTACCTTACTCTAAACATGTAATGCTTTGGCCAAAGACTTTAGTAACAATCCGACGAGAGGCCATGGGTATACATCTCCTCGCAAGGAGTGGTGAATTCTTTATAGGCTATTCAAACACCTTCGATCACTTCGACTTATACCCAATCATCCCGGGTCCACATCTCCTTAGAGATGCTTGCTTAAGATGTCAAAGCATAAGTCTCCATGATCAAGATGACTTGAATACCGCAAGTCAAAGGAACATCGCACTTAAGCCACAGTAAGAACTTCATTGACATATCTATATATGCAGAGAACCATATGAAGTCTTACGGCTGGTCACTCCAATGAACTATTTACCATAACTAGCATCCACGATTAACTCCGGACATCACTATGTCTCCAGCCAGTGAGAATCGGCTGCTTGGATACACCAAGGAGTATACCTCGTGCTAGTCTCGACAGAATTGATGGTGTCCAAATCCATCAATTCATCGACTAGGGATAATTCCGATACATCACAATTACACATGTAGAGATACTCACTAGTTGTGATCCAATCACAAATTCTCTCATGCTGTGAATCGTATCGTGGACATTCAGTAAATGAGTTTAAGATTCAATCAAATACATAAAACATGTATACTCAAATAGTGAATCTTCATTTATCATATAAATGGTTCATACATAAGGCGATTGCCTTAGGACATCTCTCATATATTACTAACAGACTCCCACTTGGCCTAATGCCAATCGCTACGGTATCCAATACCATAAGCTCGAACATGACCCTCAAACTTATTTTGAGGTAATGCCTTAGTCAAGGGATCCGCTAAGTTCCTTTCAGTGGGAATTTTCTCGATTTGTATTTCGTTCCTACTGATGATCTCTCTGATAAGATGATAGCGGCGAAGCACATGTTTGGATCGTTGATGAGACCTTGGCTCTTTCGCCTGTGTAATTGCTCCATTGTTGTCGCAGTAGACCAGTATTGCTTCAACAATGGCCGGAATCACACCAAGTTCATGAACGAACTTCTTGATCCAAACCGCTTCCTTTGCTGCTTCCGAAGCTGCAATGTATTCTGCCTCAGTGGTAGAATCCGCTACAGTCTCTTGTTTGGAACTTTTCCAACTCACTGCGCCCCCATTCAAGGTGAACACGTATCCAGACTGAGACCTAGAATCATCCTTGTCTGTCTGGAAGCTGGCATCCGTATACCCGCGTATCACCATGTCCCCTTCTCCATATATTAGGAACACATCCTTAGTTCTTCTTAAGTACTTAAGGATCGTCTTAACAGCCACCCAATGATCCATTCCTGGATCATCCTGGTATCTGCTCGTGACACTCAGAGCATACGATACATCGGGCCTCGTACATAACATAGCATACATGATAGATCCTATTGCGGATGTATAGGGAATCTTACTCATGCAAATCCTCTCGTCTTCTGTGTGCGGACACATAGACTTCGAAAGGTGTATCCCATGCCTGATGGGTAGGAAACCTTTCTTGGATTCCGACATGCTAAACCTATTTAGCACTCGGTCTATATATGTAGACTGCGAAAGACCAAGCAACCGTTTCGATCTATCTCTATAGATCTTAATCCCGAGGATGTAGGTTGCTTCTCCCAGGTCTTTCATGGAGAATTTCTTGGATAACCAAACCTTCACTGACTGTAAGATTGAAACATCGTTTCCTATAAGTAGTATGTCATCGACATACAATACTAGGAACACGACTGCACTCCCACTAACCTTCTTGTACACACAAGGTTCGTCTGGATTTTGTGAGAAATCAAACTTTTGATTGTCTCATCAAAACGGATATTCCAGCTCCTGGATGCTTGCTTCAATCCATAAATGGACCGTCGCAATTTGCATACCTTGGTTTTTTCAACCGATGTGAAACCCTCAGGCTGTATCATATACACGTCCTCGAGCAGGTTTCCATTAAGGAAAGTTGTTTTCACATCCATCTGCCATATCTCATAATCATAATGAGCCGCTATGGCCAGGAGCATCCGAATGGATTTAAGCATAGCTACAGGCGAATAGGTTTCGTCATAATCAATACCTTGCTTTTGACGATATCCTTTCGCCACCAATCTAGCCTTATAGGTAATCACATTACCATCCATGTCGGTTTTCTTCTTGAAAACCCACTTGCACCCTATAGGCTTTATGCCTTTAGGTGGGTCAACCAAGTTCCAAACTTGATTTTCATACATGGAATCCATTTTCAACTTCATGGCACCAAGCCACTTATCCCTTTCTGAACTTGTCAACACTTCTTCATAACTGGTAGGCTCCTCATCATCAATGAGTAACACGTCGTTCGATTCACTTACGAGAAATCCATATCTCTCAGGAATATTGCGTGTTCTGCCAGATCTACGAAGATGTGGTGTTACAATAGGTCCAGCCGATTGCTCATCACTATGAGTTGTCGGCTGTTGTGCTTCACCAGGTATCTCATCAATGTCTATTTGAGTCTCTCGAGCCTCCTCAAGCTCGACGACACTCCCACTATTTTCTTGCAAGAGAAACTCTTTCTCTAGAAACACAGTATGCCTTGAAACAAACACCTTTTGTTCTATAGGATGATAGAATTGGTAACCCCTTGTTTCCTTAGGGTATCCAATAAATAGACATTTATCAGACTTAGCATCCAATTTGTCTGATACTGTCCGCTTCACATAAGCAGGACAACCCCATATCTTCAAGTAAGATACATGAGGTTTTTTACTATTCCATATATCATATGGAGTAGTAGAGACTACCTAGGTTGGCATTCTGTTTAACAAGTAAACAGCTGTCTGAAGTGCATAGCCCCAAAAGGACTTGGGAAGATTCGTATGATTCATCATTGACCTGACCATGTCCGACAAGGTCCGGTTATGCCTCTCAGATACATCATTATGCTGTGGTGTATATGGCGGAGTCCATTGAGACAATATACCATTGTCTCTTAGATAATCAAGAAACTCCTGACTCAAGTATTCACCACCTCGATCCAATCAAAGTATTTTAATACTCTTGTCATGTTGTTTCTCTACTTCATTTCTGAATTCTTTGAACCTTTCAAAGGCTTCAGACTTGTGTTTCATCAAGAACACATACCCAAACCGTGAGTGATCATCGGTGAAGGTAATGAAGTAGCTATAGCCTCCTAAAGCTTGAGTTGACATAGGTCCACATACATCAGTATGTATTAGTCCTAGTAACTCTCCCACTCGTTCACCTTTTCCAGTAAAAGGTAACTCAGCCATCTTGCCTTTTAAGCATGATTCGCATGTATCGTATGAATCCAATTCAAACGATTCCAGAATTCCACATCGGTGTAATTCGGACATGCGTTTCTTGCTTACATGGCCAAGACGACAATACCACATGTAGGAGTCTAATTGATTATCTTTTCGAGCACGCTTGTTGCCCGCTTCGATATTGAAAATATCACTGGATACCTCCAACGTATAAATACCATTGCTTAAAGTTCCAGTCCCATAAAGAACTCCATTTAAAGTTATGTAACAACAATTGTTACTAAAAGTCAAATGGTACCCATTTCTATTTAAACAAGAAATAGAAATGATGTTCTTTATCAACGAAGAAACATAAAAGCAATTGTCCAGTTCTAAGACAAGTCCTGCAGGGAGTTTCAATAAATACGTTCCGATGGAGAGTGCAGCAACCTTTGCTCCATTCCCAACACGTAAATTTGACTCTCCCTTGACGAGTCTTCTTCTATTCCTTAGCCCATGTATGTCATTACATATATGTGAGCCACACCCAGTATCCAATACCCAAGTGTCTGAGGAAATAGAATGACAATCAATAACGAAGATATATGAAAAAGATGGAGCATCTTATGCCTTATTCTTCTTCACGGACTCAAGATAAATCTTGCAATTTCTTCGCCAATGGCCCTACTTGCCATAATGATGGCAAGTGCTCTTTTGAGCTAGTTCTGCCTTTTAGCCTTTTTCTTCTTCCCTTACATTGTTCCTTTGACTCCTCTTAGAACCTTTCTTGAGGAATCAACTAACAACACCGTCCTCGTCATGCTTCTCGAAGGCTCCACAGTCTTGACATGTTCCATGATTACCCACGATGAACCTTCTTGCATCTCGGAGGTGAAGAGGAGCTTGGAGACTTGAACCTTCGAATCTCACTTGCTCATCAACCAACTCACAAAGATGAAGGACTACGATATGAGCATCCATATGCTCATGTTGCTTCGTAGCTTGGGTTCCATCGCGGCTAGCATGATGCAACTCATTTGTTCGAATCACTCACATATTTACGATAGGCCAACAATTGGTCGAGTTGCATCGTCACTAGGATCAAGCGGGAAGAGGCGCCGAGGACATTTGCAAGCTTTTCAACCTTGAGAACAATTCTCAAGCTTCTAAGCCACCCATGAAGCTTGGCCCACTCAATTTATTCGAATCCAAAATGGAACGCAAATTCAAAGACATCATGATCAATCTTAGAAATACAAAACAAGCATATATGAGAAAATGATTTTAAAATGCATCAATATACATTTATAAATCCCATTCATTTTTCGAATTTCAAAAACCCCAAAATCACTTCGGGAGATCGTAGGTCCATCTCCGAATGGGCTGATATCCATCATAGTTATGAACAACCTTGGAGAGAGTCCAACAAGCCATTCATAACTACGACGGTAGGTATCAACTATACTGATTGCATATCACATATATGCAACTATCACAATGTGCTATCAACTAATTGAATGTTCACACATACATCGGGTTGTTAACACATTAACAAGTATGCATCATATGCATAGCACCCAACTTCACCTCCCTTTACATCGACCTTGGAGAGAGTCCAACAAGCCGATGCTCCAGGTTAAAGCCAACCCATTAATCGGGAAATAGTTTTAATATGGTTAGAGTGCATTCAACCAATTAGCCCAACTTGGAGAGAGTCCAACAACCAAAGCTAACGATTGACCTCTGACTCTTACCATATTAGTATTAAACTATTCCATGGTTTGAACATGTTCGGGTTAGAGCCGGGCTTGGAGAGAGTCCAACAACCCAAACAAGAAACGGAACTCTGGTTCTAACCATATCAATGGAAGGTGTAGGCTTTAATATTGTTTAAGAGTTTTATGTCTCATCCTCTTTGCATGCAAATAACTATTATCTACATGACATGACATACATGACATACATCTACATGTCACGACACGCATGACATAATGTTATGCATCTAATGCAATTACATGACATACAATTATGTCATGTATATAATTTCCTTATATGTCATAACTATTTATGGAAATAAAATATGTTTAAGATTTGATTCTCCAAATCAAATCATAATTAAATTAGGAAACAAATTTCCAAATCTAATCACATATTTTATTCATGGAATTATTTGATTAAGGAAAATCTATTTAGGAAACCAATTTCCTAAATCATTAAAACTACTTATGGAATTAAAATATTTTAAGATTTGATTTCCCAAATCAAATCATGATTAAATTAGGAAACAAATTTCCAGAATCTAATCAAATATTTTATTTATGGAAAATATCAATTTCCATAAATACTTCCAACTTTCCAAAAGTGGAAGATTTCCATAAATACTTCTAGACTTTCCAAAATTGAAAAATTTCCATAAATACTTCTAAATTTCCAAAATTAGAAAATTTCCAGAAATACATTATGACTATCGCAAAACTATTTTTACGATTATGTCGAAACACAACCTGGGCTCTGATACCACTGTTGGGTTTCCGGCACCGCGGCGTGTGTGTGTTCGATCACGTTTTGTAAACATGAACACAGCGGAAGCAATAAAAATAATAAATCTACATTTATTACAACACACACAACACACGCATGCATATTACAACAAGTGTAGACATAACCGTAAATTTAAATTTGCAATAAAAAGAAATTTATCTACGTTATACCTTTCGTATGACGTGTAGCGGGAACGGCATCAACCGGAACGATCCTCGCTAGAATCGTCTCTATCCGTATCCACGCCGAGTTCCTCGGAATGACTTCGCTAAGCCACGAGCTTCGTCTTCGTACGGGTTACTAGCCTCGTGTTGAAGACGACGTGATCGAGAGATGATCACGATCCGAATCAAAATTCGGATCCTAATACAAGTTCTCAAAACTCGCTTCTCCAGAGAGGTATTCGTCAACCAATTGACGAATCCTTCGTCCTCCACCTCAGAGGATTACCGGAGATCGAATCCCCGGTAAGTTAGCCGCTGTCGGAGCTCTAACCGTCGTCCAAACGACGCTCCGACGAGAGGAGAACAAGCTGTCCAGAAAACTGGACAGCTTTGGTGGAGGAGATAGGCGCCGGCCAACAAAGGAATCCAAGTGCTCACCTTTTCACCGAAGCCTAGGAAGATCACCGGAGGGTCGCCGGAGGATCACCGGCTGAAGCTTGGACGCCGGCAAGGAGTTGGACGGCGGCACAAGGGCTGGGCGGCAAGCTAGGGTTGGCGCCGAGAGTCTCCAAGGAGAGGTGGGCGGCAACCTTTGCTAGGGTTTTGGATTAGGTCTTAATTATCCCTTAAGCCCTCTTTTATAGAGAACTAATTCTCTTAATGGTTATTGGATCATAACCATTAGGCCCGTTAACCTGCTCCATTAAGAAAAGTTAAAATAAACCAAACAATGATGGTTTATTTTAAGTTAAAACGAACCGAACCAACTTTTGGTTCATTCGTTTAAAATAAACCAAACCCTTTGGTTTATTCTCCTCCATTGGATTAGAACCAAACCATTTTGGTCCATCCATTATCTTCATAAGACACTAACGTGGCCCATCCGCAACTTCCAGCGATTTCATGCTCGCTTTATGTTTAGTCGACCAAACCTAGTTTCTCTCGATGCGAGAATCCCATTCTCAAGCTCATTTTAAATCCTTTGGATTACGCTCGTTGTGCGTGTGACCAAATAGGTTCTCGGTTTATGTTGGCCGTCTATAATTAACCATTAATTATAGAACGATCATGAGTGGCACCTAGTAGTACATCATGATCCCCAATTAACCGAAAAGATAAACGGTTGATCCAGAACTATTTCTGAAACCCTTCAGTAGCTCGAATGAATCGTGCCCCATTCCCTTCACTCATCTTATACCCACTTGGTTCAGGACATGGTCTATTGTGTCCGATCCCACTAAAGTGACTCGTCGTCACACCTAGCCCAGTATCATTTCCTCGTCCTCACAGTTCTAGTTACTCACGTATATCGAAGAGTACCTTACTCTAAACATGTAATGCTTTGGCCAAAGACTTTAGTAACAATCCGACGAGAGGCCATGGGTATACATCTCCTCGCAAGGAGTGGTGAATCCTTTATAGGCTATTCAAACACCTTCGATCACTTCGACTTATACCCAATCATCCCTGGTCCACATCTCCTTAGAGATGTTTGCTTAAGATGTCAAAGCATAAGTCTCCATGATCAAGATGACTTGAATACCGCAAGTCAAAGGAACATCGCACTTAAGCCACAGTAAGAACTTCATTGAAAAATCTATATATGCAGAGAACCATATGAAGTCTTACGGCTGGTCACTCCAATGAACTAGTGACCATAACTAGCATCCACGATTAACTCCGGACATCACAATGTCTCCAGCCAGTGAGAATCAGCTGCTTGGATACACCAAGGAGTATACCTCGTGCTAGTCTCGACAGAATTGATGGTGTCCAAATCCATCAATTCATCGACTAGGATAATTCCGATACATCACAATTACACATGTAGAGATACTCACTAGTTGTGATCCAATCACAAATTCTCTCATCTTTGTGAATCGTATCGTGGACATTCAGTAAATGAGTTTAAGATCCAATCAAATACATAAAACATGTATACTCAAATAGTGAATCTTCATTTATCATATAAATGGTTCATACATAAGGCGATTGCCTTAGGACATCTCTCATATATTACTAACAACGACGACACGGAAAGTCAGATTATCAGATTGGGCATTTTATCTGCTTCTATAGTAGACAATCGATATATATGATGAGAAGGTACTTTGAAGACTTAGTTGAAGACTATGTATGATGCTTTCGAGAGGACGATCCACAACCCCAAAAGTCGAGATCATCACAGAAGAGTAGATTATCACATGAGCAGCGATCTATTACCTCAGACATAGCGGAGTTCCTAGATGTTTCCCTCCAGGGGAAGCGAGTTACTCAGCAGTATCAGCAGAAGACATCTCAGAAGACTCAGACATCCAGACGACAACAACTGTTACCTCTCCAGATGCAGCTATACCTTTCGCAGAGTTGGAGCATGCTATGATGTTGGTAGTTATTCAGTATTTTACAGTTGGTGGTGTACTCATTACCAGTACAATAGTGTTTACTATCTTTATTGCAGTCATTTTGGGTATGGTATCTCAGTTCAGCAGTTGATTTTAGTTCCTCCATGGTAGTCCTTTGCACTTACAGGAGCTCATCCGTCAAGAGCAAAAGTTGGACGAGTTACATGGTTACTCGAGAAGAGGTATAGAGGATCGAAGAATTGGTCATTCGGGGTATTACTCTAGGTTACCCTATTTGCTAGTGTATCGAGAGATACGGGTAGTTTACAGGTATCTATGTCTAGAATATTTTTAGATAGGGTTAGAAGTGTTCCTATCGACTTGTGGGTTGGTGGTATCTCTACCGTCAGGTGAGATGTTAACCAACAATCAAGAAGTCAAGGGATGCCCTTAGACTTTGATAGACATACCTTCACTATAAACATATCCTTATGGATAGTTAAATGGTTGGAGTGTTGGTATAACATATATCTCGGATGTGCATATAACCCGAGAGTATTCGGATGTAGTTTCGGATGAACTCCCGGACTTTCCACTGCATAGGCAAGTGGAGTATGCGATCGGAGTGATTTCGGGAATAGTTCCGATATTGAAGACCTCATATCGGGAGATGATTTTATTGGTATCAGTGTTGCTAAACACTGTGGAAATTGAAAGAATGAATATCCTTCGTTGTGGATAGATGATCTATTTTAGATCAGCTTAAAGGGCACCTGTGTATACTCTAGGGGTGATTTATGATTGGTGTGTTGATATTGTAGTAACTTAGTGTCATACAATTATCATTGTCGGTGTGATGATTGAGATATCATCATCTTAGAGTAAAAAGGATGTAGGTGTGTAGAAGACGATATTTTTGGATATACTCACAATCTTATGGGAAGTTGTGGTTTCCCTAGATTGATTTAGGTTATTATTGCAGAGGTGGATAGGATGTTTTTTAGCATACTGTACCACAGAGTTGTTTGACCAAGTGGGTAATGGAAATCACTTGGTCGGAAGCTTGTGAAGCTAGGTTTCAGGGCCTAGACAGTGGCTGACTTTTGCATCAGTGTTAGTTAATCCTTCCAATGTGGATGGAAGGGTATTGTACACAAATGTATTATTTTAGGGATTGGAGCGATTCTGATGCAATTGAATGAGACGTGTCTCATATGTACGTCAGTTGACATGGACTTAGCAGTTATTATCTTGATTAGTAGATGTATAGAGTAGGAATGCTCATGGAGTTTTGAATAGCTACTGGGTAGCTACTATAGAGTTGCTAGAACACAGACAGTTGTAACAAAGGAGATGGGTCATTATAGTCTCCCAGTCACTTACAGTCTGTGTGGTAGAGTGGATTTTGGAATAGTAGATTGATTTCTCTTATGAGAAAGGAATTCTCCGTCTCCGAAGAGAATAGTGGGTTACAGACTGGTATTGGATTCAGGACGAGTTGATTTAGAAGGCTCATCATTCGAGAGTGGTGATGTATTCGGAGTGTATCTGAAAATAGTGAGTATTGAGACGTTCCAGTTGGTGGAACGATATATGGGACATGGATGATTTTGTAGTTTGATGTTGGGTGTGCCAACAAGTAAAGGTGGAATATTGTTGATCGGTAGGGTTATGTACCGTGATAAAGTGGGAGCCTAGTACGTTAGACTGTATTGGGAGATTATCTAGAATTCGGAAATGATTTGACGTGATTTGGGTAATTGATGATCGATTAGCTAGGTCCGCTCATTTTCTTCTAAGCCATAAGATGGATTTCGTTGGATCGCTTAATGAAATCATATCCATGGAGTATCCTTGAGTATCATTTCTGATAGTGATTCATGATTTACCTTACGGATCTGGCAAAGTCTCCCACCGGTCACGAGTATAGAGCTCCACTCTAGTACAGTTATGTACTTTTTGATAGGTGAGCGATATGAAGGTGTTATTCAGACTTTAAAAGGTCTGTTGAGAGTATCCATGATAGATTTTAGAGGATCAGTATCCCACTTAGTCACTTGAGGTGTATGACTTTTCTCTAGATACTTGGGATGATTGTGTGACATCTCGTACTCGTACATGAGTCGGAAATTTGGGGACCAAATTTTTATAAGTGGGGGAGAATGTAGAATACGGAAAAAAATTAAAATTATATGAATTAACCCCTTTAATTAATTGGGTTTAATTAGAGGGTTAATTGAGTTTAATTAGTGGTTAGGTTTGACTAGCTAATTGGGCCTAATCAAGGGATTGATTAAGGATTAGGCTTGGGCTGAGTCCATTGGCCCGAATTTGTTGGACTTGAAATGGGCTTGGATCGGATGGCTGAACCAGTTGGCTTGGACTGGTTCACTTGAACCAAAATGCGAACGACATTTAAAAAGGGCCATGTAAAACCGATCAATTGCATATCTTCACTTCGCAATCGCCTCTTCTTTGTCATCTCGCGCGATCGACGGTTTCTTCATCTTTTCTTCTTCGTCCGTGAGCCGCTGTTGCCGACGCACTTGGTCGGAGATCCGACCGGAGGGAGGACGCTGAGCAAGATGGAAATGGGTGGAGGCCGATTTGGGAGCTGAGAGCGCTGCGACGGTGGGCTATAGAGAGGGAAGGATCTCACTGTCAATCGTCGTTGGAGCTAGGTAAGGGGGCCAATTTCCTTCCTCCTTAAGCTTAGAGTGAGATCTAGCTGTGGGCTTCTTATATTAGCTTCAATCGGTGGATTTAAGCACTATTTTGGAGCTTGGATTTCTCCGGTGAACAGAGGTTAAAGGAGGGGTGACTGCCGGTGAAGATTTAGGGCAGGTAAGCTTGATCCAACCTTTTCTTCTCAATCAGTGTTTAGTGTTTGTCGATGGATTGTGGTATGGCAGCTGTGGTTGGAGTGGTGGTAGTCGTGAGCTGTGATTTAGCCTCTAATCGGCACTCAGTTGTGATGAGGAGTTCAGTCGACGTTTGAGTGAATCTGTGAATAGGTGAAATGAGTTAGGTGTTGTTAATGTATCGGATTGATTTTGGATTGGATAGAGTGGTATCCGATTTTGATTCGGTGTGCTGTGAACGATGGTGGTTGTGTTGTGCTACTGTGATAGGGAGGTAGGTGAATGTAATAGATGTGTTTGTGGTGACTTCGTTGATGCAAAGGGGGATGTGAATGATTGATGCCCTATATATCGATGGATGGGAGAGATGTGTGAATTGTGGTTAGTAAGGTGATATAGATTTGGGGATACGAGAGGTGTGTGCTCGAGTTTCTAACTCGTAGACAAGAAAAGGATGCGAATATAGAAACGAATTAGTGTTTAGTTCGTATATTTGTCGGAGACTTGTACTTAATCATAGTTTGCTATTATGTGCAGGTTGGGATACGAAGCTGGTCCATGGTCATGAGGATTTCTATTACGAGCTTCGTATCAGTTGGGTAATATCTACCCTGGTAAGATAGTTTTGACTTATTCTGGTGCATGAATATTGGACTTATGATGATACCTTTGATCTTAAATCCACTTTTATTTAATCATATACTTATACTGCCTTTGATCTTTGAGATATATTGCAGTTACTTCATTGATTATCTATCACGGATATGAACTACAAACCCTATTGTGTTTTAGCTGATGGATGTTCAGTAAGTACATGTGATTAGGGTTATCATTGTGAACTCAGATTAGGTTACCATGTCACATCACTAGGGTTAGGTGATGGATTAGATTATAGAGTCGATTTTATGTATCGTACACATATTAGTTATGCACCTATGGTGGATTTAGTCATCTGTGCATAGATAAGTGTGTGTGGTTGTCAGTATGTGGCTAAGGACTAGAGGTCCTAGCGTGATATCCATTATGGATCGTGTGACTACATATGGTTATATGGATGGTCGACAGTATCTCGCTACGGACTGGAGGTCTTAGCGTGGTTGACTATCAGATGTGTATGACTCTCTGTGTGATAGAGAGAGAGTCTTGTGGATTAGTAGTCCTTGCATAGTTGACTTTTGGTTGACCAGGACTCCCTGTGGGATAGGGAGTGTTGTGAGGATACATGTGTAGAGCTATGCATCATTACATTGCATGCATGCTGGCGATTAGGCCTCCCTTGTGGTTGAGAGGGTCGTCAGTCATCCTGCCTCCTCGGCCACTCGGGGTAGTGGTAGCAGGGTTAAGGGCAAAGCATTGGATGTGCCGCGCTTGGCCACTATAGACAGTGGTAGCTGGAGTGGCATGCAGTTTATCCTGTCGTGCAGCACTCGACCACTCATGGGTAGTGGTAGCTAGAGTCGCTTGCAGTAGGGACCCCTAGGGTAGCATATAGCTCTATGGCAGCTAGCTACCAGTCATACTACACAACTCTGCCACTCGAGAGTAGTGGTAGCTGGAGTCGGGAAAGTAGTCATGTCGTGCCACCCTGGCCACTCTTGGGTCGTGGTTGGATAGGTCCGCAGACATGGCCATGCATTTATTTGATATATGTTTTACATATGCCTGTGAGATGCTGCATTTGTTTGTTGTATATGTTTGTACATCATGATACATGACATTTGCGTATTATATATTATTGTGTGTTGAGCATGATATATGTGTTGGTCTAGACTGTTGTATGCATTTGATTAGCATCATGTCCTAGTATGGACTGGGATGTTATTACATGTGATTATATACTGTTTATATGTCTGAGTGTTGGTCGGGTATGAGATTGACCTTGTACGTTATATGAGTTATGTTATTGTATACCTGTTCAGGATGATATAGCTTATGGTGTTGCAGACTGTCAGGTACGTTGGTACATTACTTCATGTTCAGTTGATCAGTTTAGTATATGCATTGAGTATTACTATACTGGTGGTTACTTGTTATTACATTTAGGACTGTATGTCTATTGGACTTTTTCTGTATACCTGTAGATCATCACATGTATACTTGTAGATATCTATATCCCTATATGTTGTTCATGCACTTTCTATATATTACCCCTGAGTTTATACTCACCACCCTAGACCCTGAGTTTCCTGTCGCCCAGGTAACAGGTAGAAGATTCCTTGGACGTTCAGAGCTCTGCCAGCTGATCCCATCTCACACCGAATGGTTGGATACTATTTCCATATTGTTGTATTCTTGTGGATTGATGTTTTGGGATTTTACCCAGTATCGTTTCCATATTTATGATATACAGATGTGTTGTATGTATTTGGCCTTTGATATGGTTTCTATTTTTGATTCATGTTGTGTCAAAGTCACTCCGAAGTGCATAGTTGAGTCATTGTGTATCTATTATTTGTTAGTATATTCCGCTGTGCTTTATGGATTATGTCCATATATATGTTATGTGATTGTGGCCGAAAGGTTTTATTTATATTAGGGAATTGTATCACGTATAGGGGAGATGCTGTCCGATTATTTTCGGCTCGGCATACTCTCGGGGCGTGACATCAAGCATGGTAAGTCCAATAGGGCAGTCGGCAGGTAAGCCTCGAGTGAAGAGGTGAGACCAAGTTCTTTGTAGGAGGACAAAGCTAGGCGTCGATCTGACGGATAGTCTACGTGGGGATAAGAAGTCAAGATTGAGTTGTATTACTACTACCATTGCATTTCATACTATATGTTTTCGCTAATCTCATTTTGCAGGGAATCAGTCAACTGAAAGATTTCCAATCGACTGAAATCCAGTCGGCTTAGTATTGTCTAGTCGACTGGATACCGAGTTGGCAGGATAAGCTAGTGGTCGATCGAAGATCTGACAACCAAGATGACAAGAACTCCAATCGACTGGAAAGATAAATTTCTTGATGCGGAGCCAGGTGACCTGGAGTTGACTGGAACAGGTCCAGTCGACTGGGAAGGTCGATGTACCAAATCGACGGGCTAATTTAGAGTCGTTTGGAGGGCATTCCAGTCGACTTGAAAAGGCTTATAAAAGAAATGCACAACTAGCTTCGAAGAACATCCTTTTACTATGTTCAAGTGCTGTTACAAGTGTTCATCATCTGCAAAAGCTTTATCCCATTGCAACGACACAACTCCAACACTCCGTGCTCTACTTTCATAACTACTAAACTGTCGGTACATTTTTTATTTGTTCTTGTTTTTTCTTTATGTACTTTAATTCAAAGAGAAGGTAGCGTGTTACCTTTCTTTTAAGCTTTCTAAAAAAATGAATCCCTCCGAAGTCGAGAGTTTTTGAGTCAGAGGACCTTTTAGTGGATTGTCTATCGAGGTAGCTCTCGGAGAGCTACAGGCCTTGGAGTAGCAACCTGACTAGGGTTGTGAACCAAGTAAATTATATGCCCTTTTACTTTTATTTCTTATTTGTTTAATTCCACTGCATACTCTTTTATTTATAAAGAAAAAGAAAATAAGTTTTAAATCTAAAAGAAATTTTTTATAACTTCCAAGATTCACCCCCATCTCTCGCAACACTACGATCCTATAGGTGTGCCAAAAGGCACGACCATGCCAGGACACACGGCTAGCCGTGTGTCCTTCTAGGCACAACCCAGACTTAGGTTATTTTCGACCAGAGCCAGGCACGACCCGTGCCAGGTTAGGCACGACCGTGTGAGGCTCTGAACATTCTGTTTAACTTTGTTTAGGTGTGTTATGGCCATGCTAAATTCGACGAGGTCATAGGAGGTTCTATAGCCTCTATTTTTCACCGTCTTGGCATGGTCCAACCATATACATCTTCTCTCTCACTGAGAATCTCATTCTCATACTTGTTTCACGTCTCTAGATCACCCGTATTGCATGTGACCTAATAGGTTCTCAGTTATGTTGGCCAGTCATAATTAACCCCTTAATTATGAATAGATCATGAGTGGCATCTAGCAAAGCATCATGACCCCTAATTGACCAGAAAGTCTTAATCGACTCCAGAATGTTTCTGAACCATTTAGCAGCTTCAGTTTTTTCGTTCCTTGTTCCTTTCACTCATCCTATACCCACTTGGTTAAGGACATGGTCTATGTGTTTGCCCCCACTAGGCTGGCTACGTCACACCTATCCCAAGTTAGTTTTTTTGTCCTGTGGATTCAAGTTACTCCTATATGTTCCCAGAAGTCCATCTTCTTAACATGTTTTCTCTAGCCAGAGACTTCTAAGTAACAATCTTGATAAGAGGCCTAGGGTATACATCTCATTTATCAGGAGTGGTGAATCCTTTATGGGCTATTCAAACACCTTCGATCACTTTGGCTTATACCCAATCATTTTGGAGTTACACCTCATATGGAGATGGCTACGAAGAAGTCAAAGTATATGGCGCCATGACCAAGATGACTTGAATACCTCAAGTCTAAGAAAGCTCGCACTCGAGCTGCAATGAAATCATCAACGACATATAGAACCATACGAAGTCTCATAGCATGTTACTACAATAAACAAGTTACTATAACTAGCATCCACATGTTCACTCTCAATATTTCTATGCTTCTATTCAGTGAGTACCGAATGATTGGATAAATCAAGGAGCATAACATGTGCTAGTCTCACAGAATCGATGACGTCCAATCTCATCAATTTATCGACTAGGGATAGTTTCAATACTTACATGATTACACATGATAAGATACCCACTAATTGTGATCCAATCATAATTTCTTTCATGTCATGCATCGTATTGTGGACTTCAGTACATGAGTTTAAGATCCAGTCAAATACATAGATAATGTATACTCAAATAGTGAATTTTATTAATAACTTCTAAGGCATTGCCTTAGGACACCTCTCAATTACATGACTAACAATATTCTAATTGACTCAAGTCTAGCTACTGGTGCATAGATTTCATCATAATCTAATCCCTCTACTTGAATAAAACTTTTTGCTACTAACCTAGCCTTGTTCCTAAAAATCTCATCTTTGTCATCAAGTTTGTTTCGAAATACCCATTTTGTACCTATGATGGTTTTATCTTTAGGTGATGGTACTAATTCCCAAACTTGATTCCTAGTTAATTGGGCTAACTCTTCTTGCATAGCAATGGTCCAATCAGGGTCGAGAAGAGCTTGATCTATGGTTTTGGATTCAATTTTAGATATGAGTAAAATCTGACTTATATTTCTATAGGATGCTTGTGTTTGAACATCTAGATTAGCGTCACCTATTAATTGATCTATTGGAAGATCAAATCTAACTCGAGGTGTTCTTGAATTAGGGTTTATGTTTGATTCATTTTTAGGGTTACAATCAAATCTAGCTTCATTATCTAAGTTTTTATTGGTTAATTCAATGGTTGATTTTGATTTTGATTTTGTATAATTATTTTATTCATTAAATACTACATTGATGGTTTCTTCAATTATTAAGGAATCATATTTATACACCCAATAGGCTCTACTAGTGGTTGAATAACCTAGAAATATGCCACTTAATGATTTAGAGGTACATTTTCCTAAGTAATCTTTAGTGTTTAGTATATGCACTTTACAACCAAAGACTTTAAAATATTTAATATTGGGTATCTTACTGTAGTATGTTTCATAGGGTGTTCTATTATGTCATTTAATAGTTAAAGTTCTATTTTGGACATAACATGCAGTGTTTACTGCCTCAACCCAAAACCTATCGTGTAACCTATATTCATTTAACATAGTCCTAGCAGCTTCTTGTAAGGTCCTATTTTTTCTTTCCACTAACCCATTTTGTTGAGGAGTTCTAGGGCAAGAGAATTCATGGTGATATCCATTTTGATTATAAAATTCGGTAAACCTATGATTTTCAAACTCCCCCCATGGTCACTCTTAATTCTTTTAATTTTAAGTTCTTTTTATTTTCTAATAATTTGCATAAATTAGTGAATTGATCAAAACTTTCATTTTTATGTTTTAAGAATTTGACCAATGTGAACCTTGAGTAGTCATCTACTATTACTAAATAGTATTAACTCTCATTTAGTCACTTGCCATGTGAGTCAAATAGGTCCAAATGTAGGAGCTCAAGTACACCTTTAGTTTTCTCTACATTAGTTAATTTATGTGACGATTTAATTTGTTTTCCTTGTTGACATGCATCACAAACTTTGTTTTCTAAAGTACTTAATTCGGGTTGGCCTCTAACTAATCCATTGTGACTTATTTTTGAAAAAAGTCTTAGATGGGAGTGACCCAGTCTTCTGTGCCACAACCTTGCTTCCTCTTGCAGTGTCATAAGACACTTAATTTAGGAGTGTGGTAGTTCTATTATATAAATATTATTGTTCCTAACTCCCCTAAGTATGATTTTTGAGCAATCAATGTTTTTGATTAGACACTCTGTTGATGGAAATGTAATCTTATAACCATTATCACACAGTTGGCTAATACTTAGTGTTGGTGCAGTAGGCACCTAAGTCGAACCTGAGTTTTGATTATAGCAAACGATACAAAGTTAAGCTCATGTCGTTATCTCACGAGCTGAATCGAGTGTGCAGAAGATTGCTATAGTTGGAGCTAAAGGCTAGCGACACCCGGAGGAAACCGCGGTGGTCAGGCGACACTCGAGTGACTTCGGAGGGAGCCGAAGGAATCGAGTGGAAGGCCGGAAGCAAAAACAACACATAAGTATCGAGGTAAGCTCGTGTGTGCGAGCGTAAGTGAGGTCGTATCCTCGTTACGGGGATGATCTTAAGCGTAGATCTGACCAAAGACATCCTATAGATGGTCTAGGTCGAGATCGGACGATCGACGACCGTCGAAATTATGTTTTTGTTGAGCTAACTTTGACTTGCGCGGCATCGATCGCCACCAGAGGACTCGACGCCATCACCGACCGATTAGGTCAATCGATGACCGACATCGCTCCCATTTCAAGGAGATTGGTGCTCAATTGTGATTGGCTAGGGTTCCTCTCAAAAAGGGGCTCAAAGGCTATAAAAGGAGGTCCTAACCTAGGGTTTTATCATCAATTCTAAGTGCTCAAAAGCCTCCGCAACGCTGCGACTCTCAATGACTCTACAACAACGAAGTGCTGCCAACAACCCTAGTTTAAGTCCTATCTTCGAGTTGTTGGTATAATCTTAGTTTGTCATTTCTCTTAATCTTGCAATTCGTTTGTTAATCGAGGCTTTCTACCGTTGCATTTTATTTTAATAGAAGAGAGGGGTTGTCTCTCTATCTTTTGCTTCGAAGGTTTTTGTAATCGTAAAACTCCTACCTCCAACGAGGAGGAGTGTTTTAGTGAATTGCCCTCCGTACCTTAGGATCGTTAGGGCCTTGGAGTAGTGGCCGAAGGCTACGAACCAAGTAAAAAAACTATTTGTCTCATTTAGTTTTTATTTACATTTCCGCTGCATTTAATTGTCTAGCGAACGATTTAAAAGAAAAAGTGTTTATCGCTATTCACCCCCCCTCTAGCGATCCACTCGATCCAACACTTAGAAGATTAAATTTAAAATTTTCTATTAATAAGACTTTGCGTATTATGAAATTTTAGTTTAGCTCAATATCACTTAATCCGATGATTTTGAATTTCTCGTTGTTTCCGAAAGCTACCGAACCTAGATTTTTGAATCTTAGCTTTATAAACTTCAGTCGGTCTTCGATCATATGTCTGGAGCACCCACTGTCCAATATCCATTGATCCTACATACAAAGTAGTTGGATCGGATATCGGAATTTGAATAGAGTTAAGTGTTTTAATCCTAGGTTTCATTTCACCCTTTCTACATGATCAATCAAGTTATCCTCTAGATGTTGTGATATGAATTCAATTTTACTTAGTTAATTTTTTTTAAGTTAAATTTAATGTCTTAGAAATTAATTAATCTTCAGTTAGATTCGGATTTATCCTTTATTTAGTTAAGTGAACATTTCGAAAGAGGGCTTCAAGATCGTGGCGAAGCACAGATTGTTAGTATATGAGAGGTGCCCAAAGGCAATTGCCTTATGTTTGAACCATTTATATGATAAATTAAGATTCACTATTTGAGTATAGATGTTTTCATGTATTTTATTAGATCTTAAACTCATTTACTGAATGTCCATGATACGATTCACAGCATGAGAGAATTTGTGATTGGATCACAACTAGTGAGTATCTCTACATGTGTAATTGTGATGTATTGGAATTATCCCTAGTTGATGAATTGATGGATTTGGACACCATCAATTCTGTCGAGACTAGCATGAGGTATACTCTTTGGTGTATTCAAGCAGCTGATTCTCACTGGCTGGAGACATTGTGATGTCCGGAGTTAATCGTGGATGCTAGTTATGGTAACTAGTTCATTGGAGTGACCAGCTGTAAGACTTCATATGATTCTCTGCATATATGGATATATCAATGAAGTTCTTACTATAGCTTAAGTACGATGTTCCTTTGACTTGCGGTATTCAAGTCATCTTGGTCATGAAGACTTATGCTTTGACATCTTAAGCAAGCATCTCTGAGGAGATGTGGACCCGGGATGATTGGATATAAGTCGAAGTGGCCGAAGGTATTTGAATAGCATATAAAGGATTCACCACTCCTTGCGAGGAGATGTATACCCATGACCTCTCATCAGATTGTTACTAAAGTCTTTGGCCAAAGTATTACATGTTTAGAGTAAGATACTCTTGGATACATGTGCAGTAACTAGAATCCGTAGGACGAGGAAATGATACTTGGGCTAGGTGTGACGTAGTCAACCTAGTGGGGACTAACACTATATACTATGTCTTGAACCAAGTGGGTATAAGATACGTGAAGGGAACGAGGCACGATTCATTGTAGATGCTGAAGGGTTTCAGAAATAGTTCTAGATCAACCATTGATCTTTCGGTTAATTGGGGATCATGGTGTACTACTAGGTGCCACTCATGATCGTTCTATAATTAATAGTTAATTATAGATGGCCAACATAAACCAAAAACCTATTTGGTTACACGCACAGCGAGCGTAATCCGAAGGATTTAAAACGAGCTTGAGAATGAGATTCCCAGACCGAGAGAAACTAGGTTTGGTTGGACCAAACAAGGATCGAGCATGAAATCATTTCAGTCGCAATGGAAGTGTGGATGGGTCATGTCTTATGAAGACATGATGGGTGAACCAAATTGGTTTGGTTTTAATCCAATGGTGAAGAATAAACCAAAGGGGTTTGGTTTGTTTTAAATGAATGAACCAAAGTTAGTTCGGTTCATTTTAACTTAAAATAGACCAACTCAGTTTGATTTATTTTAACTTAAGTTAATGATGAAGCGGGTTAACAGGTTTTTGGTTATGAACCAATAACCGTTAGGAGAATATGTTCTCTATAAAAATAGGGCTTAAGGGTTTTGTGAAAACCTAATCCTATTTTTGTGTTGTCCCTCCCTCTCTTCTTCTTGTGCCGTCGCCCAACAAGGTTGCCGCCCAGCTCTTGTGCCATCGTCCAAGCTGTTGCCGGCGTCCAAGCTCCTGCCGGCGACCCTCCGGTGACTTCCCTTGGCTCAGGTGACTAAGGAGCGGCCGACCATCCTTTTTGGGCCGGCAAAACCCCTCCACCAATCTATCCAGAATTCTGGACAGCTTCCTCCCTTCGTGTCAGAGCATCGTTTGGACGATGTTTGGAGCTCCGACAGCGGCTACTTTGTCGGGGATTCGATCTCCGGTAATTCTCATAGGTGGAGGACGAAGGATTCGTCAAACGGTTGACGAATACCTCTCCGGAGAAGCGAGTTTTGGGGACTCATTTTTGAATCCGAATTTTTATTCGGATTGTGATCTTCTCTCGATCACATCGTATTTGACACGAGGCTAGTGACTCGTACAAAGATGAGGCTCGTGGCTTTGTGAAGTTATCCCGACGATACTCGGCGTGGATACAGATAGAGGCGATTCTAGCGAGAGTCGCTCCAGTTGATGCTTTTCCCGCTACACTTGATACGTCAGGTATACATAGAGTAATTTCCTTTTATTGCAAAATTTGAAACTACGATTATGTCTACACATGTTGTACTATGCATGCATGTGGTGTGTGTGTTATAATAAATTAGATTTATTACTTTTTATTTCTCCATTGCGCACATGTTTGCGAAACATATTCGAACACACACTCGCCGCGGTGCCGGAAACCCAACACAGATGTCTTCTTTGATCAGAATAACGATCACTTCTTTAGACAAAGCCACCTTAAAAAATTTTACACTTAATTACTTAGGGTCAAATCCTGGTCTAACTAGTTTATGACGTGGTGAGGTAGCTTCAGTCAATTTCACTTAGCTAAGTGCACCAAGCTAGATACTCCTTATCTAACCTGAATACACGACTCCATTTCCCTAGCGTAGTATCATCTCATCACATCCTGATACTATGTTGTCAAGATTAATTAACCATTTCCTATCTAACCATTCTACTCTAACCAATTAAAGTAAGCTAAGCATGCAAAATTAAAGACTAAACTAATCAAGTCATCATTCTTACAAGTTTAGTATTGGCTCCCCCTATACCATGGAATCGATACAGTCTATCCACATGGTCGATTTGATCCTTGGGGACCCAATACTTGGTTGAATTTAGTTGTGATTTCAAACTTAACTTAAGGACCCATGCTTGGATTCTTCTACAATTATGATTAACAAGCGAAATGAATGATCTATTAATTGATAAAGATCATAGTCCGACCTTGTTGTTCATGGCTATTTGAGATCCAAGGATTAGGTCAAAACCCTTGGAGCCAGTCATGAACCTTTCCAATGTCGTCCTAAGCTCTTGAACTTGTCCTTTCAAGAGAAAATTCTCTTCCTCAAGTTTTTTGAATTGAGTTGTATTTCTCTCTTGAACTTGACTAGTTGAAGAGGTTAGGCTAGCCTTGTGCTTAAGGATTTTGACTTCCTTAAGTAAAGACTCAACCTTAGACTCGGACTTAGTCAAATTTTTATTCAAAAATTTTATGGCATCATACATATATTAGATTAAGGAGTGACTCACCTTGATTGACCCTTTTGCATTGGATATGGATCCGTTGCTTGACTCAAACTTGATTTCGGTGTCGGATTCGAACTCAGACTCTGCATCTGCCTTGGACTCAGACTCGGATGATTTTGCCATGAGCACCATATTGTTGATTTGGTCTTGTTCTTCCTCATTCAAAGATTCTTCCCACGTTGCTTTGAGAGCTTTCTTGGGTTGACGTCATTTGGCCTTTAGCTCTAGGCATTCGGCTATGAAGTGTCCTTTCTTGTTGCACTCATACAACTTATAATTTTGTGTAGATGAGCCAGATTTTTTGTCATTTATTGACTTGGTCGGTCTATGTTTTCGATTGATTAGTTGTCAAACTAGATTGACTAGTTCAATATCCATTGCTTTGTCCAAGCCGGAGTCGGATTCATCATCTTCGGGAGGGAAGGGGGCTTTCCTTTTCCTTTCTTTTGTCCTGCAAGAAAAGAAAGACCTTTCTCGAATAGGGCTAGATTAGAATGTTCATGTAGCTCAAACTCAGAAAATAATTCATCTAACCTAATTTTAGAAAGATCTCTAAATACTTTGTAAGCATCAACAATGGATGCCCACAAAGTAGTTCTAGGGCCTTAAGTGCATACCTTATGACGTCTTGATTTTCTACATTTTGTTTGATGGAGTGGAGGTTGTTCATGATGTCTTGAATCTAAGCATGGAGTTGGGTTGTTGTCTCATTATCTTACATCTTTAGATTAAATAATTTATTAAGGAGTAAGTCGCGATTACATACCTTGGTGTCGGATGTTCATTCGTGTAGCTCGGTGAGCTTGTCCGAAAGTTCCTTGGCATTGATGAAGGGGACGACACGATTGAGTTCTTCCTTGGATAGGTCACACTGCAAAATCTGAGTAGCTTTTGCATCGGCTTCGATTTGTCACTTCATTGCATTGGTCCACTTGTCACAATCCAAGAGTTCACCTTGATTGTTGGTAGGTAGAGCCAAGCCAGTTTGGATGACAATCCACATATCGACTTGTGTTTTTAAAAAACACTCCATCTGACTCTCCTAGTAATGAAAGTCATCTTCGCTAAAGAACGGAGGTCGAACGGTGTTACCCCTCAAGATGGGCCATTTGATTACCTTGCAAAAAAATCGTGAAAAGAATTTCCAAGACTTGCTCTTGAATTAGTAGTTTGGGAGATAAGGGAAAAAAATAAAATACACACAAAACCGAAAGAAAAAACTACTCAAAATGGTGGTTGCACTGAATTTGAGTACCCCCCGCTCTTATACCAAATGTTGGATTGAAAGATGCTAGAGGGGGGGGGGGTGAATAACATTTTAAAACCTTTTCTTTCTTTTGTAAAATAATATTAAACGCAGTGGAAAAAACACAAAGCACAAAATAAGAGGACACGTTTATTTTTACATGGTTCGTAGCCGAATGGTTGCTAGTCTAAGGCCCACCATCCTTGACCAGTTTCAATGGAAAAATTACTAATAGATTTCTTCCTCGTTAGAGGTAATAGACATGATGATTATAAAAATTAAAGGAGTCGGTAAAAATCTTATCGCTCCTTATAGAAATTAAGTACATGAAAAACTAAGCAAGAATATATTGACAATTATAGAAAAAAGAAGAAGCATGGTAGAGTAGCTAGAAAGAAGCACCCATGGAGAGCAAGAGCGCTTGGGAGATGATTGATTGCTAGGGTTTGTGTCCACCACTACTTTTATAGACTTTCCTAAGCCTTGACATGATCCATTTCGTCCATATCCAGATCCAAATATGGATCCTAATTATCCGGAGATCTTATCCCAATGTGGCGATTTGGCCCATGAACTCACACACCAGTCGACTGTTCCTTTTGTCAGTCGACTATCGATGCCTTCTAGTCGACTGTTGTACTTGTGTTTGAAGGGAGGAAACTTCGCTTCCCACTTCAACTCAGTCGCTTGTTCATACCGATCTGTTCTACATCCCCGGATAAAAAAATTTATCCTTGACAAGGAGGGATCACCCAAGCTTCCGTTCCATCATCGTGCTATTCGATTAGAGTGGTCACTTGAACAAACTTGTTGTTCAAGCCACCAACCTCTATCCTACAAATAACCGCGGAATAGACGATGTACAGATCGCCAACTTTTGTGTTTATATTTGAGGTCCAAGTTATTTTAGCCACAAAACAGAATATATAACATATATATGATTGAAGAACAAATATAGACATGTTACAAAAGAATATAAACAAACGTTATACCTCTCGATCTTCTATTATATGTCCTTCCTCCTTTTGGACGTCGTGTGGACGATGATCTACCAAAAGTCAAAGCTCCTATATCACCAATCTTCCTTCCTTGCTTGCTCCGAGCAAGAGGAAGAATAAGAAACAAAACACTTCTCCTTCTTTCAACCAACCACCAAGCTCCGAGCTTGGTGCTTGCTGCCGGCCAAGAAGAAGAAGAAATAGAAGTGGGCGCCGGCTAAGAGCTTCAAGGGAAGACCCTAAGCCTTGTTTTCACCGGCCAAGGAGAAGAGAAGGAGGAGCTTTTGACGCTGGTCAAAGGGGAGGAGATGATGATGGGCGCCGACCACTTTGAGGAAGAAGAGAAGAAAGGAAATTGTTTCCTTAATTGTGGCCGCCCAAGCTCCAAACCCCAGCCTCCAATCTCCTTGCCGTCCAACCCTAATCTCTCTTCAATTGTATTTGCTGCACACCCCCTTGCCGCCTTTTATAGAGTTAGGGATAAGCCTTGTTTTAATCTCCAACATTGGTTCTAGGGATTTAATCTCAACCGTCGGATCTCGAGAATTAATCTTAACCGTCAGATCTAGAGATTTAATCTCTACCATTGGTTCTAGAGTTTTGTTTTCTACCATTGGATCTAGGCTTCATGAGGTTTTAATAGGCTACAATAAGGACCATGAGGAGGAGTTGGATCTTGCCCACCCAATGGATCAAGCCCACATAAAGTCCGATACATTAATGATAATCCAATCTACTAAAGGATTATCATTGATCTACCTCACCAACCCCAATAAGTTAATATGAGCTCCATATATTATTTGTACATTTTTCTCCCCGTGTTTAAGATATCGAATGTTCGTCGATTAATTAATTTACTGACCATTAATTAATCAACATCTAACTCCATGAGTAGTACCACTCAACCTTTTCATCATGCCAGACCAAGTCCACCTGCAGGGTTTACATGATGAATCTTATGAGCTCCTCAAGGGGACATCATCATCCTAATATATAGGACACGGTTTCCTCCTATAATCAACGGCACACCATATAAATAATATCATTTCCCAACTTACCGAGCCTATCGATTTAATCTATAAATCTCGCCCATTAGTAAATCAAAGAAATGAATACTAAGTATATGTGCCCATTATTATATCAGGATTAAGAGCATGTACAATATAATATCTGAGGTCCGATTCGATTATGTAGTCAGCAATAAATCGAATCACCTCTAAGTCAGTCATGCTCAATACACACAAAGCACACTAGTGTGATTCTATAGTCAAGACAAACCAATACCAAATCACACTACAACCATTCCAATGGTTTGTCCAAAGCCATCTCGGTTGTGAGCCTTTACTTATACTTTACAAGGAGCCGATAACATGATCTCCCGTGTGACACCACACACCATGTTATCTACAATGTAATATATTAGACAATATGCATAGCCATAAATATGCAAACAATGATCATGTGATTCTTATTTCAAAAATAAAGATGTTCATACAAAAGATAGACTTTTCAGTATATATCCCAACAATCTCCCACTTATACTAAAAGACTATGCTGTCCTTATACTGCCATACATCTGATTCCCCTTCCCTCCACATGCCTATCAAAGCTCTCGCTAGAAGGGCCTTAGTGAGAGGGTCTACCAGGTCATCCTTTGATGCAATCTAGGCGACAACAACTTCTACCTCCTTTACGATTTCTCGTATCAGGTGGTACTTGCGCTCTATGTGTTTACTTGCCTTATGGGCTCGTGGTTCCTTCGAGTTTGCAACTGCACCACTATTATCACAATAAATTGTGATAGTTCTGGAAAAACTAGGAATCACATCCAATTCCATCAAGAAGTTCCTGAGCCATCCATCTTCTTTGGCTGTCACATACTCAGCTTCCATGGTAGAGTCTGCCACGCATTTCTGCTTGACACTCCTCCATACAATGGCTCCACCTCCCAAAGTAAACACAAAACCTGAGGTAGACTTACTGTTATCCCTGTCTGATTGTAAGTCGAAATCTGTGTAACCTACAGGGAGTTATTGATCTGCCTGGTAAACTAGCATATAATCCCTAGTCCTTCTCAGGTACTTCAATATATGCTTTACCGTAGTCCAATGTCCCTATCTCGGATTACTTTGATATCTGCTAACCATGCCCACGACAAAGCAGATATCTGGTCTCGTACATAGCATCGCTTACATGAGGCTTCCTACTGCCGAAGCATAAGGAACCACCTTCATATCCTCTAACTCCTCAGATGTTCTAGGACACATCTCCTTAGATAAAGGAACTCTATGCCTAAAAGGTAGAAAACCTTTCTTGGAGTTCTGCATGCTAAAACGATCCATAATGGTGTCTATGTATGAAGCTTGAGATAAGCACAACATCCTTTTCCTGCGATCCCTTATAACCTTGATCCCAAGGATGTGTCCCACTTCTCCCAAGTCCTTCATATCAAACTATTTGGACAATCATACCCTTACGTCGGATAACACCTTGACATTGTTGCCAATTAACAAAATATCATCTACGTATAGTACAAGAAATACCACTACGTTGCCGTCACATCTCTTGTATACACAAGACTCATCCGGACTTTGAATAAATCCATAAGACTGGATTACCTCATCAAAGCAGATGTTCCAAGACCTTGAAGCTTTCTTCAATCCATAAATGGACCGATTAAGCTTACATACAAAATGCTCTTTGCCCTTTGCAATGAATCCCTCTGGTTGCTTCATATAGATGTTTTTCTCAAGACTTCCATTAAGGAAAGCTGTCTTGACATGTTAGGGATCGTTTGGAAGCTAGAGGGGGGGGGGGTGAATAGCATTTTTCGGTTTCTACAAAAATGATTAGCGGAAGCAAACACAATAATATAAGTAAAAACAATGACAAACGCAAACAAAGCCTTTTACGTGGTTCGGAGATAGCGCTCCTACTCCACGGCGATCCTTGAGGTGGATCAATCCAAGCAAATCCACTAATAAGCTTTCTTTACAACACAACTCCTCTTCTTTACAAAGAATGAAGATCTAAGCTTAGGGAGAAGAGGAGGAGATTTAAATCACTTAGAAAGCTAAAGAATTCGTGGAGGCTCTTGGGAAAGATTAGGAAATAAGCATTAACCCCAAAAATCTCCACCAGCCCTCTTTTTATAGAGAAGAGGCTGATTTTCCCATTGGAGCACGATCGGTCGGACCGATGTCGATCATCGACCATCGTGTGGTTAACGACCTCAATAGACGAATTCGCGGATTGAGTCGCTTCATCCAACGGTACTTTCATCGATCGATCCTCCATCACCGATCGATGGAGTGATCGATCGAGTGATCACGGCCGCAATGAGTGCGACTCCATTACGTGCTCGTTTACGTTTATCACCGATCGCCATCGCTAGTACGATCGATCGATTAACATCACGATCGGGCTTGGTCACAACAATGATCGCTAGTCGAGTTTCACCACGCTCGGTCGAGCACTGACTCGATCGATACATCGTATCGATCGATACTTATCAAGTGTGAATATTTCACACTTGATTTCACCCCCTAGACCTAGACTTAACCTCCTAGCTCTTCCTTAAGCCTTGCGCCTTCAGGATCCCTCCGAGTCCGCGACTTGTTCATCCTTTGCGCTTTGCTTCCAAGAGCTCCTTTGGTTTTGTCATGTATAGAGTTTTCCTTTGCCAAAGCGTGCTTGGACTTTACGCCGCTAAGTCTACATGCTTGGACTTACGCTGCCAAGACTTGCTTTTGGACTCCCTTTACCAAGGTCCGTTTGGACTTAATGCTGCCAAGACAACATGCTTGGTCTTATGCCGCCAAACCTTTACCTTGGACTTTTCTTTCACCAAGTCTTCATACTTGGATTTCCCTGTCACTTAGATATCATCACAATTTAGATCACAATTTGTTGCCTAACTTAGATGATTATCCAAACATCAAAATATACAAATGCTTGGGGCATTGTTGCACCAACAATCTCCCCCTTTTTGATGTTTGGCAATCATTTAAGTTAGGTCTTTTAAAGATACGCAATTCCAACTCTAACTTAAACATTTCTTCTCCCCCTTTGACATACATCAAAAAGAGAAGAAAGATAAAAGCATATATTTCATGAAACGATTGAGTGTTTGACAATCTTGAACTAAGGCATAGATTTTAAAATTTTAACTCCCCTTAATCCAAGATACAGATTATGATGAATAAAATACATGTGGAGCTAAAGTCATCAAACAATTTGAAAGTTTAAATCCTAACTTTGCACCAACAATGTAAATTTTGGAGGAGAAAGATATATTTTGTGAAACTCCCCCTAAAACACGGCATTAACCATCCATACATGTTGTTTATACTCAATATTACCATGTTATTTCTTTAGGATATCAACAATACACTAAACCTCAGAAAATGAGGCTAATTTTCCGAAAACGATTATGTATCGGTCACTGGTTTCAACCGATCACTCTATACTATAATCTAAAATCAGCCTTTTCAGGCCAAGTTCAGAAATGCGTCAGAAATTCTAGAAATCTCAAAAAATCATGAAAATTTGTGTACACATTTCTGAAATCATACTTTATCAAGGAAAAATATTTTGAAAAATATATGTTTTCCATATTTCAATATTGATACAAATTTAGAAACTAGCAAAAGGTTCTAAAATTTTGCAAACTTTGTATCACTTTTGTGATACACTTAAAAACTGTTTTTCAAAGTATGATAATAATAGTTGAAAATATGTTTTATTTGACATTTCCAATCATGTTCTTGGAGCTATATGCACATCAATTGTGTATAAGCCTTCCCAATGATTGGTCCAATTAAGGATTAATGTCTCTAGATGACACTTTGGTTCATAGTAATGCATCATAACAAGCATTATGAACCAAATGCATCTTCCTATCATCTCACATGTTGTCTAGGTGGCTCAATACAAAAATCATGGTTTCTTAGGTATTTTGTGAGATGGTTAAAGGTATGAAACCTAGTATTTCTATGCAAACCTACACCTTCACTCAACCAAGCACATTCCAAGTTCTCTCCTAAGTGATGAAAATTCTACTTCGGGGAGAGCCTTGGTAAATATATCGGCTAGGTTGGACTTGGATTCAATATAATTGAGCTCAATGTCCCCCTTAGCCACATGGTCTCTAATGAAGTGATGCTTCACTTCAATGTGCTTGGTCATAGAGTGATGCACCGGATTTTTGGTCAAGTTAATGGTACTCACATTATCACAAAATACTTTCATGTTGGAGTAAGATAGCTCATAATCTTCTAATGTATGTTTCATCCATAAGAGTTGAGCTACACAACCACCCATAGCCACATATTCGGCCTCGGTGGTGGATAAAGCAACACAAGGTTGCTTCCTACTACTCCAACTCACTAGGGAGGACCCAAGGAATTGGGATCCACCACTAGTGCTCTTCCGATCCAATTTGCAACCGGCATAATCGGAATCGGTGTACCCAATTAAATCAAAAGACCTAGTCCTAGGGTACCATAGACCTACATTTAGTGTGCCCTTGACATATCTTAAAATTCTTTTAACGGCAACTAAATGAGATTACTTAGCACATGATTGATACTTAGCACACATACCAACTGCAAATAGTATGTCGGGTCTACTAGCGGTTAAATACAAGAGGCTACCAATCATGCTCCTATAAAGGGTAAGATCTATTTGTTTTCCTTCACTATCACTATCTATTTTAGTATTGGTTGCCATTGGAGTTGACACTACCTTAGCATTTTCCAAACCAAATTTCTTAATCATTTCCTTAGCATATTTGGTTTGATAAATGTAAATTCCTTCACTTGTTTGTTTAACTTGCAAACCTAGGAAGAAATTTAATTCTCCAACTAGACTCATCTCAAACTCTTTCTCCATATTTTGAATAAAGTCTTGAAGAAGTTCATCATTTGTTGACCCAAAGATAATGTCATCGACATACACTTGGGCTATAAAGATGTCATTAGATGTTGACTTTATAAAGAGAGTTTGATCTATACTACCCCTTTTGAAATCCTTAGAGATTAGGAAAGTTGACAATCTTTCATACCAAGCCCGGGGAGCTTGTTTCAAACCGTATAAGGCTTTCCTAAGCTTGTATACATGGTTTGGGTAGTTCGTATTTTCAAACCCGGGAGGTTGTTCTACATACACCTCTTCCTTAATAAACCCATTTAGGAATGCCGATTTGACATCCATTTGATGGAGTTTGAAACCCATATAGGAGGCATATGCTAAAAGTATTCTAATGGACTCTAATCTAGCAACCGGGGCATATGTTTCATCATAATCAAGTCCTTCAACTTGATTAAAACCCCTTGCAACTAATCGTGCTTTATTTCTAGTGATATTCCCTTGGTCATCTAGTTTGTTCCTAAAGACCCATCTTGTAGTAATAATAGTGTTTTTACTTGGTCTAGGAACTAACTCCCACACTTGACTCCTATCAAATTGAGCCAACTCATCTTGCATTGCTAAGATCCAATCCGGATCAAGCAATGCATCTTTAATGTTTTTGGGCTCAATTTGAGAAATTAGAGCTATATGACTAGTGGGATCCCTATGGAATGACCTAGTCCTAACTCCTTGAGATAATTCACCCACAATTTTATCTAATGGGTGACTTTGAAGAACTCTTATGGTTCTAGGAGGTGTATCAAGTTGAGTTTGATCACGATTAACTTCAATCCTATGTTCATCATCGGAGTCATCCCTTACTCCCCCTTGATCCAATCCTCCCCCTTGATCATTACCCCCTAAGGTTAAATCTTGCAATTATTGGGTAATTCCTTGATTTTCATTGTTTATGTCATCATTAATAGGGGATTTCCTAGGGTATGTATTTGAATTTTCATCAAATTGAACATTCAAAGATACTTCAATCTTTTGAGTCCTTTTATTGTAAACTCTATATCATACACTGGTGGATGAGTATCCAACTAGGATTCCCTCATCCGCTTTGGACTCAAACTTACTTAGGTTGTCTTTGGTATTTAAGATATAGACTTTACATCCAAAGACCTTAAAATAATGAATTGTTGGAATTGTACCATTCCACAATTCAAATGGAGTTTTTCCTAAGAACCTATGAATCAATACCCTATTTTGGATATAGCAAGCGGTATTAACCGCTTCCGCCCACAAGTAGCTAGGTAAGGAATATGCATTAAGCATTGTCCTAGCCGCTTCTTGTAGGGCACGATTTTTCCTTTCCACAACCCCATTTTGTTGGGGTGTTTAGGACAAGAAAATTCATGCTTGTACCCTTGTTCTAAGCAAAAAGTTGAAAAGTTAGAATTCTCAAACTCTCCACCATGATCACTACGGATTCGGTTGATTTTGAGTTTTCTTTCATTTTCTACTCTTTTGCTAAATCCTATGATTATTTCTAAAGTTTCATCTTTATTTTTCAAGAAAAACACCCAAGTAAACCTAGAAAAATCATCTACTATTACCAAGCAATATTTACTACCAATTATAGATGGGGAACTATGGCAATCAAATAGGTCCATATGTAATAATTCTAATGGTAAAGCGGTACTAAGTAAATTTTTACCTTTGTGTGATGTTTTTGATTGCTTCCCTTCTTGGCAAGCATCACACATCTTGTCCTTGAGAAATTTGACTTTAGGCAATCCTTTGACTAGCTTTAATTTTGTTATTTTGGCTATATTCTTCATGTTTATGTGTCCTAGCCTCCTATGCCAAAGCCAACTTTCTTCCTCTTTTGCAATAAGACACTTAGTGGAAGAGTTAGTAGCATAGGATAAATCAACATAATATATATTTGTTCTAAAAAAGCCTACTAACATGCAATCATTTATAGTTTTGTGTCTTATAAAGCATTTTGAAGAATCAAATTTAACATCAAAATTTGCATCACATAATTGGCTTACACTAAGTAAATTAAATTTCATATTTTTAACTAATAGAACTTTATGAATGGCAAGATTGGGAGATACCTCAATGGTGCCCTTTCCTAGAATTTTAAGTTTACCGCTATTACCAAATGACACCTTTCCTTTGCTAGTATGGTTGATAGTGGAGAATTTTCTCTCATCCCCGGTCATATGCTTTGAGCATCCACTATCAACTATCCACAAGCTTGGTTCTTCTACCTATATCACATAAAAGATACAATCCTTAGGTACCCAAATCTTAGGACCACTAGCATCAATTACAAATTTCTTAGGTATCCATGCCTTTCTCCCCTTACTTTTAATCATTGATTTTCTACTAACTAAGGATGCAAATGCTACCTCTTTCTCCTTAGGTCTATATCCTAATCTGGCCTTATTGTAAATTGCCCTTTGATCCTTAATAATCATATCTAGATATTTAGAACCATTAGTGAACTTTTCTAGGCATGCTCTTAGTTTACCTATTTCTTTTCTTAACTCATCATTTTCATCCCTAAGAGTACAATCATCATGGTCACTAGATGGTTTATCACATGATGCATCTACATTCTTAAATGATTTGATCTCTAATTTTAGATCCTTAATCCTAGTTTTTGATCTATTTAGAGCATTTTGTAAGCATGCAATAGTCTTATAAAGTAAATCTACTTTGGGTGAGTTGTTTACCTCATCATCATCACTTGATGATGATTCATCGCTTGAAGAGGAAGAAGACTCCTCGCTTGAGCTTCCGGTTTCTTCCAATGCCATGAGGGCTAAGTTCCGGGTTGTATGGCAAACTTCTTCATCGTCGAAAGACTCCTCCATACTTAGAGTATCCCATGTTTGTGCCATCATCACCTACTTCTTCTTCTTTTCCTTCTTTTCCTTCTTCTTCTTTTCCTTTTCCTCCTTTTTCTTTAGTTCCGGGCAATTTGGCTTTATATGCCCTTTCTTGTTGCAACCAAAACAAGTCACGTTAGAAATAGAATTTGAATTGTTAGAAGATTTACGTCTTGAGGATTGAAACATCCTCTTCACATCTTTCTTGGTGAGCCTCCTTGACTTCCCACCAAATTTCTTGACATAGTGTGCCACCTCACTCGCCGATAGCTCATCCTCACTACTTGATGAGTCTTCCTCGGATTCGGATGAGGAAGACGCCTCCTTCTTTTCCTTTTTCTTCTTCTCCTTCTTTCCTACAAAAAGAGATATACCCTTCTCTTTGGATGAAGTGTTAGCTTGTTCATGCAATTGAAATTCACAAAATGGTTCATCTAATTTGACTAATGAAAGATCCCTAGAGACCTTATAGGCATCTACCATTGAGGCCCATAAGGTGGTCCTAGGGAAAGCTTGTAGTACATACCTTACAAGGTCTCGGTTGTCGACCTTTTCACCTATAATGTGTAGTCCGTTGACTACTTCCTTGAAGCGCCCGTGCATTTGGCTCACGGTTTCATTTGTCTTCATAGTGAAGCTTTGGAGTTGCCCAATCAAAAGATCCCTCTTGGCTCTTCTTGTCTCTTTGGATCCTTCGTTGAGTTCGATGAGCTTCGCCCAAAGCTCTTTTGCGGAGTTGAATGGCCCGACCTTAGAAAGTTGCTCCTTGGATAGACCACATTGAAGTGTGGTCGTTGCTTTTGCATTTGCTTGTGCTTTCTTGGCCATCTCTCTTGTCCAATCTTTTGTTGGTAGTGGTGCTCCGAATTCGTCGACCGGCTTCTCAAAACCATCTACAACACTAAACCAATTCTCAATATCGTTCATTAAATAATACTCCATCCTACCTTTCCAATATCTGAAATCGTTGCCGTCGAAGAACGGAGGCCTCGCCGTGCTATACCCCTCTTGAAATGCCATCTTTGCTCCGGTTGATTGCTAGATCTTCTGATGCGATCTGGGCTCTGATACCACTTGTTAGGGATCATTTGGAAGCTAGAGGGGGGGGGTGAATAGCGTTTTTCGGTTTCTACAAAAATGATTAGCGGAAGCAAACACAATAATATAAGTAAAAACAATGACAAACGCAAACAAAGCCTTTTATGTGGTTCGGAGATAGCGCTCCTACTCCACGGCGATCCTTGAGGTGGATCAATCCAAGCAAATCCACTAATAAGCTTTCTTTACAACACAACTCCTCTTCTTTACAAAGAATGAAGATCTAAGCTTAGGGAGAAGAGGAGGAGATTTAAATCACTTAGAAAGCTAAAGAATTCGTGGAGGCTCTTGGGAAAGATTAGGAAATAAGCATTAACCCCAAAAATCTCCACCAGCCCTCTTTTTATAGAGAAGAGGCTGATTTTCCCATTGGAGCACGATTAGTCGACTGATGTACAGCATCAGTCGACTGCTGGCGTGGTTAACGACCTCTGAATAGACGAATTCGCGGGATTCAGAGTCGTTTCATCCAACGGTACTTTCATCAGTCGACTGATCCCTCCATCAGTCGACTGATGGAGTGATCAGTCGAGTGATCACGGCCGCAGTCGAGTGCGACTCCATTCTGTGCTCGTTTTTACGTCTATCAATCGGCGCGCCGCTTGTTGGCGGTCGATCGATTGCAACATCGATCGGGCTTGGTCACAGGTCATTGCTAGTCGGGTTTCACCTCGGTCGAGCACCTAACGATCGGTGATACATCGTATTAGTCGGTGATCGATACTATCAAGTGTGAATATTTCACACTTGATTTCACCCCCTAGACCTAGACTTAACCTCCTAGCTCTTCCTTAAGCCTTGCGCCTTCAGGATCCCTCCGAGTCCGCGACTTGTTCATCCTTTGCGCTTTGCTTCCAAGAGCTCCTTTGGTTTTGTCATGTCTAGAGTTTTCCTTTGCCAAAGCGTGCTTGGACTTTACGCCGCCAAGTCTACATGCTTGGACTTACGCTGCCAAGACTTGCTTTTGGACTCCCTTTGCCAAGGTCCGTTTGGACTTAATGCTGCCAAGACAACATGCTTGGTCTTATGCCGCCAAACCTTTACCTTGGACTTTTCTTTCACCAAGTCTTCATACTTGGATTTCCCTGTCACTTAGATATCATCACAATTTAGATCACAATTTGTTGCCTAACTTAGATGATTATCCAAACATCAAAACATACAAATGCTTGGGGCATTGTTGCACCAACAATTGACATCCATCTGCCATACCTCATAATCCATATGAGTAGCAATGCAAAAGAGAATCTAGATAGACTTAAGCATGGCTACCGACAAAAAGGTCTCCTCATAATCGATACCCTCTTTTTGAGTATACCCTTTCACAACAAGCCTCACTTTGAAGGTCTCAACCTTCCCATCTATTCCTCTCTTTCTTTTGTAGATCCTCTTGCATCCAATGATTTTTACACCATCGGGTGGTTCTACTAGCTCCCAGACCTGATTTGAATCCATAAATTCAATCTCAGTATTCATTGCACTTTGCCAAAATACCACATCTTTATCTTGGATTGCCTCATCATATGTCCAGGGATCTGGTTCATGTTTGCCAGAGATCAAATCATAAGATTCTCCCAAGAACATGAATCTGTCAGGCTGTATCACAACCCTCCCACTACGACGAGGTATCACCTGTGTATCCTCTGTGACACGCGGTGCAGTGACTTGTGGTATGTCCTCTTGTACCAGTGGTACTGAAGAAGTGACTTTCCCTTTCAATTCCTCCAGAATAATCTTACTCATGGGCTTGTGGTTCATCACATAGTCTTCCTCTAGAAATCTGGCGTTCGTGCTAACAATCACCCTCTGATCTCTAGGACTATAAAATAAACCACCTTTTGCTCCTCTAGGATAGCCAATGAACATGCACACTTCTGTACGGGGTTCCAACTTACCAGCATTTGCCTTCAGCACATGTGTTGGACTCCCCTAAATCCGAATATATCTTAGACTAGGCTTTCGCCCAGTCCACAATTCTGTGGGAGTAGAAGACACTGATTTAGATGGGACCAAGTTCAGAATATACACTACCGTATCTAGAGCATATCCCCAGAACGAATCTGGCAACTCAGAATAACTCATCATCGATCTAACCATCTCCATAAGAGTCCTATTCCTTCACTCTGCTACACCATTCTATTGGGGTGTGCCAGGTGCAGACAATTGGGATTGAATCTCAGCCTCTGATAAGTAATTCCTAAACTCTCCAAAGAGGTACTCACCACCACGATCAGATAACCACGATCAGATCGTAGTGTCTTGATACTTTTACCTTGATGTTTCTCCACATCAGCCTTGAATTCTTTGAACTTGTCAAAGCATTTAGACTTACGACATATCAAGTAAATGTATCCATATCTCGAATAATCGTCTATAAAGGAGACAAAACACTCGAAACCACCTCTAGCCTGGATAGACATAGGACCACACAAATCAGAATGAACCAATTCCAACACATCTTTGGCTCTATACCCCTTGGCCTTAAAAGACCTCTTGGTCATTTTACCTTCCAAGCAAGATTCGCAGGTTGGGAAATCTTCCACCACTAATGAACCCAGAGGTCCATCAGCTATCAACCTTTGAATTCTGCTTAGGTTAATATGACCAAGCCTAAGATGCCAAAGATATGTTTGGTTCATCTTCGAAGGTTCTTTTCTCTTATTGGAATTAGAAGATGAGTTATTAACTTCTATTTGCATTGTGGGAGATTTTAGTTCTAGTGGATACAAATTTCCTATCAATGCACCAGAACAGATAATGTCCCTATTCCTTTTTATAACAATTCTATCATTAAAAGAAATAGAATATCCATCCATAAATAATTTAGAAACCAAAATTAAATTCTTTCTAAATAAAGGTACATAAAGGAAATTCTTAAGAATCAAAACTTTATTTTTCTCAAAAGACAAATAAACATCTCCCACTGCAACAGCCGCCACCTTCCTGGCATTGCCCAAGTAAACGGTAATCTCCCCCTCAGCTAGTCGTCGGGTTTCCCAGAACCCCTACAAAGTATTGCAGACATGATCAGTGACTCCCGTATCTACACACCAGGTGCTGGTAGATAACACCGCTAAACATGTTTCAATGACTAGACCAAAAGATATACCTTTGTTCTGCTTGCGGTTGGGGCAGTCCTTCTTCCAGTGTCCAGTCTGCTTACAAGTGAAGCACTTGCCTTTCAGCTTCTTTACTCCTCCCTGAGATCCTCCCACCATCTTTGCTCCACCTTGTTTCTTCTTCTTCTTGCCTTTCGGCTTAGAAGTAAAAACCTTCTGAGCAACCATGGCCTGAGCATGAGCAAGCCATTCTGTCGACTGGAGAATGATATCGACCTAGGTTTCCCCATCGATCTCAACTCCAAGGACTTCTAGCTCATTCGCAGGCTTAGGAGGACACTCTTCGAAGAGTACATACTTGTACTCCTCAGCAGTTAAGATAATATCTAGATTCCTTTTCCAATCAACATAATTGGGTACAGTAAGTTTATTTTCCTTTAGTATCACAGCAAGTGGGTTGAAAATCATTTTTGAAAAACCTAAGAATCACATAGATCAAAACTTTAGATTTCAAAAATTTATTGATTCCTCAAACAATAAAATTTCAAAATCAACCAACACCTCAAAACACCGAGAATATCGTATGCCACGATCGTGTGGATGTATACGAATCCTACATTTGTAAGAGGAGGTTTTACCCATTAATTTTACTATCTTGTCAACCTAACTTTTTGACAAATAAAATTAATAGTTGGTTTCACTTCGGCCCTACAAATAAAAGCAGTGACTCCGATGGGGAGGATACTCCTATTTGCATCTAAGTGTTCACCATTACTCGATACCAAGGAAATTATCTCGGGTTATGTGCCTTCCGATGGGGAAGTACACACGCTCCTAAATAATTTCCTATAACTATATCCGACCCTGTGATCCGCAAACAAACTCATCCGATGGGGAAGAAGGCACTCAGAGCCGACGCACAAGTTTGCTTGCATCACATGTCAAATCGTAATGGAGACCGTAGGAATTTATAAAAATATCCCTCTCCCACTTAGTAATTTAAAATTGAGGAATTTTCTAGCCTATGACATGCATATCAAACAGTAAGCAATTAATATGAAAAATAAAAATTTTCCAACTATTATGGCTTTTGTCTTCAATATGTCTCCCGTCATATCGCCATCTCGTCCGCTCCTCCCTACACCATGTACAAGCCATCCGGAGATCCGAGCGGAGAAAAATCTATTTTAATTTACATCCATAGATCCTATACTCCACGAGGAAGTGTACATGAAATCTAAATCGAAAGTAAACTAAAATAAAAAGAGTGGCTAAACAATGTCGTATCTAATTACAAAAATTAAATACTAGCCTCGTCAACCCCGAGGATTCAACAAATATACAATTACACACATACAATCACATACACACATATGGCCATAATAGTTGGATCCTATGCCTGCAACCAAAAAGTTAACCTGTGCACATCCTACTATTATCCGGCACATATAATATATGAAAAATGCATAAAAGTAATCGAATCCTAAACATACAAAACCGGAAACCGTGGCTCTGATACCACTTGAAGAGAGGAAACTTCGCTTCCCACTTCAACTCGGTCGCTTGTTCATGGCGATCCCTTCTATGTCCCTGGATAAAAAAATTTATCCTCGACAAGGAGGGATCACCCAAGCTTCCGTTCCATCATCGTGCTATTCGATTAGAGTGGTCACTTGAACAAACTTGTTGTTCAAGCCACCAACCTCTATTCTACGAATAGCCGCGGAATAGACGATGTACGGATCGCCGACTTTTGTGTTTATATTCAGGGTCTAAGTTATTTTAGCCACAAAACATAATATATAACATATATATGATTGAAGAACAAATATAGACATGTTACAAAAGAATATAAACAAATGTTATACCTCTCGATCTTCTATTGTATGTCTTTCCTCCTTTTGGACGTCGTGTGGGCAACGATCTACCAAAAGTCAAAGCTTCTAGATCACCAATCTTCCTTCCTTGCTCGCTTCGAGCAAGAGGAAGAATAAGAAACAAACCACTTCTCCTTCTTTCAACCAACCACCAAGCTCCAAGCTTGGTACTTGCTGTCGGCCAAGAAGAAGAAGAAATAGAAGTGGGCGCCGGCCAAGAGCTTCAAGGGAAGACCCTAAGCTTTGTTTCCACCGGCCAAGGAGAAGAGAAGGAGGAGCTTTTGATGCTGGCCAAAGGGGAGGAGATGATGATGGGCATCGACCACTTTGAGGAAGAAGAGAAGAAAGGAAATTGTTTCCTTAATTGTGGCCGCCCAAGCTCCAAACCCTAGCCTCCAAGCTCCTTGCCGCCCAACCCTAATCCCTCTTCGATTGTGGTTGCTGCCCACCCCCTTGCCTCCTTTTATAGAGTTAGGGATAAGCCTTGTTTTAATCTCCACTATTGGTTCTAGGGATTTAATCTCAATCGTCAGATCTCGAGAATTAATCTCAACCGTCGGATCTAGAGATTTAATCTCTACCATTGGTTCTAGAGTTTTGTTTTCTACCATTGGATCTAGGCTTCATGAGGTTTTAATAGGCTACAATAGGGACCATGAGGAGGAGTTGGATCTTGGCCACCCAATGGATCAAGCCCACATAAAGTCCGATCCATTAATGATAATCCAATCTACTAAAGGATTATCATTGATCTACCTCACCAACCCCAATAAGTTAATATGGGCTCCATATATTATTTGTACATTTTTTCCCCCATGTTTAAGATCTCGAATGTCCGTCGATTAATTAATTTACTGACCATTAATTAATCAACATCTAACTCCATGAGTAGTACCACTCAACCTTTTCATCATGCCAGACCAAGTCCACCTGCAGGGTTTACATGATGAACCTTATGAGCTCCTCAAGGGGACATCATCATCCTAATATATAAGACACGGTTTCCTCCTATAATCAATGACATACCATATAAATAATATCATTTCCCAACTTACCGAGCCTATCGATTTAATCTATAAATCTCGCTCATTGGTAAATCAAAGAAATGAATACTAAGTATATGTGCCCATTATTATATCGGGATTAAGAGCATGTACAATATAATATCTGAGGTCCGATTCGATTATGTAGTCAGCAATAAATCGAATCACCTCTAAGTCAGTCCTGCTCAATACACACAAAGCGCACTAGTGTGATTCTATGGTCAAGACAAACCAATACCAAATCACACTACAACTATTCCAATGGTTTGTCCAAAGCCATCTCGGTTGTGAGCCTTTACTTATACTTTACAAGGAGTCGATAACATGATCTCCCGTGTGACACCACACACTATGTTATCTACAATGTAATATATTAGACAATATGCATAGCCATAAATATGCAAACAATGATCATGTGATTCTTATTTCAAAAATAAAGATGTTCATACAGAAGATAGACTTTATAGTATACATCCCAACAGTGTTTCCATCCAATCACTTGCATTACAAGATTAGTACAATGTGCAATAATAGTGATCATGACAGTCTTTGACCATCCGATCTCAACTTCAGCCTTCCCCCAGAAGCCTTTGTCGGATCGACGCTTAAGATTGTCCCAATACCAAGGACGTGACCTTACAACTGCTCCTCACATGGAGCTTACCTTGCTTACCCTTGGTTCTCTTACCTATTGCTTAGCATTTATCCTTTGACCACCTTGACTTCCTCCAGTATTCATACCCTACTGACCCACTGAGAGATTCTCTAGATGTCATTGACTTTAGCTAAGACTATACAATTTCTACAAACTTATCACAACATATTGTTGGTGTAATCGGCTAAGGTCGCGATTGACCAGACTCAAGTTTGACTCGAGTAGTATTTTGATGTTTGACAATGCATTGATCATTTTTTAACAATGGGTTGACTATATGGTTGACATGGGGTTGACCATATGATGGAGAAGTCCAAGTGCGACACTTGACATGGAAAGTCCCAGTCTTGTATACCTGGCATGAAAAGTCCAAGTCTTATGTACTTGACATGGAAAGTCCAAGTCTTGTGCACTTGCTATTGTAAAGTACAAGTCTTGTGTACTTGGCAAGGAAAGTCCAAGTCTTGAGTACTTAGCATGAGAAGTCCAAGCATGGATCTGGGCAAAGGTAAAGTCCATGTCTTGGGTACTTGGCATGGAAAGTCCAAACATGGGTCTTCGTATTTGGAAAATCCAAGCATGGGTCTTAGCATTTGGAAAGTCCAACAAGGAGTTGGCATTTAGGAAGTCCAAGGGTGTGATATTGGCGACGTAAAGTTTAAGCTGTAGTCTTGGTGGCATAAGTCCAATGTTTGGTGGCGTAAAATCCAAGCGTGTGTCTTGGCAGCATAAGTCCAAATGTACCTTGGCCATATAGACCCGATTAGTATGACAATAGCCGATGGAAGCACCTAAAGGCTAGCGTATGGATGAACAAGTCATGGATGATTCAGAGGGATTCGATAAGCGTGAGGCTGATGGTTGTGGATAGAAGGCTTAGGTCTAGGCTAAAGGTGGTCAATCAAGTATGAGGGTATCATACGTGGGTTAAACCTCATGTTTGACATTTATCAGTCAACTGGGGTTATGGACCAGTCGACTGGTCAAGTGTTTTGACACTTGGCAGCCTAGTCGACTCTGAGAAGTCGACTGGGTTATGACTAGTTGACTAGTCGGGAGTCGATTGGTGCTCGATCGGCAGCGCGTGGCCTTAGCGATCGGCCTTGAGTAGTCGATCGCCAAGGGTCGCTGATCGTTATTTGCGGCTACGAGCACAAAAAGTTCCATAGTCGATTGACGGGGCAACAGTTGACTGCTAGCATTTGACAGTCAACTAATTGGCTATCTGTGGGAATTTTTCCAGCATGGACTAAGCTGTTGTCTCACAACGACTACAGAAGCAGTCGACTGATGGGTATGGGCAGTCAATTAAAATTAGCACGAGGTGCAGCTTTATAAGTTGCACAAAAGAAGGATTTTGGCAGTGGTTCTAGGGGAATTTGAGGTGAAGTGTCAATGCATTTCAGGGTCCTTCATGCTCGTCCAAGAAACTAACAGGCAAAGCATTCAAAGCCATCTTTTGTAAAGTTTTCTTTACATTGTTTTTGTATTTCATTTGTATTTTCTTGTATTTCTTTCTTATTGTTGTAAGAATTGTTGTAAGAGATTTTCTCCAGCTTCGGAGTGTTTTTCGAGAAGGAGAGGTTGATTAGTGGTGGTGTGCATCACTAGAGCTCATTTGAGCTCAATCCGTGGAGTAGGAACCCTAGGTTTCGAACCACGTTACACCTTGTTTTTATGGGTGTGTTTTGTGTGTGTCTTTGTTTTAGTTTATACTTTATTATTTCCATTGCGCATACTAATGAATTGTAGAGACAAATGCGAATGAGTTCCATCGAACAAAGAATAACGCTATTCACCCCCCTCTAGAACGTCATCAATGGTTCTTCAATTGGTTTTAGAGCTAGGAACTCTTCTACGAACTAACCACCAAGGGAGCATCGCTAGAGGTTGAAGAGGAGGATAGACTTGCCAAATCTTGGACTAGGTTGTGACATCAACACTCCACTGCCTTATGGATTTTATGAAATTGGGGGCTTTAACCAATGGAAGGAGAGTATAAAAATCTTCCTTATGATGAACATCGAAGATTGGTTCATCTTGATGGTGTTGGTGTAGGGGCACCAGATAATCGAACCTGTATTTTGATTATGGCAAAGACACAAAGTTAATTTTACATCGTTGTCTCACAAGCTAAATCAAGTGTGCAAAAAGGCTAAGCTAAGCCGAAGGTCAGCGACACCCAGAGGGAGCTGTGGTGGTTGGCAACACCGAGGGAACTTCGTGGGAGTCGAAGAACCTAGGTGGAAGACCGGAAGCAAAGCGACATATCTTAAAGGACTAGAGGTAAGCTCGTGTGAGTGAGAGATGGTAAGGTCGTGTCCTCTGTACAGGGACGATCGTAGGCGGTGATCCGACTAAGACTTCCTATGGAAGGTCTAGGTCGAGATCGGATGGTAAGAAACCGTCGCATTTACCATTTTTTGTGCTAACCTCTTATTGCAGGGAAGTGGCCAGGCTAGCAGTCGACTGATGCTCATTAGTCGACTGATGGAAGGCATCACCGATCGATGGCGCATTTAATCAACCTTTGTGCTAGGTCAAACGATAATACGCTTAGCGCCCAAGTGTTCCCCACACCAACACACACTAGCAATACGTAATTCCAAAAGAAGAGGAGACTTATTCCAAGGACAAACTCTATAAAAGGAGGGGAGGATTCCAACCCAAACATCAATCAAGATTATTCTCAAGTGCTCCTACAACGCCAAAGCTCCAACACCATCATAACGCCGACGCGATGACAAGCTTTAATCTTCTTCGTTGGCAGCAGCAATAAGTAATATTTTTTGTTATTGTATTCCCTATTTTAATCGTAACGATGTGAGGTAGGCTTGTTGCCTTATCCTCGTACTTTCGATTTTGTGATCGTTGTCTCCTACCTCTAACGAGGAGATCTTATAGTGCTTTGCCCTCCGTACACGGTCTAGGACCGTTAGGGCCTTGGAGTAGCAACCGCTGGGTTGTGAATCAAGTAAAAATAAACTTGTCTTTTTATTTTTTTGCTGTGCTTGCTTGTATATCGAACGAATGGAAAGAAAAATTTTATGCTCGCTATTCACCCCCCTCTAGCGACGCTTCTCGATCCAACAGATGGAAGGATTCAAATATCTAAGATGGCTAAAAGATGAAGAAATGGACTGAGGAACAACTCAAAAATTCGAAAAAAATAAGAAGGTAATAAAATTCTTTATTGATTTAATCCCTAATGATATTTTATGTAGATTAGGTGAATATAAGGATGCCAACGAGCTTTGGAGCGAATTGGCAAAATTCCATGAGAAGCCTCAACCGGTCTAAGAGGACAAGAAAGAATCCAAGAGGAGGAAGAAAGCTCATCCTCTCAAGAGAGTGAGGATTTGGAGGTTAAGAAGGAATCAACATCCGAATTGATAAAAGAAGTTGAAGAATTAGAGGAAGCCTCCACCTCTAGGATTGAGGGGGAGGAGAGACCTTCCACACCAGAGGAAGAGCAAGAAGAAGCATCCACCTCTGGTAGAGAAGAAGAGCAAGCTCAAAATTCCATTTCCGATCTAGGTAACTCAAATATTATAATTAATGATAAAAATCACATAATATATTTTGTGTGTAGGGAAATCGGACATTACAAGAGTAAGTTCTCAAAAAGAGTCAAGAAGACTCAATTGGCGCCAAAGGACAAGGAAGTCGGTGCCCAAAGTCAAAAGAGCAAGGAGCATATCATTTGGTTCAAATGCCATTAAAAGGGGCACTATAGAAGCCGATGCTCAAAGGGAAGACAACATAGAAAGGGCAAGAGAGGAGCTACACATGTAGGGGGAGCTAAGGCATACCCAAAGGTATTTTTCAATAATGCTCTTTTTTACGTAAAAATCAAAAAGATGCTAGGAGTAATTTTAATTCTCTTGCAATTGTGCATAATCATGATAGGCATGCAAATAGCAATAAATATATTTGCTTAGGTCCCAAATCTTGCAATGTTAGGGTTAAGGATAAATCTAGAACCAATAACCTTAAAATAATTCTACCTAAGGAAGCCATTAGGAAGGTAGAGAACCACTTAGGCATTAACCCTAAGGAGGGTAGGCATATTCTTAAGAGAAGGAATAATACCCAAAGAATAGATGAAAATTCAAAAATTAGGCAATTATAGTTAGAGAACCAAGTCTTGAGGTCAAGGATTGAAAAATTAGAGAAGACCCTTGCAAAAATGACAAATTCAATTAAAGGGTCTAGGAGTCAAAACCTAGGGTCTAGAAGACAAGAACCATCTAGGGGCAAAAAAGATTTGGGTCACAAACCTAAGCCCAAGGAGACCTACCATAGTGTTCCATTAGATTATGGAACCATTTCTAGGTCTAGGAAAACCAAGGTTACTAGGGAAGTCATCCCTAAGGTTAACCATGGTAGATGCCTAGTGGCCAAGGTTTCCATGAAACCTAAGAAAGGCACTAAGAAGGTCACAAGGGAAGTTACCCCTAGAGTTGACCTAGGCAAGACCCAATTGACCAAGGCTTCCAAGCCTAAAAGGGTTTTTATAAAGGTACTAAGGGAAGATATCCCTAGTTTGTACGTAGTAAATCCAAGGAGCTTCAATAGGTATTGGGTTCCTAAGAACGTGATCCCTTCACAATAGATGGGTTAGGTTGTGTCAACCTTGAATGGATGGGTAGTTAACCTAACCATAGTAAAGTTTACACTTTAGGACATTTTTAAGGTTACATGATACCTTGGAAATGAGGGTTAATTTCATATCCTAAAGGATTTTAGGATGTGCTAATTAAATTTGAGAAGTTTGAAAATTTGATCAAATTGGAACGAATTAGGTTTTAGAGTCATGATGTGTCATTTTGGGTTTTTGGCACACTTGGGAGATGAGTGGTTGTGAAAAATTAGTGTAAATTTTAGAAAATAACAATTTGAGCTTAACACTTGGGTATTATATACCTTTTTATTTTATACATGTCATGCTTTGTTTACCTTGCCATGTCATGACATCATATTTCATTTAATCATATAAAATGTGATGATAATGTTTAGTTTTGACTTTTATGTCATTTTAGTGCTTATATTTTATTTATATGACATGACATCATTATTATTGGCACATGCTTCATTTATACTGATATTATATGCCATGATCATATTTCATGCATTTAAGTTAATTAAAATTTATTTAAGGACAATGACATGATTTGAAGTCCTATGTATAATGGAATCAAATAGAGTTGCCTAGAAAATTGCATGAGACCTTAGATTAGGAAAAACAAAAACCTACATCTTACATTAAATTGACATGTGTGTGTTTTCATACACCCTAGACACATGTGAGATCCTAGAAAATGAGTTAAGTTCATGTGTTTATTTAGTACATCATAATAAACTTAGAACTCATTAAGTGATAATGATGGATCTTGAGGAAAGCTAATATGCAAGTCATGTGCATTGAGCCCTTAGATCATGGTCCAATATAATGTTTTAAACTCATTTCAAAATCATTTTGAAAAACCTTAGTGCAGTTTATCTTTTGATAGGAGTCACCATTGATGAAGTTGATACAAAGTAGGCTCAAAACATTGAAGTTATCTTTATTTTTGAACTTTGTATCAATCTCACTATTTAATGTGTATTTTATTTATTTCAAATATTTTTCACCCATAATGATTGACATAACTATTATACGTATGAAGTTTCACTATTTTTAAAATTATGTATATTTACTTATGATTTTCCAAAACTCTTTTTTGATTTCTGGATTTCTGCATCTACAGAAACCAGTTGACTGCCACTTGGGGCAATCGATTGGCATTGAGTGCAGTCAATTGGTTGTTAATCCAGTCGACTGCCAAGTTGATTTTAGGTAAACAAGGTTGTTTAGCCCATGTTTCAGCCATTTTAGGCTACCCTAACTACTCCAAACCCTAGGATATGCTTTGGAAAGCATTGGAAGGGTGAAAATCCATTGGATATGGATTAGGAGAGTTGTTTATGGTGAGAATCAAAATTTTAAGGTGTGTGAAAGTTTAAGTTTGAAATGTTGCCCTTAATTTTGATGGTTTAGTGTTCCTATAGGCTTAGGGACTCTCCAAGGATATTATTGGTGCAATGGTCAAGGGGGAGCAAACCTTTAGAGGGAGGTTATCCATCATGGGATGATGGATGAGTCTTTCCTCATAGTGGGAAAGTTGGAAATTTAGAGAAGTAAGGATTGCCTCTCATTTAGTAGTATGACACTTATCACTAGGAAGAGTGAAGACAACCTAAATATTTTTGGACCAAGGGGGGTGGGTGATTGTAAAATCTTATTAGGATATGAGACATTGATACCCTTGGGAAGAGTCTTTTTGATGTATGCCAAAGGGGGAGAACTGAGATTTATGTTAGTTAAACCTTCACTATGCTTTGGATTTGGAAGTGTTTAAGTTTAGGTTATTGTTAGCCTAACTTAAAGGTATTGTCAAATATCAAAAAGGGAGAGATAGTTGGTGCAATCGGCCTAGGTCACGATTGACCGGACTCGAGTTTGACTCGAGTAGTATTTTGATGTTTGACAATGTGTTGACCATTGTTTGACATGGGATTGACTATATGATGGAGAAGTGCAAGTGGGACACTTGGCATGGAAAGTCTAAGTCTTGTGTACTTTGCGTGGAAAGTCCAAGTGTTGTGTACTTTGCATGGAAAGTCCAAGTGTTGTGCACTTGACACTGTAAAGTTCAAGTCTTGTGTACTTAGCATGGAAAGTCCAAATCTTGAGGACTTGGCATGAGAAGTCCAAGCATGAGTCTTGGCAATGGTAAAGTCAAAGTCTTGGGTACTTGCCATGGAAAGTCCAAGCATGGGTCTTGGCATTTGAAAAGTCTAAGTATGGGTCTTGGCATTTTGAAAATCCAACATGGAGTTGCCATTTGGGAAGTCCAAGGGTGTGATATTGGCGGTGTAATGTCCAAGTTGTAGTCTTGGCAGCATAAATCCAATTTGTTAGCACAATCGGCCTAAGTCACGATTGACCAGACTCGAGTAGTGGTTTGATGATAGTGTTTTGATTTTTAACATTGATGTTTGACAATGAGTTGACCATTGTTTGATAATGGGTTGACTATATGGTCGATATGGGGTTGACCATATGATAGAGAAGTCCAAGTGGGACACTTGGCAATGGAAAGTCCAACATGGGTTGACATGGAAAGTCCAAGCATGGGTCTTGGCAAGGGAAGTCCAAGGATTGACATTGGTAGCGTAATGTCCAAGCGGGAGTCTTGGCAGCATAAGTCCAATGGTTTGGCAGCATAAAGTCCAAGCAGTAGTCTTGGCAGCGTAAGTCCAAATGTGCCTTGGCAGTGTAGACCAGCTTAGCATGACAATAGCTGATGGAGGCACCTGAAGGCTAGCGTATAGATGAACAAGTCATGGATGACTTGGAGGGATCTGATAGGCGTGAGACTGACGGAGGTAGCTAGAAGGCTTAGGTTTAGGCTAAAGGTGGTCTAACAAGTATGAGGGCATCATACTTGGGGTTAAACCTCATGGTTGAGGTTATTAGTCGACTGGGGCTTTGGACTTGTAATATATCGGAAAAAAAATTAAAATAATATAATATAATAATATAATTTATTTATTTTATTAAATGGAACTTGTTATTTATTAGTATTCTAGTTGATAATTTCAGAATAAATTTTTATCAGATTGGACTAAGTCTAATTGGCTTTATCCAATAATAAAATTGATTAAGTATTTATTAGAGATTTCGAGATAAAAAATTGTTAGGACTTGGTTAAAAGAATTAATCAAGTTGATTAATTCGAAGCTTGGTTTATAACGATTAAAAGAATTTATCAGATTGATTAATCGAGCTTAGTTATAAAAAGGGGGATTAATCACGTTGATTAATTCAACGAGCTAGGTTATAATTAAAGCTATTTTTGTTGGCCTCCACCTTTTCGCGTCGGCGCAGCCTTCCCTCGCGCACACACCTCCGTCATTCCTCTTCTCATCGCGCACTATAGCCACACCAAAAATCATCGCCCTTTCTTTTTGATCCCGACAACAACATCACCACCGCACTTCCCCTCATCGCGAGCTCAAACCGCCGCATCATGCATGCCTACTGGCAGGCCAGTCACCGCCGTCGCCTGCTCCTTTCCTAGATCACCATTGCCCCATCGCGACTTCCTCTCTGCTCCCGTTTTTGCCGCACCGTCTCAGATTTGTTGCCACCGACAGTAAGCTCCAAGGGTCTTTTTCTTGCCGTGGTCATTAAACCCAACGACAGTGAGAGTCGTCGCCTCTCCTTCAGCCGCTGTTCTTCTAGGTACCCAACTCAGTGATGTTGTTGCTCCCAGTCATTTAGATCTCCACTTGTGATGCTGCCCACCATTCCGAATCGTGTGCATCGGTCGAACATAGTGAGCTTGAGGCAAAGAGGGAGAGCTGACAATGGTTAATCTCGATAGAGATTTCAGATCTAGATATCAGTTTCTTTGTGTTGGAAATCCGTGATTACTTGGTGGGGGTTTGGCTTTGTCGGTGTCACAACTCAAAAGATTTCCACCACTGTTGTTGCTCCCAGTGATTCGAGGGCTTCGATTTAGGGTGTGTTGGTGGAGTTCCTATAGCCTATACGGCTAATTGATGGTGATCGAGGATTGCGATAGTGGATTGGCTTTATTCCAGATCGGCCTTGGACTATTGTATCGGACTAGGACGTTGATTTGAGATAAACTGTCGGACATGAAGACAACCAACACGTTCTACAGATCAGGTGGGTGGATCTTTGACATCTTTAGAATTTAGTGCATGGTTGTATTGGTTATGTAGTTTACTTATGTTATATTGTATTTAGAATTGCTTTGATACTATATTTGTTGAACCCTTGGATTCTAGGTTGCTTGCTCATCATTAGCATGTAGTTATTGTTTGATATTACTGTTATATGTGCCTATTTTTTTGCTGAGATATAAATTGGTAGATATTGCTGGTAGATGCTTACCTATTATTTGTTGGATTGGCATCATGATTGGACTAGTGAATAGTATAATTAAGATGAGATTAATTGTTAGAGGATACATAACTTTTCTCCTATCTCGGTTGCCAGCTATGTCTCCCATTCGTGGTTGAGAGGGTCTGAAGTGTTGGATCGATCGGATCGCTAGAGGGGGGGGGTGAATAGCGATAGAAACTTTTTAGTACGAATTCATTTTTAAAAAAAAAACTTATATGCAACGGAAAGATAAACAAAACAAAAAGTAAAGGAGACAATAGACACAAGAGATTTACTTGGTTCGTAGCCGAAGGCTACTACTCCAAGGCCCTAGTGGTCCTTGACCACGTACGGAGGGCAAACTACTAAAGAACTCCTCCTCGTTGGAGGTAGGAGTTAGACGGATACAAAAAGCCCGAGGTAGAAGGACACTCCCCCTCTCCTCGTTATAATGAAAGCTTTACTAAAAGGAATAAACTGAAATACAATTTAGAACTTTCGTTAAGCGACTTTAAAGGTTGGAGGTTGAAGCTCTAGTCGTCGCTCAGGACGTCGTTGAATTGATGAAAAACCCTAGGTTTGGCTCTCCTTTTATAGCCTTTGAGCCGCTCATCGAATGGGTCTTTAGCCAATCACAAATGGGCACAAAACCCCTTGAAAAATGGTGCTAACTCTTGACTACTCGAGGCTGATCCTTTGACCATCGGTGATGGCCATCATCGATCGATCATTGATCGCATCGATTGATTGATTGACCTTGATCGGTCATTGTTTGTGGCGATCGAGTCCTCAAGCGATCGTGATGCTAGCTGCAAGGCAAGGTTAGCTCAACAAAAACATAATTTCGATGGTCGTTGACCATCCGATCTCGACCTAGACCATCTATAAGAAGTCTTTGGTCGGATCTACGCTTAAGATCATCCCCGTAAAGAGGATACGACCTTACTTACGCTCACACACACGAGCTTATCTCAGTACTTACGTGTTGCTTTTGCTTCCGGCCTTTCACTCAATTCCTTCGGCTCCCTCTGAAGTCTCTTGAGTGTCGCCCGACCACCGCGGCTTCCTCCGGGTGTCGCTAGCCTTCATCTCTAGCGTTGAGACTTTTCTGCACACTTGATTTAGTTCATGAGATAACAATATATGCTTAACTTTGTATCGTTTGCTGTAATCAAAACTTAGGTTCGACTTAGGTGCCTACTGCACCAACAATCTCCCCCTTTTTGATTTATGGCAAACCCACATACAAAGTTAAGTAAATAGCAAGCATGAAGAGTAATAATGTGCATGAGAAACAAAAAATATGAAGATTAAGTTGGAGTAGTAAGGATTTTCTTCAAGTACTCCCCCTTGAGGAAACCTCCCCCTTGACCGAGGGTGAGTCTTGAAGAAAGACCTTAATCCTCCCCCTTGAGGGTTGCTTTAAGTAATTAACATTACTTAAAGTTGGCCTTAGTAAAACGTTTTAGTTAAGCCCTTTCTCCCCCTTAAGTAAAACATTAACGACATAAAGTTTAAAAAATAAGTTTAAGTAAAACGTAGACGGCACAAATAACTAAGTTTTAACTTTAAGAGTTAAGTTAAAAAAAATTTGACCCCTTAACTTTGGCCTTTTTCTCCCCCTTTTGCCGTATATCGAAAAGAGTAAGGGGTGTGTGGAAAATAAAATAAGTGTTAAATTTAAAGTCCAAGCATGTTCCCCATTTTTTATAAAAAAAATAATATACTGAAAATAAGCTCATCTATAAAATGTTCGACTCATATTTGGCTTGATTGATATGTAAGATCAACCAGTCCTGGTCAGAGTCGGTTAGTATGTATGATTATACTCCGTGGTTCATAGCGATGCACTAGCTCTACATCTAGAACCGAGTAAGGTCCTAACATCTCACGCCCATCATTGGCTAAGTACACAAACACATTAGTCCTATGTGTTGTGAGATGTATTGCTCCTTAAATCTATAGGTGCATGATATCTAAGGTATGTCCTATGCTAGTTCCATAAAAATGAAATTAAAGAAATAGTAGTAAGAACATATAATTTGCATGTACCTATTCTATTACGCACATGCCCAATTTTCATCTTAATAGACTAAATTCGGCTTCGGGTAGGGGTTTAGTAAATAGATCGCTAAGTTAGACTTGATTCGACGTATTGAGTTGTATTGCTCCGTTGGCCACATGTTCTCGAATGAAATGGTGTTTGACCTCTATATGTTTGGTCCTAGAGTGACATATCGATTCCTTTGTAAGATTAATTGAACTAATGTTATCTACATGAAGTTTAGTATTCGTAAGTCTAACTTAAAGTCGCGGAGGTGTGCTTCATCCAAAGAAGCGTGACACACTCACCCATCGCGATGTATTCGACCGGTGGTAGATAAAGCAACACAGGTGTTGCTTCCCTCTTGCACCAACTCACTAGACTCGGTAGAAGTTGACAACAACCACTCGTACTTTTCTATCGAGCTTACTACTCTGGCATAATCCGAATCGAGTAGCCGATTAGTTCGAACTCCGTAGATCTAGGGTACCAAATACCAACGTTAAGTGTACCCTTAAGATATCTAAGGATACGCTTAACTAGGGTTAGGTGAGACTCCTTAGCACAGGTTTGAAACCTGGCGCACATACTTACTACGAATAGGATGTCGGGTCGACTCGCAGTTAAGTATAGGAGACTTCCTATCGCGCTCCTATAGTACTTTAAGTCAATGGACTTACTTTCAGGGTCTTCTCCTATGTTAACATTAATCGCCATTGGGGTGTTTATTATCTTAGCGTCTTGCATTCTAAATCTTTTAATTAACTCCTTAGTGTATTTTTGTTGATATAGGTATATACCATCCTTAGTTTGTTTAATTTGTAGACCTAAAAAGAAACTTAACTCGCCTACCAAGTTCATTTCGAACTCACTTTCCATGAGTGAAACGAACTTGTTTAGTAAGGCTGAGTTAGAGGTTCCAAAAAATATATCGTCTACGTAAATTTGAGCTATGAATATTTCTTTACCTAAGGTTTTTACGAAGAGAGTTGGGTCAACTAAGCCTTGGTTAAACCCTTTTGACTTAAGATGAATTGAAAGTCTCTCGTACCAAGCTCGAGGAGCTTGTTTAAGTCCATAGAGAGCTTTCTTAAGTTTTAGAACATGGTCGGGTTTATCTAGATTTTCGAATCCGGGGGGTTGGCTAACATAAACTTCTTCTTTAATGTATCCATTTAGGAATGCCGACTTAACATCCATTTGAAACAGCTTAAATCCTCGATGTGCGGCATAAGCTAGCAACATTCGAATGGATTCGAGTCTAGCTACTGGGGCATAGGTTTTGTCGTAATCTAAGCCTTCGACTTGGCTAAACCCTTTGGCGACTAACCTAGCCTTGTTTCTAACTACTTCACCTTTATCATCAAGCTTATTTCGAAACACCCACCTTGTTCCAATTATCGTTTTGTCTTTAGGTGGTGGTACTAATTCCCACACTTCATTCCTAGTAAATTGAGCTAGCTCTTCTTGCATTGCAATAATCCAATCGGGATCAAGAAGAGCTTGTTCAATTGATTTGGGTTCTATCTTTGAAATTAAGGAAATTTGACTAAGGTTCCTATAGGATGCTCTAGTTCGAACTCCTAGATTAGGATCTCCTATCACTTGATCGATAGGGTGGTTAGTCTGAATCCTAGATTGGGTTGGGTTTGTATCACCTAATGCTTGATCAATGGGGTGACTTGGTTGAACACTAGTTTGACTCGGATCACTTGTCACTTGGTCGACAAGAGAAGTTGGTTGATGTGGATTAGACTCGATCTCAGGGTCGGAGATGATTTTGGTATCAATGGGCTCAACACTTGGGGTTAATAAGGGTTTTGTAGGTTCGGGTACTTCATCAAATACTACATTGATAGTCTCCTCGACTCTAAGGGTGTCGTGGTTATATACTCTATAAGCTCGACTTGTAGTCGAGTATCCTAGAAAGATTCCGGTCGTGGTTTTGGATGTAAATTTCTCTAGGTAATCCTTAGTGTTTAGGATATGTACCTTACACCCAAATACCCTAAAGTACTTGATGTTAGGTATTTTATCGTGATAAATCTCATACGAGGTCTTAAGGTGCCTTTTTACCATAAGGATCCTATTTTGGACATAGCATGCCGTACTCACGGCTTCTGCCCAAAACCTATCGGGTAGGTCGTATTCGTTCAACATGGTCCTAGCGGCTTCTTGTAGAGTTCGGTTTTTCCGTTCCACTAGGCCATTTTGCTGAGGGGTCCTAGGGCAAGAGAATTCATGGTGGTATCCGTTTAGGTTATAGAAGTCGGTGAACCTTTGATTTTCGAATTCACCACCATGATCGCTTCTAAGTCTTTTAACCTTAAGGTCTTTTTGATTCTCGATTAATTTGAATAGATTGATTAATTGTTCTAGGGTATCATTTTTATGTTTGATGAACCTAACCCAGGTAAACCTGGAGTAGTCGTCAATTATGACTAAGCAATATTGACTTCTATTGAGTGACTTGGCTCCATGTGAATCGAATAGATCCATATGCAGGAGCTCAAGTACACTTGAGGTTCGTTCTTGGTTAGTTAACTTGTGTTGTGTCCTAGGTTGTTTTCCTTGTTGACAAGCATTACAGATTTTATTAACCAAGTTGTTGAGGTTGGGTAAGCCTCTGACTAAGCCACTCTGACTCATCTTGTGGACGAGTCTTGGGTGCGAGTGACCGAGTCGTCGGTGCCACAACCATGATTCCTCTTCCTGTGTCATAAGACATTTGGCTGAGGATTTGATTAAGTTAATTGTGTAAATATTATTTGTCCCAGTTCCTTTGAGTATTGTTTTAGCTGTTTTATTTGTTTTAATTACACATTCATTTTCTAAAAATACGACCTTATAGTTATTGTCACATAATTGGCTTACGCTAAGCAAGTTATATTCAAAATTCTCTACAAGTAATACATTTTTAATAACAAAATTCGAGTTAAGCTCGATATCACCTGATCTGATGATTTTGAGCTTGCCGTTATTCCCAAAGGCTACCGATCCTTGTCGTTTGAATCGAAGCTTTGTGAATTTGAGTTGATCCTCGGTCATGTGTCGGGAGCAACCGCTATCCAACATCCATTGATCCTACACACAAGGTGGTTGGATTGGATGTTAGATTTTTTATAATTTAAAAAAAAAAAAGGTTGTAAGTTTTTAAACCTAGGTCATCACACCTGTGTCTATATGATCAAGCATGTTATACTTATGTGGTTTTTGTGAGATGACTTCCAATTAAGTTGATTAAGTGGATTTAGGTTCAAGTAATTTTATGTTAGATTTGGATTTAACCCTAGGCTTGTCAAGTTTACCTTTTCAAGATCATGGCTTCCAGGTCATGGCGAGACACAGGGGCCTTCTTTTATCGGATCATCGACCACTTCCTTAGACAAAGCCATTTTCAAGAAAAAGATGACTTGACTCACCTAAGACTATTCCTAGTCTAACCAGTTATTTTTGAAAAGAGGCTCCCCAAGGCTCAATCTTTTTGAAGTTGGTTATGTTTTTGAAAAGGGGCTCTCCGAGGCTCAATCTTTTCGAAGAATTTTAGTTGATTATGTTTTTGAAAAGAGGCTCCCCGAGGCTCAATCTTTTCGAAGAATTTTAGTTGGTTATGTTCGTGTTCTAAGTGAGTTCACAAGTTTTAAAGCACAAACTTTCTAAGTTAAAGCATGCAATTTCTAATTTAAAGCACAAACTTTCTAAGTTAAAGCATGCAATTTCTAATTTAAAGCACAAACTTTCTAAGTTAAAACATGCAATTTCTAAGTTAAAGCACAAACATGTTTTGTACTGGCTCCCCCTAGACCGTTGAATCGGTTCGGTCTATCCACATAGTGGATTTGGTCCTTGGGAATCCAGTACGGGTTGGATCCTAGAGTTGAAATCAAAAGGTTCTTAGGGACCCATGCTTGGACATGTTTCGTATGTCGACTTACAATCGACATATACAACCTATTAGTTGTGTTTGAGTTAAACCCTAGTCCAGCCTTGTTGTACACGGCCCTTTGAGATCCAAGTAGGAGGTCAAGTCCTTTGGATCCCGAAGTGAACCTTTCCAACGTGTTCCTAAGATCTTCGACTTGACTTTTCAAGAGTGAGTTCTCAACTTCGAGTTTTTCAACCCGAGTTGAGTCCTTCTCTTGAACTCGACTAGTCGAAGAGGTTAGGGAGACCTTGTGTTTGAGGAGTTTGACCTCCTCAACCAGAGTCTCGACCTTGGACTCAGACTTAGCTAACTTCCTAGACAAAAACCTAACTGTATTATGTAAAGTATTAAATAAAGTCCGACTTACTTTAAGGGTATCTTTTGAACCGGATGCGTATCCGTGGCTTGACTTGAAGGTAGCTTCGTAGTCCAAGTCATCCTCAGGTTCCGACTCAATTTCAGGTTCGGTCTCCGTGTCTGACTCAATCGATTTCGCCATGAAGACGTGGTATTCGTCTTCTTCGGATGACGCTTCTTCCCATGTCGCGTTGAGGGCCTTCTTGTGCTTAGGTGCTCGGTGGTTGAGCTTGGGGCACTCAGACTTGATATGTCCAAACCTGTTACACTCATAACACCTAATATTAGAACTTTTAGGCTTACCTTGGTTGGGTCGAGTGGTGGTTCGCTTTCGTCCCTTGGCTATCCTTCGAGCTAGATTCATTAGTTCTCGATCAACTCCGGTCAACTTCTTCTTGGACTCGTCTTCCTCCTCGGTTGGTGGTGGCTTGCTTGCGATTTTCTTCTTCTTTGATCCTGCAAACAAGGCTATACCTCTCGGGTTCGAGTTGGAGCTCATGTAATTGAAATCGGAAAGAGTTCATCTAACCTAATTTTAGAAAGATCCTTGGAGACCTTGTAGGCATCGACCATGGATGCCCACAAGGTAGTCCTCGAAAGCAGTTTAGAACATACCTTATAAGATCGCGATTTTGACCTTTTGCCGATTGCGTGTAGGTTGTTGACTATGTCTTGGACACGGGCGTGGAGTTGCGTCGCGGACTCGTGTTCCTGCATTTTTAGGTTATATAGTTTATTGAAAAGAAGATCACGCTTACATACCTTGGCTTCATCGGTCCCTTCGTGTAGCTCCACTAGTTTTGTCCAAAGATCTTTTGCGCTTATGAAGGGGCCGACGCGATTTAGCTCCTCCTTGGATAGGCCGCATTGGAGGATTTGTGTTGCCTTGGCGTCGGCTTCGACTTGTCGTTTTGTTGCAATGGTCCATTGATCATAATCCAAGGAGTCACCCACTTCATTAGTCGGAAGTGTGAAACCCGTTTGGATTATGATCCACATCTCGATTTGGGTTTTGAGAAAGCATTTCATCCGACCCTTCCAATAACGGAAGTCATCTCCATTGTAAAACGGAGGTCGGACGGTGCTAAAACCCTCGAGATGGGCCATTAGAACAAAAGACACAAATAGACGGAGACGAAGAAACTAACAACGACAAAAACACGAAAACAAGTACCAAGACTCGCGTCTTGGATTAGTAGTGCGGGAGAAAAACTTAACAAAGCGAAATAAATAAATAAAAAACAGAATTAAAAGAAAAATAAATCTGTAAAAAGGCTAGATTGGTGGTTTCACCAAATCTTAGCAACCCCCGGCTCTGATACCAATTGTTGGATCGATCGGATCGCTAGAGGGGGGGTTGAATAGTGATAGAAACTTTTTAGTACGAATTCGTTTTTTAAAAAAAAACTTATATGCAGCGGAAAGATAAACAAAACAAAAAGTAAAGGAGACAATAGACACAAGAGATTTACTTGGTTCGTAGCCGAAGGCTACTACTCCAAGGCCCTAGTGGTCCTTGACCACGTACGGAGGGCAAACTACTAAAGAACTCCTCCTCGTTGGAGGTAGGAGTTAGACGGATACAAAAAGCCCGAGGTAGAAGGACACTCCCCCTCTCCTCGTTATAATGAAAGCTTTACTAAAAGGAATAAACTGAAATACAATTTAGAACTTTCGTTACCGACGACTTTAAAGGTTGGAGGTTGAAGCTCTAGTCGTCGTCTCGGCAGCGCTTCATCGTAGGGATGTCGGAGCGTATCGGAAGCACTTGGAAGCTTTTGAATTGATGAAAATCCCTAGGTTTGGCCCTCCTTTTATAGCCTTTGAGCCCCTCATCGAATGAGTCTTTAGCCAATCACAAATGAGCACAAAAACCCTTGAAAAATGGTGATAACTCTTGACTACTCGAGGCTGATCCTTTGACCATCAGTCGACTGACGACAATCATCAATCGATCGTGATGGCGGACATCGATCGATTCTTGACCTCGGCGATCATTGTTTGATGGCAGTCGAGTCCTCCAAGCTGGCAGTCGACTGATGCTAGCTGCAAGGCAAGGTTAGCTCAACAAAAACATAATTTCGATGGTCGTTGACCATCCGATCTCGACCTAGACCATCTATAAGAAGTCTTTGGTCGGATCTACGCTTAAGATCATCCCCATAAAGAGGATACGACCTTACTTACGCTCGCACACACGAGCTTACCTCAGTACTTACGTGTTGCTTTTGCTTCCGACCTTTCACTCAATTCTTTCGGCTCCCTCCGAAGTCTCTTGAGTGTCGCCCGACCACCGCGGCTTCCTCCGGGTGTCGCTAGCCTTCAGCTCCAGCGTTGAGACTTTTCTGCACACTTGATTTAGCTCATGAGATAACAATATATGCTTAACTTTGTATCATTTGCTTTAATCAAAACTTAGGTTCGACTTAGGTGCCTACTGCACCAACATGAAGTTGAGGATTTATAACTTTTCTTCTATCTCGACTGCCAACTATGTCTCCCATTTGTGGTTGAGAGGGTCCGTAGTAGAGGATTTATAACTTTTTTTCTGTCTTGACTGCCAGCTATGTCTCCCATTCATGGTTGAGAGGGTATGCAGTAGAGGATTTATAACTTTTCTTCTATCTCGACTGCCAGCTATGTCTCCCATTTGTGGTTGAGAGGATCTACAGTAGAGGTTCCCTACTTTTGAACTATGGTTGCATTTGTATACCTGTGGTCGATCATGTCTCCCATTCATGATTGAGAGAATCTACCGTGGAGTTATACTCTTGGACTACTCGTTCGGAGTTAGTGATAGTTGGATTCTTGTATCATCTGTATCTAGATAGCTACCTTACATCTTGACTTCCCACGAGACCCAGTCGTGGTAGCATGTTGTTGCGTGCAGTCCATAACTAGATAGTTATGTACTCTGTTTGCCCATAAGACCTGGTCACGGTAGCATGTCGTTGCCCGCAGACATTGAGTCTTTTATTGCCTGTCTACCCACGATTCTCAGTCGTGGTAGCATGTCATTGCGCATAGACAGTGTTCTGTATATTGCCTATCTACCCACGAGTCCCGATTGTGGTAACATGTTGTTGCCCGCAGATAGTGCCCTTTTGTATTACCTCGAGAGCCACGAGGCTTTGTAGCGGTATGTGTATTGCTTGTAGATTGCAGTTGGTTGTATATGTTGAAGGTATATTTGTTATACTGCTGACCAGGTTAGTTGCAGACTGATATTGGTACTCTGAGGTTTGGGTTACTCTATTTTGTTTCCTTTGACTTCCATTATGTCCATTATGATTATGCACTATTTTCTATCCACCCACTGAGTGGTTGTACTCACCCCCTCTTCTCTTATCCTCTAGGTTAGTCGATAGAGGACGAGTCTAGTTGACTTACCTTCGCGTCGCTCAGAGAGTCCCTTGCTGTGCTGGTCTCACTGCATCGTCGAGATGCCACTTTATTTGCTTTATTGTTATCGCATTTTGTTTACATATTTGGATTTTGTCGCAATTGGATTTGGTGTCATAAAACAAATTTACTTTTAATTGATATATATATTTTAGTCGTGCATGCATGCGGTCAATAAAATAATTATATTTTTATATTATTTCAATGTTTTTACCTGATTTAGTTCCAACGATGTATTTTGAAATATTGTCACTAAGGGGCTCCTCCGTCATTTGGATGACGAATAGGCCCTCGGGGCGTGACAGGACCAGTCGATTGGTCAAGTGTTTTGACACTTGGCAGTCGAGTTGACTCTTGGCAGTCGACTGAGATTATGACCAGTCGACTGCTATGAGTCGACTGGTGTTTGATCGCGTAATAGCCTTGCCAATGATCGCGATTCGACAATGATCGATGGCTCGAGCAGCTTGATAACCATGGATGATGCGCTCATCGGTGCTCGAACGCTCGTGAGTCGATCGATCCAACTACGAGGTTAGCAAATGTGATGGGTAATGGTAGTCGACTGCTAGTGTATCCGTTGGCTTGAATGCCGACTTGGATCAAGTCCATTGTGAGACAATGACACTGTTGGTAGTCGACTACCAGGCATAAAATTTGCCCGTTGCAGGTTATAAAAGCAGCTCAAAATGATGGATTTTGCTATGGTTCTTTGAGGCGATTTGGAGGGGATTTGTTGTTGCAATCCAGACCTTCAAGGCTCTTCTCAAGTAACCAAACAAGCAAACATCCAAAGCAATAGTTATAAAGTTTTCTTTATGTTGTTTTGTGTATTTCATTTGTATTTGCTTCTATTCATTGTATTACTCGTTGTAATTACTTGTACGAGATTTCTCTGCCTTTGACTTGTTGTCGAGAAGGAGTGTTTTTTTATTATTAGTGGTGTTTGGCATCGCTAGAGCTCATTTGAGCTCAATCCGTGGAGTAGAAACTCTAAGGTTCCAAACCACGTTATATCGGCATGTTATTGTGTTGTGCTTGTGTTTGTGTTCTTGTATTTTTGTTATTGTTTTATTATCGTTATTTCTGCTGCACATAACAAGCTTTGTAGCAAGCACAATCAAATTATGTCAAGTCGACGAAGACGCGCCATTCACCCCCCTCTAGCGCTCACCGAAGATCCTACAATTGGTATCAGAGCTAGGAGCTCTTCTACAGATTAACAACTGGGAGCAAAGTGCTATAGGATGGTGTCACCAAAAGATGGACTTGGATGGGACATCAACACGCTGGTTCCATATGCACTCTATAGACGAGAAGGCTTCAATCAATGGAAGACAAGGATTGAAGAATTCATCTTGATGAAGGAATTCGAAGATTGGTCCGCAATGATGGAAGGATTTGAATATCCAAAAGGGACAAAAGGAGGATTCCTCAAAATGAAGAAGTGGACCGGGGAACAACTCCAAGAATTCGAAAAAAACAAGAAGGTAATAAAGTTCTTGGTTGATTTAATCCCTAATGACATTTTGTGTAGTTTAGGTGAATACAAGGATGCCAAGGAGCTTTGGAGTGAATTGGCAAAGTTCCATAAAGGACCATCATCGACCTCAAGTGAAGAACAATTCCAAGAAGCCGAAGAATGCTCATCGACTCGAGCTTGAGGAATCGGAAGTTGAGAGGTGCTCAACGTCCAATGAAGAAGAGATAGAAGAGGTGGAAGAAGCCTCCACCTCTAGGATTGAGGGGGAGGAGATTAGATCGCTGGAGCAAGGGAAAGATCAAGAAGTAGCTTCAACCTCTGGAAGAAGTCAAGAATCAACTATGGCGCCGACCACCATTGACCTAGGTAACTCAAGCAATTTAGTTAAAAATAAAGATCATATAATTTATTTTGAGTGTAGGGAGAAGGGACACTACAAGAGCAAGTGTCCTAAGAGAGTCAAGAAGATTTCTTCGACACCAAAAGTTAACAAAAACTCAAAGGATGCTGGTGCCCCAATTAAGAAGAGCAAGAAGCATGTGGTGTGCTTCAAGTGCCAATAACCGAGGCATTATAGGAGTCAATGCCCATGGGGGAGGAAGAACGTCAAAGAAGGAGCATCACATGTAGGGGGAGCCTCTAAGGCAAACCCTAAGGTATATTTTAGTAATGCACCTTCTAGTTTTAATGTTAAAAAGTATGCTTTTAATTCACTTTCTATTGTTCATGAAAAGCATGCTAGAAATAATAGACTTTATTGTTTAGGTGCCAAATCATGTAATTTTAAAACTAAGGAGAAATTTGGGACTAATGTCCCTAAAACAATTTTACCTAAGGAAAGTATTAGGAAGATAGAAAATCATTGAGGCATTAACCCTAAGAAGGGTAGGCATATGCTTAGAAGAAATGGTAATGCCCAAAGACTAAATCAAAATTTAAAAATTGGGCAATTAAAATTGGAGAACCAAGCCTTAAGGTCAAGGCTTGAAAAACTTGAAAATACCCTTGCAAGAATGACAAATTCAATTAAAGGGTCTATGAGTCAAAACTTAGGGTCTAGGAGGCAAGGTCCACCCAAGGGCAAGAAAGATTTGGGTCATAAATTGAAGCCCAAGGAGACATATCATAGTGTTCCATTCGATTATGAAACACAACCTATGTCTAGGAAGACCAAGGTTACTAGGGAGGTCATCCCAAAGGGTAACCAAGGTAAGTGCCTAGTGGCTAAGGTTTCAAGGAAACCTAGGGAAGCCACTAAGAAGGTTACAAGGGGAGTCACCCCTAGAGTTACCCTAGGCAAGACCATAATGACCAAGGCTACCAAGCCTAGGAGGGTCATTAGGAGGGTATCTAGGGAAGTTATCCCTAGTGAATACCTAATTAACTCAAGAAGCTCCAATAGGTTTTGGGTTCCTAGGAGTATGATCAATTCACGTTAAATGGGTTAGGTTGTGTCAACCTTGATTGGATGGGTACTTAACTCAACCATAGCAAAGTTGACACTTTAGGTCATTTCCAAGGTAATGGGATACTTGGAAATAAGTATGAATTTAAATCCTAAAAGATTTTAGGATGTGCCAATGTATCTTGAGAGCTATGAAAAATTGATCAAATTGGCAAAAACTAGGTTTAGAGGTCATAGTGTGCCATTTAGGATTTTTGGCACACTTGGAGGATAAGTGGTAATATGGCAAAAATGAATCTAATCCTAACAAATGACAACTAATATTGAAATTTAGGTATTCTTATGCCTTATATTTTACTTGCTGTGCTTTGATTGTCATATACCATGTCATGACATCATATTTTATTTTATCATTTAATATGTCATGATTATGCTTAGGTTAATTTTTATGTCATGTATGTTTAGATTTAATCACATGCCATGACATCATGATTATTGGTACATATTTCTATTTATACTATCATTTATGCCATAATCATCATTCATGCATTTAGGATTTAAGAAAATTGATTTAAGGACAATTGGCATGACTTGAAGTCTCATGTATAAGGGAATCAAGTAGTGTTGTCTTAGAAAAATACATAAGACCTTAGTTTAGGATGAACAAAACCTGCATCTCACATCACATTGATATGTGTGTGTATTGAAACACCCTAGATACATGTGAGATGCTAGGAGATGAATTAAGTTTAAGGTGCATAGTTCTTGCATATAGATGAACTCAAACTCATCATATACCATGGGTGGATCATGGGGAAAGCTAATGTGCAAGTCATGTGCATTAGCCCATTGATCATGATCCAATATAGGTTTTCAAAAATATTTTAAAATCATTTTAGAAAATCTTGACGAAGTCTATCTTTTGATAGCAATCACCATTGATAGTGTTGATACAAAGTAGGGTCAAAACATTGAAATTTTTAATTGTTTTGAACTTTGTGTCAATCTCTCATTTTAATGGGTATTTTATTATAAAATATTTTTCACCCATAATTTTTGACATAAGTATTATATATATGAATTTTCGTGATTTTTTGATTTATGTATAATTACTTATGATTTTTCGAAAACCATTTTTTGATTTCTGAATTTTGCATTTGCAGAAATCAGTCGACTGTCGCTTATGGCAGTCGACTGGCGTCAAGGGTAGTCAACTGCTGATTGACAGAGTCGACTGCTAACGTTGATTTCAGGTAAACAAGGTTTGTTTAACTATGTTTCAGATATGTTAGGTTACCCTAACTGCTCCTAACCCTAGGATATACTTTGGAAAACATTAGAAAGGGTGAAAATCCATTGGATATAGATTAGGAGAGTTATTTAGGGTGTATATTAATTTTAAGGTGTGTGAAAGTTCAAGTTTGAACTTTCAACCTTAATTTTGATGGTTTAGTGTTCCTATAGGCTTAGGGACTCTCCAAGGATATTGTTGGTGCAATGGTCAAGGGGGAGCAAGCCTTTAGGGAGAGGTTATCCATCATGGGATGATGGATGTGTTTTTCCTCATGAGGGGGAGAATTTTGAGAATGTGAGGTGCCCAATTGGGAAAATTGGGAGAGTTTAAAGGATTGCCTCTCTTTAGTGGTATGAGACTGATCACTAGGAAGAGTGAAGACATCCTAGATGTTTTTGGACCAAGGGGGAGATTGTAAGATCTCATTGGGATATGAGACATTGATACCCTTGGTGAGAGTACCTTTTTAATATATGTCAAAAAGGGGGAGAATTAATGTGGGAGAATTTGGGAATTCCCAATTTGGATAATTGGGAGGATTGGATTGAGTTAGTGTTCTAACTTAAAGATGTTGGTTTTTGTCAAACATCAAAAAGGGGGAGATTGTTGGTGCAATCGGCCCAGGTCACGATTGACCAGACTCGAGTTTGACTCGAGTAGTGGTTTGATGTTAGTGTTTTAATGTTTGACATTGATGTTTGACAATGAGTTGTCCATTTTTTGACAATGGGTTGACTATATGGTCGACATGGGATTGACCATATGATGGAGAAGTCCAAGTAGGACACTTGGCAATGGAAAGTCCAACATGGGTTGGCATGGAAAGTTCAAGCATGGGTCTTGGCAAGGGAAGTCCAAGAATTGATATTGGCTATATAAAGTCCAAGCGGGAGTCTTAGTAGTATAAGTCCAATGGTTTGGCGGCGTAAAGTCCAAGCGGTAGACTTGGCAGCGTAAGTTCAAATATGCCTTGGCAGTGTAGACCAGCTTAGCATGACAATAGCCGATGGAAGCACCTGAAGACTAGCGTATGGATGAACAAGTCATGGATGACTTGGAGGGATGCGATAGGTGTGAGGCTGACGGAGGTGGTTAGAAGGCTTAGGTCTAGGCTAAGAGTGGTCTAGCAAGTATGAGGGCATCATACTTAGGGTTAAACCTCATGGTTGAGGTTATTAGTCGACTGAGACTTTGGACCAGTTGATTGGTCAAATGTTTTGACACTTGTAACCCGAGTTGACTCTTGGAAGTCGACTGAGATTATGACCAATCGATCGTGAGTCGACCGCGTGTTCATCGACAAATAGCCTTAGCGGTCGATCGATGGTTTGAGCAATGATCACGGTGCTCAAAATGCTCGATATGATCGATCATCGATTACGAGGTTGATAAATGATCAGTGTATTCATTGGCTTGAATGTAAACTTGGATCAAGTCTGTTGTGAGACAACGTCACTGTTGGCAGTCGACTAGGGCCTTATGGCAGTCGACTGCCAAGCAAAAAATTAGCCCGTTGCAGGTTATAAAAGCAGCTCGAAATGGAAGATTTCGCTATGGTTCTTTGAGGTGATTTGGAGGGAATTTGCTACTGCAATCCAGACTTTCAAGGTTCTTCTCAAGCAACCAAAAAAGCAAGCATCCAAAACAATAGTTGTAAAGTTTTCTTTACGTTATTTTGTGTATTTCATTAGTATTTGCTTGTATTAATTGTATTACTTATTGTAATCACTTGTACGAGGTTTCTTCACCTCCGACTTATTGTCGAGAAGGAGTTTTTTTTATTATTAGTGGTTTTTGGCATTGCTAGAGCTCATTTGAGCTCAATCCGTGGAGTAGGAACCCTAAGGTTCCAAACCACATTATATCGGTGTGTTATTGTGTTGTGCTTGTGTTTGTGTGCTTGTATTTTTATTATTGCTTTATTATCTTTATTTCTGTTGCGCATAACAAGTTTTGTAGCAAGCACGATCGAATTCCCTCAAGTCGACGAAGACGCACCATTAACCCTCCCTCTAGCGCTCACCGAAGGTCCTACATAATGTTTGGCGGCGTAAAGTCCAAGCGTGTATCTTGGAAGCATAAGTCTAAATGTACCTTGGCAATATAAACCCGATTAGCATAACAATAGCCAATGGAAGTACCTAAAAGATAGCATATGGATGAATAAGTCATTGATGACTTGGAGGGATACGATAGGCGTTCGATTGATTGAGGTGGCTATAAGGCTTAGGCCTAGGCTAAAGGTGGTCTATCTGTTAGTGATATATGAGAGATGTCCTAAGGCAATCGCCTTATGGTTGTACCATTTATTTGATAAATGAAGATTCACTATTTGAGTATACATGTTTTCATGTATTTGATTGGATCTTAAACTCATTTGTTGAATGTCCGCAATACGATTCACAACATGAGAGAATTTGTGATTAGATCACAACTAGTGAGTATCTCTACATATGTAATTGTGATGTATTGGAATTATCCCTAGTCAATGAATTGATGTATTCGGACACCATCAATTCTGTTGAGACTAACACGAGTTATACTCTTTTGGTTATCCAAGCAGCTGTTCCTCACTGGCTGGAGACATTGGGATGTCCGTGTTGGGATGTATACTGAAAAGTCTATCTTTTGTATGAACATCTTTATTTTTGAAATAAGAATCACATGATCATTGTTTGCATATTTTTATGGTTATGCATATTGTCAATACATTACATTGTAGATAACATGGTGTGTGGTGTCACACGGGAGATCATGTTATCGGCTCCTTGTAAAGTATAAGTATAGGCTCACAACCGAGATGACTTTGGACAAACCATTGGTATGGTTGTAATGTGATTTGGTATTGGCTTGTCTTGACCATAAAATCAAACTAGTACACTTTGTGTGTATTGAGCAGGACCGACTTAGAGGTGATTCGATTTATTACTAACTACATAATCGAATCGGACCTGAGATATTATATTGTACATACTCTTAATCCCGATATAATAACGGGCACATATACTTAGTATTCATTTCTTTGATTTACCAATGGACGAGATTTATAGATTAAATCGATAGGCTCGATAAGTTGGGAAATGATATTATTTATATGGTGTGTCATTGATTATAGGAGGAAACAATGTCCTATATATTAGGATGATGATGTCCCCTTGAGGAGCTCATAAGGTTCATCATGTAAACCCTGCAAGTGGACTTGGTCCGACATGATGAAAAGGTTGAGTGGTACTACTCATGGAGTTAGATGTTGATTAATTAATGTTCAGTAAATTAATTAATCGACGAACATTCGAGATCTTAAACACGGGGAGAAAAATGTACAAATAATATATGGAGCCCATATTAATTTATGGGGGTTGGTGAGGTAGATCAATGATGATCCTCTAGTGGAATGGATTATCATTAATGGATCGGACTTTATGTGGGCTTGATCCATTGAGTGGCCAAGATCCAACTCCTCCTCATGGTCCCTATTGTAGCCTATTAATACCTCATGAATCCTAGATCCAATGGATGGAAACAAAACTCTAGATCCAAAGGTAGAGATTAAATCTCTAGATCCGACGGTTGAGATTAAATCTCTAGATCCGATGGTTGAGATTAAATCCCTAGAACCAATGGTGGAGATTAAAACAAGGCTTATCCCTAAACTCTATAAAAGGAGGCTTTAGGGTTGGAGTGGAAGAGAAGAATCAAGGGGAGAGGCTAGGGTTTTGGGCGGCAAGGAGCATAGGGAGTTGGCGGCACCAAATAAGGAAACTCTTTCCTTATCTTTTTCTTCCTCAAGGTGGTCGGCGGCCATACAACTTTTCCAGCCCTTGGCCGGTGTCCAAAGCATCCCTTCTCCATCTCTTTGGCCAGTGGAAACATAGCTTAAGGTCTTCCCTTGGAGCTTTTGGCCGGCATTCATCTTTCTCATCCTTTTCCTTGTTGGTTGGCGGCAAGAAACTTGCTTGTTGCTTGTTGGTTGACTAAAGGAAGGAGAAGGATCTTGTTTCTATTCTTCCTCTTGTTCGGAGCGAGCAAGGAAGGAAGATTGGTGATCTAGGAGCTTCAACTTTTGGTAGATCGTCGTCCACATGACATCCGAAAGGAGGAAGGTCATACAATAGAAGATCGAGAGGTATAACACTTATCTATCTTCATATGCAACATGTTTGTAATTGTTTTTCAATTATATATGCATGATATATTCTGTTTGTGGCTAAATATACTTGGACTCTGAACATAAACACAAAAGCTGGCGATCCGTACATCGTCTATTCCGTGGCTATTCGTAGAATAGAGATTGGACGCTTGAATAACAAGTTTGTTCAAATAACCACTCTAATCGAATAGCACGACGATGAAACGGTTGCTTGGGTGTTCCCTCTTTGTCTAGGATTATTTTTTTTTTAATCCGGAGACATCGATGGGATCGCCATGAACAGCGACCGAGTTGAAGTGGGAAGCGAAGTTCTCCACCTTCATGTGGTATCAGCGCTTCGGTTCCGGACCAAAAACCCTTCAAATTGGTATCAGAGTCACGATTTCCGATTTTGTGTGTTTAGGATTCGGTTACTTTTATGCATTTTTCATATATTATATGTGCCGGATAATAGTAGGATATGAGTAGGTTAACTCTTTGGTTGCAGGCATAGGATCCAACTATTATGGCCATATGTGTGTATGTGATTGTATGTGTGTAAATGTATATTTTGTTGAATCCTCGAGGTTGACGAGGCTAGTATTTATTTTTTTTTTGTAAATTAGATACGACATTGTTTATCCACTCTTTTTATTTTAGTTTACTTTCGATCTAGATTTCATGTACACTCCCTCGTGGAGTATAGGATCGATGGATGTAAATTAAAATAGATTTTAGTCTCGGCTCTGATCTCCGTATGGCTCGTACATGGCGTAGGAGGAGCAGACGAGATGGCGATACGACGGGAGACATATTGAAGACAAAAGCCATAATAGTTGGAAAAATTTTATTTTTCATATTTATTGCTTATTGTTTGATATGCATGTCATAGGCTAGAAAATTCCTCAATTTTAAATTACTAAGTGGGAGAGGGATATTTTTATAAATTCCCACGACCTCCATTACGATTTGACATGTGATGCAAGCAAACTTGTGCGTCGGCTTTGAGTGCCTTCCTCCCCATCGGATGAGTTTGTTTGTGGATCACAGGGTCGGATATGGTTATAGGAAATTATTTAGGAGCGTGTGTACTTCCCCATCGGAAGGCACATAACCCGAGATAATTTCCTTCGTATCGAGTAATGGTGAACACTTAGATGCAAATAGGAGTATCCTCTCCATCGGAGTTACTGCTTTTATTTTATTTGTAGGGCTGAAGTGAAACCAACTATTAATTTTATTTGTCAAAAAGTTAGGTTGACAAGAGAGTAAAATTAATGGGTAAAAAACCTTCTCTTACAAATGAAGAATTTGTATACGTCCACACGATCGTGACATATGATATTCTCGGTGTTTTGAAGTGTTGGTTGATTTTAAAATTTTATTGTTTGAGGAATCAATAATTTTTTGAAATCTAAAGTAATGTTCTATGTGATTCTTAGGATTTTCAAAAATGACTTTCAGTCCACTTGCTGTGATACTAAATGAAAATAAACTTACTGTACATAATTATGTTGATTGGAAAAAGGAATCTAGATATTGTCTTAACTGCTGAGGAGTACAAGTATGTACTCTTCGAAGAGTGTCCTCCTAAGCCTGCGAATGAGCTGGAAGTCCTTGGAGCTGAGATCAATGGGGAAATACAGGTCGATATCATTCTCCAGGCAACAAAAGGACTTGCTCAGGCTCAGGCCATGGTTGCTCAAAAGGTTTCTACTTCTAAGCCGAAAGGAAAGAAGAAGAAGAAACAAGCTGGGGCATAGGTGATGGGAGGATCTCAGGGACGAGTGAAGAAGCCGAAAGGCAAGTGCTTCACTTGCAAGCAGGATGAACATTGGAAGAAGGACTGTCCCAATCCGAAGCGGAACAAAGGTATATCCTTTGGTCTAGTCATTGAAACATGGTTAGCGGTGTTATCTACCGGCACCTGGTATGTAGATACGGGAGCCACTGATAATGTCTACAATACTTTGCAGGGGTTCCAGGAAACCCGACAATTAGTTAAGGGAGAGATTACCATTTACTTGGGCAATGCCACGAAGGTGGCGCCTGTTGCAGTGGGAGACGTTTATTTATCTTTTGAGAAAAATAAAGTTTTGGTTCTTAAGAATTGCCTTTATGTACCTTTATTTAGAAAGAATTTGATTTCGGTTTCTAAATTGATTATGGATGGATAATCTATTTCTTTTAATGACAAAGTTGTTATAAAAAGGATTAGGGAGATTATCTGTTCTGGTGCATTGGTAGGCAATTTATATACACTTGAACCAAAAGCTCTCACGATGCAAATAGAAGTTAATAACTCATCTTCTAATTCCAATAAGAGAAAAGAACCTTCGAAGATGAACCAAACATATCTTTGGCATCTTAGGCTTGGTCATATTAACCTAAGCAGAATTCAAAGGTTGATAGCTGATGGACCTCTGGGCTCATTAGTGGTGAAAGATTTCCCAACCTGCGAATCTTGCTTGAAGGGTAAAATGACCAAGAGGCCTTTTAAGGCCAAGGGGTATAGAGCCAAAGATGTGTTAGAATTGGTTCATTCTGATTTCTGTGGTCCTATGTCTATCCAGGCTAGAGGTGGTTTTGAGTATTTCGTCTCTTTTATAGACGATTATTCAAGATATGGATACATTTACTTGATGCGCCGCAAGTTTGAATGCTTTGACAAGTTCAAAGAATTCAAGGTTGATGTGGAGAAACGTTAAGGTAAAAGTATCAAGACACTACGATCTGATCGTGGTGGTGAGTACCTCTTGGGAGAGTTTAGGAATTACTTATCAGAGGCTGGGATTCAATTCCAATTGTCTGCACCTGGCACACCCCAGCAGAATGGTGTAGCAGAGTGAAGGAATAGGACTCTTATGGAGATGGTTAGATCGATAATGAGTTATTCTGAGTTGCCAGATTCGTTCTGAGGATATGTTCTAGATACGATAGTGTATATTCTGAACTTGGTCCCATCTAAATCAGTGCCTTCTACTCTCACAGAATTGTGGACTGGGCGAAAGGCTAGTCTAAGACATATTCGGATTTGGGGGAGTCCAGCACATGTGATGAAGGTGGATGCTGGTAAGTTGGAACCTCGTACAGAAGTACGCATGTTCGTTGGCTATCCTAGGTGAACGAAAGGTGGTTTGTTTTATAGTCCTAGAGATCTGAGGGTGATCGTCAGCATAAATGCCAGATTTCTAGAGGAAGACTATGTGATAAATCATAAGCCCATGAGTAAAATTATTCTGGAGGAATTAAAAGGGGAAGTCACTTCTTCAGTACCACCGGTACAAGAGGATACACCACAAGTCACTGCACCGCATGTCACAGAGGATACACAGGTGATACCTCGTCGTAGTGGGAGGGTTGTGAGATAGCCTGATAGATTCATGTTCTTGGAAGAATCTTCTGATTTGGTCCCTGGCGAACATGAACCTGATCCCTGGACATATGACGAGGCAATCCAGGATAAAGATGCAGTATCTTGGCAAAGTGCAATGAATGCTGAGATTGAATCTATGAATTCAAATCAGGTCTGGGAGCTAGTAGAACCACCCGATGGTGTAAAAACCATTGGATGCAAGTGAATCTACAAAAGAAAGAGAGGAATAGATGGGAAGGTTGAGACCTTCAAAGCAAGGCTTGTCGCGAAGGGGTATACTCAGAAAGAGGGTGTCGATTATGAGGAGACCTTTTCACCGGTAGCCATGCTTAAGTCTATTCGGATTCTCTTATGTATTGCAGCTCATATGGATTATGAGGAGTGGCAGATGGATGTCAAGACAACTTTCCTTAATTGAAGTATTGAGGAAAACATCTATATGAAGCAACCAGAGGGATTCATTGCGAAGGGAAAAGAGCATCTTGTATGTAAGCTTAATCGGTCCATTTATGGATTGAAGCAAGCTTCGAGGTCTTGGAACATCCGATTTGATGAGGTAATCCAGTCTTATGGATTTATTCAAAGTTCGGATGAGTCTTGTGTATACAAGAGATGTAACGGAAACGTAGTGGTATTTCTTGTACTATACGTAGATGACATTTTGTTAATTGGCAACAATGTCAAGGTGTTATCGGACGTAAGAGTATGGTTGTCCAAACAGTTTGGTATGAAGGACTTGGGAGAAGTGGGACACATCCTTGGGATCAAGGTTATAAGGGATCGTAGGAAAAGAATGTTGTGCTTATCCCAAGCTTCATACATAGACACAATTATGGATCGTTTTAGCATGCAAAACTCCAAGAAAGGTTTTCTACCTTTTAGGCATGGAGTTTCTTTATCTAAGGAGATGTGTCCTAGAACATCTGAGGAGATAGAGGAGATGAAGGCGGTTCCTTATGCTTCGGTGGTAGGAAGCCTCATGTATGCGATGTTATGTACGAGACCAGATATCTGCTTTGTCGTGGGCATGGTCAACAAATATCAGAGTAATCCAGGGCAGGGACATTGGACTGCGGTAAAGCATATATTGAAGTACCTGAGAAGGACTAGGGATTATATGCTAGTTTATCAGGCAGACCAATTACTCCCTGTGGGTTACACAGATTCTGACTTCTAATCAGATAGGGATAACAGTAAGTCTACCTCATGTTTTGTGTTTACTTTGGGAGGTGGAGCCATTGTATGGAGGATTGTCAAGCAGAAATGCGTGGCGGACTCCACCATGGAAGCTGAGTATGTGGCCGCCTCTGAGGCGACCAAAGAAGCTGTGTGGATTAGGAACTTCCTGATGGACTTTGATGTTATTCCTGATTTGCCCAGAACTATCACAATTTATTGTGATAATAGTGGTGCAGTTGCAAACTCGAAGGAACCACAAGCCCATAAGACAAGTAAATACATAAAGCGCAAGTACCACCTGATACGAGAAATCGTAAAAGAGGTAGAAGGTGCTGTCACCTAGATTGCATCAGAGGATACCCTAGTAGATCCTTTCACTAAGGCCTTTTTTAGCGAGAGCTTTTGATAGGCATGTGGAGGGAATGGAGATCATATGTATGGCAGTTTGAGGACAACATAGTCTTTTAGTATAAGTGGGAGATTGTTGGGATGTATATTGAAAAGTCTATCTTTTATATGAACATCTTTATTTTTGAAATAAGAATCACATGATCATTGTTTGCATATTTTTATGGTTATGTATATTATCTAATACATTACATTGTAGATAACATGGTGTGTGGTGTCACACGGGAGATCATGTTATCGGCTCCTTGTAAAGTATAAGTATAGGCTCACAACCGAGATGACTTTGGACAAACCATTGGTATGGTTGTAGTGTGATTTGGTATTGGTTTGTCTTGACCATAAAATCACACTAGTACACTTTGTGTGTATTGAGCAGGACCGACTTAGAGGTGATTCGATTTATTGATGACTACATAATTGAATCGAACCTCAGATATTATATTGTACATACTCTTAATCCCGATATAATAACAGGCACATATACTTAGTATTCATTTCTTTGATTTACTAATGGGCGAGATTTATAGGTTAAATCGATAGGCTCGGTAAGTTGGGAAATGATATTATTTATATGGTGTGCCATTGATTATAGGAGGAAACCGTGTCCTATATATTAGGATGATGATGTCCCCTTGAGGAGCTCATAAGGTTTCATCATGTAAACCCTGCAGGTGGACTTGGTCCGGCATGATGAAAAGGTTGAGTGGTACTACTCATGGAGTTAGATGTTGATTAATTAATGGTCAGTAAATTAATTAATCGACGAACATTCGAGATCTTAAGCACGAAGAGAAAAATATATAAATAATATATGGAGCCCATATTAATTTATGGGGGTTGGTGAGGTAGATCAATGATGATCCTCTAGTGGAATGGATTATCATTAATGGATCGAACTTTATGTGGGCTTGATCCATTGGGTGGCCAAGATCCAACTCCTCCTCATGGTCCATATTGTAGTCTATTAATACCTCATGAAGCCTAGATCCAATGGATGGAAACAAAACTCTAGATCCAAAGGTAGAGATTAAATCTCTAGATCCGACGATTGAGATTAAATCTCTAGATCCGATGGTTGAGATTAAATCCCTAGAACCAATGGTGGAGATTAAAACAAGGCTTATCCCTAAACTCTATAAAAGGAGGCTTTAGGGTTGGCGTGGAAGAGAAGAATCAAGGGGAGAGGCTAGGTTTTTGGGCGGTAAGGAGCATAGGGAATTGGCGGCACCAAATAAGGAAACTCTTTCCTTATCTTCTTCTTCCTCAAGGTGGTCGGCGCCCATACAACTTTTCCAGCCCTTGGCCGGCATCCAAAGCATCCCTTCTCCTTCTCTTTGGCATATGGAAACATAGCTTAAGGTCTTCCCTTAGAGCTTTTGGCCGGCATTCATCTTTCTCATCCTTTTCCTTGTTGGCCGGCGGCAAGCAACTTGCTTGTTGCTTGTTGGTTGACTAAAGGAAGGAGAAGGGTCTTGTTTCTATTCTTCCTCTTGTTTGGAGCGAGCAAGGAAGGAAGATTGGTGATCTAGGAGCTTCAACTTTTGGTAGATCGTCGCCCACACGACGTCCGAAAGGAGGAAGGTCATACAATAGAAGTTCGAGAGGTATAACACTTATCTATCTTCATATGCAACATGTTTGTAATTGTTTTTCAATTATATATGCATGATATATTCTGTTTTGTGGCTAAATATACTTGGACCCCAAACATAAACACAAAAGCTGGTGATCCGTACATCGTCTATTCCGTGGCTATTCGTAGAATAGAGGTTGGTCGCTTGAACAACAAGTTTGTTCAAATAACACCTCTAATCGAATAACATGATGATGAAACGGTTGCTTGGGTGTTCCCTTTTTGTCTAGGATTAAATTTTTTTTAATCCGGAGACATCGATGGGATCGCCATGAACAAGCGACCAAGTTGAAGTGGAAAGCGAAGTTCTCCACCTTCATGTGGTATCAGAGCTTCGATTCCTGACCAAAAACCCTTCAGTTCGAAGTTAATCATGGATGCTAGTTATGGTAACTAGTTCATTGGAGTGACTAGCTATAAGAATTCATATGGTTCTCTGCATATATGGATATGTCAATAAAGTTCTATTGCAGCTTAAGTGTGATTTTCCTTCAACTTGCGGTATTCAAGTCATCTTGGTCATGGAGACTTATGCTTTGACATCTTAAGCAAGCATCTCCGAGGAGATGTGGACCCGAGATGATTGAGTATAAGTCGAAAATTCCGAAGTTATTTGAATAGCCTACAGAGGATTCACCACTCCTTACGAGGAGATGTATACCCTATGGTCTCTCGTCGGATTGTTACTAAAGTCGTTGGCAAAAGAATTACATGTTTAGAGTATGATACTCTTGGATACATGTGTAGTAACTAGAATCCGTAGCACGAGGAAGTAATACTTGGGCTAGGTGTGACGTGGTCATCCTAGTGGGGGCTGACACAAACCATGTCCTGAACCAAGTGGGTATAAGATGAGTGAAGGGAACGGGGCACGATTTACTATAGCTGCTGAAGGATTTTAGAAGCGTTCTGGGATCAACCATTGAGTTTTTAGTTAATTGGGGATCATCATGTACTACTAGATACCACTCATGATCGTTCTATAATTAATGGTTAATTATAGACAGCTAACATAAATCGGGAACCTATTTTGTCAGATGCACTATGAGTGTTATTCGAAGGATTTAAAATGAGCTTGAAAATAGGATTCTCAGATCGAGAGAGACATGGTTTGGTTGGACCAAATAAAGAGCGAGTTTGAAATTGTTTCAGTCGCATCGGAAGCATGAATGGGCCGAGTCTTATGAAGACTTAATGGATGAACTAAATCAGTTTGGTTCTAATCTAATGGTGGAAAATAAACCAAAGGGGTTTGGTTTGTTTTAATTGAATGAACCTAAATTAGTTCGATTCGTTTTAACTTAAAATAGACCAATGCGGTTTGGTTTATTTTAACTTAAGTTATTGGAGCGGGTTAACGGATTTTGGTTATGAACCAATAACCGTTAGGAGAATATGGTCTCTATAAAAACACGACTTAAGGGTTTTGTGAATGACACACGACTTAGGTTTTGGAAACCCTAGTCGTTTTTTCCTCTTCTCCTCCCTTATTGTTGCCTCCCAACCCTAGGAGAGTTGTGGTTGCCGGCCACTTCATTGGCCGCCCAAGCTTGTTTCCGCCCAAGCTCCTTGTGCCACCGACCATCCACTAGTCGCCGGAAACTCCTCCGGCCATCCTCCGTCATTTGGTCGACGTTTTGTGCTCCGACAGCGACCTACTTATTGGAGATTGGATCTCCGATAATCCCCTTTGGTGGAGGACCAAGGTTTCGTCAATTGGTTGACGAAAACTGCTTCCGAGAAGAGAGTTCGTGGAACTCATTTTTGGATCCGAATTTGATTCGGATTGTGATCATCTCTCGGATCACAACGACTTCAACGCGAAGCTAGTACCTCTCGTGAAGTTGAGGCTCATGATTTTGTGAAGCTATCGTGACAATACTCAGCATGGATACGTATAAAGGCGAAACTCACGAGGGTCGCTTGGTTGATGTCATTCCCGCTTCATGTAATTCGTCAGGTATACCTAGAGTAGTTTTCTTTTATTGCAAAATTTGAAATGATGATTATGTCTACACTTGTTGAATCCTACATATGTGTGGTGTGTGTATTGTAATAAATTAGTTTATTACTTATTTTTTCTTCCATTGTGTGCATGTTTATGAAACATGTTTGAACACACTCCCACGTCGATGTCAGGGAAACTCAACAGTGGCATCAGAGCCTGACTGTGTTCCAACATAATCGTAAAATTGTTTTGCGATAGTCATAATTGAATTTTTGGAAATTTTCTACTTTTGGAAAGTTTAGAAATAATTATGGAAATTTTAATTAGTAAAGAAATTCAAATTGGAAATTTTCTAATGTGATTAGGAAATTACAATTTAGGAAATTTATTTCCTAAATTAAATTTGAATTTCCTTAATTAATATTTTTTATAAATAAAATATATGATTAAATTTGGAAATTTGTTTCCTAATTTAATCGGTATTTGATTTGGGAAATCAAATCGCAAACATATTTTATTTTCAAAATTAATTATGAAAATATGGAAACTACTTGTACATGTCATAATTATATGTCATGTAATTGCATTAGATGCTTATCATTATGCCATGCGTGTTGTGACATGTTGATGCATTAGATGCACATATGTATGTCATGTGTCATGCCATGTAGATAATAGTTATTTGCATGAAAAGAAGATGAGACTTTAAAGCCCTTACACAATATTAAAGCCTACACCTTCTATTAATATGGTTAGAACCGGAGTTCCATTTCTTGTTTGGGTTGTTGGACTCTCTCCATGCCCGGCTCGAACCTGAACATGTTCAAACCATTGGAATAGTTTATTATTAATATGGTAAGAGTCAGAGGTCAATCGTTAGTTTGGGTTGTTGGACTCTCTCCAAGCCTGACTAATTGGTTGAATGCGCTCTAACCATATTTAAACTATTTCGCAATTAATGGGTCGATTTTAACTTGGAGCATCGGTTTGTTGGACTCTCTCCAAGGTCGATGTGAAGGGAGGTGAAGTTGAGTGCTATGCATATGATGCATATTTGTTAATGAATTAACAACCCGATGTATGTGTGAGCATTCAATTAGTTGATAGCACATTGTGATAGTTGTATATATGTGATATGCAATTGGTATACTTGATACCTACCATCATAGATAAGAATAGCTTGTTGGACTCTCCCCAAGGTCGTTCTTATCTATGTTGGATATCAGCCCATTTGAAGATGGATCTATGATCTCCCGAATTGATTTTAAGGGTTTTTCAGATTTGAAAAAATGAATGGGATTTATAGATGTATGTTGATGCATTTTAAATCATTTTCTCATATATGTTTGATTTGTATATCTAGGTTAATCGATTGATTATGATGTCTTTGAATTTACGTTCCATTTTGGATTAGAATAAATTGACTGGGCCAAACTTCTTGGACTGGCTTAGAAACTTGAGAATTGTTCTCAAGATTGAAAAGCTTTCGAATGTCCTCGAAGAGCCTCTTTCCGCCCGTCCTCAACTCCGGACCAATTGTTGGACTATCAAAAACATGTGAGTGATTCTGAATTAGTGAGTTGCATCATGCTAGCGGTGATGGTACTCAAGCTACGGAAGTAGCATGAGCATATGAATGCTCATACCATAGTCTTACATCTTTATGAGTTGTTTGATGAGCAAGTGAGATCCGAAAGGTTCGAAGTCTCCAAGCTCCTCTTCACCTCTGAGATGCAAGAAGGTTCATTTGTGGTACTTCTCAACATGCTGAAGACTGTGGAGCCTTCTGTGAAGCATGAGCGGCGGTCTTTGATAGTTGATTCCTCAAAGAATGGTTTTAAGAGGAAATCAAAGGAACAACACAAGGGGAAGAAGAAGGCAAGGAAGGCAGAATCAGCTCAAAAGGGCATTTGCCATCATTGCGGCAAGGAGGGTCATTGGTGAAGAAACTGTAAGATTTATCTTGAGTCCGTGAAGAAGAATAAGGCATCTAATGCCCCATCTTCTTCAGATATCTTCGTTATTGATTGTCATTCTATTTCTTTAGATACTTGGGTATTGGATACAGGGTGTGGTTCACATATATGTAATAACATACATGGGTTAAGGAATAGAAGAAGACTCATCAAGGGAGAGTCAAATTTACATATTTGGAATGGAGCAAAGGTTGCTGCACTCGCTATCGGAACGTATTTGTTGAAACTCCCTACAAGACTTGTCTTAGAACTGGACAATTGCTTTTATGTTCCTTTATTGATAAAGAACATCATTTCTATTTCTTGTTAAAATAGAAATGGGTACCATTTAACTTTTAGTAATAATTATTGTTACATAACTTTGAATGACGTTCTTTATGGGACTGGAACTTTAAACGATGGTATTTATATGTTGGACGTATCCAGTGACATTTTTAATATCGAAGCGAGCAACAAGCATGCTCGAAAAGATAACCAATTAGACTCATATATGTGGCATTGTCGTCTTGGCCATGTGAGCAAGAAACGCATATCCGAATTACACTGATGTGGAATTCTGGAATCATTTGAATTAGATTCATACGAAACATGCGAATCATGCTTAAAGGACAAGATGACCAAGTTACCTTTTACTAGAAAAGGTGAACCGGTGGGAGAGTTGCTTGGTTTAATACATGCTGATGTATGCAGACCTATGTCAACTCAAGCTCTAGGAGGCTATAGCTACTTCATTACCTTCACCGATGATCACTCACGGTTTGGGTATGTGTTCTTGATGAAACACAAGTTTGAAGCCTTTGAAGGTTCAAGAATTTAGAAATGAAATGAAACAACTTATTAGCAAGAGTATTAAAATACTTCGATCGGATCGAGGTGGTGACTACTTGAGTCAAGAGTTTCTAGATTATCTGAGGGACAATGGTATATTGTCTCAATGGACTCCGTCGTATACACCGCTGTTGAATGGTGTATCTGAGAGGCGAAACTGAACCTGATGATGAATTATGCGAATCTTCCCAAGTCCTTTTGAAGCTATGCACTTCAGACTGCTGTTTACTTGCTAAACATAGTTTCGACCAAGGTAGTCTCAACTACTCCATATGAGATATGGAATGGTAAGAAACCTCATGTATCTTACTTGAAGATATGGGGTTGTCCTGCTTATGTGAAGCGGACTGTATCAGGCAAACTGGATGCTAAGTCTGATAAATGTCTATTTATTGGATACCCTAAGGAAACAAGGGGTTACCAATTCTATCATCCTGTGGAACAAAAGGTGTTTGTTTCAAGGCATGCTGTGTTTCTAGAGAAAGAGTTTCTCTTGCAAGAAAATAGTGGGAGTGCCGTTGAACTTGAGGAGGTTCAAGCGACTCCAGTAGAAATTGAGGAGATACCTGGTCAAGCACCTCAACTGATAACTCATAGTGATGAGCCATCGGTTGAACCTATTGTGACACCACATCTTCGTAGATTTGGTAGAACACATAATATTCCTGAGAGATATGAATTTCTTGTAAGTGAATCGAACGATGTGTTACTCATTGATGATGAGGAGCCTACTAGTTATGAAGAAGTTTTGAAAAGTTCAGAAGGAACAAATGGCTTGAAGCCATGAAGTCGGAAATGGATTCAATGTATGAAAATCAAGTTTGGAACTTGATGGACCCACCTGAAGGCATTAAGCCTATAGGGTGCAAGTGGGTTTTCAAGAATAAAATCGACATGGATGGTAATGTGATTACCTTTAAGGCTAGATTAGTGGCGAATGGCTATCGTCAAAAGCAAGGTGTTGATTATGATGAAACCTATTCACCAGTAGCTATGCTTAAATCCATTCGGATGCTCCTAGACATAACGGCTCATTATGATTATGAGATATGGCAAATGGATGTGAAAATGACTTTCCTTAACAGAAACCTACTCGAGGATGTGTAAATGATACAACCTGAGGGTTTTACATCGGTAGATAAAACCAAGGTATGCAAACTTTGACGGTCCATTTATGGACTGAAGCAAGCATCTAGGAGCTGGAATATCCGTTTTGATGAGATAATCAAAAGGTTTGATTTCTCACAAAATTTGGACGAACCTTGTGTGTACAAGAAGGTTAGTGGGAGTGCAGTCGTGTTCCTAGTATTGTATGTCGATGACATATTACTTATAGGAAACGATATATCTGTCTTACAGTTAGTCAAAATTTAGTTATCCAAAATATTCTCTATTAAAGACCTAGGAGAAGCAACATATATCCTCGGGATTAAGATCTATAGAGATAGATCGAATCGGTTGCTTGGTATTTCACAGTCTACATATATAAACTGAGTGCTAAAGAGGTTTAGCATGTCGGAATCCAAGAAAGGTTTCCTTCCCATTAGGCATGGGATACATCTTTCCAAGTCTATGTGTCCGCACACAGAAGACGAGAGGATTTGCATGAGTAAGATTCCTTATGTATCGGCAATAGGATCTATTATGTATGCTATGTTATGTACAAGACCCGATGTATCGTATGCTCTAAGTGTCACGAGTAGATATCAGTTTGATCAAGGAATGGATCATTGGGTGGCTGTTAAGACAGTGCTTAAGTACTTAAGAAGAACAAAGGATGTGTTCCTAATATATGGAGATGGTGATATGGTAATACGCGGGTATACAGATGCTAGATGACAGACAAACAAGGATGATTCCAGGTCATAGTCTGGGTACATGTTCACCTTGAATGGATGGGCAATAAGTTGGAAAGGTTCCAAGCAAGACACTATAGCGGATTCTGCCACTGAGGTAGAGTACATTGCAGCTTCGGAAGCAGCAAAGTAAGCAGTTTGGATCAAGAAGTTAGTTTCTGAACTTGATGTGGTCTCATTAACGATCCAAACATGTGCTTCACCGCTATCATTTGATCGAGAAGATTCCCACTGAAAGGAACTTAGCGGACCCTTTAACTAAGACCTTACCTCAAAGTAAATTTGAGGGCCATATTAGAGCTTATGGTATTAGATATCGTGGCGATTGACATTAGGCCAAGTGGGAGCTTGTTAATGATATATGGGAGATGTCCTAAGGCAATCACCTTAGGGTTGTACCATTTATTTGATAAATGAAGATTCACTATTTGAGCATATATGTTTTCATATATTTGATTGGATCTTAAACTCATTTGCTGAATGTCCGCAATACGATTCACAGCATGAGAGAATTTGTGATTGGATTACAACTAGTGCGTATCTCTACATGTGTAATTGTGATGTATTAGAATTATCCCTAGTCAATGAATTGATGTATTTGGACGCCATCAATTCTGTTGAGACTAGCACGAGTTATACTCTTTGGTTTATCCAAGCAACTATTCCTCACTGACTGGAGACATTGGGATGTCCGAAGTTAATCGTGGATGCTAGTTATGGTAACTAGTTCATTGGAGTGACTAACTGTAAGACTTCATATGGTTCTTTGCATATATGGATATGTCAATGAAGTTCTTACTGCAGCTTAAGTGTGAAGTTCCTTCGACTTGCGATATTCAAGTCATCTTTGTCATGGAGACTTATGCTTTGACATCTTAAGCAAGCATCTTTGAGGAGATGTGGACCCAGGATGATTGGGTATAAGTCGAAATGTCAGAAGGTGTTTGAATAGCCTACAAAGGATTCACCACTCCTTGCAAGGAGATGTATACCCTATGGCCTCTCGTCGGATTGTTACTAAAGTCTTTGGCAAAAACATTACATGTTCAGAGTATGGTACTCTTGGATACATGTGCAGTAACTAGAATCCGTAGGATGAGGAAGTAATACTTGGGCTAGGTGTGACGTGGTCAGCCTAGTGGAGACTAACATATAGACCATATCCTGAACCAAGTGGGTATAAGATGAGTGAAGGGAATGGGGCACGATTTACTGTAGCTGCTGAAGGGTTTCAGAAGCTTTCTGGGATCAACCGTTGATTTTTTAGTTAATTGGGGATCATGATGTACTACTATGTGTCACTCATGATCGTTCTATAATTAATGATTAATTATAGACGATCAACATAAATCGGGAACCTATTTGGTCACACGCACTACGAGTGTTATCCGAAGGATTTAAAACGAGCTTGAGAATAGGATTTTTAGATCGAGAGAGACATGGTTTGGTTGGACCAAACGAAGAGTGAGCTTGAAATTGTTTCAGTCGAATTAGAAACATGAATGGGCCGTGTCTTATGAAGACTTGATGGATGAACCAAATCGGTTTGGTTCTAATCCAATGGTGGAAAATAAACCAAAGGGGTTTGGTTTGTTTTAAACGAATGAACCAAAATTGGTTCGGTTCGTTTTAACTTAAAATAGACCAACGCGGTTTGGTTTATTTTAACTTCAAGTTATTGGAGCGGGTTAATGGATTTTGGTTATGAACCAATAAACGTTAGGAGAATATGTTCTCTATAAAAACATGACTTAAGGGTTTTGTGAATGACACACGACTTAGGTTTTGACAACCCTAGTTGTTTTTCCCTCTTCTCCTCCCTTATTGTTGCCACCCAACCCTAGGAGAGTTGTGGTTGCCGCCCACTTCATTGGGCACCCAAGCTTGTTGCCACCCAAGCTCCTTGTGCCACCGGCCATCCACTAGCCACCGACAACTCCTCCGACCATCCTCCCTTGGTTGGCTGGCCATCAAGGACAACAGACCAAGTCTTTGGTTGGCCATCTCCTCCACCAAAACAAGCTGTCCAGTTTTGGACAGCTTGCTATTCTCTTCATGGAGAGGTCATTTAGTCGACGTTTTGCGCTCCGACAGCGACCTACTTGTTGACGTTTTGTGCTCTGATAGGCGTGAGGCTGATGGAGGTGGCTAGAAGGCTTAGGTCTAGGCTAAGGGTGGTCTAGCAAGTATGGGGATACCATACTTGGGGTTAAAACCTCATGAATGAGGTTGTCAATCGACTGATATTATGATCAGTCGACTAGCAATCGACTATGGCTGAGCGGCGGCCACAGACGCAAGGGTGCCTCAACTGGCGCCTCGACTAGCCTTAGCTAGGCGGCCACAAAGCAAGGTGCCAGTTGAGGCGGTGCCTCGACTGGCCCATAAGTCGACTGATGCTGTGGAAATGCCACAGACGCGAGGTAGGCTCAAGCAGTGGCTCGACTGCGTGTTCATCAGTCAACTGATGGGCATGATCAGTCGACTGATGGTCTATTCATTGGACTTATCTAACGTGGTTCATGCCGTTGTGAGACAATGGCTATAGGGGCAGTCGACTGATGGTCCCGATCAGTCGACTGCCAAGTGGAAATCTAGCCCGACGTAGGTTATAAAGGGATCTCGTGGAGGAGATTTCGCCCACCGATTCTTGGACATGTTTGGGGCAATTTGTTGCTGCAAATCAGGGTCTCCAAGTGCTACTCAAGTAGACGAACAAGCAAGCATCCAAAAGCTCTTTGTAAAGTTTTCTTTACTTGCATTTAGTGTATTTTGCTTGTATTTTCATTCTTATTGTTGTAAGAATATTTGTATGAGGTTTCTCCGCCTTTGGATTATTCTGAGAAGGAGTTATTGTTATAGTGGTGTGTGATTGGCATCGCTAGGGCTCATACGAGCCCGATCCGTGGAGTGGAACCATTCGGTTCTGAACCACATTATATCCTTATGTTGTGGATTGTGCTTGTGTATTTTCATTGTATATTTTGTATTTCTGCTGCATATTAACGTTTTGTAGCAAGCACGCAATGAATTCCTCTATTGACAGGTGACGAGCTATTCACCCCCTCTAGCGGTCATCGAATTCCCAACAAAATCCATCCGAATGTTGTTGGCATACGTTGCACATCGAGGATTTAAATGGTTTCAAATGGATGTCAAGTCAACATTCTTGAATGGATATATTAAGGAAGAGGTTTATGTTAATCAACCCCCTGAATTCGAAAGTCTAGATAAACCTGACCATGTCCTTAAACTAAAGAAAACTCTTTATGGACTCAAACAAGCTCCTCGAGCTTGGTATGAGAGGCTTTCAATTAATCTTAAGTCAAAAGGATTTAACCAAGGCCTAGTCGACCCAACCCTTTTCATAAAAATCATAAGTAAGGAAATCTTTATAGCCCAAATCCACGTAGACGATATCATTTTCAGAACAACCAATTCGATCCTACTGAATGAGTTCATTTCACTTATGGAAAGTGAATTTGAAATGAATTTAGTAGGTGAACTGAGTTTCTTTCTAGGACTACAAATTAAACAAACTAAGGATGGAATATATTTACATCAACAAAAATATACTAGGGAACTAATTAAACATTTTGGAATGCAAGATGCTTAAACCATCAATACACCCATGGCAACTAATGTCAACATAGGAGAGGACTTAGAAGGAAAACCCATGGACCTAAAATACGTTAGGAGTGCGATAGGGAGTCTTCTATACTTAATTGCAAGTCGAATCAACATTTTATTTGTAGTAAGTATGTGCGCAATATTTCAAACCTGTGCCAAGGAGTCTCACCTAACCCTAGTCAAGCGTATTCTTAGATATCTAAAGGGCACACTAAGCGTAGGTATTTGGTACCCTAGATCTACCGAGTTCGAACTAATCGGCTACTCCGACTCGGACTATGCCGGTAGTAAACTTGATAGGAAGAGCACAAGTGGTTGTTGTCAACTTCTCGGTTCGGGTCTAGTGAGTTGGTGCAGTAGGAAGCAACACTGCGTTGCCTTATCTACCACCGAAGCTGAATACATCGTAATGGGTGAATGTATAGCTCAACTTCTTTGGATGAAGCACACTCTCCAAGACTTTAACTTAAACTTTAATAATATTAAAACTCACATAGATAATATTAGCTCAATCAACTTAACCAAGAATCCCATATGCCACTCTAGGACCAAACATATAGAAGTTAAACACCACTTCATTCGAGAACATATAGCTAATGGAACCATTCAACTCGAATATATGGAATCCAAGTCTAACCTAGCCGATCTTTTTACCAAGCCGTTACCCGAAGCCGAATTTAGTCTACTCAGACGAAAATTGGGCATGTGTGTAATAGAGTAGGACTTGCATTTTTCTTATTATACTTTATTATTTACTATTTCGTGTTAATTGAACTAGCTTAGGGTGTACCCTAGATATCATGCACCTATAGATTTAAGGAGCCATTACATCTCACAATACATAGGACTGATGTGTTTGTGTACTTAGCCACGTAGATGGGCGTGAGATGTTAGGACCTTACTCCTGGTTCCAGATGTAGATTCAGTGCATTGACATGAATCACGGAGTATAATTACATAAATTAATAAACTCTAACCGGGACTTGTTGATCTTTCATATCAATCGAGTCAGATAAGAGTTGAACATCCAAATAGATGAGCTTATGTTCAAATTACTATTTTCAATATTTATTTGGAACGTTCTTGGACTTAAAACTTATTTTTCGAACTATGTTTTTCAATTCCCCCGCTCTTTCCGATTTATGGCAAAAGGGGGAGAAACAGCCAAAGTTAAGGGATCATTTTTTTGGTACCTTAACTTAAAACCTATTTTAAACACTAAGGCCAATATTAAGTAATTTCGATTACTTAAGTTCTTTTTAAGGTAACACACATCAAGGGGGAGGGTCAAGATCCCTTTTCAAGTTCTCACCCTCGGTCAAGGGGGAGGATTCCTCAAGGGGGAGCACTTGAAAAAGGTTTCTCTTACTCCTACTTAACTTGCTAATTTAAGTATACTCATTTCTTCATATTTTATTCTTGTCATTCATGTACTTCAACCTCATTCATGTCTTATGCTCGTCATTTATTTAATGCACTTCACATCATTTACTTAACTTTGTGTCCGGGTTTGCCATAGATCAAAAAGGGAGAGATTATTGGTGCAGTAGACACCTAAGTCGAACTTGAGTTTTGATTATAACAAACGATACAAAATTAAGCTCATTTTTGTTATCTCATGAGCTGAATCAAGTGTGCAGAATTGCTAAGCTACAACTGAAGGTCAGCGACACCCGGAGGAAACCGTGGTGGTCGGGCGACACCGGGAGGACTTTGGAGGAAGTCGAAGAACTCAGGTGAAGACCAGAAGTGAAGCTTCAAAGTTAAAAGCTGAGGTAATTGATAACTACCATTTTATCGGATTATTTGGTTCTTAATATCACTGTTTTAATCCCTCGTGTGTTTAATTGTTGATTATTTGTATATTTTCTAAGTTGGATTTATTTTTGGACCTTATTGTAAATTCTCCTTAATTTTGGACTTATATACAAATTTTACATCTTAATTATAGGAGATCGAGATGAGCCACTGGACTAGACTCAAGTTGGATCAAATATGACTTCATCTAAGGGACATAATGGGCATTTTAAGCTGGAAGAATCTGAGCCCTTCATCAAGATCAAAGGCAATTTAATCAAGGGTTTAGATCTATTTAATCTTGACCGTCCGATGAGATCTGATTGATCTGAGCCATCTATCCAGATTTGGAACGATCCGGTCCACACATTAAGATCTGGACATCTTGACCGTTCATCCAGACTTGACCGATCGTTATTAGCCTTTCAAATTGATCAGATCCATCCATTCAAAGTCGGAGAATTCTCAACCGTTGGATCCACAACCATTAATTTGATTCATCAAGGCAATTAACCTAGCTTCAGTTGGACGGCTGAGATTTGATCCATTTTAGATCGGACGGTTAAGGAAAAAGGCTTTAAAAATACCAACATTTTCCCTTGCACCGCAGCCGGCTTCATCTCTTCCGCAACAAACGTCGACGTCTCCGCCATCTCCTTCGGTTGCGCTCTGCCCTTCCTCGTCGATTGTCGGAGAGGAAGGGGATCCCTTCCTTCTCTAGTGATCGGTGCCCATCCACCTCCTCTACCACCGGCAACCACAGCCAGCTTCTCCACAGTCAGTTTCGACCATCTCCGCCCGATCCACAGTTCCGACCAGCGCTGAGTTTCCACCTCCGATCGGAGGTGCCAATTCCAGCTCCGGCCAGCCATTTCCACAACTCCGGCAGCAACTCCGAGCTCTGTCACCACCCACAACACTTCCACCTTCACAGTAGCCCAGTTCTACCGTCGGCAGTTTTTCCAGCACCTCCGGCCAGCACCCATTTCAGTTTTCGACAGATTATTTCCAGCTTCCGATGGCAAATTTAGCTTCTGATGTGTTTCGATTATCTCTTTTGCTTTTGTTTGTGAATGCTTGTAGTCGAATTTAATCCTCCATGTCTAGATTGCACGAACTTGGTTGAATTCATTTATTGCTTACATCTTGTTTGATGAAATGTCTCTTTGGATAATTAGGTTGTAGTTAGTTATGTTAGATCTAATTTCATGCTTTACTTTACTTTCTCTTTTTACATCATGTTCATGCATTAAATTTCGTTGATGAATTGCTTAATTCATTAGGTTGTTAGTTAAATCTGTTCTTCCTTTGAGCCTTAGCAGTCGCCTCCACCTTGCTTCCATCCCTTTTTCCTCCTTCGAATTCGAGGAGGAACCGTTTCATCCAGAGAATTCGGCGACGTCCTCATCTCACAGCTCATCCACCTTCTCTTTCGGATTCGAGGAGGAGTTCGCCCCGACGATACTTTTTCGAGCTCAATCGGATCCGCGAGAGTTCGGAGCATCCATCAAACTACTTGATTCAAGAGTTTGCACCATCCCACATCCACTATCATTTGCGGAGTCTCGATCGAGCTTCGTTGGATTTAGCCGGAGGAACTTGGTCATTCACCGGGCCTATCTTGGGTTGATCAGATTAGTTCCTTTTCTAGTTGTTATTGTTTTAATTCCTGCATTGTTAGATTTAGTTGTTGCATGTTAGCTTAGAGTTTTAATTACCTTGCAACCGTAAGTTATATCTCAAATCTCAAACCCCCATCTTCATTAGAAAACCCAAAGCAATAATTAGAAATCCTAAGTTTACTATTCTGTCGATTACACTCGTTGGGAAATGATCCGAGCCATCCACTATCCTATATTAGTGCAGTTAAGGAGTTCGGTAATTGATTTGAAACGGTACCACGACACAAATATCGTGCACATCAGTAAGCTCGTGTGAGTGAGTGTAAGTAAGGTCATGTCCTCTGTATGGGAACGCCCTTAGGCGATGATCTGACTCAAGACTTCCCATGGATAGTCTAAGTCAAGATCAGATGGTAAATGACCATCAAGTTCACTTATATTTACTGTATTTTCAAGCTAACTTTTCATTGTAGCTGGAAAACCTGCCATCAATCGACTGAGGGCATGCATCAGTCGACTGATCCATCCAGTCGACTGGTAAGGGTAGCAGTCGACTGTTGGTCAAGGATCAACTTCAAGGAGAGTCAAAGCTTATCTCCTTTTCTCAAGGGCTAGGAGGCTTACTCTCATTGGTTGAAGATCTGAACGTCTAGGATTTCTAAGGCTATAAAAGTAGGGGTTCTCCACCCTATTTGCATCATCAAAAGCTCTCGAAAAAGCCTCCGCAACGTCTCACTCTCCGACATCTTTACGACGAAGCTCTACTACTCCAACGATCAAGCTTTAGTTTTACCCTTTCCCTTGTCGATATAAGTTTTCTTTAAGAGTCTTCTATTGTACTTATTTTAGTTTCTCGGAGCTTTATATCGTAATAAGGAGAGGGGGAGTGTCCCTCTACCTTAATCTTTTCGAGCTTTTGTATTTCGTTGTCTCCTACCTCCAACGAGGAGGAGATTATTTTAGTGTATTACCCTCCGTACGTGGTCTCAGACCATTAGGGCCTTGGACTAGCAGCCGAAGGCTATGAACCAAGTAAAAACAAATCGTGTCGTTTATATTTCCGCTACATTCTCGATCATTTAATTATTTCATATCGAAAGAATGAATGAAATTTATTTTGTGCTATTCACCCCCCCTCTAGCGCTCAAATTGATCCAACACGTTGGTGCCGGGGAAACCCAACACTATCAAGTATGAGGGCATCATTCTTAGGTTAAACCTCATATTTGAGGTTTATTAGTCGATTGTGATTATTGACCAGTCGATAGTCGACTCTGAGTAGTCGACTTGGATTAGCGACCGCGTGGCCTTGGTAGTAATAACCCACCTTGGGCGTCGACCGAGGCGTGATCGACTTCTAGAGTTTGTCAGTCGATTGATTGGCTATCCGTTAGAATTTTCTAGCGTGGATTAAGCCGTTGTCTCACAACGGCTACAGGAGCAATCGACTGATGGGTATGGACAGTCGACTGTTAGGCTAAAATCAACCCGAGTTGCAGCTTTATAAGAAGCACAAAAGAGAGGATTTTTGCATCGGTTCTAGGGGAGATTTATGGTGAAGTGCAAGTGCTTTTCAGGGTCCTTCATGGTCGTCCAAGCAACCAACAACAAAGCATTCAAAGCCATCTTTTGTAAAGTTTTCTTTACATTGTTATTGCATTTCATTCGTATTTTCTTGTATTTCTTTCTTATTATTTTAAGAATTGTTTTAAGAGGTTTTCTCCACCTCCAGAGTATTTTTCGAGAAGGAGAGGTTGATTAGTGGTGGTGTGGATCACTAGAGCTCATTTGAGCTCAGTCCATGAAGTAGGAACCCTAGGTTTCGAACCACGTTACATCTTATTTTTGTGGGTGTGTTTTGTGTGTTTGTCTTTGTTTTAGTTTATGCTTTATTATTTTCGTTGTGCATGCTAACGAATTGTAGAGACGAACGCGAACGAATTCTATCAAACAAAGCATAATGCTATTCACCCCCACTCTAGCACATCATCAATGGTCCTTCAAATGGTATCAGAGCTAGGAGCTCTTCTACGGACTAACCACCAAGGGAGCATGCTAGAGGTTGAAGAGGAGGATGGAGTTGCCAAATCTTGGACTAGATCGTGACATCAACACTCCCCCACCTTATGGATTTTACCAAATTGGGCACTTTAACCAATGGAAGGAGAGTATAGAAATCTTTCTTATGATGAACATTGAAGATTGATTCATCTTGATGGAAGGATTCAAATATCTAAGAGGGTTGAAGAGAGGATTCCTCAAGATGAAGAAATGGACCGAGTAACAACTCCAAAAATTCGAAAAAAATAAGAATGTAATAAAATTCTTGGTTGATTTAATCCCTAATGATATTCTGTGTATATTAGGTGAATATAAGGATGTCAAGGAGCTTTGAAGCGAATTGACAAAATTCCATGAGAAACCTCAACCAGTCTAAGAGGATAAGGAGGAATCCAAAAGGAGGAAGAAAACTCATCCTCTCAAGAGAGTGAGGATTCAGAGGTAAGAAGGAATTAACATCCAAATCGGTAGAAGAAGTGTAAGAATTGGAGGAAGCCTCCACCTCTAGGATTGAGGGGGAGGAGAGACCTTCCACATCGGAGGAAGAGCAAGAAGAAGCATCCACCTCAGGGAGAGAAGAAGAGCGAGCTCAAAATTCCATTTCCAATCTAGGTAACTCAAACATTATAATTAATGATAAAAATCATATAATATGTTTTGAGTGTAGGGAAGCCATGCATTACAAGACTAAGTGCCTTAAAAAAAGTCAAGAAGGCTCAACTGGCACGAAAGGTCAAAGAAGTCGGTGTCAAAAGTCAAAAGAGCAAGGAGCATATCATTTGTTTCAAATGCCATCAAAAGGGGCACTATAGAAGCCAATTCCTTAAGGGAAGACAACCTAGCAAGGGCAAGAGAGGAGTTACACATGTAGGGGGAGCTAAGGCAAACCCTAAGGTATATTTCAATAATGCTCTTTATTTACATAATAATCAAAAGCATGCTAGGAGTAATTTTAATTCTCTTGCAATTGTGCATAATCATGACAGGCATGCAAATAGCAATAAATATATTTGCTTAGGTGCTAAATCTTGCAATGTTAGGGTTAAGGATAAATCTAGAACCAATAGCCTTAAAATAATTCTACTTAAGGAAGTCATTAGAAAAGTAGAGAACCACTTAGGCATTAACCCTAAGGAGGGTAAACATATGCCTAAGAGAAGGAACAATGCCCAAAGAATAGATGAAAATTCAAAAATTGGGCAATTAGAGTTAGAGAACCAAGTCTTGAGGTCAAGGTTTGAAAAATTAAAGAAGACCCTTGTAAAAATGACAAATTCAATTAAAGGGTCTAGGAGTCAACACCTAGAGTCTAGAAGACAAGAACCATCTAGGGGCAAGAAAGGTTTGGATCACAAACCTAAGCCCAAGGAGACCTACCATAGTGTTCCATTAGATTATGGAACCATTTCTTGGTCTAGGAAAACCAAGGTTACTAGAGAAGTCATCCCTAAGATTAACCATGGTAGATACCTAGTGGCCAAGGTTTCCATGAAACCTAAGAAAGGCACTAAGAAGGTCACAAGGGAAGTTATCCCTAGAGTTGACCTAGGCAAGACCCAATTGACCAAGACTTCCAAGCCTAAAAGGGTCATTAGAAAGGTACTAAGAGAAGATATCCCTAGTGAGTACCTAGTAAACCCAATGAGCTCCAATAGGTATTGGGTTCCTAGGAGCATGATCCCTTCATGCTAGATGGGTTAGGTTGTGTCAACCTTGAATCGATGGGTAGTTAACCTAACTATAGCAAAGTTGGCATTTTAGGATATTTTCAAGGTTATGTGATACCTTGGAAATAATGGTTAATTCATATTCTAAAAGATTTTAGGATGTTCCAATTAAATTTGAGAAGTTTGAAAAATTGATCAAATTGACACGAATTAGGTTTTAGAGTCATGTGTCATTTTGGATTTTTGGTACACTTGGGAGATGAGTGGTTATGACAAATTAGTTTACATTTTAGAAAATGACAATTTGAGCTTAAGACTTAGGTATTATATACCTTTTTATTTTATACATGTCATACTTTGTTTTCCTTGCCATGTCATGACATTTTATTACATTTAATAATATAAAATATCATCATAATGTTTGGTTTTGACTTTTATGTGATGTTAGTGCTTAGATTTTATTTATATGGCATGCCATCATTATTATTGGCACTTGCTTCATTTATACTATTATTATATGTCATGATCATATTTCATGCATTTAAGTTAATTAAAATTTATTTAAGGATAATGACATGATTTGAAGTCTCATGTATAATGTGTTACGTTTTCCCAACACCGACGTGGGTATGTGTTTGAATATGTTTCGTAAACATATACACAGCGGAAGCAAAAAGAAGCAATAAACTAATTTTATTACAACACACACACCACACGTATGGAGGATACAACAAGTGTAGACATAATCGTTATTTTAAATTTTACAATAAAAGGAAATTTATTCTAGTTATACCAGACATATCACGTGTAGCGGGAATGACATCAACCGTAGTGACCCTCACTAGAATCACCTCTATCCGTATCCACGCCGAGTATCTTCGGGATAGCTTCACAAAGCCACGAGCTCCGTCTTCACAAGAGTTACTAGCCTCGTGTCGAAGATGTTGTAATCTAAGAGACGATCACAATCTGAAGCAAAATTCGGATCTAAAAATGAGCTCCACGAACTTGCTTTTCGGAAGCGGTTTTCGTCAACTAATTGACAAAACCTTGGTCCTCCACCTATGAGGATTGACGGAGATCCAATCCTCGGCAAGTAGGTCGCTGTCGGAGCGCAAAACGCTGACCAAATGGCCTCTCTACGAAGAGAGAAATAAGCTGTCCAAAACTGTCAATGGCCGGTTGCTCCTTGGTCGCCGACGACCAAGGGAGGATAGCCGGAGGAGTCATCGGCGGCTGGTGGGTGGCCAGCGGCGAGGAGAAGAAGCTGCAACAAGCTTGGGCGGCGGCACAAGAGATGGGTGGCAACACCTTGGGCGGCATGAGCAAGGGCTCCTCTCCTAGGGTGGGCGGCAACTCAATGGGTTGATTATTAGGGTTTTACAAAACCCTTAAGCCGTGTTTTTATAGAGAACACATTCTCCTAACGATTATTGGTTCATAACCAAAAATCGTTAACCTGCTCCAATAACTTAAGTTAAAATAAATCAAATTGCGTTTGTCTATTTTAAGTTAAAATGAACGGAACCAACTTTGGTTCATTCGTTTAAAACAACACAAACCACTTTAGTTTATTTTCCACCATTGGATTAGAACCAAACTAATTTGGTTCATCCATCATGTCTTCATAAGACTCGGCCCATCCATGCTTCCGATGCCACTGAAACAATTTCATACTCGCTCTTTGTTTGGTCCAACCAAACCAAGTATCTCTCAATCTGAGAATCCTATTCTCAAGCTCGTTTTAAATCCTTCGGATTACGCTTGTTGTGTGTGTGACCAAATAAGTTCCTAGTTTATGTTAGTCGTCTATAATTAACCATTAATTATAAAATGATCATGAGTGGCACCTAGTAGTACATCATGATCCCCAATTAATTGAAAAATTAATGGTTGATCCCAGAACCATTTTTGAAACCCTTCAGCAGCTACAATGAATCGTGCCCCATTCCCTTCACTCATCTTATACCCACTTGGTTCAGGACATAATCTATAGTGTCAGTCCCCACTAGGCTGACTATGTCACACCTAGCCCAAGTATCATTTCCTCGTCCTGCGAATTCTAGTTACTTCACATGTATCTAAGAGTACCTTACTCTAAACATGTAATGCTTTGCCCAAAGACTTTAGTAACAATCCGACGAGAGGCCAAGGGTATACATCTCCTCGCAAGGAGTGGTGAATCCTTTGTAGGCTATTCAAACACTTTTGGACACTTCGACTTATACCCAACCATCCTGGGTCCACATCTCCTTAGAGATGCTTGCTTAAGATGTCAAAGCATAAGTCTCCATGACCAAGACGACTTGAATACCGCAAGTCGAAGGATCATCGCACTTAAACTGCAGTAAGAACTTCATTGACATATCCATATATGTAGAGAACCATATGAAGTCTTACAGATGGTCACTCCAATGAACTAGTTATCATAACTAGCATCCACGATTAACTCCGGACATCCCAATGTCTCCAGCCAGTGAGGAACACCTGCTTGGATAAACCAAGGAGTATAACTCGTGCTAGTCTCAACAGAATTGATGGTGTCCGAATATATCAATTCATTGACTAGGGATAATTCCAATACATCACAATTACATATGTAGAGATACTCACTAGTTGTGATCCAATCATAAATTCTCTCATGCTGTGAATCGTATTGCGGACATTCAGTAAATGAGTTTAAGATCCAATCAAATACATGAAAACATATATACTCAAATAGTGAATCTTCATTTATCAAATAAATGGTACAACTATAAGATGATTACCTTAGGAAACCTCTCATATATTACTAACATAATGGAATAAAATAGAGTTGCCTAGAAAATATCATGAGACCTTAGATTAGGAAAAACAAAAACCTACATCTCACATTAAATTGACATGTGTATATTTTCATACACCCTAGACACAAGTGAGATGCTCGGAAATGAGTTAAGTTCATGTGTTTATTTAGTACATCATAATGAACTTAGAACTCATTAAGTGTTAATGATGGATCTTGGAGAAAGCTAGTGTTCAAGTCATTTGCATTAAGCCCTTAGATCATGGTCCAATATAAGGTTTTAAACTCATTTTAAAATTATTTTGAAAAACCTTAGTGTAGTCTATCTTTTGATGGGAGTCACCATTGATGAAGTTGATACAAAGTAGGCTCAAAATATTTGAAGTTATCTTTGTTTTGAACTTTGTATCAATCTTACTATTTAATGTGTATTTTATTTGTTTCAAATATTTTTCACCCATAATGATTGACATAACTATTATACGTATGAAGTTTCACTATTTTTCAAATTATGTATTTTACTTATGATTTTCCAAAATTCATTTTTTATTTCTAGATTTGATCTCTGAAACGATCATTAGCTTGGAGCGATCGACTAGCGTTGAGTGAAGTCACAGTTTGTTAACGATCATTGCCAAGTCTGATTTCGGGTAAACAAGATTATTTAGCCCATGTTTCAGCCATTTTAGGCTACCCTAACTACTCCAAACCCTAAGATATACTTTGGAAAGCATTGGAAGGGTGAAAATCCATTGGATATGGATTAGGAGAGTTGTTTAGGGTGAGAATCAAATTTTAAGGTGTATGAAAGTTCAAGTTTGAACTTTTTCCCTTAATTTTGATGGTTTAGTGTTCCTATAGGCTTAAAGACTCTCCAAAAATATTATTGGTGCAATGGTCAAGGGGGAGCAAGCCTTTAGGGGAAGGTTATCCATCATGGGATGATGGATGAGTCTTTCTTCATAGGGAGAAATTTGGAAATTATGAGAAGTAAGGATTGCCTCTCATTTAGAGGTATGACACTTATCACTAGGAAGAGTGAAGGTCTCCTAAGTATTTTTGAACCAAAGGGGAGATTGTAAGATCTCATTGGAATATGAGACATTGACACCCTTGGGAAGGGTCTTTTTAATGTTTGTCAATGGGGGAGAAGTGAGGTTTAAGTTAGGTAAACCTTCAATATGCTTTGACATTATAAGTGTTTAAGTTTAGGTTATTGTTAGCCTAGCTTAAAGGTATTGTCAAATATCAAAAATGGGGAGATTGTTGGTGCTATTGGCCTAGTTCATGATTGACCGAACTCGAGTTTGACTCGAGTAGTATTCTGATGTTTGAAAATGGATTGACTATATGGTTGACATGGGGATGACCATATGATGGAGAAGTGCAAGTGGGACACTTGTCTTGGAAAATCTAAGTCTTGTGTACTTTGCATGGAAAGTCCAAGTCTTATGCACTTGGCATAGAAAGTCCAAGTCTTGTGCACTTGACAGTGTAAAGTCCAAGTCTTGTGTACTTGGCATGGAAAGTCCAAGTCTTGAGTACTTGGCATGGGAAGTCCAAGCATGGGTTTTGGCAATGGTAAAGTCCAAGTCTTGGGTACTTGTCATGGAAAGTCCAAGCATGGGTCTTGGCATTTGAAAAGTCCAAGCATGGGTCTTGGCATTTGGAAAGTCCAAGCATATGTCTTGGCATTTGGAAAGTCCAAGCATGAATCTTGACATTTTGAAAATCCAACATGGAGTTGCCATTTGGGAAGTCCAAGGGTGTGATATTGGCGGCGTAAAGTCCAAGTTGTAGTCTTTGTTGGAACTTCGGTGGCCGGCTAGAGGGGGTGAATAGCCCTTCTCGTGTACGGTGGTGGTTGATCGCTCTTAATCGTCTACAAACAATATTAGCGCAACGGAAAACTAATAGTAAAGACAATTAAGATAAATGCAAAGAGAAATGAGCACAAACACTAACACCAAGATGTAACGTGGTTCACGACCCTTGCCTCTAGTCCATGACCTGATTCGTTCTAGGGTGAATCATGCCTTAAGCTTTCCACTAATCTCTCCCTTACACAAAGCTAGGTGGAGGTAACCTTTTTTACAAGAATTCTCTCCTCTTATAATAAGATGAAATTAAACACAAGGAAGAGGAGGAAAATCATTTTGGGCACTTGGGAGATGTTTAGCAATGAACCATTAGCCACCCAAGATGACCCAAGGCTCCTTTTTATAGAGAAGGAGCCTTTCTTCCCATTGGGCAGCTAGCAGTCGACTGATGTCTCGATCAGTCGACTGTCGTTGTAGCCGTTGCCCTATAACGGTTTCTTCCACGTTGGATTCCAACCAACGACTCCCACAATAGTCGACTGATTTTCTCATCGATCGTGATGGAGCTCATCGATCGAGTGGTCGATCACGATCACTGATCATTCTTGCTTTCTAAACCCTCGACATTAGTCGACTGATGGAGCTAGCAGTCGACTGTTCGACCAGAAGTTTGACTCAAACACCAGTCGAGTCTCCAGTCGACTTGGATCAGTCGGCTGGTGTCGAGAAAACCCATCCGACACTTAGCCAATTGGCCAAGTTCACCTAACGAGCTACCCCGTCCCGGGTTACATTCACTCACTCTCATTCCCTTAGAGTCCCTCGCCTTCGAAGTTATCTTCGTCCGACCACGTCACTCAGATGCGCCAAGCGCATGGCTTCGCAGTGCCATCCTTCGCGTCTCGCTCTAAAGTCTACTTCTTTCGGCTTCACTCCAATGCTCCTCGTCCGACGGTCCCTCGGATACACCAAGCGAACGGCTTCCGCAATGCATCTTTCACCGACTTAAGGACCGAGTCATGAGATGGTGAATCTTGCCAATGCTCCATCATCCATGTGCAAATTACTAAGTCCTGCATGACTTCAACACACATATCAAATCCATAACAATCCTAACTTAAACTCTTTGCCACACACATCAAAACCACATCACATGGGTTGATTGCTCTAACAATCTCCCCCTTTTTGATGTGTGGCAATCTGTTTAAGTTAGGTAAAACAATAACATAAAAAACATAAGGCAAGAAAGAATAGAAATAACATGAGTATAAAAACTCCCCCTTAAACATGCAACACCCTCATAAGACATGCTAAATTTCCCCCCTTAGCATGATTAACTTAAACCTATAAATTCTCCCCCTTTGACACCATCAAAAACATTATTCAAATGTTATACACACATGACATCAAGTCTAATGGAAGAAAATACTAAAAATGAACCCCAAACCTGATAAAATAGGTTACTGTGCTCATGCACAGTACATCAGTCGACTGACACTCAATTTTCAAGTTTTTTTGATTTTTCGACTGAACTTCAGAAATGCACAAGAAATTATAGAAAATTCAAAAAATCATGAAATTTGAAGTACATATTTCTAGTGAGTTCCTTTATCAGTGAAAAATGATTTTTTTTTTTATGAAAAGTCATTTAATTTTCAAAAATTAGACAAAAACTCAAAACTTACAAAAAGTCTAACATTTGTATCATCTTTGAGGCCTAGTTTTGCCTTGAAATTTTTCAAAACATGAACTCACTATTTATGAAACATAAAATGATTTTAAAACATTTAAAATATCCAACTATGATCTATGAGCAATATGTCCATTGATTAAACATTTGCTTTCCCTATAGTGTTTGGATGTATACTGAAAAGTCTATCTTTTGTATGAACATCTTTATTTTTGAAATAAGAATCACATGATCATTGTTTGCATATTTATGGTTATGCATATTGTCTAATACATTACATTGTAGATAACATGGTGTGTGGTGTCACACGGGAGATCATGTTATCGACTCCTTGTAAGTATAAGTAAAGGCTCACAACCGAGATGGCTTTGGACAGACCATTGGTATGGTTGTAGTGTGATTTGGTATTGGTTTGTCTTGACCATAGAATCACACTAGTACACTTTGTGTGTATTGAGCAGGACCGACTTAGAGGTGATTCGATTTATTGCTGACTACATAATCGAATCAGACCTCAGATATTATATTGTACATACTCTTAATCCTGATATAATAACGGGCACATATACTTAGTATTCATTTCTTTGATTTACCAATGGGAGAGATTTATAGATTAAATCGATAGACTCGGTAAGTTGGGAAATGATATTATTTATATGGTGTACCATTGATTATAGGAGGAAACCGTGTCCTATATATTAGGATGATGATGTCCCCGTGAGGAGCTCATAAGGTTCATCATGTAACACCCTCATAAGACATGCTAAATTTCCCCCCTTAGCATGATTAACTTAAACCTATAAATTCTCCCCCTTTGACACCATCAAAAATATTATTCAAATGTTATACACACATGACATCAAGTCTAATGGAAGAAAATACTAAAAACGAACCCCAAACCTGATAAAATAGGTTACTGTGCTCATGCACAGTACATCAGTCGACTGACACTCAATTTTCAAGTTTTTTTGATTTTTCGACTGAACTTCAGAAATGCACAAGAAATTATAGAAAATTCAAAAAATCATGAAATTTGAAGTACATATTTCTAGTGAGTTCCTTTATCAGTGAAAAATGATTTTTTTTATGAAAAGTCATTTAATTTTCAAAAATTAGACAAAAACTCAAAACTTACAAAAAGTCTAACATTTGTATCATCTTTGAGGCCTAGTTTTGCCTTGAAATTTTTCAAAACATGAACTCACTATTTATGAAACATAAAATGATTTTAAAACATTTAAAATATCCAACTATGATCTATGAGCAATATGTCCATTGATTAAACATTTGCTTTCCCCATAGTGTTTGGATGTATACTGAAAAGTCTATCTTTTGTATGAACATCTTTATTTTTGAAATAAGAATCACATGATCATTGTTTGCATATTTATGGTTATGCATATTGTCTAATACATTACATTGTAGATAACATGGTGTGTGGTGTCACACGGGAGATCATGTTATCGGCTCCTTGTAAGTATAAGTAAAGGCTCACAACCGAGATGGCTTTGGACAGACCATTGGTATGGTTGTAGTGTGATTTGGTATTGGTTTGTCTTGACCATAGAATCACACTAGTACACTTTGTGTGTATTGAGTAGGACCGACTTAGAGGTGATTCGATTTATTGCTAACTACATAATCGAATTAGACCTCAGATATTATATTGTACATACTCTTAATCCCGATATAATAACGGGCACATATACTTAGTATTCATTTCTTTGATTTACCAATGGGCAAGATTTATAGATTAAATCGATAGGCTCGGTAAGTTGGGAAATGATATTATTTATATGGTGTACCATTGATTATAGGAGGAAACCGTGTCCTATATATTAGGATGATGATGTCCCCGTGAGGAGCTCATAAGGTTCATCATGTAAACCCTGCAGGTGGACTTGGTCCGGCATGATGAAAAGGTTGAGTGGTACTACTCATGGAGTTAGATGTTGATTAATTAATGGTCAGTAAATTAATTAATCGATGGACATTCGAGATCTTAAACACAGGGAGAAAATGTACATATAATATATTGAGCCCATATTAACTTATGGGGGTTGGTGAGGTAGATCAATGATAATTCTTTAGTGGATTGGATTATCATTAATGGATCGGACTTTATGTGGGCTTGATCCATTGGGTGGCCAAGATCCAACTCCTCCTCATGGTCCCTATTGTAGCCTATTAAAACCTCATGAAGCTTAGATCCAATGGATGAAAATAAAACTTTAGATCCAACGGTAGAGATTAAATCTCTAGATATGACGGTTGAGATTAAATCTCTAGATCCGACGGTTGAGATTAAATCCCTAGAACCAATGGTGGAGATTAAAAGGAGGCTTGAGCCCAACTCTATAAATAGAGGCTTATGGCTTGGGCAGCAAGATGATGGAAGGGTATTAGGGTTTTCTTCCCTTGGGCGGCAAGGAATCCTAATTAGGTTAGGATTGTGTTTGGGTGGCTAGGGTTTTGGGTGTTGGAGTAGGCGGCAACAAGAGGAGAAGTTCCTTTCTTCTTCTTCCTAAGGTGTTGCCGGCACCTATCCTACTTCCCTCTACTTTGGCCGGTGCTCAACCTATCCTTCTTCCCCTCTCTTTTGGACGGAAATTAGGAGAGCTAGGGTTAGGGTTTTGGGTGGCTACAAGGTGAAGAGTTGGTTTCCTTTCTCTTCTCCAAGTGTTGGCCGACACCCATGCTCTCATTGATTCTCTTTTGGCCGATTACCATACTCCATATTTTCTTCCTTGGCCGCCGGCAACATCAAGTCTATTGACTTGGTGGCCGGTTCTAGATAGGAAGAAGAGTTTTGTTTTAAGATCTTCCTTTGTTTGGAGTGAACAAGGAAAGGAAGATTGGTAATCTAGGAGGCTTCGACTTTTGGAAGATCGTCGCCCACACGACGTTCAAAAGGAGGAAGGACATACAATAGAAGATCAAGAGGTATAACAAGAGGTATATGTTGGTGCAGGGGCACTAGATAATCGAACCTGTGTTTTGATTATGGCAAAGACACAAAGTTAAGTTTACATCGTTATCTCATGAGCTAAATCGAGTGTGTAGAAAAGTACTAAAGCTAGAGCTGAATGCTAGCGACACCCGGAAGAAGCTGCGGTGGTCGGGCGACACTCGAGTGACTTCGGAGGGAGCCGAAGGAATCGAGTGGAAGGCCGGAAGCGAAAGCGTCACAGTAAGAATCGAGGTAAGCTCGTGTGAGTGAGAGATGGTAAGGTCGTGTCCTCTATACGGGGACGACCGTAGGCGGCGATCCGACTAAAACTTCTTGTGGAAGGTCTAGGTCGAGATCGGACGGTTAGAAACCGTCGTATTTATCATTTTCCGAGCTAACCTCTCACTGCAGGGAAGTGGCACAGGTGGCCGATCATTCGGCCATGGAGCGATCTTGATGCCCATCGGATCGGTGATGGGAGGCATCGATCGGTGATGGCGACGACTCGACCTTTGCGCTAGGTCAAAGCGGATAACGTTTGGCGGCCGCCAGCGATAAAATTTGGAAAACTTCGTGATCCGTTCCAAAAAGGAGACATATTCAGAGCCCAAAGTCTATAAAGGAGGAGGATTCCAACTCGAAGGATATCAAGTTTATTCATCAAGTGCTCCTACAACGCCGCTCCAACACGTCATAGCGGCGACAAGTTCGATCTTCTTCGTCGGCAGTGAGCAAGTAACATATTTTGATATTGTATTCTTTATTTTTATTCGTAACGAGGTGAGGTAGGCTTGTTGCCTCATCCTCGTAATTTCGGTTTTGTGATCGTTGTCTCCTACCTCCAACGAGGAGGAGACGTTATAGTGATTTGCCCTCCGTACGCGGTCTAGGACCGATAGGGCCTTGGAGTAGCAACCGCTGGGTTGTGAACCAAATAAAATAAACGTGTCGCTTTATTTTCCGCTGTGTTTACTCATTTAATTGTCTACTTGAACGAAACGCCGAAAAGTTTTACGATCGCTATTCACCCCCCCCCTCTAGCGACGCTTCTCGATCCAACAGTATAATCTTGTTTATTTTGATTAGTGTTCTTTTGTATTATGTCTATAATTGTTTTTCAATTATATGCATGTTTTATGTGGTTGTTTACTTTATGTATGTGGTTAAATATACATGGACCCCGAACATAAACACAAAAGCCGGTGATCCGTACATCGTCTATTCCGCGGCTATTCGTAGAATAGAGGTTGGTTGCTTGAACAACAAGTTTGTTCAAGTGACTACTCTAATCGAATAGCACGACGATGAAATGGTTGCTTGGGTAATCCCTCTTGTTAAGGATAAATTTTTTTATCCGGGGACATAGAAGGGATCACCATGAACAAGCGACCGAGTTGAAGTGGGAAGCGAAGTTTCCTACCTTCAAGTGGTATCAGAGCCACGGTTTCTGGTTTTGTGTGTTTAGGATTCGGTTACTTTTATGCACTTTTCATATATTATATGTGTCGGATAATAGTAGGATATGCGTAGGTTAACTCTTTGGTTGCAGGCATAAGATCCAACTATTATGGCCATATGTGTGTATGTGATTGTATGTGTGTAATTGTATATTTTGTTGAATCCTCGGGGTTGACGAGGCTAGTATTTAATTTTTGTAAATTAGATACGACATTGTTTAGCCACTCTTTCTATTTTAGTTTACTTTCGATCTAGATTTCATGTACACTCCCTCGTGGAGTATAGGATCGATGGATGTAAATTAAAATATTTTTTCTCGGCTCGGATCTCCGGATGGCTCGTACATGGCGTAGGAGGAGCGGGGCCGAGATAGCGTCTGACGGAGACATATTGAAGACAAAAGCCATAATAGTTGGAAAATATTTATTTTTCATATTTATTGCTTATTGTTTGATATGCATGTCGTAGGCTAGAAAATTCCTCAATTTTAAATTACTAAGTGGGAGAGGGATATTTTTATAAATTCCCACGGCCTTTATTACGATTTGACATATGATGCAAACAAACTTGCGCGTCGGCTCTGAGTGCCTTCCTCCCCATAGGATGAGTTTGTTTGCGGATCACAGGGTCGGATATGGTTTTAGGAAATTATTTAGGAGCGTGTGTACTTCCCCATCGAAAGGCACATAACCCGAAATAATTTCCTTGGTATCAAGTAATGGTGAACACTTAGATGCAAATAGGAGTATCCTCCCCATCGGAGTCATTGCTTGTAGGGCCGAAGAGAAACCAACTATTAGGCTTGGTCCAATAAGAGAAAAGAACCTTTGAAAATGAACCAAACATATCTTTGGCATCTTAGGCTTGGTCATATTAACCTAAGCAAAATTCAAAGGTTGATAGTTGATGGACCTTTGGGTTCATTAGTGGTGGAAGATTTCCCAACCTGTGAATCATGCTTGGAGGGTAAAATGACCAAGAGGCCTTTTAAGGCCAAGGGGGCATAGAGCCAAAGATGTGTTAGAATTGGTTCATTCTGATTTGTGTGGTCCTATGTCTATCCAGGCTAGAGGTGGTTTTGAGTATTTCGTCTCTTTTATAGATGATTATTTGAGATATGGATACATTTACTTGATGCGCTGCAAGTCTGAATGCTTTAACAAGTTCAAAGAATTCAAGGTTGATGTGGAGAAATGTCAAGGTAAATGTATCAAGACACTACGATTTGATCGTGGTGGTGAGTACCTCTTGGGAGAGTTTAGGAATTACTTATCAGAGGCTGGGATTCAATCCCAAATTGTATGCACCTGGCACACCCTAGCAGAACGGTGTAGCAGAGTGAAGGAATATGACTCTTATGGAGATGGTTTGATCGATGATGAGTTATTCTAAGTTGCCAGATTCATTCTGGGGATATGCTCTAGATATGACAGTGTATATTCTGAACTTGGTCCCATCTAAATTAGTGCCTTCCACTCCCATAGAATTGTGGACTGGGCGAAAGCCTAGTCTAAGACATATTCGGATTTAGGGGAGTCCAACACATGTGCTGAAGGCGGATGCTGGTAAGTTGGAACCTCATACAGAAGTACGCATGTTCGTTGGCTATCCTAGAGGAATGAAAGGGGGTTTATTTTATAGTCCTAGAGATCAGAGGGTGATCGTTAGCACGAACGTCAAATTTCTAGAGGAAGACTATGTGATGAACCACAAGGCCATGAGTAAGATTATTCTGGAGGAAATAAATGGGGAAGTCACTTCTTCAGTACCACCGATACAAGAGGATATACCACAAGTCACTGCACCGCGTGTCACAGAGGATACACAGGTGATACCTCGTCGTAGTGGGAGGGTTGTGAGATAGCCTGATAGATTCATGTTCTTGGGAGAATCTTCTGATTTGGTCCCTGGCGAACATAAACCTGATCCCTGGACATATGACAAGGCAATTCAAGATAAAGATGCAGTATCTTGGCGAAGTGCAATGAATGTTGAGATTGAATCTATGGATTCAAATCAGGTCTGGGAGCTAGTAGAACCACCCGATGGTGTAAAAACCATTGGATGCAAGTGGATCTACAAAAGAAAGAGAGGAATAGATGGGAAGGTTGAGACCTTCAAAGCGAGGCTTGTTGCGAAGGGGTATACTCAGAAAGAGGGTATCGATTATGAGGAGACCTTTTCGCCGGTAGCCATGCTTAAGTCTATCCGGATTCTCTTATGCATTGCAACTCATATGGATTATGAGGTGTGGCAGATGGATGTCAAGACAGCTTTCCCTAATGGAAGTCTTGAGGAAAATATCTATATGAAGCAACCAAAAGGATTCATTGCAAAGGGCAAAGAACATCTTGTGTGTAAGCTTAATCAGTCCATTTATGGATTGAAGAAAGCTTCGAGGTCTTGGAACATCCGCTTTGATGAGGTAATCCAATCTTATGAATTTATTCAAAGTCTGGATGAGTCTTGTGTGTACAAGAGATGTGATGGAAACGTAGTAGTATTTCTTGTACTATACATAGATGACATTTTGTTAATTGGCAATAATGTTAAGGTGTTATCGGACATAAGGGTATGGTTGTCCAAACAGTTTGATATGAAGAACTTGGGAGAAGTGGGACATATCCTTGGGATCAAGGTTATAAGGGATCGCAGGAAAAAGATGTTGTGCTTATCTCAAGCTTCATACATAGACACTATTATGGATCGTTTTAGCATGTAGAATTCCAAGAATGGTTTTCTACCTTTCAGGCATGGAGTTCTTTATCTAAGGAGATGTGCCCTAGAACATCTGAGGAGATAGAGGAGATGAAGGCGGTTCCTTAAGCCTCGGCAGTAGGAAGCCTCATGTATGCAATGCTATGTACAAGACTAGATATCTGCTTTACCGTGGGCATGGACAGCAGATATCAGAGTAATCCAGAACAGGGACATTGGATTGCGATAAAGCATATATTGAAGTACCTGAGAAGGACTAGGGATTATATGCTAGTTTACCAGGCAAACCAATTACTCCCTGTGGATTACACAGATTCCGACTTCCAATCAGATAGGGATAATAGTAAGTCTACCTCAGGTTTTGTGTTTACTTTGGGAAGTGGAGCCATTGTATGGAGGAGTGTCAAGCAGAAATGCGTGGCAGACTCAACCATGGAAGCTAAGTAGTGGCAGCCTCTGAGGCGGCCAAAGAAGTTGTGTGGCTCAGGAACTTCTTGATGGACTTGGATGTGATTCCTGGTTTGCCCAAAACTATCACAATTTATTGTGATAATAGTAGTGCAGTTGCAAACTTGAAGGAACCACGAGTCCATAAGGCAAGTAAACACATAGAACACAAGTACCACCTGATACGAGAAATCGTAAAGGAGGTAGAAGTTGCTGTTGCCTATATTGCATCAGAGGATGACCTGGTAGACCCTTTCACTAAAGCCCTTCTAGCGAGAGCTTTGATAGACATGTGGAGGGAAGGGGAATCAGATGTATGGCAGTATGAGGACAACATAGTCTTTTAGAATAAGTGGGAGATTGTTGGGATGTATACTGAAAAGTCTATCTTTTGTATGAACATCTTTATTTTTGAAATAAGAATCACATGATCATTGTTTGCATATTTATGGTTATGCATATTGTCTAATACATTATATTGTAGATAACATGGTGTGTGGTGTCACATGGGAGATCATGTTATCGGCTCCTTGTAAAGTATAAGTAAAGGCTCACAACCGAGATGGCTTTAGACAAACCATTGGTATGGTTGTAGTGTGATTTGGTATTGGTTTGTCTTGACCATAGAATCACACTAGTACACTTTGTGTGTATTGAGCATGACCGACTTAGAGGTGATTCAATTTGTTCCTGACTACATAATCGAATCGGACCTCAGATATTATATTGTACATACTCTTAATCCCGATATAATAACGGGCACATATACTTAGTATTCATTTCTTTGATTTACCAATGGGCGAGATTTATAGATTAAATTGATAAGCTCGGTAAGTTGGGAAATGATATTATTTATATGGTGTGTCGTTGATTATAGGAGAAAACCGTGTCCTATATATTAGGATGATGATGTCCCCGTGAGGAGCTCATAAGGTTCATCATGTAAACCCTACAGGTGGACTTGGTCCGGCATGATGAAAAGGTTGAGTGGTACTACTCATGGAGTTAGATGTTGATTAATTAATGATCAGTAAATTAATTAATCGACGGACATTCGAGATCTTAAACACGGGGAGAAAATGTACATATAATATATGGAGCCCATATTAACTTATGGGGGTTGGTGAGGTAGATCAATGATAATCCTTTAGTGGATTGAATTATCATTAATGGATCGGACTTTATGTGGGCTTGATCCATTTGGTGGCCAAGATCCAACTCCTCCTCATGGTCCCTATTGTAGCCTATTAAAACCTCATGAAGCTTATATCCAATGGATGAAAACAAAACTCTAGATCCAACGGTAGAGATTAAATCTCTATATCCGACAGTTGAGATTAAATCTCTAGATCCGACGGTTGAGATTAAATCCCTAGAACCAATGGTGGAGATTAAAAGGAGGCTTGAGCCCAACTCTATAAATAGAGGCTTATGGCTTGGGCGGCAAGATGATGGAAGGGGATTAGGGTTTGCTTCCCTTGGGCGGCAAGGAATCCTAATTAGGTTAGGATTGTGTTTGGGCGGCTAGGGTTTTGGGTGTTGGAGTAGGCGACAACAAGAGGAGAAGTTCCTTTCTTCTTCTTCCTAAGGTGTTGCCGACACCTATCCTACTTCCCTCTACTTTGGCCGATGCTCTACCTATCCTTCTTCCTCTCTCCTTTGGCCGAAAATTAGGAGAGCTAGGGTTAGGGTTTTGGGCGGCTACAAGGTAAAGAGTTGGTTTCCTTTCTCTTCTCTAAGTGTTGGCCGGCGCCCATGCTCTCATTGATTCTCTTTTGGCCGGTTACCATACTCCATATTTTCTTCCTTGGCCGGCGGCAACATCGAGTCTATTGACTTGGTGGTCGGTTCTAGATAGGAAGAAGAGTTTTGTTTTATGATCTTCCTTTGTTCGGAGTGAACAAGGAAAGGAAGATTGGTAATCTAGGAGGCTTCGACTTTTGGAAGATCGTCGCCCACACGACGTCCAAAAGGAGGAAGGACATACAATAGAAGATCAAGAGATATAACAATAGGTATAATCTTGTTTATTTTTATTAGTGTTCTTTTGTATTATGTCTATAATTGTTTTTCAATTATATGCATGTTGTATGTGGTTGTTTACTTTATGTATGTGGTTAAATATACTTGGACCCCGAACATAAACACAAAAGCCGGTGATCCGTACATCGTCTATTCCGTGGCTATTCGTAGAATAGAGGTTGGTTGCTTGAACAACAAGTTTGTTCAAGTGACTACTCTAATCGAATAGCACGACGATGAAACGGTTGCTTGGGTAATCCCTCTTGTCAAGGATAAATTTTTTTATCCGGGGATGTAGAAGGGATTGCCATGAACAAGCGACCGAGTTGAAGTGGGAAGCGAAGTTTCCTACCTTCACATTGTTGGTCTATGATTGCTCTAATGAGACACTTAATGACCCATCTAAATGACATATGCATTAGTGGACCATTTGTATCATCCTATCATCTCACTCATTGCTATGTTCTCAATCAAGTAAGCCTTATAGTGGGATGTGAGATGTATCTAAAGGTATTTATACTTAACCAAAATTTCATGCAATTCTACCCATGGTTAAGTATCATCCTAAAAACCCAATCATGAACATGCATCAAGAATTATCAATCATGATAATAAATCATCAATTATTGCATATCATGATTATAAATCACTAATTACATATCATGATCATAAGATATAAAATTAAGCATGAATCATGATTCAAGCATTCAATTTATGGGTTATACATTATCATCACCCAACACTATGTTAAAAATTTATAACACACACCATCCTAAGTCAACCATTCAATATGATATAAGTAAAGTCCACTTATGGTTGACTAACCTAGGGTTTTCCTAACCCTTAAGGATGAATTTGGGAACCCAATACAAATTCTTTCCCATAGGGTTCACTAAAAATTCCTTAGGGATCCATTTTCTAGCTTCCATTTTATTCTTAGCTTGACTCCTAGCAATTAGGCAATGGTAGGCCTTTTCATTTTTGTTTCCCTTATATCCTAGGCCTTTCTTATTAAAACTTGACCTTTGGCTCCCTATGATCATGTTCAAAGTGTTGGAGCCTATAGGGAATTTCTCTAAGGCCTTAGTTAAATGATCTACCTTTTCCCTTAAGACTTTGTTTTCATCCATACATGCATCACTAACATTAAGAGGAATGTAATCATTTTGTGAGCATGTATTTTCTAGTTTTTCCTCTAGGAATTTAATTTTATTTTGCATGCATTATTTCTCTTTTTAGCCCTAAACAAGTCCTTAGTTAAACTAGTAATCATTGAAATTACTTCATGGGAGGGTAGTTTCGTTACCTTACTCACCCAATCCCCTTCCGATGATGAGGATGAAGATGAGGACGCTCCCCCTTCACTTGAGCTCTCCACCTCGATAGTGCTTCTTTTTTCTTCCTCAGAGGAGGTGGAGTCCAAATCATCTATCCCCATTAAGGCAGGGTTTGTGAAGGCTTCTTCTTCTTCGGATGATGATGACGGATCATCCCATGTAGCCTTGTGTGCCTTAGCCTTCCCTTTCTCCTTGGTTTTCTTTTCATCCTCCTTCTTCTTGCTCCCCTTCTTCTTTTCTTCTTTCTTCCTCCTTTCTTCTTTGCTCTTGTTCAAGAGGGGACAATCATCCCTTATATGTCCCTCTCCTTGGCAATTGTAGCAAATGATTTTTTGCCTCGGCCTTCTCCTCCTATCATTAGATTTGTTAAATTTAAAACTTTTCAAAGCACGTCTTACCTTCCTTACCATGTATGCTTCTTCCGTGCTATCCATGGATGAGGAAGAGGAGTCTTCATTGGATGAGGAGGGTGAAGGCATCTTCTTCTTCTTTCCCTTCTAGGCTATTAGTGCTACTCCCCTTGATTGGCTCCTTGGTTCTTCTACTATGCCTTCAAGTCGTGTTTCATGTAATTCCATAGTAGAAAAGAATTCATCTAGAGTACTTACCTCTAGATTCTTGGAAATGTAGTAGGAGTCCACCATGGAGCTCCACTTTGAGGACTGAGGAAAGGCATTTATAGCCTTTATGATCATATCCCGGTTGGAGAGCTTTTCACCTACACTAGACAATCCATTAATTATTTCTTTGAATCTAGAGTGTAATGATAATACCTTCTCCCCTTTATCGAGTTTGATGTTGTTGAGTTGGGAGCGAAGAAGGTCTCTTCTTGCAAGCTTCGCCTTGGAAGTGCCTTCATGAAGTTCTACCAATCTTTTCCACATTTCCTTGGCGCTTGCACATTCTTCAATTTGGTTTATTTCTTGTTGGGGGAGCACATTTAAAAGGTGGTGTTTGGCCTTTGAGTTTGCAAGGTGCTCCTCCCTTTGCTTCTTGGTCCACCTTGATTTTTTGAAATGGATTTTGATATCATGTTAATAATGGAATCCTAACATCATCATATAGTTACAAAACATAGCATAGAAACCTTAAAAACATGGCTTGGCCGAATGGATCTTGGTGGCTATTAGGGTTAACTTTTGTCCTAATCCATTTTAAATCCTAACATCATCATATAGTTACAAAACATAGCATAGAAACCTTAAAAACATGGCTTGGCCGAATGGATCTTGGTGGCTATTAGGGTTAACTTTTGTCCTAATCCATTTTAAATCCTAACATCATCATATGGTTACAAAACATAGCATAGAACTTCATTGAAACCTTAAAAAAAACATGGCTTAACCGAATGTATCTTGGTGATTTCTACACAAAACGATCAACCGGTAGCTACTCGTATGCAGGTGAGGGATACTTACATCCTTCGCTTTGCTTGTAGTGGGAAGATGACCTAAGGAACCAAACCTAGCCCTTGCTTCTTGCTTGGATGAGTTTCGGCCAAGGGATGAAAATGGAGAGGGAGAGCTCTAGGATTCGATGAGGAAGAAGAAGAGAAGGAGAAAACAAATTTGCTAACTCATGCCCTCATCCACCCCATTTATTCACTTAAAGAGTCCCTTAATCTTCCTCACACCTAACTATAATTACCCATATCCTTCTAATAATAAAATCCTATTGGGCTTCTGGTTAGTGGATGCATCTATAGGGTTTGGTTACTTCTAGAGGTTTGGGGTTCAATTCCTAGGTCTTGCATCCCTTTTTGGCTTATTTTCTTTTATTTTTGAAAAGGCCCACATAAAGCCCATTATCATCAAACCAAAAATTCTTGTAAAATTGCTAGGAATTTTGCGGGCGTTACATGATGGCTATCAGTCGACTGATGGTCAAGGATCAACTTCGAGGAGTCAAGCTTTATCACCTCATTTCAAGGGGCTTTGTGCCTAGTTTTGATTGGCTGAAGATCCACTCGATGAGGGGCTCAAAAACTATAAAAGGAGGACTTCTCTAAAGGTTTTTTCATCAATTCAAAAGTGCCCTAAAGCCTCCGTAACATGATGACACTCCAACGACTCCACGATGACGAAGTGCTACAGAAACACCGATGACACAAGCTCAAGCCTCCATCCATTTGGTCGTCGATAAAAGTCTTTTAAGTCGTCCATTAACTCTTGTATTTAATTTCTATTCTATGAGCTTTTATTGCAACGAGGAGAGGGGGAGTGTCCCTCTACCTCAAGCTTTGTTTTTTTTTTTTGTGTATTCGATTAACTTCTACCTTCAACGAGGAGGAGTTCGTTAGTAATTTTCCCTCCGTGAGTGGTCAAGGACCACTAGGGCCTTGGAGTAATGGCGAGGCTACAGAATCAAGTAAAATCCTATCGTGTTCATTTTATCTTTCCACTGCATTTACTTGTGTTTTGAAACGAATTCGATGAAAAGCTTTTATCGCTATTCACCCCCCTCTAGCGATCCGCTCGATCCAACAATTGGTATCAGAGCCGGGGGCGCTAAGATCTGGTGAAACCACTGATCTAGCATTGTCTTTTGATTTCTTTTTCATTTAATTTTTGATTTTACAAGCTTTTATTCATTCCTCCCACACTACTAATCCAAGACGCAAGTCTTGGAACATTTTTCTTGTTTTTGTCTTTACTAGATTTCATTTTCCTTTCTTCTTCTTACCTTTTGTGTCAAATGGCCCATCTCTTTTAGCACCGTCCGACCTCCGTTTTACAACGGAGATGATTTTCGTTACTGGAAAGGTCGGATGGAATGCTTTCTCAAAACCCAAATCGAGATGTGGATCATAATCCAAACGGGATTCACACTTCCGATTAATGAAGGTGGTGAATCTTTGGGTTATGACCAATGGACCAATGCCACGAAAAGGCAAGTAGAAGTCGACACAAAAGCAATGCAAATCCTCCAATGTGGTCTATCAAAGGAGGAGCTCAACCGCATCAACCCCTTCATCAGTGCAAAGGATCTCTGGACAAAGCTAGTGGAGCTACACGAAGGGACCGATGAAGCCAAGGTATGTAAGCGTGATCTTCTTTTCAATAGGTTGTATAATCTAAAAATGCAGGAACACAAGACAGTGATGCAACTGCACGCTTGAGTTCAAGATATCGTCAACAACCTACACGCAATCGGACAAAAGGTCGAAAACTATGACCTTATTAGGTACGTACTAAACTCGTTTCCTAGGACCACCCTATGGGCATCCATGGTCGATGCCTACAAGGTCTCTAAGGATATTTCAAAACTTAGATTAGATGGATTATTTTCGGATTTCAAACTCCATGAACAGTCCAACTTGGAACCCGAGAAGGGTATAGCACTTTTTGCAGGTTCGAAGAAGAAGACTGTGAGCAAGCCACCCCCGAAGGAGGAAGAAGATGAGTATGAGTCGGAGGTCGACCCAGAAATGGAGACTGAACTAGTTAACCTAGTTCGGAGGATGGTCAAGGGCCGAAAGTGAACCGTCACTCGACCCAACGAAGGTAAGCCTAAAAGTTCTAATGTTAGGTGTTACAAATGCAACAGGTTTGGACATAGATGTAAACTCACAAGAAACATGATGGCCGTCAAGAATAAGAAATAGTGAATCTCCGATAGATACTTGGTGAGTAAGATCAAGAAAAGATTAGTCACGACTCAATAAGTGCATTTGAATGGTACGTTGGAAGAGTAAGACAAGTCATGGAAAGTCCAAGTGGGACACTTAGCATTTGGGAAAAGTCCAAGCATGGGTCTTGGCATGTAAAGTCCAAGCATGAGTCTTGGCAAGGAAAGTCCAAGTCTTGAGTACTCGGCATGGGAAGTCCAAGCATGGGTCTTGGCAAATGAAAAGTCCAACATGGGTTGACAAGGAAAAGTCCAAGGGGATTGATATTGGTGGCGTAAAGTCCAAGCGGAGTCTTGGCAGCGTAAGTCCAATGTGCTTTGGCGGTGTAGACATCGTTAGCATGACATAGCCGATGGAATCACCTGAAGGCTAGCACGATGGATGAACAAGTCATGGATGACTTGGAGGGATCCGTGAGGCGTGAGGCTGATGGAGGTGGCTAGAAGGCTTAGGTCTAGGCTAAGGGTGGTCTAGCAAGTATGGGGGAACCATACTTGGGCTAAAACCTCATGTTTGAGGTGTGCTAGTCGACTGGTGTCATGTGGAAGTCGACTGGCCTGAGTCAACTAGGGTTTGACTGCGAGAAGTGGCCTAGCGATTGCGGAGGTGGGCGGTCGGTGATGGTCTCGGCGATCGGCGATCGTGTGATCGATCGGTGGTACTCAGTCGACCGCAGAATGAGTCGAAACTCATTGGTCAGTGAGGACTCCATCGATCGGCCCGATGATCATGATCAGTCGACTGATGATGGATCCGTTGGACTTATCCAGCGTGGATCTAGTCGTTGTCTCACGACAACAGTGGCATCAGTCGACTGATGGTCCCGATCAGTCGACTGATCGACTTTTTCAAGCACAGGTTGAAGCTTTATAAGGAGCTCGTGATAGAGGAAAATCCAAGCAATTTCTTGGACGTTTTTGAGGTAATTTGCTGCTGCAAATCAGGGTCTTCAACCACGGTTCAAGCGATCAACAAGCAAGCAATCTAAAGGCATTTGTAAAGCATTTTCTTTACTTGTAGTGCATTGTATTTCATCTTATTTGCTTGTTGTTATTTGATTATTGTTGTAATCATATTGTACGAGGTTTCTCCGCCTCCGGATTATTCCGAGAAGGAGTGTTTATTAGTGTTTGCGTGTGCATCACTAGAGCTCGTAGAGCTCGATCCGTGGAGTAGGAACCTTGAGGTTCCAAACCACGTTATATCATTGTCTTTGCGTTGTTGTTTATTTCGTTATTTCTTTCATTACTATTTCGCTACGCGCTAACGAAATTGTAGAGACGAACGCAAATGAATTCCATCATCGAACGATCACACGACGCTATTCACCCCCCTCTAGCGACCTCAAATCTCCTACAATTGGTATCAGAGCCTGGGGCTCTTCTATGGACTAACCGCCGGGAGCTAAGACAAAGACACTAGAGGGTGAAGATGGAAGTCCAAGAACAATTAGGTTGGGACATCAACACACCAGTGCCCTACACCCTATACAGACGAGAAGGCTTCAATTCTTGGAAGAGAAGAATTGAAGACTTTATTATGATGAGAGATTTTGAGGAATGGTCCATTTTGATGGATGGATTTGAATATCCAAGAGGACCAAGAGGTGGATTCCTCAAAAAGAAGAGATGGACCGAAGAACAAGTTCAAGCATCTGAGAAAAATGATAAGGTGATAAAAATTTTAGTTGACTTAATGCCTAACAATATCTTGTGTATGTTAGGTAATTATGTAGGTGCTAAAGAGTTATGGAGCCAAGTGGCAAAACTCCATGAAAACTCATTATCGGTCCAAGAAGAAGAAGAAGAAGAGGAGTGCTCACCCTCTCAAGCTCAAAAGGAAGCAAGTACATCGTCATCCAAAGAGCTTGAGGATTGAGGTTGATAGGAATCAACCTCCGAATCGGTGGAAGAAGAGGCGACCTCCACCTCTAGGATTGAGGGGGAGGAGATTAGGGCATCCTCAATACCGGAGCAACAAGAAGAATTATCTACATCCGGTAGAGAGGAAGAGCAAGCTCAAGAATCCACTCCGACCATCACAATCACCCTAGGTAACTCGAGCATTTCAAATAATAATAAAATTCATATTATATGCTTTGAGTGTAGGGAGCAAGGACACTACAAGAGTAAGTGTCCTAAAGAAGGTTAAGAAGACTTCACCCGCCCAAAAGTGAAGGAGACCGGTGCCTCAATAAAAGAGCAAGGAGAGTGATTTGCTTCAAATGCGACAAAGGACATTAGAGTCAATGCCCAAGGGGGAAAGAAAAGGGGCATCACATGTAGGGGGAGCTAAGGCTAACCCTAAGGTAAATTTAAACAATGTTTTTTCTTTCAATTATAGGCAAAAGCATGCTAGAACTAACTTTAGCAATCTTGCTATTTATCATAAAGACCATGCTAGGAATAACAAATATATTTGTTTAGGTGCCAAAAATGTTAATATTTCAAAGAAGGAGAAATTTGGGACTAATGTCCCTAAAATAATTTATCTAAGGACAAACCTAGGTCAAATAACTCAAGACCAATTCTACCTAGGAAACAATTAGAAAGGTACAAGAACACTTAGGTCTTAATCCTAAATGAACTAGGCATATGCCTAGGAAGAACCATGCCCATGGTTTAAATCAAAATTCTAAAATTGAGCAATTAGAATTAGAGAACCAAGCCTTAAGATCAAGGCTTGAAAAACTTGAAAAGACCCTTAGGGATATACAAAATCAATTTAAAGGTCAAATGATCAAAAGTCAAGGTCCAAAAGTCAAAGTCAACACCTAGGACCTAAGAGTCAAAAGTCAACCAAGGGCAAGCAAGGTTTGGGTCACAAACCTAAGCCTAAGGTGACTTACCATAGTGTTCCATTTGATTATGGAACACAAACTAGGTCTAGGAAGACCAAGGTCAATAGGAAGTCATCCTAAGATTGACCAAAGGTTGTGCCTAGTGGCTAGGGTTTCTAGGAAACCTAGGGTGGCCACTAAGAAGGTTATTAGGAGGAGTTACCCCTAAGGTTAACCATGGCAAGACCCAAATGACCAAGGCTAACAAGCCTAGGAGGGTCATTAGGAAGGTATCTAGGGAGTTTATCCCTAAGGAATACCTAATTAACCCTAGGAGCTCAAATAGATTTTGGGTTTCTAAGAGCGTGATTGATTCACGCTAGGTGGGTTTAGGGTGTCCCAACCTTGATTGGATGGGTAGTTAACTCAACCATGACAAAGGTGGCATTTTAGGTCATTTTCAAGGTTATGGTTACCTTGGAAATACATTTGAGCTTTAATCCTAAAAGATTTTAGGATGTGCCAATATTATTTGAGAAGTTTGATTAGCACTTAAATTGGCACAACTTAGGTTTAGAGGTTAGTGTGTCATTTTAGGTTTTTGGCACACTAGGGAGATTAGTAGTAATATGGCAAAATATACTTAATCATATCAAATGACAACTAATATTAAAATTTAGGTATTATATACCTTGATATCTCATTTGTCATGCTTTGATTTGTCATATGCTATGACATGACATCATGTTTATTTTTATCATTTATATGTCATGGTTATGTTTAGGAATTAGAATTGAATGTCATGAGTTTAAGTTTTATATCATATGTCATGACATCACGATCATTGGCCATGTTTTTATTTTACTATCATTATGCCATGATCATTTCATGCATTTAAATTAATGAAAATTAATTTAAGGACTTTGGCATGACTTGGAGTCTCATTCATAAGGGAATCAAGTAGGGTTGCCTTAGAAAATGCATGAAACCCTAGATTAAATGAACCAAAACCCGCATCTCACATCCAATTGACATGTATGTGTATTTATACACCCTAGATACATGTGAGATGCTAGGATATGAGTTGAGTTCAAGGTGCATAGTTTTTGCATCTAGATGGACTATAACTCATCTAATTTCATTGGTGGATCATTGGGAAAGCTTGTGTACAAGTTATGTACATTGAGCCCAAGGAACATGATCCAATATAAGGTTTTGAAAATATTTTAAAATCATTTTGAAAAATCTTAGTGAAGTCTATCTTTTGATAGCAATCATCATTGATGAGATTGATACAAAGTGAGCCAAAACTTAGAAGTTTTCTTCACTTTTGAATTTTGTATCAATTTCAGTATTTTATGGGTAAAATAATTTTCAAATATTTTTCACCCATTGTATTGACTATAAGTAATATACGTATCAAATTTCGTGATTTTTTGATATACGTAGAATTACTTATGATTTTCTGAAATTCGATTCTGATAATTGAAATTCGGAAATTTCAGTTATCAGTCGACTGCCCTTGGTGGCAGTCGACTGATGTGAGTGGCAGTCGACTGGTAGCTGACAGAGTCGACTGCCAATGCTGATTTCGGGAAAACTAGGTTTGTTTAGCCCGTGTTCAGCTGTGGTTAAGGTCCCTAACCACTCATAATCCTAGGATATGCTTTGGGAAGCATTAGAAAGGGTGAAAATCCATTGGATATAGATTAGGAGAGTTGTTTAGGGTTTGTCTCAAATTTAAGGTGTTGGAAAGTTCAATGTTGAATTTCTAACCTTATCTTTGATGGTTTAGAGTTCCTATTGGCTTAGGGACTTCCCAAGGACATTGTTGGTGCAATGGTCAAGGGGGAGCAAGCCTTTAGGGGGAGTTATCCATCTTGGGATGATGGAAGTGTTTTTCTTCTTGAAGGGGAGAAGTTATGGGAAAAGGACATCAATTGGGAAAATTGATGGGATTTTGAGAGACCCAATTTGGAAATTGGGAGAGTGGATAGGATTGTCTTTCTTGAGTGATATGAGACTTATCACTAGGAAGATGGTAGGCATCCTAGGTATTTTTGGATCAAGGGGGAGATTGTAAGATCTCATTGGGACATGAGACATTGACCTCCTTGGAGAGATAACCTTTTTGATGTATGTCAAAAAGGGGGAGAAGGTAAAATTACCAATTTAGAATAATTGGTAAGGGATTTGAGTTAGTGGTCTAACTCAATGGTTTGTTTGGTTTTTGTCAAACATCAAAAAGGGGGAGATTGTTGGTGCAATCGACCCAGGTCATGATTGACCAGGACTCGAGTTTGACTCGAGTGATGTTTTGATGTTTCAACAAAAACATATGACAATGTGATTGTCATGGGAAAGTCCAAGTCATGGGTAATTGGCATGGAAAGTCCAAGTGGGAAACTTGGCATTTGGGAAAAGTCCAAGCATGGGTCTTGGCATGTAAAGTCCAAGCATGAGTCTTGGCAAGGAAAGTCCAAGTCTTGAGTACTTGGCATGGGAAGTCCAAGCATGAGTCTTGGCAAATGGAAAGTCCAACATGGGTTGACAAGGAAAAGTCCAAGGGGATTGATATTGGCGGCGTAAAGTCCAAGCGGAGTCTTAGCAGGGTAAGTCCAATGTGCCTTGGCGGTGTAGACACCGTTAGCATGACATAGCCGATGGAAGCACCTGAAGGCTAGCGTGATGGATGAACAAGTCATGGATGACTTGGAGGGATCCGTGAGGCGTGAGGCTGATGGAGGTGGTTAGAAGGCTTAGGTCTAGGCTAAGGGTGGTCTAGCAAGTATGGGGGAACCATACTTGGGCTAAAACCTCATGTTTGAGGTGTGCTAGTCGACTGGTGTCATGTGGCAGTCGACTGGCCTGAGTCAACTAGGGTTTGATCGCGAAGTGGCCCTAGCGAGTGCGTGAGGTCGGTCGGCTCGGCGATCTGATCGATGTGATCGTCGTGGTACTCGAGAAATCGACCACAGAATGGAGTCGAAACTCGACTGGTCGAGTGAGGACTCCATCAGTCGATTAATGGTCATGATCAGTCGACTGATGATGGATCCGTTGGACTTATCTAGCGTGGATCTAGCCGTTGTCTCATGACAACAGTGGCATCAGTCGACTGATGGTCCCGATTAGTCGACTGATCGACTTTTTCCAGCACAGGTTGAAGCTTTATAAGGAGCTCGTGATGGAGGAAAAACCAAGCGATTTCTTGGACGTTTTTGAGGCAATTTGCTGCTGCAAATCAGGGTCTTCAACCACGGTTCAAGCGATCAACAAGCAAGCAATCTAAAGGCATTTGTAAAGCATTTTCTTTACTTGTAGTGCATTGTATTTCATCTTATTTGCTTGTTGTTATTTGATTATTGTTGTATTATATTGTACGAGGTTTCTCCGCCTCCGGATTGTTCCGAGAAGGAGTGTTTATTAGTGTTTGTGTGTGCATCACTAGAGCTCGTAGAGCTCGATCCGTGGAGTAGGAACCTTGAGGTTCCGAACCACGTTATATCATTGTGTTTGCATTGTTGTTTATTTCGTTATTGCTTTCATTACTATTCTGCTGCGCGCTAACGAAATTGTAGAGACGAACGCGAACGAATTCCATCATCGAACGATCACACGACGCTATTCACTCCCCTCTAGCGGCCTCAAATCTCCTACACTCTTTACAGTGCGATTAAATTCTTAACTTGGAAGTTAGCTAAGTCCGAGTCCAAGGTCAAGACCTTGGTTGAGGACGTTAAACTCCTCAAACACGAGGTCTCCCTAACCTCTTCGACTAGTCAAGTTCGAGAGGAGGACTTAACTCGGGTTGAAAAGCCCAAAGTTGAGAACTCACTCTTGAAAAGTCAAGTCGAAGATCTTAGGAACACGTTGGAAAGGTTTACTTTGGGATCCAAAGGACTTGACCTCCTACTTGGATCACAAAGAGCCGTGTACAACAAGGCCGGACTAGGGTTTAGCTCAAATACGACCAATAAATCGTATATGTCGATTGTAAGTCGACATAAAAAATGTGTCCAAGCATGAGTCTCTAAGACCGCTTTGATTTCAAACTTAGGATCCAACTAGTACTGGGTTTCCAAGGACCAAATCCATTATGTGGAGAGACCGAACCGATTCAACAGTCCAGGGGGAGCCAGTACAAAAAATTTTTGTGCTCTAACTTAGAAATTGCATGCTTAGGTCCTTTATTTTTTTTATTTTTCTTTTTAGAATGGTTAGATAGGACTATAACTCATCAATACTTGATAACATAGTACTAGGACGCGGCGAGATGATAGTATGCTAGGAAAGCAGAGTTTCGTGTATTCGGGCTAGATAAGGTGTATCTAGTTCGGTGCACTTGACTGAGTGAAACTAGCTGAAGCTACCTCGCCATATCCTAGACTAGTTAGACCAGGAAGTGGTCTTAAGTGAGTCAAGTCTCTATTTTCTTGAAATTGGCTTTGTCTAAGGAAGTGGTCATTTTTCCAATCAAAGAAGGCCCCTGTGCCTCGCCACGACCTGGAAGCCATGATCTTGAAAAAGTGACTTGATGAGCTTAAGGTCAAATCCGAATCTAACGCAAGGTTGACAAGTGTTCAAATCATTAAATTCAAATCAAGTAAAATTGGAAGTCATCTCACAAGAACATATAAGGATAACATGCTTGATCATGTAGACATGGGTGAGATAATTTAGGTTTAATAATTTACAACCAACTTTTAGCAATTCCAATATCTGATCCAACTACCTTGTGTGTAGGATCAATGGATGTTGGACAGTGGTTGCTCCTGACACATGATTAGGGATCAACTCAAGTTTTTGAAACTTCGATTCAAACGACAAGGATCGGTAGCCTTCGGAAATAATGGCAAGCTCAAAATCATCGGATCAAGTGATATTGAGCTCAACTCAAACTTTATTATTCAAAATGTTTTATTGGTAGAAAATTTCCAATATAATTTACTTAGTGTACGCCAATTGTGTGATAATAACTATAAGGTCATATTTCTAGAAAATGAATGCGTAATTAAAACAAATGAAACCTCTAAAACAATTCTTAAAGGAACTAGAAATAACAATATTTATACTATTAATTTAACTAACTCCTCAACCAAGTGTCTTATGACACGGCAAGAGGAATCTTGGTTGTGGCACTGACGACTCGGTCACTCGCACCCAAGACTCATCCACAAGATGAGTCAGAGTGACTTAGTTAGAGGTTTGCCTAACCTCAACAACTTGGATAATAAAATATGTAATGCTTGTCAACAAGGTAAACAATCTAGGACACAACATCAACTAACTAATCAAGAACGAACCAAAAGTGTTCTTGAGCTCCTACACATGGATCTATTTGATTCACACGGAGCTAAGTCACTTAATGAGTCAAGTGCAACTTAGTCATAATTGACGACTATTCTAGATTTACTTGGGTTAGGTTCATCAAACACAAAAGTGATACCCTAGATCAATTAATCAACCTATTTAAACTAATAGAAAATCAACAAAACCTTAAAATCAAAAGACTTAGGAGTGATCATGGTGGTGAATTCGAGAACCACGGGTTTACAGAATTTTGTAACCTAAATGGATACCACCATGAGTTCTCATGCCCTAGAATCCCATAACAGAATGACCTAGTAGAACGAAAAAATAGAATCCTACAAGAAGCCGCTAGGACAATGTTAAACGAGTATAACCTACCCGATAGGTTTTGGGCAGCGTTAAAATAGGATTCTTATGGTAAAGAGGCACCTTAAGACCTCGTACGAGATTTATCACGATAAAATACCTAACATCAAGTACTTTAGGGTATTTGGATGTAAGGTACATATCTTAAACACTAAGGATTACCTAGGGAAATTCACATCCAAAACCTCTACCGGAATCTTTCTAGGATACTCGACTACGAGTAGAGCCTATAGGGTATATAACCATGACACCCTTAGAGTCGAAGAGACTATTAATGTAGTGTTTGATGAAGGAAACGAACCTACAAAACCTCTAGCAATCCCAATTAGCGAGCCGATTCATACCAGACTCGACTCCGATCTTGAGATCGAGTCTAGTATTAATCCTAACCTAAGTCAACCAAGTCATCCTATCGACCAAGTAATAGGTGACTCTAACCTAAGTCAAACTAGGACTCAAACAAATCGTCCTATCGACCAAGTGATAGGTGATCCAAGCCTAGGAGTTCGAACTAGAGCTTCATACCGAAACCTTAGTCAAATCTCATTGATTTCCAAAATTGAACCCAAAACCATTGACCAAGCTCTTCTTGATCCCGATTGGATTATTGCAATGCAAGAAGAGCTAGCTCAATTCACTAGGAATGAAGTATGAGAATTAATACCACCACCTAAAGATAAAACAATCATTGGAACAAGGTGGGTGTTTCAAAATAAACTTGATGATAAAGGTGAAGTAGTTAGAAATAAAGCTAGATTAGTCGCTAAAGAATTTAGTCAAGTCGAAGGTTTAGATTATGACGAAACCTATGCCCCAGTAGCTAGATTCCATCTGAATGTTATTAGCATATGTTGCACATCGAGGATTTAAGTTGTTTCAAATGGATGTAAAGTCAACATTCTTGAATGGATATATTAAGGAAAAGGTTTATGTTAGCCAACCCCCCGACTTCGAAAGTCTAGATAAATCCGACCATGTCCTTAGATTAAAGAAAGCTCTCTATGGACTCAAACAAGCTCCTCAAGCTTGGTACGAGAGACTTTCGATTTATCTTAAGTCCAAAGGATTTAACCAAGGTTTAGTCGACCCAACCCTTTTCTTAAAAACCATAGGGAAAGACATATTCATAGCCCAAATCTACGTAGAAGATATCATCTTCGGAACCACCAACTCGATCCTACTAAACGAGTTCATCTCACTTATGAAAAGTGAATTTGAAATGAATTTAGTAGGTGAGTTGAGTTTCTTCTTAGGTCTACAAATTAAACAAACTAAAGATGGAATATACTTACACCAACGCAAATATACTAGGGAATTAATTAAACATTTTGGAACAAGACGCTAAAATTATTAATACTCCAATAGCAACAAATGTAAATATAGGAGAAGATGTAACCGGAAATTCAATTGACTTAAAATACTATAGGAGCATGATAGGGGGTCTCCTTTACTTAACTGCGAGCCGACCTGATATCTTATTTGTAGTAAGTATGTGCGCAAGGTTCCAAATCTGTGCCAAGAAATATCACCTAACTCTAGTTAAGTGTATCCTTAGATATCTAAAGGGTACACTTAATGTCGGTATTTGGTACCCTAGATCTACCGAGTTCGAACTAATCGACTACTCCAACTCGGATTATGCCGGTAGTAAGCTCGATAGAAAGAGTACGAGTAGTTGTTGTCAACTTCTCAGCTCGAGTCTAGTGAGTTGGTGCAGTAGAAAGCAACACTGTGTTGCCTTATCTACCACCGAAGCCGAATACATCGCGATGGGTGAGTGTGTCACTCAGCTTCTTTGGATGAAGCACACTCTACGAGATTTTAAGTTAGACTTTACAAACACTAAAATTCACGTAGATAACATTAGCTCAATTAACCTAACTAAAAATCCAATATGTCACTCTAGGACCAAACATATAGAGGTCAAATACCATTTCATTTGGGAACATGTGGCCAACGGAGCCAATACAACTCGAATACGTCGAATCAAAGTCCAACTTGGCAAATCTATTTACTAAACCCCTACCCGAAGCTGAATTCAGTCTACTAAGATGAAAATTAGGCATGTGCGTAATAGAGTAGGACCTACATTCTTTTTATATACTCTAGTATTTACTTTTCTTTTTATATTAATGGAACTAGCTTAGGGCACACCCTAGATATCATGCACCTATAGATTTAAGGAACCAATACATCTCACAACACATAAGACTAATGTGTTTGTGTACTTAGCCACGTAGATGGGCGTGAGATGTTAGGACCTTACTCCTGATTCCAGATGTAGAGCTAGTGCATCACCATGAACCACGGAGTATAATCATATATATTAACCGACTCTGACCAGGACTTGTTGATCTTTCATATCAATCAAGTCAAATAAGAGTTGAACATTTAATAGATGAGCTTATTTTTAGTATATTATTTACAAAATAATATGGAACATCCTTGGACTTGGAACTTAAATTTAATACTTATTTTTTTTTTCAAAAACCCTCTTTCCGATTTATGGAAAAAGGGGGAGAAAAGGCCAAAGTTAAGCTGGGATCAATTTTTTTTTGATAACTTAGCAACTTAATTCTATATTCTTATGACTAAACATTAATATTTTACTTGAGAAAGGGGGAGAAAGGCCAAGTTAAGATATCTTCTTAATACTAAGGTCAACTTTAAGTAACTGTTAATTACTTAAACTCTTCCTAAATAGCAAACATCAAGGGGGAGGATTAAGATCGTCTTTCAAGACTCATCCTCGGTCAAGGAGGAGGTTTCCTCAAGGGGGAGTACTTGGAAGAAGATCTCTATTACTCCTACTTAATCTTTGAATCTTCATTATTATTCTTCATGCATATTATTTCCTTAACTTTGTATGTGGGTTTGCCATATATCAAAAAGGAGGAGATTGTTGGTGCAGTGGGCACCTAAGTCGAACATGAGTTTTGATTATAGCAAATGATACAAAGTTAAACTCATATCGTTATCTCACGAGCTGAATCGAGTGTGCAAAAAAATGTTAAAGTTGGAGCTAAAGGCTAGCGACACCTGGAGAAAGCCGCAGTGGTCGGGCGACACTCGAGTGACTTCGGAGGGAGCCAAAGGAATCGAGTGGAAGGCCGGAAGCGAGAGCTACAAAGTAAGTATCGAGGTAAGCTCGTGTGTGTGAGTGTAAGTGAGGTTGTATCCTCCTTATGGGGATGGTATTAAGCATAGATCCGACCAAAGACATCCCATGGATGGTCTAGGTCGAGATCGGATGGTCGGTGACCGTCGAAATTATGTTTTTATTAAGCTGACTTGTGATTTCAGCAAGCATCAGTCGACTGCACACAAGAGCCACTCGACTGCCTTCATCAATCGACTACTGAGGGTTGCGACTCGACTAACGCTGCCATCAGTCGACTGATGATGACCATCAGTCGACTGATGGTCAAGGATCAACTTCGAGGAGTTAAGCTTTATCACCTCATTCCAAGGGGCTTTGTGCCTAGTTTTGATTGGCTGAAGATCCACTCGATGAGGGGCTCACAAACTATAAAAGGAGGGCTTCTCTAAAGGTTTTTTTCATCAATTCAAAAGTTCCCTAAAGCCTCCGTAATGTGACGACACTCCAACGACTCCACGACGACGAAGTGCTACAAAAACGCCGACGACACAAGTTCAAGCCTCCATCCATTTGGTCGTCGGTAAAAGTCTTTTAAGTCGTCCATTAACTCTTGTATTTAATTTCTATTCTACGAGCTTTTATTGCAACGAGGAGAGGGGGAGTGTCCCTCTACCTCAAGCTTTGGTTTTTTTGTGTGTATTCGATTAACTTCTACCTCTAACGAGGAGGAGTTCGTTAGTAATTTGCCCTCCGTGCGTGGTCAAGGACCACTAGGACCTTGGAGTAGTAGTCATAGGCTACGAACCAAGTAAAATCCTATCGTGTTTATTTTATCTTTCCATTGCATTTACTTGTGTTTTGAAACGAATTCGACGAAAAACTTTTATCGCTATTCACCCGCCCCCCTCTAGCGATCCGCTCGATTCAACATTGGCAGCATAAGTCCAAATGTACTTTGACAATATACACCCGATTAGCATAACAATAGACGATAGAAACATCTGAAGGCTAGCGTATGGATGAATAAGTCATGGATGACTTGGAGAGATCCGATTGGTGTGAGGCTGATGGAGGTGGCTAAAAGGCTTAGGCCTAGACTAAGGATGGTCTATCAAGTATGAGGACATCATACTTAAGTTAAACCTCATATTTGAGGTTTATCAGTCGATTGGGGTTATGGACTAGTCAATTAGTCAAGTATTTTGACACACTGGGCAGCCTAGTCGATTCTGAGCAATCAACTTGAATTATGACAAGTCGATTGGTCAGCAATCGACTGCGGGGCGCGTAGCCTTGGTAGTCGACTACTAGCCTTGGGCAGTCGATTGACAGTGCAGTAGTCAACTGCTAGGGTTTGACAGTCGACTGATTGACTATCCGTTTGAATTTTTGTAGCATGGATTAAGCCGTTGTCTTACAATGGCTATAGGAGCAATCGATTGATGGGTGTGGATAATCGACTACTAGGCTAAAATCAGTCCGAGTTGTATCTTTATAATAAATTCAAAAAAGAGGATTTTGGCATTGGTTCTAAGGGAGATTTGAGGTGGAGTTCTAGTGCATTTCAGGGACTTTTGTCCAAACAACCAATAAGTAAAGCATTCAAAGCCATCTTTTGTAAAATCTTCTTTATATTGTTGTTGCATTTTATTTGTATTTGCTTGTATTTCTTTTTAATTGTTGTAAGAATTGTTCTAAGAGGTTTTCTCCACCTCCCTGAGTGTTTCTGAGAATGAGAGGTTGATTAGTGGTGGCGTGCATAACTAGAGCTCATTTGAGCTCAACCCGTGGAGTAGGAACTCTAGGTTCCGAACCACATTACATCTTATTTTTGTGGGTGTGTTTTGCGTGTTTTTCTTTGTTTTAGTTTATACTTTATTATTTCCGTTGTACATACTAATGAATTTTAGAGATGAACGCGAACAAATTCTATAGAACAAAGCATAACGTTATTCAGCCCCCCCTAGCGCATCATCAATGATCCTTCACATATAAGATAACACTATAATTTAACTTTGAACCTTTACTATTATCAAAATTCAGATTCAATTATCTAGTACTCCTTCACCAACATAAACATAGTGGCCTTCAAGGGTATTTAAATAAACAAGGAATCCATATTGTCAGGTATTGTTTCACAACTTGTATTGAAAATTCAGGGGACCTTGATGAGTCGTTTGCTGCTGCAATTTCAAATGACGGTGAGTTGACTTTAATTGGATGATTGATAGGATGAGGACATGGTACTAATGTTTTTTTCTTTCTATTTTTTTAAAGTCTAAATACAATCCTTTCATATGATAGATGTTGTTGCTGTTGTAATTTCTAGAAATAGAAATTTTGAGGGGTGCGTCCACCCACTAACACGAACTAACTGTTTGGCCTTTCCTCCACTCGTTGTAGCATATGCGCTTGCTGGAACGGTACTTTTTTTTCTTTATTAGTGTTTGTTTCTTTTCTTGTTAGTATATTTACCAACTTACATTAATTCCAATGTTGTAGAATGTGAATCTGCAAAAAAACATGTTAAAATGCTTATAGTAGTAATGAAAAACTCTTCTGTAGCTTTTCACATATCAAATGATACATGGGAACATGCACATTTAAATATAATGTCTATGTTGTAATTATTTTCTTCCCTATTAACAAGTTTGGGCATAATCTATCAGGAAGGTCTTTATTACTTTTGTTTCTTAAAGGAAAATTTTGGAGCTATAAAATAATGATTTGGAAATGAAACATTATCTATTATCTCATGGATCAAACATGTGAATCAAGACTAGATCCATCAGACTATATCCTTTGCTGGGAAAATAAATGACGACCGAGGAACCTTCTAAAAAATGGTCATTTGTTTGTATTCTTCAATGATATGGAAATCTGATATGAGATGAATCTATAGAAATGAAAATTATTTGCCCATTAGATAGTCTTGTTCATATAGGATACACATAACAATGCTGGTAAAATGATACATCTTATAATTGGGGCAAGTTTCCATATACTATATTTAGATCACAAAGGAAGTCTGAAATTTATTTATCTAAATATACAGGATGTTTTTACTTATTAAGATGATATAGAAAGTCTGATATATATTTTTTATCTAAATATACAGAATGTTAGTTTATCTTATTTAATATTTTATCTTACCTTGCAAGTTTTTTTTCAGGTTGACATTGATTTTGAGAAAGAACTGATTGGCCCAGGGAAGGATGGGTAAAACATATATTTCAAGGATATATGGCCATCCACTGAAGAGGTTGCCAAGGTAGATAATTGGATTGCATTCATTTCATTGTGCATAGTTTGCATTTGATGTGGGAAAAACTGACGGCAGGGATCCTACACAATTATTGTGATGGGATTTTAGAAAGAAAAATAGTATCTGTTAGAATATTGTAGATATGATTAGGGATAATTTATTATCCCTAAATATCATTAGGAATAATTATTTATTAGGATAGAATTTGATTTATTCCTAGGATAGGGTTTGATTTATTCTTTTGAATAGGTCATAATCTTGTATATAAATAGGGCTTCTTTCATGTAATAGTTGTATTAGTTATTACACAATAACATGGTATCAGAGCCCTAATTTTTCACCGTTCGCAATCTTCCGCCGCGTTCTTCTCCCGAGCGCGCGTCTCTACGGTCTTCCGCCGCGTTCTTCTCCCGACGCGTCTTTCGCCGCGTTCTTCTTCCTCACGCGGGCAGCTTCCTCACGCGCAACGATCGACGTCTTTCGCCAGCTTCGCCAGCGACGAACCAGCAGAACGCTTCCTCGGCGTTCGTTCAGCAGCAGCTTCGACGCGTCGCGAAGTCACCATCAGCAGCGGCGAAGGAAACGCCAGCGACGACCTCCGCATCCGTCGTCTTCTCTCCGACGCCAGCGAAGCGGTGTGTGGCGACACCGGCGGCGCCGGAACGCTGCGATCGCATCTCTCCGTCTTCTTCTCTCGTTTCTCTCCGGCGCGCGAAGAGTTTGAGAAGGGGAGTGCCCCAGCGGCGCCACCTCGTTACGCGCTTCAGCTTCGCCCACAGAGGGAGAAGATGCAGGCGGTGGAGTTGGTGTGTTGGAGGCGATGGAGTTGGAGCCTAGTGTCAGCGTGGCTGGAAGTCGAAGGCGTGATGTGAACTCGAAGCGATCTGAGCAGTACGAGGAGGTCGACCATGGAGACTCCAACATTTATCAATCGTGTGTCCTGGTCGGTGACAATGATTACACCAAGGACGTCCTTTGCCATTCTTACGCGGTGGAGGTTTGTTGTTATTTCCAGAGACCAATGCTGAAGAGTCAACTGGAACGGAGGATGGTAATGTCAAGACTTTGGTAGGGACACGAAGGAGAGTCGCCCAGGTAGAGTCCATGGTTGCTTCTATGGGGCTGCCCAGGATCTGATCACGAACATGAGAGTAATCTGTGGGCAGACCATATAACGCCAGAGACATAAAAAATTTCTTCCGATTTTCAAGCTCTGCAATAGGAGTGGCCGCAGGTGGGAGCAGGTCATTGAACTCACCGAAGAGACTGATAAGTTGATATAGACTCCTTGACTGGCGGGCATTAAGAATGGTCATGAGGTCATCACAAACTTGATAGAGTCGCCGAGAAGTGTTCGTAAAAAGTTGTTGAGCTTGTATCCAAACATCCTTGCAGGTCTTATGAGTTCGGAAGACATCCCGAAGAGATGGATGGATGGTGGCTCGGATAATGCAACACAACTGAGCATCAACTTTTCTCCATAAAGGACGATCGGCCACTTGAATATCCTCTTCAGTTTGTGTGAGATGCTTTTCATAACCCTGTCCAACAAGCCAAAGCTCAATATAAGAGGCCCAAGAGGAGTAGTTCTTACCATCCAAGAGCTCAGACGAGAGCGGTGCCGTCACATGGTTGGTAAAAATCGGAAACTCCGGCTTCGAAGTATTGGAGGTAGTCATGACGAATGACACAGGTATTGGCTGATCTGTGAGTTACGTAGCGGATTTGACGACGGACAGCAAGGCGTGCTGTGGAGATGATGGTTCGCTCACACGGCGAGAGTTTTACCAATGGATAGCGGATCGACGCAGCCTGTGGCTAGCCCGCCTAAATCTTCCTTTTTGGGCGTTTGGGAATTTCGAACTGCGATACTGGTTACTCGATCGGGTTCTCTGTGAGGCCGATTCAGTGATTCCCTTTTCTCCCTCTGCGGTGATGAAGCGGCGCGTTCGACGAGGTAGCGCCTGCTCGCGGGGCACTCTGCTTCCCCTTCTCAAACTCCTCCTGGCGGCGGATCGACGAGCCGGAGAGATGCAGATCGCAAGCGTTCTTTGGCGTGCGCGTCGCCGGCGTTCCATCATCGCTTGGCGTCGATTTGGCGTCGGAGAAAGCACGGAGAAGAAGACGAGAGATCACGGATCAAGCATTCTTGGCGTCAGGTGTCGCCGGCGCCAGCTTAGCGTCGGAGAGAAGACGACGGATGCGGAGGTCGTCGCTGGCTTTTCCTTCACCGCCTTCCTATGATGACTTTCTGAAGTGGTATGAGGGTCGACAGGAGTCTAATTCCCTTGCTGCCATTACACAAGCTGGTAATTCCTTTGCTGGCATATCTCGCTCTTCGGGTCCTTGGGTACTTGACTCTGGGGCCACCGATCATATCACTGGTAATAGATCTCTTTTTTCCTCACTATCTACTTCTGGTTATTTACCCTTTGTCACCATGGCAAATGGTTCTCAAACTCAGTCCCAAGGTGTTGGTATTGTTCATTCTTCTCCATCTCTTCCCATTCAGAATGTTCTTTATGTTCCCGGAGCTCCCTTTAATTTATTATCAATAAGTCAGCTCACTCGGTCTCTTGATTGTGTCATCTCATTCACTAAATCTTACATTTCATTCTCAGAGGGACCGAGATGCAGGGGAGGATGATTGGCTCCGGATGTGAGTCTCATGGTCTATATCAACTTCACCAAAACTCTCTTGTTGGTGCGGCGGCAGCATCTCCACTTGTTATCCATGCTCAGTTGGGACATCCTGGTCTTGATAAGTTAAAACAATTACATCCTAGTCTGTCTCACTTAGAGTCTTTGTCTTGTGAGTCATGTCAGTTAGGCAAGCATGTACGTAGTTCATTTTCTCCTCGCATTATAAGTCGGGCTACGTCTCCCTTTGCTTTAGTTCATTCTGATATTTGGGGTCCGAGTCGTGTTACCTCTACATTGGGGTCACGATATTTTGTTACTTTTGTAGACGATTTTTCCCGTTGTACTTGGTTATATCTGATGAAAGATCGCTCTGAATTGTTTTCTATTTTTCAATCTTTTTTTAATGAAGTCAAAACACAATTTGGTATCTCTCTTCGATCCTTGCAGAGTGATAATGCACGTGAATATCTATCTACTCCGTTTCAAACCTTTTTGGCATCTCACGGCATATTACATCGGAAGTCTTGTCCTCATACCCCCCAACAGAATGGAGTCGCAGAACGCAAGAATCGCCATCTTCTCGAGACCACCCGGACTCTTCTCCTCCACTCTCATGTTCCTCTTCGTTTTTGGGGTGATGCCGTACTTACTGCATGTTATCTCATCAATCGCATGCCTTCCTCTACTTTACAGGGTCAAATACCTCATCATGTACTTTATCCGAAGCAGTCCCTTCATCCTTTACCACCTAGGGTCTTTGGTTCTACATGTTTTGCTCATGCTCTTGATCCTGACATTGATAAACTCTCTCCTCGGTCGCATAAATATGTTTTCCTTTAGTATCCACGGTCTCAGAAAGGGTATAAGTGTTATTCCCCTACTCTCCGTCGGTATTTCATCTCTGCCGATGTCACGTTCTTTGATTCAGTTCCTTTCTTTGGGTCTTTAGAGTCATCGTCTGAGTTTCATCCTTCTATGCCTGTATCAGTCTTTGATCCTCCGGAAGTTTCTCTATCACCCCCAGCCCCAATTCCTCCTCTTGCGAGTTTATCGGTCGTACTCGTTCTGCTTTGCTGCCGGCTAACACTGACTCTGCCATGGAATCATCTCTGGAGTCAGGTCCTCCGCTCCCTCCTCTGGTCCAGTCTTCTGAATCTGATATTCCCATTGCCATTCGAAAAGGTATATGCTCCACTCGTAATCCTTCTCAACATTATGTTTCTTTGAGTTACCATCGTCTTTCTCCTTCCTATTATTCTTGTCTTTCCTCTTTGTCGTCTGTTTCTCTTCCAAAGACTGCAGGAGATGCATTTGCCCATCCAGGATGGAAACAGGCTATGTTAGACGAAATGAGTGCCTTACAGAGTTGTGGGACTTGGGATCTCGTTCCTCTACCACCAGGAAAGTCAGTTGTTGGTTGTCGATGGGTATATACAGTGAAGTTTGGTCCAGACGAAACGGTTGATCGACTTAAGGCTCGTCTCGTTGCTAAAGGTTATACTCAGATCTTCGGATTGGATTATGGAGACACGTTTTCTCCTGTTGCCAAGATGTCCTCTATACGCTTACTCATGTCCATTGCTGCGATTCAACATTGGTCTCTTTATCAGTTAGACATTAAGAATGCGTTCTTACATGGTGATCTGCTCGAGGAAGTCTACATGGAGCAACCTCCGTGTTTTGTTGCTCGAAGTCTTACGGTCTTGTGTGTCGCTTGCGAAAATCTTTATATGGCCTCAAGCAGTCACCCAGAGCATGGTTCGGTAGATTCAGTATTGTAATACAACAGTTCGGCATGACTCGGAGCGAGGCTGACCATTCTGTCTTTTATCGCCACTCATCTACTGGTTGCATCTACCTAGTGGTTTATGTTGATGATATTGTCATCACAGGTAGTGATCATCTCGGGATCTCACAGGTGAAACAACATCTTTTCAAACATTTCCAGACAAAGGATCTCGGAAGACTTAAATACTTCTTAGGGATAGAAGTAGCACAGTCCAGAAATGGGATCATTATATCTCAAAGGAAGTATGCAATGGATATTCTAGAAGAAACAGGAATGTTAAACTCAAAGACAGTTGACAACCCTATGGATCCAAATATCAAACTCCTACCAAATTAGGGGGAGCATCTACTAGATCCTGAACGATACAGGCGATTAGTAGGAAGACTAAGTTACCTTACTGTTACTCGTCCAGATATCTCATTTGCAGTAAGTGTAGTAAGTCAGTTTCTCAACTCTCCATGTAAAGAACATTGGGATGCTATGATTCACATTGTTCGATATATCAGATGTGCTCCAGGAAAGGGTCTTTTTTATGAAGACAAAGGATATACTCGAGTCATAGGATATTCTGATGCAGACTGGGCAGGATCTCCCATTAATAGGAGATCTACTTCTGGTTTTTGTATATTTATCGGAGATAACCTTGTTTCTTGGAAAAGTAAAAAACAGAATGTTGTGGCAAGATCCAGTGTAGAGGCAGAGTATCGAGCTATGGCCATAGCCAGTCAAGAACTTATATGGCTCAAACAGTTGCTTCAGGAGCTAAGGTTTGGAGACGTTACACAAATATCACTTATATGTGATAATCAGGCCGCCATGCATATTGCCTCAAATCCAGTTTTTCATGAGAGGACAAAGCATATTGAAGTCGACTGTCACTTTGTCAGAGAGAAAGTCATATCTGGAGAAATATCTACTAGTTTTGTTAACTCACATGATCAGCTAGCAGATATATTTACTAAGTCACTGAGAGGTCCCCGAATTGACTACATATGTAACAAGCTGGGTGCATATAATTTATATTCTTCAGCTTGAGGGGGAGTGTTAGAATATTATAGATATGATTAGGGATAATTTATTATCCCTAAATATCATTAGGAATAATTATTTATTAGGATAGAATTTGATTTATTCCTAGGATAGGGTTTGATTTATTCTTTTGAATAGGTCATAATCTTGTATATAAATAGGGCTTCTTTCATGTAATAGTTGTATTAATTATTACACAATAACAGTATCTATAATTACACATACAATAAAAGGAATATTTATGATAATGTAGTTGTTAGCATGACAACATAAAGATTGACAAGCATCGGAAGAAATAATCTTTGTGAAAAATAGTCAAGGTATATTTTTTAGTAACCAAAATATCTTGATACTATGTATTTCTTTTGCTCAAAAATCTATTATAGTTTGATGCTTATTATGAATTTTTCGTCACATAATACAGTTGGTCGGGCATAAAAAATATTTTTTATTCCTTGAGAGAGAACCATTTAACTTGGATCGATTTAGTTGCAAGTTTGTAGTTATTACTCTTATGCTTCAAGAAAACTTTCATTCATGATTGTAGTTTTCTCTTTATTTGAATTGTTATTTCAATTAAATTATTAACTTGCTGCTACCATTTTTTCCAACACAGGCTCCCTTTCAATAGTTTGCATTTTCACTCATTTATTCATATGCAGTTCGTAAAAGTTGTGATAGTTACAAAGCATATTGATGAAGTACATTCAGAGTGAGCTGAATGCATACAATATCACATATCTGATGAGTAGGAAATTTTGGTATCCATAACTCTTTTGGTTAGGTATTGTAATCTATAAGTGTTTAGGTTATTCATAACTCTTTTGGTGTAGTACTGAGCATATGATATGCAATTGTTGTGCTATAAATACTATTGTATATATGTTTTTAAGGGTGATCATTTAAAATGGGATTACATGAGCTTTTACTTCACATTGCTACAAGTGCACTTGTATATATGTTTTCTATAATTCTTTTTGATGTTGATGTATGATCTATATTAAAAATATAATAGTAAATCGACAACGGTTTATTGTTCTCTAGTGTGTGTTGAGTAACGACAACGGTTAAAAACACAATGGTTAAAATAACAATGGCAATACAAATGACAATGGTTAAAAATTATTATCTATGGTTCAAAAAACTATGATAAATCAACACGTTGAGAAAGATATATAAGGCCTTCAAAGGCAGTTATAATCCGTTATCTTTTGTTTTGAAATACAACAGTGAAAAATCGTTGTGTATGACTCAAAAAATTCGTAGTAAATTAACGCGTTTAGAAAGATAGAGCATTCAAAGACAACAGTGAAAAACCATTGTCGATTTAAGGAAAAAACAATAGATTTTAACCGTTGTTTTTGAGCGTCATACCTTTCTCAACATGTCAATTTATCATATTTTTTTTGGGTCATAGACAATGACTATTCACCGTCGTCTTTTAGAATTTTTATCGTAGTGTATATTCAAAATTCATTGTAAAATAAATATTTTTTTTAGTGCGAAAACTTTGGTCTTCTTCTTTTGCCATTATGATTTATGTGATTGAAAGAGAGTCCTGAGCTAATTAATCTCATGCAAGCTTGAATGCATGCATGAAAGAGACTCCTAAACTAACTTGGCTAATGCAAACATGCATCCATACATGCTGAAAGTAATAGTAATTGACTTGTATGTCTAGTGGAAGAATATTATAAAAGATTAAAGGATAAGTATAGCTAGCTGATTCTGAAGAGGCATTCGAGGATTGTGGAAGAGGAGATGTTGCTCTAACTATAGTGACATTACAACTAACACTTCAGTTGCATCCTATTCAATTCAATTATATCATACTAATCGCTTCAGTTCAGTCAGATCAATTTGTCCTCTTATTGGTGGACAAAATTGAACTCTCATTACCTCATCCACAAATGATTATAAAAATAAAAATTGAAGATAGATAGAAATTAAATCTTCACACAACTACTTTTTTATCCTTTGGCCCAATAATATTAGTCATAAACCCGTGCTGCTGAAGGTGATCCGTCATCTTCTTTTGGAATTATCTGTAAAAGGGTATCAATTTTTATCAACACATCCGAAGCAAATTGCAAGAATCATGGACTGATGTACCTTTGGCATGGTGCAATAGTAAAACGATGCGACGTCTCACATATTAATATGATTATATTTTCTATTAGATCAAGTTTGATTTTGAATTTTAGAAAAATTTAGATAGATAATCCTGAGTTGGATGTGGATTGAAAGTTATCTTCTCGGACATAGTACGTTTTCGACATCGAACCAATCTTACAGGGACGGCGTGAATGCATTGCCAAACTTAACTCTTGAGCTATGAATATTTCTTTAATATATTCTGATAGTTGATAAAGATCTAGTTTAGAGTTGCATAGTGTCTTATTTAAGAGATCTACGGAGTCAAACTGATGATGATCTCAAAATTAGTGAAATTAAAGACTCAGATATTTAATGTCAATCTAAAAAAAAGAAAAAAAAATAAAAAAAAAAAAGACAGATTGTTGATAGTTGTAGATATACGTATTGATGTGACGTGGTTCCTTCACATATAAAAGGTCTCAAATTAAGAACTGGTCATTGTTTTTGTCCTGGCCTACATGGTCATGCCCTTGCAATGGATTTCCAAGAGGTTAAGCAGAAGAATTGTTTTGATTAGGTATATCATTATTATTATCCTGTTGGCTGTTGCTTAGCTTAAATTATAAGGGGGAAGGAATGATGCCATAGCTAGCTTTGGTTTGGCTTCAATTATATTCTCAATTGTCATTTTGAAGTCGATATTTTACTGCAATGGATTAGTATTTTGAGATTTCCGGAAAAAGAATGCGTTAAGAGTAGGGAAAATGTCTATAATTTTAATTAATTAAATCCTTTGTCAACTAAAACCAAATTGCATCTTTGTAAATGAGCTTCCACCCTTTGACGATGACCAGACAACCACTGGAGCTGACAGGAAGTTTACTGGCATCCTGCCTCTGACTAGCTAGCAACTCCAATCAGTTGAATAGATAATATAATTATAATATATAATATATAAATATGTCACTGCAATCTGTGGGATCAACCTCTTATAAAACTAGAATATAAAATTATATAACATTGAAAAAAAATAATTTTCAATTCTCCAGTTATCAAAACAATGTGCAAAATTTAATTATGTATTAGGAAGTGACATATTAATAGAGAGATAATCATTTTAGTTGTTATTAATAAAATTTATTATTGAGCATACATTTTCTATGTATTTAATTGGATTTTAAACTCATTTACTGAAGTCCATAATACAATATATAGTAGAAGAGAAATTATGATTTTATTATAATTAATGAGTATCTTATCATGTGTAATTATGTAAGTATTGAAATTATCTCTATTCAATACATTAATGAGATTGTACATTATTGATTATGTGGGACTAGTACATGTTATACTCTTTTATTTATCCAAACATTCGGTACTCACTGAATGGAAATATAGAGATGTTGAGAGTGAACATGTGAATACTAGTTAAAAGTAATTAGTTCATTGGAGTGACTTGATATAAAATTTCATATGATTCTTTATGTTGATGAAGTTTCATTGTAGCTCGAGTATAAGCTTCCTTACAACTTATACTTATACTGCTTTGCATCCATCTCCATGGAAGGTGTCAGTCCGGATTGATTGGGTATAAGTCAAAGTGATCGAAGATATTTGAATAACCCATAGAGTGTTAGGGCAATCTTTTGCCATGATTAGGTTTTGATGTGTGTGACAAAGAGTTTAAGTTAGTTTGTTATGTTGATTTGATATGTGCGTTGAAGTCGTGCAGGACTTAGTAATTCGCACATGGAGCCGTGGCGAGTTTCACAACTCATGACTCGATCCTTGAGTCGGTGAAGGATGGCTTTACGGAAGCCGTGCGTTTGGAGCATCCGAGGGACCGCCGGACGAGGAGCTTGGAGTGAAGCTGGAGGAAGTAGACTTCGAGGCAAGAGACGTGAAGGAGCATTGCAGAGCCGTGCGCCTGATGCTGCCGAGGGACGTGGCCGCGAACAAAGAGAACTTCGAAGGCGAGGGACTCCGAGAGATGAGAGTGAGCGAATGTAACCCGGGAAGGGGTAGCTCTTAGGTGAAACTTGGCCATTTGGCTAAGTGTCGGATGGGATTTCCCGACACCAGTCGACTGCTCTTAGTCGAACGTGATTGACCGTGATTTGGATTCGATCGGTTATTTTGAGGCTAGCGTGATCGCCATATGTGGGCAATGATGCCGAAAGATTATCACGATCATTCAAGGCGAATGATCGGGTCGAAGGGTTTGGCCATTCATGCCGTGAGCCGATCAAGGGCACGATTACGGAGGCAAAGAAATAACCGATGAGGTCCATCAATCGACTGCCAAGTGTTCCATTGGACTACAATGATCCAATCAGCGTGTTCGAGAGACCGCTAGTGTAGTGGTGCGATCGCCAAGGGCAAAGCGTGATCGTGGTGGCGCAACGGGAAGAAAAGTCTCCTCTCTATAAAAAGAGAGGGTGTGGAGCTTTGGGGGGCTAATGCTTGAGCTCTAAACTTCTCCCAAAGTGCCATACACGATTCCCTACTCTTCTTACTTGCTTTTACTTCAATCTTATTGTAAGAAGAGTGATCTTGATTGTAAAGGTTACCTCCACCTAGCTTGGTGCAAAGGAGAGACCAATAGTGATTGGCTTTGGCGGAGTGATTCACTGTGGACGAATCGGACCGTGGATTAGCGGCGTAGCCGTGAACCACGTTACATCTTGGTGTTTGTATTGTTTGTTTATCTTTTGCTTTGTCTTTATTTATATTTGCATATTCCGCTTGCGCTAACGTTTTGTAGACGAGCAAAATACGACATCCACCGAACGAGGGCTATTCACCCCCCTCTAGCCGGCCGTTTTGATCCCCAACAAGTGGTATCAGAGCCAAGGAAAGCTTGTCGAGGACTAACCGCCACAACAAGCAACATTCAAAATGGTCGGCTCCAACATCCACCCACCGAAGTTCGACGGCGAATTCGCTTGGTGGAAGAAGAGAATGGAGGTATTTTTAGAAACGGATTTTGATATTATGATTACAATGGAATCCGGTTTCGTTTTGCCTAGGGATGAAGAAGGGAAGCCAATAGAGAAATCTAGGTAGACCAAAAAGCAAAGGGAAGAGTACCTTACAAACTCAAAAGCCAAGCATCATCTTTTCAATGTGCTCCCCCAACAAGAGATCAACCGAATTGGAGAATGCCCAAGTGCCAAGGAGATGTGGGAGAAGCTAATTGAGCTTCATGAAGGCACATCCGAGGCGAAACTAGCAAGGAGAGACCTCCTCTGCTCTCAACTCAACAACATTAAACTAGAAAAGGGAGAAAAAGTAATTTCCTTACATTCTCGTTTCAAGGAAATTATAACCGGTTTGTCAAGTGTAGGTGAGAAGCTATCAAACCGGGATACGGTTATGAAGGCTATAGATGCCTTTCCACGATCCTTAAAGTGGAGCTCCATGGCGGACTCCTTCTATATCTCGAAGAATTTAGAAGTGAGCACCTTGGAGGAGTTCTTCTCAACCATGGAGCTTCATGAAATAAAACTTGAAGGAATACAAGAAGAGCCAAAAATCCAACCTTCAAGAGGAGTAGCATTCTTGGCAAACAAGGGGAAGAAGAAGATAGAGATCCCCTCCTCCTCCGATGATGATGAAGCATCCTCCTCCTCCTCCATGGATAGTACGGAAGAAGCGTATATGGTAAGGAGGGTAAGGCGTGCTTTAAAGGGTTTTCATTTTAATAAATCTAATGATAGGAATAGAATACCAAGGGGGAAAAATCATTTGCTACAATTGCCAAGGAGAGGGACACATAAGGGATAATTGTCCCCTCCTAAACAAAAGCAAAGAAGAGAAGAAAAAGAAGGAAGAAAAGAAGAAGAAGAAGGGGAGCAAGAAGAAAGAGGAGAAGAAGACAAAGGAAAAGGGGAAGGCCAAGACATTCAAAGCAAAGACATGGGATGACCCTTCTTCCTCATCCTCATCCGAAGAAGAAGAGCATGTCTACTCAAATCTTGCTCTAATGGCCTTCGATGACTTGGATTGCTCCTCCACCGAAAACGAAGAATCAAACTCAAGTGGAGAGAGCTCTAGTGAAGGGAGAGCCTCCTCTACATCCTCCTCATCCGAAGAAGAAGAGGACATGAAAACTATGGTAACTAACCTTTCACCTAGTAAAATAGTTTCTATGATTTCTAGCTTAACTAGGGATTTATTTAGAGATAATAAGAAGAATAAGAGCATGCTAGATCAAATTAAGGATCTAGAAAATAAACTAGAAAAAGCATGCTTAAATGATTCTTCTAGCTTAAATGATGCATGCTCACATGAATATATGCCTTTGGATGTTAGTGATGCATGTATGGATGAAAATAGGGCTCTAAGAGAAAAGGTAGATTACTTGACAAAAGCCCTAGAAAAATTCACTATAGGCTCAAACACCTTGAACATGATCATAGGGAGCCAAAGAGCTAGCTTCAATAAAAAAGGCTTAGGATATAAAGAAAAGAAAAATGAAAAGACCTATAAATGCCTAATTGCTAGGGGACAAGATAAGAAGAAAGTAATAGCTAGGAAATGGATTCCTAAGGAGTATCTAGTGAACCCCATAGGCAAGAACTTATTTTGGGTTCCAAAATCCATCCTTAAGGGTTAGGATAACCCTAGGATAGTCAACCATATGGACTTAACCTATATCATATTTTGGTTGACTTAGGATGGCGGGACAACATTTTGAAATAGTGTTAGGTGATGATAACGTGCCTATAAATAGTTAATAATGCTTAAATCATGATGATTAATGTAATTGCTATGTATATTTGCAATCATGATTTATGATATTGATATTTGGCACATCATCATGAGAAATAGGGTTAAATCATGCTTTAGGTGATACTTTGCTTATTATCATGATATAATACCTAATGCATGATTATTAATTGATGAATACATGTATTTCATGATCATAATGTGTAATTCATTCATATATGTCATTATGATCATGTGGATTGTTAGGGTGATACTTAACCTTGATAGAATTGCATGAATATAATGGTTAAGTATATATAAATACCTCTAGGATACATCTCACACTCACTATAGGCTACCATGATTGAAAACTTAGCATGAGTGAGATGTTAGGATGATACAAATGTCCACTAATGCCTATGACATTTAGATGGTCATTTAAGGTATCAAAATAGCAATAATAGACCAATCATGGGGAAGACTTATGTTTAATTTATAGACATATTGGCCAAAGATCATGGTTGGATATTTCATATGTTTTTCAAAACAATTTCTTACTTTAAAATCTATGTATTCATGTTTTGAAACAATTGGAATCAAAACTAGGTGGTAAACTTGATACTCACATGATCAAAAACCTAGTGGTTTTTAAAGCTTTTGGATTTTTGGCAAATCTCGGAAAATATAATGACTTTTCATGAAAAACTATTTTTCATTGATAGACATACTTAAAAGAAATGTGTTCCCCAAATTTTATGATTTTTCAAAATTTTTGGAATTTTTAATGTATTTCTGAATTTCGCTCAGAAAATCAGAATTTCGGAATTCATTGTGCCAGTCGATTGCCATACTGATATCAGTCGACTAGTGGCCTGAAAATCAGACTAGTTAAGGTCAAATTCAGGTTTTAGACTAATTTTTGGTATTTTCCTTCTATTATACTTGATGCCATGAGTTTATAACTTAGTGTTAATCTTTTTGATGGTGTCAAAGGGGGAGAAATAATTATGTTTAAGTTAATTATGATAGGAAGAGAAATATGTATGGGGAGTTTCATGGATTAAGGGGGAGTTGCATGTTGCTATATCATGTTTATGTTTACATGCTTTCTTACCTTAGAAATTTTATCAAATGTTTTTACCTAACTTAAACGGATTGCCACACATCAAAAAGGGGGAGATTGTTAGGGCAATCTCTTGTCATGATTAGGTTTTGATGTGTGTGGCAAAGGGTTTAAGTTAGTTTGTTATGTTGATTTGATATGTGCGTTGAAGTCGTGCAGGACTTAGTAATTCACACATGGAGCCGTGGCGAGTTTCACAACTCATGACTCGGTCCTTGAGTCGGTGAAGGATGACTTTACGGAAGCCGTGCGCTTGGAGCATCCGAGGGACCGCCGGACGAGGAGCTTGGAGTGAAGCCGGAGGAAGTAGACTTCGAGGCAAGAGACGTGAAGGAGCATTGCAGAGCCGTGCGCCTGATGCTCCCGAGGGATGTGGCCGCGAACGAAGAGAACTTCGAAGGCGAGGGACTCCGAGAGATGAGAGTGAGCGAATGTAACCCGGGAAGGGGTAGCTCTTAGGTGAAACTTGGCTATTTGGCTAATTGTCGGATGGGATTTCCCGACACCAGTCGACTGCCATGGAATGACAATCGACTGCTCTTAGTCGAACGTGCTTCGACTGGTATTCGACTGGTTGTTTTGAGGCCAGAAGTCGACTGCCATATGTTAGGGCAATCTCTTGCCGTAATATGGTTTTGATGGTGTGGCAAAGGGTTTAAGTTAGTTTGATATGTTGATTTGATATGTGCGTTGAAGTCGTGCAGGACTTAGTAATTCGCACATGGAGCCGTGGCGAGTTTCACATCTCATGACTCGTGCCTTGAGTCGGTGAAGGATAGCTTTGCGGAAGCCGTGCGCTTGGAGCATCCGAGGGACCGCCGGACGAGAAGCTTGGAGTGAAGCCGGAGGAAGTAGACTTCGAGGCAAGAGACGCGAAGGAGCATTGCAGAGCCGTGCACCTGATGCTGCCGAGGGACGTGGCCGAGAACGAAGAGAACTTCGAAGGCGAGGGACTCCGAGAGATGAGAGTGAGCGATTGTAACCCGGGAAAGGGTAGCTCTTAGGTGAAACTTGGCCATTTGGCCAAGTGTCGGATGGGTTTTTCCGACACCAGTCGACTGCCATGTCGCGGCGATCGGCCGATCGCCCGAGTCGAGTGAGTTCGACCGTATACGATCGATCCGGATTGCGGGCTGCAGCTGATCGCATACGTGGCCGATCAGAAGATCATCGATCATCGCAAGGCGAGCAATGATCGGGTCAATAGGGTTTCTGCCAGCACCGTTCAGCCGATAAGGCGGGCCGATTATGGAGGCGAGCCGATCGATAAGGTCCATCACCGAGCCAAGAGTTCCGTTGGACTACAAATCGCCGGGATCCGATGTTCGGAGGCCGCCAGAGGACGGCAATGATCGCCAAGGGCGGAAGTCGACCGATGGCGCTAACGGAAGAAATCAGCCCTCTCTATAAAAAGAGAGGGTGTAAGCCTTTGAGAGGCTAATGCTTATGCTCCAAGTGATCTTCCTAGTGCCCCACAAGCTCTAAACTCTTCTTACTCGCTTTTACTCCATTCTATTTGTAAGAAGAGTGATCTTGATTGTAAAGGTTACCTCCACCTAGCTTGGTGCAAAGGAGAGACCATTTAGTGGATTGGTTTAGCGGAGTGATTCACCGAGGACGAATCGGGGACCGTGGATTAGCGGCGTAGCCGTGAACCACGTTACATTCTTTGTTAGCGTTTGTTTTCTCGTATTTCTATTTGCTTATCTTTATTAGTCTTCCGCTTGCGCTAATTAGTTTTGTAGATGAGCAAATACCGGCATCCAAACGTAAAGGGCTATTCACCCCCCTCTAGCCGGCCAACCGATCCCCTACAAGTGGTATCAGAGCCGAGGAAAGCTTGTCGAGGACTAACCGCCACAACAAGCAATTTTCAAAATGGCCGGCTCCAACATTCATCCTCCGAAGTTTGAAGGAGAATTCGCTTGGTGGAAGAAGCGAATGGAGGTATTTTTCGAAACGGATTTTGATATAATGATTATCGGTTTCGTTTTGCCTAGGAATGAAGAAGGGAAACCAATAGAAAAATCTAGGTGGACCAAAAGGCAAAGGGAAGAGCACCTTGCAAATTCAAAAGCCAAGCATCATCTCTACAATGTGCTCCCCCAACAAGAGATCAACCGGATCGGAGAATGTGCTAGCGCCAAAGAGATGTGGGAGAAGCTTATAGAACTCCATGAAGGCACATCCGAGGCCAAGCTAGCAAGGAGAGACCTCCTCCGCTCCCAACTATCCAATATAAAACTAGAAAAGGGAGAAAAGGTAACCTCACTACACTCTAGGTTTAAAGAAATTTTAATTGGGCTAACAAGTGTAGGTGAGAAGCTATCCAACCGGGATATGGTAATGAAGGCCATAGATGCTTTTCCCCGGTCCTCAAAGTGGAGCTCCATGGTGGACTCATTCTATATCTCAAAGAATTTAGAAGTGAGCACCTTGGAGGAGTTCTTCTCAACAATGGAACTCCATGAAACTAGGCTTGAAGGAATACAAGAGGAGCCTAGAATTCAACCCTCAAGAGGAGTAGCCTTGATGGCAAACAAGGGGAAGAAGAAGATAGAGATCCCCTCCTCCTCCGATGACGAAGTGTCTTCCTCCTCCTCCATGGATAGCACCGAAGAAGCCTATATGGTAAGGAGGGTAAGACGTGCATTTAAGAATTTTAGATTTGATAAATCTAATGATAGGAATAGAAGACCAAGGGGGAAGGTCATATGCTACAATTGCCAAGGAGAAGGGCACATAAGGGACAATTGTCCTCTCCTAAACAAGAGCAAGGAAGAGAGGAAAAGGAAAGAAGAAAAGAAGAAGAAAAAGGGGAGCAAGAAGAAAAAGGAAGAGGAGAAGAAGACAAAGGAAAAGGGAAAGGCCAAAGCTCTCAAGGCAAGGACTTGGGATGACCCATCCTCATCCTCCTCATCATCATCGGATGAGGAGAATGCCTTTGTCACCAATTTGGCCTTGATGGCCTTTGATGACTTGGATTGCTCTTCATCCGAAAATGAAGGATCAAGTTCAAGAGGAGAGAGCTCAAATGAAGGGGGAGCTTCTACATCCTCATCATCCGAAGAAGAAGAGGACATGGAAACTATGGTAACGAAAGCCTCTTCTAAGAAAATAGTTTCCATAATTTCTAGTTTAACTAAGGACTTATTTGGAATGAAAAAGAAAAATAAAAGCATGCTTAATCAAATTAAGGATTTAGAAAATAAGCTAGAAAATGCATGCTTAAATGATAATATTTCTTCTAGCTTAGATGATGCATGCTCACATGATTATATACCTTTGGATGTTAATGATGAATGCATAGAGGAAAATAGGGCCTTAAGGGAAAAGGTAGATTATTTAACCAAAGCCCTAGAAAAATTCACAATTGGCTCCAACACCTTAAATATGATCTTAGGGAGCCAAAGGGCAAGTTTTAACAAGAAAGGCCTAGGCTACAAGGAAAAGAAAAATGAAAAGGCCTATAAATGCCTAATAGCTAGGGGACAAGATAAAAAGAAAGTAATAGCTAGAAAATGGATCCCCAAGGAATATTTAGTGAACCCAATAGGAAAGAATTTATTTTGGGTTCCAAAATCCATCCTTAAGGGTTAGAAAACCCCTAGGGTAGTCAACCATATGAACTTGACCTATATCATATTTTGGTTGACTTAGGATGACGGGACAACATTTTTTAGATAGTGTTGGGTGATGATAACGTGCCCATAAATAGATAATAATGCTTAAATCATAATGATTAATGTAATTGCTATGTATGTTTTAAATCATGATTTATGATTTTGATATTTGGCATGTTATCATGAGAAATAGGTTTAAATCATGCTTTAGGTGATAATTTGTTTATTATCATCACATATTACCTAATGCATGGTTATAAATTGATGAAAACATGCATTTCATGATCATAATGTAGAATTCATTCATATATGTCATTATGATCATGTTAATTGTTAGGATGATACTTAACCATAATAGAATTGCATGAATATATTGGTTAAGTATATACAAATACCCCCTAGGATGCATCTCACACTCACTATAGGCTAACTTGATTGCAAACTTAGCATGAGTGAGATGTTAGGATGATACATATGTCCACTAATGCCTATGGCATTTAGATGGTCATTTTAAGTATCAAAATAGCAATAATAGACCAATCATGGGGAAGGCTTATGTTTAATTCATAGACATATTGCCCAAAGATCATGGTTGGATATTTCATATGTTTTCAAAACAATTCCTTAATCTAAAATCTATGTATTCATGTTTTGGAACAATTCAAAGCAAGACTAGGTGTTAAAATGGATACTAACATGCTCAAAAACTAGTGGTTTTTCAAGTGTTTGGATTTTTGGCAAATCTCAGAAAATATAATGATTTTTCATGAAAAACTATTTTTCCTTGATAGATATACTTAATAGAAATATGTTCCCCAAATTTCATGATTTTTCGAATTTTCTGAAATTTTTAATGCATTTGAAATTCACCTAAAATCGTAATTTCGAATCAATTGTGCCACGATCCGCCATACCGATAGCAATGATCGATCACCAAAATCAGCCCGCAATTTTCGATTTCAGATTTTAATCATGTTGTGGGTATTGTCCCTCCATTATACTTGATGCCATGAGCTTATAACTTAGTGTTAATCTTTTTGATGGTGTCAAAGGTGGAGAAATAATTATGTTTAAGTTAATTATTTTAGGGGGAGAAATATATGATAGGGGGAGAAAATTTGCATAGAGAGTTTCATGGATTAAGGGGGAGTTGCATGTTGCTATATCATGTTTATCTTTACATGCTTTCTTACCTTAGAATTTATATCAAATGTTTTTACCTAACTTAAACGGATTGCCACACATCAAAAAGGGGGAGATTGTTAGGGCAATCTCTTGCCGTAATATGGTTTTGATGGTGTGGCAAAGGGTTTAAGTTAGTTTGATATGTTGATTTGATATGTGCGTTGAAGTCGTGCAGGACTTAGTAATTCGCACATGGAGCCGTGGCGAGTTTCACATCTCATGACTCGTGCCTTGAGTCGGTGAAGGATAGCTTTGCGGAAGCCGTGCGCTTGGAGCATCCGAGGGACCGCCGGACGAGAAGCTTGGAGTGAAGCCGGAGGAAGTAGACTTCGAGGCAAGAGACGCAAAGGAGCATTGCAGAGCCGTGCGCCTGATGCTGCCGAGGGACGTGGCCGAGAACGAAGAGAACTTCGAAGGCAAGGGACTCCGAGAGATGAGAGTGAGCGATTGTAACCCGGGGAAGGGTAGCTCTTAGGTGAAACTTGGCCATTTGGCCAAGTGTCGGATGGGGTTTCGACACTCGATTGCCATGTCATGGCGATCGCGCTCAATCGAGTGAGTTTGACCGGTATCATCGACTGGATTGTGGCGCGATCGCCATACGTGGGCGATCATTGCCAAGATCATCGATCATCTTGAAAGCGGCCGATGATCGTCAATAGGGTTTCGGCCACAAAATCGTTCGTAGCCGACTGGGCAGTCGACTACGGAGCGAATGATCGATGAGGTCCATCGATCGCGCCAAGAGTTCCGTTGGACTACGGCTGGGATCCGGCGTGTTGGAGGCCGTTGTAGTAACGGCGATCGATCGCCAAGGGCGCATCGTGATGGCGGCCAACGGGAAGAAATCAACCCTCTCTATAAAAAGAGAGGGTGTAAGCCTTTGAGAGGCTAATGCTTATGCTCCAAGTGATCTTCCTAGTGCCCCACAAGCTCTAAACTCTTCTTACTCGCTTTTACTCCATTCTATTTGTAAGAAGAGTGATCTTGATTGTAAAGGTTACCTCCACCTAGCTTGGTGCAAAGGAGAGACCATTTAGTGGATTGGTTTAGCGGAGTGATTCACCGAGGACGAATCGGGGACCGTGGATTAGCGGCGTAGCCGTGAACCACGTTACATTCTTTGTTAGCGTTTGTTTTCTCGTATTTCTATTTGCTTATCTTTATTAGTCTTCCGCTTGCGCTAATTAGTTTTGTAGACGAGCAAATACCGGCATCCAAACGTAAAGGGCTATTCACCCCCCTCTAGCCGGCCAACCGATCCCCTACACCATATGTGGGCAGTCGACTACCAAGACCATCGATCATCGGCGGCGCTGATCGTCGAAGGGTTTGGCCATTAGACCGCCGTAGCCGACAGGCGCCGACTACGGAGGCGGCAGAATGATCGATGAGGTCCATCACCGATCGCCAAGTGTTCCGTTGGACTACAACAGTCGAGATCCGACGTGTTCAGAGACCGTTGTAGTGGCGGCAGTCGACTGCCAAGGGCAGCAATCGACTGGTGGTGGCCAATGGGAAGAAAAGCCTCCTCTCTATAAAAAGAGAGGGTGTGGAGCTTTGGGGGGCTAATGCTTGAGCTCTAAACTTCTCCCAAAGTGCCATACACGATTCCCTACTCTTCTTACTTGCTTTTACTTCAATCTTATTGTAAGAAGAGTGATCTTGATTGTAAAGGTTACCTCCACCTAGCTTGGTGCAAAGGAGAGACCAATAGTGATTGGCTTTGGTGGAGTGATTCACCGTGATTTAATCGGACCGTGGATTAGCGGCGTAGCCGTGAACCACGTTATATCTTGGTGTTTGTATTGTTTTTTTATCTTTTGCTTTGTCTTTATTTATATTTGCATATTTCGCTTGCGCTAACGTTTTGTAGACGAGCAAAATACGACATCCACCGAACGAGGGCTATTCACCCCCCTCTAGCCGGCCGTTTCGATCCCCAACATAGAGGATTCACCACTCTTGTAAAGGAGATGTATACCCTAGATCTTTTATCAGGATTGTTACTTAGAAGTCTTTGGTCAAAGTGTGTATGTCAAGAAGATAATCTTTTTTGACACATGTATGGAGTAACTTGAATCCACAAATCAAGAACTAACTTGGACTATGTGTGACGTAGTCAGTCTAGTATTATAGATCATGTCCCGAACCAAGTTGGTATAGGATGAGTGAAAGGAATAAGGGCACAAATAAATGTAATTGCGGAAGTGTTCAGAATTGTTCTGAAGTCAACATTGCTTTTCGATCAATTGAGGGTCATGATATAATATTAGATACCATTCATTATCTATTCATAACTAATGGTTAGCTATAAATGACCAACATAATCGAGAATCTATTGGGTCTCACGCACAAAGGTGTCTCAAGAGACCTAGGGTAAATGGTGATATCCGGAATTTCCAGATGAATATCCATGGCGATCTCAGGTGCATGCTTACAGCTCTTTCGGACAACATCGAAGTCGCTAAGTCCCTCCCTAGGGACTCCTAGTTGTTCAAGAACTTTACCGGAGTATTCCAGCAACTTCCCAAGATGAGTCCCACAACCTCTTGAGCCGTGGGACTCCCTACAAAGTGCCTGCTCGCCTGCGTTGGCCAAGTCACCAAAGAATTTCCTGAGTGACTGCTCCCAAGTCGGAGTCACAGTGCTACCCTGACATCTCTCCCGAGTGGCTCCTCCTGAGTCACAGCCAGCCTCCCAAGTCAGGTAGCCCGAGTGTCCGACCTCTTGAGCAACCCGAGCGTAGATTCCCACATCGCCCAAGCACAACCTCCCATGTCGCTCAAGCACCCTCATGCCCCCCGAGTTAGAGACTCTCCCGAGTGCCGAGGGGCTCTTCTCGAGTGTCGAGCATCTCCTTACAGATGACTCTTCCCAACTCTTCTCAAGCTACTATTTGTTAAGGCACATGTATATGACCCTTCTAGAATGCACACATGGGGTCCACATGGTGGTTCCCATGGAATATTTTTTGCCTCATCATTATATGTAATATATCAGAGACAAGGAAGATATGTGCAGTGGTTTCCCCCTAACAACCTATCAAAGGGCACAACTAATGGAATGTCTAGTTGGAAAAAGTGTAGGGAATTGCTTCGGAAGGCTCATTGGCTCCCATGTCCCCGGATTAAAATTTTCACTAATGAAAAAACTAATCCGGATGGGATGAGTTTCCTAAGCATAACAAATTCGTCGTCGTGCTAACAACTTGAGTGATTGCTTGAACAAACTAGTTGTTCAAGCAACCCAACTCTTCTAGTTGGTTAGCTGCGGAAGAGACGACGGACGGATCGCCAGTTTTTGTGTTTGTCTTCGGGGTCCATGATTATACAAATACATACAAATGCAAACTAGTATAATCAACACATAAGAACATACTAAGATCATAAAAAAATTGTAAAACTTTTATACCTCTCGATCTTCTATTGTATGTCCTATCCTCCTCGTGGACGTCGTGTGGGCGAAGATCCTCCACGAGTAGAAGCCGCCTAGATCACATTCTTCCTTTCCTTGTTCGCTTTGAACAAAGAGAAGAACCAAACAAAGACTCCTTCTCCTTTCTAGAACCGACCACCAAGCCAAGGAGCTTGATATTGCCGCCGGTCAAGGAGTAGATAGTTGAGTGCCGGCCAACCTTGAAGAAAGGTTGCCGCCGGTCAAGGAGTGGATGATTGGGCGCCGACCAACTTTGGATAAAAGATGCCGCCGGCCACCAAGGTGAGGGATCAATGAACGCCGGCCAACCTTGAAGAGAGGTTGCCGCCGGCCAAGGAATAGGAGAAGGAACAATGAGGATGGGCGCCGACTTTTCCTTTCCAAGAATTGCCGCCCAAGCCTAAAAACCTAATTTCCTTCTTTTTTTCCACGCCCAACTCTTAGCCTTCCTTTTATAGAGTTAGGCTTAGGCCTCCTTTAATCTCCACCGTCGGATCTAGGGATTTAATCTCCACCGTCGGATCTAGGATTTCATCCCAACCGTCGGATCTAGGGTTTTATCCCAACCGTCGGATCTAGGGTTTCATCCCAACAGTCGGATCTAGGGTTTCATCCCAACCGTCGGTTTTAGAGATTTAATCTCAACCATTGGTTCTAGAGTTTTGTTTTACATCCTTGGATCTAGAGTGCATGAGGATTATATTAGGCTACGATAGGGACCATGAGGAGGAGTTGGATCTTGGCCACCCGATGGATCGGAACCACACAAACTTGATCCATCAACGATGTTCCATTCCACTAGAGGATCATCATTGAATTACCTCACCAACACCCATAAATCAATATGGGCTCCATATATTATTTGTACATCCATCTCCCCGTGTTTAAGATATCGAATGTTCGTTAATTAATTGATTTACTGACCATCAATCAATTAACATCTAACTCCTCGAGTAGTACCACTCAACCTTATCATCATGTTGACTAAGTCAACCAGCTGGGTTTACATGATGAACCTTATGAGCTCCTCAAGGGGAGATCATCAACCTAATATATAGGACACGATTTCCTCCTATAATCAACGACACACCATGTAAATAATATCATTTCCCAACTTACCGGGCATATTGATTTAATCCATCTAAATCTCACCCTTTGGTAAATCAAAGAAATAAATACTAAGCACATGTGCCCGTTATTATATCGGGATGAAGAGCATGTACAACATAATATCCGAGGTCCGATTCAATTATGTAGTTAGCAATAAATTGAATCACCTCTATGTCGGTCCTGCTCAATACACCTAAGTGTACTAGTGTAACTCTATGTTCAAGATAAAACAATACCAAGCTACACTACAACCATGCCAATGGTTTGTCCAAAACCATCTTGGTCGTGAGCCTCTACTTATATTCTACAAGGGACTGATAACATGATCTTCTGTGCCACACCAAGCACCATGTTATCTACAATGTAAAATATTAGACAATATGCACACATATAATAAATATAAAGTGCAAACAATGATCATGTGATTCTTATTTCAAAATAAAAATGTTCATACAAAAAGAGCTAGGCTTTCAGTATACATTCCAACAATCTTCCACTTATACTAAAAGACTTTGTCATCATCACGCCATACATCCGATCCCCATGTCCTCCACATGCCTATCAAATGCGGGAAGGGCCTTAGTGAATGGATCTTCCAGGTTATCCTCTGATGCATTCTTGGTGACAGCTACTTCTCCTCCCTTTACGATCTCTCGTATCAGGTGGTACTTGCGCTCTATGTGTTTACTCGCCTTATGGGCTCGTGGTTCCTTCGAGTTTGCAATCGAGACTAATGTTATCACAATAAATTGTGATAGTTCGGGGCAAACCAGAATCACATCCAAGTCCATCAAGAAGTTCTTGAGCCGGCCGCCTCGTGAGGTCGCCACATACTCAGCTTCCATGGTAGAGTCCGCCACGCATTTCTGCTTGACACTCCTCCATACTATGGCTCCACCTCCAAAAGTAAACACAAACCCCGAGGTAGACTTACTGTTATCCCTATCTGATTGGAAATCAGAATCCGTGTAACCCACAGGGACTAATTGATCTGCCCGGTAAACCAGCATATAATCCCTAGTCCTTCTCAGGTACTTCAATATATGCTTTACCGCAGTCCAATGTCCCTGTCCAGGATTACTCTGATATCTACTAACCATGCCCACGGCAAAGCAGATATCTGGTCTCGTACATAGCATAGCATACATGAGGCTTCCTACTGCCGAAGCATAAGGAACCGCCTTCATCTCCTCTATCTCCTTTGATGTTTTAGGACACATCTCTTTAGATAAAGGAACTCCATGCCTGAAAGGTAGAAAACCCTTCTTGGAGTTCTGCATGCTAAAACGAGCTAGGACCGTGTCTATGTATGAAGCTTGAGATAAGCACAATATCCTTTTCTTGCGATCCCTTATAACTTTGATCCCAAGGATGTGTCCCACTTCTCCCAAGTCCTTCATGTCAAACTGTTTGGACAACCATACCCTTACGTCTGATAACACTTTGATATTGTTACCAACTAACAAAATGTCATCTACGTATAGTACAAGAAATAGTCACATCTTTTGTATACACATGGCTCATCCGGACTTTGAATAAATCCATATGACTGGATTACCTCATCAAAACGGATGTTCCAAGATCTGGAAGCTTGCTTCAATCCATAAATGGACCGATTAAGCTTACACACTAGATGCTCTTTGCCTTTAGCAATGAATCCCTCTGGTTGCCGCATATAGATGTTCTCCTCAAGACTTCCGTTAAGGAAAGCTGTCTTGACATCCATCTGCCAAATCTCATAATCCATATGAGCAGCTATAGATAAGAGAATCCGGAAAGACTTAAGCATAGCTACCGGCGAAAAGGTCTCCTCATAATCGATACCCTCTTTCTGAGTATACCCTTTCGCAACAAGCCTAGCTTTGAAGGTCTCAACCTTCCCGTCTACTCCTCTCTTTCTCTTGTAGATCCACTTGCATCCAATGGATTTCACACCATCGAGTGGTTCTACTAGCTCCCAGACATGATTAGAATCCATAGATTCTATCTCTGAATTCACCGCTCTTTGCCAAGATACAGCATCTCTATCTTGGAGTGCCTCGTCATATGTCCAGGGATCAGGTTCATGTTCGCCAGGGACCAAATCAGAAGATTCTCCCAAGAACATGAATCTATCAGGCTATCTAACAACCCTCCCACTACGATGAGGTGCCTCCTGTGTATGCTCTGTGACACGCGGTGCAGTGACTTGTGGTATCTCCTCTTGTACCGGTGGTACTGAAGTCGGGACTTCCCTTGTCAACTCCTCAAGAACAATCCTACTCGTGGGCTTGTGGTTCATCACATAGTCCTCCTCTAGAAATCTGGCATTCGTACTCATGATCACCTTCTGATCTCTAGGACTACAGAACAAACCACCCTTCGTTCCCTTAGGGTAGCCAACAAATAAGCGTACTTCTGTATGAGATTCCAACTTATCAGTATCTCCCTTCAGCACATGTGCTGGACTATGCCAAATCCGAATATGTCTTAGACTAGGCTTTCGCCCAGTCCACAATTCTACGGGGGTAGAAGACACTGATTTAGATGGAACCAAGTTCAGAGTATACATTGCCGTATCCAGCGCATACCCCCAGAACGAAACTGGCAACTCAGAATAACTCATCATTGATCTAACCATCTCCATAAGAGTCCTATTCCTTCGCTCCGCCACACCATTCTGCTGGGGTGTGCCCGGTGCGGACAATTGGGATTGAATCCCAGCCTCTGATAAGTAACTCCTAAACTCTCCCAAGAGGTACTCGCCACCACGATCAGATCATAGTGTCTTGATACTTTTACCTTGACGGTTCTCCACATCAGCCTTGAATTCTTTGAACCTGTCAAAGCATTCAGACTTGCGGCGCATCAAGTAAATGTATCCATATCTTGAATAATCGTCTATAAAAGAGACGAAATATTCAAAACCACCTCTAGCCTGGATAGACATAGGACCACACAAATCAGAATGAACCAATTCTAACACATCTTTGGCTCTATACCCCTTGGCCTTGAAAGGCCTCTTGGTCATTTTACCTTTCAAGCAAGATTCGCAGGTTGGGAGATCCTCCACCACTAATGAACCCAAAGGTCCATCAGCTATCAACCTTTTAATTCTACTCAGGTTAATATGACCAAGCCATAGATGCCAAAGATATGTCTGGTTCATTTTCGAAGGTTCTTTTTTCTTATTTGACTTAGAAGATGAGTTATTTACTTCTATATGCATCGTGGGAGTTTTCGGTTCAAGAGTGTACAAATTGCCAACCAATGTACCAGAACAGATAATCTCTCTATTCCTTTTTATAACCACTTTGTCATTAAAAGAAATAGAATATCCATCCATAAAAAATTTAGAAACTGAAATTAGATTCTTTCTAAAAGTAGGTATATAAAGATAATTTCTCAAAACCAAAACTTTATTCCTATCAAAAGATAAATAAACGTCTCCCACTGCAATAGCCGCCACCTTTGAAGTATTGCCCATGAAGACGGTAATCTCTCCCTCAGCTAGTCGTCGGGTTTCGAACCCCTATAAGTATTGCAGACATGATCGTGGCTCTGTATCTACACACCGCATAATCGGTAGATAACACCGCTAAACATGTTTCAACAACTAAACAAGAAGATATACCTTTGTTCTTTCGGCGAGGACAGTCCGCCTTCCAATGTCCAGTCTACTTGCAAGTGAAGCACTTGCCTTTAGGCTTCTTCACTCCTGCCTGAGGTCCTACTGCCACTTTCTTTGCTCCACCTTGCTTCTTCTTCTTCTTACCTTTTGGTTTAGAAGAAGAAACCTTCTGAGCAACCATGGCTTGAGCTCTTTGACGAAAAAGCCCCTCTGCCGCCTGGAGTTCTGTCAGAAGCTCCGCCAACGAATACAACCTCTTGTTCATGTTGTAGTTGAGGCGAATCGCCAAAACTCCTAGGCGTAGACGGAGAATGATATCGACACAGGTTTTTCCATCGATCTCACCCGAGGACTTCCATCTCATTAAGATGAGCCATCATCTTGAGAACATGATCCCCGATGGGTGTTCCTCGATCATGGTGGTCGCCATCAAGTTTCTCATAGCCTCTGTCTAGCGGCCTACTCGATGTCAAAAGTTCCTTGAGATTGAACATCGTCAGGCCATGGCACGATCGTCTTTGCTGACACATTTGACATAGATGCCAAAATGTAACACCGCGCCATCTCATCTGCCTTGATCCATTTCTTATAACTTTCTTTCTCCTTTTCATCAGAGTCATCGATGGGCTTAGGAGGACAGACCTCGAAGAGTACAAATTTGTACTCCTCTGCAGTTAAGACAATATCCAAATTTCTTTTCCAATCAATATAATTTGTTCCAGTAAGTTTATTTTCTTTTAATATCATAGCAAGTGGGTTGAAAGCCATTTGAAAAACCTATGAATCACAATGATCAAAATATTAGATTTCAAATATTATTGATTCCTCAAAACAATAAAATTCCAAAATCAGCCAACACCTCAAAACACCGAGAATATCGCATGCCACGCTGTGTGGACGTATACGAATTCTACATTTGTAGGAGGAGGTTTTACCCATTAATTTTATTATCTTGTCAATCTTACTTTTTGACAAATAAAATTAATAGTTGGTTCCTCTTTGGCCCTACAAATAAAAGCAGTGACTCCGATGGGGAGGATACTTTTATTTGCATCTAAGTGTGCACCATTACACGATACTAAGGGAATTATTTTGGATTATGTGCCTTACCGCTGTGGAAGTACACACGCTCCTAGATAATTTCCTATAACCATTATTTGACCTATTGATCCGCAAACAAACTCATCCGCAGGGAGGAAGGCACTCAGAGCCGACACGCAAGTTTTTTGCATCACACGTCAAATTGTAATGGAGGTCGCAGGAATTAATTAAAATGTCCCTCTCCCACTTAGTAAATTGACAATGAGGAATTTTCAAGCATACACAACATGCATATAAAACAAATCAGCAATAAATATGGAAAAAATAGAATTTTCCCAACTATTATGGCATTGTTCTCCAATACATCCATGTCGCCACCTCGTTAAGCTCCATCTTTTCCCGTGCACAAGTCACCAAAGAGATCCGAGCCGAGTTAAACTATTTTAATTTACATCCATCGATCCTATACTCCATGAAGGAGCGTACAAATAATCTAGATCGAAAGTAAACTAAAATGAGTGGCTAAACAATGCCGTATTTAATTACAAAAATTAAATACTAATCTAGCCTCGTCAACCCCGAGGATTCAAATAATATACATACAATCACACACAAAACAATCACATACACACAAATAGCCATAATAGTCGGATCTTATGCCTGCAACCAAAAATTTAGCCTACGCACATCCTACTATTATCCGACATACTCAATATATGATATGTGCATGAAAGTAACCGAATCCAAAACACACAAAACCGGAAACTGTGGCTCTGATACCACTTGTAGGGAATTGCTTCGGAAGGCTCATTGGCTCCCATGTCCCCGGATTAAAATTTTCACTAATGAAAAAACAAATCTAGATGGGATGAGTTTCCTAAGCAAAACCAATTCGTCGTCGTGCTAACAACTTGAGTGATTGCTTGAACAAACTAGTTGTTCAAGCAACCCAACTCTTCTAGTTGGTTAGCCGCGGAAGAGACGACGGACGGATCGCCGGTTTTTGTGTTTGTCTTCGGGGTCCATGATTATACAAATACATACAAATGCAAACTAGTATAATCAACACATAAGAACATACTAAGATCAGAAAAAAATTGTAAAACTTTTATACCTCTCGATCTTCTACCGTATGTCCTATCCTCCTCGTGGACGTCGTGTGGGCGAAGATCGTCCACGAGTAGAATCCGCCTAGATCACGTTCTTCCTTTCCTTGTTCGCTTTGAACAAAGAGAAGAACCAAACAAAGACTCCTTCTCCTTTCTAGAACCGACCACCAAGCCAAGGAGCTTGATATCGCCGCCGGTCAAGGAGTAGATAGTTGAGTGCCGGCCAACCTTGAAGAAAGGTTGCCGCCGGCCAAGGAGTGGATGATTGGGCGCCGACCAACTTTGGATAAAAGATGTCGCCGGCCACCAAGGTGAGGGATCAATGAACGCCGACCAACCTTGAAGAGAGGTTGCCGCCGGCCAAGGAATAGGAGAAGGAACAATGAGGATGGGCGCCGACCAAAACAAGTTGGAAGAAGATGGGCGCCGGCTTTTCCTTTCCAAGAATTGCTGCCCAAGCCTATCTTCAAAACCCTAGCCGCCCAAGCCTAAAAACCTAATTTCCTTCTTTTTTTCCACGCCCAACTCTTAGCCTTCCTTTTATAGAGTTAGGCTTAGGCCTCCTTTAATCTCCACCGTCGGATCTAGGGATTTAATCTCCACTGTCGGATCTAGGGTTTCATCCCAACCGTCGGATCTAGGGTTTTATCCCAACCGTCGGATCTAGGGTTTCATCCCAACAGTCGGATCTAGGGTTTCATCCCAACCGTCGGTTTTAGAGATTTAATCTCAACCATTGGTTCTAGAGTTTTGTTTTACATCCTTGGATCTATAGTGCATGAGGATTATATTAGGCTACGATAGGGACCATGAGGAGGAGTTGGATCTTGGCCACCCGATGGATCGGAACCACACAAACTTGATCCATCAATGATGTTCCATTCCACTAGAGGATCATCATTGAATTACCTCACCAACCCCCATAAATCAATATGGGCTCCATATATTATTTGTACATCCATCTCCCCGTGTTTAAGATATCGAATGTTCGTTAATTAATTGATTTACTGACCATCAATCAATTAACATCTAACTCCTCGAGTAGTACCACTCAACCTTATCATCATGTTGACTAAGTCAACCAGCTGGGTTTACATGATGAACCTTATGAGCTCCTCAAGGGGACATCATCAACCTAATATATAGGACACGATTTCCTCCTATAATCAACGACACACCATGTAAATAATATCATTTCCCAACTTACCGGGCATATTGATTTAATCCATCTAAATCTCACCCTTTGGTAAATCAAAGAAATAAATACTAAGTACATGTGCCTGTTATTATATCGGGATTAAGAGCATGTACAACATAATATCCGAGGTCCGATTCAATTATGTAGTCAGCAATAAATTGAATCACCTCTATGTCGGTCCTGCTCAATACACCTAAGTGTACTAGTGTAACTCTATGTTCAAGATAAAACAATACCAAGCTACACTACAACCATGCCAATGGTTTGTCCAAAACCATCTTGGTCGTGAGCCTCTACTTATATTCTACAAGGGACTGATAACATGATCTTCTGTGCCACACCAAGTACCATGTTATCTGCAATGTAAAATATTAGACAATATGCACACATATAATAAATATAAAGTGCAAACAATGATCATGTAATTCTTATTTCAAAATAAAAATGTTCATACAAAAAGAGCTAGGCTTTCAGTATACATTCCAACAAAAAGGTGAGAGCTGGAGTATAAGAATGGATTAGGGACTCCCTCTTTGGGACTTCTTCTTCTTCCTGGGGCTTGGTGGTTCTTCTTATTCCTTTTCTTAAGAAAAACAGGATGGTTCTTTCTATTCTTGTTCTCTCAGCAATCATCCAATGACATACGAGATAACTCTCCTTGTCTTCTTCTTCTTCTACATTATTTTTACTGCACTTAATATATTTTCTTTTATCAAATGTCTTGTCTAACTTAAGCATCGGAGGGTCATCATCGGAATCCTAATGGCACCTTTTGATGCATTTTAATTTTTACAGGATTTACTGTTATGACCATGATGAACCCACCCTTCTCTAATGCTTTTGCGGAAGGGGTTAAAATGCGACCGCATCAGTTGACGTTGTCTGTGGAAAACTCTGAGCATGACATCGAGATACACCACAAGGAGTTCCCTTATGGGGGTTCTTCATCTAAGGAGGCTCCATTACCAAGACACGCGATAAGCTTGTCGTGATTGTAAAGAAGACAATAGATGATGCATTGTGTGAGAAGGTAGGAGGACCATACCTCTCTAGGCCCACTCTGTGAAGCTAGACTCTAGATTTCAGTAGCGTCCTAGGCCTTACCTAGTCGACTATCGACCGAGAAAGTCTGAGCTCCTTTCAAGAGTTTAACTAGAAATAGTCAGAATGACCACTTCGATCTTCATGATTAAACCGTCATCAATCAACACATTCCCCAATCTCCTACGGAAGCCTTATGGAACCCAAACCCAAATGACTAGCTATGTTCACATTCTTCAGTAAGAACAACACCAAAAAATAGCCTACAACCACAGCCAGATAATCCCCTATCTTCATCGAGCTACCCTTTAGCACCGAAGTGGTTGTGCATTTTGTTTCACTTTCGAATTTCACTCGTCCACATTCCTCTACAGCAACAACAAAAAACAGAGCTTGAATAGAGGATTTTGACAAAGGGAATTGCCCATCACCATACTCATCGATCTTGCCCTGTCATGGGCACTAGCATCTCCTCCTATCGAAGAAGCTTTGGCTTGCACCTGATGATTAGCATTGGTGTCTTCATTAAGTGCCCCCAAGGAATCTCTTCGGTGAAACAACCAACTCATGTTTCATGAGAAAGCTCCCTTAACTCGTACCGCGCGGATCCAGCGCTACATATACCTCAACAACTTGTTGGGTTTCCGGCACCGCGGCGAGTGTGTGTTCGAACATTTTTCGTAAACATGTGTACAACGAAAGAAATAAAAATAATAAATCTAATTTATTACAACACACACACCACATGCATACATAGTACAACATGTGTAGACATAACCGTAGTTTCAAATTTTGCAATAAAAGGAAATTTATTCTACGTATACCTGACGTATCACGTGTAGCGGGAAAGGCATCAACCAGAGCGATCCTCACTAGAATCGCCTCTATCCGTATCCATGCCGAGTATCTTCGAAATGACTTCACAAAGTCACGAACCTCGTCTTCGTACAAGTCACTAGCCTCGTGTCGAAGATGATGTGATCGAGAGAAGATCACAATCCGAATCAAAATTCGGATTCAAAACGATTCCTCAAAAACTCACTTCTCCGGAGAGGTATTCGTCAACCGTTTGACGAATCCTTCATCCTCCACCTATGAGGATTACCGGAGATCGAATCCCCGGTAAAGTAGCCACTGTCGGAGCTCCAAACGTCGTCCAAATGATGCTCTGACACGAAGGAAACAAGCTGTCCAGAAAACTGGACAGCTTGGTGGAGGAGTTTGCGCCGGCCAAAGAGAAGAGGGCTAGAAAGTCCGTGGTCACCGGAGCCAAGGAGGATCACCGGAGGGTCGCCAGAGGATCGCTGGCTGAAGCTTGGATGCCAGCAACAAGCTTGGATGGCGGCACAAGGGTGGGCAGCGACTAGGGTTTGGGCGCCGACCACAAGAGGAGAAGGAGAGGGTGGGTGGCAACTAGGGGTTGCTTGGATTAGGTTTTCACAAAACCCTTAAGCCCTATTTTATAGAGAAAAAATTCTCCTAATGGTTATCAGATCATAACCAAAAGCCCGTTAACCCGCTCCATTAATTTAAGTTAAAATAAACCAAACCGATTTAGTCTATTTTAAGTTAAAATGAACCGAACCAACTTTGGTTCATTCGTTTAAAACAAACCAAACCCCTTTGGTTTATTCTCCACCATTGGATTAGAATCAAACCAATTTGGTTCATCCATCATGTCTTCATAAGACACGACCCATCTACGCTTCCATTGTGACTGAAACGATTTCATGCTCGTTTTAGAATCAAACCTAGTTTCTCTCTGTCTGAGAATCTCATTCTCAAGCTCGTTTTAAATCCTTCGGATTACGCTCGTTGTGCATGTGACCAAATAGGTTCTCGGTTTATGTTGGCCGTCTATAATTAACCATTAATTATAGAACGATCATGAGTGGCACCTAGTAGTACATCATGATCCCCAATTAACTGAAAAGATCAATGGTTGATCCAGAACTATTTCTGAAACCCTTCAGCAGCTCCAATGAATCGTGCCCCATTCCCTTCACTCATCTTATACCCACTTGGTTTAGGGCATGGTCAATTGTGTCAGTCCCCACTAGGTTGACTACATCACACCTAGCCCAAGTATCATTTCCTCGTCCTATGAATTCTAGTTACTGCACATGTATCCAAGAGTACCTTACTCTAAACATGTATTGCTTTGGCCAAAGACTTTAGTAACAATCCGACGAGAGGCCATGGGTATACATCTCCTCGCAAGGAGTGGTGAATCCTTTATAGGCTATTCAAACACCTTCGATCACTTCGACTTATACCCAATCATTCCGGGTCCACATCTCCTTAGATATGCTTGCTTAAAATGTCAAAGCATAAGTCTTCATGATCAAGATGACTTGAATACCGCAAGTCAAAGGAACATCGCACTTAAGCGACAGTAAGAACTTCATTGACATCTATATATGCAGAGAACCATATGAAGTCTTACGGTTGGTCACTCCAATGAACTAGTTACCATAACTAGCATCCACGATTAACTCCGGACATCACAATGTCTCCAGCCAATGAGAATCAGCTGCTTGGATACACCAAGGAGTATACCTCGTGCTAGTCTCGACAGATTTGATGGTGTCAGAATCCATCAATTTATCAACTAGGGATAATTCCGATACATCACAATTACACATGTAGAGATACTCACTAGTTGTGATCCAATCACAAATTCTCTCATGCTGTGAATCGTATCGAGGACATTCAGTAAATGAGTTTAAGATCTAATCAAATACATGAAAACATGTATACTCAAATAGTGAATCTTCATTTATCACATAAATGATTCAAACATAAGGCGATTGCCTTAGGACATCTCTCATATATTACTAACAAACTCCCACTTGGCCTAATGTCAATCGCTATGGTATCCAATACCATAGGCTCTAACATGACCCTCAAACTTACTTTGAGGTAATGCCTTAGTCAAAGGATCCGCTAAGTTCCTTTCAGTGGAGATTTTCTCGATTTGTATTTCCTTCCTACTAATGATCTCTCTGAACAGATGATAGCGGCGAAGCACATGTTTGGATCGTTGATGAGACTTTTGCTCTTTTGCCTATGCAATTGTTCCATTGTTTTCGCAGTAGACCGGTATTGCTTTAACAATGGTTGGAACCACACCAAGTTCATAAATGAACTTCTTGATCCAAACCGCTTCCTTTGCTGCTTCCGAAGCTACAATATATTCTGCCTCAGTGGTAGAATCCGCTACAGTGTCTTGTTTGGAACTTTTCCAACTCACTACGCCCCCATTCAAGGTGAACACGTATCCAGACTAAGACCTGGAATCATCCTTGTCTGTCTAGAAGCTGACATCCGTATACTCGCATATCACCATGTCCCCTTCTCCATATATTAGGAACACATCCTTAGTTCTTCTCAAGTACTTAAGGATTGTCTTAACAGCCGCCCAATGATCCATTCCTAGATCAGACTGGTATCTACTTGTGACACTCAGAGCATACGATACGTCGGGCCTTGTACATAACATAGTATACATGATAGATCCTATTGCGGATGCATAGGGAATCTTAATCATGCAAATCCTCTCGTCTTTTGTGTGCGGACACATAGACTTTGAAAGGTGTATCCCATGCCTGATGGGTAGGAAACCTTTCTTAGATTCCGACATGCTAAACCTCTTTAGCACTCGGTCTATATATGTAGACTGCGAAAGACCAAGCAACCGTTTCGATCTATCTCTATAGATCTTAATCCCGAGGATGTAGGTTGCTTCTCTCAGGTCATTCATGGAGAATGTCTTGAACAACCAAATCTTAATTGACTGTAAGACTGAAATATCATTTCCTATAAGTATTATGTCATCAACATACAATACTAGGAACACGACTGCACTCCCACTAACCTTCTTGTACACACAAGGTTTGTATGGATTTTGTGAGAAATCAAACTTTTTGATTGTCTCATCAAAACAGATATTCCAACTCCTAGATGCTTGCTTCAATCCATATATGGACCGTCGCAATTTGCATACCTTGGTTTTATCAATCGATGTGAAACCCACAGGCTGTATCATATACGCATCCTCGAGCAGGTTTCTATTAAGGAAAGCTCTTTTTACATCCATCTGTCATATCTCATAATCATAATGAGTCATTATGGCCAGGAGCATCCGAATGGATTTAAGCATAGCAACAGGCGAATAGGTTTCGTTATAATCAACACATTATTTTTGACGATATACTTTCGCCACCAATCTAACCTTATAGGTAATCACATTACCATCCATGTCGGTTTTCTTCTTGAAAACCCACTTGTACCCTATAGGCTTTATGCCTTCAGGTGGGTCAACCAAGTTCCAAACTTGGTTTTCATACATGGAATCCATTTCAGACTTCATGGCTTCAAGCCACTTATCCCTTTCTGAACTTGTCAGAATTTCTTCATAACTGGTAGGCTCCTCATCATCAATGAATAACACGTCGTTCGATTCACTTACGAGAAATCCATATCTCTCAGAAATATTGCGTGTTCTATCAGATCTACGAAGATGTGGTGTTTCAATAGGTCCAGCCGATTGCTCATCACTATGGGTTATCGGTTGTTGTGCTTCACCAGGTATCTCATCAATGTCTATTTGAGTCTCTCGAGCCTCCTCAAGCTCGACGACACTCCCACTGTTTTCTTGCAAGAGAAACTCTTTCTCTAGAAACACAGCATGCCTTGAAACAAACACCTTTAGTTCTACAAGATGATAGAATTGGTAACCCCTTGTTTCCTTAGGATATCCAATAAATATACATTTATCAGACTTAGCATCCGATTTTTCTGATACAGTCCGCTTCACAAAAGCAGGACAACCCCATATCTTCAAGTAAGATACATGAGGTTTCTTACTATTCCATATCTCATATGGAGTAGTGGAGACTACCTTGGTTGGCATTCTATCTAACAAGTAAACAACTGTCTGAAGCGCATAGCCCCAAAAGGACTTGGGAAGATTCGCATGATTCATCATTGACCTGACCATGTCCAAAAAGGTTCGGTTATGCCTCTCAGATACACCATTATGCTGTGGTGTATATGACGGAGTCCATTAAGACAATATACCATTGTCTCTTAGATAATCTAAAAACTCTTGACTTAAGTATTCACCACCTCGATCCGATCGAAATATTTTAATACTCTTGTCATGTTGTTTCTCTACTTCATTTCTGAATTCTTTGAACCTTTCAAAGGCTTCAGACTTATGTTTCATCAAGAACACATACCCAAACCGTGAGTGATCATCGGTGAAGGTAATGAAGTAGCTATAGCCTCCTAAAGCTTGAGTTGATATAGGTCCACATACATTAGTATGTATTAGAACTAGCAACTCTCCCACTTGTTCACCTTTTCCTGTAAAAGGTAACTTAGTCATCTTGCCTTTTAAGCATGATTCACATGTATCATATGAATCCAATTCAAACGATTCCAGAATTCCACATTGGTGTAATTCGGACATGCATTTCTTGCTTGCATGGCCAAGACGACAATGCCACATGTAGGAGTCTAATTAATTATCCTTTCGATCATGTTTGTTGCTCACTTCGATATTGAAAATGTCACTGGATACGTCCAACGTATAAATACCATTGCTTAAAGTTCCAGTCCCATAAAGAACTCCATTCAAAGTTATGTAACAACAATTGTTACTAAAAGTCAAATGGTACCCATTTCTATTTAAACAAGAAATAGAAATGATGTTCTTTATCAATGAAGGAACATAAAAGCAATTGTCCAGTTCTAAGACAAGTCCTGCAGGGAGTCTCAACAAATACGTTCCGATGGCGAGTGCAGCAACCTTTGCTCCATTCCCAACACGTAAATTTGACTATCCCTTGACGAGTCTTCTTCTATTCCTTAGTCAATGTATATCATTACATATATGTGAGCCACACTCAGTATCCAATACCCAAGTGTCTAAGGAAATAGAATGAGAATCAATAACGAAGATATCTGAAGAAGATGGGGCATCTGATGCCTTATTCTTCTTCACGGACTCAAGATAAATCTTGCAGTTTCTTTGACAATGTCCCTCCTTGCCATAATGATGGCAAGTGCCCTTTTATGCTGGTTCTACCTTCTTAGCCTTTTTCTTCTTCCCCTTCTACTATTCCTTTGACTTCCTCTTAGAACCTTTCTTCGAGGAATCAACTAACAACACCGTTCCCTGCTCATGCTTCTCAGAAGGCTCCACAGCCTTCAACATTTTGAGCAGTACCACAGATGAACCTTCTTGCATCTCGATAGGTCATAATTCCAGTCGACTGCTACAAATCGACTCAGCTACCAAGTGTCAAAATACTTGACCAATCGACTGGTCCAAAGCCTTAGTCGACTGATAACCTCAACCATGAGGTTTAACCCCAAGAATAATGCCCTCATACTTGCTAGAGCACCCTTAGCCTAGACCTAAACTTTCTAACCACCTCCATCAGCCTCACGCCTATTGGATATCTCCAAGTCATCCATGACTTGTTCATCTATACGCTAGCCATCAGATGCTTCCATCGGCCATTGTCATTCTAAGTTAGTCTATACTGCCAAGCCACATTTGGACTTATGCTGCCAAGACTACCGCTTGGACTTTACACTGCCAACCATTGGACTTATGCTGCCAAAACTCCCTCTTAGACTTTACGCCGCAAATATCACCCCTTGGAGTTTCCTTACCAACCCATGTTGGACTTTCCATTTGCCAACACTCAAGCTTGGACTTTCCCTTGCCAAGACCCATGCTTGTACTTTCTGTTGGGTTTCCCCGATACCGTGGCGAGTGTGTGTTCAAACATGTTTCGTAAACATGTGCACAGCGGAAGAAATAAAAATAATAAATCTAATTTATTACAACACACACACCACACACATGCATAACACAACATGTGTATACATAAACCATAGTTTCAAATTTTGCAATAAAAGGAAATTTACTCTACGTATACCTGATGTATCACGTGTAGCGGGAAAGACATCAACCGGAGCGATCCTCACTAGAATCGCCTCTATTTATATCCACGCTGAGTATCTTCGGGATGATTTCACAAAGTCACGAACCTCGTCTTCGTACGAGTCACTAGCCTCGTGTCGAAGACGATGTGATCGAGAGAAGATCACAATCCGAATCAAAATTCGGATTCAAAACGAGTCCTCAAAAACTCGCTTCTCCGGAAAGGTATTTGTCAACTGTTTGACGAATCCTTCATCCTCCACCTATGAGGATTACTGGAGATCGAATACCCGGTAAAGTAGCCGCTGTCGGAGCCCCAAACGTCATCCAAACAATGCTCCGACACGAAGGAAACAAGCTGTCCAGAAAACTGGACAGCTTGGTGGAGGAGTTTTGCGCCGGCCAAAGAGAAGAGGGCCAGCAAGTCCTTGGTCACCGGAGTCAAGGAGGATCACCGGAGGGTCGCCGGCTGAAGCTTGGATGCCGGCAACAGGCTTGGACGGCGGCACAAGGGTGGGCGGCGGCTAGGGTTTGGGCGCCGCCCACAAGAGGAGAAGTAGAGGGTGGGCAGCAACTAAGGGTTGCTTGGATTAGGTTTTCACAAAAAACTTAAGCCCTATTTTATAGAGAACAAATTCTTCTAATGGTTATCAGATTATAACCAAAAGCCCGTTAACCCGCTTCATTAATTTAAGTTAAAATAAACCAAACCGATTTGATCTATTTTAAGTTAAAACGAACCGAACCAACTTTGGTTCATTCGTTTAAAACAAACCAAACCCCTTTGGTTTATTCTTCACCATTGGATTAGAACCAAACCAATTTGGTTCATCCATCATGTCTTCATAAGACACGACCCATCCACGCTTCCATTGCGACTGAAATGATTTCATGCTCGCTCCTTGTTTGGTCCAACCAAACCTAGTTTCACTCGGTTTGAGAATCTCATTCTCAAGCTCATTTTAAATCCTTCGGATTACGCTCGTTGTGCGTGTGACCAAATAGGTTCTCGGTTTATGTTGGCCGTCTACAATTAACCATTAATTATAGAACGATCATGAGTAGCACCTAGTAGTACATCATGATCCCCAATTAATCGAAAAGATCAACGGTTGATCTAGAACTATTTATGAAACCCTTCAGCAGCTCCAATGAATCGTGCCCCATTCCCTTCACTCATCTTATACCCACTTGGTTCAGGACATGGTCTATTGTGTCAGTCCCCACTAGGTTGACTACGTCACACCTAACCCAAGTATCATTTCCTCGTCCTATGGATTCTAGTTACTGCATATGTATCCAAGAGTACCTTACTCTAAACATGTATTGCTTTGGCCAAAGACTTTAGTAACAATCCAATGAGAAGCCATGGGTATACATCTCCTCGCAAGGAGTGGTGAATCCTTTATAGGCTATTCAAACACCTTCGATTACTTCGACTTATACCCAATCATCCCGAGTCCACATCTCCTCAGAGATTCTTGCTTAAGATGTCAAAGCATAAGTCTTCATGATCAAGATGACTTGAATACCGCAAGTCAAAGGAAGATCGCACTTAAGATACAGTAAGAACTTCATTGACATATCTATATATGCAGAGAACCATATGAAGTCTTACGGCTGGTCACTCTAATGAGCTAGTTACCATAACTAGCATCCACGATTAACTCCGGACATCACAATGTCTCCAGCCAGTGAGAATCAGCTGCTTGGATACACCAAGGAGTATACCTCGTGCTAGTGTCGACAGATTTGATGGTGTCCGAATCCATCAATTCATCGACTAGGGATAATTCTGATACATCACAATTACACATGTAGAGATACTCACTAGTTGTGATCCAATCACAAATTCTCTCATGTTGTGAATCGTATCATGGACATTCAGTAAATGAGTTTAAGATCTAATCAAATACATGAAAACATGTATACTCAAATAGTGAATCTTCATTTATCACATAAATGGTTCAAACATAAGGCGATTGCCTTAGGACATCTCTCATATATTACTAACACAACTTTCCATCATTTTTACTCCAGTTAATCTGTAAGCTTCGATCAGTGAATAGTAAGTGTAATAGAATACCTTCGCTTTCTATATAATGAGAAGAGAAAGCCCCTCTCTAAATGGACTTGGGAGATGCTTTGCTCCACTCTAGTTCTTGTTTCGGGTGAGCATTCGATGGGATGTCTCCACCACTATTTCCACATCCCTGGTGTCACATCCCTTGCCCCTTCACTAACGACCTTACTGTTGGTGCAATCGACCCAGGTCACGATTGATCTGACTCGAGTGGGACTCGAGTAGGGTTTTGATATTTGAGAATGAGTATTGATGGTGTCCTCTTCTTCGGCCTGCTTAGATCTCTTCCCTCTTCCTCAAGAACTCCTTCTGAGTGCCTTGGATCCCTAAGTTGAGCGCTAGATCTGTCACTTCATAATAGAGTGTTAGAGGTGGGATGGCATCCTGACGCGATTCCTCCGACGCTCAAGTCAGAAACAGAAGAATGGAGAAGTAGAATATAGAAGAAGAAGTGAGAAGAGATTTTTGAGGTACCGAATAGCGAAGAGAAAAACCAACCACTTTCTCCTTCCACCTTTGCCCCTTTTATAGGAGATTCATCCCGCCTCTTCTTGAAGTGAATTTACTTTAGTACCCCTATCAACATGTCAAGATGTAACCATTTCTCCTGCTCCTTTAAAAAAAAGCTCTTGGTGTGCTTCCACGTGTCCCTTATTTGTCCTGTCAACCATTAATCAAATGAATAAACAAATAAATAACATAATATTTTATGTCAACGATATTCTCTATTTAAGAACTCCCCCATCACTTCTTGTACCAAAAAGTACTCGCATCTCCTTCTCTACTTAATTCAGAAAATGCTCAAGGTTCACATGTACATCGCTCAAGAAATACACTGACTACTCGAGAAATACACTAACGGCTCGGGAAACATACACACTGCTTGGGAAACATACCCATTGCTCGAGGAATACATAGACTGATCGAAAAAATCCAACTCACCAATGCACTCTGAACTATCAGCACTGCTCGGGAAATACACTAACAGCTCAGGAAATATACTAACTGCTTGGGAAACATTCACACTACTCGGGAAACATATACATTGCTCGGGAATTGCATATATCAATCAAGAAATGCCTACACTACTCTGTCAACAAAACACTTAACCATAAGCACAACTATTCTGCTCACTCTTTCTCACCTCTTGAATTACATATACTGCTCGGGAATTAAATACACTACTCGGGAATTGCATACACTGCTCAGGAATTGCGTATATAAATCTGAAAATACCTACCTCGCTCTGTCACAACACAACACTTAGCTCTGATCACAATTATTCTACTCACCCTTACTCAATTAGGGAATTACATATACTGCTCAAGAAACATACTAACTGGTTGGGAATTACAAACATCAACCGGAAAATACATATACTTCCCTGCCAATGCAACACTTAGCTCTGAACGTGACTAATCTACTTACCCTAACTCAGCTCGGGAATTGCATATACTACCCGGGAAACATACTTGATGCACACGAACGTGACCTCAAATCTTACGATGAAAACTATCGAGGACTCGAAGCGTGCACTTGTGCTTAATGCCCGCAAGTGCATGAATGTTGTCAAGTAATAAATAGATTATCGATCTCACAGAGACTGAGATTCGAGTACCGACTGTTCAGTGGATGTTGTTGTTTGGAGTTAAGTTCTAAGGGTTACGATTGTGAGGTTAACGGTGGTCCTAACTCAAGTACAGTATCACAAGGAGGAAGGGAAGGTTGGTTCGAGGTTCAAAAGGGGATCCTAGGACTTCAGTTTCACTTATGCAACATGGAACATACTAATCAATTAAATGTTGTCTGGTTCTCTAATTATGGTCTTGTGGAAGGGACATCATACCCTTTTCTGAGGAGCTTTCGCTTCTATCGGGAACGACCTATACTTAATTAGGCCGACCTTTCGTTAAGATAGGATAGACGGTACAAGAATGCCAAATCAATCCCTACGAAGAGTCGGAACATGTCACGTTCCCTACTCCATCATACCCTTCAACCACAGTTACCGGAGATGAGGACAACCACTAGATTCCTCCTTAGTTCCCCTAGATCCACCCCTTGTATCGGCTATGCACAATAGATAGAAGACCAAAACCCAATCTTCATCAAATCAAACCAACACCAATTGCGAATAACAATCCATAAACAGAATTGACATTCAAACTAGCATGTTCTATGTACATAAGTTACTCCCCAATCCTAGAATCAAAGATTATACTCTATATACGGAAAAGAACGAACACAATGCATAATAGAATCAGTCATTACAATATAGGAGATGAATAGGAATTAAATTTGCAGTACTCTTAGTCCTTCTCTTCGACGTTGGAGTGTAGGTTACGATCCTCTCGTCGTCTCCTTCCTCCCCGTTGTGAGTTTTCGGTGCTTCTTAGGGCATCGGTGTGCCATCCCAGCCGTCGTGCCTCCTCCCTAGGGTTTGGGTGTAGCTTTCCTTATATAGACTTGAAGTCGGTGCTGCCAGAATCCATTAAATAACCCTAGTCATGCCAAAATAAACCAGTGCCACATGGTCGTGTGGATCCACATGACTAGGCCATATGTGGCACTGGGCTAGCGGGTAACGGGTGTGTGAGTCCACACGACCGGGTCGTGTGTCCTTCTGTTTCGCTTGTCGAATGTCCTTCTTTTGCTCCAAAAGTGTGTCATTTTTCCTGTAAAATGCTGTCTTGAATACAAAAGCACAAAGAGCAGATCTCCGAATCAGAAAATAGGGAATGCATGCAAAACAAAGTGAAATATGTATGAAACAAGTATGAAATGTAACGAGACATGAGCAAAAACTACTCCTAAAACCCTATATGTTTTGCTCACATCAATTCTCCCAGACTTAAATCTTTGCTTGTGCTCAAGCAAATCTCAGTACCATGAAATTTTAAAAGAAATATCATTCGATACATAGCAAGCTAACTAGATTTATCAAGTGGTATTTTCTATCAAAAAAATAGAGATGTTCTAAAAGTTCACTAAGTTAGCTTATCGTGCATGTGCTAAGCGAATCTTCTTGAGGGATACTCGTTCCAAAATAAGTTAAGTCGTCATCTTATAGCTTTCCTAAGGTCTCCAGGTTTTAGGCACTAGTCTGCCCTAAGCGAGGGTCGTTCCCTAAATCTATACAAAGTCTCAAAAGCTGTGTGATTGAGAGAAATTGGTAGTGTTTCCTCAAGAATCCTAACTCTGGTCTCAAAGGCACCTAGCCATTTCCACCCGGGTGATAACTATTTTTTTTTAGAATAACTTTCGTTCTTCTCATACATACAAGGATTTTGATTTTTTCAAATGGGCTTACACAATCCGAGAATCTCCAGTAACTAACATGCTAAATCTAGAGTCACCTATGGATTCCAAAGTACTAGACTACTGGATGAATCATAACTAAGTAGGTAATAGATTTTCCCTTTCAGAATATTCATCAAGTGTAAGTGAAAGATAAAAGCTAACCAGTGAAAGTCTAGAAGATTCATTAAAGTAACTAAAATGAAATACCAAAAGATAAATGAAGTTCAAGCTATCTATAGCATGGAAGCAATCTGTGAAGAACTTTAAAAACATTACTGAGGCAGCTTAAAGATAGCAAAAATTAAGTGTCGAAAGAAACTAACTACCCTATGCATGAACAAATGAATGCAAAATAAAATTAAAATGCAAGTATCAAGAAAGAAATTACTACTAGAAACAAAACGTATTAAAACTTAGGGTCCCGATCTCCTGGCGATATGCGGCCTCCTCCTGGAAATAGATATGGGCCTCGTCGTAGAACTCCTAGGCCTACTGAAAGTGATCCCGTAAGCCCTGAAACTCTGCCTACGTATAAGCACTCTACTCCTCCCATCGCTGTCTCTGCATCTGCTGCTCGGCGTATATGTCATCGAGGTATGATCAGAACTCGGAGAAATCATAGGCGGATGTACCTACATCCTTCTCAAAAGTAGAAAAAAATGATGGTGCAGGTGCAGGCTCTCGTCGTAGACTATGTGGGCTCCTTTAAACATGTGGACTCGAGGGAGAGTGATGTACAGGGGGAGATATGAGTGCAACAGTGGAAGGACCTTTATCCTTGATCTTCGCTCCGAGGTAGCAGATTGCGGTGCCACTTGCCTTGTCCTCCTCATCCTTGCTTCTTTTGGGCTTCCTTGAGGGTTGGAGAGGCTCCTAGGAGGTGGGGAAGGCAATTTCACATGGCTAGGGCAAGAAAAATTAAAGCACACAGCAGGTTTGGGGTGTAATGCACGGTGCGGCGTCCCTTATACCTCACGTGACACAACCATGTGAATACACACGACCAGGCCGTGTGCGCCGCTGGAAGCTAGGGTATGACCGTGTGAATTCACACGACCAAGCCGTGTGCCCCTCTATTTTTCTCCCAAAGTGCATCACGATTTGAATTCTCCTATATGCCCTACCATGTGGGCTGCTCCTCATGGGGGTATGGTCGTATGAAACCACACGACCCCCTGTGCCTCTATTGTAGGCTCAAACTGGGTTTTTGTTCCTATCTAACAAGTTCTTCCTATTCCGATTTTATTTGAAAAAAAAATGCTAAATGCTAGAAATTAAAATCTAAGCTACAAAGACGAATGCAATAAATAAAAACAAAACTTGGGTTGCCTCCCAAGAAGCGCTTTGTTTAAGGTCTTTTAGCTTGACCATACTCCATTATTTTAACTCGGCTCCGGAGGCTCCGTGAACCTCCATTCATTCGTCACGGTACCTCTGTCTTCTGGTGGGGTAGTCTTTATCCTGCAGGAAGTATACCCGTATGAGAAGGGAGCCTTACACTCTAATCGGTTGAATATGATGATCTCTTCATCTACTTCCAAGGAGATTTTATGTGCCTTCACGTCGATGCAGCTCCCGCAGTCGCCAGAAAGGGTCTTCCTAAAATGATGGGATTCTGAGGGTTTTGTCCTATGCTTAGTATGATAAAATCTGTGGGTATGACAAAATTCTCAACTACCACATGTACATGTTCTAGCATGCCAATGGGCTCGTTGATCGAGTCACCCTCTATGTGAATGCCTATGCCCGTCGATTGTACACCACTTAGTCCCATCTCCAGGTAGAATGCATAGGGCATCATGTTAACTGATGACCCTAGATCGCACAGTGCTTCATCATAGCTCTCACCATAGATCATGCAGGGTATAACAAATTCACCAGGGTCCTCTAACTTTGGTGGGATTTTATCTTCAATTTCAGCTTGGTTTGGCAACGTTGAAATCATGGTTGCACATCTCTTAGTGAATTTGTTTTTCTGACCTACTCTCTCACTGCATACTCCCTCTTCCTTAACCTAATTTTGCTCGGGTGATGGTGGAGAGCTATCCATGTTATGTGACACGGTTTGGGCTATTTGAGCCACTTGCGTTTCCAACATTTTAGCGCAGCTTGTAAGCCCATCAACAAAGGACTTCAATTCCCTAAGTGACTCTTCAGATCTTTGATGTTGGTGCTGGAATTCTGCATTGGTCTTTGTTTGGGTAGCAATAAAGTCTTCGATCATGAGTTCCAGTCAAGATTTAGTTGGTTGCTGCTGCCCGCTGCCCTGCTGCTGCCCATATCCTCCCGATTGTTGGAAATTTTCTAAATTATTCCTATAGGAAAAACTCGGGTGGCTCCTTCATCTGGGGTTGTAAGTACTCGAATATGGGTTGTTGGCCCTTTGGTTGTAGTCTCTAACCACATCAACATGCTCAATTTTCTCTTCATACCTACCCTGCCGTCCATGGTGGTCCTCCCAATATGCTATTACTCCCTCTTCAAAAGTATTGGTTGCACATGCAGATGTAGGGGGTTAGAGAGTCAAACCGTCTACTTAGCGCGTCCATTCTTGCCACCAAGTGGTTGATGGAGTTGATAGCATAACGACTGGCTGCAGGCCCTGGATGACTACGCTCGAAAGCCCATTGATGGTGGTTCTGAGCCACCTCTTCAATCAGCTCCTCTGCTTCCTCGATAGTCTTATTCATTAATGCACCTCCTGTAGGAGAATCAAGGGACACCTTAGTGGCATACGTGATCCCATTATAGAATATGTGGATCACCAGCCACCTCTCTAGACCATGACGGGGACATTCGTAGAGTAGCCCTTTATAGCGATCCTAAGCTTCAAACAAGAACTCTCTTTTTTTTTTTCTGACGGAAGCTAGTGATCAAGTGGCGCATGTCAGCAGTCTTACTTGGTGGGAAAATTTTGTTTAGGAACTGTTGCTCACATTGCTCCCACGTGGTGATGCTTCCTGAAGGTAGGGAGTGGAGCCATGTATTTGCCTTATCCCGCAGTGAGAACGGGAACAGGCTCAGATGGATTGCATCAGCTGGTACTCCATTGAGTTTCATCGTCGAGCATATCTCCAAAAAGGTCTCTAGGTGCCGGTTCATGTCTTGATTCGGCACTGAATTGGCTTTGCTGAACCATGTGCATAAGTGCAGGTTTCAGTTCAAAATTGTTGGCTGAGATTAATTGTCCAGTTATGCTTGGCCTATATCCTCTAGTGCTTGGGGCTGCATAGTCTCGCAAAGGTTGACTACCTAAGTTTACCACGGATGCATCTAGATCCTCCATGCCCTTCTGTTCAACTCTCTTGTGATGGTAGGTTCTTTCAATTTCTGGGTATATCGGAAATAGATTCTCCGATCCTAAACGTCTATGCATACGAAGAACCGAGCCGCTTAATACGGAGTATACCTATTTCTTAATGAAAGACAATAGTAAATAAAGTAATCCTACATACTGAATTAAATGAAGAAGAACTAAACTAGAAGATAACTACTAAAACTGATTTAAACTAAATTTAAATAGAAAAAACCTAAAACTGAAATAAAGCAAGCTATAATTAATCGAAACTGAAAATTGAATAGTAAAAATCTAAAATTGAGATAAAATAAATAAATTAAAACAAGAAAGCAAATCTACCCTAAGTTTGATCCAACTATCCACCTCTTGATTCGATATCGAATCAAGAGGTCCCCGACAACGACGCCAAAAATATGATGCACGTGATCACAACATCAAATCTTACGATGGGAACCATTGATGACTCGAAGCACACGCTCGTGCTCAACACCCGCAAGTGCAAGGATGTCGTCAAGTAATAAATAGATTATCAATCTCACAGAGACTGAGATTTGAGTACCGATTGTTCAGTGGATGTTGTTGTTCGGAGTTAAGTTCTAAGGGTTGTGATATGCGAGGTTGACGATGGTCCTAACTCAAGTACGGTGTCACACGGAGGAAGGGAAGGTTGGTTCGAGGTTCAAAAGGGGATCCTAGGACTTCGATTTCACTTGTGCAACATGGAACATGCTAATCAATTAAATGTTGTCCGATTCTCTAATTATGGTATTGTGGAAGGGACATCATACCCTTTCCCGAGGAGCTTTCGCTTCTATCGGGAACTATCTATACTTAACCAGGCCAACCTTTCATTAAGATAGGATAGACAGTATGAGAATGCCAAATCAATCCCTACGAAGAGTCGGAACCTGTCACGTTCCCTGCTCCATCATACCCTTCGACCCACAGTTACCGGAGATGAGGACAACCACTAGGTTCCTCCTTAGTTCCCCTAAATCTTTGATACAAGGGCTTTCACCCCTTGTATCGGCTATGCACAATAGATAGAAGATCAAAACCCAATCTTCATCAAATCAAACCAACACCAATTGCGAATAACAATCCATAAACAGAATTGACATTCGAACTAGCATGTTCTACATACACAAGTTACTCCCTAATCCTAGAATCAAAGATTCTACTCTGTAGACGGAAAAGAACGAACACAATGCATAATAGAATCAGTCATTACAATACAGGGGATGAATAGGAATTAAATTTATAGTACTCTTAGTCCTTCTCTTCGACGTCGGAGCGTAGGTTACGATCCTCTTGTCGTCTCCTTCCTCTCCATTGTGAGTTTTCGGTGCTTCTTAGGGCATTGGTGTGCCGTCCCAGCCGTCGTGCCTCCTCCCTAGGGTTTGGGCGTGACTTTCCTTATATAGACTTGAAGCTGGTGCTGCCCGAATCCATGAAATAACCCTAGTCGCACTGAAATAAACCAGTGCCACACGGCCATGTAGATCCACACGGCCATGCCATGTGTGGCATTGGGATGGCGGGGCAAGGCAGTGTGAATCCACACGGCCGGGCCGTGTTTCCTTTCGTTTTGCCTGCCGAATGTCCTTCTATTTCTCCAAAAGTGTGTCGTTTTTCTCGTAAAATGTTGTCATGCACACAAAAGCACAAAGAGAAGATCTCCGAACCAAAAAATAGGAAATGCATGCAAAACAAAGTGAAATATGTATGAAATGTAACGAGATGTGAGAAAAAACTATTCTAAAACCCTATATGTTTTTCTCACATCAATACTAACTGATCGGGAATTATAAATATCAATTGGAAAACATATACTTCCTTGCTAACACAACACTTAGCTCTGAGTGTGACTAATCTTCTCTCCCCCACTCAACTCGGAAAATGCATATAACGCTCTGGAAATATATAAATTGCTCTGGATTCACATATTCTGCTCACAACATTCAGCTACGGGGCTCACTACTATTCTTATCCCTTACATAGCTTTGAAATTACATATACTACTCAGTAATTACATAAACTGCTTTGCTAATATCACATCACTCTGAACACCACTACTCCACTTGTGCATACACGACTCGGGACTTACATATACTGCTCAAAAAACATACCGATTGGTCGAGAATTACACTTGATACCTTTTGAAAAACATGCTAAGTATCTGATTGAAAATCCTGACCCCATTATAAGTTCCACCTCTTTAGTAAAATTGAAAAATGAAGTCGAGTGAAGTTTTACTAGTATTTACTGAAATTTCCCTTACTGAAAAACAAAAATATCTCTGCCTTAACCAAAAACCCTGCACCCATCATAAATTCCCTCTTTTTAGTAAACCTGAAGAGCGAAGTTGAGTGAAGTTTTACAAGTATTTACTTAAACTGCCCTTACTGAAAAATAAACATTTCTCTGCCTTAACCAAAAACCCCATCACCCATCATAAGTTTCCCCTTTTTAGTAAAACTGAAGAGCAAAGTCGAGTGAAGTTTTACAAGTACTGACTGATATTCAAAGACTACCATATCAAATATAAAACCATAAGATGTAAATCTGAGAAAAATCTTGAAACTATCATATTAAGCGCAGGGCCTTAAGCTTGCATTTTAGCAACTTATCTGCCATTATAGCTGGCGTTATAGTTCCCATGTAGGAATGTAGCTACATAGCCCATAGGTTGTTATATGAGGCATGAGAGGCTTGAGAACCTTTTACTTGCCATTATAACTAGCATTATAGTCTTCGTGGGGGAATGTAGCTACCTAGCCCATAGACTGTTATATGAGGCGTAGAGTCATGAGAAAATTTTACTTGCCATTATAACTTGAGTTATAGTCCCCGTGGGGGAATGTAGTTACCTAGCCCATAAGCCATTATATTAGGCGTAAAAGCCTTAGATAAAATTACTAATCCCTGCAAAAGAAACCATTATTAAACTTTTAAAATTATGCATTAGGCATAAAAAAGCCTTTGAAAAAATTGCCTGCTTCTTGCAGATTTTTTTTGGTCATTTAGCCCTTAAGCTCTTATACGAGGCGTAAAAGCCTTAGAAAAAATTATTGAACCCTGGCAAAGAAACATTTTTAGAGAAAATATTAAAATCAAGAAACAATAAAAAAAATCCTCACTTAACTTCCTTTTTTCCTTTCACCCACTTATCACGCTCACTTCTTCTTATTTTTCCTTAAAGGACCCTACTTTAGTCAACACTTACCCGTTAACTCAAACTTTGCCTTTCACCAGAAACCCCAAACCCTAGCTTTCTTCGTCCCTGACACCTTCAAATTTTATATGACAAGGCTCCCTCCATGGCTTCTTCTTCTTCCAACGCTCCCTGGTACGAAACGACCTCCAACCGACTAACTCTCAACCATCCCTTCTTTCACCACGAGCCTAAATACATCCCTGAGGGCTTCACGACCATCATCCCAACCCCCCATCAGCGACCTCACCAACCCCTGACCGACACCAATACACTATTCACAGGCCAACTTGAAGAGGACCTTCATCTTCCTATCCCAAAATCGTTGTTCAATATTTTAACCGACTTTGGTATCCCCCTTAACTAGCTAACACTCAACTCCATTCGTATACTTGTCGGAATCCTAATCGTTTTCAAACACCTTAACATCCCCCAAACTCCTCATGTCTTCCATTGCTTCTACCAACTCAAAATGGCTGACATTGGTATGTTTTACTTCATGGCATGCCAAGACTACCAATTTCTCGCCGACATGCCAACCTCCCACAAGGGCTGGAAAGATCTGTATTTCTATGTCCCTTTAGACCCTGTCCTCCAATTCTCTTTAACCTGTAGGACTGCTCTTTGCCAACTCCCCGAGCTAAAAGCCATCAAATCCTATGTCAACTTCCCGTTCATCGAACCTCTACTAAAAAATAGACACTTCAGCATTTCTGAAATTCTACAAGAACCTATACTGTCTTATTACGAGCTTTCTCCTATCCCCTCAGTCGAAGCCCATCTCATAGGTAAATACTCTTTTCTTTGCCGTATACTTACTGCTTTTATCTTTAAATGCACACTAATATTTTGATTTTTATAGAAGACATGATGCACACTGCTATTGCCAAAACCTTGGCAAAAAAGCAGCAGAAGAAAAGAAAAAGAATCGAAGCAACTACCACCTCCACTTCCATCCCAGGACCTTCTTCATCAGTAATTACTCCTTTCCCTACTACTGCCTATTTTAATTACCTTTGTTTAGTTCTTGAGAATACTTCACAAAGAATTATTTACACCTCTGCATCACAGGTTCCCTCTGAACTCCCACAAGGCAATATCATAACTCTTACAGAACTAGGGAAACTCTCTCTCACCCTAATAGATCCTACTCAGCTTCCTCCTCCACTCGAACTAATCCAATATCTTTTTCCCACTTTCAACATCTTACTTCCTATAGAGCCCACCTCTTCACTTCCTCCACCAAAATTACCTCCCTTTGATACACTTGCTCATAGTCCACTTCTTGATCCTTCCAATGATCCCATTGACCTTTCCTCATCCCCTTCTTCACCCTCTTCTACCGACGATCTTCCTTTAGCCTCCTTTACTACTAGACATCAACAACCCCTACCTCCCTCGAGCCCCACAGCTCCTGAATTCACCACATCCTCCCCTCTTGATCTTCTGGTACAGGGTGTATCAGATGCCTACAGCAACTATCCCCCTTCTTCTCCTCGAGAATTCCCTATGTCTCCATCCCACCCTAATTCTCCTCCTATAACTCCTCCCTATGTCTCCATCCCACCCTAATTCTCCTCCTATAACTCCTGCCTCTTTACTTCCCTCTGAAACTCCAATTCCTGGCCCAGATCCTACTCCACCACAAAACTACCCCCCTCTTTACCAACTCTGACATTCCCTTATTTTTACAAGAGCTCCAACAGAGCTTCTAAATGGTAAAATTTCCCCTTTTACTAACTTTACTACACAAATAAATTTCTCCTATCACTTTTACTTTATTTTGCAGAGCACATCCAAGATCCAAAACTCCATTCAATGGTACACTGAATATCAAATTTCATAGTCTCAACCTTCTCTGACACAAACAGAATTACCTCAGCCTCCTATCAGACCCCCTGCACCCCCAACTTCTACCAAGGGTCTACAAACCAATCCTACTAAAGCTTCCACTTCTTCAAAGGGATTGCAGACCAGTCCTTCTGCATCCCTTGACCGAGCTGAGAAAGAAAAGGCATTACGACAATAACTGCAAGAACTACAATTCCAAGTAAAAGTCTTAACTATTGAGATAACCCAATTACTATCATAGAAATAAAAAACCTCCATCCAACATGCCCATGACTTGCATAAGGCCCAATGGGAAAGCTCTAGCAAGGACACTACTGATGCACATGAACACGACCTCAAATCTCCGACGAGAATCATCAAGGACTCGAAGTGCGCACTCGTGCTCAACGGCCGCAAGTACATAGATGTTGTTAAGTAATAAAAGATTTATCGATCCCACAGAGACTGAGATCTGAGTACCGTTTGTCCAGTGGATGTTGCTGTTCAGAGCGAATATCCTATAGATGAGGGTTGCGAGGTCGACAACAGTCCTAACTCAAGTACAATGTCACTTGGAGGAAGCGAAGGTAGGTTCGAGGTTCCCTAAGAGAATTCTAGGACTTCGGTCTCACTTGTGTGTTATTGGAACATGCTATAAATTAAATGCTTCCTAAATCTCTAATTACGATCTTATGGGAGAATCATCATACATTTGTCCGAAGAACTTTTGCTTCTACCAGGAACTACCTATTCCTAACCAAGTTTAACTTTCGGATCATCAAAGCTCAGGGGGTTGATACCGTTGGGAGCCCTCTTTCACTAAGGTCCCTCAACCCTTCTAGAGTTAATTTCTCCTACTTTGGCCCTTCTGTTAAGATAGGCTATTGGGTACGAGGATGTCCTAATAATACCTATGAAGAGTCGGAATGCATTTCATTTCCTATTCTATCATATTCTACTATCTAGGTTATCGAAGGGAGGACGACCGCAAGGTTCCTCCTTGGTTCTCCTAGATCTTTGATACAAAGGCTGTCACCCCTTGTATCGACTATGCATGCTAGATATAGAATCAAAATATAATTTTCATCGATCTAGAAAATACCAATTGCAAATATAAACTCAAGAACAGAAAATATATTCGAACTAGCATGTCCAATGTACACAAGCTACTCCCTAATCCTAGAATCGAAGTATCTACTCCATTGATGAAAGAGAACAGACACAAGGCATCATAGAATGAATCATTACAATGTAAAGATATCTAAGAATGAAATAACAGTACTCTTGGTCATTCTCCTTGGCATTGGAGCACAAATTTTGATCCTCCAGCCGCTTCCTTCCTCCCCGGTGTAAGTCTCTAGTGCTTTTTAGGGCACCTTCTTGCCGTCCTAGCTGTTTTGCCTTTCCCTAGGGTTTGGGCATGCCTTCCTATTTATAGATGTGAAGCCGACTCTTCAAAAATCCCATGAAAAACCCTAGTTGCGTCAAAATAACCCAGCGCCACACGATCGTGTGGATTCCACATGGCCTGCCGTGTGGGGCATTGGGATGGTCATCTTCGTTGTTTGGACACAACCGTGTGGATTTCACATGGCCGACCCTATCCGCCTCTATCCTCCCCTGTGAATGCCTTCCTTTTGCTCCAAAAATGTGCCATTTTACCTATAAAATGTCTTCCTGCACACAAGAACAACAAGAGCAGATCTCCGAACCAGAAAATAGGAAATGTATGCAAAACAAAGTAGAATATGTATGGAACAAGGATAAAATGTAACAAGATGTGTACGAAAAATACTCCTAAAACCCTATATGTTTTTCTCACATCAATCCCCTCAGACTTAGATCTTTGCTTATCCTCAAGCAAACCTCAATGCCATGAAATTTTAAAAAGTATTGTTCCATACTTAGCATGTTAACTAGATTTATCAGGTGGTATTTCTAATCAAAGTAGAATAGATATGTTCTAAAAGATCACTAAGTTAGCTTTTTGATGCACGCGAACGCGACCTCAAATCTCACGACGGAGACCGTCGAGGACTCGAAGCGTGCACTCGCGCTCAATGCCCGCAAGTGCATGAATGTCATCAAGTAATAAAAAGATTATCAATCCCATAGGGACTGAGATTCGAGTACTGATTTGTTAAGTGGACGTTATTGTTCGAAATTCAGTTCTAATGGTTGTGCTTAAGAGGTCATCGGTGGTCTGAACTCAGTACGATATCACACAGAGGAAGACAAGGGTTGCTACGAGTCTTTAGATGGGATTCTAGGATTTCAATTTTGTTTGTGTCACAGAACACATTGTCAATTGAGTTTTGTTTAGGTTTCTAACTACGGTTTTGTGGAAAGGACATCATACACTCCCCTGATGAGCCTTCGCATCTATCGAAAGCTACCTCTGTCATACTAGGTCGACCCCTGGCTTTAGGACGGGATAGTCGGTATGAGGATGCCGAATCGATCCCTGCAACGAGTCGAAAATGCGATGCGTTTCCTACTCTATCGCATCCTTCTACCCACAGTTACCAGCGATGAGGCCAACCCCTAGGTTCTTCCTTAATTCGCCTAAATCTTTGATATGAGGGCTATCACCCCTCGTATCGGCTAAGCACAGTGATTAGAAAAACAAAACAATAGCTATAGATCTAAACCAAACGCCAATTGCAAATATAAATTCAAGAATGAAAAGATATTTGAACCAACATGTTCTAACTCAACACAAACTACTCCCTAGTCCTAGAATCAGAGAATCTACTCCATAAATATGAGAAAAGAAACACAAGGCATTGTCGAATTCGTATATACAAGATTAAAAATGGAAAGAATATAGATTACAATGCGATGGTGCTCTTCTCCTTGGTGTTGAGGTGCAAAATTTGGATCTCGAGCGGCTTCCTTCCTCCCTGTTGCGAGTTTTTGATGCGTTTTAGGGCACCGGTGTGCCATCCCGACCGTTGATGTGAGCAAAACATATAGGGTTTTAGGAGTAGTTTTCGCTCACATATTGTTACATTTTGTGTTAGTTTCATGCATATGTTACTATATTCTTGCACGCATTGCCTATTTTCTGGTTCGGAGGTCTGCTCGTTGTACTTTTGTGTACAGGTTAGCTTTTTTGATGAAAAAGATGCATTTTCGAAGCAAAAGAAGGACTTTCATAGCTAGATGCAGAGTGGGACATGGCCAGGGCGTGTGGATTCACACGGCTGTGTCCAATGGGCGAAGAACAACACCCTAGGGCCACACACGGCCGTGTGGCGGCCCGACGGATTTTCATGACTAGGGATTTTTTCGGATTTTGCAGTGGTCCGAGGTGATGTTTATATAAGGATGGCTCCGCCAAAACCCTAGGGGGAGGCACGACAGCTAGGATGGCATGCCGAAGCCCTAAAAAGCTTTGGTAACTCGCAGCGGGGAGGAGGAACGCCGCCGGAGGTCCACAACTTGCAATACAACGCCGAAGAGAAGATCACAAAGCATCGTATATCTCTATTTCTGCACTTTATTTCTATTGTATTTAAACTTAAACATGTTTTGTGATTCTTCCTTCGTATTTATGGAGTAGTACTTTCGATTCTAGGATTAGGGAGTAGCTTGTGTACATAAACAATGTTGGTTCATATTAAATTCTGGCCAAAAGTTTGATTTGACAATTGGTAGTTGCTCTTTATTATATCCACGTGTGTTTGGCTTTCTTTCCGCTATGCTTAGGCGATACGAGGTGGAGACAACCCTCACAATCTAAAATCTAGGAGATTTGATTAAGGAACCTAGGGGTAAACTTGATCTCCTGCAACTGCGGGGAAAAGGGTGCGGTGGAATCGAAAACGGTCTACCGTAGGGATTGATTTGACATCCTCGTACCCTCTATCTCGTCCTTGTGGGCGGAGATAGCTCCCGGTGAATGCGACGGCTCTGCGAGAGAGTGTATGATGTCCCTTCCACAAAACCATAGGTAGATGTCTAGACAATGCCAATTGATAACATTGTTCTGTGATACACAAGCGAAATTGAAGTCCTAGAATCACCTTTGAAGACCTCGGCACACTCCTTTCCTCCTCCGTGTGACACCATACAGAGTAGAGTCCACCGATAGCCCTCACCAACCGTAACCTCTTAGACATCACGCCCGAACAATTCCAACCACTAAGTATATTGGTATTCGAATCCCAGTCCCTGTGGGATCAATAAATCTTTATTACTTGACGACATCCGTGCACTTGCGGGCGTTGAGCGCGAGCGTGCGCTTTGAGTCCTCGACGATATCCGTCACAAGATTTGAGGTCGCGTCTGTGCGCATCAGCCGTCAGGCCACCTCCCTAGGGTTTGGGCGTGACTTTCCTTATATAGATATCAGGTCGACTCTTCACGAAATCTGGAAAAAGACCTAATCGCGCCAAATCATTGGGCCACCACACGGCCGTGTGCGGCCCTGTGGTGGCCAAACTCGAGCCTCGTGTTAGTAATATATGAGAGGTGTCCTAAGGCAATCACCTTATGGTTGTATCATTTATTTGATAAATGAAGATTTACTATTTGAGTATACATGTTTTCATATATTTAATTGGATCTTAAACTCATTTACTGAATGTCCGCAATACGATTCAAAGCATGAGAGAATTTGTGATTAGATCACAACTAGTGAGTATCTCTACATGTGTAATTGTGATGTATTAGAATTATCCCTAGTCGATGAATTGATGGATTCAGACGCCATCGATTCTGTTGAGACTAGCACGAGGTATACTCTTTGGTTTATCCAAGCAGCTGTTTCTCATTGGTTGGTGACATTGGGATGTCCGGAGTTGATCGTGGATGCTAGTTATGGTAACTAGTTCATTGGAGTTGTTGGGAGTATGGGGAATACAATCAAAGTCCCACATTGGTAAGACATGGAAAAGATCATGTGCTTATAAGAAAAAAGATATCTCCATTGGTATGAGGCCTTTTGGGTAAAGCCCAAAAACAAAACCATGAGGGCTTGGGCCCAAAGTGGACAATATCATACCATTGTGGAGATATGTGGATCTTATATGCACTAACAATTGGTATCAGAGTCATGGTCCATGTCAAGCCATGAACCTCGAACGAAGGAAGTTGAACTCCCACGTCCGGATCAAGAGAACTAGAAATCAGGCAGGAAGTCTAGTTGGGTCGGGAGGACCGAACAACTGACAGGAAGTCCTGGTGGGTTGAAGATCGGACATCAAGCAGAGAAAATCCTCCGAGGAGGGATAGGCTTGAGGGGGGGCCCAATGTGGTCCTTCGTTTGAGGGGGGGATTGTTGGGAGTATGGGGAATACAATCAAAGTCCCACATTGGTAAGACATGGAAAAGATCATGTGCTTATAAGAAAAAAGATATCTCCATTGGTATGAGGCCTTTTGGGTAAAGCCCAAAAACAAAACCATGAGGGCTTGGGCCCAAAGTGGACAATATCATACCATTGTGGAGATATGTGGATCTTATATGCACTAACAGGAGTGACCAACTGTAAGACTTCATATGGTTCTCTGCATATAAGGATATGTCAATGAAGTTCTTACAATAGCTTAAGTGCTATGTTTCTTCGACTTGAGGTATTCAAGTCATCTTGGTCACGAAGACTTATGCTTTGACATCTTAAGCAAGCATCTCTGAGGAGATGTGGACCCGGGATGATTGGGTGCCAAAGGTGTTTGAATAGCATACAGAGGATTCACCGCTCCTTGCAAGGAGATGTATAGCCTATGACCTCTCGTCGGATTGTTACTAAAGTCTTTGGCCAAAGCATTACATGTTTAGAGTATGGTACTCTTGGATACATGTGCAGTAACTAGAATCCGGAGGACGAGGAAGTAATACTTGGGCTAGGTGTGACGTAGTCAACCTAGTGTGCACTGACACAATAGACCATGTTATGAACCAAGTGGATATAAGATAAGTGAAAGGAATGGGGCACGATTCATTGTAGTTGCTGAAGGGTTTCAGAAATGGTTCTGGGATCAACCGTTGATTTTCCGATTAATTGGGGATCATGATGTACTACTAGGTGCCACTCATGATCGTTCTATAATTAATGGTTAATTATAGACAACCAACAAAAATCGAAAACCTATTTGGTCACACGCACAATGAGTGTAATCTGAAGGATTTAAAACGAGTTTGAGAATAGGATTCTCAGATCGAGAGAGACTTGGTTTGGTTGGACCAAACAAAGAGTGAGTATGAAATAGTTTCAGTCGCATCAAAAGCATGGATGGGCCATGTCTTTTGAAGACATGATGGATGAACCAAATTGGTTTGGTTCTAATCCAATGGTGGAAAATAAACCAAAGTGGTTTGGTTTTTTTTAAATGAATGAACCAAAGTTGGTTTGGTTCGTTTTAACTTAAAATAGACCAACGCAGTTTGGTTTATTTTAACTTAAGTTATTGGAGCGGGTTAACGAGTTATTGGTTATGAACCAATAAGTGCTAGGAGAAGGTTTCTTGATGGTCAAGAAATATGCTCTCTATAAAACACGGCTTTAGGGTTTTTCGTGGAGAACTTTTGGTTATTGGAAACCCTAGCCACCCAAACCCTCCTCCTTGCTTCTTGCCACCCAAGAGCTCTTGCCGCCCAAGAGCTTTAGCTGCCCAAGAGGAGCAGCTGCCCACCCACCAGCCGTCGGCGACTCCTCCGACCATCCTCCCTTGGCTGCCAGCGACCAAGGAGCAGCCGACCATTGATTGGCCGACCATATCTTCCACCAAACAAGCTATCCAGATTCTGGACAGCTTGTTTTCCTCTTCGTGGAGAGGTCGTTTGGCTGGCATTTTGCGCTTTAACAGAGACCTATTTATCGGGGATTGGTTCTCTGGCAATCATCATAGGTGGAGGGTTGAGTTTTCGTCAATCGATTGATGAAAACTGCTTCCGAGAAGCGAGTTTGCGAAACACAATTTTTGGATCCGAATTTTATTCGAATTGTGATCTTCTCTAGGATCACATCGTCTTCGACATGAGGCTAGTAACTCCTATAAAGACGAGGCTCGTAGCTTGGTGAAGCTATCCTGACGATACTCGGCGTGGATACGGATAGAGGCAATTCTAGCGAGAGTTGCTTCGGTTGATGTCATTCCCGCTACACGTGATACGTCAGGTATAACTAGAGTAATTTTCTTTTATTGGAAAATTTTAAATAGTGATTATATCTACACATGTTGTATCCTGCATGCGTGTGATGTGTGTGTTGTAATAAATTAGATTTATTGCTTTTATTACTTCCGCTGTGTGCATGTTTACGAAACGTGTTCGAACACACACTCGCCGCGGTGTCGGGGAAACCCACAAGTGGTATCAGAGCCACACTGTGTTCCGACATAATCGTAAAATTATTTTGCAATAGTCATAATTATATTTATGGAAATTTTCTACTTTTGGAAAGTTTAGAAGTATTTATGGAAATTTTCTACTTTTGGAATGTTTAGAAGTATTTATGGAAATTAACACTTTCCATAAATAAAATATGTGATTATATTTAGAAATTTATTTCCTAATTTAATCATGATTTGATTTGGGAAATTAAATCTCAAACATATTTTATTTCCATAAATAGTTATGACAAATAAGGAAATTCAAATTGGAAATTTCCTAATATGATTAGGAAATTACAATTTAGGAAATTTATTTCCTAAATTAGATTTGACTTTTTCTTAATTAACACTTTCCATAAATAAAATTTGTGATTAGATTTAGAAATTTGTTTCCTGATTTAATCATGATTTGATTTGGGAAATCAAATCTAAAACATATTTTATTTCCAAAATAGTTATGACAATTAAGGAAACTATTTGTACATGCCATAATTGTATGCCATGTGATTTCATTAGATGCATATCATTATGCCATGCGTGTCGTGACATGTAGATGTATGCCATGTGTGCCATGGCATGTAGATAATAGTTATTTGCATGCAAAGAGGATGAGACATTAAATCCCTTACACAACATTAAAGCCTACACCTTCCATTAATATGGTTAGAACCAGAGTTCCATTTCTTGTTTGGGTTGTTGGACTCTCTCCAAGCTCGGCTTGAACCTGAACATGTTCAAACCATTGGAATAATTTATTACTAATATGGTAAGAGTCAGAGGTCAATCGTTAGTTTGGGTTGTTGGACTCTCTCCAAGCCTAACTAATTGGTTGAATGTGCTCTAACCATATTAAAACTATTTCTCGATTAATGGGTTGGCTTTAACCTGGAGCATCGACTTGTTGGACTCTCTCCAAGATCGATGTGAAGGGAGGTGAAGTTGGGTGCTATGCATATGATGCATACTTGTTAATGAGTTAACAACCCGATGTATGTGTGAACATTCAATTAGTTGATAGTACATTGTGATATTTGCATATATGTGATATGCAATTGGTATACTTGATACCTACCATCGTAGCTAAGAATGACATGTTGGACTCTCTCCAAGGTTGTTCTTATCTATGTTGGATATCAACTCATTCGGAGATGGACTTACGATCTCCCAAATTAATTTTGAGGGTTTTTGAAATTCGAAAAAAATGAATGGGATTTTGTAAATGTATGTTGATGCGTTTTAAAATCATTTTCTCACATATGCTTGATTTGTATTTCTAGGTTAATCGCTGATCATGATGTCTTTGAATTTGTGCTCTATTTTGAATTCGAATAAATTGACTGGGCCAAACTTCTTGGACTAGCTTAGAAACTTGAGAATTGTTCTCAAGGCGAAAAAACTTACGTATGTCCTCGAAGAGCCTCTTCCTGCCCGTCCTAGTGATGATGCAACTCTAGACCAATTGTTGGCCTATCAGAAACATGTGAGTGATTCTGAAGTAGTGAGTTGCGTCATGCTAGCTGCGATGGTACCCGAGCTGCTGAAGCAGCATGAGCATATGGATGCTCATACCATAGTCTTTCATCTTTATGAGTTGTTTGATGAGTAAGTGAGATCCGAAAGGTTCGAAGTCTCCAAGCTCCTCTTCACCTCTAAGATGCAAGAAGGTCCATCTGTGGTATTGCTCAACATGATGAAGATTGTGGAGCCTTCTATGAAGCATAAGCAGGGGACGATGCTGTTAGTTGATTCCTCGAAGAAAGGTTCTAAGAGGAAGTCAAAGGAATAGCAGAAGGAAATGAAGAAAAAGGCTAAAAAGGCAGAACCAGCTCAAAAGGGCACTTGCCATCATTGTGGCAAGGAGGGCCATTGGCGAAGAAATTGCAAGATTTATCTTGAGTCCATGAAGAAGAATAAGGCATCAGATGCCCCATCTTCTTCAGATATCTTCATTATTGATTGTCATTTTATTTCCTCAAACACTTGGGTATTGGATACTGGGTGTGGCTCACATATATGTAATGACATACATGGGCTAAGGAATAGAAGAAGACTCGTCAAGGGAGAGTCAAATTTACGTGTTGGGAATGGAGCAAAGGTTGCTGTACTTGCCATCGGAACGTATTTGTTGAAACTCTCTACAGGACTTGTCTTAGAACTGGACAATTGCTTTTATGTTTCTTCGTTGATAAAGAACATCATTTCTATTTATTGTTTGAATAGAAATGGGTACCATTTAACTTTTAGTAATAATTATTGTTACATAACTTTGAATGACGTTCTTTATGGGACTGGAACTTTAAGCAATGATATTTATACATTGAATGTATCCAGTGACATTTTCAATATCGAAGTAAGCAATATGCGTGCTCGAAAAGATAATCAATTAGACTTCTATATGTGGCATTGTCGTCTTGGCCATGTGAGCAAGAAACGCATGTCCGAATTACACCGATGTAGAATTTTGGAATCGTTTGAATTAGATTCATATGATACATGCGAATCATGCTTAAATGGAAAGATGACTAAGTTACCTTTTACTGGAAAAGGTGAACCTGTGGGAGAGTTGCTTGGTCTAATACATACTGATGTATGCGGACCTATGTCAACTCAAGCTCTAAGAGGCTATAACTACTTCATTACCTTCACCGATGATCACTCACGGTTTGGGTATGTGTTCTTGATAAAACACAAGTCTGAAGCCTTTGAAAGGTTCAAAGAATTTAGAAATGAAGTAGAGAAACAACTTGGCAAGAGTATTAAAATACTTTGATCGGATCAAGGTGGTGAATACTTGAGTTAAGAGTTTCTAGATTATCTAAGGGACAATGATATATTATCTCAATGGACTCTGTTGTATACACCACAACTTAATGGTGTATCTGAGAGGCGAAATCAAACCTTGTTGGACATAGTCAGGTCAATGATGAATCACGCGAATCTTCCTAAGTCGTTTTGGGGCTATGCACTTCAGACAACTATTTACTTGCTAAATAGAGTCCCGACCAAGGTAGTCTCTACTACTCCATATGAGATATGTGCTAATAAGAAACCTCATTTATCTTACTTGAAGATATGGGGTTGTCCTGCTTATGTGAAGTGGACTATGTTAGACAAATTGGATGCTAAGTCTGATAAATATCTATTTATTGGATACCCTATGGAAACAAGGAGTTACCAATTCTATAATCCCTTGGAACAAAAGGTCTTTGTTTCAAGGAATGCTGTGTTTCTAGAGAAAGAGTTTCTCTTGCAAGAAAACAGTGGGAGTGGCGTTGAACTTGAGGAGGTTCAAGAGATTCCAATAGACATTGAGGAGATACCTGGTCAAGCACCTCAACCGATAAATCATAGTGATGAGACATCGACTGAACCTATTATGACACCACATCTTTGTAGATCTGGTAGGACACATAACATTCCTGAGAGATATGGATTTATCGTAAGTGAATCGAACGACGTGTTACTCATTGATGATGAGGAGCCTACCAATTATGAAGAAGTTATGAAAAGTTCAGAAAGGGACAAATGACTTGAAGCCATGAAGTTGGAAATGGATTCCATGTATGAAAATCAAGTTTGGAACTTGGTGGACCCACCTGAAGGTATTAAGCCTATAGGATACAAGTGGGTTTTCAAGAAGAAAACCAATATGGATGGTAATGTGATTACCTATAAGGCTAGATTAGTGGCAAAAGGCTATCATCAAAAGCAAGGTGTTGATTATGACGAAACCTATTCACCAGTAGCTATGCTTAAATCCATTTGGATGCTCCTGGATATAGCGGCTCATTATGATTATGAGATATGACAGATGGATGTGAAAATAGCTTTCCTTAACGAAAACCTACTTGAGGATGTGTAAATGATACAACCTGAGTGTTTCACATCGGTTGATAAAACCAAGATATGCAAACTTTGACAGCCCATTTATGGATTGAAGCAAGCATCCAGGAGCTGGAATATCCGTTTTGATGAGACAATCAAAAGGTTTGATTTCTCACAAAATCTAGACGAACCCTGCATGTACAAGAAGGTTAGTGGGAGTGTAGTCGTGTTCCTATTTTGTATGTCGATGACATATTACTTATAGGAAACGATATATCTGTCTTACAGTCGGTTAAAATTTAGTTATCCAAAACATTCTCCATGAAAGACATGGGAGAAGCGACCTACATCCTCGGGATTAAGATCTATAGAGATAGATCGAAATGGTTGCTTGGTCTTTCGCAGTCTATATATATAGACCGAGTGCTAAAGAGCTTTAGAATGTCGGAATCCAAGAAAGGTTTCCTTCCCATCAGGCATGAGATACTGTAGGTTTTTAGCTTCGAGTCCGTGAGGGGAAACTTCGCTTCCCACTTCAACTCAGTCGCTTGTTCATGGCGATCCCATCGATGTCCCCGGATTAAAAAAAATTAATCCTAGACAAAAGGGATTGTCCAAGCAACCAAGTCATTTTCGTGCTATTCGTTTAGAGAGGTCACTTGAACAAACTCGTTGTTCAAGCGACCAACCTCTATTCTATGAGTAGCCGCGGAATAGACGATGTACGAATCGCCGACTTTTGTATTTATGTTCGGGATCCAAGTATTATTTATCCACAAACAGAATATATCATGCTCATAATTGAAAAAAAAATACAAACATTTTACAAAAGAGAATAGAGAATCAATATACCTCTCGATCTTCTAATGTATGACCTTCCTCCTTTCGGACGTCGTGTGGGCGACGATCTACCAAAAGTTGAAGCTCCTAGATCGCCAATCTTCCTTCCTTGCTCATTCCAAGCAAGAGAAAGAATAGAAACAAAGCTCTTTTCCTTCTTTTAACCAACCACCAACCTCCAAGGTTGGAGCTTGCCGCCGGCCAAGAGGGAAGAGGAGATTAGAATGGAAACCGACCAAGACACCAAGGGAAAGCCCTAAATCTTGTTTCCACGGGCCAAGGAGAAGGAGAAGGGAAGCTTTGACCACCGGCCAAGGTGAGGAAGTAGTTGTTTGGGCGCCGACAAGATTGAAGAAGAAGGAGATAAGGAAACTATTTCCTTATTTGGTGCCGCCAAGCTCCAAAACCCTAGCCCTTGCTTCTTGCCGCCAAGCTCCAAAACCCATGCTTCTCTTCATTGTCCTCCACGCCAACCCTAAGCCTCCTTTTATAGAGTTTAGGGATAAGCCTTGTTTTAATCTCCACCATTGGTTCTAGGGATTTAATCTCAACCGTCGGATCTGGAGATTTAATCTCAACCGTCGGATCTTGGAGATTTAATCTCTACCTTTGGATCTAGAGTTTTGTTTCTATCCATTGGATCTAAGCTTCATGAGGTTTTAATAGGCTACAATAGGGACCATGAGGAGGAGTTGGATCTTGGCCACCCATGGATCAAGGCCACATAAAGTCCGATCCATTAATGATAATCCAATCCACTAAAGGATTATCATTGATCTACCTCACCAATCCCCATATGATAATATGGGCTCCATATATTATATGTACAATTTCTCCCCGTGTTTAAGATCTCGAATGTCCGTCGATTAATTAATTTACTGACCATTAATTAATCAACTTCTAACTCCATGAGTAGTACCACTCAACCTTTTCATCATGCCGGACCAAGTCCACCTGCATGGTTTACATGATGAACCTTATGAGCTCCTCAAGAGGACATCATCATCCTAATATATAGGACACGATTTCCTCCTATAATCAACGACACACCATATAAATAATATCATTTCCCAACTTACCGAGCCTATCGATTTAATCTATAAATCTCGCCCATTGGTAAATCAAAGAAATGAATACTAAATATATGTGCCCGTTATTATATCGGGATTAAGAGTATGTACAATATAATATCTGAGGTCTGATTCAATTATGTAGTCAGCAATAAATCGAATCACCTCTAAGTCGGTCCTGCTCAATACACACAAAGTGCACTAGTGTGATTCTATGGTCAAGACAAACCAATACCAAATAATACTACAACCATTCCAATGGTTTGTCCAAAGTCATCTCGGTTGTGAGCCATTACATATACTTTACAAGGAGCCGATAACATGATCTCCCGTGTGACACCACACACCATGTTATCTACAATGTAATGTATTAGACAATATGCATAGCCATAAAAATATGCAAACAATGATCATGTGATTCTTATTTCAAAATAAAGATGTTCATACAAAAGATAAACTTTTCATTATACATCCCAACAATCTCCCACTTATACTAATAGACTATGATGTCCTCAAACTGCCATACATCTGATCCCCATTCCCTTCACATGCCTATCAAAAGCTCTCGCCGGAAGGGCCTTAGTGAAAGGATCTGCTAGGTTATCCTCCGATGCAATCTTAGCCACAACAACTTCTCCTCTCTTTACGATTTCTCGTATCAGGTGGTACTTGCACTCTATGTGCTTACTTGCCTTATGTTCTCGTGGTTCCTTCAAGTTTGCAACTGCACCACTATTATCACAATAAATTGTGATAGTTCTGGGCAAACCAGGAATCACATCCAATTCCTTCAAGAAGTTCATGAGCCACACAACTTCTTTGGCCGCCTTAGAGGTTGCCACATACTCAGCTTCCATGGTAGAGTTCGCCACGCATTTCTGCTTGACACTCCTCCATACAATGGCTCCACCTCCCAAAGTAAACACAAAACCTGAGGTAGACTTACTGTTATCCCTGTCTGATTGGAAGTCGGAATCCGTGTAACCCACAGGGAGCAATTGGTCTGCCTGGTAAACTAGCATATAATCCCTAGTCCTTCTCAGGTACTTCAATATATGCTTTACTGCAGTCCAATGTCCCTGTCCTGAATTATTCTGATATCTGCTGACCATGCTCACGACATAGCAGATATCTGGTCTCGTACATAGCATCACATATATGAGGCTTCCTACTGCCGAAGCATAAGGAACCGCCTTCATCTCCTCTATCTCCTCAGATGTTCTAGGACACATCTCCTTAGATAAAGGAACTCCATGCCTGAAAGGTAGAAAACCCTTCTTGGAGTTCTGCATGCTAAAATGCTCCATAATCATGTCTATGTATGAATCTTGAGATAAGCACAACATCCTTTTCCTGCGATCCCTTATAACCTTGATCCCAAGGATGTGTCCAACTTCTCCCAAGTCCTTCATATCAAACTGTTTGGACAACCATACCCTTACGTCCGATAACACCTTGATATTGTTGCCAATCAACAAAATGTCATCTATGTATAGTACAAGAAATACCACTACGTTTCTATCACATCTCTTGTATACACAAGACTCATCCGGACTTTGAATAAATCCATAAGACTGGATTACCTCATCAAAGCGGATGCTCTAAGACCTCGAAGCTTGCTTCAATCCATAAATGGACCGATTAAGCTTACATACAAGATGCTCTTTGTCTTTATCAATGAATCCCTCTGGTTGCTTCATATAGATGTTTTCGTCAAGACTTACATTAAGGAAAGCTGTCTTAACATCCATCTGTCACACCTCATAATCCATATGAGCTGCTATGCATAAGAGAATCCGGATAGACTTAAGCATGACCATCGGCGAAAAGGTCTCCTCATAATCGATACCCTCTTTCTGAGTATACCCCTTCACAACAAGCCTCGTTTTGAAGGTCTCAACCTTCCCGTCTATTCCTCTCTTTCTTTTGTAGATCCACTTACATCCAATGATTTTTACACCATCGAGTGGTTCTACTAGCTCCCAGACCTGATTTGAATCCATAGATTCAATCTCAGCATTCATTGCACTTTGCCAAGATACTGCATCTTTATCTTAGATTGCCTCGTCATATGTCCAGGGATCATGTTCATGTTCGCCAGGGACCACATCAGAAGATTCTCCCAAGAACATGAATCTATCAGGCTGTCTAACAACCCTCCCACTATGACGAGGTATCACCTGTGTATCCTCTGTGACACGCGGTGCAGTGACATATGGTATATCTTCTTGTACCGGTGGTACTAAAGAAGTGACTTCCCCTTTTAATTCCTCCAGAACAATTTTACTCTTGGGATTGTGGCTCATGACATAGTCTTCTTCTAGAAATCTGACGTTCGTGCTAACGATCACCCTCTGATCTCTAGGACTATAAAACAGACCACCCTTCGTTCCGCTAGGATAGCTAACGAATATGCATACTTCTGTACGAGGTTCCAACTTACCAGCATCTACCTTCAGCACATGTGCTAGACTCCCCCATATCCGAATATGTCTTAGATTAGGCTTTCGCCCAGTCCACAATTCTGTGGGAGTAGAAGGCACTGATTTAGATGGAACTAAGTTCAGAATGTACACCGCCGTATCTAGAGCATATCCCCAGAACAAATCTGGCAACTCAGAATAACTCATCATTGATCTAACCATCTCCATAAGAGTCCTATTCCTTCGCTCTGCTACACCATTCTGCTGGGGTGTGCCAGGTGCAGTCAATTGGGATTGAATCCCAGCCTCTGATAGGTAATTCCTAAACTCTCCAAAGAGGTACTCACCACCACGATCAGATCGTAGTGTCTTGATACTTTTACCTTGACATTTCTCCACATCAGCCTTGAATTCTTTGAACTTGTCAAAGCATTCAGACTTGTGGCGCATCAGGTAAATGTATCCATATCTCGAGTAATCGTCTATAAAAGAGACGAAATACTCGAAACCACCTCTAGCCTGGATAGACATAGGACCACACAAATCAGAATAAACCAATTCTAACACATCTTTGGCTCTATACCCCTTGGCCTTAAAAGGCCTCTTGGTCATTTTACCCTCCAAGCATGATTCGCAGGTTGGGAAATCCTCCACCACTAATGAACCCAAAGGTCCATCAGCTATCAACCTTTGAATTCTGCTTAGGTTAATATGACCAAGCCTAAGATGCCAAAGATATGTTTGGTTCATCTTCGAAGGTTCTTTTCTCTTATTGGAATTAGAAGATGAGTTATTAATTTCAATATGCATCGTGGGAGCTTTTGGTTCAAGTGTGTATAAATTTCCTATCAATGCACCCGAACAGATAATGTCCCTATTCCTTCTTATAACAACTCTGTCATTAAAAGAAATAGAATATCCATCCATAAACAATTTAGAAACCGAAATTAAATTCTTTCTAAATAAGGGTACATAAAAGCAATTCTTAAGAACCAACACTTTATTCTTCTCAAAAGATAAATGAATGTCTCCCACTGCAACTGTCGCCACCTTCGTGGCATTGCCCAAGTACATGGTAATCTCCCCTTCAGCCAGTCGTCTGATTTCCTGGAACCCCTGCAAAGTATTGCAGACATGATCAGTGGTTCCCGTATCTACACACCAGGTGTCGATAGATAATACTGCTAAACATGTTTCAACGACTAGACCAAAAGATATACCTTTGTTCTGCTTGTAGTTGGGGCAGTCCTTCTTCCAGTGCCCAGTCTGCTTACAAGTGAAGCACTTGCCTTTCGGCTTCTTCACTCCTCCCTGAGTACCTCCCACCGCCTTAGCCCCAGTTTGTTTCTTCTTCTTCTTTCCTTTCGGCTTAGAAGTAGAAACCTTTTGGGTCACCATGGCATGTGCCTGAGCACTCTGATGAAATAGCCCCTCTGCCGCCTGGAGTTCTGTCAGAAGTTCTTCCAATGAATACAACCTCTTGTTCATGTTGTAGTTCAGGTGAAACTACTCAAAACTCCTAGGTAGAGACTGAAGTATGATATCGACCTGGGTTCCCCATCGATCTCGGCTCCAAGGACCTCCAGCTCATTCAAATGAGCCATCATCTTGAGAACATGATCCCTTACGGGTGTTCCCTCGATCATGGTGGTCGTCATCAAGTTTCTCATGGCTTCTTGCCTAGCATCCCGATTCTGGTGTCCGAAAAGCTCTTTAAGATTGAGCATCATGTCATAAGCAGTGGGCATGGCTTGATGCTGATGTTGCAGTACATTTGACATAGATGCCAAAATGTAACACCGCGCCATCTCATCGGCCTTGATCCACTTTTTATAACTCTCTCTCTCCTTTTCCCCAGAATCATCTACAGGCTTAGGAGGGCACTCTTCGAGGAGTACATATTTGTATTCCTCAACAGTCAAGACAATGTCTAGATTCCTCTTCCAATCAACATAGTTGGGTCCAGTAAGTTTATTTTCTTTCAGTATCACAACAAGCGGGTTGAAAGTCATTTTGAAAGAAAACCTAAGAATCACATAGATCAAAACATTAGATTTCAAAAAATTATTGATTCCTCAAATAATAAAATTTTAAAATCAACCAACACCGAGAATATCGTATGCCACGATAGTGTGGACGTATACGAATTCTACATTTGTAAGAGGAGGTTTTACCCATTAATTTTACTATCTTGTCAACCTAACTTTTTGACAAGTAAAATTAATAGTTGGCTCCTCTTTGGCCCTACAAATAAAAGCAGTGACTCCAATGGGGAGGATACTTATATTTGTATCTAAGTGTTCACCATTACTCGGTACCAAGGTAATTATCTCGGGTTATGTGCATTCCGATGGGGAAGTGCACACGCTCCTTAATAATTCCCTATAACCATATTTGACCTTATGATCCGCAAACAAACTCATCCGATGGGGAGGAAGGCACTCAGAGCCGACGCACAAGTTTGTTTGCATCACATGTCAAATTGTAATGGAGGCCGTGGGAATTTATAAAAATATCCCTCTCCCACTTAGTAATTTGAAATTGAGGAATTTTCTAGCCTACGACATGCATATCAAAAAATAAGCAATAAATATGAAAAATAAATTATATTCCAACTATTATGGCTTTTGTCTTCAATATGTCTCCCGTCGCATCGCCTTCTCGTTCGCTCCTCCTATGCCATGTACGAGCCTTCCGGAGATCCGAGCCGAGACTAAAATCTATTTTAATTTACATCCATCGATCCTATACTCCACGAGGGAGTGTACATGAAATCTAGATCGAAAGTAAACTAAAATAAAAAGAGTGGCTAAACAATGCCGTATCTAATTTACAAAAAATTAAATACAAGCCTCGTCAACCCCGAGGATTCAACAAAATATACACATACAATCACATACACACATATGACCACAATAGTCGGATCTTATGCTTGCAACCAAAGAGTTAACCTACGCATATCCTACTATTATCCAGCACATATAATATATGGAAAAATGCATAAGAGTAACCGAATCCTAAACACACAAAATTGGAAACCTTGGCTCTGATACCAATTGTAGGTTTTTAGCTTCGAGTTCATGAGGGGAAACTTCGCTTCCCACTTCAACTCAGTCGCTTGTTCATGGCGATTGCATCGATGTCCCCGAATTAAAAAAAATTTAATCCTAGACAAAAGGGATTGTCCAAGCAACCAAGTCATCGTCGTGCTATTCGTTTAGAGAGGTCACTTGAACAAACTCGTTGTTCAAGCGACCAACCTCTATTCTACGAGTAGCCGCGGAATAGACGATGTACGGATCACCGACTTTTGTATTTATGTTCGGGATCTAAGTATTATTTAGCCACAAACAGAATATATCATGCTCATAATTGAAAAAAAAATACAAATATGTTACAAAAGAGAATAGAGAATCAATATACCTCTCGATCTTCTAATGTATGACCTTCCTCCTTTCGGATATCGTGTGGGCGACGATCTACCAAAAGTTGAAGGTCCTAGATCACCAATCTTTTTTCCTTGCTCGTTTCGAGCAAGAGAAAGAATAGAAACAAAGCTTTTTTCCTTCTTTCAACCAACCACCAACCTCCAAGGTTGGAGCTTGCCGGCGGCCAAGAGGGAAGAGGAGATTAGGGTGGAAAGCGACCAAGACACCAAGGGAAAGCCCTAAATCTTATTTCCACCGGCCAAGGAGAAGGATAAGGGAAGTGTTGGCCGCCGGCCAAGGTGAGGAAGCAGCTATTTGGGCATCGGCAAGATTGAAGAAGAAGGAGATAAGGAAACTATTTCCTTATTTGGTGCCGCCAAGCTCCAAAACCCTAGCCCTTGCTTCTTGCCGCCAAGCTCCAAAACCCTTGCTTCTCTTCATTGTCCTCCATGCCAACCCAAAGCCTACTTTTATAGAGTTTAGGGATAAGCTTTGTTTTAATCTCCACCATTGGTTCTAGGGATTTAATCTCAACCGTCGGATCTGAAGATTTAATCTCAACCGTCGGATCTTAGAGATTTAATCTCTACCTTTAGATCTAGAGTTTTGTTTCTATCCATTGGATCTAAGCTTCATGAGTTTTTAATAGGCTACAATAGGGACCATGAGGAGGAGTTGGATCTTGGCCACCCATGGATCAAGGCCACATAAAGTCTGATCCATTAATGATAATCCAATCCACTAAAGGATTATCATTGATCTACCTCACCAACCCCCATATGATAATATGGGCTCCATATATTATAGGTAAAACTTCTCCCCATGTTTAAGGTCTCGAATGCCCGTCAATTAATTAATTTACTGACCATTAATTAATCAACTTCTAACTCCATGAGTAGTACCACTCAACCTTTTCATCATGTCGGACCAAGTCCACCTGCAGGGTTTACATGATGAACCTTATGAGCTCCTCAAGGAGACATCATCATCCTAATATATAGGACACAGTTTCCTCCTATAATCAATGACACACCATATAAATAATATCATTTCCCAACTTATCGAGCCTATCGATTTAATCTATAAATCTCGCCTATTGGTAAATCAAAGAAATGAATACTAAGTATATGTGCCCGTTATTATATCGGGATTAAGAGTATGTACAATATAATATCTGAGGTCTGATTCGATTATGTAGTCAGCAATAAATCGAATCACCTCTAAGTCGGTCCTGCTCAATACACACAAAGTACACTAGTGTGATTCTATGGTTAAGACAAACCAATACCAAATCACACTACAACCATTCCAATGGTTTGTCCAAAGCCATCTCGGTTGTGAGCCATTACTTATACTTTACAAGAAGCCGATAACATGATCTCCCGTGTGACACCACACACCATGTTATCTACAATGTAATGTATTAGACAATATGCATAGCCATAAAAATATGCAAACAATGATCATGTGATTCTTATTTCAAAATAAAGATGTTCATACAAAAGATAGACTTTTCAGTATACATTCCAATAGATACACCTTTCCAAGTCTATGTGTCCGCGCACAGAAGACGAGAGGATTTGCATGAGTAAGATTCCCTATGCATCTACAATATGATCTATCATGTATGCTATGTTATGTACGAGGCTTGATGTATCATATGATCTGAGTGTTACGAGCAAATACCAGTCTGATCCAGGAATGGATCATTGGGTGGATGTTAAGACAATCCTTAAGTACTTAAGAAGAACTAAGGATGTGTTTCTAATATATAGAGAGGGTGATTTGGTAATACGCGGGTATACGGATGCCGACTTCTAGATAGACAAGGATGATTCCAGGTCTTAGTCTGGCTACGTATTTACCTTAAATGAAGGCGCAATAAGTTGGAAAAGTTCCAAGCAAGACACCGTAGCGGATTCTACCACTGAGGCAGAATACATTGCAGCTTCAGAAGCAGCAAAAAAAGAAGTTTGGATCAAGAAGTTCGTCTCTGAACTTGGTGTGGTTCCAACCATTATTAAAGAAATACCAGTCTACTGCGACAACAATGGAGCGATTGCAGAGGTAGAAGAGCCAAGGTCTCATCAACGATCCAAACATGTGCTTCACCGCTATCATCTGATCAGGGAGATCATCAGTAGGAAGGAGATACAAATAAAAAAGATTTCCACTGAAAGGAACTTAGCGGACCCTTTAACTAAGGCCTTACCTCAGAGTAAGTTTGAGGGTCATGTTAGAGCTTATGATATTGGATACCGTGGCGATTGGCATTAGGCCAAGTGGGAGTTTATTAGTAATATATGAGAGATATCCTAAGGAAATCGCATTATGGTTGTACCATTTATTTGATAAATGAAGATTCACTTTTTGAGTATACTCTTTGGTTTATCCCTAGTCGATGAATTGATGGATTCAGACACCATCGATTCTGTTGAGACTAGCACGAGGTATACTCTTTGGTTTATCCAAGCAGTTGTTTCTCACTGGCTGGTGACATTGGGATGCCCGAAGTTGATCGTGGATGCTAGTTATGGTAACTAGTTCATTAGAGTGACCAACCGTAAGACTTCATATGGTTCTCTACATATAAGGATATGTCAATAAAGTTCTTACAGCAGCTTAAGTGCTATGTTTCTTCAACTTGTGGTATTCAAGTCATCTTGGTCATGAAGACTTATGCTTTGACATCTTAAGCAAGCATCTCCGAGGAGATGTGGACCCGGGATGATTGGGTATAAGTCGAAGTGGCTGAAGGTGTTTGAATAGCCTATAGAGGATTCACTGCTCCTTGCGAGGAGATGTATACCCATGGCTTCTCGTCGGATTGTTACTAAAGTCTTTGGCCATAGCAATACATGTTTAGAGTAAGGTACTCTTGGATACATGTGCAGTAACTAGAATCCATAGGACGAGGAAATGATACTTGGGTTAGGTGTGACATAGTCAATCTAGTGGGGACTGACACAATAGACCATGTCCTGAACCCAGTGGGTATAAGATGAGTGAAAGGAATGAGACACGATTCATTGTAGCTACGGAAGGGTTTCAGAAATTGTTTTGGGATCAACCGTTGATTTTCAGGTTAAGGATCATGATGTACTACTAGGTGTCACTCATGATCATTCTATAATTAATAGTTAATTATATACAGCCAACATAAACTGGGAACCTATTTGGTCACACACACAATGAGTGTAATCTGAAAGATTTAAAATGAGTTTGAGAATAGGATTCTTAGATCAAGAGAGACTTGGTTTGGTTGGACCAAACAAGAAGAGAGTATGAAATGGTTTCAGTTGCATCGGAAGCATAGATGGGCTGTGTCTTTTGAAGACATGATGGATAAACCAAATTGGTTTGGTTCTAATCCAATGGTGGAAAATAAACAAAAGTGGTTTGGTTTGTTTTAAATGAATTAACCAAAGTTGGTTCGGTTCGTTTTAACTTAAAATAGACCAACGCGGTTTGGTTTATTTTAACTTAAGATATTGGAGTGGGTTAACGGGTTATTGGTTATGCACCAATAAGTGCTAGGAGAAGGTTTCTTGATGGTCAAGAAATATGCTCCCTATAAAACACGACTTTAGGTTTTTTTGTGGAGAAATTTTGGTCTCTGCCGGCCACCCACCAGCCGCCGGCAACTCCTCCGGCCATCCTCCCTTGGCCGCTGGCGACCAAGGAGCAACCAACCATTGATTGTCCAGCCATATCTTCCACCAAACAAGCTGTCCAAATTCTGGACAGCTTATTCTGCTCTTTGTGGAGAGGTCATTTGGTCGGCGTTTTGCAATCCGATAGCGACCTATTTGCCGGGGATTGGTTCTCCGGCAATCCTCATAGGTGGAGGGTTGAGTTTTTGTCAATCGTTTGACGAAAACTGCTTCCGAGAAGCAAGTTTGCGAAACTCGATTTTTGGATCTGAATTTTATTCAAATTGTGATCTTCTCTCAGATCACATCGTCTTCGGCACGAGGCTAGTAACTCCTACGAAGACGAGGCTCATAGCTTGGTGAAGCTATCCGATACTCGGTGTGGATACGGATAGAGGCAATTCTAGCGAGAGTTGCTTCGGTTGATGTCATTCCTGCTACACGTGATACGTAAGGTATAACTAGAGTAATTTTCTTTTATTGCAAAATTTTAAATAGTGATTATGTCTACACATGTTGTATCCTGCATGCGTGTGATGTGTGTGTTGTAATAAATTAGATTTATTGCTTTTATTGCTTCCGCTGTGTGCATATTTACAAAACATGTTCGAACACACACTCACCGCAGTGCTGGAGAAACCCAACACCTCGGACATGACCGTGTGTAGCCACACGCCCTGACCATGTTCCCTACTGCATCCAGCTGCCAAATGCTCATTTTCGCTCCGAAAGTGCACTGTTTTCCCCATGAAATGCTATCCTGCACACAAAAGTACAAAGAGTATATCTCAGAACCAGAAAATAGGAAATACATGCAAAACTAAGTAAAATATGCATGAAACAAACATAAAATGAAATGAGATGTGAGTGAAAACTACTCCTAAAACCCTATATGTTTTGCTCACATCAATTCCCCCAGACATAGATCTTTGCTTGTCCTCAAGCAAACCTCAGTGCCATGAAATTTTAAAAAGGTATTGTTCCATACTTAGCATGTTAACTAAATTTATCAAGTGGTATTTGCAATCAAAGCAAAGTAGATATGTTCTAGAAATTCACTAAGTTAGCTCCTCTTGCTCGTGCTAAGCGAATCTTCTTAGAGGATACTCGTTTCATGGTAAGCTAAGTCGTCATCCTATAGCTTTCCTAAGGTCTCCATCTCTTAGGCACTTACCTGCCCAAAGTGAGGGGCATTCCCTAGATATAGCACAAAGTCTCAAAGGCGTGCTCGGTATTGAGAGAAATTGGTAGGTGTTTCCCCAGTAACCTAACTGGGTCTCAAAGGGGCACCTAACCATTTCCACCCACGACAACTATTTTTTTATCCCTTGTAATTTTTTTTTTCAAAATTTTTTTTATCTTACACTCTTTTCCTTTCTTTTTGTCTTTTCTTATTCCATTTTTTTTTATCTTTTCTCTCTCTCTTGGGATTTTGATTTTTCCGAATGGGCTTCCACAATCCGAGCATCTCCAGTAACTAAAATGCTAAATCTAGAGTCTCCTATGGATTCCAAAGTACTAGACTACTGAGATGAATCATAACTAGGTACGTACTGGATTTTCCCTTTCAGAATATTCGTCATGTGTAGGTGTAAAAATAAAAGTTAACCAGTGTAAGTCTAGAACATTCATTAGATATAAAATAAAATACCACGAGGTAAATGAAGTTAAGCTACCCATGGAAATAACTCATGAACAAACATTAGAAATAATACTGAGGCAACTTTATAGATAACAAAAATTAAGTGCTGAAAGAAGCTAAACAACTTATGCATGAACAAATGAATACTAACCATAATACAAATATCAGGATAGAAACTACTGCTAGAAACAAAATAAAACAAAACTTGGGCCCCCCCAGACTTAAGCGAAGCATACCTCTAGTATGGTGGATGAGGTGGAAAGTATGGTAGCCTCGGTATCTCGGAATCCTACGAGAATCTGGTGTTGAGCCACTGATGCCACACGTACATGTGATCGATCTGAGAGCTGGTGGATGCAGCGGCTGCTCGGTGCTCCTCCTCTCGGGCCCACTGTGCCTGCTGAGCACGTATATGCTACCGTATCTCCTGGCGGTAGGTGGCTTCATCCTGGCGACGGGCAACCTCCTCCTGGAAGTAGATGCGGGCCTCGTCATAGCACTCCTCGGCCTACTGGAAGTGCTCCTGAAAGCTCTGAAACTCTGCCTGCGTGTAGGTTCTCTGCTCCTCCCATCGCTGACTCTACGTCTGCTACTTAGTATATATGTCGTCGAGGCGCGATCGAAACTCAAAAAAATCATAGGTAGATGTACCTGCATCCTGCTCAAAAGTAGAAAAAGGTGGTGGTGCAGGTGCATGCTCATGTCGACGCGGACTAGGTGGGCTCCTATACATGTGTGGACTGGAGGGAGAGTGATGTACAGGGGCAAAATGCATGGTGCAGCGCCCCTTTATCCCTTGCGTAACATGACCATGTGAAAACACATGGCTAGGCCATGTGTGCTACTGGAATGTGGGGCACTACTGTGTGAAAACACACGGCTAAGTCATGTGCCCCCCGTTTCTCTCTCATGGTACACAACGATCCAAATTCTCCTTACATGCTCAGTCGTGTAGGTTCAAAATGATTTTTGTTTCTACCTAGCAAGTCCTTTCTAGTCCTAATTCAAATGCAACACACTAAACAAATATAAATCAAAGTTCAAAACAAACGAATGCAACAAACTAATAAGAAATAAACACAAAATCTAAACTTGGGTTGCCTCCCAAGAAGCGCTTGTTTAAGGTCTTTAGCTCGACCGTATCGTTATGCTTCACTTGGCTTTGATGGCCAAAGGAGATCTTTCTTCCTCCCCTGTTGTGTTTGAATCTTGCTTGTGGGGGAGCAAGATACTTGCTCACTTTTTTCCTCTTGCCTTTTGGTCCTCCATCACTATCTCCCTTAAATCTTACTCGTGGAGGGACAAGATACTTGTTAGCTGCTTTTCTTGGCTCAAGATTAAGAATGCTTAGCCTCAAAGAATTTTTAGGAGTTTGATCATAATATTTTATTTCATCCATATGTTGTAAATAATGTAACTCACCACAAATATTCTCACCAAAATAATGATTAGTAGATTCTATTAGGTCGAATGAAATTTTATCATCACAAATCACTAGATGGGCTTCGTTATTGGTAACTAAAGTTTTGGTGAGGGTTAAGGTAGGCTCTTTTAGATCCTTGAGGTTAGGAGGTGTTTGATTGAAGCAATGCACTCCTCGATTAAAGTATGAATTATATAATCCTCAAGTTCTCCTTCTAGTGGTGATTGAATGGATTGTCCTTCTTCACTTCTTGGTAATCGACTCGGTGTTCTAGCAAACTGACTAGCGATCTGTGCTATCTGAATCTCCAGCTTCTTTTTTCGGCTAGCAATGTCATTCACAGATGACCTTAATTTTTCAATCATCGTTTCTGTCTGTGAATGCCGCTAATGAAATTTAGCATTCGCCTCTTGTTGTGTCTGAATAAAGCTTTCTATCATTTGCTCTAGTCGAGATTTAGGCTGACAATATTGAGGGTTTAAGTAGCCAGGGTCATAACTATATGAATAGGAATCATCTTGTGGTCACTGGTTGTAATCATAGGTGATATCTTCTTGTTCAAATTATGAAGGTTCAAATATATCCGGACAATCATTAATGTTATGCCATGTTTCACCACAATGCTCACAATAAATGTTACCAAAACTCACAACATTAAATTGACCATAATCATGAGTAAAAGCATGCATTGTTATATGCAGGAAATTATAAATAAGGAAAGAGCAACAAAATGAACAAAACTGAAATGAAATAAAATGAAATAAAACAAGAAAATTAAATCTAGCCTAGGTCCGATCCAACTATCCACTTCTTGATTCGATATCGAATCAATCAGTCCCCGGCAACAATGCCAAAAACTTAATGCACACGAACGCGACCTCAAATCTCATGACGGAGACCGTTGAGGACTCGAAGCATGCACTCGCGCTCAATGCTCGCAAGTGCACGAAGGTCATCAAGTAATAAAAAGATTATCGATCCCACAGGGATTGAGATTTGAGTACCGATTTATTAAGTGGACATTATTGTTCGGAATTCAATTCTAATGGTTGTGCTTAGGAGGTCGTCGGTGGTCTGAACTCAGTACGCTGTGACACGGAGGAAGAGAAGGGTTGCTACGAGTCTTTAGATGGGATTCTAGGATTTCAGTTTCATTTGTGTGTCATAGAACACGTTGTCAATTGAGTTTTGTCTAGGTTTCTAACTATAATTTTGTGGAAAGAACATCATACACTGTAGGAACTTTCATGACCGCTAGAGGGGGTGAATAGCGATTCATCGTCAATGGAGGAATTTGATCGTGCTTGATACAAATATATTAGTACGTAGCGGAAATAGAAATAATACAATGCAAACACACAAACACGATCACAACATGAAGATATAATGTGGTTCGGAACCGAATGGTTCATACTCCACGGATTGGGCTCGTAAGAGCCCTAGCGATGCAACCACACACCACTATAACAAATAACTCCTTCTCGGAACAATCCGGAGGTGGAGAAACCTCGTACAAATAGTCTTACAATAGTAAGAAACAAATACAAGAAAATATGAGATGAATATACAAAACAAAGTAAAGAAAACTTTACAACAATTGATTTGGAATGCTTGCTTGTTGATCGCCTTGGACTAGCCTTGAAGACCGTGATTTGCACTAGCAAATCGCTCCAAATCGCCCAAGAAAATCATGCCAAAATCTTTCCTTCCAAGCTGCCTTTATAACCTGCATTCAGGCTGGATTTTGCTTAGCAGTCGACTTATCGGGACCATCAGTCGACTGGTCCTGTAGTCGTTGTGAGACAACGACATGTGCCACGTTGGATAAGTTCCAACGGACATACCATCAGTCGACTAGTCGAGTGTTCAGGCCGATCACTCGATTGGTGAGCCTTCTGTGCCCAAAATCCCGACCATCAATAGACTGATCACCAGATCAGTCGACTTCTCAGGCTAACAGTCGACTGCCCAACTCTGGTAGTCGACTGCCAGGGTACTTCTCATAGTCAAACCCTAGTTGACTCCCATCAATCGACTGACCATAGTCCCAGTCGACTGATACACCTCAAACAAGAGGTTTTAACCCAAGTATGGTGCCCCCATACTTGCTAGACCACCCATAGCCTAGACCTAAGCCTTCGAGCCACCTCCGTCAGCCTCGCGCCTATCAGATTTCTCCAAGTCATCCATGACTTGTTCATCCATACGCTAGCCTTCAGGTGCTTCGATCAGCTATTGTCATGATAATGTGGTCTACACCGCCAAAGCACATTGGACTTACGCTGCCAAGACTCCACTTGGACTTTACGCCGTCAACCATTGGACTTATGTTGCCAAGACTCCACCCTTAGACTTTATGCCGCTAATATTCCCCTTGGACTTCTCAATTTCCAAGACTCAAGCTTGGACATTCCCTTGCCAACCCATGTTGGACTTTCCATGCCAAGACCCATGCTTGGACTTTTCCTTGCCAAGACTCAAGCTTGGACTTTCCATGCCAAGTACACAAGACTTGGACTTCCCATGCCAAGTACACAAGACTTCGACTTCTCCCATGACAATGGTCAAACCATCGTCAAATATCAAATACTAATCTGGGTCGATTGCACCAGCAATCTCCCCAACACATGTCAGACATCAATGACAGACATCAATGTCAAATATCAAAATACTACTCGAGTCAAACTCGAGTCTGGTCAATCGTGACCTGGGTCAATTGCACCAACATACATTCCCCCGATGAGCCTTCGCATCTATAGAAAGCTACCTCTGCCATACCAGGTCGACCCCTGGTTTTAGTACGGGATAGTCGGTACGAGGATGCCGAATCGATCCCTACGACGGGTCAAAAATGGGGCGCATTTCCTACTCTATCGCATCCTTTTACCCACAGTTACCGGCGATGAGGCCAACCCCAAGGTTCCCCCTTAATTTGCCTAAATCTTTGATACGAGGGATGTCACCCCTTGTATCGACTAAGCACAGTGACTAGAAAACCAAAACAATAGCTATAGATCTAAACCAAACGCCAATTATAAATATAAATTCAAGAACGAAAAGATATTTGAACCAACATGTTCTAACTCAATACAAACTACTCCCTAGTCCTAGAATCAGAGAATCTACTCCATGAATATGAGAAAAGAAACACAAGGCATTGTCGAATTCGTATATACAAGATAAAGCATGGAAAGAATATAGATTACAATGCGATGATGCTCTTCTCCTTGGCGTTGAGGTGCAGAATATGGATCTCGAGTGGCTTTCTTCCTCCCCATTGTGAGTTTTCGGTGCTTTTTAGGGCACCGGTGTGCCGTCTCGGCCGTCGGGCCTCCTCCCTAGGGTTTGGGCGTGACTTTTCTTATATAGATATTAGGTCGGCTCTTCATGAAATTCGAAAAAAGACCTAATCGCGCCAAGACATTGGGCCACCATTGTCACGCCCGCCCTTCCCCGTAATCTAGAGGGGGAGAAGGGCAGCGCGACGTGATCATACATGCGTGCATATACAGCAGAAGAGTTTAAACTTTTTTTTAAAAAAAAAAACATAAAACATGGAACATGCATTTACCTCCAACCATGTAAATAACTCAACATTCATAACCATGTAACAGATGAACATTTACTAAGCATGCATAATCATTTCATAAGGACACTACTTAGTTCAAGTTCATGATAATCAACATAATGGACACAAAGTAGCAACCATCAAAATATCAAGTAGTGATCAAGTCTTAACAACTAACATGCAAAACTTTAAAACATGCATAAGTCTTGGAACATAAAACAGATCTCCTCCACCATGCCACTGCCATACACACACTTTGCCCCTCCCGCTGCTCCCTTTACTTTAGCCATTCTTTACCCTTTTCTGCAGTGCAAGGGAAACATTAAACTATAAGCACATAGGCTTAGTAATATCCTTTCCTACTCACAAAAGCCATACATCAGGTATTAGACATAGAATAGTGACATGTTCATCTAGACAACAGATAGGCATAACCTTCATATAGAAGTCATGACATAATCATTTAGGAACATATAGGCATAGCATTCATATAAAAGTAGTGACATGATCATTTAGGAACATATAGGCATAACATTCATATAAAAGTAGTGACATGATCATTTAGGAACATATAGGCATATCATTCATATAAAAGAAGTGACATGATCATTTAGGAACATATAACTAGAATTCGTAAAACATAATAATCACATAGACATGAAAAGGGTATATGGAAGATGTTCTTTGAAAACATATATTTTATAGGTACTTAAACATAATCTCAACATTGAGGGCCCGATATTGTACCACATACATCATCATCTTTGCGCGCATCCCTAATAGATCTGAGGTAGCTAATCCAAAAACTTCTAGAGTACTAGGTCCGTACTATGACCGTCGACCTAGGAGCAACATAGGAGCCCATCCTAGGCCCATACTATGACCGTCGACCTAGGGAAACTTAGGAGCCCATCCCGTACTAGGTCCGTACTATGACCGTCGACCTAGGGGCATGTAGGAGCCCATCCCATGGATCTTGCTAGGGTCCAGTACAAGCCATACAAAAGTAAAATAGAATATCATGTTCCTTATCAATACATATCATGTTTCTTATCATAAGATATCATGTTTCTTATCATAACATATCATGTTCCTTTTCATAACATAAAGAGTGCTCTTAGTCCCCATTCATAGGGAAGCATCTCTTAGGCATTTCATCATACATACTTGTACATCATGACGCAATGAGTATAACATAAGCATACATTATTACAATTAACATGGACATAAGGTAGTGGCATAAACAAATCATGCTATCATAAAGTCTAACTATCATCATGTCAACATCATATATGCATATACATCATGGCATGGAAGATCATTAGTAAGCATAAGCATGTTTTAAGGATGATAACCATTACCATCACATACTACCTAACATGGGGGATTCTTAGCAACCATAGATTGGCTTGGAATCTCTTTCTAACCCTAATTCTTGGTCTTGGCCGAAACCTCTAATGGAGGTTTTAAGAAAAACAACCACTCAAACATACTAACACAAGGTCTAACTAACATCATGTTAACATATATATACATATAGCATGGCATGGAAGATCATTAGTGAGCACAAACTTGTCATGGACGAAACATCCAAGGAAGGTTTGTAAGAATTCAACACCCAAAACAACTTGTACAAAGTCTAACTAACATCATGTTAACATTATATATACATGTAGCATGACATGGAAGATCATTAGTAGCCCAAACATGATCTTGGCCGAAACCCTAATAGAGGTTTTTAAAGATTCAAATACTCAAACAACTTACACAAAGCCTAACTACATCATGTTAACATCTTATATACATGTAGCATGGCATGGAAGATCATTAGAAGACATGAACATGGGTTGGCCGAAACTTCCAAGGGGGTTTTTAAGAATTCAAACAATAGAAACAACTTGTACTGTAGGTGAGAGGATTACTTACATCCTTTCGCTTGGTTTACTAATAGAACTATACCCTTGGAGCCAAGACAAAGCCTCCTCTTTTCTACTTGAGGTTTCGGAAATGGGAGAAGGGATAGGGATGGTTTTTGGTGGAGGAAGAAGAAAGGAAGAAGAGAATGATGAATTGGTGTTCTCTTCTCTCCTCATTACTCCTATTTATTCAAGTGAAGGTATCCCTTTGCCTCCCCTACCCTTATCTATCATTTCCCTTACCCTTCTAACAGCACACCCCTACTTGGCTTCTGGTTATCACATGCATCTTAAGGTTTAGTTACCTGCTTGGAGGTTCAGGGTTCAAACCCTGGGCCATGCATCCTTTTTGACTCTATTCTCTTTTATTTTGAAAGAGCCCACATAAAAGCCATTATAATCATGCAAAATTCTTATAAAATTTGCTAGAAATTTACGGGCGTTACAGTCCTTCATACCTTTTAAAAGTTTCATCCTTGAAACTTAGAACAACTCTGGATACTTCTGTTTCATGTCCTCCTCGCATTCCTAGGTGGCTTCTTCGTACCGTTGACTTTGCCACAGGACCTTCACTAAGGGCACCTCTTTATTCCTTAGTCTTTTGACTTCTCGGTCTAGTATCTGGATAGACCGACTTTCATAACTTAGGTCCCTTTGAAATTGCACTATTTGTGGCTCAATCACTTGGTCTGTACTAGAAATGCACTTCTTGAGCATCGAAACGTGGAACATGTTGTGAATAGCCGACATCTCTTGAGGCAACTCTAGCTCGTAAGCTACCTTGCCGACTCTCTTCAGTATCGGATACGGTCCCACATAGCGCGGGCTCAGCTTACCCTTCCTTCCGAATATCATCACTCCCTTCATAGGGGCTACCTTGAGGAATACCGAATCCCCGACTTCGAATTCCAACGGTCTACGCCGCATATCCGCATAGATCTTTTGTCGGCTCTAAGCAGTTTCAATTCTTTGGCGGATGTTCTGTATAGCTCGGGTGGTGTCGTCAATGAAATCTGTTTGGAGTCCCATCCCCTTATTTTCACCACCCTCGTACCAGCATATAGGAGATCTACATCTCCTCCTGTATAGAGCCTCGTAGGGCGCCATTCCAATAGTAGCTTGGTAGCTACTATTGTAGGCGAATTCTGCCAAGAATAAGTATCGGCACCAGCTCCCTTTAAAATCCAAGGTGAAAGCTCGTAACATATCCTCCAGTACTTGGTTCACCCTTTCTGTCTGTCCGTTGGTCTGAGGATGAAAGACAATACTGAATTGCTTCATGCCAAGGGCCTTCTGAACACATTCCCAGAAATGGAAAATAAAGCGACCATCTCAATCAGAAATGATGGTCTTAGGAATCCCATGTAATCTGATAATTTCCCTAGCATATAATTGAGCCAGTTGCTCAGTCGAGTAGGCCATCTTGATTGCTAAGAAGTGGGAAGACTTTGTCAATCTGTCCACGATCACCCATATAGCGTCATATCCATTCGTCGTCTTGGGTAGTCCTGAGATGAAATCCATAGAAATATCTTCCCATTTCCATTCTGGAATTTGGATTGGCTACAGTGTTCCTCTAGGTCTCTGGTGTTCTGCTTTAACCCTCTGGCAGGTCAGGCAGGTACTGACATACTGAGCCACATCTCTTTTCATACCGAACCACCAGAACTTCCCTTTCAGATCTTGGTACATCTTGGTGGATCCAGGATGCATCGCATAGGGTGTACCATGAGCTTCCTCAAATATCTTCTTCCGTAACTCTGGATCGTCGGGAATACATAAGCGATCCCTGAGGTATAGTACTCCACTGTCAGCGATATGAAGTCCATCATCCTTACCTTCTAGGACCTCTTGCTTGATCCTTTGGATGCTTGGGTCACGGGTTTGCTTTTCTAATATATCGTCGAATAGCGTCGGTGCTATCGTCAAGGTAGAAAGCTGTTCGGAAATGATTTCAACCCCGTAACACATAATTTTCTTTTCTAGGGGCCGAGATAATACCATAGAGACATCAAGGTAGCACAGGACTTCCTGCTGAGTGCATCTGCCACTTTGTTTGCTTTTCCTGGATGGTAGAAGATCTCGTAGTCATAGTCCTTGAGTAGCTCGAGCCATCTGCGTTGTCTCATGTTTAGGTATTTCTGTGTGAAGAAATATTTCAGACTCTGGTGATCTGTATAAATCCAACACTTAGCTCCATATAGATAATGACTCCATGTTTTGAGAGCAAAGACCACGACCGCTAGCTCTAGATCATGAGTGGGATAATTCCTTTCATGTTCCTTGAGTTGCCTAGAGGCGTAGGCAATGACCTTGCCATTATGCATGAGTACAACTCTGAGTCCCAACTTGGAAGCGTCGCTGTAGCCTTCGTTACTGTCTGGAAGAGTAAGGATTGGAGCACTGGTCAGTCTCCTTTTTAATTCCCTGAAACTCTTCTCGCAGGCGTCCGTCCATTCATACTTTTTGTTCTTTCTGGTGAGAACTGTCATAGGGGCTGCAATTCTAGAGAAGTCCACTACAAACTTCCTGTAGTAGCTTGCTAGCCCGAGAAAGCTTCTGATTTCGCTGACATTATTTGGCCTGTTCCAGTTACTCACAGCTTCAATCTTTATTGGGTCTACCATCACTCCGTGCTTGGATATAACGTGACCCAAAAATGATACTTGATCGAGCCAGAACTCGCATTTGGACAACTTTGCATACGACCGCCCTTCCCCGTAATCTAGAGGGGGAGAAGGGCGGCGCGACGCGATCATACATGCGTGCATATACAGCGGAAGATTTTAAACTTTTTTTTTTTAAAAAGCATAAAACATGGAACATGCATTTACCTCCAATCATGCAAATAACTCAAAATTCTTAACCATGTAACAGGTGAACATTTACTAAGCATGCATAATCATTTCATAAGGACACTACTTAGTTCAAGTTCATGATAATCAACATAATGGACACCAAGTAGAAACCATCAAAACATCAAGTAGTGATCAACTCTTAACAACTAACATGCAAAACTTTAAAACATGCATAAGTCTTGGAACATAAAACAGATCTCCTCCACCATGCCACTGCCACACACACACTTTACCGCACTTGATACTCCTTTTAGTTTAGCCATTCTTTACTCTTTTCTGTAGTACAAGGGAAACATGAAACTATAAGCACATAGGCTTAGTAATATCCTTTCCTACTCACAAAAGCCATACATCAGGTATTAGACATAGAAAAGTGACATGTTCAACTAGACAACAGATAGGCATAACATAATCATTTAGGAACATATAGGCATAGCATTCATATAAAAGTAGTGACATGATCATTTAGGAACATATAGACATAGCATTCATATAAAAGTAGTGACATGATCATTTAGGAACATATAGGCATAACATTCATATAAAAGTAGTGACATGATCATTTAGGAACATATAACTAGAATTCATAAAACATAATAATCACATAGACATGAAAAGGGTATATGCAAGATGTTCTTTGAAAACATATATTTTATAGGTACTTAAACATAATCTCAACATTGAGGGCCCGACATTGTACCACATACATCATCATCTTTGCGCGCATCCCTAAATATACCCGAGGTAGCTAATCCCGAACCTACTAGGGTACTAGGTGTTGGGATCTCGTATGCAAAATAGCATATGCACAACGGAAAAATAGGATCCCTTCCAAGTGATCCTTGCGAAAGAAAACCTCATACAAAACAAATTTCTCTAAACCTATCTTATAGGAGAATATTACCTTTGTTGCGTGCCCTTTGTAATCCCGCTTCTCCTTGGATGTGTTGGATCTTTTAGCACGTTCAAGTGTCCGTGCCTCTATATGTATCCACATGAGCAAGCTCTTGTCTCGCAAAAGAAACTAGAAGAGCTCTCCTTTACTTCTTGCTAGAGAAGTCCCTAAAGGAGAGGAAAGTAGGGAAAGAGAGAAAGGAAGAAGAAGACCACTCTTCTTGCTAGCCTACACTCACAAAAACCACACAACCAAAGCCTCTCCCACCAAGCTCTCACCAAGCCTCAAGCTTCCACACTTCTACTCTTTTGGCCGGCCACCCCATGGGGTGTTTTATAGGATTGGAAAAACCTTTCATCTCCTATCACATTCAATGCAATCAATGGCATTGAAAGATAATCAAACAAGGAGTTATACTCCTTGTTTAGCCGGCCACATGTGGGGGAAATCCAAAGGTCAAAACCCTTTGTCTCCTTCCACCTCATCAAGCTTAGGTGGCATGCTTATGTGGCATGCTTAGGTGGCATGCTTATGTGGCATTCATGGATGTTGAATTAGTCTTATTAATTCAATAAGCTTATGTTATCATATTGAATTAATCTCATTAAATCAATAAGATAACATATTGAGTTAATCTTATTAAATCAATTAAGCTTAGCATATTGAATTAATCTCATTAAATCAATAAGCTAAAATTCTCATTAAGCTTAAAGTCCAAAAACCATTTTGTACTTAAGCTTATTCCCAAATTATTCTAGTCAAACTATAATGCACTTAATTCTTCTAATCATCATGCTCTTTGTGTGTGACCCTATAGGCTCTCATAACGTTGGCAGTGGATCTAAACTCTTTTAGATACACAAGCAATGAGCGGCATCTAGCAATACATCATTGCTACCCAAGTTACGAGATAAGTCAAGATCCGACTAACCTTTCCGTGACTACTATAATGTATGACCGTGTCCTTCTATCCTTGATATCAGATTGACCAATGAGGCATAGACCGTGTCATCCTCGATCAATCTATGTGTTTCTTGATCCCTGAGTAAACTAACTCAAACAAATGAGCTCAATATCTCATATTGACTCATTCGAGCATGGTCATGCATTTTAGTAGTTCTACTCAATCAAGGGGCCCACAGATATCACTCCCGTCATATGGGAGGGATAGATCCCATCTACATCACTCACATCCCTCCGCATAATTTGTTATATACCCGATGTCGCCTTTATGGTCCACCCTGTTACGGGTGACGTTTGACGATACCAAAGTACATAACTCCTTATGTAGGGAACCGTAGTGACTTCAGGTTTGAGGACTATTCATACCAATAGTCACATGAGAAAGTTTATGACGATCCATGAAACTTTCTCATGGCGGGTCAGTTCAGTATATATTCTCTAATATATACCCATGTGTCAACTTGATATCATATATCCATGACTTGTGAGATCAAGTCATCAATTGACCTACATGCTAGTCTTTATGTATTAATATTGCCCTTGCATATTAATACTTGACTAGAACATTTAGGAAAGTGTTCTCTCTGACCTCTCATAATCAATTACGATTGATGTCTTTGTAGATAAGAACCTACTTTTCTAGGGCATTATTATATTTAATTTAGCTGGCACAAGCAAGACGTAAATATAATAACCAATCCTTTGCCTTTATAGAATATGATACAAAATGTTCCCTATTCAACCATCACATGATTGGTTCTAGGGCTATAACTAACAATCTCCCACTAGCACTAGTACCAATCACTATGATATCTAATACCTAGTGACCTAGTGTGACCATCATGCTTCCTCTGTGCCAAAGCCTTGGTCAATGGATCTGCGATGTTAGCTTCTGTTGGTACTCTGCATATCCTCACATCTCCTCTATCGATGATCTCTCGAATGAGATGGAAGCGCCGCAGTATGTGTTTGGTCCGCTGATGTGATCGAGGTTCCTTAGCCTGTGCAATAGCTTCATTGTTGTCACAATAGAGGTCTATCGGATATGCAATGCTAGGAACTACCCCAAGTTCACTGATGAACTTGCGGAGCCAAACAACCTCCTTTGCTGCATCAGACGCAGCAATATACTCGGCTTCTGTTGTAGAATCAGCAACTGTATCCTGCTTCGAACTCTTCCAGCTCACAGCTCCACCATTCAGGCAAAACACGTACCCCGATTGTGATCTATAGTCATCCTTGTCTGTTTGGAAGCTTGCATCACTGTAACCCTTTACAGTTAGCTCCTCATTGCCTCCAAATATCAGGAAATATTCTTTCGTTCTTCATAAGGATTTAAGAATATTTTTGACTGCTATCCAGTGACTTTCACCTGGATCCGACTGATATCTACTCGTCATGCTCAAAGCATACGAGACGTCAGGACGAGTACAAAGCATGGCGTACATGATAGACCCTATAGCAGATGCATAAGGGATTTTATTCATGCGATCTCTCTCCTCCTTTTTTGGAATTTTGCATAGCAAAATGATCTAGCACTTTATCAATGTATGTACTCTGACTTAGGCCAAGTAATCTTTTAGATCTATCTCTATAGATCTTGATGCCTAGAATATAGGCAGCTTCACCTAAGTCTTTCATCGAGAAACAATTCCCTAACCACATCTTCACAGTGGAGTGAGGGAATATCATTTAGATGAGAAGTATGTCATCTACATACAAGACAAGAAATACAAGCTGTGCTCCCACTATTTCTCTTGTAGACACAAGGTTCATCTTCATTCTTGATGAAACCAAACTCCTTGATTGCATCATCGAATCGAAGATTCGACCGAGAGAGCTTGCTTTAGTCCATAAATGGACGCTTTGCGGTTTGCATACCTTTCCAGATGCTTTGGATCTTCAAAACCCTCGCCGTGTGTCATGTACACATCCTCGAGTAGCTTTCATTCGTAAAAGCGGTTTTGACATCCATCTGCCAGATCTCATAATCGTGGTAGGCTGCAATAGCAAGTATGATCCGAATGGATTTAAGCATCGCAACTGGTGAAAAGGTTTCATCATAGTCAATACCATGAATTTGTTTGAATCCTTTAGCCACCAATCTACCTTTATAGGTATGCTTATTGCCATCCATGTCAGTCTTTACTTTAAAGACCCACTTACACCCAATGGGTTTTACCCCTTCAGGTGGATCAACCAAAGTCCATACTTGGTTAGTGTACATGGATTCCATTTCGGATCTCATGGCCTCTAGCCATTTCTCGGAATCTGGACTCATCATAGCTTCTTGATACCATGTAGGCTCGTCAAGATCGACAAGCAATACTTCACCGTTGTCAGTCAAGAGAAAAGAATATCTCTCGGGTTGACGACGGATCCTATCAGATCTACGAAGAGGTTGGTCTACTTGAACAGGTGTTTGCTCCACAACTCTTTGGGCAACAATTTCCTCATCCACAACACTTTGTGGTGCCTATTCATTTTCCATCGAAGCCTTAGTGTTATCTTCATCCTGAATTTTTTCAAGATGAATTTTACTCCCACTAGTTTTTCTAGAAATAAATTCTCTTTCTAGAAAGATAGCATTTCTGGCAACAAACACCTTGCCAAGTGTGGGATTGTAAAAGTAATATCCCTTAGTTTCCTTGGGATATCCTACAAAATAACACTTATCTAATTTGGGTCCTAGTTTATCTGAGACTTGACGTCTAACATAAGCTTCACAACCCCAAATCTTTATAAAAGACATTTTGGGACTCTTCCCAGTCCATAACGTGTATGGTGTCTTTTCTACGGCTTTTGATGGGACGCGATTAAGTGTGAAAGCAGCTGTCTCTAGAGCTAAACCCCAAAAGGAAGTAGGTAGATCAGTCTGGCTCATCATTAATCGTACCATATCTAATAGAGTACGATTTCTCCTCTCAGATACACCATTCCATTGTGGTGTTCCAGGTGGAGTGAGTTGGGATATTATCCCACACTCAGCCAGGTGATCACTAAACTCTTGACTAAGGTATTCACCACCTCGATCTGATCGAAGTAGCTTAATACGCTTACCAAGTTGGTTTTGTACTTCATTCTTGAATTCTTTGAACTTTTCAAAGGATTTTGACTTATGTCTCATCAAATATAAGTAGCCAAATCTACTCATATCATCAGTGAAAGTAATAAAGTACTTATAGCCTCCTCTGGCTTCGACATTGAAAGGGCCACATACATCAGTATGTATGAGTCCTAACAAGTCCGTCGCTCTCTCGCCATGTCCACTAAATGGAGTTTTAGTCATCTTTCCTAAAAGACAAGATTCGCAAATCTCATATGATTCAAAATCAAATGAGTCCAATAATCCATCTTTATGGAGTTGGGATATGCGTTTTTCATTTATGTGACCTAGGCGACAGTTCCAGAGATATGTTTGGTTCAAATTATTCGATTTGAACCGTTTGGTATTTACGTTATAAATTGGGTTTTCTAAATCTAGAATATAGAGACCATTCATAAGTGGTGCATTACAATAGAACATTTCATTCAAATAAATGGAACAACATTTGTCCTTTATTATAAAAGAAAAGTTTTTCTTGTCTAAACAAGATACGGAGATTATGTTCTTTGTTAATGCAGGTACATAAAAGCACTCCTCTAGTTCTAAGATAAGCCCAGTGGGCAAAGACAAAGAATATGTTCCTACAGCTACAGCAGCAACATTTGCGCCATTGCCTACTCGTAGGTCCACTTCGCCTTTTGCCATTAGTCTACTATTTCTCAGTCCCTGCACATTAGTACAAATGTGAGATGCACATCCGGTATCTAATACCCATGTAGAAGAAATAGATAGATTAACTTCTATAACGTGTATACCTGAGGCAGAAGTCCCACTTCTTTTATTCTTTACTTCCTCAAGGTAGACTTTGCAGTTCCGCTTCCAGTGTCCAGTCTCACCGCAATGGAAACAATCCCCTTCCTTAGGTACTTTACTTTTACTCTTTGAAGTGGATGAATTGGCCTTGCCTTTGGCTTGGGTCTTACCCTTGCCTTTGCGCTTACCTTTGCCCTTGTTGACCATTAGTACGTTACTAACTTTCTTCTTGAGATTCGGTTCAGCAGTTCTTAACATGCTGAGAATCTCAGGCAAAGGTTTATCAATTTCATTCATGTTATAATTCATGACGAATTGATTATATGTTTCCGGCAATGATTGCAGGATAACATTAGTTGGAAAACCTAGTCTTTCAAGGTTCTCAACGTACCCTATCATTTTAAGTACGTGAGTTCCTACAGGTGTTCCTTCTTGCATCTTGCATGCAAAAAGAGCCTTAGACACTTCAAAACGCTCGTGCCTAGCTTGTCCTTGATATAGTTGTTTCAAATGTTCAACCATACCATAGGCATCCATGTTCTCATGTTGCTTCTGAAGCTCAGAGTTCATGGTGGCAAGCATAAGACATGACACATCTAATGCGTCATCTTGATGCTTCTTATAAGCATCTTTTTCAGCACGAGTGGCTGCAGGGGCGGGTGTTTCAGGGATAGACTGCTCTAGGACATACAGTTTACCTTCTTGCTTGAGGATAATCCTCAAGTTCCTATACCAGTCTAGAAAGTTAGCTCCATTGAGCTTGTCTTTCTCAAGGACAGATCGCAAGTTGAGGGGGTGTGTCGTGTTAGATGACATGGTGATCTACAACATTAAAATGCAAAATTTAGTATCATACCTAAGTCATTTAATTAGGCCATTAATTAAATGAGGCTCCCACTAAATTCTCATAGCTTTGATATGAGCTAATCATTGATGTAGGCAAACACATTTTGCTTATATGATTATCTTCTATTTAGCTATAAATTTATATGGGATAAAGATCCACATCATAATTCGTCTTGAGTTAGCTTTGGCTAATCGCCCAAGACGTAGTATGACTAGGTAGGCAATCTTTTGCCAATTACATCTGATGTAACTCTTTAATAGCTTTGGGTAAGTTTAGATTAGTTTAGTGCTTATTCCAGCCGTGGCGAGGCACAGAGGCCTTCTTTGATATCGGAGCAACGACCACTTTCTAAGACAAAGCTGATGTTCGGAAATCACACAAAACAAATCTTTAAAACTTATGTTCAAAGCTAATATATGCCTCTACTTTCTTAATTAATTAAGAAAAACTTAATTAAGTCTTAACCAAGTTTGATAGCGGGACATCACGATTGTCCACTCACACTCTTCCAAGATAAAATGCATTGCTTTGCTTTGACAAACCCAATAACAAATGATCGAGGAAGTAGTGAGTACCAAACTTTGGTAGGCATATCGTTTAGACTTATTAAGAAATAAACTTAAACATGCATCACATACATATTAGCATACATCACATATAAGCTAAATTAACATGCATCACATACATATTAACCTAAGCGTGTCATGGTTATGGCCCTTATTCTACAATCTTCTCAAGCCAATGAGAAGATTGATTGGTCAACCTAGGGATAACATCTTCTCCCAAGTGCTTCCTTTTGGTTGTCTTGTGTTGTTGACTTCCTCCTTGTAACGTCATCTTCTAATGGTCCCTCCATCTTTGTTGTATATTACAAAAGGAGAAATACTCGAGTTACATTCGAGTCTAAAGCTAATTTTACAACAAGAATGTTAGGAGAAAGGCATGACACGCAGGCCGTATTAAGAATTACAACACACACATTCACAAACCTTTTGGGACTAGGCCATAACCATGCACCATGTCATTTTAACTTTTAAAAGACATCGAATATTTTATTATGTTTGAAAAATTGCTAATGCAATTATCAACTCATAATAAAATTTATCCTACTTCTATATCATATATAAAATAGAGAAAACCTATTTTTATACGATCTTCATAAGTGACTCGATACTTTGTTGGGATCTCGTATGAAAAATAGCATATGCGCAACGGAAAAATAGGATCCCTTCCAAGTGATCCTTGCGAAAGAAAACCTCGTACAAAACAAATTTCTCTAAACCTATCTTATAGGAGAATATTACCTTTGTTGCATGCCCTTTGTAATCCCGCTTCTCCTTGGATGTGTTGGATCTTTTAGCACGTTCAAGTGTCCGTGCCTCTATATGTATCCACATGAGCAAGCTCTTGTCTCACAAAAGAAACTAGAAGAGCTCTCCTTTACTTCTTGCTAGAGAAGTCCCTAAAGGAGAGGAAAGTAGGGAAAGAGAGAAAGGAAGAAGAAGACCACTCTTCTTGCTAGCCTACACTTACAAAAACCACACAACCAAAGCCTCTCCCACCAAGCTCTCACCAAGCCTCAAGCTTCCACACTTCTACTCTTTTGGCCGGCCACCCCATGGGGTGTTTTATAGGATTGGAAAAACCTTTCATCTCCTATCACATTCAATGCAATCAATGGCATTGAAAGATAATACTCCTTGTTTGGCCGGCCACATGTGGGGGAAATCCAAAGGTCAAAACCCTTTGTCTCCTTCCACCTCATCAAGCTTAGGTGGCATGCTTATGTGGCATGCTTAGGTGGCATGCTTATGTGGCATTCATGGATGTTGAATTAATCTTATTAATTCAATAAGCTTATGTTATCATATTGAATTAATCTCATTAAATCAATAAGGTAACTTATTGAGTTAATCTTATTAAATCAATTAAGCTTAGCATATTGAATTAATCTCATTAAATCAATAAGCTAAAATTCTCATTAAGCTTAAAGTCCAAAAACCATTTTGTACTTAAGCTTATTCCCAAATTATTCTAGTCAAACTAGAATGCACTTAATTCTTCTAATCATCATGCTCTTTGTGTGTGACCCTATAGGCTCTCATAACGTTGGCAGTGGATCTAAACTCTTTTAGATACACAAGCAATGAGTGGCATCTAGCAATACATCATTGCTACCCAAGTTACGAGATAAGTCAAGATCCGACTAACCTTTCCGTGACTACTATAATGTATGACCGTGTCCTTCTATCCTTGATATCAGATTGACCAATGAGGCATAGACCGTGTCATCCTCGATCAATCTATGTGTTTCTTGATCCCTGAGTAAACTAACTCAAACAAATGAGCTCAATATCTCATATTGACTCATTCGAGCATGGCCATGCGTTTTAGTAGTTCTACTCAATCAAGGGGCCCATGATATCACTCATATGGGAGGGATAGATCCCATCTACATCACTCACATCCCTCCGCATAATTTGTTATATACCCAGTAATCGCCTTTATGGTCCACCCTGTTACGGGTGACGTTTGACGATACCAAAGTACATAACTCCTTATGTAGGGAACCGTAGTGACTTCAGGTTTGTGGACTATTCATACCAATAGTCACATGAGAAAGTTTATGACGATCCATGAAACTTTCTCATGGCGGGTCAGTTCAGTATATATTCTCTAATATATACCCATGTGTCAACTTGATATCATATATCCATGACTTGTGAGATCAAGTCATCAATTGACCTACATGCTAGTCTTTATGTATTAATATTGCCCTTGCATATTAATACTTGACTAGGAACATTTAGGAAAGTGTTCTCTACAGCCTCTCATAATCAATTCTGCCAATTGATGTGCTGTAGATAAGAACCTACTTTTCTAGGGCATTATTATATTTAATTTAGCTAGCACAAGCAAGACGTAAATATAATAACCAATCCTTTGCCTTTATAGAATATGATACAAAATGTTCCCTATTCAACCATCACATGATTGGTTCTAGGGCTATAACTAACACTAGGTCCGTACTACGACCATTGACCTAGGGGCAACATAGGATCCCATCCTAGGCCCGTACTACGACCGTCGACCTAGGGCAACTTAGGAGCCCATCCCGTACTAGGTCCGTACTATGACCGTCGACCTAGGGGCACCCGTACTATGACCGTCGACCTAGGGGCACGTAGGAGCCCATCCCATGGACCTTGCTAGGGTCCCGTACAAGCCATACAAAGTAAAATAGCATATCATGTTCCTTATCAATACATATCATGATCCTTATCATAACATATCATGTTCCTTTTCATAACATAAAGAGTGCTCTTAGTCCCCATTCATAGGGAAGCATCTCTTAGGCATTTCATCATACATACTTGTACATCATGACGCAATGAGAATAAAATAAGCATACATTATTACAATTAACATGGACATAAGGTAGTGGCATAAACAAATCATGCTATCATAAAGTCTAACTATCATCATGTCAACATCATATATGCATATACATCATGGCATGGAAGATCATTAGTAAGCATAAGCATGTTTTAAGGATGATAACCATTACCATCACATACTACCTAACATGGGGGATTCTTAGCAACCATAGAGGGCTTGGAATCTCTTCCTAACCCTAATTCTTGGTCTTGGCCGAAACCCCTAATGGAGGTTTTAAGAAAAACAACCACTCAAACATACTAACACAAGGCCTAACTAACATCATCTTAACATATATATACATATAGCATGGCATGGAAGATCATTAGTGAGCACAAACTTGTCATGGCCGAAACATCCAAGGAAGGTTTGTAAGAATTCAACACCCAAAACAACTTGTACATGTTGGTGCAGTGGGCACCTAAGTCGAACCTAAGTTTTGATTATAGCAAACGATACAAAGTTAAGCTTATATTGTTATCTCACGAGCTAAATCAAGTGTGCAGAAATGTCTCAATGCTGGAGCTGAAGGCTAGCGACACCCGGAGGAAGCCGCGGTGGTCGGGCGACACTCGAGTTACTTCGGAGGGAGCCGAAGGAATCGAGTGGAAGGCCGGAAGCAAAAGCGACAAGTAAGTATCGAGGTAAGCTCGTGTGTGCAAGTGTAAGTGAGGTCGTGTCCTTTGTACGGGGACGTCCTTAGGCGACGATCCGACCCAAGACTTCCCATGGAAGGTCTATGTTGAGATCGGACGGCAAGTGGCCGTCGAATTCACTTGTATTTTGAGCTAAACTCCTTTTTTAGTGCGTGGCCAGTTCAACCGCCGATTCAACCGGTGGTCAAAAATCAGCCTCGAGGAGTCAAGCTTTATCACCATTTTTCAAGGAGTTTTGTGCCCATTTGTGATTGGTTGAAGACCCATTCGTTGAGGGGCTTAAAGGCTATAAAAGGAGGGCCAAACCTAGGGTTTATTCATCAATTCTAAGTGTTCTAAAGCCTCCGTTACGCTGCAACTCCGACGACTCTACAACCACGAAGTGCTGCCAACAACCCTAGTCTAAATTCTCTTTTATTTAGTTGTTGGTATAATCTTTTTGTTATTGCTTTCATATTGCACTTCTTTTTAATCGAGGCTTTTTCGTTGCATTTTACTTTAATAGAAGAGAGGGTTTGTCTCTCTATCTTTTTCGAAGGCTTTTTGTAATCGTAAAACTCCTACCTCCAACGAGGAGGAGTGTTTTAGTGAATTGCCCTCCGTACACGGTCTAGGACCGTTAGGGCCTTGGAGTAGTAGCCGAAGGCTACGAACCAAGTAAAAAAACCATTTGTCTCATTTTAGTTTTTATTTACATTTCCGCTGCGTTTAATTAATTATCTCTCGAGTTTTTGATACGAACGAAAGAAAAAGGTTTTTCGCTATTCACCCCCCCCTCTAGCGAACCGCATCGATCCAACAATTGGTATCAGAGCCGGGGGTTGCTAAGATTTGGTGAAACCACCAATCTAGCTTTTTTTTTACAGATTTATTTTCTTTTAATTCTGTTTATTTCTATTTATTTTGTTTGTTAAATTCTCTCCCGCACTACTAATCCAAGACGCGAGTCTTGGTACTTGTTTTTGAGTTTTTGTCTTTGCTAGCTTTTCGGTCTTCGTCTCTTTTTGTCTTTTTGTTTCAATGGCCCATCTCGAGGGTTTTAGCACCGTCCGACCTCCGTTTTATAACGGAGATGACTTCCGTTATTGGAAGGGTCGGATGGAATGCTTTCTCAAAACCCAACTCGAGATGTGGATCATAATCCAAACGGGTTTCACACTTCCGACTAATGAAGTGGGTGACTCCTTGGATTATGATCAATGGACCGTTGCAACAAAACGACAAGTCGAAGCCGACGCCAAGGCAACACAAATCCTCTAATGCGGCCTATCCAAGGAGGAGTTAAATCGCTGCCGCCCTTCATAAGCGCAAAGGATCTTTGGACTAAACTAATCGAGTTACACGAAGGATCGGATCAAGCCAAGGTATGTAAGCGTGATTTGTTATTCAATAAATTGTACACACTAAAAATGCAGAACACGAATCCGCGACGCAACTCCACGCTGTGTCGAGACATCGTCAACAACTTACACGCAATCGGGTAAAAGGTCGAAAACCGCGACCTTATAAGGTATGTTCTAAACTCTTTTCCGAGGACTACCTTGTGGGCATCCATGGTCGATGCCTACAAGGTCTCCAAGGATCTTTCTAAAATTAGGTTAGATGAACTCTTTTCCGATTTTGAATTACATGAACAATCCAACTCGGAACCCGAGAGGGGTATAGCTTTATTTGCAGGATCAAAGAAGAAGAAAATCGCAAGCAAGCCACCACCAACCGAGGAGGAAGACGAGTCCGAAGAAGAAGTTGACCCGGACTTGACTGCCGAACTAATGAACCTAGCTCGAAGAATAGCCAAGGGACGAAAGCGAACCACGACTCGACCCAACCAAGGTAAACCTAAAAGTTCTAATATTAGGTGTTATGAGTGTAACAGGTTTGGACATATCAAGTCCGAGTGCCCCAAGCTCAACCACCAAGGACCTAAGCACAAGAAGGCCCTCAACGCGACATGGGAAGAAGCGTCATCCGAAGAAGACGAAGACCACGTCTTCATGGCGAAATCAATTGAGTCAGACACGGAGACCGAACCCGAACTTGAGTCAGAACCGAAGGATGATTCGGACTACGAAGCAACCTTCAAGTCAAGCCACGGATACGCATCCGGTTCAAAAGATACCCTTAAGGTGAGTCGTACTTTATTTAATACTTTACATAATACGGTTAGGTTTTTGTCTAGGAAGTTAGCTAAGTCCGAGTCCAAGGTCGAGACCCGGGTTGAGGAAGTTAAACTCCTCAAACACGAGGTCTCCCTAACCTCTTCGACTAGTCGAGTTCAAGAGAAGGACTCAACTCGGGTTGAAAAACTCGAAGTTGAGAACTCACTCTTGAAAAGTCAAGTCGAAGATCTTAGGAATACGTTGGAAAGGTTTACTTTGGGATCCAAAGGACTTGACCTCCTACTTGGATCGCAAAGGGCCGTGTACAACAAGGCCTGACTAGGGTTTAGCTCAAACACGACCAATAAGTCGTATATGTAAATCGTAAGTAGACATAAAAAATGTGTCCAAGCATGGGTCCCTAAGACCACTTTGATTTCAACTCTAGGATCTAACTGCATCTGGGTTCCCATGACCAAATCCACTATGTGGATAGACCGAACCGATTCAACGGTCTAGGGGGAGCCAAGATAAAACATGTTTGTGCTTTAACTTAGAAATTGCATGCTTAGTTTTTTTGTTTTTTTTAACTCACTTGGAATACACAAATAACCAACTAAAAAATCCTTCGAAAAGATTGAGCCTCGGGGAGCCTCTTTTCAAAAATAACTAGTTAGACTAGGAAATAGTCTTAGGTGAGTCAAGTCATCATTTTCTTGAACATGGCTTTGTCTAAGGAAGTGGTCGATGATCCGATAAAAGAAGGCCCCTGTGCCTCGCCACGACCTGGAAGCCATGATCTTGAAAAGGTAAACTTGACAAGCCTTGGGTTAAATCCTAATTACTTGAACCTAAATCCACTTAATCAAACTTAATTGAAAATCATCTCAACATAAAATTACTTGAACCTAAATCCACTTAATCAACTTAATTGAAAATCATCTCAACATAAAATTACTTGAACCTAAATCCACTTAATCAACTTAATTGAAAATCATCTCAATATAAAATTACTTGAACCTAAATCCACTTAATCAATTTAATTGAAAATCATCTCAACATAAAATCACTTAAACCTAAATCCACTTAATAAATTTAATTGGGAGTCATCTCACAAAAAACACATAAGTATAACATGCTTGATCATATAGACTCTGGTGAGATGACCTAGGTTTAACAACTTACAACCAATTTAAAAATAAAAATCTAACATCCAATCCAACCACCTTGTGTGTAGGATCAATGGATGTTGGACAGTGGTTGCTCCCGACACATGACCGGGGATCAACTCAAATTCACAAAGCTTCGATTCAAACGACAAGGATCGGTAGCCTTTGGGAATAACGGCAAGCTCAAAATCATCGGATCAGGTGATATCGAGCTTAACTCGAATTTTGTTATTAAAAATGTATTACTTGTAGAGAATTTTGAATATAACCTGCTTAGCGTAAGCCAATTGTGTGACAATAACTATAAGGTCGTATTTTTAGAAAATGAATGTGTAATTAAAACAAATGAAATAAATAAAACAATACTCAAAGGAACTAGGACAAATAACATTTATACAATTAACTTAATCAAATCCTCAGCCAAATGTCTTATGACACAGGAAGAGGAATCATGGTTGTGGCACCGACGACTCGGTCACTCGCACCCAAGACTCATCCACAAGATGAGTCAGAGTGGCCTAGTCAGAGGCTTACCCAACCTCAACAATTTGGTTAATAAAATCTGTAATGCTTGTCAACAAGGAAAACAACCTAGGACACAACACAAGCTAACTAACCAAGAACGAACCTCAAGTGTACTTGAGCTCCTGCATATGGATCTATTCGATTCACATGGAGCCAAGTCACTCAATAAAAGTCAATATTGCTTAGTCATAATTGACGACTACCCAGTTTACTCGGGTTAGGTTCATCAAACATAAAAATGATACCCTAGATCAATTAATCAATCTATTCAAATTAATCGAGAATCAAAAAGACCTTAAGGTTAAAAGACTTAGAAGCGATCATGGTGGGGAATTCGAAAATCAAAGGTTCACCGAGTTTTGTAACCTAAACGGATACCACCATGAATTCTCTTGCCCTAGGACCCCTCAACAAAATGGCCTAGTGGAGCGGAAAAACCGAACTCTACAAGAAGCCGCTAGGACCATGTTGAACGAATACGACCTACCCGATAGGTTTTAAGGTAAGTTAGCACGGCTTGCTATGTCCAAAATAGAATCCTTATGGTAAAGAGGCACCTTAAGACCTCGTACGAGATTTATCACGATAAAATACCTAACATCAAGTACTTTAGGGTATTTGGGTGTAAGGTACATATTCTAAACACTAAGGATTACCTAGGGAAATTTACATCCAAAACCACAGAATATTTCTAGGATACTCGACTACAAGCCGAGCTTATAGAGTATATAACCACGACACCCTTAGAGTTGAGGAGACTATCAATGTAGTATTTGATGAAGGACACGAACCTACAAAACCCCCGGCAACCCCAATTAGCGAGCCTACTCATACTAGACCTAACTCTGACCCTGAGATCGAGTCTAATCCACATCAACCAACTTCTCTTGTCGACCAAGTGACAAGTGATCCGAGTCAAACTAGTGTTCAACCAAGTCACCCCATTGATCAAGCATTAGGTGACACAAACCCAACCCAATCTAGGATTCAGACTAACCACCCTATCGATCAAGTGATAGGAGATCCTAATCTAGGAGTTCGAACTAGAGCATCCTATAGGAACCTTAGTCAAATTTCCTTAATTTCAAAGATAGAACCCAAATCAATTGAACAAGCTCTTCTTGATCCCGATTGGATTATTGCAATGCAAGAAGAGCTAGCTCAATTTACTAGGAATGAAGTATGGGAATTAGTACCACCACCTAAAGACAAAACGATAATTGGAACAAGGTGGGTGTTTCGAAATAAGCTTGATGATAAAGGTGAAGTAGTTAGAAACAAGGCTAGGTTAGTCGCTAAAGGATTTAGTCAAGTTGAAGGCTTAGATTACGACGAAACCTATGCCCCAGTAGCTAGACTCGAATCCATTTGAATGTTGCTAACTTATGCCGCACATCGAGGATTTAAGCTATTTCAAATGGATGTTAAGTCGGCATTCCTAAATGGATACATTAAAGAAGAAGTTTATGTTAGTCAACCCCCCGGATTCGAAAATCTAGATAAACCCGACCATGTTCTAAAACTTAAGAAAGCTCTCTATGGACTTAAACAAGCTCCTCGAGCTTGGTACGAGAGACTTTCAATCCATCTCAAGTCAAAAGGGTTTAACCAAGGCTTAGTTGACCCAACTCTCTTCGTAAAAACCTTAGGTAAAGAAATATTCATAGCTCAAATTTACGTAGACGATATAATTTTTGGAACCTCTAACTCACCTTACTAAACGAGTTCGTTTCACTCATGGAAAGTGAGTTTGAAATGAACTTGAGGCGAGTTAAGTTTCTTTTAGGTCTACAAATTAAACAAACTAAGGATGGTATATACCTATATCAACAAAAATACACTAAGGAGTTAATTAAAAGATTTGGAATGCAAGACGCTAAGATAATAAACACCCCAATGGCGATTAATGTTAACATAGGAGAAGACCTAGAAAGTAAGTCCATTGACTTAAAGTACTATAGAGCTGATAGAAGTCTCCTATACTTAATCGCGAGTCTAATTCGACATCCTATTCGCAGAAGTATGTGCGCCAGTTTCAAACCTGTGCAAAGGAGTCTCACCTAACCCTAGTTAAGCGTATCCTCAGATATCTCAAGGGTACACTTAACGTTGGTATTTGGTATCCTAGATCTACCGAGTTCGAACTAACCGGCTACTCCGATTCGGATTATGCTGGTAGTAAACTCGATAGAAAGAGCACGAGTGGTTGTTGTCAACTACTCTACAAGTCTAGTGAGTTGGTGCGAGGAAGCAACATTGTGTTGCCTTATCTACCACCGGGCCGAATACGCTATGCGATGGGTGAGTGTGTAACTCAGCTTCTTTGGATGAAGCACACTCTCCGAGACTTTAGGTTGGACTTCACCAAAACTAAAATTTTTGTAGACAACATAAGTTCGATAAATCTAACTAAGAACCCTATATGTCATTCAAGGACAAAGCATATAGAGGTAAAACACCATTTCATTCGAGAACATGTAGCCAACGGCTCCATACAACTCGAATATGTTGACTCGAAGTCTAACCTAGCAGACATATTTACTAAACCACTACCCGAAACCGAATTTAGTCTCTTGAGACGAAAATTAGGCATGTGCGTAATAGAATAGGAACTTGCAAATTCTATTTTCTTACTACTATTTCTTACTTTTTCATGGAACTAGCATAGGACATAACCTTAGATATCATGATCCTATAGATTTAAGGAGCCAATACATCTCACAACAAATAGGACTAATGTGTTTGTGTACTTAGCCACGTAGATGGGCGTGAGATGTTAGGACCTTACTCCTGGTTCCAGATGTAGAGCTAGTGCATCGCTATGAACCACGGAGTATAATCATACATACTAACCGACTCCGACCAGGACTGATTGATCCTTCATATCAATCAAGCCAAATATGAGTCGAACATTTCATAGATGAGCTTATTTTCAATATACTATTTTTTAATAAAAAAAATGTGGAACATGCTTGGACTTTAAATTTAGCAATTATTTTGATTTCCACACACCCCTTACTCTTTTCGATATACGGCAAAAGGGGGAGAAAAAAGCCAAAGTTAAGGGGTCAAATTTTTTTGATAACTTAACTCTTACTTCATGTTTAAACCAAAAGTTAGAAAAAGGCCAAAGTTAAGGGGTCAAATTTTTTGATAACTTAACTCTTACTTCATGTTTAAACCAAAAGTTAACTTTAGGTTTTGAGAACTTATTTAACTTTTGACAAAAGGCCAAGTTAAGAGAATTCTTAACTTATTTATGTCGTTAGTGTTTTACTTAAGGGGGAGAAAGGGCTTAACTAAAACATTTTACTAAAGCTAATTTTAAGTAATGTTAATTACTTAAAGCAACCCTCAAGGGGGAGGATTAAGGTCTTTCTTCAAAGACTCACCCTCGGTCAAGGGGGAGGTTTCCTCAAGGGGGAGTACTTGAAGAAAATCCTTACTACTCCAACTTAATCTTCATTTTTTTTCTCTCATGCACATTATTATTCTTCATGCTTGCTTAACTTTGTATGTGGGTTTGCCATAAATCAAAAAGGGGGAGATTGTTAGTGCAGTGGGCACCTAAGTCGAACCTAAGTTTTGATTATAGCAAATGATACAAAGTTAAGCTTATATTGTTATCTCACGAGCTAAATCAAGTGTGCAGAAATGTCTCAATGCTGGAGCTGAAGGCTAGCGACACCCGGAGGAAGCCGCGGTGGTCGGGCGACACTCGAGTTACTTCGGAGGGAGCCGAAGGAATCGAGTGGAAGGCCGGAAGCAAAAGCGACAAGTAAGTATCGAGGTAAGCTCGTGTGTGCAAGTGTAAGTGAGGTCGTGTCCTTTGTACGGGGACGTCCTTAGGCGACGATCCGACCCAAGACTTCCCATGGAAGGTCTATGTTGAGATCGGACGGCAAGTGGCCGTCGAATTCACTTGTATTTTGAGCTAAACTCCTTTAGTCAAAAATCGTGGCCTTCTTCAACCGGCCAGTTCAACCGGCGGCAGTTCAACCGGCCAGTTCAACCGGTGGTCAAAAATCAGCCTCGAGGAGTCAAGCTTTATCACCATTTTTCAAGGAGTTTTGTGCCCATTTGTGATTGGTTGAAGACCCATTCGTTGAGGGGCTTAAAGGCTATAAAAGGAGGGCCAAACCTAGGGTTTATTCATCAATTCTAAGTGTTCTAAAGCCTCCGTTACGCTGCAACTCCGACGACTCTACAACCACGAAGTGCTGCCAACAACCCTAGTCTAAATTCTCTTTTATTTAGTTGTTGGTATAATCTTTTTGTTATTGCTTTCATATTGCACTTCTTTTTAATCGAGGCTTTTTCGTTGCATTTTACTTTAATAGAAGAGAGGGTTTGTCTCTCTATCTTTTTCGAAGGCTTTTTGTAATCGTAAAACTCCTACCTCCAACGAGGAGGAGTGTTTTAGTGAATTGCCCTCCGTACACGGTCTAGGACCGTTAGGGCCTTGGAGTAGTAGCCGAAGGCTACGAACCAAGTAAAAAAACCATTTGTCTCATTTTAGTTTTTATTTACATTTCCGCTGCGTTTAATTAATTATCTCTCGAGTTTTTGATACGAACGAAAGAAAAAGGTTTTTCGCTATTCACCCCCCCCTCTAGCGAACCGCATCGATCCAACAGTACAAAGTCTAACTAACATCGTGTTAACATTATATATACATGTAGCATGGCATGGAAGATCATTAGTAGCCCAAACATGGTCTTGGCCGAAACCCTAATAGAGGTTTTTAAAAATTCAAATACTCAAACAACTTACACTAACCCTAACTACATCATGTTAACATCTTATATACATGTAGCATGGCATGGATGATCATTAGAAGACATGAACATGGGTTGGCCGAAACTTCCAAGGGGGTTTTTAAGAATTCAAACAATCGAAACAACTTGTACTGCAGGTGAGAGGATTACTTACATCCTTTCACTTGGTTTACTAATAGAACTATACCCTTGGAGCCAAGACAAAGCCTCCTCTTTTCTTCTTGAGGTTTCGGAAATGGGAGAAGGGAGAGGGATGGTTTTCGGTGGAGGAAGAAGAAAGGAAGAAGAGAATGATGAATTGGTGTTCTCTTCTCTCCTCATTACTCCTATTTATCCAAGTGAAGGTGTCCCTTTTCCTCCCCTACCCTTATCTATCATTTCCCTTACCCTTCTAACAGCACACCCCTGTTGGGCTTCTGGTTATCACATGCATCTTAAGGTTTAGTTACCTGCTTGGAGGTTCAGGGTTCAAACCCTGGGCCATGCATCCTTTTTGACTCTATTCTCTTTTATTTTGAAAGAGCCCACATAAAAGCTCATTATAATCATGCAAAATTCTTATAAAATTTGCTAGAAATTTTATGGGCGTTACAACCACACGGCTGTGTGCGGCCCTGTGGTGGCCAAACTCAAGCCTCGGACATGGTCGTGTGTAGCCATACACCCTGGCCGTGTTCCCTACTGCATCAAGCTGCCAAATGCTCATTTTTGCTCTGAAAGTGTGCCGTTTTTCCCATGAAATGCTATTCTGCACACAAAAGTACAAAGAACATATCTTCGAACTAGAAAACAAGAAATGCATGCAAAACAAAGTAAAATATGCATGAAACAAACATAAAATGAATTGAGATGTGAGCGAAAACTAATCCTAAAACCCTATATGTTTTGCGCACATCACTTTTCATGCATGTGCTAAGTGAATTTTCTTAAGGGATACTCGTTCCACAGTGAGTTAAGTCGTCATCTTATAGCTTTCCAATGATCTTCGACTTTTAGGCACTTACCTGCCCTAAGTGAGGGTCGTTCCCTAGATCTAGCATAAAGTCTTAAAGGCATGCTCACTATTGAGAGAAATTGGTAGGTATTTTCCCAGTAATCTAACTCGGTCTCAAAGGGGCACCTAACCATTTCCACCCATGACAACTGTTTTTAACTCTCTCTTTTTTTGTCTCTCTCTTTTTTTCCTATTTTTTATTTCTTTTTTCAAGGAACTTTGGTCCTCTCTAACTCACTTGTATTTTGATTTTTTCAAATGGGCTTATACAATCCGAGCATCTCTAGTAACTAAAATGCTAAATCTAGAGTCACCTATGGATTCCAAAGTAATCATAACTATGTATGTAATGGATTTTTTCTTTCAGAATATTTGTCAAGTGTAAGTAAAAGATAAAAGCTAACAAGTGCAAATCTAGAACATTCATCAAAGCAACCAAAAATAAAATACCACAAGATTAATGATGTTAAGCTATCTAAGTCATGGAAACATGTCATGAAAATTTTTGAAAACATCACTGAGGTAGTTTAAAGTGACCAAAAACTAAGTGCTGAAAGGAACCTATACATGAACAAATAAATACAACTAATCTAACACTAAACCTAGATGTCAAAGAAAACTGACACTAGTAGAAGAGCATATCAAAATTTGGGTCTCCCCCAGACTTACATGAAACTGTACCTCAAGCGTGGTGGTCGAGGTGGGAAATCTAGTAGTCTCGGCATGTCAGACGCCTGGGAGAATCGGGTGCTCAGCCGCTGGTTCTACATGTAGATGTGATCAATCTGGGAAATGGTGGACGCAGTGGCAACTCTGTGCTCCTCCCTCCTAGCCCACTATGATCGTGTATCGCGCATGAACTATCGTACCTCCTGGCGGTAGACAACCTCCTCCTGAAAAGAAAATCATGGGTCTGGCTGTAGAACTCCTTGGCCCACTGGAAATGCTCTCAGAGGTCCTGAAACCCCTCCTGTGTATAAGTCCTATGCTCCTCCCACCGCTGCCCCTATGTATGTTGCTCGGCATGGATGGTGTTGAGGCGTGATCGAAACTCGGAGAAATCATAGGCTGATGTACCTGCATCCTGCTCAAAGGTAGAAAAAGAAGGCGATGTAGGTGTAGGTTCTGAAGGGGGTTTTGCCCCGGAAGCTCTCATACCAATTTAATGGTTTTAGCTTATCGAGTCCGTGAGGGGAAACTTCGCTTCCACTTCACCTCGGTAGCTTCCTTCATGGCGATCCCTTCTATGTTCCCAGATTAAAAAAAAAATTAATCCTAGACAAAAGGGATTTCCAAAGCAACCAAGCCATCATCATGCTATTCGTTTAGAGATGTCACTTGAACAAACTAGTTGTTCAAGCGACCATCCTCTATTCTACGAGTAGCCGCGGAATAGACAATGTCCGGATCGCCGGTTTTCATGTTTATGCTCGGGATCCAAGTATTATTTAGCCATTTACAGATTTATAACATGCTTATAATTAAAAAACAAAAACAAGCAAGTAACATATAAAATTAGAGAATCGATATACCTCTCGATCTTCTAATGTATATCCTTCCTCCTTTCGGACGTCGTGTGGGCGATGCTCTACCAAAAGTCGAAGCTCCTAGATCACAAAACTTCCTTCCTTGCTCTTCCAAAGCAAGAGGAAGAATAGAAACAAGGCTCATCTCCTTCCTATAGCCAACCAACAAGCAACATAAGAAATGCTTGCCGCCGGCCAACAAGGAGAAGGAGATAATGGTGGAAACCGGCCAAGACACCAAGGGAAAGCCCTATATCTTGTTTCCACCACCTAAGGAGAAGGAGAAGGGGTCTTTGTATGCCACCCAAGGGCTGAGACAGGGCTGTGGGCGCCGGCCACCAAGGGATGAAGAAGAAAGAAACCTTCCTTATTTGGTGCCACCCAATCCTCCTAAACCCTAATCCTCCAAACCCTAATCCTAGCTCTCCTTATGGTCGGCCATGGAAGAGGGGAAGAAGAATAGGATGAGCTCATGCCAAGGTAGAGAGGAGAAGAATAGTGGCTGGCCAACCTTAGGAAGAAGAAGGAAAACCCTCATCCACTTTTGGCCGCCCACCCTTAGCTCCCAAAACCCTAGCCACCCAAACCTAATCCTAAACCAACTAGGATTCCTAGCCTCCAAAGGAAGCAAACCCTAATCCCCTTATCATTAAGTTGCCGTCCAAGCCAATAAGCCTTATTTATAGAGTTGGGTTTATGCCTTGGATTAATCTCCTCCATTGGTTCTAGGGATTTAATCTCAACCGTCGGATCTAGAGATTTAATCTCAACCGTCAGATCTAGAGATTTAATCTCCACCTTTGGATCTAGAGTTTTGTTTCTATCCTTTGGATCTAAGCTTCATGAGGTGTTACTAGGCTACATTAGGGACCATGAGGAGGAGTTGGGTCTTGGCCACCCATGGATCAAGCCCACATAAAGTTCGATCCACTAATGATGATCCAATCCACCAAAGGTTTATCATTGATCTACCTCACCAACCCCCATATGATAATATGGGCTCCATATATTATTTGTACATTTTCTCCCCATGTTTAAGATCTCGAATGTTCGTCGATTAATTAATTTACTGACCAATAATTAATCAACATCTAACTCCTTGAGTAGCACCACTCAATCTTTTCATCATGCCGGACCAAGTCCACCTGCAGGGTTTACATGATGAACCTTATGAGCTCCTCAAGGGGACATCATCATCCTAATATATAGGACACGATTTCCTTCTATAATCAACGGCACACCATATAAATAATATCATCTCCCAACTTACCGAGCCTATCGATTTAATCTATGAATCTCGCCCATTGGTAAATCAAAGAGATGACTACTAAGTATATGTGCTCGTTATTATATCGGGATTAAGAGCATGTACTAAATAATATCTGAGGTCCAATTCGATTATGTAGTCAGCAATAAATCGAATCACCTCTATGTCAGTCCTGCTCAATACACACAAAGTGCACTAGTGTGATTCTATGGTCAAGACAAACCAACACCAAATCACACTACAACCATTCCGATGGTTTGTCCAAAGTCATCTCGGTTGTGAGCCTTTACTTATACTTTACAAGGAGCCGATAACATGATCTCCCGTGTGACACCACACACCATGTTATCTACAATGTAACGTATTAGACAATATGCATAAAAATATGCAAAAAATGATCATGTGATTCTTATTTCAAAAATAAAGATGTTCATAGAAAAGATAGACTTTTCAGTATACATCCCTACAATCTCCCACTTATACTAAAAGACTATGCTGTCCTCATACTGCCATACATCTGATTCCCCTTCCCTCCATATGCCTATCAAAGCTCTCGCTAGAAGGGACTTAGTGAAAGGGTCTACCAGGTCATCCTCTGATGCAATCTAGGCGACAACCACTTCTACCTCCTTTACGATTTCTCGTATCAGGTGGTACTTGCGCTCTATGTGTTTACTTGCCTTATGGGCTCGTGGTTCCTTCGAGTTTGCAACTGCACCATTATTATCACAATAAATTGCGATAGTTCTGGGCAAACCAGGAATCACATCCAAGTCCATCAGGAAGTTCCTGAGCCACACAACTTCTTTGGCCACCTCATCCGGACTTTGAATAAATCCATAAGAGTGGATTACCTCATCAAAGCGGATGTTCCAAGACCTTGAAGCTTGCTTCAACCCATAAATGGACCGATTAAGCTTACATACAAGATGCTCTTTGCCCTTAGCAATGAATCCCTATGGTTGCTTCATATAGATGTTTTCCTCAAGAATTCCATTAAGGAAAGCTGTCTTGACATCCATCTGCCACACCTCATAATCCATATGAGCTGCTATGCAGAAGAGCTCCCAGACCTGACTTGAATCCATAGATTCAATCATTGCACTTTGCCAAGATGCCGCATCTATATCTTGGATTGCCTCGTCGTATGTCCAGGGATCAGGTTCATGTTACCCAAAAACATGAATCTGTCAGGTTGTCTAACAAACCTCCCACTACAACGAGGTATCACCTGTGTATCCTCTGTGACACGCGGTGCAATGACATGTGGTATATCCTCATGTATCGACGGTACTAAAGAAGTGACTTCCCCTTTTAACTCCTCCAGAATAATTTTACTCTTGGGCTTGTGGCTCATCACATAGTCATTCTCTAGAAATCTGGCATTCGTGCTAATGATCACCCTCTGATCTCTAGGACTATAAAACAAACCACCCTTCGTTGCTCTAGGATAGCCAACGAACATGCATACTTCTTTACGAGGTTCCAACTTACCAGCATCTACCTTCAGCACATGTGCTGGACTCCCCATATCTGAATATGTCTTAGACTAGGCTTTCGCCCAGTCCAAAATTCTGTGGGAGTAGAAGGCACTGATCTAGATGGAACCAAGTTCAGAATGTACACCGCCGTATCTAGAGAATATCCCCAGAACTAATATGGCAAGTCAGAATAACTCATCATCGATCTAACCATCTCCATAAGAGTCCTATTCCTTCGCTCTGCTACACCATTCTGCTGGGGTGTGTCAGGTGCAATCAATTTGGATTGAATCCCAGCCTCTGATAAGTAGTTCCTAAACTCTCCCAAGAGGTACTCTCCACCACGAGCAGATCATAGTGTCATCCATATCTTGAATAATCGTCTATGAGAAAGACGAAATATTCAAGACTACCTCTTGCCTGGATAGACATAGGACCATACGAATCAGTATGAACCAATTCTAACACATCTTTGGCTCTATACCCCTTGGCCTTAAAAGGCCTCTTGGTCATCTTACCCTCCAAGCAAGATTCACAGGTTGGGATATCCTCCACCACTAATGAACCCAAAGGTCCATCACCAATCAACCTTTGAATTCTGCTTAGGTTAATATGACTAAGCCTAAGATGCCAAAGATATGTTTGGTTCAGCTTCGAAGGTTCTTTTCTCTTATTGGAATTAGAAGATGAGTTATAAACTTCAATTTGCATCGTGGGAGGTTTTGGTTCAAGTGTATACAAATTTCCTATCAATGTACTTGAATAGATATTCTCCCTATTCCTTTTTATAACAACTCTATTATTAAAAGAAATAGAATATCCATCAATAAACAATTTAGAAACTGAAACTAAGTTCTTTCTAAATAAAGGTACATAAAGGGAATTTTCTAGAACCTAAGTTTTATTTTTCTCAAGAGATAAATAAAACTTCTCCCACTGCAATAGTCGGCACCATCATGGCATTGCCCAAGTAAATGATAATCTCCCCTTTAGCTAGTCGTCGGGTTTCCTGGAACCCCTGCAAAGTGTTGCAGACATGATTAGTGGCTCTTGTATCTACACACCAGGTGCCGATAGATATCACCGCTAATCATGTATCAATGACTAGTCTAAAGGATATATCTTTGTTCTGCTTTGGATAGGGACAGTCCTTCTTCCATTGTCCATCCTACTTGCAAGTACTTGCCTTTCGGCTTCTTCACTCCTCCCTGAGATCCTCCCACCACCTTTGCTTCACCTTGTTTCTTCTTCTTCTTGCCTTTCAGCTTAGAAGTAGAAACCTTTTTGAGCAACCATGGCTTGAGGACACTCTTCGAAGAGTGCATACTATTACTCCTCAGCAGATAAGACAATATCTGGATTCTTTTCCAATCAACATTATTTGGGTACAGTAAGTTTATTTCCTCTAGTATCATAGTAAGTGGACTGAAAGTCATTTTTGAAAATCCTAAGAATCACATAGATCATTAATGTAGATTTCAAAAAATTATTAATTCCTCAAACAATAAAATTTCAAAATCAACCAACACCTCAAAACACCGAGAATATCGTATGCCACGATAGTGTGGACGTATACGAATTCTACATTTGTAAGAGGAGGTTTTACCCATTAATTTTACTATCTTGTCAACCTAACTTTTTGACAAGTAAAATTAATAGTTGGTTTCTCTTTGGCCCTACAAATAAAAGCAGTGACTCCGATGGGGAGGATACTTATATTTGTATCTAAGTGTTCACCATTACTCGGTACCAAGGTAATTATCTCGGGTTATGTGCCTTCCGATGGAGAAGTACACATGCTCCTTAATAATTTTCTATAACCATATTCGACCTTGTGATCCGTAAACAAACTCATCCGATGGGGAGGAAGGCACTCAGAGCCGACGCGCAAGTTTGCTTGCATCACATGTCAAATCGTAATGGAGGCCGTGGGAATTTATAAAAATATCCCTCTCCCACTTAGTAATTTGAAATTGAGGAATTTTCCTAGCCTACGACATGCATATCAAACAAAAAGCAATAAATATGAAAAATAAAATTATTTTCCAACTATTATGGCTTTTGTCTTCAATATGTCTCCCGTCGCATCGCCATCGCATCCTCTCTTCCTACGCCATGTACAAGCCATCCGGAGATCCGAGCCGAGACTAAAACCTATTTTAATTTACATCCATCGATCCTATACTCCATGAGGAAGTGTACATGAAATCTAGATCGAAAGTAAAATAAAATAAAGAGTGACTAAACAATGCCATATTTAATTTACCAAAAACTAAATCTAGCCTCGTCAACCCCGAGGATTCAACAAAATAAATATTTACACACATACAATCACATACACACATATGGCCATAATAGTCAGATCTTATGCTTGCAACCAAAGAGTTAAACTACGCATATCCTACTATTATCCGGCACCTATAATATATGAAAAAGTGCATAAAAATTAACTGAATCCTAAACACACAAAACCAGAAACCTTGGCTCTGATACCAATTGAAGGGGGTTTTGCCCCGGAAGCTCTCATACCAATTTAATGGTTTTAGCTTATCGAGTCCGTGAGGGGAAACTTCGCTCCCACTTCACCTCGGTAGCTTCCTTCATGGCGGTCCCTTCTATGTCCCCAGATTAAAAAAAAATTAATCCTAGACAAAAGGGATTACCAAAGCAACCAAGCCATCGTCGTGCTATTCATTTAGAGAGGTCACTTGAACAAACTAGTTGTTCAAGCGACCATCATCTATTCTACGAGTAGCCACGGAATAGACGATTTCCGGATCGCCGATTTTTGTGTTTATGCTCGAGATCCAAGTATTATTTAGCCATTTACAGATTTATAACATGCTTATAATTGAAAAACAAAAACAAGCAAGTAACATATAAAATTAGAGAATCGATATACCTCTCGATCTTCTAATGTATGTCCTTCCTCCTTTCGGACATCGTGTGGGCGACGCTCTACAAAAAGTCGAAGCTCCTAGATCGCAAATCTTCCTTCCTTGCTCTTCCAAAGCAAGAGGAAGAATAGAAACAAGGATCATCTCCTTCCTATAGCCAACCAACAAGCAACATAAGAAATGCTTGCTGTCGGCCAACAAGGAAAAGGAGATAATAGTGGAAACCGGCCAAGACACCAAGGGAAAGACCTATATCTTGTTTCCACCAGCTAAGGAGAAGGAGAAGGGGTCTTTGGATGCCACCCAAGGGCTGGGATAGGGCTGTGGGCGCCGGCCACCAAGGGATGAAGAAGAAAGAAACCTTCCTTATTTGGTGCCACCCAAGCCTCCTAAACCCTAAGCCTCCAAACCCTAATCCTAGCTCTCCTTATGGTCGGCCATGGAAGAGGGGAAGAAGAATAGGATGAGCTCATTCCAAGGTAGAGAGGACAAGAATAGTGACCGGCCAACCTTAGGAAGAAGAAGGAAAACCCTCATCCACTTGTGGCCGCCCACCCTTAGCTCCCAAAACCCTAGCCACCCAAACCTAATCCTAAACCAACTAGGATTCCTAGCCTCCAAAGGAAGCAAACCCTAATCCCCTTATCATTAAGTTGCCTTCCAAGCCAATAAGACTTATTTATAGAGTTGGGTTTATGCCTTGGATTAATCTCCTCCATTGGTTCTAGGGATTTAATCTCAACCTTCGGATCTAGAGATTTAATCTCAACCGTCGAATCTAGAGATTTAATCTCCACCTTTGGATCTAGAGTTTTGTTTCTATCCTTTGGATCTAAGCTTCATGAGGTGTTACTAGGCTACATTAGGGACCATGAGGAGGAGTTGGGTCTTGGCCACCCATGGATCAAGCCCACATAAAGTCCAATCCACTAATGATGATCCAATCCACTAAAGGTTCATCATTGATCTACCTCACCAACCCCCATATGATAATATGGGCTCCATATATTATTTGTACATTTTCTCCCCATGTTTAAGATCTCGAATGTCCGTCGATTAATTAATTTACTGACCATTAATTAATCAACATCTAACTCCTTGAGTAGTACCACTCAACCTTTTCATCATGCCGGACCAAGTCCACCTGCAGGGTTTACATGATGAACCTTATGAGCTCCTCAAGGGGACATCATCATCCTAATATATAGGACACAGTTTCCTCCTATAATCAACGACACACCATATAAATAATATCATCTCCCAACTTACCGAGCTTATCGATTTAATCTATAAATCTCGCCCATTGGTAAATCAAAGAGATGACTACTAAGTATATGTGCCCGTTATTATATCGGGATTAAGAGCATGTACTAAATAATATCTGAGGTCTGATTCGATTATGTAGTCAGCAATAAATCGAATCACCTCTATGTCGGTCCTGCTCAATACACACAAAGTGCACTAGTGTGATTCTATGGTCAAGACAAACCAACACCAAATCACACTACAACCATTCCGATGGTTTGTCCAAAGTCATCTCGGTTGGTAGCCTTTACTTATACTTTACAAGGAGCCGATAACATGATCTCCCGTGTGACACCACACACCATGTTATCTACAATGTAACGTATTAGACAATATGCATAAAAATATGCAAACAATGATCATGTGATTCTTATTTCAAAAATAAAGATGTTCATAGAAAAGATAGACTTTTTAGTATACATCCCTACAGGTTCGTGGCGTGGACTAGGTTGTCTCCTATTGGGCGCTTAGAAAAGTTTTGGATTTGGCACGCCCATGTGAAATTCACACGACCGACCATGTGCAACTCTGGATTTCTCCCGGAGTGCAACACGGTCCGAGACTTTCCACATGCCCAGGCGTGTGCTCTTCTAATGTTTGGGCATGACCATGTGGAATCCACACGGTCGCCCGTGCTTAATTCTGAGGTTCTAACAAGGGATCTCCTTTCTACCTAGTAAGTTCTATATGACCCTAAAATACTTGTGAATTTTCCAATGGACAAAAATTAAAGTCTAAACTAACATGAATGAATGCAAAAAGACTAAAATCATGTAAATTTAAACTTGGGTTGCCTTTCAAGAAGTGCTTGTTTAATGTCTCTAACTCGACCACACTCCTTTGTTTCAGCTCGGCTCTAGTGGTTTCTTGAACCTCCATTCATCTTTGTCAGAATTTTTAACCTCGCTCTGTGCTTTCGGCTTAAGGAGATTTTTCTTCCTCCCTCTCCTGATGTGTTTGAATCTTGCTCATGGGGGAGCAAGATACTTGCTCGCGTTATACCTCTTGCCTTGTGGTCCTTCATTTCTATATCTCTTAAATCTTGCTCATGGAGAGCAAGATATTTGTTAGCTGCTTTCCTTGGCTCAAGATTGAACATGCTTAGCCTAAAGGAATCATCATGAGTTTGATCATGATATTCCATGCTGTAAGTAATGTAACTCACCACGGACATCCCCACCAAAATATTGATTAGTAGATTCTTTTATGTCGAATGAAATTTTATCATTACCAATCACTAAAAGGGCTTCATTATTGGCAACTAAAGTTTCGGTGAGGGTTAAGGCAGGCTCCTCTGGGTCCTTGAGGTTAGGAGGTATTTTAATTAAAGCAATACACTCCTCGATTAAAGTATCAACTATATAATCCTCATGTTCTCCTTCTAATGGTGATTGAATGGATTGTCCTTCATCACTTCCTATGTCATCTATGTCTTCTGTTGGGTTTCCCCAGCACCGACTTGGGTGTGCGTTCGAACATGTTTCGTAAACATGCATAGCGGAAGCAAATAAAATGAGTAATAACTAACTTATTACAACACACACAACACACACATTCAAGGATACATCAAGTGTAGACATAATTGCTATTTCAAATTTTGCAATAAAGAAACTAATCTAGGTATACCTAACGAATTACGTGAAGCGGAAATGGCATCAACCTTAGCGACCCTCATAAGTTTTGCCTTTATCCATATCCACGCCGAGTATCATCGGGATAGCTTCACCAAGCTACGAGCCCCATCTTCTCATGCGATATTAGTCTCGAATCGAAGACGTTGTGATCGAGAGATGATCACGATCCGAATCAAATTCGGATCCAAAAATTGAGTTCCACGAACTTGCTTCTCGGAAGCGGTTTTCATCAACCAATTGATGAAACCTTAACCCTCTACTTATGAGGATTGCCAGAGATCCAATCCCTGGTAAGTAGGTCGATGTCAAAGCACAAAATGTCGACCAAACAACCTCTCCACAAAGAGGAGAACAAGCTGTCCAAAACTGGACAGCTTGTTTAGGTGGAAGAGATGGCCGACCAAAGCTTGGTCAGTTGCTCCTTTGTCACCAGTGGCCAAAGGAGGATCACCGGAGGAGTTGCCAGCAGCTGGTGGATGGCCGGCGTCATGGAGGAGGTGGCAGCACACCAATATTGGGTAGCAGCAAAGGGGTTGGGTGACAACTCCTCTCCAAGGTGGGCGCCAACTCCTCTCCAAGGGGGTTGGGCAGCCACACAACAAGATTAGAGTTTCCAAAACCCTTAAGCCGTGTTTTATAGAGAGCATATTCTCCTAACGGTTATTGGTTCATAACCAAAATCCGTTAACCCGCTCCAATAACATAAGTTAAAATAAACCAAACCGCGTTGGTCTATTTTAAGTTAAAACGAACCGAACCAATTTCGGTTCATTCGTTTAAAACAAACCAAACCCCTTTGGTTTATTTTCCAATATTGGATTAGAACCAAACCGATTTGGTTCATCCATCATGTGTTCATAAGACTCGGCCCATCCACACTTTCATTGTGACTGAAATAATTTCATGCTCGCTCTTCGTTTGGTCCAACCAAACCATGTCTCTCTCGATATGAGAATCCTATTCTCAAGCTCGTTTCAAATCCTTTGGATTACGCTCGTTGTGCGTGTGACCAAATAGGTTCCCGGTTTATGTTGGCTGTCTATAATTAACCATTAATTATAGAATGATCATGAGTGGCACCTAATAGTACATCATGATCCCCAATTAATCAAAAAAATCAACGGTTGACCTTAGAACAACTTCTGAAACCCTTCAGCAGCTACAGTGAATCGTTCCCCATTCCCTTCACTCATCTTATACCCATTTTGTTCAAGACATGGTCTATCGTGTCAGTCTCCAACAGGCTGACTATGTCACACCTAGCTGAAGTATTACTTCCTCATCCTATGGATTCTAGTTACTGTACATGATCCAAGAGTACCATACTCTAAACATGCAATGCTTTGGCGAAAGACTTTAGTAACAATCCGACGAGAGGAGGGTATACATCTCCTCGCAAGAAGTGGTGAATCCTCTGTAGGCTATTCAAACACCTTCGACCACTTCGACTTATACCCAATCATCCCGGGTCCACATCTCCTCGGAGATGTTTGCTTAAGATGTCAAAGCATAAGTCTACATGACCAAGATGACTTGAATACTGCAAGTCGAAGGAACATCGCACTTAAGCTGCAGTAAGAACTTCAGTGACATATCCATATATGAAGAGAACCATATGAAGTCTTACAGCTAGTCACTCCAATGAACTAGTTACCATAACTATCATCCACGATTAACTCCGGACATCCCAATGTCTCCAGCCAGTGAGGAACAACTGCTTGGATAAAACAAGGAGTATAACTCGTGCTAGTCTCAATAGAATTGATGGTGTCCGAATACATCAATTCATCAACTAGGGATAATTCAAATACATCACAATTACACATGTAGAGATACTCACTAGTTGTGATCCAATCACAAATTCTCTAATTCTGTGAATCGTATTGAGGACATTTAGTAAATAAGTCTCAGATCCAATCAAATACATGAAAACATGCATACTCAAATAGAGAATCTTCATTTATCAAATAAATGGTACAACCATAAGGTGATTGCCTTAAAATAAATATCCCTTGCTAAGGATTAATGATCTGTTTGATCAATTGAGGGGAGCCACAGTTTTCTCCAAGATTGACTTGCGGTCGGGTTATCATCAAGTAAAAGTTAAAGAGGATGATGTATCGAAAACAACTTTCCGAACGAGGTATGGACAGTATGAGTTTGTGGTCATGCCCTTCGGAGTGACAAATGCTCCAACAACCTTTATGGACCTAATGAATCGAGTATTCAAGGCATTCCTTGATAAATTTGTGATCGTCTTCATTGACGATATCCTTATTTACTTGAGGACTCAAGAAGACCATGCTGAACATTTGAAGACAGTGTTACAAACCCTTCTGTTGAGACAATTGTATGACAAGTTCTCCAAGTGTAAATTTGGGCTTGATCGAGTATCCTTCCTGGGTCACATTATTTCAAAGGATGGCATTATGGTAGATCCGACAAAGATAGAAGCTGTTAGTAACTGGAGTCAACCAAAGAATGTCAGTAAAATCAGAAGTTTCCTTGGATTAGTAGGGTACTACAAAAAATTTGTAGAAGACTTCTCAAGGATAGCTTCACCATTGACGATTCTTACCAGAAAGAATAGAAAGTTTGAATGGATCGAGGATTGTGAGAAAAGTTTTCTTGAACTAAAGAGGAGATTAACAAGTGCTCCAATTCTTACTCTTCCAGAAAGTAATGAAAGCTTTGATATGTATAGTGATGCATCCAAAATGGGACTCGGAGTTGTGCTTATGCAGAATGGTAAAGTCATGTTCTATGCATCTAGACAACTCAAGGATTATGAAAAGAATTATCCCACTCATGACCTTGAGTTAGCAGCAGTAGTCTTCACTCTCAAAATTTGGAGACATTACTTGTATGGAGTCCAGTGCAAGATTTATACAAATCACCAGAGTTTGAAATATTTCTTCACTTAGAAGGATTTAAACATGAGACAATGTAGATGGCTTGAGATGGTTAAAGAATATGATTGTGAAATCTTCTACCATCCTGGAAAGGCAAACAAAGTAGTAGACGCACTGAGTAGGAAATCTGGTGCCACCTTAATGTTCTTACCTTCATTATCCCAACCATTGGAGAAAGAGATGTTGAACTTTGGGGTTGAGATTATTTTTGGACAGCTTTCTACCTTGACAATAGCGCCAACACTGTTTGATGATATACTAGCGAAGCAAGACGAAGATCCAAGCATCCAAAGGATCAAGTAAGAGATCGAAGAAGGAAAGGATGTAGGATTTCTAGTCACTAACAGTGGGGTACTATATCTTGGTGAACTCTTTTGTATTCCCAATGATCCAGAATTAAGAAAGAGAATTTTAGAAGAAGCTCATGGGACCCCATATTCAATGCATCCTGGATCTACCAAGATGTATCAAGATTTGAAAGAAAAGTTCTGGTGGTGCGGTATGAAAAGGGATGTGGCTAAATATGTCAGCACCTGTCTGACATGTTAAAGGGTCAAAGCAGAACATCAGATACCTAGAGGAGTTTTGCAACCTATTCAAATCCTAGAATGGAGGTAGGAAGATATAGCTACGGATTTCATAGTAGGACTACCCAAAACAACTAATGGTTATGATGTTATTTGGATGATTGTTGATAGATTGACAAAATCTGCTCATTTTCTGGCGATCAAAATATCATACTCAAAGGAACAACTTGTTAGGGATCGTTTGGAAGCTAGAGGGGGGGGTGAATAGCATTTTTCGGTTTCTACAAAAATGATTAGCGGAAGCAAACACAATAATATAAGTAAAAACAATGAAAAACGCAAACAAAACCTTTTACGTGGTTCGGAGATAGCGCTCCTACTCCACGGCGATCCTTGAGGTGGATCAATCCAAGCAAATCCACTAATAAGCTTTCTTTACAACACAACTCCTCTTCTTTACAAAGAATGAAGATCTAAGCTTAGGGAGAAGAGGAGGAGATTTAGATCGCTTAGAAAGCTAAAGAATTCGTGGAGGCTCTTGGGAAAGATTAGGAAATAAGCATTAACCCCAAAAACCTCTACCAGCCCTCTTTTTATAGAGAAGAGGCTGATTTTCCTGTTGGAGCACGATCAGTCGACTGATGTACAGCATCAGTCGACTGCTGGCGTGGTTAACGACTTCTGAATAGCCGGATTCGCGGGATTCAGAGTCGTTTCATCCAACGACACTTTCATCAGTCGACTGATGGAGTGATCAGTCGAGTGATCACGGCCGTAGTCGAGTGCGACTCCATTCCGTGCTCGTTTTTATGTCTATCAGTCGACTGACACTATTGGCAGTCGACTAATTGCAACATCACGACCGCATTTGTCACGTTAGCCGATCGCTAGTCGTGGTTTCACCGACTCGCCGAGCACTGACTCCGATCGATACATCGTGATCACGATCGATACTCATCAAGTGTGAATATTTCACACTTGATTTCTCCCCTAGACCTAGACTTAACCTCCTAGCTCTTCCTTGCGCCTTCAGGATCCCTCCGAGTCCGCGACTTGTTCATCCTTTGCGCTTTGCTTCCAAGAGCTCCTTTGGTTTTGTCATGTCTAGAGTTTTCCTTTGCCAAAGCGTGCTTGGACTTTACGCCGCCAAGTCTACATGCTTGGACTTACGCTGCCAAGACTTGCTTTTGGACTCCCTTTGCCAAGGTCCGTTTGGACTTAATGCTGCCAAGACAACATGTTTGGTCTTATGTCGCCAAACCTTTACCTTGGACTTTTCTTTCACCAAGTCTTCATACTTGGATTTCCCTGTCACTTAGATATCATCACAATTTAGATCACAATTTGTTGCCTAATTTAAATGATTATCCAAACATCAAAACATACAAATGCTTAGGGCATTGTTGCACCAACAATCTCCCCCTTTTTGATGTTTGACAATCATTTAAGTTAGGTCTTTTAAAGATTCTCATATTATCACATCATATATCCAATTCCAATTCTAACTTAAACATTTCTTCTCCCCCTTTGACATACATCAAAAAGAGAAGAAAGGTAAAAGCATATATTTCATGAAACGATTGAGTGTTTGACAATCTTGAACTAAGGCATAAATTTTAAAATTTTAACTCCCCTTAATCCAAGATACATATTATGATGAATAAAATACATGTGGAGCTAAAGTCATCAAACAATTTGAAAGTTTAAATCCTAACATTGCACCAACAATGTAAGTTTTGGAGGAGAAAGATATATTTTGTGAAACTCCCCCTAAAACACGACATTAAACATCCATACACGTTGTTTATACTCAATACTACCATGTTATTTCTTTAGGATATCAACAATACACTAAACCTCAGAAAATGAGGCTAATTTTCTGAAAACATATCAGTATCACGACTGGTTTGAACCAACTGACTGATATACTCAGAATATTTAAAATCACCTTTTCACCAAGTTCAAATGCGTCTGTAAATTCTAGAAACCTCGAAAAATCATGAAAATTTGTGTACACATTTCTGAAATCATACTTTATCAAGGAAAAATATTTTGAAAAATATATGTTTTCCAGATTTCAATATTGATACAAATTTGGAAACTAACAAAAGGTTCTACAATTTTGCAAACTTTGTATCACTTTTGTGATACACTTAAAAACTGTTTTTCAAAGTATGATAATAATAGTTGAAAATATGTTTTATTTGACATTTCCAATCATGTTCTTGGAGCTATATGAACATCAATTGCGTATAAGCCTTCCCAATGATTGGTCCAATTAAGGATTAATGTCTCTAGATGACACTTTGGTCCATAGTAATGCATCATAACAAGCATTATGAACCAAATGCATCTTCCTATCATCTCACATGTTGTCTAGGTGGCTCAATACAAAAATCATGGTTTCTTAGGTATTTTGTGAGATGGTTAAAGGTATGAAACCTAGTATTTCTATAGGATCATGCAAACCTACACCTTCACTCAACCAAGCACATTCCAAGTTCTCTCCTAAGTGATAAAAATTCTACTTCGGGGAGAGCCTTGGTAAATATATCGGCTAGGTTGGACTTGGATTCAATATAATTGAGCTCAATGTCCCCCTTAGCCACATGGTCTCTAATGAAGTGATGCTTCACTTCAATGTGCTTGGTCCTAGAGTGATGCACCGGATTTTTGGTCAAGTTAATGATACTCACATTATCACAAAATACTTTCATGTTGGAGTAAGATAGCTCATAATCTTCTAATGTATGTTTCATCCATAAGAGTTGAGCTACACAACCACCCATAGCCACACATTCGGCCTCGGTGGTGGATAAAGCAACACAAGGTTGCTTCCTACTACTCCAACTCACTAGGGAGGACCCAAGGAATTGGGATCCACCACTAGTGCTCTTCCGATCCAATTTGTAACCGGCATAATCGGAATCGGTGTACCCAATTAAATCAAAAGACCTAGTCCTAGGGTACCATAGACCTACATTTAGTGTGCCCTTGACATATCTTAAAATTCTTTTAACGACAACTAAATGAGATTCCTTAGCACATGATTGATACCTAGCACACATACCAACTGCAAATAGTATGTCAGTTCTACTAGCGGTTAAATACAAGAGGCTACCAATCATGCTCCTATAAAGGGTAAGATCTATTTGTTTTCCTTCACTATCACTATCTATTTTAGTATTGGTTGCCATTGGAGTTGACACTACCTTAGCATTTTCCAAACCAAATTTCTTAATCATTTCCTTAGCATATTTGGTTTGATAAATGTAAATTCCTTCACTTGTTTGTTTAACTTGCAAACCTAGGAAGAAATTTAATTCTCCAACTAGACTCATCTCAAACTCTTTCTCCATATTTTGAATAAAGTCTTGAAGAAGTTCATCATTTGTTGACCCAAAGATAATGTCATCGACATACACTTGGGCTATAAAGATGTCATTAGATGTTGACTTTATAAAGAGAGTTTGATCTATACTACCCCTTTTGAAATCCTTAGAGATTAGAAAAGTTGACAATCTTTCATACCAAGCCGGGAGCTTGTTTCAAACCGTATAAGGCTTTCCTAAGCTTGTATACATGGTTTGGGTAGTTCGTATTTTCAAACCCGGGAGGTTGTTCTACATACACCTCTTCCTTAATAAACCCATTTAGGAATGCCGATTTGACATCCATTTAATGAAGTTTGAAACCCATATAGGAGGCATATGCTAAAAGTATTCTAATGGACTCTAATCTAGCAACCGGGGCATATGTTTCATCATAATCAAGTCCTTCAACTTGATTAAAACTCCTTGCAACTAATTGTGCTTTATTTCTAGTGATATTCCCTTGGTCATCTAGTTTGTTCCTAAAGACCCATCTTGTAGTAATAATAGTGTTTTCACTTGGTCTAGGAACTAACTCCCACACTTTACTCCTATCAAATTGAGCCAACTCATCTTGCATTGCTAAGATCCAATCCGGATCAAGTAATGCATCTTTAATGTTTTTGGGCTCAATTTGAGAAATTAGAGCTATATGACTAGTGGGATCCCTATGGAATGACCTAGTCCTAACTCCTTGAGATAATTCACCCACAATTTGATCTAATGGGTGACTTTGATGAACTCTTATGGTTCTAGGAGGTGTATCAAGTTGAGTTTGATCACGATTAACTTCAATCCTATGTTCATCATCGGAGTCATCCCTTACTCCCCCTTGATTCAATCCTCCCCCTTGATCATTACCCCCTAAGGTTAAATCTTGCAATTGTTGGGTAATTCCTTGATTTTCATTGTTTATGTCATCATTAATAGGGGATTTCCTAGGGTATGTATTTGAATTTTCATCAAATTGAACATTCGAGGATTCTTCAATCTTTTGAGTCCTTTTATTGTAAACTCTATATCCTACACTAGTGGATGAGTATCCAACTAGGATTTCCTCATCCGCTTTGGACTCAAACTTACTTAGGTTGTCCTTGGTATTTAAGATATAGACTTTACATCCAAAGACCTTAAAATAATGAATTGTTGGAATTGTACCATTCAACAATTCAAATGGAGTTTTTCCTAAGAACCTATGAATCAATACCCTATTTTGGATATAGCAAGCGGTATTAACCGCTTCCGCCCACAAGTAGCTAGGTAAGGAATATGCATTAAGCATTGTCCTAGCCGCTTCTTGTAGGGCACGATTTTTCCTTTCCACAACCCCATTTTGTTGGGGCGTTCTAGGACAAGAAAATTCATGCTTGTACCCTTGTTCTAAGCAAAAAGTTGAAAAGTTAGAATTCTCAAACTCTCCACCATGATCACTACGGATCCGGTTGATTTTGAGTTTTCTTTCATTTTCTACTCTTTTGCTAAATCCTATGATTATTTCTAAAGTTTCATCTTTATTTTTCAAGAAAAACACCCAAGTAAACCTAGAAAAATCATCTACTATTACCAAGCAATATTTACTACCAATTATAGATGGGGTACTATGGCAATCAAATAGGTCTATATGTAATAATTCTAATGATAAAGTGGTACTAAGTAAATTTTTACCTTTGTGTGATGTTTTTGATTGCTTCCCTTCTTGGCAAGCATCACACATCTTGTCCTTGAGAAATTTGACTTTAGGCAATCCTTTAACTAGCTTTAATTTTGCTATTTTGGCTATATTCTTCATGTTTATGTGTCCTAGCCTCCTATGCCAAAGCCAACTTTCTTCCTCTTTTGCAATAAGACACTTAGTGGAAGAGTTAGTAGCATAGGATAAATCAACATAATATATATTTGATTTTCTAAAGCCTACTAACATGCAATCATTTATAGTTTTGTGTCTTATAAAGCATTTTGAAGAATCAAATTTAACATCAAAATTTGCATCACATAATTGGCTTACACTAAGTAAATTAAATTTCATATTTTTAACTAATAGACCTTTATGAATGGCAAGATTGGGAGATACCTCAATGGTGCCCTTTCCTAGAATTTTAAGTTTACCGCTATTACCAAATGACACCTTTCCTTTGCTAGTATGGTTGATAGTGGAGAATTTTCTCTCATCCCCAGTCATATGCTTTGAGCATCCACTATCAACTATCCACAAGCTTGGTTCTTCTACCTATATCACATAAAAGATACAATCCTTAGGTACCCAAATCTTAGGACCACTAGCATCAATTACAAATTTCTTAGGTATCCATGTCTTTCTCCCCTTGCTTTTAATCATTGATTTTCTACTAACTAAGGATGCAAATGCTACCTCTTTCTCCTTAGGTCTATATTCTAATCCGGCCTTATTGTAAATTGCCCTTTGATCCTTAATAATTATATCTAGATATTTAGAACCATTAGTGAACTTTTCTAGGCATGCTCTTAGTTTACCTATTTCTTTTCTTAACTCATCATTTTCATCCTTAAGAGTACAATCATCATGGTCACTAGATGGTTTATCACATGATGCATCTACATTCTTAAATGATTTGATCTCTAATTTTAGATCCTTAATCCTAGTTTTTGATCTATTTAGAGCATTTTGTAAGCATGCAATAGTCTTATAAAGTAAATCTACTTTGGGTGAGTTGTTTACCTCATCATCATCACTTGATGATGATTCATCGCTTGAAAAGGAAGAAGACTCCTCGCTTGAGCTTCCGGTTTCTTCCAATGCCATGAGGGCTAAGTTCCGGGTTGTATGACAAACTTCTTCATCGTCGGAAGACTCCTCCATACTTAGAGTATCCCATGTTTGTGCCATCATCGCCTCCTTCTTCTTCTTTTCCTTCTTTTCCTTCTTCTTCTTTTCCTTTTCCTCCTTTTTCTTTAGTTCCGGGCAATTTGGCTTTATATGCCCTTTCTTGTTGCAACCAAAACAAGTCACGTTAGAAATAGAATTTGAATTGTTAGAAGATTTACCTCTTGAGGATTGAAACATCCTCTTCACATCTTTCTTGGTGAGCCTCCTTGACTTCCCACCAAATTTCTTGACATAGTGTGCCACCTCACTCGCTGATAGCTCATCCTCACTACTTGATGAGTCTTCCTCGGATTCGGATGAGGAAGATGCCTCCTTCTTTTCCTTTTTCTTCTTCTCCTTCTTTCCTACAAAAAGAGCTATACCCTTCTCTTTGGATGAAGTGTTAGCTTGTTCATGCAATTGAAATTCACAAAATAGTTCATCTAATTTGACTAATGAAAGATCCCTAGAGACCTTATAGGCATCTACCATTGAGGCCCATAAGGTGGTCCTAGGGAAAGCTTGTAGTACATATCTTACAAGGTCTCGGTTGTCGACCTTTTCACCTATAACATGTAGTCCGTTGACTACTTCCTTGAAGCGCCCGTGCATTTGGCTCACGGTTTCATTTGTCTTCATAGTGAAGCTTTGGAGTTGCCCAATCAAAAGATCCCTCTTGGCTCTTCTTGTCTCTTTGGATCCTTCGTTGAGTTCGATGAGCTTTTCCCAAAGCTCTTTTGCAGAGTTGAATGACCCGACCTTAGAAAGTTGCTCCTTGGATAGACCACATTGAAGTGTGGTCATTGCTTTTGCATTTGCTTGTGCTTTCTTGGCCATCTCTCTTGTCCAATCTTTTGTTGGTAGTGGTGCTCCAATTGCCGAGCTTCTCAAAACCATCTACAACACTAAACCAATTCTCAATATCGTTCATTAAATAATACTCCATCCTACCTTTCCAATATCCGAAATCATTGCCGTCAAAGAACGGAGGCCTCGCCGTGCTATACCCCTCTTGAAATGCCACCTTTGCTCCGGTTGATTGCTAGATCTTCCGATGCGATCCAGGCTCTGATACCGCTTGTTAGGGATCGTTTGGAAGCTAGAGGGGGGGTGAATAGCATTTTTTGGTTTCTACAAAAATGATTAATGGAAGCAAACACAATAATATAAGTAAAAACAATGACAAACGCAAACAAAGCCTTTTACGTGGTTCGGAGATATCACTCCTACTCCACGGCGATCCTTGAGGTGGATCAATCCAAGCAAATCCACTAATAATCTTTCTTTACAACACAACTCCTCTTCTTTACAAAGAATGAAGATCTAAGCTTAGGGAGAAGAGGAGGAGATTTAGATCACTTAGAAAGCTAAAGAATTCGTGGAGGCTCTTGGGAAAGATTAGGAAACAAGCATTAACCCCAAAAACCTCTACCAACCCTCTTTTTATAGAGAAGAGGCTGATTTTCGCGTTGGAGCACGATCAGTCGACTGATGTACAGCATCAGTCGACTGTTGGCATGGTTAACGTCTTTTGAATAGCCGGATTCATGGGATTCAGAGTCGTTTCATCCAACGGCACTTTCATCAGTCGACTGATGGAGTGATCAGTCAAGTGATCACGGCCGCAGTCGAGTGCGACTCCATTCTGTGCTCATTTTTATGTCTATCAGTCGACTGACACTATTGGCAGTCGACTGATTGCAACATCAGTCGACTGCCTTGGTCACAACAGTTGACTGCTAGTCAGGGTTTCACCGACTCGCCGAGCACCATCGGCCGATCGATACATCGCAAGTGTGAATATTTCACACTTGATTTCTCCCCCTAGACCTAGACTTAACCTCCTAGCTCTTCCTTAAGCTTTGCGCCTTCAGGATCCCTCCGAGTCCGCGACTTGTTCATCCTTTGCGCTTTGCTTCCAAGAGTTCCTTTGGTTTTGTCATGTCTAGAGTTTTCCTTTGCCAAAGCGTGCTTGGACTTTATGCCGCCAAGTCTACATGCTTGGACTTACGCTGCCAAGACTTGCTTTTGGACTCCCTTTGCCAAGGTCCGTTTGGACTTAATGCTGCCAAGACAACATGCTTGGTCTTATGCCACCAAACCTTTACCTTGGACTTTTCTTTCACCAAGTCTTCATACTTGGATTTCCCTGTCACTTAGATATCATCACAATTTAGATCACAATTTGTTGCCTAACTTAGATGATTATCCAAACATCAAAACATACAAATGCTTGGGGCATTGTTGCACCAACACAACTAGCTAAGTTGTATGTTAAGGAGGTGATCAGATTGCATGGAGTTCCTAAGACCATCATTTATGATAGGGATAATCGATTTACTTCACACTTTTGGGAGTGTGTTCAAAAGGCCCTTGGCACTAATTTACGATTCAGCACATCATTTCATCCTCAAACAAATGGGCAAACCGAACGAGTAAATTAAATTCTAGAGGACATGCTACAAGCTTGTGCCTTAGATTTTAAAGGAAGCTGGTGCAAATACCTATGTTTGGTAGAGTTTGCTTACAATAGCAGCTACCAAGCTACAATTGGAATGGCACTCTATAAAGCTTTATATGGAAGAAAGTGTGGGTCTCCCATTTGTTGGTATGAAGGTGGTGAGAAGAAAGATATGTGGCTCAAGATAGACATTATAGATGACACCACCAAAGCTATAAAGAGCATCCGCCAAAGAATAGAGATTGCTCAGAGTTGGCAGAAAAGTTATGCCGATGTACGACGTAGGCCACTTGAATTCGAAGCTGGGGAATCTATATTTCTTAAAGTAGTTCCTATGAAAGGGGTGATGAGATTTGGGAAGAAAGGCAAGCTGAGTCCACGTTATGTAGGACCTTACCGGATCACAAAAAGAGTTGGCAAAGTAGCTTATGAGTTAGAGCTACCTCAAGAAATGTCGGTGATTCACAACATATTTCATGTCTCAATGCTGAAAAAGTGCGTTCCTAATGTAGACCATGTGATTGAGCCATAGACGATAAAAGTTCTGGAAGATTTGAGTTATGAAAGTCGACCTATTCAGATAATAGATCGAGAAATCAAGAAATTGAGAAACAAAGAGGTACCCTTAGTGAAAGTCATATGACAAAAATCAAAAGTTCGAAGAAGCAACTTGGGAACGCGAGGATGACATGAAACAAAAGTATCCATAGTTGTTTTAAGTTTCGAGGATGAAACTTTTATAAGGTATGAAGGATTATAACGCCCATAAAAAAATAAAATAAAATAAAAATAAAATATGGTTTTTTATAGGTAGGATTTGAACCATGAACCTTCTAATTGTGACATAGTCTTGATACCATTAGGCCATAGGATAATTCTTGGCTAGAATATATAAAGAATATATAAAGAAGATAAATGAGAAGATGAGAGGATGAAGAGTTGTTTCATCTCCTCATGAGAAGATGGAGAGTTTTTCTTTTCTTTTCATCTTCCTAGCTATTAACGTGAAAATTAAAAGGGAGAAAGAAAAATCCAACCACTTCATTTTCCTTCTTCTTCCTTCTTCCTCATCCTTGGCCGAAACTTTCCTTCTCCTTCCTCCCTCCCCATCCCAAGCTTTAGGACCCCTTGTGTTGGTGTTCTTGAGGGGGTTTTCAAGGGGATTTTTTCACAAGGGCTTGGTATATGCAAGGATCACTCTTAGGGCTAAGAAACGTGTAGAAGATCTTCATAATCCTAGCGGTATATTTATTGAATCTAGCAAAAGGATGTAAGTATTTCTCACCTGCAGTATAAGTAGTTATTCGATTGTTGTACCTAGATTCTTTTCCTATGTTTTGTTAAGATTATATGTTTTGATCAGATTATTTGGGTGTGTTTAGATTTATAGGTAAGGTATATTTTGTTTTAAGCAAGACATAAGATCACTAGGATGTAATTTCTCACCTATAGCATAAGTAACTCTTTGATTTGCACATCTAGCTTCTATTATCATGTTTTTATTCAAATTTATATGTCCTATCCAGATTATGTTTGTTTGGATTTTTAGGTATTTTAGGTATATTTCTTGTGGGGCAAGATGTAAAGATTGAAAAGATGCTTCCCCTACAAGTTTTGGGGACAAAGAGCATGATTAAATGTATTGAAATGCTTCATATATGGGTTTTGGGAGTATGAGCATGTTACATGTTGGTTAAATGACAAAATCAGTAGGTCATATATATTTATAGGTATATTTCATGTTGAATCAAGACATAAAATCGCAAAGATTCTTCCCCTATATGTTTTGGGGACAAAGAGCATGATCCAATGTCTTGAAAGACTTCCTATATGAGTTTTGAGAGTATGATCATGTTAAATATTTGATAAATGACAAAAATCAGTAAGTCATATATAAATAAAGTATTTTACTTTAAAGTGGTATGTACCGGGCCCTTAGATCACCCACGGGCCCCTAGACCGCCCTTAGTAAGTTGCCCTAATAAGTTCGGTGGCTTGCTACCCCAAATTCTATTAGGGTTGTGCACAAATTGGTACAATGCTGGGCTGCCCAAACAAGAATGATTAGTATTTTTAAAGTATATATGTATATATTGTTTCTAAAGTTAACCAAAGCACAATGGTTACAAGTTTAAGTATAGTATATCTCATGTACATGTTTCTACAAGCGAAGCATATTTCAAAGTATGTATTGCAAGTTGTGTATGTCAAGTTCATGCATTTCAAGTTGAGTCATTGTGTTATTTACAAGTGTCTCTATATGTATAACACAAAAAGTTCATTCATGTCAAGTTGAATACTTGTATCATGTGCAAGTGTTTTAAATGTATAATGCAGAATTTTCTCAAATGCAAGTATGAGCATGTTTTGCATGCAAGTATTCTAATATCATGTTTTTCCTATTGAGAAGTTTTGTGAGAATAGGAAGTACTTACTAAGCTTCATTGCTTATAGTTTGCATTCCTTATACTGCAGATAAGGGTAAAGCAAGATTGGAGTAAGAGGGGGCAGCGGATGAAGTGTTTGGTGTGTTTTGCGACAGAACAGCGAATTATGATCCTGAACTTGCTAGTATTTTGTTCTGTGTTAAGGTATTTGAACTTGTTCGTGTGCTAGTGTTCATGCTTATGTGTTTGATCATGTTGTGTCTAAGAATGTTAAACTTGCTAGTATTATGCTATGCTAAGAACTTTGAACTTGCTAGTGTACTAGTGTTCATGTTAGGTGCTAGTGTTGATGTTAGGTATTGTTGTTTACGTTGATGTTCATGTCAAGGATGCATTTATTACTATCACCATGCATGAGGTTGAGTTACTTAAGAATGTTTTATATTAGAACCCTAGTGAATGTGCATGCTTAGATAGGTTAAGAACTTGCGTAATCTCTCTGTGTCAACATGCCAATGTAGTTGATCTATTTCTTTAGCTTCTACTATTTTTAGTTAATAGTTTGAATTATGATACTTGGTTAGAAACCTTGTTTAGATCTTGTTACGAGTCGCTAACCCTATTATGTTTGTAATCAGGTATTAGTGAATTCATAAATAGTGTATGTGATTCATGTTTTACCGGATCACGCAAAGAGTAAGATAAAGTATGGTACAGTAACACCTCCTCTACTAGAGTAAGGAGAGGGGGGGGGGTGTTATAGTATGGTATGAGAGCAGTTCCGCCCTTCTGCCACACACACATCAATCATCAATCCTGCCACTTCTAAGTAAGAAAGTACATATATGTTTTACCTTTTTCTATGCTAGTAAAGAATGTTTTGTTAAACACGCTTACATGGGTAGGTGATGATGATAGAAAGTAAGTAATAGTAGTAGTCTTATATTGGTCTTACTTTATGAAGAAAAATGGCTAGAACACGGACCAATGGAAATCAGATGACAAATGAAGTAGTACCACCACCTGACTTGATGCAACTAGTCACTCAGCTTCAGCATCAAGTTGCAGAGCGGCAATAGGTTATCAATACCTTAATGATGAACTGACAAGATAATTCTGTTACTCCATCAGCTACTCAGAACATCATACCGGATGCACCCCTTGCCCCACCAGTTCCCCCAATAGCCCCAGCGGTGGGGGTGAGGCAAGAGGCATACTTAATTCAATGGCAAAGGCTGAAGCCAAAGAGTTTTACTAGTACAAGTGAACCATGGGATGCTTAGGCCTGGTTCAAGACGTTAGAAAGTATTGTAGAACTGTTGGATTGGCCTGAAAATGAGAAAGTCAAATGTGCATCCTTTTGCTTGACTGGAGATGACAGAATGTGGTGGGAACGAGTAAAGGCAAAAAGAGAGATTAATCAAATGACATGGGATAACTTTGAAATAGAATTCTTTGAGGAGTTTTTCCATATGCGAGTCACGAATAAGCACTACGATGAGTTCACATAATTCTGACAAGGGGACTTGTCAGTTAATGAAGTCGTAAACAAATTCAATAGACTAGCTCGCTTATGTCCAGAGCTAGTTAGCACTGAATGAAATAGGGTTAGACTTATGCTCAAAATGCTTAGACCTGAGATAGCTCTGAATGTGGCCAGCAGAATCAATAGACTGCTGATGCACGCGAACGCGGCCTCAAATCTCATGACAGAGGTTGTCGAGGACTCGAAGCGCGTGCTCGTGCTCAACGCCCACAAGTGCACGGATGTCGTCAAGTAATAAAAGATTATCGATCCCACAGGAACTGGGATTTGAATATTGATATGTTCAGTGGGTGAAATTGTTCGAAAGTAAACTCTAAGAGGTTTCGATTTGTGAGGGTTGTTGGTGGACTATACTCTATACGGTGTCACACGGAGGAAGAAGGGAGCGTGCCGAGGTCTTCAAAGGTGATTCTAGGACTTCGGTTTCGCCTGTGTGTCGCAAAATAATTCTGTCAACTGGCATTGTCTAGACGTTTAGCTATGGTTTTGTGGAAGGGACATATACACTCTCCCGATGAGCCACCGCATCTATCGGTAGCTATCTCCTCCTTAAAAGGACGGGATAGACGGTACGAGGATGCTGAATCAATCCCTACAATGAACCGTTTCCGATTCCATCGCATCCTTCTACCCACGGTTACAGGAGATCAGGTTTACCCCTAGGTTGCTTGTATAAAATCCCCTAAATCTTAGATACGAGAGCTGTCACCCCTCGTATCGCCTAAGCACAGCAGGTAGAAAACCAAACACGCATAGATATATTATAAACAACTTCTAATTGCCAAATTAAACTCAAAGACATAATTTAACGTGAACCAACATGTAATGTGCACACAAGCTACTCCCTAATCCTAGAATCAAAGGAACTACTCCATGTATATAAGGGAGGAATCACAAGGCATGTACATGTTCAAATACATTGGAAATGAAGCGCAGGAACAAGGGATTACAATGCCTTCGTGGTCTTCTCTCCGGCATTGAAGTGCAAGCATTGACCTCCGGTGGCATTCTTCCTCCCCGTTCCGAGTTCCCGAAGATTTTTAGGGCTTCGGTGTGCCATCCTAGCCATCATGACTCCTCCTAGGGTTTGGGCGGAGCCATCCTTATATAGACATCACCTCGGACCGCTGCAAAATCCGAAAAAAGCCCTAGTCACACAAATCTAGCGGGCCACCACATGGTCGTGTGTTTCCACATGGCCAGGCTGTGTACGACCCTGGGGTTGCTGATCTTGCCCATTGTGTTGGATCGAGAAGCGTTGCTAGAGGGGGGGAGGGTGAATAGCGAGCGTAAATCTTTTTGTTCGTTCGTTCGATACACGAGTAAGCACAGTAAAAAATAAAGAGACACGTTTATTTTTACTTGGTTCACAACCCAGTGGTTGCTACTCCAAGGCCCTAACGGTCCTAGACCACGTACAGAGGGCAAAGCACTATAACGTCTCCTCCTCGTTGGAGGTAGGAGACAACGATCACAAAACTGAAAGTACGAGGATGAGGCAACAAGCCTACCTTACCTCGTTACGAATAAATACAGAGAATACAATAACCAAAATATTTTACTTGTTGCTGTTGCCGACGAAGAAGATCAGAACTTGTCGTCGCGTTGGCGTTATGACAGTGTTTGAGCTTTGGCGTTGTAGGAGCACTTGAGAATAAACTTGATGATGTTTGGAGTTGGAATCCTCCCCTCCTTTTATAGATTTTGGCCTCTGAATATGTCTCCTCATCTTTTGGAACAGATCACAAAGTTGTACAAATTTTATCGCGAAGTGGTCGCATCAAATGTTATCCGTTTTGACCTAGCGCAAAGGATGATTCGTCACCATCAGTCGACTGATGCCTCCCATCAGTTGACTGATGAGCATCAGTCAAATGCCCAATGGTCAAAAGTCGACTGCCAGCCTGGCCACTTCCTTGCAGTAAGAAGTTAGCATGGAAAATGGTAAATGCGACGATTTCTAACCGTCCGATCTCGACCTAGACCTTCCACATGAAGTCTTAGTCGGATTGCCGCCTACAGTCATCCCCGTACAGAGGACATGACCTTACCATCTCTCACTCACACGAGCTTACCTCGATACTTACCGTGTCGCTTTCGCTTCTGACCTTTCACTCGATTCCTTCGTCTCCCTTCGAAGTCACTCGAGTGTCGCTCGACCACCACGACTTCCTCCGGGTGTCGCTAGCCTTCAGCTCCAGCTTTAGTACTTTTCTGCACACTCAATTTAGCTCGTGAGATAACGATGTAAACTTAACTTTGTGTCTTTGCCATAATCAAAACACAGGTTTAATTATCTGGTGCCCCTACACCAACACATTGGACACGACCATGTGTAGCCACATGCTTTGGCCGTGTCTCACTCTACATCTAGCTGCAAAATGTCCTTTTGCTCCGAAAGTGCACCTTTTTCCCCTGAAATGTTGTCTTGTACGCAAAAGTACAAAGAGCAGACCTCTGAACCAGAAAATAGGAAATGCGTGTAAAATAGAGTAACATATGCATGAAACTAACATAAAATGTAATAAGATGTGAGCGAAAACTACTCCTAAAACCCTATATGTTTCGCTCACATCAACCGTAGACTACGGAGGAGTTAGTCAGTAGTGCTTTAATCACAGAGCATTACCTGAACAACATTAAGCGATAGAATCAGGCCTCGACTGAAAACTAAAGTCATGGAAGTTTTGGAGGTCAGAAATCTCAGAGTAGTAATTCTAACTGGAAGGGAAATAACAACAGCAAGAGGAAGCAATGGAATAACCCAAAGGGAGGGTCAGCAAGCAAGCGGCCTAAGTATCCTACATGTTTTGATTGTGGGAAGATGCATCCAGGAGTTTGCTGCCAGGGCACGAGCGGGTGTTATACATGTGGCTTAGAGGGACACTTGGCCAAAAATTTCCCTACCAAGACCAATCCACCTCCACCACAGTCAAATCAGTATGGGGGTAAACCTGCTCAGCTACACCAAATGCAAGCAACACTGGAGGGTCCTCACATTAGTCAAGGAAGATTAGAGGCCCCACCAATTACACTGAATGCTCGGATCTTCTCTCTCACTAAAGAAGAGTAGCAGATGCTTCTACTGTTGTCACAGGTCAGATACTTATCTTTAATCAGTATGCTACTGTGCTATTTGATATTGGGGCAACCCATTCGTTTATTTCCATGATATTTGCTAAGAAGATAAATATACCTCCGGATGTCCTGGATCTTAAGTTTGTAACGACCTTGCCTTCGGGAGAGGTGATGATATCGACGCATTGGTTTCGTTCCACGCCAGTTCAAATTTCAGAAAGAGAACTTTATAGTGATCTAATAATGCTGGACATGTGTGATTATGATGTCATCTTGGGAATGGACTTTCTGAGCAAGTACGTTGCTTCCATTGAGCGTCGTAAGCGAAGAGTCATATTTCAACCTGAGGCAGAATCTAAGTTTGAATTTATCGAAGAATCAAATAAAACAACTAAGAAGTTCTTATCTGCCATAAAATCTCAAAAGATGTTAGTCAATGGATGCGCTGGGTATCTAGCACATGTGGTTGATACAAAGCAAGAAACAGGCCAAAAGCTCGAAGAAGTCTGAGTTGTATATGACTACCCAGAAGTATTCCCTGATGAGTTTCCTGGGTTGGCTCCTAAAAGTGAAATCGAATTTGAGATTGAACTTATTCCTGGTACCAAACCAATCTCAAAAGCACCCTATCGTATGGCCCCGACAGAATTGAAAGAGCTTCAAGAACAATTATAGGAGTTACTCAACTAGGGATTCATTCGCCCTAGTCACTCACCGTGGGGAGCTTCAGTATTGTTCGTGAAGAAGAAAGATGGGTCTATGAGAATGTGCATAGATTATCGAGCACTGAATAAGGTGACAATCAAAAATAGATATCCCTTGACAAGGATTGATGATATGTTTGATCAATTGAGGGGAGCCATAGTTTTATCCAAGATTTACTTGCGGTCCGGTTTTCATCAAGTAAAAGTTAAAGAAGATGATGTACCGAAAATAGCTTTCCGAACGAGGTATGGACACTATGAGTTCGTGGTCATGCCCTTCGGAGTGACAAATGCTCCAGCAACCTTTATGGACTTAATGAATCGAGTATTCAAGGCATTCCTTGACAAATTTGTGATTGTCTTCATTGACGATATCCTTATTTACTCGAAGACTCAGGAAGACCATGCTGAACATTTGAAGACAGTGTTACAAACCCTTTAACAGAGACAATTGTATGCCAAGTTCTCCAAGTGTGAATTTTGGCTTGTTTGAGTATCCTTCCTGGGTCACATTATTTCAAAGGATGGGGTTATGGTAGATCCGACAAAGATAGAAGTTGTTAATAACTGGAGTCGACCAAAGAATGCCAGTGAAATCAGAAGTTTCCTTGGATTAGCAGGGTACTATAGAAAATTTTTAGAAGACTTCTCAAGGATAGCTTCACCACTGACGGTTCTTACCAGAAAGAACAGAAAGTTTGAATGGACTAAGGATTGTGAGAAAAGTTTCCTTGAACTAAAGAGGAGATTAACAAGTGCTCCAATTCTTACTCTTCCAGAAAGTAATGAAAGCTTTGATATGTATAGTGATGCATCCAAAATGGGACTCGGAGCTGTGCTTATGCAGAATGGTAAAGTCATTGCTTATGCATCTAGACAACTCGAGGATTATGAAAAGAATTATCCCACTCATGACCTTGAGTTGGCAGCAGTAGTCTTTGCTCTCAAAATTTGGAGACATTACTTGTATGGAGTCCAGTGCAAGATTTATACAGATCACTAGAGTTTGAAATATTTCTTCACTCAGAAGGATTTAAACATGAGACGACGTAGATGGCTTGAGTTGGTTAAAGATTATGACTGTGAAATATTCTACCATCCTAGAAAGGAAAATAAAGTAGCAAATGCACTAAGTAGGAAATCCGGTGCCACCTTAATGTCCTTATCTACATTATCCCAACCATTGGAGAAAGAGATGTTGAACTTTGGGGTTGAGACTATTTCTGGATAGCTTTCTACCTTGACAATAGCGCTAACACTGTTTGATGATATACTAGCGAAGAAAGACGAAGATCCAAGCATTCAAAGGATCAAGCAAGAGATCCAAGAAGGAAAGGATGAAGGATTTTGGGTCACTAACAATGGGGTACTATATCTTGGTGAACACTTATGTATTCCCAATGATCCAAAATTAAGAAAGAGAATTTTAGAAGAAGCTCATGGGACCCCATATTCAATGCATTGTGGATCTAGCGAGATGTATCAAGATTTGAAAGAAAAGTTCTGGTGGTGCGGTATGAAAAGGGATGTGGCTAAATATGTCAGCACCTGTCTAACGTGTCAAAGGGTCAAAGCAGGACATTAGAGACCTGGAGGAGTTCTGCAACCTATTCAAATCCTAGAATGGAAGTGGGAAGATATAGCTATGGATTTCATAGTAGGACTACCCAAAACAACTAATGGTTATGATGCTATTTGGGTGATTGTTGATAGATTGACAAATCTGCTCATTTTCTGGCGATCAAAATATCATACTCAATGGAACAACTAGCTAAGTTGTATGTTAAGGAGGTGATCAGATTGCATGGAGTTCCTAAGACCATCATTTCTGATAGGGATAATCGATTTATTTCACACTATTGGGAGTGTGTTCAGAAGGCCCTTGGTACTAAGTTTCGATTCAGCACAACATTTCATCCTCAAACAGATGGACAAACTGAACGAGTAAATCAAATTCTAGAGGACATGCTATGAGCTTGTGCCTTAGATTTTAAAGGAAGCTGGTGCAAATACCTATGTTTGGCAGAGTTTGCTTACAATAACATCTACCAAGCTATAATTGGAATGACACCCTATGAAGCTTTATATGGAAGAAAGTGTAGGTCTCCCATTTGTTGGTATGAAGGTGGTGAGAAGAAAGAAATGTGGCTTAAGATAGACTTTATAGATGACACCATCAAAGCTATAAAGAGCATCCGCCAAAGAGTAGAGACTGCTCAGAGTTGGAAGAAAAGTTATGTCGATGTACGACGTAGCCACTTGAATTCGAAGCTGGGGTTTCTGTATTTCTTAAAGTAGTTCCTATGAAAGGGGTGATGAGATTTGGGAAGAAAGGCAAGATGAGTCCACGTTATCTAGGACCTTACCAGATCACAAAAAGAGTTGGCAAAGTAGCTTATGAGTTAGAGCTACCTCAAGAAATGTCGACGATTCACAACATATTTCATGTCTCAATGCTGAAAAAGTACGTTTCTAATGCAGACCATGTGATTGAGCCACAGACGGTACAAGTTCAGGAAGATTTGAGTTATGAAAGTCGATCTATTCAGATAATAGATCTAGAAATCAAGAAATTGAGAAACAAAGAAGTACCCTTAGTGAAAGTCATATGACAAAATCAAAAGTTCGAAGAAGCAACTTGGGAACGCGAGGATGATATGAAACAAAAGTATCTAGAGTTGTTTTAAGTTTCGAGGACGAAACTTTTATAAGGTATGAAGGATTGTAACGCATGGAAAAAATAATAAAATAAAATAAAAATAAAATATGGTTCGTTATAGCTAGGATTTGAACCATGAACCTTCTAATTGTGAGATAGCCTTGATACCACTAGGCCATAGGATAATTCTTGGCTAGAATATATAAAGAATATATAAAGAAGATAAATGAGAAGATGAGAGGATGAAGAGTTGTTTCATCTCCCCATTAGAAGATGGGGAGTTTTTCTTTTCTTTTCATCTTCCTAGCTATTAACGTGACAACTAAAAGGGAGAAAGAAAAAACCAACCACTTCATTTTCCTTTTTCTTCCTTCTTCCTCATCCTTGGTCGAAACTTTCCTTCTCCTTCCTCCCTCTCCATCCCAAGCTTTAGGACCCCTTGTGTTGGTGTTCTTGAGGGGGCTTTCAAGGGGATTTTCTCACAAGGTCTTGGTATATGCAAGGATCACTCTTAGGGCTAAGAAACGTGTAGAAGATCTTCATAACCCTAACGGTATATTTATTGAATCTAGCAAAAGGATGTAAGTATTTCTCACCTGCAATATAAATAGTTATTCGATTGTTGTACCTAGCTTATTTTCCTATGTTTTGTTAATATTATATATTTTGATCAGATTATATGTGTGTGTTTAGATTTATAGGTAAGGTATATTTTGTTTTAAGCAAGACATAAGATCACTAGGATGCTATTTCTCACCTATAGCATAAGTAACTCTTCGATTTGCACATCTAGCTTCTATTATCATATTTTTATTCAGATTTATATGTTCTGTCCAGATTATATTTGTTTTAATTTTTAGGTATTTTTGGTATATTTCTTGTGGGGCAAGATGTAAAGATTGCAAAGATGCTTCCCCTACAAGTTTTGGAGACAAAGAGCATGATTAAATGTATTGAAATGCTTCCTATATGGGTTTTGGGAGTATTAGCTTGTTACATGTTGGTTAAATGACAAAATCAGTAGGTCATATATATTTATAGGTATATTTCATGTTGAAGCAAGACATAAGATCGCAAAGATGCTTCCCCTATAAGTTTTGGGGACAAAGAGCATGATCCAATGTCTTGAAAGGCTTCCTATATGAATTTTGGGAGTATGATCATGTTAAATGTTTGATAAATGACAAAAATCAGTAAGTCATATATAAATAAAGTATTTTACTTTAAAGTGGCATGTACCGAGCCCTTAGATCGCCCATGGGCCCCTAGACCGCCCTTAGTAAGTTGCCCTAATAAGTTCGGTGGCTAGCTACCCCGAATTCTATTAGGGTTGTGCGCAAATTGGTACAATGCCGGGCTGCCCAAATAAGAATGATTAGTATTTTTTAAAGTATATACGTATTTATGGTTTCTAAAGTTAACCAAAGCACAATGGTTACAAGTTTAAGTATAGTATATCTCATGTACATGTTTCTACAAGCGAAGCATATTTCAAAGTATGTATTGCAAGTTGTGTATGTCAAGTTCATGCATTTCAAGTTGAGTTATTGTGTTATGTACAAGTGTCTCTATATGTCTAACACAAAAAGTTCATGCATGTCAAGTTGAATACTTGTATCATGTGCAAGTGTTTTAAATGTATAATGCAGAATTTTTTCAAATGCAAGTATGAGCATGTGTTGCATGCAAGTATTCTAATAGCATGTTTTTCCTAATGCAAAGTTTTGTGAGAATAGGAAGTAATTACTAAGCTTCATTGCTTATAGTTTGCATTCCTTATACTGCAGATAAGGGTAAACCAAGATTGGAGTAAGAGGGGGCAGCGGATGAAGTGTTTGGTGTGTGTGGCGGCGGAACAGTGGATTATGATCCTGAACTTGCTAGTATTTTATTATGTGTTAAGACCTTCGAACTTGTTCGTTTGCTAGTGTTCATGCTTATGCATTTGATCATGTTGTGTCTAAGAATGTTGAACTTGCTAGTATTATGCTATGCTAAGAACTTTGAACTTGCTAGTGTACTAGTGTTTATGTTATGTGCTAGTGTTCATGTTAGGTGCTAGTGTTGATTTTAGGTATTGTTGTTTACGTTGATGTTCATGTCAAGGATGCATATATTACTATCACCATGCATGAGGTTGAGTTACTTAAGAATGTTTTATATTAGAACCCTAGTGAATGTGCATGCTTAGATAGGTTAAGAACTTGCGTAATCTCCCTGTGTCAACATGCCAATGTAGTTGATCTATTTCTTTAACTTCCACTATTTTTAGTTAAGAGTTTGAATTATGATACTTAGTTAGAAACCATGTTTAGATCTTGTTACGAGTCATTGACCCTATTTTGTTCGTAACCAGGTATTAGTGAATCCATAAATAGTGTATGTGGGTCATGTTTTACCTGTTCACGCAAAGAGTAAGATAAAGTATGGTACACTAACACCTCCTCTACTAGAGTAAGGAGAGGGGGGGGGGTGTTACATTGTCGAGCTTCTTTTCTCAAAGTAGACTGTGGAGTGAGTTGAGCTTATCGGACTGTGCCGGTTGGAAAATGCAAAGTGGACCTGATCGACCAGACGGTCTCGGGTTCATAGTGATGAACTGAATGGGCAGCGACTCATTCAATGAATGGAACCGTCGTGGCATTGCGACCTATATTTCGTGCATAAATTTTTTGTCATTACTGTTTTGAACGTTATATGACATGGTTCATGATTATGGCCCCCTAACCCAATGTGATTGGATATGTGTGTTTGTTATAATTCATAATACGACCTGTGTGTCATGCCTTTACCTTCATTATTCTGGTTATAAAATTAGATTACCCTCGAATGTAAGTCGAGGTTTCTTTTAATTGTAATGTACAATGTAGAATAGTTCTAGACTGCTGGAGGATAGTTGCTCTTCTCATTGGCTTGAGAAGATCATAGAAAAAGGTCATAACCATGTCACATTTCTTTATGCTTATATGTGCTGCATGTGATGCTTGTATATGTGATGCATGTGATGCTTGTATATTTGATGCATGCATAGTTAGTTGTCACAAAATTAGGTCACTTATTAAATGCATACCAAAGTTTAATACTTACTATTATCTTGTTCAATCGTAGCGCGTTTGCCAAAGCAAAGTGACTCGATTTACCTTGGTAAAATATGACAGGACAATTGTGATGTCCATTTATTAAACCTTGGATTTGAATTAACTAATCTCTCTCTATTAGATTGATGAACTTAGAGGCATAGCTTATACGAGACATCTATCTACATTATACAAGTCTTGGGCGATTAGCCAAAGCTAACTTAAGATGAGTGGTAATTTAGAAAGATGTCTCATGCGATGGGCACAATGAACAAATAATGTTGTTTATATAGATATACAAGAGTTACATTAGATGTAATTGGTACAAGTTACCTACCTAACTTATATGAGTCTTGGGCGATTAGCCAAAGCTAACTCAAGATGCGGTATAATATGGATCTTGTCCCACTTTGTGACCAGTGGGAGAATCATGTAGTTAAAAGGCCTAATTAAATGATTGAAATATGATACATTTATGCATTTCTATATTGTAGATCACCATGTCATCAAATACGTCGAACACACTCTCTCTACGATCTGTCCTCGATAAGGACAAGCTCACTGGAGCTAATTTCCTGGACTGGTACAGGAACTTGAGGATAGTCCTCAAGCAAGAATGCAAACTGTACATCCTAGAGCAGTCCATTCCTGAACCACCCACCCCTACGACCACTCGTGCTGACAAGGATGCTTATAAGAAGCATCAAGATGATGCACTGGATGTGTCATGCCTTATGCTTGCCACCATGAACTCTGAGCTTCAGAAGCAATATGAGAACATGGATGCTTATGATATGGTTGAGCATCTGAAACAACTATACCAGGGACAAGCAAGGCACGAGAGATACGAAGTGTCAAAGGCCTTGTTTCAATGCAAGATGCAGGAAGGAACTCCCGTAGACACTCATGTACTTAAGATGATTGCGTACGTTGAGAACCTAGTGAGATTGGGATTTACATTAGGCTAAGAGCTGGTCATTGACCTTGTTTTGTAGTCACTGCAAGAAGGCTACAGTCAATTTGTCATCAACTACAACATGAATGAAATTGATAAGCTTTTACCTGAGATATTGAGCATGTTGCGAACTGTTGAACTCAATCTTAAGAAGGCAAAGCCTAGTACCATTTTGATGGTGAACAAAGGCAAAGGAAAAGGCAAGAAGAATCCTAAAGGTAAGGGTAAGACCCAAGCTAAAGGCAAAGGCAAGGCAAATGCATTGAAACCTAAAGGAGGGGTGTCTAAGGAAGGGGAATGCTTCCGCTACGGTGAAATCAGGCATTGGAAGAGAAACTGCAAGCTATACCTGGAAGAGGTGAAAAGGAAGAGAAGTAAGACTTCTACCTCAGGTATATATGTTATCGAAGTCAATTTATCAATCTCGTCTTCTTGGGTATTAGATATCGACTGTGCTTCTCACATTTGTACCAATGTGCAGGGCCATCGAAAGACTAGATCATTGACGAACGGCGAAGTGGACCTACGGGTAGGCAATGGAGCAAAAGTTGCCGCCATCACTGTAGGGACATACTCTTTATCTTTGCCTACTGGGCTTATTTTAGAACTAGAAGAATGTTGTTATGTGCCTGCCTTAACGAAAAACATTATCTTCATTTCTTGTTTAGACAAGAAAGGGTTCTCATTTGTAATAAAGGACAAGTGTTGTTCCGTTTATTTAAATGATATGTTTTTTTATAGTGCACACCTTGTGAATGGTCTCTATCTTCTAGATCTTGAAACTCCAGTCTATAACATAAATACCAAACGGTTTAAATCTAATGATCTAAACCAAACATATCTCTGGCATTGTCGCCTAGGTCACGTAAATGAGAGTCACATATCCCAGCTCCATAAGGATGGATTATTGGACTCATTTGATTTTGAATCATATGAGACATGCGAATCTTGTCTTCTAGGCAAGATGACCAAGACTCCATTTAGTAGACATGGCGAATAAGCTACTGATTTGTTAGAACTCATACATACTGATGTATGTGACCCTTTCAATGTAGCAGCTAGAGGAGGCTATCAGTACTTCATTACTTTTACTGATGATTTCAGTAGATATGAATATGTGTGTCTTATGAGACACAAATCTGAATCCTTTGAAAATTTCAAAGAATTCAAGAATGAAGTACAAAACCAACTTGGTAAGAGTATAAAAGTACTTCGATCATATCAAGGTGGGGAATACCTTAGCTAAGATTTTCTTGACTATCTCGTTGAGTTTGGGATTAGATCTCAACTCACTCCACCTGGAACACCACAGTGGAATAGTGTATCAGAAAGGAGAAATCGTACATTATTAGATATGGTACGATCCATGATGAGTCACACAAATCTTCCTTCTTTCTTTTTGGGATATGCTTTAGAGACAACTGCTTTCATACTTAACCACATCCCATCTAAGGCAGTCATAAAGACACCATATGTGATATGGACTGGGAAGAGTCCCAAGATGTCTTTTATGAATATTTGGGGTTGTGAGGCTTATGTTCGATGTCAAGTCTCCGATAAACTAGGCCCTAAATTAGACAAGTGCTACTTTGTAGGATATCCTAAGGAAATGAAAGGATATTACTTCTACAATCCCACACAAGGCAAAATGTTTGTCGCTAGAAATGGAGTATTTCTAGAAGAACTAGTGGGAGTAAAATACATCTTGAAGAAATTTAAGATAAAGATAACACTAAGATGGAAGTTGAATAGGCACCATAAAGTGTTCTGAATGATGAGATTGTTACACAAGAAGTTGTGGAGCAACAACCTGTTCAAGTAGACCAACCTCTTCACAGGTCTGATAGGATACGTCGTCATCCTGAGAGATATTCATTTCTCTTATTTGACAATGATGACATTATATTTGTTGAGTTGAATGAGCCTACATCCTATCAGAAAGATGTGATGAGCCCATATTCTGAAAAATGGCTAGAGCCATGAGATCCAAAATAGAATCCATGTACACTAACCAAGTATGGACTTTGGTTGATCCACCTAAAGGGGTCAAACCCATTGGGTGTAAGTGGGTCTTTAAGAGAAAGACTGACATGGATGGTTTTATGTGAAGGGATGTATACCGAAAAGTCTATCTTTTGTATGAACATCTTTAGTTTTGAAATAAGAATCACATGATCATTGTTTGCATATTTTTATGGTTATGCAATATTGTCTAATACTTTACATTGTAGATAACATGGTGTGCGGTGTCACACGGGAGATCATGTTATCGCCCCTTGAAAAGTATAAGTAAAGGCTCACAACCAAGATGACTTTGGACAAACCATCGGAATGGTTGTAGTGTGATTTGGTATTGATTTGTCTTGACCATAGAATCACACTAGTGCACTTTGTGTGTATTGAGCAGGACCGACTTAGAGGTGATTCGATTTATTGCTAACTACATAATCGAATCGGACCTCAGATATTATATTGTACATACTCTTAATCCCGATATAATAACGGGCACATATACTTAGTACTCATCTCTTTGATTTACCAATGGGCGAGATTTATAGATTAAATCGATAGGCTTGGTAAGTTGGGAGATTATATTATTTATATGGTGTGCCGTTGATTATAGGAGGAAACCGTGTCCTATATATTAGGATGATGATGTCCCCTTGAGGAGCTCATAAGGTTCATCATGTAAACCCTACAGGTGAACTTGGTCCGGCATGATGAAAAGGTTGAGTGATACTACTCAAGGAGTTAGATGTGGATTAATTAATGGTCAGTAAATTAATTAATCGACGGACATTCGAGATCTTAAACACAGGGAGAAAATGTACAAATAATATATGGAGCCTATATTATCATATGGGGGTTGGTGAGGTAGATCAATGATGAACCTTTAGTGGATTGGATCATCATTAGTGGATTGGACTTTATGTGGGCTTGATCCATGGGTGGCCAAGATCCAACTCCTCCTCATGGTCCCTAATGTAGCCTATTAACACCTCATGAAGCTTAGATCCAATGGATGAAAATAAAACTCTAGATCCAAAGGTAGAGATTAAATCTCTAGATCCGACGGTTGAGATTAAATCTCTAGATCTGACGGTTGAGATTAAATCCCTAGAACCAATGGAGGAGATTAAATCATGGCTTGAGCCCAACTCTATAAATAGAGATCATGAAGTGGGCGGCAAGATGATGATGGCTTAAGGGGATTAGGGTTCCTTTGGAGGCTAGGAATCCTAATTGGTTTAGGATTAGGTTTGGGTGTCTAGGGTTTTGGGAGCTATGGGTGGGCAGCAACTCAAGGAGGAGTTTTTCTTCTTCTTCCTAAGGTGTGGCCGGTTCCTTCCATCTTCCCTCTACCTTGTCTTGTGCTCATCCTAATCTTCTTCCCCACTTCCATGGCCGGCCATAAGGAGAGCTAGGATTAGGGTTTGGAGGCTTAGGGTTTAGGAGGCTTGGGTGGCACCAAATAAGAAAGTAGTTTGCTTTCTTCTTCCTCTCTTTTGGTGGACGGTACCACATCCCTTTCCCAGCTCTTGGCCGACATCCAAAGACCCCTTCTCCTTCTCCTTAGGTGGCGGAAACAAGATATAGGGCTTTCCCTTGGTGTCTTGGCCGGTTTCCACCATTATCTCCTTCTCCTTGTTGGTCGGCGGCAAGCATTCTCCTTGTTGCTTGTTGGTTGGCTATAGAAAGGAGAAGAGCTTTGTTTCTATTCTTCCTCTTGCTTTGGAAGAGCAAGGAAGGAAGATTTGCGATCTAGGAGCTTCAACTTTTGGTAGAGCGTCGCCCACACGACGTCCGAAAGGAGGGAGGACATACATTAGAAGATCGAGAGGTATATCGATTCTCTAATTTTTATATGTTACATGTTTGTATTTGTTTTTCAATTATGAGCATGATATAAATCTGTACATAGCTAAATAATACTTGGATCCGGAGCATAAATACAAAAATTGGCGATCCAGACATCGTCTATTTCGTGGCTACTCGTAGAATAGAGGTTGGTCGCTTGAACAACTTGTTTGTTCAAGTGACCTCTCTAAACGAATAGCACGACGATGACTTGGTTGTTTGGGCAATCCCTTTTTTCTAGGATTAAATTTTTAATCCAAGGACATTGATGGGATCGCCATGAACAAGCTACCGAGGTGAAGTGGGAAGCGAAGCTTCCCCTCATGGACTCGATAAGCAAAACCCTACAATTAGTGGGAGAGCTTCCGGGCAAAAATCCCTTCAATTGGTATCAGAGCCAAGGTTTCTGGTTTTATGTGTTTAGGATTCAGTTAATTTTTATGCACTTTTTCATATATTATATGTGCCGGATAATAGTAGGATATGCGTAGTTTAACTCTTTGGTTACAGACATAAGATCCGACTACTATGGCCATATGTGTGTATGTGATTGTATGTGTGTAAATATTTATTTTGTTGAATCCTCGAGGTTGACGCGGCTAGTATTTGATTTTTTGTAAATTAGATACGACATTGTTTAGCCATTCTTTATTTTATTTTACTTTCGATCTAGATTTCATGTACACTCCCTCATGGAGTATAGGATCGATGGATGTAAATTAAAATAGGTTTCAGTCTCGGCTCGGATCTCCGGATGGCTTATACATGGCATAGGAGGAGCGGACGAGAAGGCGTTGCGACGGGAGACATATTGAAGACAAATGCCATAATAGTTGGAAAATAATTTATTTTTCATATTTATTGCTTATTGTTTGATATGCATGTCGTAGCCTAGAAAATTCCTCATTTTTAAATTACTAAGTGGGAGAGGGATATTTTTATAAATTCCCATGGCCTCCATTACGATTTGACAAGTGATGCAAACAAACTTGCGCGTCGGCTCTGAGTGCCTTCCTTCCCATCGGATGAGTTTGTTTGTGGATCACAAGGTCGAATATGGTTATAGGAAATTATTAAGGAGCGTGCGTACTTGCCCATCGTAAGGCACATAACCCGAGATAATTACCTTGGTACCAAGTAATGGTGAACACTTAGATACAAATATAAGTATCCTCCCCATTGGAGTCACTGCTTTTATTTGTAGGGCCGAAGAGAAACCAACTATTAATTTTACTTGTCAAAAAGTTAGGTTGACAAGATAGTAAAATTAATGGGTAAAACCTCCTCTTACAAATGTAGAATTCGTATACGTCCACACTATCGTGGCATACGATATTCTCAGTGTTGGTTGATTTTGAAATTTTATTGTTTGAGGAATCAATAATTTTTTGAAATCTACAGTAATGATCTATGTGATTCTTAGGATTTTCAAAAATGACTTTCAGTCCACTTGCTATGATACTAAAGGAAAATAAACTTACTGTACCCAAGTAATGTTGATTGGAAACGAATCTAGATATTGTCTTATCTGTTAAGGAGTACAAGTATGCACTCTTCGAAGAGTGTCCTCAAGCCATGGTTGCTCAAAAAGGTTTCTACTTCTAAGCCGAAAGGCAAGAAAAAGGAGAAACAAGGTGGAGCAAGAGTGGTGGGAGGATCTCAGGGAGGAGTGAAGAAGCCGAAAGGCAAGTACTTCACTTATAAGCAGGATGGACATTGGAAGAAGGACTGTCCCAAATCGAAGTAGAACAAAGGTATATCCTTTGGACTAGTCGTCGAAACATGATTAGCGGTGTTATCTACCGGCACCTGGTGTGTAGATACGGGAGCTACTAATCATGTCTGCAATACTTTCAGGGGTTCCAAGAAACCCAACGACAAGATGAGGGAGAGATTACCATTTACTTAGGCAATGCCATGAAGGTGGCGGCTATTGTAGTGGGAGAAGTTTCATTTATCTCTTGAGAAAAATAAAACTTAGGTTCTGAAAGTTCCCTTTGTGTACCTTTATTTAAAAAGAACTTAGTTTCAGTTTCTAAATTGTTTATGGATGGATATTCTATTTCTTTTAATGACAGAGCTGTTATAAAAAGGAATAGGGAGAATATCTGTTCAGGTACATTGATAGGAAATTTGTATACACTTGAACCACAACCTCCCACGATGCAAATTGAAGTTTATAACTCATCTTCTAATTCCAATAAGAGAAAAGAACCTTCGAAGATGAACCAAACATATCTTTGGCATCTTAGGCTTGGTCACATTAACCTAAGAAGAATTCAAAGGTTGATAGCTGATGGACCTTTGGGTTCATGAGTGGTGGAGGATCTCCCAACCTGTGAATCTTGCTTGGAGGGTAAGATGACCAAGAGGCCTTTTAAGGCCAAGGGGTATAGAGCCAAAGATGTGTTAGAATTAGTTCATTCTGATTTGTGTGGTCCTATGTCTATCCAGGCTAGAGGTGGTTTTGAGTATTTCGTCGCTTTTATAGATGATTACTCAAGATAAGGATACATTTACCTGATGCGCCGCAAGTCTGAATGCTTTGACAAGTTCAAAGAATTCAAGGCTGATGCGGAGAAACGTTAAGGTAAAAGTATCAAGACACTACGATCTGATCATGGTGGCGAGTACCTCTTGGGAGAGTTTAGGGATTACCAATCAGAGGTTGGGATTCAATCCCAATTGACTGCACCTGGCACACCCCAGCAGAATGGTGTAGCAGAGCGAAGGAATATGACTCTTATGGAGATGGTTAGATCGATGATGAGTTATTCTGACTTGCCAGATTCGTTCTAGGGATATGCTCTAGATATGACGGTGTACATTCTGAACTTGGTTCCATCTAAATCAGTGTCTTCTACTCCCACAGAATTGTGGACTGGGCAAAAGCCTAGTCTAAAACATATTCAGATATGGGGGAGTCCAGCACATGTGCTGAAGGCAGATGCTGGTAAGTTGGAACCTCGTACAGAAGTACGCTTGTTCGTTGGCTATCCTAGAGGAACGAAGGGTGGTTTGTTTTATAGTCCTAGAGATCAGAGGGTGATTGTTAGCACGAATGCCAGATTTCTAGAGGAAGACTATGTGATGAGCCACAAGCCCAAGAGTAAAATTGTTCTGGAGGAGTTAAAAGGGGAAGTCACTTCTTTAGTACCATCAGTACAAGAGGATATACCACATGTCACTGCACCGCGTGTCATAGAGCATACACAGGAGATACCTCATCGTAGTGGAAGGGTTGTTAGACAGCCTCATAGATTCATGTTCTTGGGTGAACCTTCTGATTTGATCCCTGGACATAAGACGAGGCAATCCAAGATAAAGATGCAGCATCTTGGCAAAGTGCAATGAATGCTGAGATTGAATCTATGGATTCAAATCAGGTCTGGGAACTAGTAGAACCACCCGATGGTGTAAAAACCATTGGATGCAAGTGGATCTACAAGAGAAAGAGAGGAATAGATGGGAAGGTTGAGACCTTCAAAGCGAGGCTTGTTGCGAAGGGGTATACTCAGAAAGAGGGTATCGATTATGAGGAGACCTTTTCGCCGGTAGCCATGCTTAAGTCTATCCGGATTCTCTTATGTATAGCAGCTCATATGGATTATGAGGTGTGACAGATGGATGTCAAGACAGCTTTCCTTAATGGAAGTCTTGAGGAAAACATCTATATGAAGCAACCAGAGGGATTCATTGCTAAGGGCAAAGAGCATCTTGTATGTAAGCTTAATCGGTCCATTTATGGATTGAAGCAAGATTCGAGGTCTTGGAACATCCGCTTTGATGAGGTAATCCAGTCTTATGGATTTATTCAAAGTCCGGATGAGTCTTGTGTATACAAGAGATGTGACAGAAACGTAGTGGTATTTCTTATACTTTACGTAGATGACATTTTGTTGATTGGCAACAATATCAAGGTGTTATCGGACGTAAGGGTATGGTTGTCCAAATAGTTTGATATGAAGGACTTGGGAGAGGTGGGACACATCCTTGGGATCAAGGTTATAAGGGATCGCAGGAAAAGGATATTGTGCTTATCCCAAGCTTCATACATAGACACGATTTTGGATCGTTTTAGCATGTAGAACACCAAGAAGGGTTTTCTACCTTTCAGGCATGGAGTTCCTTTATCTAAGGAGATGTGCCTAGATCATCTGAGGAGATAGAGGAGATGAAGGCGGTTCCTTATGCTTCGGCAGTAGGAAGCCTCATGTATGCGATGCTATGTACGAGACCAGATATCTGCTTTGCTGTGGGCATGGTCAGCAGATATCAGAGTAATCTAGGACAGGGACATTGGACTGCGGTAAAGCATATATTGAAGTACCTAAGAAGGACTAGGGATTATATGCTGGTTTATCGGGCAGACCAATTACTCCCTGTGGGTTATATGGATTCCGACTTCCAATCTGATAGGGATAACAGTAAGTCTACCTCAGGTTTTGTGTTTACTTTGGAAGGTGGAGCCATTGTATGGAGGAGTGTCCAGCAGAAATGCATGGCGGACTCCACCATAGAAGCTGAGTATGTGGCAGCCTCTGAGGCGGCCAAAGAAGCTGTGTGGCTCAAGAACTTCCTGATGGACTTGGATGTGATTCCTGGTTTGCCCAGAACTATCGCAATTTATTGTGATAATAATGATACAGTTGCAAACTCGAAGGAACCACGAGCCCATAAGGTAAGTAAATACATAGAGCGTAAGTACCACCTGATACGAGAAATCGTAAAGGAGGTAGAAGTTGATATCGCCTAGATTGCATCAGAGGATAACCTGGTAGACCTTTTCACTAAGGCCCTTCTAGCGAGAGCTCCAGGCATGTTGGTTTCCGAGACCGCAGCATGTGTGGATATTCGATCATGTTTACAGAAACATGAGCACAAAGGAAGCAATAAAATGTATCTTGAAAAGTCTATCTTTTGTATGAACATCTTTATTTTTGAAAAAAGAATCACATGATCATTGTTTGCATATTTTTATGGTTATGAAATATTGTCTAATACTTTACATTGTAGATAACATGGTGTGTGGTGTCACACGGGAGATCATGTTATCGGCTCCTTGAAAAGTATAAGTAAAGACTCACAACCAAGATGACTTTGGACAAACCATCGGAATGGTTGTAGTGTGATTTGGTATTGGTTTGTCTTGACCATAGAATCACACTAGTGCACTTTGTGTATATTGAGTAGGACCGATTTAGAAGTGATTCGATTTATTGCTGACTACATAATCGAATCGGACCTCGGATATTATATTGTACATACTCTTAATCCCAATATAATAACAGACACTTATACTTGTACTCATCTCTTTGATTTACCAATGGGCGAGATTTATAGATTAAATCGATAGGCTCGGTAAGTTGGGAGATGATATTATTTATATGGTGTGCCGTTGATTATAGGAGGAAACCGTGTCCTATATATTAGGATGATGATGTTCCCTTGAGGAGCTCATAAGGTTCATCATGTAAACCCTGCAGGTGGACTTGGTCCGGCATGATGAAAAGGTTGAGTAGTACTACTCAAGGAGTTAGATGTCGATTAATTAATGGTCAGTAAATTAATTAATCGACGGACATTCGAGATCTTAAACACGGGGAGAAAATGTACAAATAATATATGGAGCCCATATTATCATATGGGGGTTGGTGAGGTAGATCAATGATAATCCTTTAGTGGATTGGATTATCATTAGTGGATCGGACTTTATGTGGGCTTGATCCATGGGTGGCCAAGATCCAACTCCTCCTCATGGTCCCTAATGTAGCCTATTAACACCTCATGAAGCTTAGATCCAATGGATGAAAACAAAACTCTAGATCCAAAGGTAGAGATTAAATCTCTAGATCCGACGGTTGAGATTAAATCTCTAGATCCGACGGTTGAGATTAAATCCCTAGAACCAATGGAGGAGATTAAATCATGGCTTGAGCCCAACTCTATAAATAGAGATCATGAAGTGGGCGGCAAGATGATGATGGCTTAAGGCGATTAGGGTTTGCTTCCTTTGGAGGCTAGGAATCCTAATTGGTTTAGGATTAGGTTTGGGTGGCTAGGGTTTTGGGAGCTATGGGTGGGCAGCAACTCAAGGAGGAGTTTTTCTTCTTCTTCCTAAGGTGTGGCCGGTTCCTTCCATCTTCCCTCTACCTTGTCTTGTGCTCATCCTAATCTTCTTCCCCACTTCCATGGCCGGCCATAAGGAGAGCTAGGATTAGGGTTTGGAGGCTTAGGGTTTAGGAGGCTTGGGTGGCACCAAATAAGGAAGTAGTTTGCTTTCTTCTTTCTCTCTTTTGGTGGCCGACACCCACATCCCTTTCCCAACCCTTGGCCAGCATCCAAAGACCCCTTCTCTTTCTCCTTAGGTGGTGGAAACAAGATATAGGGCTTTCCCTTGGTGTCTTGGCTGGTTTCCACCATTATCTCCTTCTCCTTGTTGGCCGGTGGCAAGCATTCTCCTTGTTGCTTGTTGGTTGGCTATAGAAAGGAGAAGAGCTTTGTTTCTATTCTTCCTCTTGCTTTGGAAGAGCAAGGAAGGAAGATTTGTGATCTAGGAGCTTCGACTTTTGGTAGAGCGTCGCCCACACGACTTCCGAAAGGAGGAACGACATACATTAGAAGATCGAGAGGTATATCGATTCTCTAATTTTTATATGTTACATGTTTATATTTGTTTTTCAATTATGAGCATGATATAAATCTGTATATGGCTAAATGATACTTGGATCCCGAGCATAAACACAAAAACCGGCGATTCGGACATCGTTTATTCCGCGGCTACTCGTAGAATAGAGGTTGGTCGCTTGAACAACTTGTTTGTTCAAGTGACCTCTCTAAACGAATAGCACGACGATGACTTGGTTGTTTGGGCAATCCCTTTTGTCTAGGATTAAATTTTTAATTCGGGGACATTGATGGGGTCACCATGAACAAGCTACCAAGGTGAAGTGGGAAGCGAAGCTTCCCCTCACGGACTCGATAAGCAAAACCCTACAATTAGTGGGAGAGCTTCCGGGCAAAAATCCCTTCGTTATGCATACCTATATAGGGCGATTGGTAGCTAAAGGTTTCAAGCAGATTCATGGTATTAACTATGATGAAACTTTTTCACCAGTTGTGATACTTAAGTCTATTCGGATCATGCTTGCTATTGTAGCTTACTACGATTATTAGACCTGGCAAATGGATGTCAAAACTACGTTTCTGAATGGAATCCTCCTCGAGGATGTGTACATGACACAACCAGAGGGTTTTATAGATCCAAAGCATGCTGGCAAGGTATGCAAGATGCAAAGGTCCATTTATGGTTTAAAGCAAGCATCTAGAAGCTGGAATCTTCGATTCGATGATGCGATCAAATAGTTTGGTTTCATCAAGAATAAAGATGAACCTTGTGTCTACAAGAGGGTTAGTGGGAGCATAGTTATCTTCTTATCTTGTATGTTGATGACATACTTCTCATTGGAAATGACATCCCTACGCTGTAGTTTGTAAAGACTTGGCTTGAGAATTGTTTCTCAATAAAGGACTTAGGTGAAGCAGCCTACATTTTAGGCATTAAGATCTATAGAGATAGATCTAAGAGATTGCTTGGCTTAAGTCAGAATGCATACATTAACAAGGTGCTTAAACATTTTGCCATGCAGAATTCCAAGAAGGGATTTTTGCCAATGTCACATGGTGTGAGCCTTTAGAAGGCTCAATGCCCTTCGTCTAAGGAAGAAAGGGAACATATGGATCAGATCCCTTATGCATCTGCTATAGGGTCTATTATGTATGCCATGCTATGGACTCATCCTGATGTCTCGTATGCTTTAAGCATGATGAGCAGCTACCAGTCAAATCCAGGTGACAGTCATTGGACAGTCGTCAAGAATATTCTTAAGTACTTGAGAAGAACTAAAGAATATTTCTTGATATTTGGAGGTAATGAGGAGCTCGCTGTAAAGGGTTACAGCGATACTAGCTTCCAAACAGACAAGGACGATTACAAATCACAGTTAAGGTATGTCTTTTGTTTAAATGGTGGTGTTGTGAGCTGGAAGAGTTCAAAGCAAGACACAATCACGGATTCTACTACAGAGGCCGTGTATATTGCTGCTTCGGATGCGGCAAAGGAGACTATTTGGATCAGGAAGTTTGTTTCTGAGCTTGGTGTAGTTCCTAGCATCGTGAGCTTTATAGAGCTTTATTGTGACAACAACGGGGCTATAGAATAGGCTAAGGAACCTCGTTTTCACCAGCGTTCCAAACATATACTACGACGGTATCACCTCATTCGAGAGATCATCGATAGAGGAGATGTGTGGATATGCAGAGTGGATACTGATGCTAACATTGCGGATCCCTTGACTAAGGTTTTAGCACAGAGGAAGCATGATGGTCATACTATATCACTGGGTCTTAGAGATTACAGTGATTGACACTAGTGCTAGTGGGAGATTGTTAGTGTCATCCTTTAGTGCCAATCATGAGATGATTGATTAGGAATCATATGTATCATATTTCATTAATAACATGCAAGGTTTACTTATTATATTATTTCTTATTTGTGCTATATGAATAATATAATAGTGTCCTTGAATAGTAGGTTCAGGTTTACAACATATCAATTGGTTGAATTGATAGTAAGAGCCTGTAGATATATATATATACACACACACACACACAGAACACTACTCTTAACTATTCCTAGTTGAGTATTAATATGCAAGGACAATATTTATACATAGAGACTGGCATGTAGGTCAATTGATGACTTAATCTCATAAGTCATGGATATGTGATATCGAGTTGACACATGGGTACATATTAGAGACTATGTACTGAATTGACCCGCCATGAGAATGTTTCATGGATCGTTATATGAGTGTCATAAATATTCTCATGTGATTATTGGTATGAATAATCCTTAGACCTGAAGTCACTACGGTTCCCTACATAATGATTTATATACTTTAGCTTCATCAAATGTCACCTGTAATAGGGTGACTATAAAGGCGAACACTGGGTATGCAATAAGTTATGCGGAGGGATGTGAGTGATGTAGATGGGATCTATCCCTTCCATATATCAGAAGTGATATCTATGAGACCCTTGATAGAGTAGTGTTGATGTAGTAAGCATCACTCCTTAATTTTGATGTATGAACCACAGTTAAGAGTTAGGATCTACTTGTGATCTAATATAAGTGTTAAGTGTACAGGCTTAACAGGAAGTCCTAGTAGGTCATGTTGACCGAATACTAGGCACATATCTTGACAAATCAGGAGGACCGAACACCAGACATGAAGTCTAGATGAGTCGCGTGAACCAAACATTTGGCATGAAGACCGGTTGGGTCAGGAGACTGAACAATTGGTAAAAAGTCCATCTGGGTTAGGCAGACCGGACAGCTAGTGGAAGCCCTAGTGGGTCAAATCGGATGTCAAGAATGGTAAGTCCGACAGGTAGCCAGTAGGTAAGCCTCAAGTGAAGAGGTGAGGCTGAGTCCTCTTTAGGGGGACAAAGCTAGGCGTCGATCCGACAAAAAGTCCATGTGGGACGTAGTAGTCGAGATCGAGCAGTATTACTACTGCTATCAGATTTCATATCTTGTACTAATCCTGTTATGTAGAGAACAGTCGACTGAATGGATTCAAGTCGACTGAACTCCAGTCGACTGGAGTTGTATCAGTCGACTGGGTTCCTATTTGGTAGAATCAGATGGTGATCGATTGGAGATCGTGCGACGCAGATGGAAAGGTCTTGAGTCAACTGAAGAGCTTGAGTCAATTTAAGAGGGGAAATTCTCGATGCGGAGCCGAGTGACATGGAGTCGACTAGAGAGGATTCAGTCGACTGGAAGACCACGAATTCCATATCGATGGGCTGATGTGGAGTCGATTAGAAGGCATTCTAGTCGACTGGAAAGAGTTTATAAAATTTGTGCTTGACCAGATCCAATCATCAATTCAAATCTACGTCGAAGTGTTGTCAAAATTTCCTCACGATCACAAGAGCTTCAACCATTCAAAAGGACTATTTTCTGAAACCTCGTGCTTCATCCTATACTACATATTGTGTCGGTATAAAGTAGTCGTTAATCTCTTTTTTATTTCGCTTGTATATTTAATTTCAAGAGAGAGTAGGTTGTTACCCTTCTCTTATACTTGTAAAAAGCGAACTTCCTCCAAAGTCGAGAGTTCTCGAATCGGAGGGTATCTAGTGAATTGCCCAACGAGGTAGCTCTCGGGAGAGCTATGAGCCTTGGAGTAGCAACCCAGTCTGGGTTGTGAACCAAGTAAATTGCCTATGTCTTTAACTGCATTTAATTTCCGCTGCATACTCGTATTAAAATTAATCAAAAATTATTAAACACCGAGATTCACCCCTCTCGTTCGGCTTACTTGATCCTATAATTAGTATCAGAGTGGGGGCGCTCCGAATTGGTCCAACCACCATCGTTGAGCTTTAGATTAATTTAGATTAATTTTTCTTGCATTAGAATAATTTTAATTAAATTTTCTTGCATTAGAATAATTTTAATTAATTTTTCTTGATTAGAATAATTTTAATTAATTTTTCATGCATTATAATTATTCTAATTAATTTTTCTTGCATTAGAATAATTTTAATTAATTTCTCTTGTGTTAGAATAATTTTAATTAATTTTTCTTGCATTAAGGTAATTTTAAATAATTTTTCTTGCATTAAGGTAATTTTAATTAATTTTTATTGCATTAGAATAATTTTAATTAATTTTTCTTGCATTTGAATAATTTTAATTAATTTATCTTGCATTATAATAATTTTAATTAATTTTTTCTTCCATTGGAATATTTTTAATTAATTTTTCTTGCATTAAAATAATTTTAAATATTTTTTTTTGCATTAGAATAATTTTAATTAATTTTTATTACATTAGTATAATTTTAATTAATTTTTATTACTTAGAATATATTTAATTAATTTTTCTTACATTAGAATAATTTTAATTAATTTTCTGCACACTTAGTAAATTAAATTAATTTTCTGCACATTTAATTAATTAAATTAATTTTCTATATTTAAAAATTATTTTCTGCATTTAAAATCATTTTATACATTTAAAAATAATTTTCTATATTTAAAATCATTTTCTACATTTATAAATAATTTTCTACATTTAAAAAATTACCATAATATTTTTTCAGCATTTAAAAAAATTACCATAATATTTTTTTCAGCATTTAAAACATTACCATAATATTTTTTAGAATTTAAAAATTTCCAAAATATTTTTTTGCATTTAGAAAATTTCTAAAATATTTTTCTGCATTAGATTATTTTTTTATTTGCTATAATTAGTTTAATTTTTAATAATCTTTTCTTTGAGTAAATTTCAATAACATTTGCAATTTAAATAATTCTTAATTATTGCAAGTAGGAATAATTCATAATTTTAGTTAATTTAAATAGAAATGTCACATTTAGAGGGTTTAAGAACCGTTCGCCTTCCTCTCTTTAATGGAGAGGATTTTTCTTCTTGGAAGAAGCGAATGGAGTATTTTTTGAAAACCGACCTAGAGGTCTGGTTCTCGATTAGGAAAGGGTTCATAGCTCTGGTAGACGACTCGGGTAAGTTGTTAGATCCGGAGAAATGGGCCGCAAATTTTTGGAAAAAGGCTCAAGTCGATTACAAGGCTTTAAACACCTTGCAATGCGGACTTACAAATGAGGAGCTAAATCGAGTCGGGTCCGTTCAAAATTCGAAAGAGTTATGGGATAAATTAATTAATTTACATGAACAAGCTAACTTGAGTCCACCCGAGGATGGTTTAGTTTTGATGGCAGGAAAGAACAAAAAAGGAAAGAAATCTAAATCAAGAAGAAGGAAAAGGAAGGAAGCAACTAAGGTAAAATTGGACAAGTCATCATCGGAAGAGTCGGATGCGGAAATATCAACGACATGCTTCGTAGCACTCACGGTGGTCGACGAGTCCGAAGTCAAGTCAAGACAAGAGTCCGAGTTCGAGAGAAGCCATAGATCCGCATCTGTTTTCGAAGGTTCTGACGAGGTAACTTCTCCCCTAGAAGATAAATTGTATAACATTATTGCATGCTTAGGTAGGAAACTAGCCAAGTCCGAGAATTGAGTCGACTCGCTTCTTGAGGAAGTCCAAGCACTTAAGGAGCAAGTCAACTCGAAGACTTCAACTTGCCAAATTAAGGATAGAGACTCAACTTGAGTTGCAAAGCTTGAGGAAGAGAACTCGGTCCTAAAAAGGCAAGTAGAAGATCTAACCGGATCGTTGGAAAGGTTCACATCGGGATCCAAGTATCTCAACATGATGCTTGGGTCTCAACGAACCGTGTACAACAAGTCCAGACTCGGATACAAGGCTAAAAACACATATAGATCATACATGTCCTTGTTTAATAGAAATGCTAAGGGTCGAGTCCAAGCTTGGGTTCCTAAGACTAGCTTAGTCAATCAAGTTGGACGAAACCAATTTTGGATTCCCAAAGAACAAGTTTACTTAGTGAATAAGACCCAACAAAACTACTATACAGGGGGAGCTAACACGTTGATTGTTTCCTTAATTAGATAAAACACTTGCATGCTTTAGTTTACTTTACTTGCTTAATTTAGAATGGACTAGATAGAAAACAAAGTAGTTTAAACTTGAACAACCTAGTACTAAGACAAGTGAACTGATAGTAAGTTAGAGAAGCTCTTCGAAGTGCATGTCTAGGAAGTGATCGTTGCTCTGATATCCAAGAAGGCTATGTGCCTCGCCACGACCTGGTGCACTAAGTCGAGTGGAACTGACTGAAGCTAACTCACTAAGTCTTTAACTAGTTAGACCAAGGCTTAGTCTAAAGTGAATCAAGTACTTGATTCCTTTATTGACTTTGTCTAGGAAGTGGTCGTTGCTTCGATAACCAAGAAGGTCACGTGCCTTGCCACGACCTGGAAGTCAATACTGGAAAAACCTACTTGACTAGCTCAAACCAAGCTTGAATCTAACACAAGTTTAAACACTTTGAAATTGCTCATTAAATTTAATTAAGATAAAAGAAATCCTCATCTCACAAAACTCATAGGAATAAGTGTATTGAAAACCTAGTTTGGGTGAGATGATTAAGATCTTAATTAAGCTTAATTTAGCTTAACTCAACCTAATAAACTTAATTAATTTACCTTAACAAAAACTTAATTAAACTTAACAACTTAACTTAATTAAACTTAACTACCTAACTTAATTAAACTTAACAACAACTTAAACTTAAAAACAACTCAACAACAACTTAATTAAACTTAACAACAACTTAATTAAACTTAAAAACAAATCAACAACAACCTAATTAAACTTAACAACAAATTAATTAAACTTAATTAAAGTTAACAACCTACTTTAATTAAACTTAACAACAACTTAAATAAACTTAATCACAACATAATTAAACCTAATTAAACTTAACCACAATTCAATTAAAGATAACAACCACTTAATTAAACTTAACAACTTAACTAAACAACTAAACTTAACAACTTAACTAAACAATTAAACTTAACAACTTAACTAAACAATTAAACTTAACTTAACCTAACTAATCTTATCAATCCAAACCATCAAATCAATTCAACTTAAATATTTAATAAACTCAAATACAATCAAATTAACACAATTAATCCAAAATCAATTCAAAATAAATTGCTCTATTCAAAATTTAAATTAAGAGGGAGAAAATAGTTTCAAGTTTATTTTGAAAAGGAGGAGTCTTAAATGTGTTTCAAACACTCTAGCTTTAAGGCGAGATCAAGATCCTAGGGGGAACCTAAAATATTTTGCTAAATTATGAAACTTTTAAAATCTTCTCTAAAATTATGTTGGAATTGGATAAGAAATATTCTTAAGGGGGAAACAGAAAAATTTAAAGCTAACTAAGAAACTATCTTTTTGAAAACTTCAAGATTTAATTAAGAAGGAGTTTTAAAATGCTAATTAAAGGGGAGAAAAACTTAGGCTTGAATGCTCTTTAAAAAGCTTAAATATTTTCAAGTTTAAAATACATAAAAATTCTACTTAGGTTTTGACGTATGGGGAGAAAACAATTAAACATTTTAAAGCATTTATTCAGGGGGAGCTTTAGAAATTTTGAAAATTTTATAAGTTTGATAATTCTCTAAAAATGTTGAAAATCAATTGTAATTCAGGGGGAGTTTTTGAAAAATTTGAAATTTTTTTTTGAATAATTCAGGGGGAGATTTTGGAGTTTTTGAAAAAGATGAAAAATTTGAAATTAAAAAAAAAATATCCATGGGAGATTTTGGAGTTTTTGAAAAAGATGAAAATTTTGAAAATTTAAAAAAAAATTATTCAGGGGGAGATTTTGGAGTTTTTGAAAAAGTATTTAAAAAAAAATTATTCAAGGGGAGATTTTGGAGTTTTTGAAAAAGTTAAAAAATAAGAAAATTTTTTAAAAAAATTTGAATTATTCAGGGGAAGATTTTGGAGTTTTTGAAAACGATGAAAAATTTGAAATTAAAAAAAAAATTATTCAGAGGGAAAATTTTAAATTAATTTTTTGTATTCAAATTCGTAGTTGAAAGTTTTAAAACTTAATTTTTGAGCTTGTAAATTTGTTATTTTAAATCTCCACTACATTAAGTTAGCATATTTTTTTTAACTCAATCTTTATTTTGATGTATGTCAAAGGGGGAGAGATGAGATATAAAATTATAGACTTAAAAAGTTAAGAGAATGCAAAAATTTGATAAGGATCTATGTATCTTATACATGGTTTAATTTATGCATGACAAAATTTATTAGTTCATTTCTTATACATGTTAAAATATGAAGATTGGTATTTGATTCTTCTAACTTTAACTGATGTGTTATCATACATCAAAAAGGGAGAGATTGTTGATGCAGTAAGCATCACTCTTTAATTTTGATGTATGAACCACAGTTAAGAGTTATGATCCACTTGTGATATAATATAAGTGTTAAGTGTGCAGGCTTAACAGGAAGTCCTAGTAGGTCGTGTTGACCGAATACTAGGCATGTATCTTGATAGATCTGGAGGACCGGACACCAGACATGAAGTCCAGATGGGTCGCGTGGACCAGACATTTGGCATGAAGCCTGGTTGGGTTAGGAGATCGGACAATCGGCAAAAAGTCTAGCTGGGTCAGGCAGACCGGACAGCTGGTGGAAGCTTTGGTGGGCCAGATCGGATGTCAAGAATGGTAAGTTTGGCAAGTAGCCAACAGGTAAACTTCGAGTGAAGAGGTGAGGTCGAGTCCTCTTTAGGGGGACAAAGCTAGGTGTCGATCCGACAAAAAGTCTACATGGGACGTAGTAGTCGAGATCGAGCAGTATTACTACTGCTATCAAATTTCATATCTTGTATAATCCTATTTTGCATAGAATAGTCGACTGAATAGATTCAAGTCGACTTAACTCCAGTCGACTGGAGTTATATCAGTCAACTGGATTCCTATTTGGTAGAATCAGATGGTGATCGATCGGAGATTGTGCGATGCAGATGGAAAGGGCTTCAGTCGATTGAAGATCTTGAGTCGACTGAAGAGGGAAAATTCCTGATGCGGAGTCGAGTGACGTGGAGTCGACTGGAAGACCACGAATTCCATATCAATGGGCTAATGTGGAGTCGACTAGAAGGCATTCCAGTCGATCGGAAATAGTTTATAAAAGTTGTGCTCGACCAAATCCAATCATCAATTCAAATCTATGTCGAAGTGATGTCAAAATTTCCTCACGATCACAAGAGCTTCAACCATTCAAAAGGACTCTTTTCTGACACCTCGTGTTGCATCCTATACTACATATTGTGTCGGTATAAAGTAGTCATTAATCTCTTTTTTATTTCGCTTGTATATTTAATTTCAAGAGAGAGTAGGTTGTTACCCTTTGTAGGGGATCGATATGGCCGGCTAGAGGGGGGTGAATAGCCCTCGTACGTTGGACGTCGTAAATTGCTCGTCTACAAAACTAATTAGCGCAAGCGAAATATACAAATACAAAGCAAAAGACAAGCAAGATATAAGCAAGCAATACAAACACCGAGATAAAATGTGGTTCAAGGCTACGCCGCTAATCCACGGTCCGATTCGTCCACGGTGAATCACTCCGCCAAAACCAATCACTATCGGTCTCTCCTTTGCACAAAGCTAGGTGGAGGTAACCTTTACAACCAAGATCACTCTTCTTACAATAGGATTGAAGTAAAGACAAGTAAGAAGAGTTTAGAGCTTGTGGGGCACTAGGAAGATTGTTTGGAACTTAAGCATTAGCCTCTCAAAGGCTTACACCCTCTCTTTTTATAGAGAGGGCTAACTTCTTCCCGTTTGCCGCCATCAGTCGACTGCCGCCCTTGGCAGTCGACTGCCGTCACTACAACGGCCTCCGAACACGTCGGATCCCGACCGTTGTAGTCCAACGGAACTCTTGGCAGTCGACTGATGGACCTCATCAGTCGACTGCTGCCTCCGTAGTCGACTGCCTAGTCGGCTACGAACGGTTCTGTGGCCGAACCCTTATCTACGATCACGGCCGCCTTGATCGGTGGTCTATCTTAACGATCGGCCCGTATGGCGATCGGCTGGCCACAATCCGGTCGATCGTATACGGTCGAACTCACTGACTCGGAGCGCCGATCGCCATGACATGGCAGTCGACTGGTGTCGGGAAAACCCATCCGACACTTGGCCAAATGGCCAAGTTTCACCTAAGAGCTACCCTTCCCCGGGTTACAATCGCTCACTCTCATTTCTTGGAGTCCCTCGCCTTCGAAGTTCTCTTCGTTCTCGGCCACGTCCCTCGGCAGCATCAGGCGCACGGCTCTGCAATGCTCCTTCGCGTCTCTTGCCTCGAAGTCTACTTCCTCCGGCTTCACTCCAAGCTTCTCGTCCGGCGGTCCCTCGGATGCTCCAAGCGCACGGCTTCCGCAAAGCTATCCTTCACCGACTCAAGGCACGAGTCATGAGATGTGAAACTTGCCACGGCTCCATGTGCGAATTACTAAGTCCTGCACGACTTCAACGCACATATCACATCAACATATCAAACTAACTTAAACCCTTTGCCACACCATCAAAACCATATTACGGCAAGAGATTGCCCTAACAATCTCCCCCTTTTTGATGTGTGGCAATCCGTTTAAGTTAGGTAAAAACATTTGATATAAATTCTAAGGTAAGAAAGCATGTAAAGATAAACATGATATAACAACATGCAATTCCCCCTTAATCCATGAAATTCTCTATGCAAATTTTCTCCCCCTATCATATATTTCTCCCCCTACAATATATTTCTCCCCTAAAGTGATTAACTTAAACATACTTATTTCTCCCCCTTTGACACCATCAAAAAGATTAACACTAAGTTATAAGCTCATGGCATCAAGTATAATGGAGGAAAAATATGTCAAGTTGATTTAAAAATTGGGTACCATTTGTTGATGGCATCAAGTATATTTCTACCACTTGTTGGTGGCATCAAGTATATTTCTACCACTTGTAGGAGGTTTACAAACTGAATTCGGCCTTCAATATTCTGATTTACAGGCCACCATCATTCATCGCATGGCAATGATCGCACAAATGAATCCAAATTTCTGATTTTCTGGACGAATTTCAGAAATGCATTATAAATTCCAGAGAATTTGAAAAAACATGAAATTTGGGGAACATATTTCTATTAAGTATATCTATCAAGGAAAAATAGTTTTTCATGAAAACTCATTATATTTTCTTGTTTTTGCCAAAAATCCAAAAGCTCTAAAAACCACTAGGTTTTTGATCATTCTAGTATCAAGTTAGCTACCTAGTTTTGCATCCAATTGTTTCAAAACATGAATACATGTATTTTAAGGTAAGAAATTGTTTTGAAAACATATGAAATATCCAACCATGATCTTTGGGCAATATGTCTATGAATTAAACATAAGCCTTCCCCATGATTGGTCTATTATTGCTATGTTGATACTTTAAATGACCATCTAAATGCCATAGGCATTAGTGGACATTTGTATCATCCTAATATCTCACCCATGCTAAGTTTGCAATCAAGTTAGCCTATAGTGAGTGTGAGATGTATCCTAGGGGGTATTTGTATATACTTAACCCATATATTCATGCAATTCTATCATGGTTAAGTATCAACCTAACATCCTACATGATCATAATGACATATATGAATGAATTCTACATTATGATCATGAAACTCATGTATCCATCAAATAATAGTCATGCATTAGGTATTATGTGATGATAATAAACAAATTATCACCTAAAGCATGATTTAAACCTATTTCTCATGATAACATGCCAAATATCAAAAACATAAATCATGATTGTAAATATACATAGGAATTACAACAATCATCATGATTTAAGCATTATTACCTATTTATGGGCACGTTATCATCACCCAACACTATCTAAAAAATGTTGTCCCGTCATCCTAAGTCAACCAAAATATGATATAGGTCAAGTTCATATGGTTGACTACCCTAGGGTTATTCTAACCCTTAAGGATGGATTTTGGAACCCAAAATAGATTCTTTCCTATTGGGTTCACTAAATACTCCTTGGGGATCCATTTCCTAGCAATTACCTTCTTCTTATCTTGTCCCCTAGCTATAAGGCATTTATAGGCCTTTTCATTTTTCTTTTCCTTGTAGCCTAGGCCTTTCTTGTTAAAACTTGCCCTTTGGCTCCCTAAGATCATATTTAAGGTGTTGGAGCCAATAGTGAATTTCTCTAGGGCTTTGGTTAAATAATCTACCTTTTCCCTTAATGCCCTATTTTCCTCTATGCATGCATCATTAACATCCAAAGGCATATAATCATGTGAGCATGCATCATCTAAGCTAGAAGAAATATTATCATTTAAGCATGCTTTTTCTAATTTTTGTTCTAGGTCCTTAATTTGATTTAGCATGCTTTTGTTCTTCTTCTTAGCTCTAAATAAATCTCTAGTTAAGCTAGAAACCATGGAAACTATTTTCTTAGGGGTTAGATTTGTTACCATAGTTTCCATGTCCTCTTCTTCTTCGGATGAGGAGGATGTGGAGGCTCCCCCTTCACTTGAGCTTTCCCCACTTGAGCTTGATCTTTCATTTTCGGAGGAAGAGCAATCCAAGTCATCAAAGGCCATCAAGGCCAAATTGGTGACAAAAGCATTCTCCTCATCCGATGATGAGGAGGAGGATGAGGATGGATCATCCCATGTCTTGGCCTTGAATGCTTTGGCCTTCCCCTTTTCTTTTGCCTTCTTTTCTTCTTCCTTTCTCTTGCTCCCCTTCTTCTTCTTCTTTTCTTCTTTCTTTTTCCTTTCTTCCTTGCTCTTGTTTAGGAGAGGACAATTGTCCCTTATGTGCCCTTCTCCTTGGCAATTGTAGCATATGACCTTCCCCCTTGGTCTTCTCATCCTATCATTAGATTTATCAAATCTAAAATTCTTAAATGCACGTCTTACCCTCCTTACCATGTAGGCTTCTTCGGTGCTATCCATGGAGGAGGAGGAAGATGCTTCGTCATCGGAGGAGGAGGGGATTTCCATCTTCTTCTTCCCCTTATTTGCCAACAATGCTACTCCTCTTGAGGGTTGAATTTTAGGCTCCTCTTGTATTCCCTCAAGCCTAGTTTCGTGGAGTTCCATTGTTGAGAAGAACTCCTCCAAGGTGCTCACTTCTAGGTTCTTGGAGATATAAAATGAGTCCACCATGGAGCTCCATTTTGAGGACCGGGGAAAGGCATCTATGGCCTTCATTACCATATCCCGGTTTGATAGCTTCTCACCTACACTTGTTAGCCCAATTAAAATTTCTTTAAACCTAGAGTGTAGTGAGGTTACCTTTTCTCCCTTTTCTAGTTTTATATTGGATAGTTGGGAGCGGAGGAGATCTCTCCTTGCTAGCTTTGCCTCGGATGTGCCTTCATGAAGCTCAATTAGCTTCTCCCACATATCCTTGGCGCTTAGGCATTCTCCTATTCGGTTGATCTCTTGTTGAGGGAGCACATTGTAGAGATGGTGCTTGGCTTTGGAGTTTGCAAGGTGCTCCTCTCTTTGCCTCTTGGTCCACCTAGACTTCTCTATTGGCTTCCCCTCTTCATCCCTAGGCAAAACGAAACCGGATTCCATTGTAATCATTATATCAAAATCCGTTTCGAAAAATACCTCCATTCGCTTCTTCCACCAAGCGAATTCTCCTTCAAACTTCGGAGGATGGATGTTGGAGCCGGCCATTTTTGATGTAGGGCTTGTTGCGGCGGTTAGTCCGGTGACAAGCAACCTCGGCTCTGATACCACTTGTAGGGGATCGATATGGCCGGCTAGAGGGGGGTGAATAGCCCTCGTACGTTGGACGTCGTAAATTGCTCGTCTACAAAACTAATTAGCGCAAGCGGAATATACAAATACAAAGCAAAAGACAAGCAAGATATAAGCAAGCAATACAAACACCGAGATATAACGTGGTTCACGGCTACGCCGCTAATCCATGGTCCGATTCGTCCACGGTGAATCACTCCGCCAAAACCAATCACTATCGGTCTCTCCTTTGCACAAAGCTAGGTGGAGGTAACCTTTACAACCAAGATCACTCTTCTTACAATAGGATTGAAGTAAAGACAAGTAAGAAGAGTTTAGAGCTTGTGGGGCACTAGGAAGATTGTTTGGAACTTAAGCATTAGCCTCTCAAAGGCTTACACCCTCTCTTTTTATAGAGAGGGCTAACTTCCTCCGTTGCGCCATCGATCATTGCCGCTCTTGGCGATCGCCGCACTACAACGGCCTCCGAACACGCCGATCCCGACCGCTGTAGTCCACAGCGGAACTCTTAGCGATCGATGGACCTCATCGGCCGATCAGCCTCGTAGTCGATCGCCTGGCTACGAACGGTTCTCGTGGCCCCCTTATCTACTAAATGATCAGCCGCTAGCCGATCGGTGGTCTTGGCAATGATCGCCCACGATGGCGATCATTGCCACCAATCCGATGATACCCCGAACTCACTGACGATCGCCATGACATGGCAATAAACCCATCCGACACTTAGCCAAATGGCCAAGTTTCACCTAAGAGCTACCCTTCCCGGGGTTACAATCGCTCACTCTCATTTCTCGGAGTCCCTCGCCTTCGAAGTTCTCTTCGTTCTCGGCCACGTCCCTCGGCAGCATCAGGCGCACGGCTCTGCAATGCTCCTTCGTGTCTCTTGCCTCGAAGTCTACTTCCTCCGGCTTCACTCCAAGCTTCTCGTCCGGCGGTCCCTCGGATGCTCCAAGCGCACGGCTTCCGCAAAGCTATCCTTCACCGACTCAAGGCACGAGTCATGAGATGTGAAACTTGCCACGGCTCCATGTGCGAATTACTAAGTCCTGCACGACTTCAACGCACATATCACATCAACATATCAAACTAACTTAAACCCTTTGCCACACCATCAAAACCATATTACGGCAAGAGATTGCCCTAACACCCTTCTCTTATACTTGTAAAAAGCGAACTCCCTCCGAAGTCGAGAGTTCTCGAATCGGAAGGTATCTAGTGAATTTCTCAACGAGGTAGCTCTCGGGAGAGCTACGGGACTTGGAGTAGTAACCCAGTCTGGGTTGTGAACCAAGTAAATTGCTTGTGTCTTTAATTGTATTTAATTTCCGCTGCATACTCGTATTAAAATTAATCAAAAATTATTAAACATCGAGATTCATCCTCCTCTCTCAACTTACTCGATCCTACAAGTAGGACTGTTAAAAATGCATGACCATGCTTGAATAAGTCAATATGAGATATTAAGCTTATTTGATTGAGTAGTTTACTTGGAGATCATGAAACTCATGATTGATAAGAGGATGACACAGTTTATGCCTCATTGATCAATCTAGATATCAAGGATAGAAGGACTAAGTCATACACGATAGTAGTCACGGAAAGGTTATGTCGGATCTCGACATTCTCGTCACTTGGGTAGCAATGATGTATTGCTAGAAGCCACTCATTGCTTATATCTCTAAAAGGGTTTTAGAAACATTTTCAACGTTATGAGAACCTATTGGGTCACACACTTAGGACATGTGAGTTGGAGATGGTTCATTTAATGAACCATTGGGTCATCGGGTTGAGTCTAATGTATATTAGACTCAATGAGTGGGACTCAAGGTATACCCAATGAATCTGACTTGGGTTAGACTTAAGTCAGTTTTGGTCACTGGGTCTTAGAGATTACAGTGATTGGCACTAGTGCTAGTGGGAGATTGTTAGTGCTAGCCCTTAGTGTCAATCATGGGATGATTGAGTAGGACTCAAGGTATACCCAATGAATCTGACTCGAGTTAGACTCAAGTCAAATTTGGATTGAGTAGGACTTAAAGTATACCTAATGAACTTGACTCGAGTTAGACTCAAGTCTAGTTCGGATTGAGTGAGACTTACCATTAAGACAGGTTGCATGATCATTAAGATGGAATTAATGGATTATTAATTCCAAGCAAACCAGGATTCAAAAACCTTTGATATTCAATAGTTGAATATAAAAGAGGATTTGATGAGTTTTTTGTTTTTGTGGTATTGATTTTGCTTAAGTGATCGCCTTCTTCCTCCTCTTCTACCTTCTTGGCCGAACCTATCTTGTGGCTAGCACCATAGTGTGGTTCTTCTCCACTTCACGGTTCGTGTGGATACTGTGGAGGAGCGGACATACTGACTGCACTAAGATCCGTATACAAGTGTTGTTGATGGGATTGCGAAGGGCATGCAGCGAAGGTAATCACGATTTTCATAGGTTAGAATCGATAATAATGAGTATGATTTTCGCATGGATCTCTGGAGGGATCCTATTTTCCACTGCGTAGTGCTTGTAAAATTGTTTCCGAGCACGCTAAGATCCCTACAGTGAGCCCATGTGTAAGGAGGATCTTATGCAAGTATTAGTTGTTGTGATGGATCAGATGTCTCAAAGAGCTACGCCTAAAGAGGTGAAAGAAAATGATACATTTGGGGATGATTCTGAAGAGGAGATAATTAGAGTCTCTCACCCTAGAAAGGATTCTTCACACACTACAAAAAAACTATTTTTTGGCGACGAAATTTAGCAACGAATTATTTTCGTTGCAAATCTGCAACAAATATAGCGACAAATTTTAGGGTTCGTCGCAAATTTGTAATGAAATAAATTTTCGTCGGCAATTTGCGACGAAAAATAAATTCGTTGTAAATTTCTGCAACGAATTATGAATTCGTTGCACATATTTGCGACGAATTTATTTTTTCGTCGCCAATTTGCGACGAAAATAATTTTCGTCACATAATTTAGCGACGAATTCAGAATTCGTCGCAGATATTTAATTTATTTTAAAAAAATAGAAAACAAGTTCTGCCGAACGAGTTAATATTTAAATATTTTGCATCAAATTCGTGGATTCGTTGCAAAATAGCAACGAATCAAGGATTCGTTGCAAAATTAATATTAAAAAATAAATTAATGTTTTAAAAAGTTTAAAATATTTTTTTTAAAAAATTGCAACGAATCCTGGATTCGTTGCAATTTTGCAACGAATCCGTGGATTCGTTGCAAAGTTAATATTAATATTAAAAAATAAATTAACGTTTTAAAAAGTTTAAAATTTTTTTTTTAATTTCCAACGAATCCAGGATTAGTTGCGAAATTGCAACGAATCCGTGGATTCGTTGCAAAATTTTGCAACGAATCCAGGATTCGTTGCAAATTCGCAACGAATCCTAGATTCGTTGCAATTTTTTGCAACGAATCCCAGGATTCGTTGCAAATTTGCAACGAATCCTGGATTCGTTGCAAAATTTAATTAACTTACCCCGCTACCCTAATTTTTTCCCTTCTCCTCGCATCGCGCCCGAGCCCTAACCTTTCCCCTCCGTGTCGCTAGTCTTCCCTTCCACCGCCGCCGGTCTTCCCCTCGCCTCCGCACGCTGCCACGGCGTTCGCCCACGACCGCCCCTCCGGCGCACGCCGGCGCCCCGAGCCCGCCAGCCGTGCGGCCGACAACGGCCGCTTCGGTCGACCGCCCGCCCGCCGTCGCGTCGCCGACCGACCTGGCGCGCCCAGCGCCGGCCAGCGGCCGCTTCCGAATCCGGCCGCCTGCTCGCGCCTTCGCCCTCGCCGCGGACCGGCTCGCCACCACCGCCGGCCAGAGCCGGCTCGAGCCAGGCTCGCAGCGCCGCTAGCTTTTCGCCACCTGTCGTCGGTCGCGGCCCCAATGGCCAGAGCCTGGCCCCCGCCGCCGGCGCCGCCTCCACCCGGCCGCGCCGGCGCGCCTCCACCCGATACCGGTGCGCCTTCTTACCCGGCCTGCGAGTCTCGCGCTGTCGACACTTCCGGCGGCCCGCCTCCTAGAGTTTTTCCTATATTTAACTCCATAACTACAGAAGCTTTATGCTGCTATCCTACTTATTCTGTAACTATATATAGTTAACTGTAAAATACAGAAGCTTTAAGCTGCTAATTTGCCATAGAGATACACATACCAAATAATGCTAAGTACTAAGTTGGAAGAAATATTTTATGATTTTGTTTAGTCACATATAGGAAGTTATGGGATAAAACAAGCAGTTTATAAGGCATAGATGAGAAAATCATGCACATCTACCTGAGTAATTACAAGCATCTTAAAGTCAGTGGTGGTGGGGGAGCTAGTGTTTAAGGCTTAGATTAGTATTAACTTGTGGTGATACATTTTGAGCCACGCTTGGACCTCGTGTGTCAATGATTTGTCTCATTTGCGTGATTGTTATACATCTACAACAATAATTTGACCTAAATGGCATAATTGCAATGAGTATCTTTCATGTCCAATAAATTTGATTAGTTTGTTGTCCTTTGCTTGCTTAGATAAGAGAATTGGCGATTAACAAAACTCCTAGACCTATGTTAATAATAACTCTCTCAGCTTATAAAGCTTCTCTATATTATTAGCCCACAATTCACAATTTGGCACTAAATTTAGGGTGTCACAATCACCCCCATTTTAAGTCTTGATGTCCTCGTTAAGGCGAAACCCCAACACATAATTTGAACCATTCCTAATCAGTAGAATGTGAGGCCCAATGGTAGCCACACTATCCCACATGCAGCCATCTCTAACACCACACAATGCCTTGGATTGTGTTCATTTATGATATTAATTGTCACAATCAACTTAAGTTGTTTAACATTTCAGGCTTAAACATCCCAAAATGTTTAAACCTAAATTAACAGTAAGCTCTCTATACAACTGTTGTCTTTTTTGGGTTATGTTTAAAGATTGTTAAACATAGTGAATTCATATGTGAACTAACTGTATATTTGTATTATTGTAATTTCTAGGAGTTTATATTAATATAATTGATTGAAAACAGACATAATGCAGCGTGAAAGGAGTTGGATGTATAATAGGAATTTACCTGAACGTCGGGGTTTAACTGATGAATTTATGAGTGGGTTGCAAGAGTTTTTAAATTTCGCAGCTAGTAATGTTGAGTTTATGGATGGTAATCAGATAAGGTGTCCGTGCAGAAAGTGTCACAATGGTAGATTTTTACCGTCTAGCAAAGTTTCAGAGCATCTTTGTAGATTTGGATTCGTTTAAAATTACTATAACTGGACATGTCATGGTGAACCATTTATATCTGATGAAGTTTATGATAGACACAACACACAAGTCTCTAGGGATCAAAGTGATTATAATCAATTAAATCCATATCAGAGGATGATATATGATGTAGCGGGCCCGAATTTGATTCCCCAATCACAAGGTGCAACTTCAAGTTGTCCTCCAACAGTTGAGCAAATGTTTACTAATGCATCACCCTTGGAAGAGGTGCAAGTAACAGATATCGGTCAGAATATGAATAATGAAGCATATCTCAAATTTCAGGAGGTGTTGAGTGCTGCAGATGCACCTTTATGGGCTGGTTGTGAGACTCACACTAAACTATCGTTCACCGCAAGAATGTTGAATGTCAAGGCAGAGCATAATGTGTCTGAAGAGTGTTTTAATAATTTTGTTCAAGCTTTTGAAGAGGCATTATCGCGTGATCATATACTGCCCAATGATTTGTACAGTATGAAAAAACTGATGAAAGAATTAGGTCTCCCAGTGGAAAGAATTGATGTGTGCAGAGATGGTTGTATGTTATATTGGGGAGATGATGCAGATGTGGATGTTTGTAAATTCTGTAATCAAGATAGGTACAAGAGCACTAGTAGGAGGCAGCAACGACGTAAATCATATAGTCAGTTGTTTTATTTGCCTTTAACTCCGAGGTTACAAAGGCTTTATGCATCAAAGACAACTGCTGAACACATGACTTGGCATGCAAATCATCAAACAGAAGAGGGACTAATGTGTCATCCATCAGATGCAGAGGCGTGGAAAAATTTTGATAGAACATATCCTGATTTTGCGAAGGAGACTCGAAATATTAGGTTAGGTCTCTGTGCTGACGGATTTGCTCCATTTGGTAAATCAGGAAGACACTATTCTTGTTGGCCAGTTATATTAACTCCGTATAATCTTCCGCCTGGGATGTGCATGAAAACACCGTATATGTTTTTAACATTAGTTGTGCCTGGCCCAAAAAATCCGAAGAAGTTAATAGATGTTTATATGCAACCATTGATTGCAGAGCTAAAACAACTATGGGATGAAGGTTTTCCTACATACGACATTCATACTAATCAGATGTTTGTAATGAAGGCTGCTCTTCTTTGGACCATAAATGACTTTCCGGCTTATGGTATGTTATCAGGTTGGAGTACTGCAGGGATCTTAGGATGCCCAATATGTATGGAGAGATCAAAGTCGATTAGATTGAAGCATGGTAAGAAGCCAAGTTATTTTGATTGTCACAGACAATTTTTACCACTAAATCATAATTTCAGAAGGAATAAAGATGAATTCACTAGGAATCGAATTGAAAGAACACCTCCGCCATTGAGATTGACAGGTCAAGATATTTGGTACAAAGTTCTTCACTTTCCATCTGTTATTGAAGAGCCACATGGTACAACTTATGAATATGGAACCAACCATAAATGGACCAAACAAAGTATATTTTGGGAGTTACCGTATTGGTTTAGTAATTTGATTCATCATAATCTCGATGTTATGCATATTGAGAAGAATATTTTTGATAATCTGATAAATACAGTGATGGATATCACCGGAAAAACAAAAGATAATCTGAATGCAAGAAAAGATATGTGACTCATTTGTAAATGACCCACCCTTGATTTTGATGAAAATAGTAGAGGACCAAAACCAAAGGCAGTTTATACATTGAATAAGGAACAGAGACGTGTTGTTTGTGAATGGTTGAAGTCATTGAGATTTCCTGATGGGTATGTTTCTAATATTGGGATATGTGTCGATATGAAGGAATGCAAATTGATGGGTTTGAAAATCCATGATTGTCATATATTCATGGAAAGACTAATTCCTATTGCCTTTAAAGAACTCTTACCGAATTTTGTCTGGGGTTCCATTACAGAGTTAAGTATTTTTCTTCATGATATATGCTCAACAGTTTTGGGATATTCACACATGGAGAAGTTAGAGAGAGACATTCCAATCATTTTGTGCAATTTAGAAAGGATTTTTTAATTGCATTTTTGATTCAATGGAACATCTTTTGGTTCACTTGCCATATGAGGCCAAAGTTGGAGGACCAGTTCATTATCGATGGATGTATCCTTTTGAAAGGTATAATTCACATATTCTATACTTCGTTAATATTGCATAAAAATGTTTAATTTGTTTATATATTCATTTCTAATACAATTTGTTATATTACAATCAGATTCTTATATCATTTGAAGAAAAAAGTGAAAAATAAGGCACATGTTGAAGCCTCTATTGTGAATGCATATATTGTGGAGGAAGTAACAACTTTTGCATCATATTATTTTGAGCCTCACGTTCAGACCAAAAGACGGAAATACGGAAGGAATGATGAAGGTCCTGTCGATCCCAATTTGAATTCATTCTCAATTTTTAATTATCTTGGTCGACCAAGTGGACCGTGTAAGAAACGATACTTAATCGATCAAGAATGGGCAACCTGGAGACATATGTTTTACTTAATTGTCCAGAAGTATCGCCATATTTCGAGTTAGTATATATTTCCTATTTCTTCGTCAAGTGTTAATTTGTTTATGTTATAATACAATTTTTTATTATAGGATTTTCCAAAACTTATATTCTGAAATCCCGACACGTGACTTTTATCACTACGATCGAAATTTGCACCATGGTTCAAATCATATGTAAGCGATTAATTACCTCATTTTTGTTTACACATATCTTAACTTTTAAATAAATATCATTTTCATTTGAGTATAGGTTTATGCTAATCAAACTCAAGTTCAGCAAGAATTGCTAATCCATCTATCATGGGGTCCAAAAGCAATGGTACGCACTTGGCCAACATATTTCATAAACGGATATAATTTCCACACTCAAGAATATGGAAATGGAAAGAGTACAATGAATAGTGGAGTATGTGTTCAGTCTTCCAATGATGGAGGTGCAAGCAATGAATTTTATGGTTTGCTGGATGAAATTATAGAGATTGATTATCCTGGTCCAGAAATGCGAGTTATCTTATTTATATGTCGCTGGTTTGACCCCGTCAGAGGGATGAAGGTGCATCCACAGTATAATTTGGTTGAAATAAATCATAAAAGATTTTATAAGAGATATGAACCATTTATTTTGGCACAACAAGCGATTCAAGTTTTCTATGCTCCATATCCTAGTTTGAGGCGTGACAAAAATGAATGGTGGGCTGTTTGTAAAACAAAAGTACGGAAAAAAATTGAAGAATGCTGGCAAGACATTGCATATCAACAAGACAAAGTTACAAATATGTTTCATACCAAGGAATATATAATTCCAACGTTACGAGATCCCAGCGGAGTAGTGATAAACGTGGATGCAACTGAAATTGATGATAATGATGAGGAGGAGGAGGGGGACGAGGAGGAGGGAGACGAGGAGGAAGAGGAGGAGGAGGGGGAGGAGGAGGAGGAGGATACTGATGAGGATGAGGAAGATGATAATGAGGACTTTGAAATTTGACGTCTAGGGTAAGTTTTTTTATATATAATTTTAGTTTTAAACTATAATTTTACAAATTTTCTTAGCTCAATTATTTGTTTATATAATGTCTCATTGTTAAATTTATATCTTTTGTCTCTGTATGTTGTGTATATTTTGTTCTTATAGGTTATTAGTGGTGAAATCATCGTAGCTTTATGCAGTCTCATATCTTCATTATGCATATTGTAAGTTTTTCATGTTCTTCATTACATAAAAGTTTTATTTTCTTTATTCTAATTTTGTTTTTGGTTGATAATTTGACGTGGTGGGACAGAGACGACAGAGTACTAGTAGTGGCCGACCGATCCACCACCGCCAAAGACTATACCTACTTGCCCTCCCGACCGCTCGACCTTCACATGATCACCGCGCATTCCATCTCATTCGCCACGACCTTCCCATTCTCGATTCAATTGCATCAGACACTCTCTCGAGAACATCGAAAGTTGACCATATATATTTCCGATTGGAGATTCGTAAGTAATATAAGTATTATAATTTTTAAACTATCTTAATTATTTATTCAATTTTTTTTCACTTTATCGTAGGTTTGAAAATTCTGTACCTGTTATTCGCGAGATCAATAAAATCGTGAATAACTATTGGAGAGGAGACTCTTTGTCATACTCAAGCACGCCAGGACCTACAAAAGAATTATGGTGGTGCGAGTTTCAGGTATAATTGATTCATTTTATATATTAAATAAGTGATTATATAAATAATTGTTTTTTTCCATCTCAGCGGAGATTTATTTGAGACCCTACTCAAGACTTGGAAGTTAAAAGAATTTAAAAAAAAAATGTGGCGTGTTGGGATGTATACTGAAAGCCTAGCTCTTTTGTATGAACATCTTTATTTTGAAATAAGAATCACATGATCATTGTTTGCATATTTTTATGGTTATGCAATATTGTCTAATACGTTACATTGTAGATAACATGGTGTGTGGTGTCACACGGGAGATCATGTTATCGGCTCCTTGTAAAGTATAAGTAAAGGCTCATAACCGAGATGGCTTTGGACAAACCATCGGAATGGTTGTAGTGTGATTTGGTATTGGTTTGTCTTGACCATAGAATCACACTAGTGCACTTTGTGTGTATTGAGCAGGACCGACACAGAGGTGATTCGATTTATTGCTGACTACATAATCGAATCGGACCTCAGATATTATTTAGTACATGCTCTTAATCCCGATATAATAACGGGCACATATACTTGGTACTCATCTCTTTGATTTACCAATGGGCGAGATTTATAGATTAAATCGATAGACTCGGTAAGTTGGGAGATGATATTATTTATATGATGTGCCGTTGATTATAGGAGGAAACCGTGTCCTATATATTAGGATGATGATGTCCCCTTGAGGAGCTCATAAGGTTCATCATGTAAACCCTGCAGGTGGACTTGGTCCGGCATGATGAAAAGGTTGAGTGATACTACTCATGGAGTTAGATGTTGATTAATTAATGGTTAGTAAATTAATTAATCGACGGACATTCGAGATCTTAAACACGGGGAGAAAATGTACAAATAATATATGGAGCCCATATTATCATATGGGGGTTGGTGAGGTAGATCAATGATGGACCTTTAGTGGATTGGACCATCATTAGTGGATCGGACTTTATGTGGGCTTGATCCATGGGTGGCCAAGACCCAACTCCTCCTCATGGTCCCTAATGTAGCCCATTAACACCTCAAGATGCTTAGATCCAATGGATAGAAACAAAACACTAAGATCCATTGGTAGAGATTAAATCTCTAAGATCCGACGGTTGAGATTAAATCTCTAGATCCGACGGTTGAGATTAAATCCCTAGAACCAATGGAGGAGATTAATTCATGACTTATCCCTAACTCTATAAAAGGAGGGCATGGGAAGTGGTCGTGGATAACATCATTGAGAGGGAGCAAGGCTTGGGCGGCAAGAATAGGGCAATCCTAGTTGAGATAGGATTGGAATTAGGGTTAGGGTTTGGAAGCAAGGGTGGCACCAAATAAGGCAAGTTTTCCTTCTTCTTCCTTGCCTTGTGGCCAACGTCCAGCAGCTATTCCAGCCCTTCCCAGCCCTTGGCCGGCGCCCAAAACACTCCCCTCTCTTCTCCTTAGGTGGTGGAAAACAAGATATAGGGTTTCCCTTGGTGTCTTGGTAGTTTTCCATCATCTTCTTCTCCTTGGCCGGCGGCAAGAACTTCTATAGTTCTTTGTTGGTTGAGTTTTGGAAGGAGAAAAACATTGTTTCTCTTCTTCCTCTTGCTTGGGAAAAGCAAGGAAGGAAGTTTTGCGATCTAGGAGCTTCGACTTTTGGTGGATCGTCGCCCACACGACGTCCAAAAGGAGGAGGGTCATACATTAGAAGACCAAGAGGTATAACTATTCTTCTATCTCTTTTATTCATTGCTTGTGTTTGTTTTTCAAAATATAAGCATGTTATATTTCTGTAAATAGGCTAAATAATACTTGGATCCCGAGTATAAACACAAAAATCGATCGATCCGACATCGCATTCATTCCGCGGCTACTCGTAGAATAGAGGATGGTCGCTTGAACAACTAGTTTGTTCAAGTGACCTCTCTAAACGAATAGCACGACGATGACTTGGTTGCTTTGGGAATCCCTTTTGTCTAGGATTAAATTTTAATCCGGGGACATCGAAGGGATCACCATGGTCAAGCAACCGAGGCGAAGGGGAAGCGAAGTTTCCCCTCACGGATCAACCCCAACAATTGGTATCGTGAGCCAAGGATTCCGGTTTTTGTGTGTTTAGGATTCGTTAATTTTATGCACTTTTTCATATATTAAATGTGTCGGATAATAGTAGGATATGCGTAGCTTAACTCTTTGGTTGCAGGCATAAGATTCCACTATTATGGCATGTGTGTGTATATGATTGTATGTGTGTAAATATTTATTTTGTTGAATCCTCGGGGTTGACGAGGTTAGTATTTAGTTTTTGTAAATTAAATACGGCATTGTTTAGCCGCTCTTTATTTTATTTTACTTTCGATCTAGATTCATGTACACTCGTGAGTATAGGATCGATGGATGTAAATTAAAATAGGTTTTAGTCTCTGGATCTCGGAGGGCTTGTACATGGCATAGGAGGAGCGGACGAGATGGCGATGCGACGGAAGACATATTGAAGACAAAAGCCATAATAGTTGGAAAATTTTTATTTTTCATATTTATTGCTTTTGTTTGATATGCATGTCGTGGCTAGTAAAATTCTCATTTTCAATTTACTAAGTGGGAGAGGGATATTTTAATTAATTCATGCCTTCCATTACAATTTGACATGTGATGCAACAAACTTGCATGTCGGCTCTGAGTGCCTTCCTCCTCGATGAGTTTGTTTGCGGATCACTAGGTCAAATAATGGTTATAGGAAATTATCTAGGAGCATGTGTACTTCCCACGGTAAGGCACATAATCCGAATAATTCCCTTAGTATCGTGTAATGGTGCACACTTAGATGCAAATAAAAAGTATCCTCCCCATCGGAGTCACTGCTTTTATTTGTAGGGTCAAAGAGGAACCAACTATTAATTTTATTTGTCAAAAAGTAAGGTTGACAAGATAATAAAATTAATGGGTAAAACCTCCTCTTACAAATGTAGAATTCAGATATCGTCCACAATCGCGTGGCATGCGATATTCTCGGTGTTTTGAGGTGTTGGTTGATTTCAAATTTTATTGTTTGAGGAATCAATAATTTTTTGAAATCTAAAATAATAATCTATGGGATTCTTGAAAATTCCTCATTTGTCAATTTACTAAGTGGGAGAGGGATATTTTAATTAATTCCACGACCTTCCATTACAATTTGATATGTGATGCAACAAACTTGCGTGTGGGCTCGAGTGCCTTCCTCCTCGCGGATGAGTTTATTTGCGGATCACTAGGTCAAATAATGGTTATAGGAAATTATCTAGGAGCGTGTGTACTTCCACAGAAGGCACATAATCCAAATAATTCCTTTAGTATCGTGTAATGGTGCACACTTAGATGCAAATAAAAAGTATCCTCCCCATCGGAGTCACTGCTTTTATTTGTAGGGCCAAAGAGGAACCAACTATTAATTTTATTTGTCAAAAAGTAAGGTTGATAAGATAATAAAATTAATGGGTAAAACCTCCTCTTACAAATGTAGAATTCGTATACGTCCACACTATCGTGGCATGCGATATTCTCTTGTTTGAGGTGTTGGTTGATATCAAAATTTTATTGTTTGAGGAATCAATAATTTTTTGAAATCTAAAGTAATGATCTATGTGATTCTTAGGATTTTCAAAATGACTTTCACCCACTTGTTGTGATACTAAAAGAAATAAACTTACTGTACCCAAATAATGTTGATTGGAAAAGAATCTAGATATTGTCTTATCCGCTAAGGAGTACAAGTATGCACTCTTCAAGAGTGTCCTCAAGCCATGGTTGCTCAAAAGGTTTCTACTTCTAAGCCGAAAGGCAAGAAGAAGAAAAACAAGGTGGAGCAAAGGTGGTGGAGGATCTCAGGAGGAGTGAAGAAGCCAAAGGCAAGTACTTTAAGGTGGATGGACATTGGAAGAAGGACTGCCCAATCCAAAATGTAACAAAGGTATATCCTTTGGACTAGTCGTTGAAACATGATTAGCAGTGTTATCTACCAGCACTTGGTGTGTAGATACGAGAGTCACTAATCATGTCTGCAACACTTTGCAGGGGTCCAGGAAACCCGACGACTAGCTAAAAGGGAGATTACCATTTACTTGGGAAATGCCATGAAGGTGGCGCTATTAGAAGTGGGAGAAGTTTTATTTATCTCTTGAGAAAATAAAACTAAGGTTCCGAAAATTCCTTTATGTATCTTTATTTAGAAAGAATTTAGTTTCAGCTTTCTAAATTATTATGGATGGATATTCTATTTCTTTTAATGACAGAGTTGTTATAAAAAGGAATAGGAGAATATCTGTACATTGAAAGGAAATTTGTATACAAAACCTCCCACGATGCAAATTGAAGTTAATAACTCATCTTCTAATTCCAATAAGGAGAAAAGAACCTTCAAGATGAACCAAACATATCTTTGCCATCTTAGTCTTGGTCACATTAACCTAATTCAAAGGTTGATAGTCGATGGACCTTGGGTTCATTAGTGGTGGAGGATCTCCCAACCTACTTAATCTTGCTCGAGGGTAAGATGACCAAGAGGCCTTCAAGGCCAAGGGGTATAGAGCCAAAGATATGTTAGAAATGGTTCATTCTGATTCGTGATGGTCCTATGTCTATCCCGGCAAGAGGTAGTTTTGAATATTTCGCCTTTTCATAGACAATTATTCAAGATGACACTACGATCCGATCGTGGTGATGAGTACCTCTTGGGAGAGTTTAGGAATTACCTATCGAGGTTGGGATTCAATCCCAATTGTCTCGCACTGCACACCCCACAGAATGATGTAGAAGAGCGAAGGAATAGGACTCTTACAGAGATGGTTAGATCGATGATGAGTTATTGACTAGCGACTGCTCGGGGATATGCTCTAGATACGGCGTGTGTACATTACGAACTTGGTTCCATCTAAATCAGTGCCTTCTACTCACTGAGTTGTGGACGGGCAAAGCCTAGTCTAAGACACATTTCGGATATGGGAGAGTCCAAAGACATGTCGGCCAAGGATGATGGTAAGTTGGAACCTCGCAAAAAGTCGCGCTTGTTCGTTGGCTATCCTAGATGAACGCGAAGGGTGAATTGTTTTATAGTCCTAGAGATCGAGATTGATCGTTAGCACGAACACTAGATTTCTAGAGGAAGACTATGTGATGAGCCACAAGCCCAAGAGTAAAATTGTTCGAGGAGTTAAAAGGGAAGTCACTTTAGTACCACCATAAGAGGATATACCACATGTCATCGCACCGCTGCGGTCACAGAGGATACACAAGTGATGTCTCGTCGTAGTGGGAGGGTTGTGAGATACCTGATAGATTCATGTTCTTGGGAGAATCTTCGATTTGGTCCCTAGCAACATGAACCTCGATCCCGGACATATGACGGCAATCCAAGATAAAGATGCACTATCTTGGCAAAGTGCAATGAATACCGAGATTGAATATATGGATTCAAGTCGTTTGAGAGCTCTTATGCATAGCACCATATGGATTATGAGGTGTGGCATATGGATATCAAGAAAGCTTTCCTTAATGGAAGTCTTGAGGAAACCATCTATATGAAGCAACCAGAGGGATTCATTGCTAAGGGCAAAGAGCATCTTGTGTGTAAGCTTAATCGGTCCATTTATGGATCAAGCAAGCTTCAAGATCTTGGAACATCCGCTTGATGAGATAATCCTCTTATGGATTTATTCAAAGTCCGGATGAGTCTTGTGTATACAAGAGATGTGACGGAAACGTAGTGGTATTTCTTGTACTATACGTAGATGACATTTTGTTGATTAGCAACAATATCAAAGTGTTATCGGACGTAAGGGTATGGTTGTCCAAACAGTTTGATATGAAGGACTTGGGAGAGGTGAGACACATCCTTGGGATCAAGGTTATAAGGGATCGCAGGAAAAGGATGTTGTGCTTATCCCAAGCTTCATACATAGACACGATTATGGAGCGTTTTAGCATGCAGAACTCCAAGAAGGGTTTTCTACCTTTCAGGCATGGAGTTCCTTTATCTAAGGAGATGTGTCCTAGATCATTTGAGTAGATAGAGATGAAGGCGGTTCCTTATGCTTCGGCAGTAGGAAGCCTCATGTATGCGATGCTCTGTACGAGACCAGATATCTGCTTTGCCGTGGGCATGGTCAGCAGATATCAGAGTAATCCAGACAGGATATTGATCGATGTAAAAGCATATATTGTAGTGCACGAGAAGGACTAGGGATTATATGCTAGTTTACTGCGCACTCAATTACTCCTGTGGGTTACAGATTCGATTTCCAATCGATAGGGATAAAAGTAAGTCTACCTCAGGTTTTGTGTTTACTTTGGGAGGTGGAGCCATTGTATGGAGGAGTGTCAAGGTAAATGCATGGCGGACTCCACCATGGAAGCCGAGTATGTGGCACCTGAGGCGCCAAAGAAGTCAGATGGCTCAGAACTTCTGATGGACTTGGATGTGATTCCTGGTCTGCCTAGAACTATCACAATTTATTGTGATAATAGTGGTGCAGTTGCAAACTCGAAGGAACCACGAGCCCATAAGGCTAGTAAACACATAGAGCGCAAGTACCACCTGATACGAGAAATCGTAAAGGAGGTAGAAGTTGTTGTCGCCTAGATTGCATCGTAGGATGACCCAGTAGACCCTTTCACTAAGGCCCTTCTAGCGAGAGCTTTGATAGGCATGTGGAGGAAGGGGAATCGATGTATGGCAAGATAAGGACAAAGATAGTCTTTTAGTATAAGTGGGAGATTGTTGGGATGTATACTAAAAGCCTAGCTCTTTTGTATGAACATCTTTATTTTGAAATAAGAATCACATGATCATTGTTTGCATATTTTTATGGTTATGCAATATTGTCTAATACGTTACATTATAGATAACATGGTGTGTGGTGTCACACGGGAGATCATGTTATCGGCTCCTTGTAAAGTATAAGTAAAGGCTCACAACCGAGATGGCTTTGGACAAACCATCGGAATGGTTGTAGTGTGATTTGGTATTGGTTTGTCTTGACCATAGAATCACACTAGTGCACTTTGTATTGAGCAGATCGACAGAGGTGATTCGATTTATTGTCGACTACATAATCGAATCGGACCTCGATATTATTTAGTACATGCTCTTAATCCCGATATAATAATCTGCACATATACTTGGTACTCATCTCTTTGATTTACCAATGGGCTAGAGATTTATAGATTAAATCGATAGACTCGTAAGTTGGGAGATGATATTATTTATATGGTGTGCCGTTGATTATAGGAGGAAACCGTGTCCTATATATTAGGATGATGATGTCCCCTTGAGGAGCTCATAAGGTTCATCATGTAAACCCTGCAGGTGGACTTGGTCCGGCATGATGAAAAGGTTGAGTGGTACTACTCATGGAGTTAGATGTTGATTAATTAATGGTTAGTAAATTAATTAATCGACGGACATTCGAGATCTTAAACACGGGGAGAAAATGTACAAATAATATATGGAGCCCATATTATCATATGGGGGTTGGTGAGGTAGATCAATGATGGACCTTTAGTGGATTGGACCATCATTAGTGGATCGGACTTTATGTGGGCTTGATCCATGGGTGGCCAAGACCCAACTCCTCCTCATGGTCCCTAATGTAGCCCATTAACACCTCAAGATGCTTAGATCCAATGGATAGAAACAAAACACTAAGATCCATTGGTAGAGATTAAATCTCTAAGATCCGACGGTTGAGATTAAATCTCTAGATCCGACGGTTGAGATTAAATCCCTAGAACCAATGGAGGAGATTAATTCATGACTTATCCCTAACTCTATAAAAGGAGGGCATGGGAAGTGGTCGTGGATAACATCATTGAGAGGGAGCAAGGCTTGGGCGGCAAGAATAGGGCAATCCTAGTTGAGATAGGATTGGAATTAGGGTTAGGGTTTGGAAGCAAGGGTGGCACCAAATAAGGCAAGTTTTCCTTCTTCTTCCTTGCCTTGTGGCCAACGTCCAGCAGCAGCTATTCCAGCCCTTCCCAGCCCTTGGACGGCGCCCAAAAACACTCCCCTCTCTTCTCCTTAGGTGGTGGAAACAAGATATAGGGTTTCCCTTGGTGTCTTGGTAGTTTTCCATCATCTTCTTCTCCTTCTAGTTGGCCGACGGCAAGAACTTCTATAGTTCTTTGTTGGTTGAGTTTTTGAAGGAGAAAAACATTGTTTCTCTTCTTCCTCTTGCTTGGGAAAAGCAAGGAAGGAAGTTTTGCGATCTAGGAGCTTCGACTTTTGGTGGATCGTCGCCCACACGACGTCCAAAAGGAGGAGGGTCATACATTAGAAGACCAAGAGGTATAACTATTCTTCTATCTCTTTTATTCATTGCTTGTGTTTGTTTTTCAAAATATAAGCATGTTATATTTCTGTAAATAGGCTAAATAATACTTGGATCCCGAGTATAAACACAAAAACCGGCGATCCGGACATCGTCTATTCCGCGGCTACTCGTAGAATAGAGGATGGTCGCTTGAACAACTAGTTTGTTCAAGTGACCTCTCTAAACGAATAGCACGACGATGACTTGGTTGCTTTGGGAATCCCTTTTGTCTAGGATTAAATTTTAATCCGGGGACATCGAAGGGATCACCATGGTCAAGCAACCGAGGCGAAGGGGAAGCGAAGTTTCCCCTCACGGATCAACCCCAACATGGCGATCATATCCGGCATGTATTGAGTCATGCCAAATCTACTGGAAAAAAACCCGCCTGTGTCACGTCAGAAAATTGGAGTAAAATCTCCAATTATTGGCAATCTGATGAGAGCAAAAAAAGAAGTCAACAGAATAAATTAAATCAAGCATGTAATTCTAGAGACTTATTTGCAACATATGCGGGAGGATCTATAAATATCGAGGAGCATTCACGTAAATTGGTAATTTTTAAATTCTACAATTAGTTTTTAAATATATTTCAGATTATTATTTTATTTCTAACATTCTTATATTTAGTCTAAGGAATTGGGAAAGGAGCCGAAATTTATAGATACTTTCGTTCGCACTTTTCAAAAAAAAGATAAGACTTGGAGTGGAGATAGAGCTCGAGCAATTAAGGTTTGAATTAATCTTTAAACTTACTTTATAACTTTAATTATGTTAGTTATGTAAATGTTCTGATTAAAATTTTAATTTTGTGTAGGAGAGATATGATCAGTTATCCTCATCTCAGAGAATTTCAGGAGATGACGGTGATACTGAGGGATCTGAGCCATCTGTTAGTAATAATTTGGATTTATGGCTTGAGGCGAGTGGAGGATCAAAAGGGGGAAGGATATTAGGTATGGGTTCTCTGAGCAGAATGCATAATGCTCCTCGTAGATCTATTTCTTATACTTCACCAGCAATAGCAGCACAGATACATAACTTAACTGAGGAGGTTAGCAATTTGAAGGGCATAATACATGAAAGAAATCAGCAAATTCTAGAAATACAACAACAAAACTCACAAAGGGATCAAGAAATGATAGAAATGCGATGACAACAAGCCTTTCTTATGCGACAGTTTCAGCAATTTAGTTCTGGTCCAAGTCATATTCCTCCGAGTCATGACATTGTTTTTAATTAGTACTTTTAAAATTTTTTAGTTTATTGACTTTGTTTATTTTGCTTTAAATAGGAATGATCGATGAAGTTAATCCTTATGGCGGTTGAATATGCACATCATTGTAAGTCTTTGCATATTTATTTTCGTGTAATTATATAGTTTTTTTTAATGTATGATACTTTTTGTTTGTTTCTTTTCTAATGCGCAGTAGAAAATGTCGTGATTGCTTATCAGATTCTTTTTTCTTTCCCATGTGTTTAGATCTTTTGTAGACATTGTTATTTAGATATCAGAACTATGTTGATGTTTGAAATGTTGTAAGATATAACTTTTTATTTGGAATGTTGTATTGTTCTTAACTGATTGTGTTGCTTTGTATTTATTTGGATACGATTGAATATTATTTTATTGTATTGAATGTGTGTGTGTTTTGTTTGTATTGAATGTATTTATTTGGATATTAGAACTTATTGTGTTTTGTTGTGTGTGTGTGAAAATTTGTATATACGATAGAATATCGAAACGGATGAAATCTGTTAAAAAAATTTTTATTTAGCGACAAATTTAGCGACAAAAATACAAATTCGTTGCTAAATTATGAGAAATCTGCGACGAATTAAATTTTCGTCGCACTTTAGCGACGAATTTAGCAACGAATCCAACCTGCGACAAATTTTGCAACGAATTTTGCGACAAAATTTACGACGAAAATTAAATTCGTCACAAATTTTTGCAACGAAAAAAGAACTCATCGCAAAATATTGAACTTTGCGACGAATTTTGCGACGAAATTGTTGGGTTTCCGGCACCGCGGCGTGTGTGTGTTCGATCATGTTTCGTAAACATGAGCACAGCGGAAGCAATTAAAATTAATAAATCTATATTTATTACAACACACACAACACACGCATGCTATTACAACAAGTGTAGACATAACCATAAATTAAAATTTGCAATAAAAGGAAATTAAACTACGTTATACCTTCCGTATGACGTGTAGCGGGAACGGCATCAACCGGAACGATCCTCGTAAGAATCGTCTCTATCCGTATCCACGCCGAGCTCCTCGGGATGACTTCGCTAAGTCACGAGCTTCGCTCTTCAGACGGGTTACTAGCCTCGTGTTGAAGACGACGTGATCGAGAGATGATCACGATCCAATCCAAATTCGATCCAAAACGAAGTTCTCAAAACTCGCTTCTCCGGAGAGGTATTCACAACCGCTTGACGAATCCTTCGCCCCTCCACTCAGAGGATTACCGGAGATCAAATCCTCGTAAGTTAGCCGCTGTCGAGTACCAACCGCCGCCCAAACGACGCCCGAGAGAGAGAAGCTGTCCAGAAAACTGGACAGCTTGGTGGAGGAGTAGGCGCCGCCAAAACAAGGAGAGAAAAGGCTCACCTTGATGCCAAACCTATAGGAGATCACCGGAGGGTCGCCGGAGGTTCACCGCTGGAAGCTTGACGCCGCAAGGGTCTTGACGGCGCACAAGTGGGCGGCAAAGTAGTTGGGGCGCCAAAACTCCAATAAGGGGTGGGCGGCAACTCAAGTTGGCTAGGTTTTGGATGATTAGGTTTAATTAATCTTTAAGCCCTATTTTATAGAGAACTAATTCTTAATGGTTAATGGATCATATCCATAAAGCCCGTAACCCGCCTCCATTAAGATAAGTTAAAATAAACCAAACCATGATGGTTTATTTTAAGTTAAAACGAACCAACCAACCTTTGGTTCATTCGCTTAATATAAACCAAACCCTTTGGTTTATTCTCATCCATTGGATTAGAACCAAACCATTTTGGTCCATCCATTATGTCTTCATAAGACACGCCCATCCACGCTCCATTGCGATCAAAACAATTTCATGCTCGCTTATGTTTGGTCCAACCAAACATAGTTTCTCTGGCCCGAGAATCCCATTCTCAAGCTCGCTTTAAATCCTTTGATTACACTCGCAGCGGTGACCAAATAGGTTCTCGGTTTATGTTGGCCGCCTATAATTAACCATTAATTATAGAACGATCATGAGTGGCACCTAGTAGTACATCATGATCCCCAATTAACCAAAAGATCAACCTGATCCAACTATTTCTGAAACCCTTCAGTAGCTCGAATGAATCGTGCCCCATTCCCTTCACTCATCTTATACCCACTTGGTTCAGGACATGGTCTATTGTGTCAGTCCCCACTAGGCTGACTATGTCACACCTAGCCCAAGTATCATTTCCTCATCCTACGGATTCTAGTTACTCCACATGTATCGAAGAGTACCTTACTCTAAACATGTAATGCTTTGGCCAAAGACTTTAGTAACAATCCGACGAGAGGCCATGGGTATACATCTCCTCGCAAGGAGTGGTGAATCCTGTATAGGCTATTCAAACACCTTCGATCACTTCGACTTATACCCAATCATCTCGGGTCCACATCTCCTTAGAGATGTTTGCTTAAGATGTCAAAGCATAAGTCTCCATGATCAAGATGACTTGAATACCGCAAGTCAAAGGAACATCGCACTTAAGCCACAGTAAGAACTTCATTGACATATCTATATATGCAGAGAACCATATGAAGTCTTATGGCTGGTCACTCCAATGAACTAGTTACCATAACTAGCATCCACGATTAACTCCGGACATCACTATGTCTCCAGCCAGTGAGAATCAGCTGCTTGGATACACCAAGGAGTATACCTCGTGCTAGTCTCGTAACTGATGGTGTCCAAATCCATCAATTCATCGACTAGGATAATTCCGATACATCACAATTACACATGTAGAGATACTCACTAGTTGTGATCCAATCACAAATTCTCTCATGCCGTGAATCGATCGTGACATTCAAGAAATGAGTTTAAGATCCAATCAAATACATAAAACATGTATACTCAAATAGTGAATCTTCATTTATCATATAAATGGTTCATACATAAGGCGATTGCCTTAGGACATCTCTCATATATTACTAACAGACTCCCACTTGGCCTAATGCCAATCGCTACGGTATCCAATACCATAAGCTCTAACATGACCCTCAAACTTACTTGAGGTAATCCTTTAGTCAAAGGATCCGCTAAGTTCCTTTCAGTGGGAATTTTCTCGATTTGTATTTCGTTCCTACTGATGATCTCTCGATAAGATGATAGCTAAGCACATGTTTGGATCGTTGATGAGACCTTGGCTCTTTCGCCATGCAATTGCTCCATTGTTGTCGCAGAGACCGGTATTGCTTCAACAATGGCCGGAATCACACCAAGTTCATGAACGAACTTCTTGATCCAAACCGCATCCTTCAGCCTGCCGCAATATATTCTCGCCTCGTGGTAGAATCCGCTACGCCTCTTTGTTTGGAACTTTTCCAACTCATCGCGCCTCATTCAAGGTGAACACGATCCGCATCGAGACCGAATCATCCTTGTCTGTCGAAGCCGCATCCGTGATACCCGCAGTATCACCATGTCCCTTCTCCATATATTAGAACACATCCTTAGTTCTTCTCAAGTACTTAAGGATCGCCTTAATACCGCCAATGATCCATTCCTCGATCGACCGGTATCCGCCGTGACACTCGTGAGCATACGATACATCGGGCCTCGTGACATAACATAGCATACATGATAGATCCTATTGCGATGCATAGGGAATCTTACTCATGCAAATCCTCTCGCCTTCAGTGACACATAGACTCAAAGGTGTACCCCATGCCCGATGGGCGTATAACCTTTCTTGGATTCCGACATGCTAAACCTCTTTAGCACTCGGCCTATATATGTAGATCGCGAAAGACCAAGCAACTGCTTCGATCTATCTCTATAGATCTTAATCCCAAGGATGTAGGTTGCTTCTCCCGTGTCTTTCATGGAGAATGTCTTGGATAACCAAACCTTAATCGATCAGAAGATTGACACATCGCTTCCTATAAGTAATATGTCATCGACATACAATACTAGGAACACGATCGCACTCCCACTAACCTTCTTGTACACACAAGGTTCGTCGATTTTGTGAGAAATCAAACTTTTGATCGCCTCATCAAAACGGATATTCCAGCCTCGATGCTTGCTTCAATCCATAAATGGATCGCCGCAATTTGCATACCTTGGTTTTATCAACCGATGTGAAACCTCAGTTGTATCATATACACGCCCTCGAGCAAGTTTCCATTAAGGAAAGTTTTTACATCCATCCGCCATATCTCATAATCATAATGAGCCGCTATGGCCGAGCATCCGAATGGATTTAAGCATAGCTACTGCGAATAGGTTTCGTCATAATCAACACCTTGCTTTTGGCGATATCCTTTTCGCCACCAATCTAGCCTTATAGGTAATCACATTACCATCCATGTCGGTTTTCTTCTTGAAAACCCACTTGCACCCTATAGGCTTTATGCCTTGGTGGGGTCAACCAAGTTCCAAACTTGGTTTCGTACATGGAATCCATTTCCGACTTCATGGCACCAAGCCACTTATCCCTTTCTGAACTTGTCAGCACTTCTTCATAACTGGTAGGCTCCTCATCATCAATGAGTAACACGTCGTTCGATTCACTTACGAGAAATCCATATCTCTCAGGAATATTGCGTGTTCTACCAGATCTATGAAGATGTGGTGTTACAATAAGTCCGGTAGGATTGCTCATCACTATGAGTTGATTTGTTGTGCTTCACCAGGTATCTCATCAATGTCTATTTGAGTCTCTCGAGCCTCCTCAAGCTCGACGACACTCCCACTGTTTTCTTGCAAGAGAAACTCTTTCTCTAGAAACACAGCATGCCTTGAAACAAACACCTTTTGTTCCACAGGATGATAGAATTGGTAACCCCTTGTTTCCTTAGGGTATCCAATAAATAGACATTTATCGGACTTAGCATCCAATTTATGCGATCTGATCGCTTCACATAAGCGGGACAACCCCATATCTTCAAGTAAGATACATGAGGTTTCTTACCATTCCATATCTCATATGGAGTAGTTGAGACTACCTTGGTAGGCATTACATTTAACAAAGTAAGCAATATGCGAAGTGCATAACCCCAAAGGACTTGGGAAGAGTTGCATGATTCATCATTGACGACCATGTCCAACAAGGTCGATTCGCCTCTCGGATACACCATTATCTTTGTGGTGTATAGGCGGAGTCCATTGAGACAATATGCCATTGTCTCTTAGATAATCAAGAAACTCTTGACTTAAGTATTCACCACCTCGATCCGATCGAAGTATTTTAATACTCTTGTCATGTTGTTTCTCTACTTCATTTCTGAATTCTTTGAACCTTTCAAAGGCTTCAGACTTGTGTTTCATCAAGAACACATACCCAAAGCCGTAGTGATCATCGGTGAAGGTAATGAAGTAGCTATAGCCTCCTAATGCTTGAGTTGACATAGGTCCACATACATCGGTATGTACTAGACCTAGTAACTCTCCCACTCGTTCACCTTTTCGGTAAAGGTAACTTAGTCATCTTGCCTTTTAAGCATGATTACATGTATCGTATGAATCCAATTCAAGCGATTCGAATTCCACATCGGTGTAATTAGGACATGCGTTTCTTGCTTATATGGCCAAGACGACAATGCCACATATAAGTCTATTTGATTATCCTTTCGAGCAGCGTGTTGCTCGCTTGATATTGAAAATGTCCTTTGGATATCGTCCAGCGTATAAATGCCATTGTAAAGTTCGGTTCCATAAAGAACGCCATTCAAAGTTATATAACAACAATTGTTACTAAGCGTTAAATGGAAACCATTTCTATTTAAGCGAGAAATAGAAACAATGTTCTTTATTAGAGAAGGAACATAATAGCAATTGTCCGGTTCTAAGACTAGTCCACTAGGAGCTTCGACAAATAAGTTCCGATGGCGATGCAGCAACCTTTGCTCCATTGCCAACTCAAATTTGACTCCTCCTCAAGTCTTCTTCTATTCCTTAGCCCCTGTATGTCATTACATATATGTGAGCTACACCCAGTATCCAATACCCAAGTGTCTAAGGAAATAGAATGACACTCAATAACGAAGATACCTGAAGAGGCTGGGGCATCGGATGCCTTCTTCTTCTTCATGGACTCAAGATAAATCTTGCAGTTTCGTCGCCAGTGGCCTTCCTTGCCACATGATGATGGCAAGTGCCCTTTTATGCTAGTTCCGCCTTTTCTTTGCCTTTTTCTTTCCTTTCTTCTGTTCTTTTGCCTTCCTCTTAGAACCTTTCTTTGAGGAATCAACTAACAGAACCGCCTTCTCCTCATGCTTCACAGAAGGCTCCACAGTCTTCAGCATATTGAGGAGCTTGGGAATTGTGGATTCCAATTTGTTAATCCGATAGTTCATCACAAAATGCTAGAAACTCTTGGGCAAAAAATGCAAAATTAAGTAAATACATAACTCAAGATCCATAACAAAACCGAGGTTACCTATCCGCTCGATGTACCCGTTAATCTTTAGCACAAAGCGCACTCTGACGAACCTTCTTGCATCTTCGTGGTGAAGAGGAGCCTAGAGACCTCGAACCTTTTGGATCTCGCTTGCTCATCGAACAACTCATGAAGATGGAAGACCATAGTGTTAGCATCCATATGCTCATGCGCATACCATCGCGCTAGCATGATGCAACCCGAGAATCGCCATGCTTTGATAGACCAACATTTGGTGCAGGTTGCATCGTCCTTAGGTCGGAAGAGGCTCTTCAAGGACATATGCAAGCTTTTCCGCCTTGAGAACAATTCTCGGGTTTCTAAGCCGATCCGGAAGTTAGGCCCGGTTGTTCGAATCCAAAATAGTAAATTCAAAGCGTCATGATCAATCGATTGACCTAGAAATACAAAACGAGCATATATGAGAAAATGACTTTTAAAATGCATCAATATACATTTATAAATCCCATTCATTTTTTGAATTTCAAAAACCCCAAAATCACTTCGGGAGATCGTAGGTCCATCTCCGAATGGGCTGATATCCATCATAGATATGAACAACCTTGGAGAGAGTCCAACAAGCCATTCTTAACTATGACGGTAGGTATCTTCTATACCGATTGCATATCACGTATATGCAACTATCACAATATGCTATCAACTAATTGAATGTTCACACATACATCGGGTTGTTAACACATTAACAAGTATGCATCATATGCATAGCACCCAACTTCACCTCCCTTTACATCGACCTTGGAGAGAGTCCAACAAGCCGATGCTCGAGTTAAAGCCAACCCATTAATCGGGACATAGTTTTAATATGGTTAGGCGCATTCAACCAATTAGCCCAGCTTGGAGAGAGTCCAACAACCAAAGCTAACGATTGACCTCGACTCTTACCATATTAGTATTAAACTATTCCATGGTTTGAACATATTGGGTTAGTAGGGCTTGGAGAGTCCAACAACCCAAACAAGAAGCGGAACTCTGGTTCTAACCATATTAATGGAAGGTGTAGGCTTTAATATTGATTAAGGGTTTTATGTCTCATCCTCTTTGCATGCAAATAACTATTATCTACATGGCATGGCATACATGGCATACATCTACATGTCACGACACGCATGGCATAATGTTATGCATCTAATGCAATTACATGGCATACAATTATGTCATGTATATATTTCCTTATATGTCATAACTATTTATGGAAATAAAATATGTTTAAGATTTTATTCTCCAAATCAAATCATAATTAAATTAGGAAACAAATTTCCAAATCTAATCACATATTTTATTCATGGAATTATTTGATTAAGGAAAATCTATTTAGGAAACCAATTTCCTAAATCATTAAAACTACTTATGCAACTAAACTAGATTAAGATTTGATTTCTCAAATCAAATAATAATTAAATTAGGAAACAAATTTCCAGAATCTAATCAAATATTTTATTTATGAAAAATATCAATTTCCATAAATACTTCCAACTTTCCAAAAGTGGAAGATTTCCATAAATACTTCTAGACTTTCCAAAATTGAAAAATTTCCATAAATACTTCTAAATTTCCAAAATTAGAAAATTTCCAGAATTACATTATGACTATCGCAAAACCATTTTACGATTATGTCGAAACACAACACTGGGCTCACGATACCCTTTGTTGGGTTTACCTTGCATGGCGTGTGTGTGTTCGATCTTGTTTCGTTATCATGTGGTCTGCGGAAGCAATTAAAAATAATAAATCTATATTTATTACAACCCACACAACACACGCATGCTATTACAACAAGTGTAGACATAACCGTAAATTAAAATTTGCAATAAAAGGAAATTAAACTACGTTATACCTTTCATTATGGCGTGTAGCGGAAACGGCATCAGCGGAGCGATCCTCGTAGAATCGTCTCTATCCGTATCCACGCCGAGCTCCTCGGGATGACTTCGCTAAGTCACGAGCCGTCTTACGCGGGTTACTAGCCTCGTGTTGAAGGCGGCGTGATCGAGAGATGATCACGATCCGAATCAAATTCGGATCCTAAAGCGAGTTCTCAAAACTCGCTTCTCCGGAGAGGTATTCGTCAATTGGCGAATCGCCCGTCCTCCACCTCAGAGGATTACGGAGATCAAATCCCGGTAAGTTAGCGCTGTGCCGGAGCACTAACCGTCGTCAAGCGGCGCTCCGACAAGGAGAAGAAGCTGTCCAGAAAACTGGACAGCTTGGTGGAGGATAGGCGCCGGCCAAAACAAGGAGAAAAGGCTCACCTTGATGCCGAACCTATAGGAGATCACCGGAGGGTCGCGGAGGTTCACCGGCTGGAGCTTGGGCGCGGCAAGGGTCTTGGGCGGCGGCACAAAGCTGGCGGCAACTTTAGGGTTGGCGCCGAACTAATTCTCTTAATGGTTAATGGATCATATCCATAAAGCCCGTTAACCGCTCCATTAAGATAAGTTAAAATAAACCAAACCATGATGGTTTATTTTAAGTTAAAGCGAACGAACCAACTTTGGTTCATTCGTTTAAAATAAACCAAACCCTTTGGTTTATTCTCATCCATTGGATTAGAACCAAACCATTTTGGTCCATCCATTATGTCTTCATAAGACCACGCCCATCCACGCTTCCATTCTGTGAAACAATTTCATGCTCGCTTTATGTTTGGTCGACCAAACATAGTTTCTCTCGATGCGAGAATCCCATTCTCAAGCTCGTTTTAAATCCTTTGGATTACACTCGTTGTCGTGTGACCAAATAGGTTCTCGGTTTATGTTGGCCGTCTATAATTAACCATTAATTATAGAGCGATCATGAGTGGCACCTAGTAGTACATCATGATCCCCAATTAAGCGAAAAGATCAGCGGTTGATCGAACTATTTACGAAACCCTTGATGGCTTCGAATGAATCGTGCCCCATTCCCTTCACTCATCTTATACCCACTTGGTTGGGACATGGTCTATTGCCGATCCCCACTAAGTGACTCGTCACACCTAGCCCAAGTATCATTTCCTCGTCCTCTGATTCTAGTTACTCCACATGTATCGAAGAGTACCTTACTCTAAACATGTAATGCTTTGGCGAAGACTTTAGTAACAATCCAGACGAGAGGCCATGGTATACATCTCCTGAGTGGTGAATCCTTTATAGGCTATTCAAACACCTTGATCACTTGACTTATACCCAATCATCCGGGTCCACATCTCCTTAGAGATGTTTGCTTAGAATGTCAGCATAAGTCTCCATGATCAAGATGACTTGAATACCGCAAGTCAAAGGAACATCGCACTTAAGCCACAAGAAGAACTTCATTGACATATCTATATATGCAGAGAACCATATGAAGTCTTACTGGTCACTCCAATGAACTAGTTACCATAACTAGCATCCACGATTAACTCGACATCACTATGTCTCCACCGGTGAGAATCACCGCTTGGATACACCAAGGAGTATACCTCGTGTCTCAGGTAATCGATGGTGTCCAAATCCATCAATTCATCGACTAGGATAATTCGATACATCACAATTACACATGTAGAGATACTCACTAGTTGTGATCCAATCACAAATTCTCTCATGCCGTGAATTGTATCGTGACATTCAAGAAATGAGTTTAAGATCCAATCAAATACATAAAACATGTATACTCAAATAGTGAATCTTCATTTATCATATAAATGGTTCAAATTTTTTAATTTCATAAATAAAATTAAATTTTAATCAAAAATTCGCTAATTTTGTCGCTATTATTTGTGACGCTTTATTCGCAACAAAAATATTTTTGTCGCAAAATTCGTCGCTAATTTATTTTCCAACGAATTTTTTTTTAAAATTCGTCGCTAAATTCGTCGCTAATGACTATTTTTTTTGTAGTGACAAATTTGTAAACAATCGAAGGGAAAGAGAAAGTGTGGAGCTCCGACAAGGGAAGAAAGGTTTGATGAAGAAGTTCCTTTAGTGAGTACTATGTTAAAGGTTGAAGAGCAGTTTGCAGATAGTATTCCAAACAAAGAGTTGCCTCGACATTTTTGAGTCCCTCATATGCTTGAATATACCGGCTCCTCTGATCCTAAGGAGCATTTGGGTAGATTTGAAAATATAGCATTATTATATCGTTACACTAATGGAGTTAAATGTCATGTATTTCTTACTACATTAGTCAGACTTGCACAACAATTGTTTAAAACTTTAAAGTTATAGAGTATTGCTTCATTTAAAGATTTTTTAGTATTATTTTTAAGGCATTTTTCTAGTTCTAAGAAATATCTTCCTCGACCATTGAGTCTTTTCAATCTTAAGCAGAGAGAGCAAGAAACTCTTTGACAATATGTGCAAAGATTTACTCAGTCAACACAGGAGGTTCTTACTATAGAGCCTGGTATGACAGTAGGGGCATTCACTCAAGAGCTCAAAGAAGGAGATTTCTTTAAATCTTTAGCTAAGAAGCCTCCTACAGATTTTGATGTCTTATTATCCCGAGCCGAGAAGTTTATTAATCTAAAAGATACTAAAAAGTCCCGGCAGGATTCTCGGGATTATCTAATGACATAAATGTCACAGAGACGAGCTGAGTGTTTGATCGAGAAGCGTCGCTAGAATGGGGGGGGGTGAATAGCGAGAGTAAAATCTTCATTTCTTTTCGTTCGTTCGATTAAGAATAAGAATAGTAAAATAATATATGACAAATTTATTTTTTACTTGTAAACTCAATACTAAGGTTGCCACTCGATCCTCGACCACGCATAAGGGGCAATCCACTAAAGAGTCTCCTCCTCGCTGGAGGTAGGAGACAACGATCACAACAAAACCAAAACTCGAGGATGAGGCAACAAGCTTACCTCACCTTGTTTATGAAAAAAGATTCGAGTACAAAGTAATGAAATAACTAACTGAGCTACCGACGCTTAAGGAGTTGAAACTTGGTGCATTAGTTACATCAGATAGCATTGATGAACCTGTCGGGGAGCACTTAGGAGCAAAAATGATGATCTTTGGGTTCGAGTCCTCCCCTCCTTTTATAGACTCGTGCCTTGGAATTAGTCTGATTCCAGATCCTCAATTTGTTGAACTAATCACGAGGTGGCACCTTATCTTATCGCGAAATGTTATCCTTTTACGAAAGCGCGCACAAGGATGATTCGTCATCCTCACCGATGATCACTATCAATCGAATACTATCTATCCACTACCTACATACTACAGAGCGACTAAAATGGTAAATGCGGCTTATTACAAAGAATTCTATGAAGCTGTGTTCGATCGTTTTCTTTCATCTGATGTAGGAGGACACACCTTACCATCTTTTTGATTTCGTGCCACTATCCTTTATAAACCTGTTACTGCTTTCGGTCTTCACTTGGGTTCTTGACTCACGAGTTCTCAATGTCGCCCGACCACACGTTTCTGACTGACTGGATTCTCCTGTTCTTCATGACGACTTCGACTTTTAATCATTTCCAACACACTTAATTCATCTCATGAGATAACAATATGACCTATCTTCGAATCTTATGTTCGCTTATGGATGGTAAGACATTGGGTAGCCTTGGAGAGAGTGTATGTTCCTCGATGGTTTCTAAGGAAAGAGCAAATATAGAAGATTTTGTTATTAAGATCCCATTGAAGATTTCTTCAAGTACCATACTTTTTGTTCTTATCATCAAGACTATGGGAAGACTAAATCACTGATCAATAGATTCATGAATCAACAGAATTTTGGGGACTCATCCCTGAATCAGAATATGTTCATGAATCCAGCTCCCTATCAACAAAGGCCTTGGGTCAGAAATTATAGAAGAGGAAATCAATTAAGTCCCCCCATTAATTGACCTATACAGCTAATTTGTGAAATCTATGATGATAATCAAAGTGTTGTGAGGTGCTATAATATGATTCACTAATGGAGATTCAAATTGGGCTCAAAAAAGACAAAGTAGGGAGGAATGTGTAGTTCTAACCACTTTGCCTAGCACAAGAGGGCATGTTTTAGGTTTTGGTCCTAATGATTTGGAGGGAGTAATAACCCTTCATACTGATCCTTTTGTAATCCGGGCCCTTATTGCCAATTTTGATGTAGGGAGAGTTTTGTGGACCCAGGCAGTTTAGTGGATATCTTATATTGGGCTACATTAGAACATATGGGAGTTAGTGTGAATGATTTGCAGCCAGTCGAGACTTCTTTATTTAGGTTTTCTAGCCATGAAGTACAATCGATGGGTCAGATTAAGTTACCTTTGTCCTTTGGAGAAGAGCCAAGGAGGAAAACAATATTGATTAATTTTACAGTGGTAGACATGCCCTCCTCTTACAATGATATTTTGGGTCGATTTGTTCTAGGAAGTTTGCAAGCAGTGGTTTCCCCTTATCATCAAAAGATTAAATTTTGTGTTGAGAGTGAAGTAGGAGAAGTTAGAGGTGATCAACGGCTTTCTCAAAGGTGTTATGTAGATGTTATCTGGACGGGGAGGAAAGGGAAGGCTATTAGTAAAAATTTTAAAAAAAAAACTTTTCGGCAGTATGGGAGCACAATATGTATCATCTAGGAGGAGAGTTTTGAGTCTGATTTTTCAAATGGAGGTTCTTTGATTAAGTTTGATACAAGGTTAGCCTGTGGTATTTTTGAAGTGGTTATTAGTTGGATGTTTTTAGAGCAATGTGTTTCGAGGTGAGGGATGAGGAGAAGTTGCATAAGAAAAGGGGTAATAGAGAAAAAGACACGAAGGCATCATTTATTATCAGTGCCATTTTGATTAAAAAGTTGAGGTGGTAATCATTCATAAAGTTCTTTGATGTTAAATAAGGGTTTTATAAGCAAGGCTATGATTATTGCAGTTGTGTTGAATATAATGTTCATTTCTAATTTTCGGACAAAAAGGAGAAATGCATGATCTTTTATATAAACTAAATAATAGTACAGAGGATAAAAGAAAAATATTCTAGTTTACAAAAGATTATTGGAAGAATCCACGGAAGATTCTCCTACTAAGTAAGGTGGTGAAGCAATTAGAGGAGGAGTGGCAATCGGCGAAGGAGGGGGAGCCATCTTGGGTTGTTGTAGGACTATTGGAGGGTTCCACAAGCGGTAGCCAAATGAGGGGAAGGGAGATCAGAAAAGCCCCCTTGGGCTTGGAGCCACTGCATCGATAGGACCTCTGAGGGGTAGAGGTCGGTACGTTGATATTGATGGAGAGCGAGTATCTAAATCGCCAGTTTGATTTGTATAAGAGCTTATGTAGATAAGATGTGCGTAGGGGGGGGGATGCCATGGAAGGATGGAGAGTAGAGATGGGGGGAAAGGTGAGATAGAGCTCAACTTTTATAAAGGGGTTGGGGGGGGGGGGGGGAGACGAAGTGAAATATATGTTCCCCATGGTCAAGGATGATACCGAGGAGGTTTAAAGAATTAAATTAGGTTAGAAGAAGGGTCAACCTATTTTGATAAAAGAAGAGAAGAAATAGTAGATCGGGAAGTACCTTATGAAAGCGGAGTAGAAGTAGAATAAAAGCATGTTGTTACTCCTTTTTAACAAGGGTCGAGTGATGAGATGTAGAAATCGTGTAGAGTCGAGTGATTTATCTAGTGGAGTCCTATACAGCAACAATGGAGTTACATGGAGTTAGGAGAAGATTCTTATCAAAAGGGATGCTTCTCTATATCACGCCGAAAGGTATAGGTTGCAAGTAATAAAAGCTTATAATAAGAAAGTAGTACCTTGCACTTTTCAGGTAGGAGACTTAGTGTTAAAGAAAGTATTGCCCAAGGGATGCAAAGGTAAGCTAGGACCCAAATGGGAAATGTTGGGGATCGATTGGCCAGCTAGAGGGGGGTGAATAGCCCTCGTTCGTTTGATGTCGTATTTTACTCGTCTACAAAATGTTAGCGCAAGCGGAATATACAAATACAAATAAAGACAACACAAAAGATAGACAAGCAATACAAACACGAGATGTAACGTGGTTCACGGCTACGCCGCTAATCCACGGTCCGATTCGTCCATGGTGAATCACTCCGCAATCTATCCACTAGATCTCTCCTTTGCACAAAGCTAGGTGGAGGTAACCTCTTTTACACAAAGATCACTCTTCTACAATGGAATGAAGATTAGAGCAAGTAGAAGAGTGGGAAATCGTTTAGGGCACTTTGGGAGTAGTTGGGCATTCAAGCATTAACCTCCCAAAGCCCCATCCCCTTCCTTTTTATAGAGGAAGAGGGTTTCTTCCCGTTGACACAGGATCAGTCGACTGATGCCCTCGATTAGTCGTCCCGTAGCTATTGCCCAATAACGACCGCTTGGATACCATCCAATGGCATCGCATCGAAGCGATATTACCATCGATCGACGATACTCGATCAGTCGAGTGCTCAATGGAGTCGACTCCATTCGGCGCCTGCAGCAGGTGCCATCGATGCGATTCCCGGCAATGATCGTTGTCTTCAACATCCATGGCGATCCAGCGCAAGCACTAAACTAGTCTTATACCGATCGACATCGACTTCGATCGGCCGACCATTCCGCGCATGAGTGTCGAAAAACTCATCCGACACTTGGCCAAATGGACAAGGTGCACCTAAGAGCTACCCTTCCCGGGTTACATTCGCCACTCATCTCTGAGTCCTCGCCAAGTTCTCTTCGTTCTCGCCACGTCCCTCGGCAAGAACATCGCGGCTCTGCAATGCTCCTTCACGTCTTTTGCCTCGAAGTCTACTTCCTCCGGCTTCACTCCAAGCTTCTCGTCCGGCGGTCCCTCGGATGCTCCAAGCGCACGGCTTCCGCAAAGCTATCCTTCACCGACTAAAGGCACGAGTCATGAGATGTGAAACTCGCCACGGCTCCATGTGCGAATTACTAAGTCCTGCACGACTTCAACGCACATATCAAATCAACATAACACACTAACTTAAACCCTTTGCCACACACATCAAAACCTTATCATGGCAAGAGATTGCCCTAACAATCTCCCCCTTTTTGATGTATGGCAATCCGTTTAAGTTAGATAAAAATATTTGATACAAATTTTAAAGAAAAGAAAGCATGTAAACATAAACATGATATAGCAACATGCAACTCCCCCTTAACCCATGAAACTCCTCATACAAATTTTCTCCCCCTATAACAATTTACTTAAACATAATTATTTCTCCCCCTTTGACACCATCAAAAAGATTAACACTAAGTTAAAAAACACATGGCATCAAGTCTAATAGAAAGAAAATACCACAAGTTGATTTAAAATCAGAATTCAGCCTTTACTGGTCTGATATTCAGGTCATCGATCAGATTGGACTACGATCAACTAGCACTGCTTTTTTGGATTTCGATTGGACGAATTTAAATGCGTTAAAAATTCCAGAAAATTAGAAAAATCATGAAATTTGGGGAACACATTTCTTTTAAGTATATATATCAGTGAAAAATAGGTTTTCATGAAAAATCATTATATTTCCATGTATTTGGCAAAAATCCATAAGCTTTAAAAACTACTAGGTTTTTTATCATAAGAGTATCTATTTTAACACCTAGTTTTGCTTTGAATTGTTTCAAAACATGAATACATAGATTTTAGATTAAGAAATTGTTTTGAAAACATATGAAATATCCAACCATGATCTTTGGGCAATATGTCTATGAATTAAACATAAGTCTTCCCCATGATTAGTCTATTATTGCTATTTTGATACTTTAAATGACCATCTAAATGCTATAGGCACTAGTGGACATTTGTATCATCCTAACATCTCACCCATGCTAAGTTTGCAATCAAGTTAGCCTATAGTGAGTGTGAGATGCATCCTAGGGGGTATTTGTATATACTTAACCCTTGTATTCATGCAATTCTATCATGGTTAAGTATCAACCCAACAACCTACATGATCATAATGACATATATGAATTAATTTCACATTATGATCATGAAATACATGTATTCATTAAATAATAATCATGCATTAGGTATTATATGATGATAATAAGCAAAGTATCACCTAAAGCATGATTCAACCCTATTTCTCATGATTACGTGCCAAATATTAAAATCATAAATCATGATTTCAAACATACATAGCAATTACATTAATCATCATGATTTAAGCATTATTATCTATTTATGGGCACATTATCATCACCCAACACTATTCTAAAAATGTTGTCCCGCCATCCTAAGTCAACCAAAATATGATATAGGTCAATTCCATATGGTTGACTACCCTAGGGTTTTCCTAACCCTTAAGGATGGATTTTGGAACCCAAAATAAGTTCTTTCCTATTGGGTTCACTAAGTATTCCTTGGGGATCCATTTTCTAGCTATTACTTTCTTCTTATCTTGTCCCCTAGCAATTAGGCATTTATAGGCCTTTTCATTTTTCTTTTCTTTGTATCCTAAGCCCTTTTTGTTGAAGCTTGCCCTTTGGCTCCCTATAATCATGTTCAATGTGTTGGAGCCAATAGTGATTTTCTCTAGGGCTTTTGTCAAATAGTCTACCTTTTCCCTTAAAGCCCTATTTTCCTCTATGCATGCATCATTAACATCCAAAGGCATATAGTCATGTGAACATACATCATTTAAGCTAGAAGAAATATCATTATTATTTAAGCATGCATTTTCTAGCTTATTTTCTAATGCCCTAATTTGATCAAGCATGCTTTTATTTTTCTTTTTCATTCCAAATAAGTCCCTAGTTAAACTAGAAATTATGGAAACTATTTTCTTAGGAGAGGCATTCGTTACCATAGTTTCCATGTCTTCTTCTTCTTCGGATGAGGAGGATGTAGAAGCTCCCCCTTCTCTTGAGCTCTCTCCACTTGAGCTTGATTCTTCATTTGAGGAGGAGGAGGAGCAATCCGAGTCAGGCCATGAAGAGCCATTAGTGCTAGGTTGGAATAGACATGCTCTTCTTCTTCGGATGAGGATGAGGAAGCAAGGTCATCCCATGTCTTTGCTTTGAGAGCCATGGCTTTTCCTCTTTCCTTGGCCTTCTTTTCTTCTTCCTTTTTCTTCTTGCTCCCCTTCTTCTTCTTCTTTTCTTCCTTCTTTTCCTTTCCTCTTGCTCTTGTTTAGAGGGGACAATTGTCCCTTATGTGTCCCTCCCTTGACAATTGTAACAAAATGATCTTCCCCTTGGTCTTCTATTCCTATCATGAGATTTATCAAATCTAAAATTCTTAAATGCACGCCTTTACCTTCCTTACCATGTAGGCTTCTTCCGTGCTATCCATGGAAGAGGTAGAGGCTTCATCATCGAGGAGGAGGAGGATCTCTATCTTCTTCTTCCCTTATTTGCCATCAAGGCTACTCCTCTTGAGGGTTGAATTCTAGGCTCTTCTTGTATCCCTTCAAGCCTAGTTTCGTGGAGCTCCATTGTTGAGAAAAATTCCTCCAAGGTACTTACTTCCAAGTTCTTGGAGATGTAAAATGAATCCACCATGGAGCTCCATCTTGAGGACCGGGGAAAGGCATCTATGGCCTTCATTACCATATCCCAGTTGGAGAGCTTTTCTCCTACACTTGTTAGCCCAATTAATATTTCTTTAAATCTAGAATGTAGGGAAGTTACCTTTTCTCCCTTTTCAAGCTTAATATTTGATAGTTGGGAGCGGAGGAGATCCCTTCTTGCTAGCTTGGCTTCCGAAGTGCCTTCATGAAGTTCAACTAGCTTCTCCCACATCTCCTTAGCACTAGAACATTCCCCTATCCTATTGACTTCTTGTTGGGGGAGTACATTGTATAGGTGGTGCTTGGCCTTTGAATTTGCCAAATATTCTTCTCTTTGCCTCTTGCTCCACCTTGATTTCTCCAATGGCTCCCCATTTTCGTTCCTAGGCAACTCGAAACCGTTTTCCATTATTAATAGAATTTCAAAGTCGGTTTCGAAGAATACCTCCATTCTCTTTTTCCACCAAGAGAATTCACCGTCGAACTTCGGTGGGTGGATGTTTGAGCCGGCCATTTTTGATGTAGAGCTTGTTGCGGCGGTTAGTCCGGTGACAAGCTTTCCTTGCTCTGATACCACTTGTTGGGGATCAATTGGCCGGCTAGAGGGGGGGTGAATAGCCCTCATTCGTTTGATGTCGTATTTTACTCGTCTACAAAATGTTAGCGCAAGCGGAATATACAAATACAAATAAAGACAACACAAAAGATAGACAAGCAATACAAACACGAGATGTAACGTGGTTCACGGCTACGCCGCTAATCCACGGTCCGATTCGTCCATGGTGAATCACTCCGCAATCTATCCACTAGATCTCTCCTTTGCACAAAGCTAGGTGGAGGTAACCTCTTTTACACAAAGATCACTCTTCTATAATGGAATGAAGATTAGAGCAAGTAGAAGAGTGGGAAATCATTTAGGGCACTTTGGGAGTAGTTGGGCGTTCAAGCATTAACCTCCCAAAGCCCCATCCCCTTTCTTTTTATAGAGGAAGAGGGTTTCTTCCCGTTGACACAGGATTAGTCGACTGATGCCCTCGATCAGTCGACTGGTCCTGTAGCCGTTGCCCAATAACGACCTCTTTCCACGTTGGATACCATCCAACGGTAGTGGCATCAGTCGACTGATATTACCATCAGTCGACTGATACTCGATCAGTCGAGTGCTCAATGGAGTCGACTTCATTCTGTGCTCGTGCATAGTGCCATCACCGATCCGTCATTCCTCGCAATGATCCGTTGTCGACATCACGATGACTACCCATGGCATGATGACCGCCAAGCACTAAATCGGTCTTATACTACCGATCGACCATCGACTCAGATCACGATTGCCATTCCCGGCAATGACCGTGTCGAAAATCCATCGACACTTGGCCAAATGGCCAAGTTTCACCTAAGAGCTATCCTTCCCGGGTTACATTCGCCACTCTCATCTCTGAGTCCTCGCCGGGTTCTCTTCGTTTCGCCACGCCCCTAAGCAAAGATCAGCGACGGCCTCGAATGCTCCTTCGCCTTTTGCCTCAAGTCTACTTCCTCCGGCTTCACTCCAAGCTTCTCGTCCGGCGGTCCCTCGGATGCTCCAAGCGCACGGCTTCCGCAAAGCTATCCTTCACCGACTCAAGGCACGAGTCATGAGATGTGAAACTCGCCACGACTCCATGTGCGAATTACTAAGTCCTGCACGACTTCAACGCACATATCAAATCAACATAACACACTAACTTAAACCCTTTGCCACACACATCAAAACCTTATCATGGCAAGAGATTGCCCTAACAGGAAAGACCCTTCCAGGTGGACATCCGAGTGAGGATTGGAGATTATTACTTGAAGGATGCTCAAGAAAGACTTTTTAACTAGACCATGGAATGTGTATCATTTGCGTCCTTACTTTAGTGGATGAATGTTATAGAATTTATGCCTTTTCTCCTTTAGAGTAATAAAATGTAGACTAAGTGATATGTTGTATTTCAAGTGTTGCACTAAATACAACTTGTTACATTTTTTCAGTATTGGAAGAGAAAGGGAAAGATAGTAAATTAGGTGGAGTTCAATCAATAGTATTTCCTATGTCTAAAAAGTTGGTGGATTGCTTGGGAGGTGGATAGCCTGCTGCTTGAAATTGATTGATGCAGTCTTGAAAGCCCCATTATAAAAAAGCAAAGCCTCGATTTAGGAACATGTCATTAATTGCAGCAGAAGTCTCGAACGTTTTTGGTATTATACTGGTTTCTTCTTTGGATGGTTGTGTTTTTAAAATGACCAAAGTATTTTGTAAGTAGGTAGTTTAAAAGTGAAGGGCTAAAAGTTCTGCCTGACCGACTTGAACTTTTATATATGAGGCTTGAAGTTCTCTCTCGAATCTTTGATAAGCATGTTGTAGTGATAACTCTCGAACTTGGCACTCTTATAATTCTTTCTTTAAGGTAATAGTATACTGGATCCATTGATTGTTTAAATGAGTTATGCTTGTATTGCCCTGCATAGTTAAGCGTTAGTATTAAGTAAAAGTAGTAAAGTAAGTAGTATACTAACCTCGTTGATGCTGGTTAAAAGGGAATCTGGTAAATCTTGGACTAAGGGAGAGGGGAGATTTTATTTCATTGGGCATGAAGGTGAAGGCTGGAGGGAAGGTGTTGACGTATGGGGGCAGAGATGAATGGGATTTATACGAGAGGGTGGATGGATATTGCTGGAGGCTTGGGATAGAAGTGATTCTGCAAAAGGAAAAAAAGAAAACATGCTTGAATATGTATTACTTATGTGTATGCAGAAAAACAGTGAAAAAAAAGGAAGAAGGAAAGTGAGGTTTACCCAGCGTATCAGTCGACTGCGAGGGTGATTTACTCTGATTAATGCTAGTGCTGATTTGGTGAGTAACTAACTTAAGTTGAATTGTTCTTCTTATAATAGTAAAGTCATTACTTGGTATTATGCATTGTCTCTGTATTTATTTAAAGAAGGGCGAGAGGGAAGAGTATGCAGCCAAGTAGATGGAAAGGGGAATGGAGAGGGAGAATGTATAAAGAAATAATGTTCCTTCCATTCTTTGTGTGAGGAAGGGATACCAGTCAGAAATTGAAAATATGACCGGGCCTGAAAATAAAAGATACCAACCTCTGATGATTTTATTTGGAAAAAGCAGTGAAATAAAAAGGTTGAGGGAGTAATTGATAAATATGATGCAATGAGGTAAAGCCTAACATAAAGCAGAAGGAGTTGGGACTTAGCTGATTTAAAGGGATAGAAAAGTATTTAGATACTTCTAAAAAGAATGAATGAAAAGGGAAATATAGGTTGGCTTCTATCTGCTCCAAGAAGAAAGCTTTTGTTCAGTCAAGTGGTAAGTGAGGGTGCTCAGTAAAAGTGAATGCGATTATGTGGAAGCTTGAAGGAAGTTGTAATCGTAAAGATAAGGATCTACACTGCTCTCCTGTCACTTTAGAGTGGATGGATGAGAACCATGGATGGGGGATTGGAGAAATTGTTAGAATATATACTGAAAGTCTAGCTCTTTTCTGTATGAACATTTTATTTTGAAATAAGAATCACATGATCATTGTTTGCATTTTATATATTCATTATATATGTGTGCATATTGTCTAATATTCTACATTGTAGATAACATGGTGCTTGGTGTGACACAGAAGATCATGTTATCAGTACCTTGTAAAATATAAGTAGAGGCTCACAACCAAGATGGTTTTGGACAAACCATTGGCATGGTTGTAGTGTGGCTTGGTATTGTTTTATCTTGAACATAGAGTTACACTAGTACACTTAGGTGTATTGAGCAGGATCGACATAGAGGTGATTCAATTTAGTACTGACTACATAATTGAATCGGACCTCGGATATTATGTTGTACATGCTCTTAATCCCGATATAATAATGGGCACATGTACTTAGTATTTATTTCTTTAATTTACCAGTGGGTGAGATTTAGATGGATTAAATCAATATGCCCGGTAAGTTGGGAAATAATATTATTTACATGGTGTGCCGTTGATTATAGGAGGAACCGTGTCCTATATATTAGGTTGATGATGTCCCCTTGAGGAGCTCATAAGGTTCATCATGTAAACCCAGCTGGTTGACTTAGTCAACATGATGATAAGGTTGAGTGGTACTACTCGAGGAATTAGATGTTAATTAATTGATGGTCAGTAAATCAATTAATTGACGGACATTCGATATCTTAAACACGGGGAGATTAATGTACAAATAATATATGGAGCCCATATTGATTTATGGGGGTTGGTGAGGTAGTTCAATGATGATCCTCTAGTGGAATGGAACATCATTGATGGATCAAGTATGTGTGGTTCCGATCCATCGGGTGGCCAAGACCCAACTCCTCCTTATGGTCCCTATCGTAGCCTAATATAATCCTTATGAAGTCTAGATCCAAGAATGTAAAACAAAACCTAGAACCAACGGTTGGGATTAAATCCCTAAGATCCGATGGTTAGGATGAAACCCTAGAACCAACGGTTGGGATTAAATCCCTAAGATCCGATGGTTAGGATGAAACCCTAGAATCGACGGTTGAGATTAAACCCCTAGATCCGACGGTTGGGATAAAACCCTAGATCCGACGGTTGGGATGAAATCCTAGATCCGATGATTAGGATGAAATCCTAGATCCGACGGTTGAGATGAAACCCTAGATCCGACGGTTGGGATAAAACCCTAGATCCGACGGTGGAGGTTAAATCCCTAGATCCGACGGATGAGATTAAAGGAGGCTTAAGCCCTATTCTATAAATAGGTGCTTAGGGTTGGGCGGCAAGGATAAGATAAGAAGATTGGTTTTCGAACTAGGGTTAGGGTTTGGCTCATCTTCCATTGGGCGGCTACAAGCTTGGGCGGCAAGCTAGGGTTTGGCCGGTCATCCCTCTCTTCTCCTCCTTGGTTTTGGGCGGCACTCTTCCCTTTTCCTTGCTCCTTGGCTGGCGGTTCTCCATCCATTGGTGGCCGGCAATCATCTTCCTCCAATCTCTCCAAGGTGGTCGGCTGTTTCCATTCATTTGGTGGCCGATCATCAACTTGCTCCTTAGTCGGTTGCACCAAATTCCCTAATTTGGTGGTCGGTTCTAGATAGGAAAGGTATTTGTGATTGCTTCTCTTTGTTCGCAGCGGACAAGGTAGAGAAGTAAGTGATCAAGAAGGCTTCAACTCGTGGAGGATCTTCGTCCACACGTCGTCCACGAGAAGGATAGGACATACGATAGAAGATCGTAAGGTATAAAGTTGTTTTTAACTTTATTTACAGATCTGAATATGTTCTTTAATATTTTGATTATGCATGTGTATGAATGGATATATATTGTATAATCATGGACCCCGAAGACAAACACAAAAACCGGCGATCCATCCGTCGTCTTTTCCGCGGCTAACCAACTAGAAGAGTTGTGTTGCTTGAACAACTAGTTTGTTCAAGTGACCACTCAAGTTGTTAGCACGACGACGAATAGGTTGTGCCAAGGAAGCTCATCCCATCCCGATTAAGTCTTTCATTAGTGAAAATTTTAATCCGGGGACATGGGAGCCAATGAGCATCCTAGAAGCATCCACCTAACAGAAATAGGATGCATCTTCTTGAGGTTGGAGAATGGAGGATAGTGAAAAGTGCTTTTGTATTTATAGTGAAGAAATGGGAGGAAAAAGGAGGGAAACAACAACTTCTCCCACTTATTCTTAGGAAGTGGAATCAGATTGAATCAGTTTGTTAGGGTAAGAATAGGGGGTAAATAAGGGACCCATGCTCAGTTTAAATGTCAGCAATTATTGGTAATGGTTTGGGAAAAGTAAACAGGAGGTGTATAAATGTGATTAGATTCTATTATAAGGCATATATAAGTTACGGTGAAGTCTGAAAAATGGATATTAATAGCATAGATCAAGAAACAAACATGTATTACAGAGCTAGTTAATGTGGAACATCATATAAATAGGCACATACAATATACAAAAGTTCAGAAATAAACAAGACAGATTAATGATAAACATTCATAGCAAGTTGTTCGATACACATGATGCTTACAAGGGGACTAAATAGTCATTGCAAATAATGGGATAGTTGTTCATGGCAAAGGAACTCATTACAATTTCATGATTCTGAGTCGGTGTCTGACTCAGTATTAAAGGCCTTTGATGGGAAGTTAGCAAAAGCGGCCCCTATGTCTAAAAGGATCTCAGGTTTTTTGGAGGATAGGAGGCCTTTATCATTAGTTGCTAGCAGAGCTCCTTCGAAGCCTCTTTGAAAATATCTTCCATATTTGGTCATTGTTCTGGTTAAAAGTTTTGTTTCTTGAGATTCCCAACATTCGACCTCAATTTCTTGCAGATGGGTCAGTTCTTGTAGTGTTGAACAACTCGGTGAGTATGTTCATTGGCAACCTTTGATAATCTTTGAAAGTGTTGCATCAGTATGGAAAAATGGAAATGAAAATCTGCCATACTATGATCAGTTCTCTCTTTAAGTTCAGTGAAGGCATCAATGAGGTCTTCCAAAGGTTGAAAGCACTGGCCTGACTGTAAGTGCTAGTCCTTCTCTTTCTGTGCTAGTTTCTAAGCCTCTACTTGCGATGCTGCTGCTTGCTGTTCATAAAATTCTACTTGTTCTCAGAGCAACCTAATAGTGGTGTCCTTGCTAGAATTTTCTCCTTTGACCTTATGTAGATCTTGCCTATATTGAGCAGAGGTTTTTTCTTTCTCAAATAGTAATTGAGTTCTCTCGGCAGTCAGCACTTTTACTTGGAATTACAGGTCTTGTAGTTGTTGAAGTGCTTTTTCTTTCTCAGACCAGTCAGGAGATGCAGGAGGGCTAGTCTGTAACCCCTGTGAGGAAGTTGAAGGTGCAGTAGGGCTGGTTTGGAGACCCTTTGCAGCAATAAGATGGTACAAGGTATGATGGGAGGTTGAGGCATGTTTATTTGAGATGATGAAGGTCGGGACTGTTGAAATTGCTAGATCTGATATTCAGTAAACCATTGACTGAAATCATGGAGTTTGGATGTGCTCTGCAAAATAAACAAAGTATATATATATATATATATATAGAGTATGTTAGTAAAAGGGAAAAGCTTACCATACGGAGGCTCTAGTAGAGCTCTTGCAAAAATAAGGGAATGTGAGTATTGGTGAAGGAGGGGGTAGTTTGCAGTTGGATGGAATCTGAGATAGGGATTGAAATTTCGGAAGGAGTTGAGGCATGAGGTATAGTAGAGGAAAGAGGACTAGCGGGCGATGTGGGAAATTCTTGAGGAGTAGGAGGGTAGGTATAGGTATCTGATACAACTTATACTAGAAGGCAAAGAGGGGAGGATGTGGCAAATTCAGGAGCTATGGGGCTCGTGGGAGGTAAGGGTTGTTGATGTCTAGTAGGAAAGAGGGAGGCTAAAGGAAGATTGTTAGTAGAAGAAGTGGGAGAGGGAGATGAGGAGAGGTCAATAGGGGCATCTGAAGTATTAGGTGGAGGGGGTGGTGTGGTAGGAGGTAGTAAGTCTGGTGAAGGGAGTGAAGATGTGGGCTCTGCAAGGAGTAAAATATCAAAAGGGGGAAAGGGTTTTGAAGGGGTTTCGATGGAGGAAGAATAAGATCAGTGGCGACTAGAGTTAGGGTAGGCTGCCCGGGTTCTTCAAGTATGATAATGGGGCTTCGGGGAAGTTCGGAGGGGACCTATGATATAGATGTATAAATAATTTTTTGTGAAGAAGTTGCAAGAATGAGATCAATATAATTATGGTAAGCACTAGAGGAAGGGGGAGTAATTACTGATGAAGATGGTTCTTGGTTGGAGGTGGAGGTAGATGTTGCTTAATTCTTTTCCTTTTATTCTATTGCTTTTTTGCCAAGGTTCTGGTAATAGCAATGTGCACCATAGTAAGACAGTATCAATTTTTGCAGCATTTTAGAAATGCTGAAATGTTTGTTTTTTAGTAGAAGTTCGATGGAGGAGAAGTTGATATAGGATTTGATGGCTTTCAGTTCAGGGAGTGGGCGAAGAGTAGTCATCCAGGTCAAAGAGAATTGGAGGATGGGGTCTAAAGGGACAGAAATACAATTCCTTCTAGCCCTTGTGGGAAGTAGGCATGTCAGTAAGAAATTGATAATCTTAGCATGCCATGAAATAAAACACACCAGTGTCAACCATTTTGAGTAGCTGGTTAATGGAGAGGTCGTAGTATGCCAAGATATCGAAGAGAGGTTTTGGAATAGGAAGGCAGAGGCCTCCTTCAAGTTGGCTCGTGAATAGAGTGTTGGTGCCAGTCGTGGGTTGGTGAGATTATTGATGAGGGGTTGGGATGATGGCGGTGAAGCCTTCGGGGATGTATTTGGGCTCGTGGAGGAAGAAAGGGTGATTGAGAGTTAGTCGGCTAGGGGTTGTTTCGTACCAGGGAACAGTGGAAGAAGAGGAGGCCATTGTTATGTTTGAGAGCTGTCCTAAGGCAATCACCTTATGGCTGTACTATTTATTTGATAAATAAATATTCACTATTTGAGTGCACATGACATATGTGTTTGATTGGATCTTAAACTCATTTACTGAATGTCCACTATACGATTCATAACATAAGAGAACTTGTGATTAGATAACAACTAGTGAGTATTTCTACATGTGTAATTATGAATGTATTGAAATAATCCCTAGCCGATGAATTGATGAGATCGGACATCATCGATTCTGGGAGACTAGAATGGGTTATATTCCTTGGTTTATCCAAGCAGCTGCTCCTCACTGGTTGGAGACATTGAGATGTCGAGAGTTAAATGTGGATGCTAGTTATGGTAACTAGTTCATTGGAGTGACTTGCTGTAAGACTTCACATGGTTCTCTGCATATAAGATATGTCAATGAAGCTCTTACTGCAATTCGAGTGCGAGTTTCTTTCAACATGAGGTATTCAAGTCATTTTGGTAAAGAAGACTTATACTTTGACATTGTAGTCGATACATCTCTACGTGTTGGTGCAGTAGGCACCTAAGTCGAACCTGAGTTTTGATTATAGCAAATGATATAAAGTTAAGCTCATATTGTTATCTCACGAGCTAAATCGAGTGTGCAAAAAAGTGCTACCGCTGGAGCTGAAGGCTAGCGACACTGGAATGACTTCGGAGGGAGCCGAAGACCTCAGGTGGAGACCGGAAGCAAGGCTTCAAAGGTAAATATTGAGGTAAGCTCGAGTGAGTAAAGTGAAGTTAGGTCGTGTCCTTCGTATGGGGGCGTCCTTAGGCGACGATCCGACCAAGACTTCCCATGGAAGGTCTATGTCGAGATCGGACGGCAAGTGGCGGTCGAATTCACTTATATTTTGAGCTAACTCTTTATTGTAGTAAAAAATTTTGGCCATCGGTTCAATCGGCCAATCAACTGTTGGACATCAGTTCAACTGGCCAGTCAACTGCTGAGCCATCAGTTCAACCGACCAAGAAATCAGTTCAACCGTTGGTTGAGGATCAACTTCGAGATGAGTCAAAACTCATCCCTTTCTTCAAGGGTGAGGTGGCCATTGATGTAGGATCTTGATGTGCTTGAGGAGGGGACTTCTAGGGCTGTAAAAGAAGGTCCATTCCATCCCATTTTATCATCAAAAAGCACTCCAAAACCCTCCGCAACGCCGCGACTCTCCGACGACTCTACGACGACGAAGTGCTACTACTCTGATGATCTAAGCTTGAGTTTTCATTTATTTTTCATCGGTATAAGTTTAATTTAGCTCATCCCTTTCATATTACTCTTCTTGTCTCGGAGCTTTTTATCGTAACAAGGAGAGGGGGAGTGTCCCTCTACCTCGAGTCTTGGCTTTCTCTTGTACTCGCTTACTCCTACCTCCAACGAGGAGGAGTATTTTAGTGATTTTCCCTCCGTACATAGTCTAGGACCATTAGGGCCTTGGATTAGCAGCCGAAGACTATGAACCAAGTAAAAACAAAGCTTTGCCTTATTTATTTTCCGCTATGCACTCGTATTTTAATCGTACGAAAAGAAAAATTGTTTTGCGCTATTCACCCCCCCCCCCTCTAGCGCTCAAATCGATCCAATAATTGGTATCAAAGTCGGGGGTGCTAAGATTTGGTGAAACCACCAATCTAGCTTTTTATAGATTTTTTTTCTTTTTTATTTCTATTTATTTCGAATTTTTTCTCTCTTTCATTCGTTTAGTTTTTTTTTTCTCCCGCACTACTAATCCAAGACGTGAGTCTTGGGACATTTCGATCGTTTGTGTTGTTGTTAGGTTTTTTTGCTTCATTCTCTTGTTTTTTGTATCAATGGCCCATCTCGAGGGTTTTAGCACTGTCCGACCTCTGTTTTACAACTCAGATGACTTCCGTTATTGGAAGGGTCGGATGGAGTGCTTCCTTAAGACTCAAATCGAGATGTGGATCATAATCCAAACGGGATTCACACTTCCGACTAACGAAGTGGGTGAATCTTTGGATTATGACCAATGGACCAATGCTATAAAAAGACAAGTTGAAGCCGATGCCAAGGCGACTCAAATCCTCCAATGCAGCTTGTCCAAGGAGGAGCTTAATCGCGTCGACCCCTTCATCAGCACAAAGGATCTTTGGACAAAACTAGTGGAGCTACACGAAGGGACCGATGAAGCCAAGGTATGTAAGCGCGATCTCTTGTTCAATAAGTTATATAATATAAAAATGCAAGAACACGAGACAACGATGCAACTTCACGCTCGCGTTCAAGATATCGTCAACAACCTACATGCAATCGGACAAAGGGTCGAAAACCACGACCTTATTAGGTATGTACTAAACTCATTTCCTAGGACTACTTTGTGGGCATCCATGGTAGATGCCTACAAGGTCTCCAAGGATCTTTCAAAACATAGATTAGATAAGTTGTTTTCCGATTTCGAACTCCATGAACAGTCTAACTCGGAACCCAAGAAGGGTATAGCACTTTTTGTAGGTTCAAAGAAGAAAATCGTGAGCAAGCCACCCCCGAAGGAGGAAGAAGATGAATCTGATTTGGAGGTCGACCCGGAAATGGAGGCCGAACTAGTCAACCTAGTTCGGAGGATGGTCAAGGGCCGAAAGCAAACCGTCACTCGACCCAACGAAGGTAAGCCTAAAAGTTCTAATGTTAGGTGTTACGAATGCAACAAGTTTGGACATATCAAGTCCGAATGTCCGAAGCTCAAGAACAAAGCACCGAAACACAAAAAAACACTCAACGCTACGTGGGAAGAAGCATCCGAGAAAGAAGACGATGATCGCGTCTTCATGTCTAAACCGATTGAATCAAAGACAGAGTCAAAAACGGAACACAAATCTAAAACCGAAGACGAATTGGACTCCGAAGCTCTATTCAAGACAAGCCACGGATCCGCATTCGGTTCAAAAGATACACTCAAGGTAAGTCGATCCCTTATTAGTATGCTTTATAGTGCAATTAAATTCTTAACTAGGAAATTAGCTAAGTCCGAGTCCAAGGTTGAGACCTTGGTTGAGGAGGTTAAACTTCTCAAACACGAGGTCTCTCTAACCTCTTCGACTAGTCGAGTTCGAGAGGAGGACTCAACTCGGGTTGAAAAGCTCGATGTTGAGAACTCACTCTTGAAGAGTCAAGTCAAAGATCTTAGGAACATGTTGGAAAGGTTTACTTTGGGATCCAAAGGACTTGACCTCCTACTTGGATCGCAAAGGGCTATGTACAATAAGGTCGGACTAGGGTTTAGCTCAAATACGACCAACAAGTCGTATATGTCGATTGTAAGTCGACATAAAAAATGTGTCCAAGAATGGGCCCCTAAGACTGCTTTGATTTCAAACTTAGGATCGAACCAGTACTGGGTTCCCAAGGTCCAAATCCACTATGTGGAGAGACCGAACCGATTCAACGGTCCAGGGGGAGTCAGTACAAAACTTGTTTGTGCTTTAACTTAGAAATTGCATGCTTAGGTTCTTTATTTATTTTGATTTTTCTTTTTAGAATGGTTAGATAGGACTATAACTCGTCAATACTTGGTAACATAGTACCAGGACGCGGCGAGATGATAGTACGCTAGGAAAGCGGAGTCTTGTGTATTCGGGCTAGATAAGGTGTATCTAGTTCGGTGCACTTGACCGAGTGGAACTAGCTGAAGCTACCTCGCCGTATCCTAGACTAGTTAGACCAGGAAGTGGTCTTAGGTGAGTCAAGTCTCTATTTTCTTGAAAATGGCTTTGTCTAAGGAAGTGGTCATTTTTTCGATCAAAGAAGGCCTCTGTGCCTTGCCACGACCTAGAAGCCATGATCTTGAAAAGGTGACTTGATGAGCTTAAGGTCAAATCCGAGTCTAACGCAAGGTTGACAAGTGTTCAAATCATTAAATTTAAATCAAATAAAATTGGAAGTCATCTCACAAGAACATATAAGGTTAACATGCTTGATCATGTAGATATGGGTGAGATGATTTAGGTTTAATAATTTACAACCAACCTTTAATAATTCCAATATCCGATCCAACTACCTTGCGTGTAGGATCAATGAATGTTGGACAGTGGTTGCTCCCGACACATGACCGGGGATCAACTCAAGTTTTCGAAGCTTAAGTTCAAACAACAAGGATCAGTAGCCTTCGGAAACAACGACAAGCTTAAAATCATCGGATCAGGTGATAATGAGCTCAACTCTAACTTTATTATTCAAAATGTCTTATTGGTAGAAAATTTTCAATATAATTTACTTAGTGTAAGCTAATTGTGTGATAATAACTATAAGATCATATTTCTAGAAAATGAATGCATAATTAATACAAATGAAATTTCTAAAACAATTCTTAAGGGAACCAGAAATAACAATATTTATACTATTAATTTAACTAACTTCTCAACCAAGTGTCTTATGACACGACAAGAGGAATCTTGGTTGTGGAACCGATGACTCGGTCACTCGCACCCAAGACTCATCCACAAGATGAGTCAAAGTGACTTATTCAGAGGTTTGCCTAACCTCAACAACTTGGATAATAAAATATGTAATGCTTGGCAACAAGGTAAACAATCTAGGACACAACATCAACTAACTAATCAAGAACGAACCAAAAGTGTTCTTGAGCTCCTACACATGGATCTATTTGATTCACACGGAGCTAAGTCACTTAATGGGAGTCAATTCTGCTTAGTCATAATTGATGACTATTCTAGATTTACTTGGGTTAGGTTCATCAAACACAAAAGTGATACCTTAGATCAATTAATCAACCTATTTAAACTAATAGAAAATCAACAAAACCTTAAAATCAAAAGACTTATGAGTGATCATGGTGGTGAATTCGAGAACCACAGGTTTACAGAATTTTGTAACCTAAATGGATACCACCATGAGTTCTCATGCCCTAGAACTCCACAACAGAATGGCCTAGTAGAATGTAAAAATCGAATCCTACAAGAAGCCGCTAGGACAATGTTAAACGAGTATAACCTACCAGATAGGTTTTGGGCGGAAGCCGTTAGTACAGCGTGCTATGTCCAAAATAGGATCCTTATGGTAAAGAGGCACCTTAAGACCTCGTATGAGATTTATCATGATAAAATACCTAACATCAAGTACTTTAGGGTATTTGGGTGTAAGGTATATATCCTAAACACTAAGGATTACCTAGGGAAATTTACATCCAAAACCTCGACTGGAATCCTTCTAGGATACTCGACTACGAGTAGAGCTTATAGAGTATATAACCATGACACCCTTAGAGTCGAGGAGACTATCAATGTAGTGTTTGATGAAGGACACGAACCTACAAAACCCCCGGCAACCTCAATTAGCGAGCCGATTCATACTAGACTCAACTTCGATCCGGAGATCAAGTCTAGTATTAATCCTAACCTAAGTCAACCAAGTCATTCTATCGACCAAGTGGTAGATGACTCTAACCAAACTAGGACTCAAACGAGTCATCCTATCGACACAGTGATAGATGACTCTAACCCAAATCAAACTAGGACTCAAATGAATCATCCTATCGACCAAGTGATAGGTGATCCAAGCCTAGGAGTTCGAACTAGAGCCTCATAATGAAACCTTAGTCAAATCTCCTTGATTTCCAAAATTGAACCCAAAACTATTGACCAAGCTCTTCTTGATCCCGATTGGATTATTACAATGCAAGAAGAGCTAGCTCAGTTCACTAGGAACGAAGTATGGGAATTAGTACCACCACCTAAAGATAAAACAATCGTTGGAACAAGGTGGGTGTTTAGAAATAAACTTGATGATAAAGGTGAAGTAGTTAGAAATAAAGATAGATTAGTCGCCAAAGGTTTTAGTCAAGTCAAAGGATTAGATTACGACGAGACATATTCCCCAATAGCTAGATTAGAGTCCATTCGAATGTTATTAGCATATGCTGCACATCGAGGATTTACGTTGTTTCAAATGGATGTAAAGTCAGCATTCTTGAATGGATATATTAAGGAGGAGGTTTATGTTAGTCAACCCCCCAATTTCGAAAGTCTAGATAAACCCGACCATGTCCTTAGATTAAAGAAAACTCTCTATGGACTCAAACAAGCTCCTCGAGCTTGGTAGGAGAGGCTTTCGGTTTATATTAAGTCCAAAATATTTAACCAAGGTGTAGTTGACCCAACTCTTTTCGTAAAAACTATAGGTAAAGACATATTCATAGCCTAAATCTACGTAGATGATATCATCTTCGGAACCACCAACTCGATCCTACTAAACGAATTCATTTCACTTATGGAAAGTGAATTTGAAATGAACTTAGTAGGTGAGTTGAGTTTCTTCTTAGGTCTACAAATTAAACAAACTAAAAGATGGAATATACCTACACCAACGCAAATATACTAGGAAATTAATTAAACGCTTTGGGATGCAAGATGCTAAAATTATTAATACCCCAATGGCAATGAATGTAAATATAGAAGAAGATGTAACTGGAAATCCAATTGACTTAAAACACTATAGAAGCGTGATAGGGAGTCTCCTTTACTTAACTGCAAGCCGACCTGATATCTTATTTGCAGTAAGTATGTGTGCAAGGTTCCAAACCTATGTCAAGGAGTCTCACCTAACTCTAGTTAACCTATCCTTAGATATCTAAAGGGTACAGTTAATGTCGGTATTTGGTACCCTAGATCTACCGAGTTCGAACTAATCGACTACTCCGACTCGGACTATGCCAGTAGTAAGCTCGATAAAAAGAGTACGAGTGGTTGTTGTCAACTTCTCGGCTCAAGTCTAGTGAGTTGGTGCAGTAGGAAGCAACACTGTGTTGCCTTATCTACCACCGAAGCCGAATACATCACGATGGGTGAGTGTGTCACTCAGCTTCTTTGGATGAAGTACACTCTCCGAGATTTAAAGTTAGACTTTATGAACACTAAAATTCACGCAGATAACATTAGCTCAATTAACCTAACTAAGAATCCAATATGTCATTCTAGGACCAAACATATAGAGGTCAAACACCATTTTATTCGAGAACATGTGACCAACGGAGCCATACAACTCAAATACGTCGAATCGAAGTCCAACTTAGCAGACCTATTTAATAAACCCCTACCTGAAGCTGAATTCACTCTACTAAGACAAAAATTGGGCATGTGCGTAGTAGAATAAGAGGTTACAAATTATATCTTCTTATTACTATTTTTTTTACTTTACATGCTCATGGAACTAGCTTAGGACATACCTTAGATATCATGCACCTATAGATTTAAGGAGCCAATGCATCTCACAACACATAGGACTAATGTGTTTGTGTACTTAGCCACGTAGATGGGCATGAGATGTTAGGACCTTACTCCTGGTTTCAGATGTAGAGCTAGTGTATCGCCATGAACCACGAAGTATAATCATATATATTAACCAACTCTGACTAGGACTTGTTAATTCTTTATATCAATCAAGTCAAATAAGAGTTGAACATTATATAGATGAGCTTATTTTCACTATATTATTTTCAAAATAATATGGAACATGCTTGGACTTGAAAACTTAAACTTAATACCTATAGTTTCTTCTTTTTACCCACACTCTTTTTAGATATATGTGAAAGGGGAAAAAGGCCAAAGTTAAGGGATCATTTTTTTTTTTTTGATAACTTAACTTAAGACTTCATACTTATTCTCATGGACAAAAGTTAAGTAAATGTTTTCTTTTACTTAACTTTAATTTTTGCAAATTTATTTAAACTTAATTGTTTTAAAAGGGAGAAAGGGCCAACTTAAGTATTTTTTTTACTAAGGCCAACTTTAAGTAATTGTTAATTACTTAAAGTCTTCCTAAAATAGCAAACATCAAGGGGGAGGATTGAGATCTTCTTTCAAGACTCACCCTCGGTCAAGGGGGAGGTTTCGTTAAGGGAGAGACTTGGAAGAAAAACTCTAATACTCCTACTTAATCTTTATTATTTTTGATTCTCATGCATATTATTACTCTTCATGATATTATTTTCTTAACTTTGTATGTGGGTTTTTCATAGATCAAAAAGGGAGAGATTGTTGGTGCAGTAGGCACCTAAGTCGAACCTGAGTTTTGATTATAGCAAACAATACAAAGTTAAGCTCATATTGTTATCTCACGAGCTAAATCGAGTGTGCAGAAAAGTGCTAATGCTGGAGCTGAAGGCTAGCGACACTGGGAGGACTTTGGAGGGAGCCGAAGACCTCAGGTGGAGACCGGAAGCAAGGCTTCAAAGGTAAATGTTGAGGTAAGCTCGAGTGAGTAAAGTGAAGTGAGGTCGTATCCTTCGTATGGGGACATCCTTAGGCGACGATCCGACCAAGACTTCCCATGGAAGGTCTATGTCGAGATCGGACGACAAGTGGTCGTCGAATTCACTTATATTTCGAGCTAACTCTTTATTGTAGTCAAAAATTCTGGCCATCAGTTCAAACGGCAAGTCAACTACTAGACATCAGTTCAACCGACTAGTCAACTACTAAGCCATCAGTTCAACCGACTAAGAAATCAGTTCCACCGTTGGTCGAGGATCAGCTTCAAGATGAGTCAAAACTCATCCCTTTCTTCAAGGGTGAGGTGGCCATTGATGTAGAATCTTGATGCGCTTGAGGAGGGGACTTCTAGGACTATAAAAGAAGGTCCATTCCTCCCCATTTCATCATTAAAAATCTCTCCAAAAGCCTCCACAACACTACAACTCTCTGACGACTCTACGACGACGAAGTACTACTACTCCGACAATCTAAGCTTAAGTTTTCATTTTTTTTTCATCGGTATAAGTTTAATTTAGCTTGTCCCTTTCATATTACTCTTCTTGTCTCGGAGCTTTTTATCGTAACAAGGAGAGGGGGAGTGTCCCTCTACCTCGAGTCTTGGCTTTCTCTTGTACTCGCTTACTTCTACCTCCAACGAGGAGGAGTATTTTAGTGATTTACCCTCCGTAGATGGTCTAGGACCATTAGAGACTTGGATTAGCAGCCGAAGACTGTGAACCAAGTAAAAACAAAGCTTTGCCTTATTTATTTTCCGTTGTGCACTTGTGTGTTTAATCGTATGAAAAGAAAAATTGTTTTGCGCTATTCACCCCCCTCTAGCGCTCAAATTGATCCAACACTACGAAGGTGTGGGTATGGGATGATTGGGTATAAGTTGAAGGGTCTGAAGGTAATTGAATAGCCAACAAAGGATTTACCACTCCTTGCAAGGAGATGTATACCCTATGACCACTCGTCAGGATTGTTACTCAAAGTCTTTGGCCAAAGCATTGCATGTCAAGAGTATGGTACTCTTGGATACGCATTGCATGTCAAGAGTATGGTACTCTTGGATACATGTCGAAGTAATTAGAATCCACTGGACGAGGAAGTAATACTTGGGCTAGGTGTGACATAGTCAACTTAGTGGGGACTGACACATAGATCATGTCCTAAACCAAGTGGGTATAAGATGAGTGAAAGGAACGAGGCATGATTCACTATAGCTGCTAAAGGGTTCGAAAATGGTTCCGAGATCAACCATTGATTTTTTGGTTAATTGGGGATCGTGATGTACTACTAGGTGCCACTCATGATCATTCCATAATTAATGGTTAATTATAGATGGCCAACATAAACTGAGTACCTATTAAGTCACACACACTACGAATCCTTTGAAGAGACTTAAAATGAGTTTGAGAATTGGATTCTCAAGATCGAGAGAGATCAAGTTTGATTGGACCAAACACATGACAAATATAGAAATATTTGTCAAGTTGGGAACACGAAAGGAGAATATCTTAAGAAGATGGGTTGGGCCTTAAAAGGTTTAATTATAAACCAAACCCATTTGGTTTTAATTAAAAGGGCCTTCTTTTGGTTAAGGGCCCAATTAAGGTTTAATGGATGAGATTAAGCCTTAATGGTTATGAGCTTAGGGATATGATCCACTAGCCTATAACCCATTAGGATTAGTGCCTATATAAAGGGTTATAAAGGCTAAACCTAATGAATAGAAGTCCTTAAGGCCCTCTTCCTCAACCTAGCCGAACCTAAGAGAATTAGGGCTTGGTGTTCCGTCGACCATCAAGGAAACAAGGGTTGTTTCCATCTCTTTAGAAGTCAGCCACTCTAGGTTTTAGGGTTGTTATTGTTGCTTATTGAAGATTCAAAAATAGTGGCTAATTTCGACACGAATCGACAACCTTACCAAGATTGTTCAAGGACTCGTTTGTGTCGTAAAACGAATCTGCGATTGCTCTCCGATCACCCAACCTTCTTGTTTCATCTAGAAATGAAGAGAAGGTCAAACTCATAGCTTTGAGAAGTCATCCCTTCGAAGATTCGACGTGGATACGAGTAGAGATGAAGCTCCGTGAGTATCGTACGGTTGATGCCCTTCTGGCCCGCCATCATTCGAAAGGTATACCTATAGTAAAATTTATTTTATTCTTGTTGTATGTAAAATTTTATTTGGCCGATATGTCCGCACATGTTGTAATCCTGCATGCATGGGTGTAAGTGTTGTAATAATTTATGAAATTATTACGTTTTTCTTCCGCTGTGTTCGTTTGTGAAACGACAAAAGCACATCTATGCGTCGGTCGTAACCCAACAGCCATGAAGGGAGACTTGTTGTAGAGGGGTTAAAGGTGTCGGGGACGAAGGAAGCTAGTGTTTTTTGTATAAGTAAAGAGGAAGTTAACAATTGAGTGTTAAGTTAAGTAACGCTCTTTAAAGGAAAAGGTGAAAAAGTTAAGTAAAATGGTGGATGTAAGAAAAATGAAGTTAAGGGGGAATTGTTATATTTCTTCCTCAGCTATAATATTTTTTCTAAAATTTTTTCTTTGATAGGGATCAGTGATGTGTTTAAGGCTTTTACGCCTAATAAAAGAGACTAAGGTATAACAAATTTCCTCTTGTAGGGTTCTAGAGATAAAAACTTACTCAAGGCTCTTACGCCTACTCTAACAGCTTATGGGCTAGATAGCTACATTCTCCCACATGGACTATAACGTCAGTTGTATGGCAAGTAAAATGTTCTCAAAGCTCTCATGCCTCATATAACAACCTATGAGATACGTAATTACATTTCCCCCACGAGGACTAATATGGCAGGCAAATTGCTAACATTCAAGTTAAAGGCCCTGCGCCTAGTATGATAATTGAAGGCCCTACACCTATGATAGTTTAAAGTCTTGCATCTATTATGATAGTTTGTGGTTCTATGTTTGATGTGGTATAATCTATGTCGATAAAAACTTGTAAAACTTCACTCGACTTCACTCTTCAACTTCACTAAAGAGGGGGATCTTATGATGGGTGTGGGGTTTTTTAGCTGAAGGCAGGGAAGTTTTTTTTTTAGCAGCTGACATAGAGGAGTTTTTTATCAGCTAAGGCAGAGAAGTTTTTGTTTTATCAGCTAAGGCAGAAAAAATTTTGTTTGCAGGAAGGGCAGTGTCAATAGATACTTGTAAAACTTCACTCGACTTTGCTCTTCAGTTTTACTAAAGAGGGGAAACTTATGATGGGGTCAGAATTTTCAGTTAGATACTTAGCATGTTTCTCAGAAGGTATCAGGTGTGAGTTCCAACTAGTTAGTATGTTTTCTGAGCAGTATGTATAATTCCTGAGCTGAGTAGGGGTGAGCAGATTAGTGATGCTCAGAGCTAAGTATTGTGTTGACAGAATAGTATGTGCATTCCTCGATTGATGTATGTAATTCTCGAGTAGTATATGTAATTCCTGAGCTAGGTAAGGGTGAGCGGATTAGTGGTGCCCAGAGCTAAGTATTGTGTTGAAAGAATAGTATGTGCACTCCCCGATTGATATATGTAATTTCCGAGCAGTATGTGTAATTCCCGAGCTGAGTAGGGGTGAGCAAATTAGTGGTGCTCAAAGCTAAGTATTGTACTAATAGAATAGTATGTGCACTCCCCGATTGATGTATATAATTCCCGAGAAGTATGTGTAATTCTCGAGCTGAGTAGGGGTGAGCAGATTGGTTGTTCTCAGAGCTAAGTATTGTATTGATAGAGCAATATGTGTGTTGCCCGATTGATATACGTATATCTTGAGCAGTAACTACAAAAATACATCAAAATAGCGACGAAATTTGGCAACGAAAATAATTTGTTGCAAATTTGCAACAAAATTTGCGACGAATTGCAAATTTCATCGCAAATTAGTAATGAAATTTCCAACAAAAATATTTTGTTGTAAACTTATTTACATTTTCAACAAATTAAATTTCGTCTCAAATATCATCGTAGTTTTGCAACGAATTTGATTTTTCGTCTCAAATTTGCGATGAAAAATCAATTTCGTTGCAAATTTTTGCAACGAATTCATAATTTGTTGCAAAATTTTCGATAAATTTGGCGATGAAAAATTTTCATCGGACATTTTCAATTATTTGGCAAAAAAAAAATAATGGTGGGAATTAATAAATTTGCGACGAATTTTAATATTCGTCGCTAATTTGGCAACAAATTTAATTTTCGTCACCAATTTTATGATGAAAAATAAATTTTGTCATAGAATTTTGCGACGAAATTTAAATTCATTGCAAAATTTGTAACAATTTAATAATTCATTGGAAAATTTACGATAATTTAGCGACGAAAATTTTTTCGTTTGTATTTTTAATTGGCGATGAATACTCTATTCGTCGCTAAATCAGCAACGAATATTGCATCGAATTAGAAATCGTCGTCGATTTTCCCTGATTAACATCCGATCCCCTCTACTTTCCTCTCTCCTCACATGCTCTTCCCCACTGCTCAATCGGTACGCCTCTCCTCTCTTCCCCTCTTCTACCGTCAGAGCAGCAGTGTTGCTGCCGTGAGCTTGCACAATAGTAGAGTCTCGCTTCCGCAAGGTCGACCATAATCTCTCTCTCGCAACAGTTGCCATGAGGTGCCGCGAGCACATGTCGTAGGGGCACGACGACGCGGCAGGGGGGGTTCATCGCCACCCCTAGATCACGCACCTGGGTGGTTCATCGATGCCCCAGCTAGAGCTAGCATTTGTTCCATGCTCCGTCGTGCCCCAGTTGGGTGGTTCATCGCAACTAGAGGTTGGACAAAACATACAAAGGACAGTTAGTGGAGATCAAAGATATTATGATCAATTCAATCCATATCAGAGGATGATAGTTGATACAGTTGGTCATAATTTGAATACTGAATCGAACGCTATAAGTTCTAGTTATTCTCAAACATTTGAACACATGTACACTAGTTATTCATCGTTGTTGGAGGAGGTAGAAATAACTGATGTTCATGAAAATATATACAATGAACCATATCTCAAATTTCAAGAAGTGTTGAGAGCTGCAGATGAACTCGTATGGTTTGGTTGTGACAGTCACACTAAATTATCTATCACCGCAAGATTGTTGAATGTTAAAACTGAGCATAATGTGTCCAAAGATTGTTTTAATGATTTCGTTCAAGTTATTGGAGAAGTATTGTGTCGTGATCATATAATGCCCAACAATTTTTACAGTATGAAAAAGTTTGTGAAAGATTTAGGTCTTCCGGTGCAAAGAATTGATGTTTGCAGAGATGGTTGTATTCTATATTGGGGAGATAATGCAGATTTAGAGATTTGTAAATTCTATAATCAATGTAGGTACAAGAGTATCATGTGATTGAATCATAATAAGCAATGTAAATCATTCAAACAAATGTTCTATTTGCCTTTAACTCCTAGATTGCAAAGGGTTTATGCATCAAATGTCACTGTTGAACACATGATTTTGCATGCAAATCATGAAACAGAGGAGGGACTAATGTGTCATCCATCAGATGCAGAGGCATGGAAAATTTTTGATAGAACATATCCTGAGTTTGCGAATGAGACTCGAAACATCATGTTGGGTCTATATGCTGATGGATTTGCTCCATTTGGCAAATCAGGAAAAACTTATTCTTGCTGGCCAATTATCGTAACACTATATAATCTTCCACCCGGTATGTGTATGAAAATACTGTATATGTTTTTAACATTGATTGTGTCTGACCCTTATAATCCCAAGAAGTTAATAGATGTTTACATGCAACCACTGATTGCCGAGCTGAAACAACTTTGGGATGAGGGTGTTTCTACATATGATGTCTATACTAATCAGATGTTCACAATGAGAGCTTTGCTTCTTTGAATCGTAAATGATTTTTCTCCTTATGGTATATTATCGGGATGGAGTATCGGTGGGATTTTAGGATGTCCAATATGTATGGAGAGATCAAAGTCATTCAGATTGAAACATGGAAAGAAACTGAGTTATTTTGATTATCATAGATAATTTTTACCGCCAAATCATAAATTCAGAAGAAATAAAGAAAAAATCACTAAGAATAGAATTGAAAGAACATCTCCACTATTGAGATTCACCAGTCAATTCTTATGGTATAGAGTGCTTAACTTTCCGTCTGTTATTGAAGAACTAAATGTTACAACATATGACTAAGGAATTACGCATAAATGGACTAAATGGAGTATATTTTGGGATTTACTGTATTGGGAGAGTAATTTGATTCATCACAAACTTGATGTAATGTATATTGAGAAGAATATTTTTGATAATCTGATAAATACGATGATGGATATTCCTAGAAAAATAAAAGACAATCTGAATGCAAGAAAATATATGTGTCTCATATGTAAATGACCTGCCCTTGATGTTGATGAAAATAGTAGGGGACCAAAACCAAAAGCAGTTTATACATTGAATAAGGATCAGAGACGGATTATTTGTGAATGGTTGAAATCATTGAGATTTCCTGATGGTTATGTCTCTAATCTAGGCAAATGCATTGATTTGAAGGAATGCAAATTGATTGGTTTGAAAAGTCATGATTTTCATATATTCATGGAAAGACTAATTTCTATTGCTTTTAAGGAAATGTTACTGATGGTGTTAACTTCTTCGGCCTAACTGAGATCTCCCTCCCCATTCTTGGGGATTGCTAGATCTGATATCAAAGAAGGTTAGAAATGAGATGAAGAGAGATTTACTCTTGGAATCCCCTTGAATCTCGGAAGTGAAGTTAGATCTAACGCTTGCGAGAGAACGTGAGATATGGACCGGCTGCCCGACGTTGTCACTCCGACGCTCAAATCAGTAAGGGTATGAAGTAATGAAATGAAGAAGAAGAAGGAAAAAGATCTTAGAGGTACCGAATTGCAAAGAAAAAATCATCCCCTGCTTTGTCCTCCTCTGCCCCTTTTATAGATGGATCAATCGCCTCCTCTTGGAGATGAATTTACTTTAATGCCATTTGCCAAGCTATCCTTGTAACTACTTTTTCCGCCTCAATTCAAAATATCTCCTTATGTCCTCCTACCGCATATTAGTTTAAATAAAATACAAACATAAATGCAGTTATATTAAATTAACCAGCCTCAACTTCCCCCCACTACTTCCCCTCCTCTGGCATACCCCTATCCTCCTTATTTCGTCATATTAGAAAGAAACCCTGCCATTCCTAAGTGGCTCAAGAAATGAACATACTGCTCGGGAAATGATCATACTGCTCGGGACTTTATATATTCTGCTTTGCTAGTACTATACTTAATAATTACCCTACACTACCCTATTCACCCCTACCGTGCTCAGGAATTATACATATCACTCTGGAAATGCACATACTGCTCAAAAAATACACATACTGCTTGGGAAATACACATATTGCTCTGAAACTGAACATACTTTTCTGGAAATAAACATACCGCTCTGGAAATGACTTAACTTCTCAGGATTCTGTATAGACCGCTTCGTTGTTACTATACTTAATCACTACCCTACACTACCCTATTCACCCTTACCGTGCTTAGGAATCACACATACTGCTTTGGAAATGCACATACTACTTGAGAAATACACATACTGTTCTGAAACTGAACATACTGCTCTGGAAATGAACATACCGCTCTGGAATGACTTAATTGCTCGAGATTCTGTATATACTGCTTAACTATCATTATACTTAACCACTGCACTACACTACCCTATCACTCCTACCGTGCTCAAGAATCATACATACCGCTATGGAAAATACCCATACTGCTCTGAAACTGAACATACTACTCTGCCAATCCTGATGCTTAGTCACTGAACCCCTTTGCACCGTTCTTTCTTTCTAAGATTGGGGATCACATATACTGCTCGACAATCCTCTAAATTGCCTGGGAAACACATAAACAGCTCAGGAAACCTTCTATCTACTCTGAAAACCCTGACCCCTATTGGGTTTCCCCGACACCAACGTGGGTGTGTGTTCGAACATGTTTCGTAAACATGCACACAGCAGAAGCAAAAACAAGTAATAAACTAATTTATTACAATACACACACCACACGCATGCAGGATACAACAAGTGTAGACATAATCATCATTTCAAATTTTGCAATAAAGAAACTAATCTTGGTATACCTGACAAATTACATGAAGCGGAAATGACATCAACCTTAGCGACCCTCGTAAGTTTCACCTCTATCCGTATCCACACCGAGTATCATCGGGATAGCTTCAATAAGCTACAAGCCTCGTCTTCACACAAGATACTAGTCTCGTATCGAAGATGTTGTGATCCGAGAGATGATCACAATTAGAATCCAATTCGAATCCAAAACGAGTTTCGCAAACTCGCTTCTCGAAAGCGATTTTTGTCAACCGATTAACGATACCTTAACCTTCCACCTACGAGGATTGCCAGAGATTCAATCCTTGGCAAATAAGTCACTGTCGGAGTGTAAAACATTGATAAATGACCTCTCCACGAAGAGGACAGTAAGTTGTCCAAAACTAGATAGCTTGTTTTGGTGGAGGGGATGGCCAGTCAAAGACATGGTCGACTGCCCTTGATGGTCGATAGCCAAGGGAGGATTGCCGGAGGAGTTGCCAGCAGCTGGTGGATGGCCGGTGGCAAGGAAGAGGAGAAACTCCAATGAGCGGTGGCACAAGGAGCTTGGGCGGCTAATGAAGTGGGCGGCAACGACAACTCTCCTAGGGTTTCAAAAACCTAAGTCGATCGATCCGGGTTATCTCTCAACCCCATTATTTATGCAGAACGTATCTCTTATCCAATAAGATACCTTTTCTCAAGACCTCTTCTCTAAAACCTTTTCTCAAAGAGTTATTGGTACACAACCAAAACCCATTAACCCACTCTATTAACTTAAGTTAAAATAAATCAAACTGCGTTGGTCTATTTTAAGTTAAAACGAACCGAACCAACTTTGGTTCATTGGTTTAAAACAAACCAAACCAACACATACATACACTCTTCTCAGAAACCTTTTCTTTCACTTTATCAATAATACCATAAACACCTACATACACTCTTCTCAGAAACCAACACATCATTTGTTGTTCCACAATTGCCCCCACTAACCATCCTCTAATAGAAATGTTATACCCTTATCAAAAACTAAATTCTTTACCTAGCCCCCATTTCTACCCTAACAAACTTATGCCATGTAACTCTAGAATACCACTTCATCAAATTGAGCGAGAAAAGTTGTTATTTCCCTCCAATTCAGCTCTCCTTCCCTGGTATAAATATAGAAGCCCTCTTCTCTCCTTCAAACTGAAAAGAAACTCTTCAAACTCGACCAGTATCCTATACTTCCAAGAAAATGCAACCCATTACCTCAATTCCTTTCCCATGTTTTGTTTCTACATGCTCCAAAATGACAAGAGAACACTATCGATCCCTCTCCTCTCGCATACAACCTCCCTCAGGATATTATATCATTGCAGCTAACTCTACTGAACGCCCTCATCTTCCTCTCGGACGCACCAAGGCCTTCTTCTTGGAACAAATAGAGGTTGGTTTGTTTTTTCCTATCCACCCCTTCCTTTTTGAAATATCAGAATACTTTTCCATCCCCTTAAATCAATTAAGCCCCAACTCCTTTCAATTTATGCTAGGCTTTTATCTTATCACTTCCTTTTTATCAATTACTCCCTCAGCCTTCCTTTTCCATTGCTTTTTCCAAATAAAATAATCAGAAAAAGGAATATTCTATTTTCAAGCCCGGTCAGACTTTCAATTTCTTACCGGTATCCCTTCCTCTCACAAAGGCTGGAAGGAGCATTACTTCTTCGTGCACTCTACTCCTTTTCCTTTCCCCTCTACATGGTTAACTATCCTTCCTCTCCGGCCCTCCTTAGGCTCCTATCGAGATAATGAAGAATACCAAATGATGACCTTATTAGTTTCAGAGGAACAATTTGACTTAAGCGAGATATTAACCAAATCCACCATGTCACTGGTCAGAAATAGCTATCCCCTGTTAGAGGATCGTGGCCTGGCTAGAAGGGGGGTTGAATAGCCCGTGTACATTGATCGAAAACGTTCGCTTCTTAATCATCTACAAGATTGTTAGTTCAGTGGAAATACTAAAACCAAAGACAATTAAATTAAACAAAGATAAAAAAAAAAGCAAATGCAAATGCAAGTATGTAACGTGGTTCATGGCCCTTGCCGCTAATCCACAGATGATTCGTATAGCGAATCACTCCCTCAAACCAATCACTAAACTATTCCTTTGCTCAATCAAGGTGAAGAAGAAACCTTCTTATAAAATTCTCCCTCTTACAATATGATTTAGATGAGAACAAGGAAGAGGAGGTTTGGGACATTTAGGGCACTTGGGGAGCACTTAAGAATGAAGCATTAGCATCTCCAAGGCCCTCACCCCTTCTCTTTATAGAGAGAAGAGATTTCTTCCCATTGGGCAGGCAGCAGTCGACTGATGCATGCCATGAGTCAACTGCTCCTCTAACGGCTGACTTACAATGACTTCTGACTTGTCGTCGCATCGCCTACTATAGATGGCGATCGGCATGCTACTATGAGCGATCATTCGCCTCGATCAATTGGCACCGACCTATGAGCGATTCTATGCCCGTGACCACCTTCAGCAGTCAATTGCTATTCCTTGGCAGTCGACTGATGGTGCAGCAGTCGACTACCATACCTTGGCAGTCGACTGCTGGGCTAGAAACTGTAACGCCCATAAAATTCTAAAACTGATCAAAGTAATTATATGAATTTTAATGTCCATAAAAGGTTTAAAATAAAATAAAATAAAAAGTATGGTTCATTATAGCTAGGATTTGAATCATGAACCTCCTAATAGGGAGGTAGCCTTGCTACCGTGCTAGGCCATAGGATGATTCTTGGCTAGAATAGATAAGGAATATACAAAGAAGATAAATGAGAAGATGAGAGGGTGAAGAGTTGTTTCATCTCCCCATGAGGAGATGAAAAGTTTTCCTCATCTCTCTAGCCATTAATGTGGAGTTTAAAGGGAGAAGGAAAGCAAAAACCACTTCACATTTCTTCATTCTCCTTCTTCCTCATCCTTGGCTGAAATTCCTCATTCTACTTCCTCCCTTTTTCATCCCAAGCTCTAGGGCTTCTTGTGTAGGGATTCTCAAGAGGGGTTTTCCAAGAGGAGTTCCTCACAAGTCTTAGTATTGCTAGAAGATCCAACTCCACTGAAATTTTTCCTCCTCCTTCCTTCTTCACCAAGACCCTAATGCCCTTGTTTTGGTGTTCTCAAGGGGGTTTCAAGGGGATACAAAGGATTAGTATATGCTAGAGGACCACTCCTAAGGCTAAGGAACAAGGGAAGGTCTTCATCTCACAAAACCCTAGCGGTATACTAATACGATAGCGAGAGGATGTAAGTATCTCTCACCTGCAGTATAAGTAGTTCTTCGATTATTTTATATAACTTCTTTTCCTATGTTTTGATAGATTATATGTTTGGATCAGATGATATATGTGTGTGTTCAAATTTATAGTCGAGGTATAGGTCTTTTTAAGCAAGATCTAAGATCACCAAGATGTTATTTCTCACCTATAGCATAAGTAACTCTTTGATTTGTCCATCTAGGTTCTATTATCATGTTTTATTCAGATTTATATGTTCTGCCCAGATTATGTTTGTTTGGATTTTTAGGTATTTTATGTATATTTCATTGGAAGCAAGAGGTAAAGATCGCAAAGATGCTTCCCCTACGAGTTTTGGGGACAAAGAGCATGATCGAATGTCTTGTAAGGCTTCCTATATGGGTTTTTGAGTATGATCATATAAAATACTTGTTAAATGACAAAAATATGTTTTTATCAGATTATATTGGTGTGTTTAGACTTATAGGTAAGGTATATTTTGTTTTAAGAAAGACATAAGATCACTAGGATGCTATCTCTCACCTATAGCATAAGTAACTCTTTGATTTGCACATCTAGCTTCTAGTATCATGTTTTTATTCAGATTTATAGGTTCTATCCAGATTGTGTTTGTTTGGATTTTTAGGTATTTTTGGTATATTTATTGTGGGGCAAGATGTAAAGATTGTAAAGATGCTTCCCCTATGAGTTTTGGGGACAAAGAGCATGATTAAATGTCTTGAAATGCTTCCTATATGAGTTTTGGGAGTATGAGCATGTTACATGTTGGTTAAATGACAAAATCAGTAGGTCATATATATTTATAGGTATATTTCATGTTGAATCAAGACATAAGATCGCAAAGATGCTTCCCCTATAAGTTTTGGGGACAAAGAGCATGATCAAATGTCTTGAAAGGCTTCCTATATGAGTTTTTGGAGTATGATCTGTTGGTGTAGGGGCACTAGATAATCGAACCTATGTTATGATTATGGCAAAGATACAAAGTTAAGTTTACATCGTTATCTCACGAGCTAAATCGAGTGTGCAGAAAAGTACTAAAGTTAGAGTTGAAGGCTAGCGACACCCGAAGGAAGCCGCGGTGGTCGGGCGACACTCGAGTGACTTCGGAGGGAGCCGAAGGAATCGAGTGGAAGGCCGGAAGCGAAAGCGACACAGTAAGAATCGAGGTAAGCTCGTGTGAGTGAGAGATGGTATGGTCGTGTCCTCTATACGGGGATGACCGTAGGCGGCGATCCGACTAAGACTTCTTGTGGAAGGTCTAGGTCGAGATCAGACGGTTAGAAACCATCGTATTTATCATTTTCTGGGTCACCTCTCACTGCAGGGAAGTGGCCAGGCTGGCATTCAACTGTTGGACATTGGGCAGTCGACTGATGCTCATCAGTCGACTGATGGGAGGCATCAGTCGACTGATGGCGACGAATCAGCCCTTGCGCTAGGTCAAAACGGATAAGGTTTAACGCGGCTACTTCGCAATAAAATTTATACAACTTCGTGATCTGTTTCGAAATATGAGGAGACAAATTCAGAGGCCAAAATCTATAAAAGGAGGAGAGGATTCCAACTCCAAAGATTATCAAGTTTATTCTCAAGTGCTCCTACAACGCCAACGCTCTAACGTCGTCATAACGTCGACGCGATGACAAGTTCAAATCTCCTTCGTCAGCAGCAGTAGCAAGTAATTGTTTTTATTGTATTCTTTGTTTTAATCGTAATAAGGTGAGGTAGGCTTGTTGCCTAATCCTCGTACTTCTAGTTTTGTGATCGTTGTCTCCTACCTCCAACGAGGAGGAGACGTTATAGTATTTTTCCCTCCGTACACGGTCTAGGAGCGTTAGGGCCTTGGAGTAGCAACCGTTGGGTTGTGAACCAAGTAAAAATAAATGTGTCTCTTTATTTTCCGCTGCTCTTACTTCGTGTATCGAACGAACGAAAAAGAAAATATTTACGCTCGCTATTCACCCCCCCTCTAGCGACACTTCTCGATCCAACAATTGGTATCAGAGCGGGAGCGCTAAGATTTAGTGAAACCATCGATCTAGCACGTTTTGGTTTTCTGTTCGTATTTTTCGATTCGTATTTTTTTTAAGTCTTTTTCCTCCCGCACTACTAATCCAAGACGAAGTCTTGGTACGTTTCTTTTGGTTGTGTGCTTGCAAGTATTCTCTCTTGGAGTAGCCGACGGTAAAACAGCCATAACTTTTCGTACAAGTCGACTCACATAACGATCTACCTACCAAATCGAAGGTCTCTGAGAGATATACATTTCTTATGAGGGTTTACCCTCTTAACAAGCTATTTCCAGCTCCAAAATCCAACGTCTAGTACCCTTTCGGGGACATCGAAGGTCGTAAGTTGTTAGTTTTTGTTAGTTTCTTATTTTTCTCAATTAATTCTGTTTATTTCCTATTTATTTCCCGCATTACTAATCCAATACCAAGTCTTGGAATACGCTTTGGTTTTTATTCGTATTTTGCAAGATACTTAATGGCTCACATTGAGGGGTATAGTACCACCTGACCTCCATTCTTTAACGGAGATGAATTCCGTTATTGGAAAGGTCGGATGGAGTGTTTCTTGAAAACACAAGTCGAGACTTGTGTTAGGGAAATCTCTTGCCATGATAAGGTTTTGATGTGTGTGGCAAAGGGTTTAAGTTAGGTTGATATGTTGGTTTGATATGTGTGTTGGAGTCATGCAGGGCTTAGTAATTCGCACATGGAGTCGTGGCGAGTTTCACAACTCATGACTTCGTCCTTGAGTCAGTGAAGGATGACTTTGCGGAAGCCGTGTGCTTGGAGCATCCGAGGGACCGCCGGACGAGGAGCTTGGAGTGAAGCCGGAGGAAGTAGACTTCGAGGCAAGAGACGCGAAGGAGCATTGCAGAGCCATGCGCCTGATGCTGCCGAGGGACGTGGCCGCGAACGAAGAGAACTTCAAAGGTGAGGGACTCCGAGAGATGAGAATGAGCGAATGTAACCTGGGAAGGGGTAGCTCTTAGGTGAAACTTGGCCATTTGGCTAAGTGTCGGATGGGATTTCGACACGATCATTGCCATTTCATGGCGATCATTGCTCAATCGACGTGGTTCGATTGGTATTCGACTGAGTGTTTTGAGGCTAGCGATCATTTGCCATATGTGGGCGATCGCCAAGACCTCGATCGGTCATTCGAAGCGGCGATCGATCGGAGTCGAAGGGTTTAGCCACAAAACCGCTCGTAGCCGGCCGACGATCGACTATAGAGCGTGATCGTGATGAGGTCCATCAGTCGACTGCCAAGTGTTCCATTGGACTACAACGGTCGGGATCCGACGTGTTTGGAGATCGTTGTAGTGGCGGCAATCGACTTCCAAGGGCAGCAGTCGACTGGTGGTGGTCAACGGGAAGAAAAGCCTCCTCTCTATAAAAAGAGAGGGTGTGGAGCTTTTGGGGGCTAATGCTCTTACTCAAAATGACCATCCAAGTGCCCCACAAGCTCTAAACTCTTCTTACTTGTTTTTACTCCATTCTTATTGTAAGAAGAGTGATCTTGATTGTAAAGGTTACCTCCACCTAGCTTGGTGCAAAGGAGAGACCATTAGTGGATTGGTTTTGGCAGAGTGATTCACCGAGGACGAATCGGGGACCGTGGATTAGCGGCGTAGCTGTGAACCACGTTACACCATCTTGTTAGCGTTTGATTTCTTGTATTTCTATTTGCTTGTCTTTCTTTATTGTTTCCGTTGCGCTAATATCTTTGTAGACGAGCAAATATCGACATCCAACGTTCGAGGGCTATTCACCCCCCTCTAGCTGGCCGTTTCGATCCCCTACAAGTGGTATCAGAGCCAAGGAAAGCTTGTCGAGGACTAACCGCCACAACAAGCAACATTCAAAATGGCTGGCTCCAACATCCACCCACCAAAGTTCGACGGCGAATTCTCTTGGTGGAAGAAGCGAATGGAGGTATTCTTCGAAACCGACTTTGAAATCCTTTTAATAATGGAAAACGGTTTCGAGTTGCCTAGGAACGAAGATGGGGAGCCATTGGAAAAATCGAGATGGAGCAAAAGACAAAGAGAGGAGTATTTGGCAAATTCAAAGGCCAAGCACCACCTCTACAATGTGCTCCCTCAACAAGAAGTAAATAGGATAGGGGAGTGTTCTAGTGCAAAGGAGATGTGGGAGAAGCTAGTGGAGCTTCATGAAGGCACCTCAGAAGCCAAACTTACAAGGAGAGACCTTCTCCACTCCCAACTATCCAACATAAAATTAGAAAAGGGAGAAAAGGTAACTTCTTTGCATTCTAGATTTAAAGAAATTTTAATTGGACTAACAAGTGTAGGAGAAAAGCTCTCCAACCGGGATATGGTAATGAAGGCCATAGATGCCTTTCCCCTGTCCTCAAGATGGAGCTCCATGGTGGATTCGTTTTACATCTCCAAGAACTTGGAAGTAAGTAACTTGGAGGAGTTTTTCTCAACAATAGAGCTCCACGAAATGAGGCTTGAAGGAATACAAGAAGAGCCAAAAATCCAACCTTCAAGAGGAGTAGCTTTGATGGCAAACAAGGGGAAGAAGAAGATAGAGATCCCCTCCTCCTCCGATGATGAAGCATCCTCCTCCTCCTCCATGGATAGCACAGAAGAAGCGTATATGGTAAGGAGGGTAAGGCGTGCTTTAAAGGGTTTTCATTTTAATAAATCTAATGATAGGAATAGAAGACCAAGGGGGAAAATCATTTGCTACAATTGCCAAGGAGAGGGACACATAAGGGATAATTGTCCCCTCTTGAACAAAAGCAAGGAGGAGAAGAGAAAGAAAGAAGAAAAGAAAAAGAAAAAGGGGAGCAAGAAGAAAAAGGAAGAGGAGAAGAAAGCAAAGGAAAAGGGAAAGGCCAAAGCATTCAAGGCCAAGACATGGGATGACCCTTCTTCGTCTTCCTCATCCGATGAAGAAGAGCATGTCTACTCCAACCTTGCATTGATGGCTTTCGATGACATGGATTGCTCCTCCACTGAAAATAAAGAATCAAGCTCAAGTGGAGAGAGCTCAAGTGAAGGGGGAGCCTCTACATCCTCCTCATCCGAAGAAGAAGAAGAGGACATGGAAACTATGGTAACAAATTTAACTCCTAAGAAAATAGTTTCCATGGTTTCTAGCTTAACTAGGGATTTTTTAGAGCTAAGAAGAAGAACAAAAGCATGCTAGATCAAATTAAGGACTTAGAAAATAAGTTAGAAAAAGCATGCTTAAATGTAAATGAAAATATTTCTTCTTGCCATGATGATGCATGCTCACATGAATATATGCCATTTAATGTTAGTGATGCATGCATGGATGAAAATAGGGCTCTAAGGGAAAAGGTAGATTACTTGACAAAAGCCCTAGAAAAATTCACTATTGGCTCAAATATATTGAACATGATTATAGGGAGCCAAAGAGCCAGCTTCAATAAGAAAGGCCTAGGATACAAAGAAAAGAAAAATGAAAAGGCCTACAAATGCCTAATTGCTAGGGGACAAGATAAGAAGAAAGTAATAGCTAGGAAATGGATCCCCAAGGAGTATCTAGTGAACCCCATAGGCAAGAACTTATTTTGGGTTCCAAAATCTATCCTTAAGGGTTATGATAACCCTAGGGTAGTCAACCATACGCAATTGACCTATATCATATTTTGGTTGACTTAGGATAGCGGGACAACAATTTTAAATAGTGTTAGGTGATGATAACGTGCCTATAAATATTTAATAATGCTTAAATCATGATAATTAATGAAATTGCTATGAATATTTGCAATCATGATTTATGATTTTGAAATTTGGCACGTCATCATGAGAAATAGGGTTTAAATCATGCCTTAGGTGATATTTGCTTATTATCATGATATAATACCTAATGCATGATAACAATTCAATGAATTCATGTGTTTCATGATCATAATGTAGAATTCATTCATATATGTCATTATGATCATGTGGATTGTTAGGGTGATACTTAACCTTGATAGAATTGCATGAATATAATGGTTAAGTATATACAAATACCTCTAGGATACATCTCACACTCACTATAGGCTACCATGATTGAAAACTTAGCATGAGTGAGATGTTAGGATGATACAAATGTCCACTAATGCCTGTTAGGACCTTTGTAACGCTAGAGGGGGGGTGATTAGCGTCAATGGTATTCAATCGCGGTTGTGTCTACAAATTCGTTAGCGCAGCGGAATATAGATAATACAATAACAATAATGAAAACACAACACGCTAACACGAGTATATAACGTGGTTCGGAACCGCACGGTTCCTACTCCACGGATCGGGCTCAAATGAGCCCTAGCGATGTCAATCACACACCACTATCAAATAACTCCTTCTCGGAACAATCCGGAGGTGGAGAAACCTCGTACAATATGATTACAACAATAATCAAATGAATACAAGCAATATAGTGAAATACAAAGCAATACAAGTAAAGGAAACACTTTACAAATGCTCTTTGAATGCTTGATCACTTGGTTGATCGAGTAGCACTTGGAGACCTGAATTGCAGCAGCAACTCGCCCCAAAACGCCTCAAAGAACCATGCCTTTTTCTTCCACCACGAGCTCCATATATAGCTTCAACTGTCTTTGGAAAAAGTCAATCGATCGGTGATCGAGACCATCGGTCGGCCGATCGATGCCATCGTTGTCGTGAGACAACGGCTAGTTCCACGTTGGATAAGTCCAGCGGAACTACCATCGATCGACCGAGACCATCGATCGACCGATGGAGTCCTCACTCGACCGATCAGTCTCGACTCCGATGCGTGGCCGAATTCTCGAGCACCCGGTCGTGATCGCGACGATCGGTCGACTTCTCGAGCCATCATCGGTCGCGCCAACCTATGGCGATCACAGGCATAACCCGATCAAACCCTAGTTGACTTGGTCGGTCCGCCACATGACACCAGTCGACTGGCACACCTCAAACATGAGGTTTTAACTCAAGTATGGTTCCCCCATACTTGCTAGACCACCCTTAGCCTAGACCTAAGCCTTCTAGTCACTTCCATCAGCCTCACGCCTCTCGGATCCCTCCAAGTCATCCATGACTTGTTCATCCATCGCGCTAGCCTTCGCTTCATCGGCTATGTCATGCTAACGGTGTCTACACCAAGGCACATTGGACTTACGCTTACGCCGCCAAGACTTGGACTTTACGCGCCAACCATTGGACTTATGCTGCCAAGACTACCGCTTGGACTTTACGCCGCCAATATCAATCCCCTTGGACTTCAAATGCCAACCCATGTTGGACTTTCCATGCCAAGACCATGCTTGGACTTCTCAAATGCCAAGACCATGCTTGGACTTTCCCTTGCCAACCCATGTTGGACTTTACATTGCCAAGACCCATGCTTGGACTTTTCCCAATGCCAAGTGTCCCCCTTGGACTTTCCATGCCAAGGACTCAAGACTTGGACTTTACCAAATGACAATTACATTGTCATATGTGTTTGTCGAAACATCAAAACACATCAAAACATCACTCGAGCCAAACTCGAGTCTGGTCATCGTGACACTGGGCCGATTGCACCAACAATCTCCCCTTTGATGTTTGACAAAACCAAACAAATAATTGAGTTAGAATACTAACTCAAATCCTTTACCAATTATCCCAAATGTTCTCCCCAAACATTTCTCCCCTTTTTGACTAACATCAAAAGGTTTTCTCTCAAGGAGGTCAATGTCTCATGTCCCAATGAGATCTTACAATCTCCCCTTGGTTCAAAATACCTAGGATGCCTACCATCTTCCTAGTGATAAGTCACATATCACTCAAGAGAGGCAATCCTAATCACTCTCCCAATTTCCAAATTGGGTTTCTAAAAATCCATCAATTTCCCAAATTGATAACATTCCCATAACTTCTCCTTTTCAAGGAGAAAAACACATCCATCATCCCAAGGTGGATACCTCCCCCTAAAGGCTTGCTCCCCCTTGACCATTGCACCAACAATGTCCTTGGGGAGTCCCTAAGCCAATAGGAACTCTAAATCATCAAAATTAAGGTTGAAAATTCAACATTGAACTTTCCACCACCTCAATTTGATACTTTGACCTAACACCTCTCCAAATCCATATCCCAGGACTTTTCACCCTTCATAATGCTTCCCAAGGCATATCCTAGGGTTCGGAGTGGTTAGGGACCTTTATCAGAATTCGGGTTAAACAAACCTTGTCAACCAAAATCAGCCTTGGCAATCGACTACTGTCGGATAGCGATCGACTCATACCCATCATCGATCGCCACCCAAGGCTGATCGATAACCAAAATCCGATTTTGATTATCGAAATGAATTTCAAAAATCATAAATAATTATACGCTTATCGAAAAATCACGACATTTGATACGTATAATACTTATGACCAATACAATGGGTGAAAAATGTTTGAAAATTATTTTACCCATTAAATAGTGACATTGGTACAAAGTTCAAGAACATTGAAATTTACAATGTTTTGGCCCTACTTTGTATCAACTTCATCAATGGTGGTTGCTATCAAAAGATAGACTTCACCAAGGTTTTTCAAAATGATTTTAAAATGTTTTCAAAACCTTATTTTGGATCATATTCCTTGGGCTCTATGCACATGACTTGTACACAAGCTTTCCCAATGATCCACAAATAAAAATAAGATGAGTTTTGGTTCAACTAGATGCAAAAACTATGCACCTTGAACTCAACTCATATCCTAGCATCTCACATGTATCTAAGGTGTATAAATACACATACATGTCAATTGGATGTGAGATGTGGGTTTTGCTCACCCTAAACTAGGGTTTCATGCATTTTTCTAGGCAACCCTACTTGATTCCCTTATAAATGGGACTTCAAGTCATGCCATTGTCCTTAAATCAATTTTAATCAAATTATCCTAAATGCATGAATGATTATGGCATTTGAAATAATATAAATAGACATATGCTCATAATCATGATGTCATGGCATAAGATAAAATCTAAAACACATGACATTTATCTAACCCTAAGCATACACATGACATATAAATGATAGAAGTAAGCATGATGTCATGGCATGTTATATGGCAAACAAAGCATGGCATATAAAATATATAGGTATAGCAATACCTAAATTTTAATATTAATTGTCATTTTTTGGGATTAAGTTCATTTTGCCATATTACTATTTTTCTCCCAAGTGTGCCAAAACCCAAAATGGCACACTAACCTCTAAACCTAAATTGTGCCAATTTGATCATTTTATCAAACTTCATAATTAATATTGGCACATCCTAAAATCTTTTAGGATTATGATTCAATTGTATTTCCAAGGTCACCTCATCCTTGAAAATGACCTAAAGTGCCACCTTAACCATGGTTAGGTTAACTACCCTTCCATTTAAAGTTGGCACACCCTAACCCATCTAGCGTGAATCAATCACGCTCTTAGGAACCCAAAACCTATTTGAGCTCCTAGGGTTAATTAGGTATTCCTTAGGGATAACCTCCCTAGGTACCTTCCTAATGACCCTCCTAGGCTTGGTAGCCTTGGTCATTTGGGTCTTACCTAGGTTGACTTTAGGGGTAACTCCCCTTGCAACCTTCTTAGTGGCCACCCTAGGTTTCCTAGAAACCCTAGCCACTAGGCACACACCATGGTCAACTCTAGAGATGACTTCCCTATTGACCTTGGTCTTCCTAGACCTAGTTAGTGTTCCATAGTCAAATGGAACACTATGGTAAGCCACCTTAGGCTTAGGTTTGTGACCCAAACCTTTCTTGCCCTTGGTTGACTTTTGACTCTTAGGTCCTAGATGTTGACTTTGACTTCTTGACCTAAAAGTTTGACAATTAGACCCTTGAAATTGATTTTGTATCTTGTTTAGGTCTTTTCCAATTTCTCAAGCCTTGACCTCAAGGCTTGGTTCTCTAATTCTAATTGCCCAATTTTAGAATTTTGATTTAAATCTTGGGCATTGGACTTCTTAGGCATATGCCTAGTCCATTTAGGGTTAATACCTAGATGTTCTTGTATTTTCTTAATAGATTCCCTAGGTATTGTTTTTCTAAGGACATTAGTCCCAAATTTCTCCTTATTATTAAGGTGTACCTTCTTAGCTCCTAAACAAATATGTTTGTTATTTCTAGCATGCTCTTTATGATAAATAGCAAGAGAATTAAAAGCATGCTTTTGCCTAGAAATTGAAGGTGCATTAACAAATTTTACCTTAGGGTTTGCCTTAGAGGCTCCCCCTACACGTGTTGCTCCTTCTTGCCCTTTCTTCTTTCCCCTTGGGCATTGACTCCGGAAATGTCCCGGTTGTCGACACTTGAAGCACACCACGTGCTCCTTGCTCTTTTGACTTGGAGAATCGGCGTCCGTTGACTTTTGTTGACTTTTAGGCGCCGGAGGAGCTTTCTTGATCCTCTTTGGGCATTTGCTCTTGTAATGCCCATACTCCCTACACTCAAAGCACATAATATGTTTTTTATTTAAAACTAAATTGCTTGAGTTACCTAGTTCGATGGTGGAGACCGGAATTGGACTTTGGGCTTCTTCATCTTGGCCAGATGTCGAAGCTTCTTCTTGAGGTTGCTCCGGTGTAGAAGATGGTCTCTCCTCTTCTTCTATTTCCTCTTCCGATCCGGAAGTTGACTCCTCACTTCCTCCCGATTCCTCACTTTCACTTGAGGATGAGCTCTCTTCTTCGGTCTCCTCCTCTTCCGAATCTTCTTGGACCGATTCGGGATTTTCGTGGAACTTGATCAACTTGTTCCACAATTCCTTGGCATCCCTATAGCTTCCTAATCTAGACAAAATATCGTTAGGTATCAAATCAATTAGCATTTTTGTTACCTTAACTTGTTTGTCTTGAATTTTTCCCTCTCTTCATCTTGAGGATTTCGCGTTTCTCCTCTCGGGCATCAAAACCTATAGTCACGGCAAACCAATTTTCTATATTTGTCATTAGAAAATATTGCATTCTACCTTTCAATACGAAATGTTCGCGGTTGAAGGAAGGTGGGATGTTGACGTCGTCACCCAATTTTTCTTGAAATTCCATATTCTTCCCTCTAGCTTCTTCAACTCTCGGCGGTAAGTCCGTAGAAGAGCCACGGGCTCTGATACCACTTGTTATGACCTTTGTAGCGCTAGAGGGGGTGAATTAGCGTCAATGGTATTCAATCGCGGTTGTGTCTACAAATTCGTTAGCGCGCGGAATATAGATAATACAATAATGAAAACACAACACGCTAACACGAGTATATAGCGTGGTTCGGAACCGCGGTTCCTACTCCTGGATCGGGCTCAAATGAGCCCTAGCGATGCCAATCACACACCACTATCAAGTAACTCCTTCTCGGAACAATCCGGAGGTGGAGAAACCTCGTACAATATGATTACAACAATAATCAAATGAATACAAGCAATATAGTGAAATACAAAGCAATACAAGTAAAGGAAACACTTTACAAATGCTCTTTGAATGCTTGATGGTTGATCGAGTAGCACTTGAGACCACTGAATTGCAGCGACAAAATCGCCTGAAATCACCTCAAAGAACCATGCCTTTTCTTCCACCACGAGCTCCATATAGCTTCAACTTTGTCTTTGGAAAAAGTCGATCGGTCGGTCATCGGTCGTGATGCCCTTTGTTGTCGTGAGACAGCGGCTAGTTCCACGTTGGATAAGTCCAGCGGAACTACCATCGTCGTGATTGTGACCATCCGATCGATGATGGAGTCCTCACTCGCTCGACGATCGAGTCTCGACTCCGATCTCGCGTGGCGAATTCTCGAGCACGCGATCGGCGGTCGGACGATCGATCGACGGCCTCGAGCCATCATCGATCATTGCCAACCTATGGCGATCAGAGGTTTTAACTCAAGTATGGTTCCCCCATACTTGCTAGACCACCCTTAGCCTAGACCTAAGCCTTCTAGTCACCTCCATCAGCCTCACGCCTCTCGGATCCCTCCAAGTCATCCATGACTTGTTCATCCATCGCGCTAGCCTTGAGTGCTTCCGTCGGCTATGTCGTACTAGCTAGGTGTCTACACAGCCAGGCACATTGGACTTACGCCGCCAAGACTCCGCTTGGACTTTACAGCCAACCATTGGACTTATCTTTGCCAAGACTACCGCTTGGACTTTCTGCCTATGATATCAATCCTTGGACTTCAAATGCCAACCCATGTTGGACTTTCCATGCCAAGACCATGCTTGGACTTCTCAAATGCCAAGACCATGCTTGGACTTTCCCTTGCCAACCCATGTTGGACTTTACATTGCCAAGACCCATGCTTGGACTTTTCCCAATGCCAAGTGTCCCACTTGGACTTTCCATGCCAAGTACTCAAGACTTGGACTTTACCAAATGACAATTACATTGTCATATGTTTTTGTCGAAACATCAAAACACATCAAAACATCACTCGAGCCAAACTCGAGTCCTGGTCAATCGTGACCTGGGCCGATTGCACCAACAATGCCTATGGCATTTAGATGGTCATTTAAGGTATCAAAATAGCAATAATAGACCAATCATGGGGAAGGCTTATGTTTAATTCATAGACATATTGCCCAAAGATCATGGTTGGATATTTCATATGTTTTCAAAACAATTTCTTACTTTAAAATCTATGTGTCCATGTTTTGAAATAATTGAATGCCAAACTAGGTGGTAAACTTGATACTAGAATGATCAAAAACCTAGTGATTTTTATAGCTTTTGGATCATTGGCAAATATCAGAAAATATAATGTTTTTTCATGAAAAACTATTTTTCACTGATAAAGAATCTTACAAGAAATGTGTTCCCCAAATTTCACTATTTTTTGAATTTTCTAAAATTTTTAGTGCATTTCTGAAATTACTAAAATCGTAATTTGAAACCATTGTGACGATCATTGCCATCGATAGCTTGATCGCTCATCTGAAAAATAGTCCAATATTTTCTGATTTCATATTTTAAATATGTTTTTGGTATTTTCCTTCTATTAGACTTGATGCCATGAGTTTATAACTTGGTATTTATCTTTTTGATGGTGTCAAAGGAGGAGAAATAATTGTGTTTAAGTAAATTATGATAGGGGGAGAAATATGTATGGGGAGTTTCATGGATTAAGGGGGAGTTGCATGTTGCAATATCATGTTTATGTTTACATGCTTTCTTACCTTAGAATTTTTTTATCAAATGTTTTACCTAACTTAAACGGATTGCCACACATCAAAAAGGGGGAGATTGTTAGGGAAATCTCTTGCCATGATAAGGTTTTGATGTGTGTGGCAAACGGTTTAAGTTAGGTTGATATGTTGGTTTGATATGTGCGTTGGAGTCTTGTAGGGCTTAGTAACTCGCAAATGGAGTCGTGGCGAGTTTCACAACTCATGACTCGGTCCTTGAGTCGGTGAAGGATGACTTTGCGGAAGCCGTGCGCTTGGAGCATCCGAGGGACCGCCGGACGAGGAGCTTGGAGTGAAGCCGGAGGAAGTAGACTTCGAGGCAAGAGACGCAAAGGAGAATTGCAGAGTCGTGCGCCTGATGCTGCCGAGGGACGTGGCTGCGAATGAAGAGAACTTCGAAGGCGAGGGACTCCGAGAGATGAGAGTGAGCGAATGTAACCCGGGAAGGGATAGCTCTTAGGTGAAACTTGGCCATTTTGCTAAGTGTTGGATGGGATTTCTCGACACCAGTCGACTACCATGAAATGGCAGTCGACTGCTCTGAGTCGAACGTAGTTTGACTGGTATTCGACTGAGTGTTTTGAGGCCAGCAGTCGACTGCCATATGTGGGCCATGCTAAGATATCGATCACGATGAAGACGAATGATCGGGTCGAAAGGGTTTGGCCACAGAACCGCTCGTAGCCGACTAGGAAGTCGACTACGAAGGCAGCAGTCGACTAATGAGGTCCATCAGTCGACTGCCAAGTGTTCCGTTGGACTACAACGGTCGGGATCCGACGTGTTCGGAGACCGTTGTAGTGGCGGCAGTCGACTGCCAAGGGCAGCAGTCGACTGGTGGTAGCCAACGGGAAGAAAAGCCTCCTCTCTATAAAAAGAGAGGGTGTGGAGCTTTTGGGGGCTAATGCTCTTACTCAAAACGACCATCCAAGTGCCCCACAAGCTCTAAACTCTTTTTACTTGTTTTTACTCCATTCTTATTGTAAGAAGAGTGATCTTGATTGTAAAGGTTACCTCCACCTAGCTTGGTGTAAAGGAGAGACCATTAGTGGATTGGTTTTGGCGGAGTGATTCACCGAGGATGAATCGGGGACCGTGGATTAGCGGCGTAGCCGTGAACCACATTACACCATCTTGTTAGTGTTTGATTTCTTGTATTTCTATTTGCTTGTCTTGCTTTATTGTTTCCGTTGCGCTAATCTCTTTGTAGACGAGCAAATACCGACATCCAACGTTCGAGGGCTATTCACCCCCCTCTAGCCGGCCGTTTCGATCCCCTACAACTTGGATAATAATCCAAACCAACTTTGCTCTACCCACCAATGATCAAGGAGAGCCCTTGGATTTCAACAAGTGGACAAATGCAACCAAGAGGCAAATCAAAGCCGATTCAAGAGCAACTCAAATATTGCAATGCGGCTTGTCCAAGGAGGAACTCAACCGCATCGGACCATTCATTAGCGCCAAGGACCTATGGAACAAATTAATCGAGCTACACGAAGGAACGTCCGATGCTAAGGTATGTAAACGTGACCTTCTTTTCAATAAGTTGTATAACCTTAAGATGCAAGAACACGAGACGGCGATGCAACTACACGCCCGCGTCCAGGACATTGTCAACGGCCTGCACACCATCGGACACAAGGTCAAAAACTGTGACCTACTAAGGTACGTTCTTAATTCATTTCCTAGGACTACCTTGTGGGCATCCATTGTCGATGCCTACAAGGTCTCTAAGGATCTTTTGAAACTTGGTTAGACGAATTATTTTTCGAGTTTGAACTTCACGAGCAAACTAACATTGTCCGAGCCGAGAGAGGTATTGCTCTACTTGCAGGACAAAGAAGTAAGCCACCTACCAGGCAAGAAGATGGACTCAAACCCAAAGACAAGTCAGAGTCCGAATCCGAAGAGGTGGAAGCAATAGTGAATGTAGTGCGGAAGATCGTTCGGAGGGAAAGGAGGCTACTAAAGAACCAGAAGAGGGCACAATTCAAATCAAAGCAAAAGAAGGCCTTCCATGCAACTTGGGACAATAGAGAAGACATAGCTTACATGGCATGACCGAAGGAGTCCGAGTCAGAATTCGAATCCGAATCCAATTACAACACCGACTCTGACCCCAAAGATTACTTCGAGAGGAAACTCAAAGCCAGACCAAAAGGGAAAGTCAAGGTTAATCGCTCTTTAATTAGTACACTTTACAGTATAATTAAAATTCTTACTAGGAAATTGACTAAGTCCGAGTCTAGGGTTGAGTCATTACTTGAGGAGGTTGAAACCCTCAAGCAAGAGGCTACTCTAACCTCTTCAACTAGTCAAGTTCAAGAGGGAAACTCAACCCAAATTGAAAAACTTGAGGAGGAGAATTCTCTTTTGAAAGACCGAGTTCAAGAGGTTGAGGCTAAGTTGGAAAGGTTCACGTTGGGATCTAAGAACCTTAATCGACTACTTGGAACCCAAAGAGTCGTGTACAACAAAGCCGGACTCGGATTTAAGTCAAAGACTACGAATATGTCTTATATGTCTATCATAAATCGTAGTCATCAAAGAGTCCAAGCATGGGTCCCAAAGGTTTTATTGAACTCACATATAAGGACTAATAAGTATTGGATTCCTCAGGATCAAGTTCATTATTTGAATAGACCATATTGGTTCAATGGTCCAGGGGGAGCTAACACTAAAATAGTATACCCAATTACTTAGCAAAACCATTGAATATTTTTCTTTATTTTTTTTTTAATGGCTAGATAGGAAAAATAGTTAGTCAACTCTTGACAACATAGTATCAGGACGCGGCGAGATGATAGTACGTTAGGGAAACAAAGTCTCGTGTATTCAAGCTAGATAAGGCGTATCTAGCTTGGTGCACTTGACCGAGTGGAACTAGCTGAAGCTACCTCGCCGTATCCTAAACTAGTTAGACCAGGAAGTAACCCTAAGTGACTTAAGTGATATTTTCTTGAATTTGACTTTGTCTAAGGAAGTGGTCGTTGTTCCGATCAAAGAAGGCCCCTATGTCTTGCCACGACCTGGAAGCCAGTTTCTCGAAAAGTTACTTAACGATCAAAAGGTTAAATCCGAATCTAACCCAAGGTTGACTATCTTTAATCAATTTAAAATCATCTCACAAAACATATAAGGTGAACAAATTCTGAGACACATAGAATGGGTGAGATGTTAAGGATAATTGAAATATACTTAAAACAACCTCTTCAAAATACTACTTACTTTCTCAACTATTATTGTACTAAACAACTCTTAGGCCAAAGTTTAGCGCCCCCTACATCTCTTATACTTCATATATTTGACTAAGGGGGAGAGCAAACTAACCCTAAGGGTTATATTACAAACCTTTAGATTATTGGTGCAGAGGGTCACACCTCGAATCAATCTATCTGACTACTGCTAAACGCTATGCTTGGACTCATAGCTAATTTATCTTGATGCATGCATATACCATATTGTTTTTAAACCCCTATTTTATATAACAAACTCCAATTTTACATAACAAACCCCAACATTTGTTTTGATTTATGGCAAAAGGGGGAGAAGAGCGAAAGTTAAGGGGGAGTAACACAAAATTTATTTAATTTTGAAAAATAAAGTATCTCTTTCAAAACTCACCTAGGGTTAAGGGGGAGTTTTTGAAAATGACATTCATCATCTACAATACTTGTTTTATGCTTTAATTTCCCTTAACTTTGTGTTGGTTTGCCATAGATCAAAAAGGGGGAGATTGTTGGTGTAGGGGCACCAGATAATCGAACCTGTGTTTTGATTATGGCAAAGATACAAAGTTAAGTTTACATCGTTATCTCATGAGCTAAATCGAGTGTGTAGAAAAGTACTAAAGCTAGAGTTGAAGGCTAGCGACACCCGAAGGAAGCCGCGGTGGTCGGGCGACACTCGAGTGACTTCGGAGGGAGCCGAAGGAATCGAGTGGAAGGTCGGAAGCGAAAGCGACACAGTAAGAATCGAGGTAAGCTCGTGTGAGTGAGAGATGGTAAGGTCGTGTCCTCTGTACGGGGACGACCGTAGGCGGCGATCCGACTAAGACTTCTTGTGGAAGGTCTAGGTCAAGATCGGACGGTTAGAAACCGTCGTATTTATCATTTTCTGAGCTAACCTCTCACTGCAGGGAAGTGGCCAGGCTGGCAGTCGATTGCTGGACATTGGGCAGTCGACTGATGGGAGGCATCAGTCGACTGATGGCGACGAATCAGCCCTTGCGCTAGGTCAAAATGGATAAGGTTTGACGTGGCCACTTCGCGATAAAATTTATACAACTTCGTGATATGTTCTGAAATATGAGGAGACAAATTCAGAGGCTAAGATCTATAAAAGGAGGGGAGGATTCCAACTCCAAAGATTATCAAGTTTATTCTCAAGTGCTCCTACAACGCCAACGCTCCAACGCCGTCATAATGCCGACGCGATGACAAGTTCAAATCTCCTTCGTCGGCAGTAGTAGCAAGTAATTGTTTTTATTGTATTCTTTATTTTAATCGTAACGAGGGTAGGCTTGTTGCCTCATCCTCGTACTTCCGGTTTTGTGATCGTTGTCTCCTACCTCCAACGAGGAGGAGACGTTATAGTGTTTTGCCCTCCGTATGTGGTCTAGGGCCGTTAGGGCCTTGGAGTAGCAATCACTGGGTTGTGAACCAAGTAAAAATAAACGTGTCTCTTTATTTTCTGCTGCTCTTATTTCGTGTATCGAACGAACAAAAAAGAAAATATTTACGCTCGCTATTCACCCCCCCCCTCTAGCGACACTTCTCGATCCAACATGATCATGTTAAATGTTTGATAAATGAAAAAACTATGTTTTGATCAGATTATATGGGTGTGTTTAGATTTATAGTTAAGGTATATCTCTTTTTAAGCAAGATCTAAGATCACAAGGATGCTATTTCTCACCTATAGCATAAGTAACTCTTTGATATGCCCATCTAGCTTCTATCACTATATTTTATTCAAATTTATATGTTTTGTCCAGATTACGTTTGTTTGGATTTTTAGGTATTTTAAGTATATTTCATTGGAAGCAAGATGTAAAGATCACAAGATGCTTCCCCTACGAGTTTTGGGGACAAAGAGCATGATCACATGTCTTGAAAGGCTTCCTATATGGGTATTTGAGTATGATCATGTAAAATACTTGTTAAATGACAAAAAAAATAAGTAATTTATATATAAAGGAAGTATTTTTTCTTTGAATATTTCATTGGAAGAAAGATGTAAAGATCACAAGATGCTTCCCCTACGAGTTTTGGGGACAAAGAGCATGATCAAATGTCTTGAAAGGCTTCCTATATGGGTTTTTGATTATGATCATGTAAAATACTCATTACCTGATAAAAATAAGTAAGTTATATATAAAGGAAGTATTTTACTTTGAAGTGGCATGTACTGGGCCCTTAGATCGCCCACGGGCCCCTAGACTGCCCTTAGTGAGTTGTCCTAATAAGTTCGGTGGCTAGCTACCCCGAATTCTATTAGGGTTCCGCGCAAATTGGTACTATGCCGGGCTTCCCAAACAAGGATGTTTACTGATTTTTAAAGTATATATGTATATATGGTTTCTAAAGTTAACCAAAGCACAATGTTTACAAGTTTAAGTATAGTATATCTCATGTGCATGTTTCTACAAGCGAAGCATATTTCAAAGTATGTATTGCAAGTTGTGTATGTCAAGTTCATGCATTTCAAGTTGAGTCATTGTGTTATGTGCAAGTGTCTCTATATGTCTAATACATAAAGTTCATGCATGTCAAGTTGAATCCTTGTATCATGTGCAAGTGTTTTAAATGTTTAATGCAGAATTTTCTCAAATTCAAGTATGAGCATGTGTTGCATGAGAGTATTTTAATAGCATGTTTTCTTACAATGCGATGTTTTGTGTGAATAGGATGTACTTACTAAGCTTCATTGCTTATTGTTCCATTCCTTATACTGTAGATAAGGGTAAAGCAAGATTGGAATAAGGGAGGGCAGCAGATGAAGTGCTTGGTGTGTGTGGCGGCGGAATAGTGGATTATGATCCTGAACTTGCTAGTATTATGTTATGATAAGACCCCTCGAACTTGTTAGTGTGCTAGTGTTCATGTTATGTGTTTGATTATGTTGTGTCTAAGAATGTCGAACTTACTAGTATTATGCTATGCTTAGACCCTTGAACTTGCTAGGGTGCTAGTGTTTATGTTATGTGCTAGTGTTCATGTTAGGTGCTAGTGTTGATGTTAGTATTGTTGTTTACGTTCATGTTCATGTCAAAGATGCATATCATTACTATCGTCATGCATGAGGTTGAGTTACTTAAGAATGTTCTACATTAGAACTCTAGTGAATGTGCATGCTTAGATAGGTTAAGAATTTGTGAAATAGCCTAGTGTCAACATGTGAATATAGTTGGTTTGTTTCTTTAGCTTCCGTTGTTTCATGTTAAGAGTTTAAATTATGATACTCATTTAGAAACCATGTTTAGATCTTGGTACGAGTTGTTGACCCTATTCTGTTCGTAATTAGGTATTAGTTAACTTACAAATAGTGTAAGTGAGTTAAGGAATGATTGAGTCATATTATACCTGATCAATATAAGAGTAAGATAAAGTAGTACAGTAACACCTCTATTGGGATGTATACTGAAAAGTCTATCTTTTGTATGAACATCTTTATTTTGAAATAAGAATCACATGATCATTGTTTGCATATTTATGGTGATGTATATTGTCTAATACATTACATTGTAGATAACATGGTGTGTGGTGTCACACGGGAGATCATGTTATTGACTCCATGTAAAGTATAAGTATAGGCTTACAACCGAGATGGCTTTGGACAAACCATTAGTATGGTTGTAGTGTGATTTGGTAATGGTTTGTCTTGACCATAGAATCACACTAGTACACTTTGTGTGTATTGAGCAGGACCGACTTAGAGGTGATTCGATTTATTGCTGACTACATAATCGAATCGGACCTCAGATATTATATTGTACATACTCTTAATCCCGATATAATAACGGGCACATATACTTAGTATTCATTTCTTTGATTTACCAATGGGCGAGATTTATAGATTAAATCGATAGGCTCGGTAAGTTTGGAAATGATATTATTTATATGGTGTGCCGTTGATTATAGGAGGAAGCCGTGTCCTATATATTAGGATGATGATGTCCCCTTGAGGAGCTCATAAGGTTCATCATGTAAACCCTACAGGTGGACTTGGTTTGGCATGATGAAAAGGTTGAGTGGTACTACTCATGGAGTTAGATGTTGATTAATTAATGGTTAGTAAATTAATTAATCGACAGACATTCGAGATCTTAAACACGGGGAGAAAATGTACATATAATATATGGAGCCCATATTAACTTATGGGGGTTGGTGAGGTAGATCAATGATAATCCTTTAGTGGATTGGATTATCATTAATGGATCGGACTTTATGTGGGCTTGATCCATTGGGTGGCCAAGATCCCACTCCTCCTCATGGTTCTTATTGTAGCCTATTAATACCTCATGAATCCTAGATCCAATGGATGAAAACAAAACTCTAGATCCAAAGGTAGAGATTAAATCTCTAGATCCGACGGTTGAGATTAAATCTCTAGATCCAACGGTTGAGATTAAATCCCTAGAACCAATGGTGGAGATTAAAACAAGGCTTATCCCTAACTCTATAAAAGGAGAGGAGGAGGTTGGCGGCAAAGAGGAATCTCATTAGAGATAGGATTAGGACTAAGGTGGGCGGCAAGCTTGGAGATTAGGGTTTGGGGTTGGCGGCACCAAATAAGAAAAACTTTTCCTTATCTTCTTCTTCTCCCTTGGTGGCCGGAGCCCATACCAGCCTTCCCTCCCTTGGTCGGCGTCCAAAGCTAGCTCTTCTCCTCTCCTTGGCTGGTGGAAACAAGGCTTAGGGTCCTCCCTTGGAGCTCTTGGCCGGCATCCATCCTTCTCATCCCTTTTCCTTGTTGGTCGGCGGCAAGCATCTTGCTTGGTTCTTGTTGGTTGGCTAAAGGAAGGAGAAGGGTCTTGTTTCTATACTTCCTCTTGTTTGGAGCGAGCAAGGAAGGAAGATTGGTGATCTAGGAGCTTCGACTTTTGGTAGATCATTGCCCACACGACGTCCAAAAGGAGGAAGGTCATACAATAGAAGATCGAGAGGTATATCACTTATCTATCTTCATATGTAACATGTTTATATTTGTTTTTCAATTATATGAATGTTATATATTTTGTTTTGTGGCTAATATAACTTGTACCCCGAACATAAACACAAAAGTCGACGATCTGTACATCATCTATTTCGTGGCTATTCGTAGAATAGAGGTTGGTTGCTTGAACAACTAGTTTGTTCAAGTGACTACTCTAATCGAATAGCACGACGATGACACGGTTGCTTGGGTAATCCCTCTTGTCAAGGATAAATTTTTTTATCCGGGGACGTAGAAGGGATTGCCATGAATAAGCGACCGAGTTGAAGTGGGAAGTGAAGTTTCCTACCTTCAAGTGGTATCAGAGCACGGTTTCCGATTTTGTGTGTTTAGGATTTGGTTACTTTTATGAACTTTTCATATATTATATGTGCCAGATAATAGTAGGATATGTGTGGGTTAACTCTTTGGTTGCAGGCATAGGATCCAACTATTATGGCCATATGTGTGTATGTGATTGTATGTGTGTAATTGTATATTTTGTTGAATCCTTGGGGTTGACGAGACTAGTATTTAATTTTTGTAAATTAGATACGGCATTGTTTAACCACTCTTTCTATTTTAGTTTACTTTCGATCTAGATTTCATGTAAACTCCCTCCTGGAGTACAGGATCGATGGATGTAAATTAAAATATATTTTTCTCGGCTCGGATCTCCGGATGGCTCGTACATGGCATAGGAGGAGCGGACGAGATGGTGATACGACAAGAGACATATTGAAGACAAAAGCCATAATAGTTGGAAAATATTTATTTTTCATATTTATTGCTTATTGTTTGATATGCATGTCGTAGGCTAGAAAATTCCTCAATTTCAAATTACTAAGTGGGAGAGGGATATTTTTATAAATTCCCACGGCCACCATTATGATTTGACATGTGATACAAACAAACTTGCGCGTCGGCTCTCAGTGCCTTCCTCCCCATCGGATGGGTTTGTTTGCGGATCACAAGGTCAAATATGGTTATAGGAAATTATTAAGGAGCGTGTGTACTTCCCCATCGGAAGGCACATAACCCGAGATAATTACCTTGGTACCGAGTAATGGTGAACACTTAGATACAAATATAAGTATCCTCCCCATCGGAGTCACTGCTTTTATTTGTAGGGCCAAAGAGGAACCAACTATTAATTTTACTTATCAAAAAGTTAGGTTGACAAGATAGTAAAATTAATGGGTAAAACCTCCTCTTACAAATGCAGAATTCGTATACGTCCACACTATCGTGGCATACGATATTCTCGGTGTTTTGAGGTGTTGGTTGATTTTAAAATATTATTGTTTGAGGAATCAATAATTTTTTGAAATCTAATGTTTTGATCTATGTGATTCTTAGGTTTTCTTTCAAAATGACTTTCAACCCGCTTGATGTGATACTGAAAGATAATAAACTTACTTGACCCAGCTATGTTGATTGGAAGAGGAATCTTGACATTGTCTTGACTGCTGAGGAATACAAATATGTACTCCTCGAAGAGTGCCCTCCTAAGCCTACGGATGATTCTGGGAAAAAGGAGAAAGAGAGTTATAAGAAGTGGATAAAGGCCGATGAGATGGCACGGTGTTACATTTTGGCATCTATGTCAAATGTACTACAACATCAGCATCAAGCCATGCCCACTTCTTATGACATGATGCTCAATCTCAAAGAGCATTTCGGACACCAGAATCGGGCTGCAAGGCAGGAAGACATGAGGAACTTGATGACGACCACCTTGATCGAGGGAACACCCGTGAGGGATCATGTTCTCAAGATGATGGCTCATTTGAATGAGTTGGAAGTCCTCGGAGCTGAGATCGATGGGGAAACCCAGGTCGATATCATTCTCCAGTCTCTACCTAGGAGTTTTGAGCAGTTTCGCCTGAACTACAACATGAACAAAAGGTTGTATTCATTGGCGGAGCTTCTGATAGAACTCCAGGCAGCAGAGGGGCTATTTCGTCAGAGTGCTCAGGCACATACCATGGTGACCCAAAAGGTTTCTACTTCTAAGCCGAAAGGAAAGAAGAAGAAAAAACAAGCTGGGGCAAAGGTGGTGGAAGGAACTCAGGGAGGAGTGAAGAAGCCGAAAGGTAAATGCTTCACTTGTAAGTAGACTGGACACTGAAAGAAGGACTGCCCCAACTGCAAGCAAAACAAAGGTATATCTTCTGGTCTAGTCGTTGAAACATGTTTACTGGTGTTATCTATCGACACCTGGTGTGTAGATACAGGAGCCACTGATCATGTCTGCAATACTTTGCAGGGGTTCCAAGAAACCAGACGACTAGCTGAAGGGGAGATTACCGTTGTTGGTGCAGTAGGCACCTAAGTCAAACCTAAGTTTTGATTACAGCAAACGATACAAAGTTAAGCATATATTGTTATCTCATGAGCTAAATCAAGTGTGCAGAAAAGTCTCAATGCTGGAGCTGAAGGCTAGCGACACCCGGAGGAAGCCGCGGTGGTCGGGCGACACTCAAGAGACTTCGGAGGGAGTCGAAGGAATTGAGTGAAAGGCCGGAAGCAAAAGCAACACGTAAGTACTGAGGTAAGCTCGTGTGTGCGAGCGTAAGTAAGGTCGTATCCTCTTTTCGGGGATGATCTTAAGCGTAGATCCGACCAAAGACTTCTTATAGATGGTCTAGGTCGAAATCGGATGGTCAACGACCATCGAAATTATGTTTTTGTTGAGCTAATCTTGCCTTGCAGCTAGCATCGATCATTGCCGGCTTGGAGGACTCATTGCGTCAAGCGATCGACTACAGAGGTGAATCAATCGATGCGCCATCGATCGGTGATGATGGCCATCGATCGGTGATGGTCAAACGATCGACCTCGAGTAGTCAAGTTATCACCATTTTTCAAGGGTTTTGTGCCCATTTGTGATTGGCTAAAGACCCATTCGATGAGGACTCAAAGGATATAAAGGAGGGCCAAACCTAGGTTTTACATCAATTCAAAAGCTTCCAAGTGCTTCCGATACGCTCGACTCTCGACATCCCTACGATGAAGTCACGAGAACGACTAGAGCTTCAACCTCCAATCTTTGAAGTCGTCGGTATAATCTTTAAATTTGTATAAGTTGTTTTTATTTCAAGCTTTAAATCATATCAAGGAGAGAGTGTCCTCTACCTTGATTCTTTCTCGAATTTTGTATTCGTTTAACTCCTATCTCCATCGAGAGGAGTTCGTTTAGTATTGCCCTCGTGCGTGGTCAAGGACCATTAGGGCCTTGGAGTAGTAGCCGAAGGCTACGAACCAAGTAAAACCTATTTGTCTCTATTTACTTTACATCTGCAATTAATTTTCTCTCGAGTTTTAACGAAAGAAGCGAAAAAGTTTTTATCGCTATTCATTCCCCCTCTAGCGAACCGCATCGATCCAACAATTGGTATCAGTCGGGGGTTGCTAAGATTTAGTGAAACCACCAATCTAGCCATTTTCACAGATTTATTTTTCTTTTATTTTTGTTTATTTCAGATTTATTTCGCTTTGTTAAATTTACTCCCTTACTAATCCAAGACGAGTCTTGGTACTTTAATGTGTTTTGTCGTTGCTAGTTTTTTTCCTTCGTCTCCTTGTGTTCTTTGTTCTAATGGCCCATCTCGAAGGGTGCACCCGACCTCCGTTTTACAACGGAGATGACTTCCGTTATTGGAAGGGTCGGATGGAATGCTTTCTTAAAACCCAAATCGAGATGTGGATCATAATCCAAACGGGTTTCACACTTCCGACTAATGAAGTGGGTGACTCCTTGGATTATGACCAATGGACCATTGTAACAAAAAAATAAGTCGGGGACGCTAAGGCAACACAAATCCTCCAATGGCCTATCCAAGGAGGAGCTAAATCGCCGGCCCTTCATAAGCGCAAAGGATCTTTGGACAAAACTAATCGAGTTACACGAAGGATCGGATCAAGCTAAGGTTTGCAAACGTGATTTGTTATTCAATAAATTGTACAATCTAAAAATGCAGGAACACGAGTCCGTGACACAACTTCACGCCCAAGTCCAAGACATAGTCAACAATCTACACGCAATCGGGCAAAAGGTCGAAAACCGCGACCTTATAAGGTATGTCCTAAACTCTTTTCCGAGGACTACCTTATGGGCATCCATGGTCGATGCCTATAAGGTCTCCAAGGACCTTTCTAAAATTAGGTTAGATGAACTCTTTTCGGATTTTGAACTTCATGAGCAGTCTAACTCGGAGCCCGAGAGGGGTATAGCCTTGTTTGCAGGTTCAAAGAAGAAGAAAATCGCAAGCAAGCCACCACCAACCGAGGAGGAAGACGAGTCCGAAGAAGAAGTTGACCCGGAGTTGACTGCCGAACTAATGAACCTAGCTCGAAGGATAGCCAAGGGACGAAAGCGAACCACGACTCGACCCAACCAAGGTAAGCCTAAAAGTTCAAATATTAGGTGTTATGAGTGCAATAGGTTTGGACATATCAAGTCCGAGTGCCCCAAGCTCAACCACCAAGCACCTAAGCACAAGAAGGCCCTCAACGCGACATGGGAAGAAGTGTCATCCGAAGAAGACGAAGACCACGTCTTCATGGCGAAATCAATTGAGTCGGACACGGAGACCGAGCCTGAACTTGAGTCAGAACCTGAGGATGACTCGGACTACGAAGCTACCTTCAAGTCAAACCACGGATACGTATCCGGTTCAAAAGATACCCTTAAAGTAAGTCAAACTTTATTTAATACTTTACATAATACGGTTAGGTTTTTGTCTAGGAAGTTAGCTAAGTCCGAGTCCAAGGTCGAGACCCTTGTTGAGGAGGTTAAACTCCTCAAACATGAGGTCTCCCTAACCTCTTCGACTAGTCGAGTTCAAGAGAAGGACTCAACTCGAGTTGAAAAGCTCGAAGTTGAGAACTCTCTCTTGAAAAGTCAAGTCGAAGATTTTAGGAACACGTTGGAAAGGTTCACTTCGGGATCCAAAGGACTTGACCTCCTACTTGGATCTCAAAGGGCCGTGTACAACAAGGCTGGACTAGGGTTTAACTCAAACATGACTAATAGGTCGTATATGTCGATTGTAAGTCGACATAGGAAACATGTCCAAGCATGGGTCCTTAAGAACTTTTTGATTTCAACTCTAGGATCCAACCCGTACTGGGTTCCTAAGGACCAAATCCACTATGTGGATAGACCGAACCGATTCAACGGTCTAGGGGGAGCCAGTACAAAACATGTTTGTGCTTTAACTTAGAAATTGCATGTTTTAACTTAGAATGTTTGTGCTTTAACTTAGAAATTGCATGCTTTAACTTAGAATGTTTGTGCTTTAACTTAGAAAGTTTGTACTTTAAAACTTGTGAACTCACTTAGAACATGAACATAATCAACTTCGAAAAGATTGAGCCTCGGGGAGCCTCTTTTCAAAAATAACCAGTTAGACTAGGAGATAGTCTTAGGTGAGTCAAGTCATCATTTTCTTGAAAATGGCTTTGTCTAAGGAAGTGGTCAATGATCCGATAAAAGAAGGCCTGCTCGCCACGACTGAAGCCATGATCTTGAAAAGGTAAACTTGACAAGCCTAGGTTTAAATCCAAATCTAACATAAAATTACTTGAACCTAAATACACTTAATCAACTTAATTGGAAGTCATCTCACACAAAACACATAAGTATAACATGATTGATCATATAGACACAGGTGAGATGACCTAGGTTTAACAACTTACAACCAATTTTAAAAAAAAAATCTAACATCCAATCCAACCACCTTGTGTGTAGGATCAATGGATGTTGGACAGCGGTTGCTCCCGACACATGACCGGGGATCAACTCAAATTCACAAAGCTTCGATTCAAACGACAAGGATCGGTAGCCTTTGGGAATAACGGCAAGCTCAAAATCATCGGATCAGGTGATATCGAGCTTAACTCTAATTTTGTTATTAAAAATGTATTACTTGTAGAGAATTTTGAATATAACCTGCTTAGCGTAAGCCAATTATGTGACAATAACTATAAGGTCGTATTTTTAGATAATGAATGTGTAATTAAAACAAATAAAACAGCTAAAACAATACTCAAAGGAACTAGGACAAATAACATTTATACAATTAACTTAATCAAATCCTCAGCCAAATGTCTTATGACACAGGAAGAGGAATCATGGTTGTGGCACCGACGACTCGGTCACTCGCACCCAAGACTCGTCCACAAGATGAGTCAGAGTGGCTTAGTCAGAGGCTTACCCAACCTCAACAACTTGGTTAATAAAATCTGTAATGCTTGTCAACAAGGAAAACAACCTAGGACACAACACAAGTTAACTAACCAAGAACGAACCTCAAATGTACTTGAGCTCCTGCATATGGATCTATTCGATTCACATGGAGCTAAGTCACTCAATAGAAGTCAATATTGCTTAATAATAATTGACGACTACTCCAGGTTTACCTGGGTTAGGTTCATCAAACATAAAAATGATACCCTAGATCAATTAATCAATCTATTCAAATTAATCGAGAATCAAAAAGACCTTAAGGTTAAAAGACTTAGAAGCGATCATGGTGGTGAATTCCAAAATCAAAGGTTCACCGACTTCCGTAACCTAAACGGATACCACCATGAATTCTCTTGCCCTAGGACCCCTCAGCAAAATGGCCTAGTGGAACGGAAAAACCAAACTCTACAAGAAGCCGCTAGGACCGTGTTGAACGAATATGACCTACCCGATAGGTTTTGGGCAGAAGCCGTGAGTACGGCATGCTATGTCCAAAATAGGATCCTTATGGTAAAAAGGCACCTTAAGACCTCATACGAGATTTATCACGATAAAGTACCCAACATCAAGTACTTTAGGGTATTTGGGTGTAAGGTACATATCCTAAACACTAAGGATTACCTAGGGAAATTTACATCCAAAACCACGATCGGAATCTTTCTAGGATACTCGACTACAAGTAGACCTTATAGAGTATATAACCACGACACCCTTAGAGTCGAGGAAACCATTAATGTAGTGTTCGATGAAGGACACGAACCTACAAAACCCCCGGCAACCCCAATTAGCGAGCCGATTCATACTAGACCTAACTCTAATCCTGAGATCAGGTCTAGTGTTAATCCTAACCTAAGTCAACCAAGTCACTCTATTGATCAAGTGATAGATGACTCCAACCAAACTAGTGTTCAACCAAGTCACCCCATTGATCAAGCATTAGGTGACACAAACCCAACCCAATCTAGGATTCAGACTAACCACCCTATCGATCAAGTGATAGGAGATCCTAATCTAGGAGTTCGAACTAGAGCATCCTATAGGAACCTTAGTCAAATTTTCTTAATTTCAAAGATAGAACCCAAATCAATTGAACAAGCTCTTCTTGATCCCGATTGGATTATTGCAATGCAAGAAGAGCTAGCTCAATTTACTAGGAATGAAGTGTTGGAATTAGTACCACCACCTAAAGACAAAACGATAATTGGAAATAGGTGGGTGTTTCGAAATAATCTTGATGATAAAGGTGAATTAGTTAAAAACAAGGCTAGGTTAGTCGCCAAAGGGTTTAGTCAAGTCGAAGGCTTAGATTACTTACTAAAACCTATGCCCCAAGAGAGCTAGACTCAATCCATTCGAATGTTGCTAGCTTATGCCGCACATCGAGGATTTAAGTCGTTTCAAATGGATGTTAAGTCGGCATTCCTAAATGGATACATTAAAGAAGAAGTTTATGTTAGCCAACCCCGGATTCAAAAAATCTAGATAAACCCGACCATGTTCTAAAACTTAAGAAAGCTCTCTATGGACTTAAACAAGCTCCTCGAGCTTGGTACGAGAGACTTTCAATCCATCTTAAGTCAAAAGGGTTTAACCAAGGCTTAGTTGACCCAACTCTCTTCGTAAAAACCTTAGGTAAAGAAATATTCATAGCTCAAATTTACGAGACGATATAATTTTGGAACCTCTAACTCACTTACTAAACGAGTTCGCTTTCACTCATGGAAAGTGAGTTCAAATGAACTTGGTAGGCGAGTTAAGTTTCTTTTAGGTCTACAAATTAAACAAACTAAGGATGGTATATACCTATATCAACAAAAATACACTAAGGAGTTAATTAAAAGATTTGGAATGCAAGACGCTAAGATAATAAACACCCCAATGGCGATTAATGTTAACATAGGAGAAGACCTAGAAAGTAAGTCCATTGACTTAAAGTACTATAGAGCGTAATAGGAAGTCTCTATACTTAATCGCGAGTCCTAATTCGACATCCTATTCGCAAGAGAAGTATGTGCGCTGTGTTTCAAACCTGTGCTAAGGAGTCTCACCTAACCCTAGTTAAGCGTATCCTTAGATATCTTAAGGGTACACTTAACGCTGGTATTTGGCACCCTAGATCTACGGAGTTCAACTAATCGCTACCGATTCGGATTATGCCGTAGTAAGCTCGATAGAAAGAGCACGAGTGGTTGTTGTCAACTTCTCAGAGTCTAGTGAGTTGGTGCAGAGGAAGCAACATCGTTGCTTTATCTACCACCGCAATACATCGCGATGGGTGAGTGTGTCACGCAGCCTTCTTTGGATGAAGCACACTCTCCGCGACTTTAAGTTAGACTTACCGAATACTAAACTTCACGTAGATAACATTAGTTCAATTAATCTTACAAAGAACTGATATGTCACTCTAGGACCAAACATATAGAGGTCAAACACCATTTCATTCGAGAACATGTGGCCAACGGAGCCATACAACTCAATACGCCGAATCAAGTCTAACTTGCGATCTATTTACTAAACCCTACCCGCCGAATTTAGTCTATTAAGACGTAAAATTGGGCATGTGCATAGAATAGGTACATGCAAATTATATGTTCTTACTACTATTTCTTTAATTTCATTTTTATGGAACTAGCATAGGACATACCTTAGATATCATGCACCTATAGATTTAAGGAGTCAGTACATCTCACAACACATAGGACTAATGTGTTTGTGTACTTAGCCACGTAGATGGGCGTGAGATGTTAGGACCTTACTCCTGGTTCCAGATGTAGAGCTAGTGCATCGCTATGAACCACGGAGTATAATCATACATTCTAACCGACTCTGACCAGGACTGGTTGATCTTACATATCAATCAAGCCAAATATGAGTCGAACATTTTATAGATGAGCTTATTTTCAGTATATATTTTTTATATAAAAAATGGGGAACATGCTTGGACTTTAAATTTAACACTTTTTGTTTTCCACACACCCCTTACTCTTTTCGATATACGGCAAAAAGGGGAGAAAAGGCCAAAGTTAAGGGGTCAAAATTTTTTGATAACTTAACTCTTACTTCATATTTAAACCAAAAGTTAAAACTTAGTTAACTTTTACCAAAAGGCCAAAGAATTCTTAAACTTATTTGTGTCGTCTAAGTTTTACTTAAACTTATTTTTTAAAACTTTATGTCGTTAATGTTTTACTTAAGGGGGAGAAAGGGCTTAACTAAAACGTTTTACTAAGGCCAACTTTAAGTAATGTTAATTACTTAAAGCAACCCTCAAGGGGGAGGATTAAGGTCTTTCTTCAAGACTCACCCTCGGTCAAGGGAGAGGTTTCCTCAAGGGGGAGTACTTGAAGAAAATCCTTACTACTCCAACTTAATCTTCATATTTTTTGTTTCTCATGCACATTATTACTCTTCATGCTTGCTATTTACTTAACTTTGTATGTGGGTTTGCCATAAATCAAAAAGGGGGAGATTGTTGGTGCAGTAGGCACCTAAGTCGAACCTAAGTTTTAATTACAGCAAACGATACAAAGTTAAGCATATATTATTATCTCATGAGCTAAATCAAGTGTGCAGAAAAGTCTCAACGCTGGAGCTGAAGGCTAGCGACACCCAGAGGAAGCCGCGGTGGTCGGGCGACACTCAAGAGACTTCAGAGGGAGCCGAAGGAATTGAGTGAAAGTCCGGAAGCAAAAGCAACACGTATGTACTGAGGTAAGCTCGTGTGTGCGAGCGTAAGTAAGGTCGTATCCTATTTACGGGGATGATCTTAAGCGTAGATCCGACCAAAGACTTCTTATAGATGGTCTAGGTCGAGATCGGATGGTCAACGATCATCGAAATTATATTTTTGTTGAGCTAACCTTGCCTTGCAGCTAGCATCAGTCGACTGCCAGCTTGGAGGACTCGACTGCTGTCAAACAGTCGACTGCCGAAGGTCAGCAATCGACTGATGCTGCCATCAGTCGACTGATGATGGCCATCAGTCGACTGATGGTCAAAGGATCAGCCTCGAGTAGTCAAGAGTTATCACCATTTTTCAAGGGGTTTTGTGCCCATTTGTGATTGGATAAAGACTCATTCGATGAGGGGCTCAAAGGCTATAAAAGGAGGGTCAAACCTAGGGTTTTACATCAATTCAAAAGCTTCCAAGTGCTTCCGATACGCTCCGACTCTCCGACATCCCTACGACGAAGCGCTGCCGAGACGACGACTAGAGCTTCAACCTCCAATCTTTGAAGTCGTCGGTATAATCTTTAAATTTGTATAAGTTGTTTTTATTTCAATCTTTAAATCATATCAAGGAGAGGGGGAGTGCCCCTCTACCTTGAGTCTTTCTCAAGTTTTTGTATTCGTTTAACTCCTATCTCCATCGAGAGGGAGTTCGTTTAGTATTTGCCCTCCGTGCATGGTCAAGGACCATTAGGGCCTTGGAGTAGTAGCCGAAGGCTACGAACCAAGTAAAACCTATTTGTCTCTATTTACTTTACATTTCCGCTGCAATTAATTTTCTCTCAAGTTTTAACGAAAGAAACGAGAAAAAGTTTTTATCGCTATTCACCCCCCCCCCTCTAGTGAACCGCATCGATCCAACAACCGTATACTTGGGCGATGCCACGAAGGTGGCGACTGTTACAGTGGGAGACGTTTATTTATCTTTTGAGAAAAATAAAGTTTTGGTTCTTAAGAATTGCCTTTATGTACCTTTATTTAAAAAGAATTTAATTTCAGTTTCTAAATTATTTATGGATGGATATTCTATTTCTTTTAATGACAGAGTTGTTATAAAAAGGAATAGGGATATTATCTGTTCGGGTGCATTGATAGGAAATCTATACACACTTGAACCAAAAGCTTCCACGATGCAAATAGAAGATAATAACTCATCTTCTAATTCCAATAAGAGAAAAGAACCTTCGAAGATGAACCAAACATATCTTTGGCATCTTAGGCTTGGTTATATTAACCTAAGCAGAATTCAAAGGTCGATAGCTGATGGACCTCTGGGTTCATTAGTGGTGAAAGATTTCCTAACCTACGAATCTTTGTCGGAGGGTAAAATGACCAAGAGGACTTTTAAGGCCAAGGGGTATAGAGCCAAAGATGTGTTAGAATTAGTTCATTCTGATTTGTGTGGTTCTATGTCTATCCAGGCTAGAGGTGGTTTTGAGTATTTCTTCTCTTTTATAGATGATTATTCGAGATATGGATACATTTACTTGATGTGCCGCAAGTCTAAATGCTTTGACAAGTTCAAAGAATTCAAGGCTGATATGGATAAACGTCAAGGTAAAAGTATCAAGACACTACGATCTGATCATGGTGGTGAGTACCTCTTGGGAGAGTTTAGGAATTACTTATCAGAGGCTGGGATTCAATCCCAATTGTCTGCACCTGGCACACCCCAGCAGAATGGTGTAGCAGAGCGAAGGAATAGGACTCTTATGGAGATGGTTAGATCGATGATGAGTTATTCTGAGTTGCCAGATTCATTCTGGGGATATGCTCTAGATACGGCGGTGTATATTCTGAACTTGGTTCCATCTAAATCAATGCCTTCTACTCCCACAGAATTGTGGACTGGGTGAAAGCCTAGTCTAAGACATATTCGGATATGGGGGAGTCCAGCACATGTGCTGAAGGCAGATGCTAGTAAGTTGGAACCTCGTACAGAAGTACGCATGTTCGTTGGCTATCCTCGAGGAACAAAAGGTGGTTTGTTTTATAGTCCTAGAGATCAGAGGGTGATCGTCAGCACGAACGCCAGATTTCTAAAGGAAGACTATATGATGAACCACAAGCCCATGAGTAAGATTGTTCTGGAGGAATTGAAAGGGGAAGTCACTTCTTTAGTACCACCGGTACAAGAGGATATACCACAAGTCACTGCACCGCGTGTCATAGAGGATACATAGGCGATACCTCATCGTAGTGGGAGGGTTGTGAGACAGCCTAATAGATTCATGTTCTTGGGAGAATCTTCTGATTTGGTCCCTGGCGAACAGAACCTGATCCCTGGACATATGACGAGGCAATCCAAGATTAAGATACAGTATCTTGGCAAAGTGCAATGAATGCTGAGATTGAATCTATGGATTCAAATTAGGTCTGGGAGCTAGTAGAACCACCCGATGGTGTAAAAACCATTGGATGCAAGTGGATCTACAAAAGAAAGAGAGGAATAGATGGGAAGGTTGAGACCTTCAAAGCGAGGCTTATTGCGAAGGGGTATACTCAGAAAGAGGGTATCGATTATGAGGAGACCTTTTCGCCGGTAGTCATGCTTAAGTCTATCCGGATTCTCTTTTGCATTGCAGCTCATATGGATTATGAGGTGTGACAGATGGATGTCAAAATAGCTTTCCTTAATGGAAGTCTTGAGGAAAACATTTATATGAAGCAACCAGAGGGATTCATTGCAAAGGGCAAAGTGCATCTTGTGTGTAAGCTTAATCGGTCCATTTATGGATTGAAGCAAGCTTCGAGGTCTTGGAACATCCGCTTTGATGAGGTAATCCAGTCTTATGGATTTATTCAAAGTCCGGATGAGTCTTGTGTGTACAAGAGATGTGACGGAAATGTAGTGGTATTTCTTGTACTATACGTAGATGACATTTTGTTAATTGGCAACAATGTCAAGGTGTTATCGGACGTAAGGGTATGGTTGTGTAAACAGTTTGATATGAAGGACTTGGGAGAAGTGGGACACATCCTTGGGATCAAGGTTATAAGGGATCGCAGGAAAAGGATGTTGTTCTTATCTCAAACTTCATACATAGACACCATTATGGATCGTTTTAGCATGCAAAAATCCAAGAAGGGTTTTCTACATTTTAGGCATGGCGGCCAAAGTAGTTGTGTGGCTCAGGAATTTCCTGATGGACTTGGATGTGATTTCTGGTTTGCCCAGAACTATCACAATTTATTGTGATAATAGTGGTACAGTTGCAAACTCAAAGGAACCACGAGCCCATAAGGCAAGTAAACACATAGAGCACAAGTACCACCTGATACGAGAAATTGTAAAGAGAGGAGAAGTTGCTGTGGCCAAGATTGCATCGGAGGATAACCTGGCAGATCCTTTCACTAAGGCCCTTCCGACGAGAGCTTTTGATAGGCATGTGGAGGGAATGGGAATCAGATGTATGGCAGTTTGAGGACAGCATAGTCTTTTAGCATAAGTGGGAGATTATGGGGATGTATACTGAAAAGTCTATCTTTTGTATGAACATCTTTATTTTGAAATAAGAATCACATGATCATTGTTTGCATATTTATGGTGATGCATATTGTCTAATACATTACATTGTAGATAACATGGTGTGTGGTGTCACACGGGAGATCATGTTATCGGCTCTTTGTAAAGTATAAGTATAGGCTCACAACCGAGATGACTTTGGACAAACCATTGGTATGGTTGTAGTGTGATTTGGTATTGGTTTGTCTTGACCATAGAATCACACTAGTACACTTTGTGTGTATTGAGAAGGACTGACTTAGAGGTGATTCGATTTATTGCTGACTACATAATCGAATCGGACCTCAGATATTATATTGTACATACTCTTAATCCCGATATAATAACGGGCACATATACTTAGTATTCATTTCTTTGATTTACCAATGGGCGAGATTTATAGATTAAATCGATAGGCACGGTAAGTTGGAAAATAATATTATTTATATGGTGTGTCGTTGATTATAGGAGGAAACCGTGTCCTATATATTAGGATGATGATGTCCCCTTGAGGAGCTCATAAGGTTTATCATGTAAACCTTGCAGGTGGACTTGGTCCGGCATGATGAAAAGGTTGAGTGGTACTACTCATTGAGTTAGATGTTTATTAATTAATGGTCAGTAAATTAATTAATCGACGGACATTCGAGATTTTAAACACGGAGAGAAAATATACATATAATATATGGAGCCCATATTAACTTATGGGGGTTGGTGAGGTAGATCAATGATAATCCTTTAGTGGATTGGATTATCATTAATGGATCGGACTTTGTGTGGGCTTGATCCATTGGGTGGCCAAGATCTAACTCCTCCTCATGGTCCCTATTGTAGCCTATTAATACCTCATGAATCCTAGATCCAATGGATGAAAACAAAACTCTAGATCCAAAGGTAGAGATTAAATCTCTAGATCCGACGGTTGAAATTAAATCCCTAGAACCAATGGTGAAGATTAAAACAAGGCTTATCCCTAACTCTATAAAAGGAGAGGAGGGGGTGGGCGGCAAAGAGGAATCCCAATAGAGATAGGATTAGGGCTAAGGTGGGAGGCAAGCTTGGAGATTAGGGTTTGGGGTTGGCGGCACCAAATAAGGAAAGCTTTTCCTTATTTTCTTCTTCTCCCTTGGTGGTCGGCGCCCATACCAGCCTTCCCTCCCTTGGCCGACATCCAAAGCTAGCTCTTCTCCTCTCCTTGTCCGGTGGAAACAAGGCTTAGGGTCCTCCCTTGGAGCTCTTAGCCGGCATCTATCCTTCTCATCCCTTTTCCTTGTTGGTCAGCGGCAAGCATCTTGCTCGATGCTTGTTGGTTGGCTAAAGGAAGGAGAAGGGTCTTGTTTCTATACTTCCTCTTGTTCGAAGCGAGCAAGGAAGGAAGATTGGTGATCTAGGAGCTTCGACTTTTGGTAGATCGTCGCCCACACGACGTCCAAAAGGAGGAAGGTCATACAATAGAAGATCGAGAGGTATATCACTTATCTATCTTCATATGTAACATGTTTATATTTGTTTTTCAATTATATGAATGTTATATATTCTGTTTTTGTGGATAATATAACTTGGACCCCGAACATAAACACAAAAGTCAGCGATCTATACATCGTCTATTCCGTGGCTATTCATAGAATATAGGTTGGTTGCTTGAACAACTAGTTTGTTCAAGTGACTACTCTAATCGAATAGCACGACGATGACACGGTTGCTTGGGTAATCCCTCTTGTCAAGGATAAATTTTTTTATCCGATGACGTAGAAGGGATTTCCATGAACAAGCGACCGAGTTGAAGTGGGAAGAGAAGTTTCCTACCTTCAACCTCCCTTACTAGAGAAGAGAGAGGGGGGTGTTACAGAAATCCTCAATCGAACATCAGTCGACTCAGAGCAATCGACTGCTATCTATAGCAGTTGACTGCTATCGGGTAAAACCTCAAACAAATACATGTTTGAGCATCATAAGTTGGGTAAACCTCAAACCACCTGTTTAAGCATCCGACACTTCCATTCGTCGGGTAGAAACCTCAATCTCATGTTTGAGCATCCGACTAATCCAATTGTCGGGTAAAATCTCAAACACAAGTTTGAGCATCCGACTTGTCAGGTAAAACCTCAAACCTAAGTTTGAGCGTCCGACACTTGACTTAGCCACTCGGTCAAGTTCACTTATGAGCTACCCCGTCCCGGGTTACAATCGCTCACTCTCATCTCCCATGAAGTCCCTCGTCTCAAAGATCTCTTCAGCCTGCATCCCTCGGATGCACTAATCCCTCAACTCCTCTAGTGCCATCCTTCGCGTCTCGCCACGATGTCTGTGTAGGGTCGATGGTTGGTCGTCTAGAGGGGGTGAATAGCCCTTGCCATCCTTCGCGTCTCGCCACGATGTCCCTCAACTCCTCTAGTCCCTCGTCTACAAAACTATTAGCGCAGCGGAATAACAATAATAATGAAACTAACAACAATACACAATCACACAACACAAGATATACGTGGTTCGGAACCAAATGGTTCCTACTCCACGGGCGAGCTCACCGAGCTCTAGTTATGTGCACGACACTAACTAAACTCCTTCTCGACTACACGTCAGAGGTGGAGAAAGCTCGTACAAGCTATTACAACAAGTAATATGAAATACAAGAAGAAATAAAAAGACAATACAAAAGAGAACTTTTACATAATTGCTTTGATCACTTTCTTGTTGCTTGCTTTAGATGGCTCTTGAAGGTCTGGAATGCAACAACAATTCCCCTCTAATAGCTTCACAAAAGGCTTGGCGAAATCCCCCATCTTGAGCTCCATTTATAACCTCAGATTGATTTGCGCATCGATCGACCATCGGGCCGATCGTGACCAATCTACGTTGGTCAAGTTCCAATGGATCACACATCAGTCGACTGATGGCACCCATTAATCGACTAGCAACCCATCAGTCGAGTGTTGGCGAGCTCGACTAGCTTCTGTGCCCGTGCACAGTGCGATCAGTCGACTGCTTCCCTTAATCAGTCGATTGCCCTCCTTGGCAGTCGACTGATCAGCCAGACTCTGTTCAGTCGAACACTGGTCGAACACATACGACCTAGAGCAGTCGACTGGCACTTATGCCAATCGACTGATGTCGGGTAAAACCTCAAACATCAAGCTGTTTGAGCATCCAACACTCAATCTTAGCCACTTGGCCAAGTCCACCTCATCCCTCATGGAGTTCCCCATCGAAGCTCTCTTCCCTCGGCCTATGTCCCTCGGATGCGCCAAGCGCACGACTTCGCAACACCATCCTTCGCGTCTCTTGCCCTCGAAGTATGCTTCCCTTTGGGCTCACTCCATTCACTCCCCGTCCGGCGGTCCCTCGGATGCACCAAGCACACGGCTTCGCAATGTCATCCTTAACCAACTCAAGGACCCTGAGCCTAGTGAACTTACCAAGTCCTCAAGACTTCCCACATGCACCAAGCACACGGCTTCACAATGCATTTCTCACCAAGCACCAAGTCCTCAAGACTTCCCACATGCACCAAGCGCACGGCTTCGCAATGCATTTCTCACCAAGCACCAAGCACACGACTTTGCAATGTTTTGGACTTTTCAACACCAAGCTCCATGCTTGGATTTTCCATGCCAACTTCATGTTGGACTTTCCTATGACAATCCCATGTCATAAGTTTTGTCTATCATCAAAATACTGCTCGAGTCAAACTTGAGTCAACTTGGGCCGATTGCACCAACAATCTCCCCCTTTTTGATGATTAACAAAACTACCATCTCAAGTCTACCAATTCTCCCATATTGGTAATTCTCATATCCCAATGAGAATTCCAACGAACCCTAATTGGTAACTTGGTAACTTCTCCCCCTTGTTGACATTACATCAAAAAGGTCCTCCCCAAGGGTATGAATGTCTCATATCCCAATGAGATCTTACAATCTCTCCCTTGAAGGAAACACATGCCTACAATCTTTCTAGTGATCCCATATCACTTAAGAGAGACAACCCAATTTTCCTCCCATGAGGAAATACACATCCATCTTCCCATGATGGATACCTCCCCCTAGAGGCTTGCTCCCCCTTAACCATTGCACCAACAATGTCCTTGGAGAGTCCCTAAGCCAATAGGAACATTAACCAAATCAAAATTAAGGCAAAGTTCAACAATGAACTCTCATCTACCTTAAAATTGATACTCTCCCTAAATACTTCTCCTAATCCATATCCAATGGATTTCAACCCTTTCTAATGCTCTCCCAAGCATGTTCTAGGGTTAGGAGTAGTTAGGGGACCAAAACACAGCTGAACATGGGCCTAACCACCAAGGTTTACCCAAAATCAGCCTGTGCCAGTCGACTCTGTCAGCTACCAGTCGACTCCTTCCCACATCAGTCGACTGGCCGCCCTGGCAGTCGACTGATAACTGCAATTGCAGTTTTTTGAATTTCAGAAACAAACTTTTGAAATTCGTAAGTAAATATACATACGTTGATAATTAATGAAATTTTGTACGTATATTACTTATCACAATTATTATGGATGAAAAATATTGGAAAATTATTTCACCCACAAAATAGTGAGATTGATACAAAGTCCAAAAGTTTAGAAAAGCTTCAATAAAGAGCCCTCTTTGTATCATCCCATTCAATGGTGAGAGCTATCAAAAGATAGACTTCACCAAGGTTTTTCAAAATGTTTTCAAAACCTTTAATTCCTTTTTCCTAAACATCTCACTTGTATCTAGATGTGTAAAACACACACAAGTCAATTAATCTAGTGAGATGTGGGTTTTTGGTTCTTTAATGGTCTCATACATATTCCAAGGCAATATTATTTGAGTCCCATCAAATCATGTCGTAGTCCTTAATTTTATTCTATTATATGCATGATATGATTATGGCATATATATGATGTAACTAAATATGTGCTAAAATCATGATGTCATGACATGTGAATGAAATCTAAGCATACATGACATCTAAAAATAATTATAAACATGATCATGACATTTTTATAGATAAAAATGAAAATGATGTCATGACATGGCAAGGCAAATAAATCATGGCAAGTAAAATATACTAAGGTATAAAATACCTAAGTGTTAAATCCAAATTGCCATTTCTAGAAAATTAATTCAATTTTGCCTTAATACCATTATCTCCCAAGTGTGCCATAAAACCCAAAAGGCACATCAATACCTTTAAGACCTATTTGTGCCAATTTAATCATTTTTCAACTTCTCAAGTGTTGGTGCAGGGGCACTAGATAATCGAACCTGTGTTTTGATTATAGCAATGACACAAAGTTAAGTTTACATCATTATCTCATGAGCTAAATCGAGTGTGCAGAAAAGTACTAAAGCTGGAGCTGAAGGCTAGCGACACCCGGAGAAAGCCGCGATGGTCAGGCGACACTCAAGTGACTTCGGAGGGAGCCAAAGGAATCGAGTGGAAGGCCGGAAGTGAGAGCTACAAGGTAAGTATCAAGGAAAGCTCGTGTGAGTGAGAGATTGTAAGGTCATGTCCTCTTTACGGGGATGACCGTAGGCGGCGATCCGACTAAGACTTCCTGTGGAAGGTCTAGGTCGAGATCGGACGGTTAGAAACCGTCGCATTTATCATTTTTCGAGCTAACCTCTTACTGCAGGGAAGTGGCCAGGCTAACAGTCGACTGCTGGACACTGGGCAGTCGACTGATGGGAGGCATCAGTCGACTGATGGCGATGAATCAGCCTTTGCGCTAGGTCAAAACAGATAAGGTTTGACGTGGCCACTTCGCGATAAAATTTGTACAACTTTGTGATCTATTCCAAAAAAAAAAGGAGACATATTCAGAGGCCAAAATCTATAAAAGAATGGGAGGATTCCAACTCCAAATATCATCAAGATTATTCTCAAGCGCTCCTACAATGCCAAAGCTCCAACATCATCATAACACCGACGCGACGACAAGTTCAAATCTCCTTTGTCGGCAACAGTAGCAAGTAATTGTTTTTATTGTATTATTTGTTTTTATTAGTAACGAGGTGAGGTAGGCTTGTTGCCTCATCCTCGTAATTTCGGTTTTGTGATTGTTGTCTCCTACTTCCAACGAGGAGGAGACGTTATAGTGCTTTTCCCTCCGTACGCGGTCTAGGACCGATAGGGCCTTGAAGTAGCAACCGTTGGGTTGTGAACCAAGTAAAATAAACGTGTCTCTTTATTTTCCGCTGCGCTTACTCGTGTATCGAACGATCGAACGAAAAGATTTACGCTCGCTATTCACCCCCCCCCCTCTAGCGACGCTTCTCGATCCAACATCAAGCATATTGGCACATCCAAATGTGTCAACTCATCATGGCTAGGTTAACTACCCATCCACTTAGGGTTGACATACCTTAACCCATCTAGCGTGATTCGATCACGCTCTTAGGAACCCAATACCTATTTGAGCTCCTTGGGTTAACAAGGTATTCACTAGGGATAACTTCCCTAGATACCTTTCTAATGACCCTTTTAGGCCTTGAAGCCATAGTCTTTTGGGTCTTTCCTAGGTCAACTCTAGAGGTAACTCCTCCAATGACCTTCTTAGTGGCCTTCTTGGTTTTTCTTAAGTCCTTATCCACTAAACACATACCATGGCTAGACTTAGGGATAACTTCCCTATTAGCCTTGGTTTTTCTAGACCTAGATGTTATTCCATAATTAAATGGAACATTATGAAAAGTCTTCTTTGGCTTAGGTTTGTGACCCAAACCTTCCTTGCCCTTAGACTATTTTTGAACCCTAGGTCTTGACTTTTGGGCATTTGACCCTTGAATAGAGTTTTCTATGATCCTAAGGGTCTTTTCCATTTTCTCAAGTCTTGACCTCAAGACTTGGTTTTCTAGCTCTAATTTTCCCAATTTTGAGTTTTTATTTATCTTTTGGGAAATGTTCTTCTTCTTCTTAGGCATATGCCTAGATTTCTTGGGGTTAATGCCCAAGTTCTCTTCTATTTTCTTAATTGACTCCCTAGGTAGGATTAGTCTAGTGTTATTGGTCCTAGATTTTTCTTTAGATAAACTAACATGTTTGTCACCTAGGCAAACATATTTTTTTCCTACTAGCATGTTTTTCATTAATAATTGCAAGAGAACTAAAATAATTTTTAGCATGCTTTTTAACTTTGGGAATTAAAGGTGCATTGAATAAATTTACCTTAGGGTTAGCTTTAGAAGCTCCCCCTATATGAGATACACCTTCTTGCCCTTTCTTCCTCCTCCTAGGGTATTGACTTCGGTAATGTCCCCTTTGATTGCATTTAAAGCACACAATGTGCTCTTTGCTTCTAGTTGTGGGGACTCCGGCATCCTTTGACTTTTGGTTGACTTTTGGTGTCGATGCCTTTTCCTTAGCCAATTTTGGGCATTTACTCTTGTAATGTCCTTTCTCCCTACACTCAAATCATATTATATGATCTTTATTTAAAATCACAACACTTGAGTTACCTAAGGAGTTTTCTTCTTGCTCTTCATTTCTCCCAGATGTGGATGTTTCTTGTTGAACTTGCTCCGGGATGGAAGATTGCCTCTCGTCCCCCTCAATACTAGAGGTGGAGGTTTCCACCAAGTCATCAACATCTTCAAATGTGGTGGGTGCTTCTTCCCCGGCAATCTCCTCTACTTGTGCCGGTTGGGAATTTTCTTGGAATTTCATTACTTTATCCCATAATTCCTTTGCATCCCTAAAATTACCCAACCTAGACCAAATGTTGTTAGGAATCAAATCACTAAGTAATTCGATTACCTTGAGATTTGTCTTGAAGTCCTTGATTTGGTCTTGGGTCCATCTTGACTTCTCAATTTGCCTATTTCTTTCATCCCTAGGCAATTCGAAACCGTTTTCTAAGATTAGCATAAAATCAAAATCGGTTTCTAGGTATACCTCCATTTTTCTTCTCCACCATAGAAAATCACCTTTGAATTTTGGTGGTTGGAGGTTGTAGCCGGCCATCTTATAGTGCTTGTGTCGGCGGTTAGTCCTCGACAAGCTCCTTGGCTCTGATACCACGTGTAGGGTCGATGGTTGGTCGGCTAGAGGGGGGTGAATAACCCTTGTTGTAGACGGTGGAATTTGTTCGTTCATTGCTCGTCTACAAAACTATTAGCTCAGTGGAATAACAATAATAATGAAACTAACAACAATACACAATCACACGACACAAGATATATGTGGTTCGGAACCGAATGGTTCCTACTCCACGGGCGAGCTCACCGAGCTCTAGTTATGTGCACGACACTAACTAAACTCCTTCTCGACTACACGTCGGAGGTGGAGAAACCTCGTACAAGCTATTACAACAAGTAATATGAAATACAAGAAGAAATACAAAGACAATACAAAAGAGAACTTTTATACAATTGCTTTGATCACTTTCTTGTTGGTTGCTTTAGATGTCTCTTGAAGGTCTGGAATGCAACAGCAATTCCCCTCCAATAGCTTCACAAAAGGCTTGGCGAAATCCCCCATCTTGAGCTCCATTTATAACCTGCATCAAGCTGATTTTGCGTGCATCAGTCGACTGATCGTGACCATCAGTCGACTGATCCTGTAGTCGTTGTCTCACAACGACCAGATCCACATTGGTCAAGTTTAAACAGATCACACATCAGTCGACTGATGACACCCATCAGTCGACTGGCAACCCATCAGTCGAGTGCTGGCGAGCTCGACTTGCTTCTATGCAGACGCGTCACGATCGCTTGCTTAATCACCGATCGATGATGTCAACGATCATTGCCCTCCCTTGACAGTCGACTGATTGGCTAGACTCTATTTAGTCGAACACTGGTCGAACCCATATGATCTAGAGCAGTCGACTGGCACCTATGCCAGTCGACTGATGTCGGGTAAAACCTCAAACATCAAGCTATTTGAGCATCCGACACTCAGTCTTAGCCACTTGGCCAAGTCCACCTCATCCCTCATGGAGTTCCCCACCGAAGCTCTCTTCCCTCGACCTACGCCCCTCAGATGCGCCAAGCGCACGGCTTCGCAACGCCATCCTTTGCATCTCTTGCCCTCAAAGTATGCTTCCCTTTGGGCTCACTCCATTTGCTCCCCGTGTGGTGGTCCCTCGGATGCACCAAGGGCATGACTTTGCAATGTCATCTTTCACCGACTCAAGGACCCCGAGCCTAGTGAACTTACCAAGTCCTCAAGACTTCTCACATGCACCAAGCGCACGGCTTCGCAATGCATTTCTCACCAAGCACTAAGCGCACGGCTTCGCAATGCTTTAGACTTTTCAACACCAAGCTCCATGCTTGGATTTTCCATGCCAACTTCATGTTGGACTTTCCTATGACAATCTCATGTCATAAGTTTTGTCTATCACCAAAATACTGCTCGAGTCAAACTCGAGTCAACTTGGGCTGATTGCACCAACAGTCTTCTTCCTCCGACTTCACTTCATTTGCTCCTCGTCCGGTGGTCCCTCGGATGCACCAAGCGCATTACTTCCGCAATGCCATTCTTCACCGACTCAAGGAACCGAGCCATGAGATGGTGAACTCATTAATGCTTCATCAAGCTAACCATGTGTGATTTACTAAGTCATGCATAACTTAAACACACATATCTAATCACATAACAATCTAACTTAAACCTTTTGCCACACACATCAAAACCAAACCATACTTGGGTTAATTTCCCTAACAATCTTCCCCTTTTTTATGTGTGGCAATCCGTTTAATTTAGGTAAAACATTAACCAAATACATAAAGAAGGAAAGCATGTATAACAAATATGAGTATCAAACACTCCCCCTTAATACATGCAACTCCCCCTTAACACATGCTATTTTCTCCCCTAGCATGATTAACTTAAACTCTCACATTTCTCCCCCTTTGACACCTTCAAAAACATCTAACATATGTTATACAACATGATATCAAAGTCTAAAGGAAGAGAAATACCAAAATCTGCCTGAAAATCCCAGAAATTAGGTTGTTGTGCTCATGCACAGTTCCATCAGTCGATTGCGTCAGAATGCAGTCGACTGGCAACTGAAAATCTACATTTTTTATTTCCAAACCCAAGTTTAGAAATGCATTAAAAATTATAGAAAATTTGAAAAATCATGAAATTTGGGGAACACATTTATTATGAGTCCCTTTATCAATGAAAAATGATGTTTCATGAAAATGCATTCATTTTCAAACATTTGGCAAAATCTCAAAAGTTGTAAAAACCTTCAATCATTTTATTAGCTTTGAAACCTAGTTTTGCCTTAAGTTGTTTTAAAATATCAATTCACTATTTGCAAAACATAAAATGGTTTTAAATCATTTAAAATATCCAACTATGATCTATGGGCAATATGTCCATTGATTAAACATTTGCTTTCCCCATAGTTGGTCTATGATTGCTCTATTATGATACTCTAAGTGACCCATCTAAATGTCATAAGCAATTAGTGAATCACTTGTATCATCCTAATATCTCACCCATTGCTATGTTTTCAATCAAGTTAGCCTTATGGTGAATGTGAGATGTACCTAAGGTAATTATACTTAACCATCAATTTTCATGCAATTTCTACCAAGGTTAAGTATTATCAAAAACACCCATCATGATCATAAAACAAGTATGTCATATAACTACACATCATGATCATGCATCAAATATAAAATCAAGTATCACAAATCATGATTTAAAAATTAATTACCCAAATCATCCACCATGCTCATTATAAGTCAACCAAATAACATGATATAAAATAAGTCCACTTATGGTTGACTATCCTAGGTTTCTCTTTCCAATAGGGTTCAACAAGTACTCCTTAGGGATCCATTTTCTAGCTACCATTATTGTTTTAGATTGTCCCCTAGCAATTAAACAATGGTAAGCCTTCTCATTCTTTGATCCCTTATAACCTAGGCTCTTCTTATTGAAACTAGCCCTTTGGCTCCCAATAATCATGTTTAGAGTGTTGGAGCCAATGGTAAATTTTTCAAGGGCCTTGGTGAGGAATTCTACCTTTTCCCTTAAAGCTTTATTTTCTTCTGCACATGCATCATTAGTACTAGAAGAAATACAATCATCATGTGAGCATGAATTTTTCTTCTAGATCCTTAATTTCATTTTTCATGCATTTGTTTTTCTTTTTTGCCCTAAATAAATCCCTAGTTAAACTAGAAATCATGGAAATAACCTTTTTAGGAGGAAGATTTGTTACCTCACTTACCCAATCCTCTTGTTCTGAATCCGAGGTAGATGCTCCCCCTACACTTGAGCTCTCCTCCTCACTTGAGCTTGTTTCTTCTTGTTCGTATGAGGTGGAGGCTACATCATCAATCCCCATTAATGCTAGATGCGTGAAGATTTCTTCTTCCTCTGATGAGGATGGATCATCCCATATAGATTTTAAGTTCTGGGACTTTGACTTCTTCTCCTTCTCCTTTGACTTATTTTCTTCTTTCTTTTTGCCTTTCTTCTTGCTATCCTTTTTCTTTTCTTCCTTGCTCTTGTTTAATTGGGGGCACTCATCCCTCATATGTCTCTCTCCTTGGCAATTATAGCAAATGATCTTTCTTTGCCTTCCTCCCCTATCATGAGATTTATTAAATTTAAAAGTTTTTAATGCACGTCTCACCTTTCTTACTATATAAGCCTCTTCATCAGTGTTCATGGATGAGGAAGATTCGTCATCGAATGAGGAGGGTGGAGTCTCCTTATTCTTCTTTCCTTTGTTTGTTACTAGAGTCACTCCCCTTGATTGAATTGTTGGCTCTTTTACTATACCTTCAAGTCTAGTTTCGTGAAGCTCTATAGTAGAGAAAAATTCTTCTAGAGTACTTACCTCTAGATTCCTTGAAATGTAAAAGGAGTCCACCATTGAGCTCCACTTTGATGACCGAGGGAATGCATCTATGGCCTTCATGATGATATCTCTATTGGAGAGTTTCTCCCATACACTAGGTAAACCGGTGATTATCTCTTTAAATCTAGAGTGTAGTGATAATACCTTTTCTAATTTAATATTATTAAGTTGGGAGCGGAGAAGGTCCCTTCTTGCTAACTTGGCTTCGGAGGTGCCTTCATGAAGCTCCACTAGCTTCTCCCACATCTCCTTGGTGCTTGAGCACTCTCCAATTCTATTGATCTCTTGTTGAGGGAGCACATTGAATAGATGGTGGTTTGCTTTCGAGTTTGCAAGGTGCTCCTCCCTTTGCTTCTTAGTTCATCTCGATTTCTCTAGTAGTCTCCCTTCTTCATCCCTAGGCACTTTGAAACCGTTTTCCATAATCAACATAATTTCAAAGTCGGTTTCGAAAACTACCTCCATTCTCTTCTTTCACCAAGAGAAGTTGCCTTTGAATTTGGGTGGATGAATGTTGGAGCTGGCCATTTCATTGATTGTTGCAGCGGTGAGTCCGACGACAATCTCCTCTCTCTGATACCACTTGTTGGAGGATCGTGGCTCGGCTAGAAGGGGGTTTGAATAGCCCATGTACGTTGATGGAAATCGTTCTCTTCTTAATCATCTACAAGATTGTTAGCGTAGCGGAAATACTAAAACCAAAGACAATTAAGTTAAACAAAGATAAAGAGAAAGCAAACGCAAATGCAAGTATGTAACGTGGTTCACGGCCCTTGCTGCTAATCCACAGATGATTCGTATGACAAATCACTCCCTTAAACCAATCACTAAACTTCTCCTTTTCTCAATCAAGGTAGAGAAGAAACCTTCTTATAAAATCCTCCTTCTTACAATATGATTTAGATGAGAACAAGGAAGAGGAGGTTTGGGACGTTTAGGGCACTTGGGGAGCACTTAGGAATGAAGCATTAGCATCCCCAAGGCCCTCACCCCTTCTCTTTATAGAGAGAAGAGATTTCTTCCCGTTGGGCATGCAGCAGCCGACTGATGCATGCTATCAGTCGACTGCTCCTCTAACAGCTGACTTATAATGGCTTCTGACTTGTTGTCGTCACCATCCAATGATTACCTTGGCAGTCGACTATTGCTATCAATAGTCGATCATCGCGTAGCCTCGATCGATTAACTACGGCGATTACTGTCCACGATAACCTTTAGCGATTGGATCGCCATTCCTTGGCAATCAATGATGGAAGCGTGATCGCCATACCTTGGCGATCCACTCTAGCTAGAAACCCTCGATCGAACACGATCGATAATCGGTTGACTAGAGCGATCGCTATCTATAGCAATGACTCATCACAAGTAAAACCTCAAATAAATACTTGTTTGAGCATCTGATGGTCGGGTAAACCTCAAACCACCTGTTTGAGCATCCGACACTTCCTTTCGTCGGGTAGAAACCTCAAACTCATGTTTGAGCATCCAACTTATCCAATTGTCGGGTAAAACCTCAAACCTAAGTTTGAGCATCCGACACTTGACTTAGCTACTCGGCCAAGTTCACCTATGAGCTACCCCGTCCTGGGTTACAATCGCTCGCTCTCATCTCCCATGAAGTCCCTCACCTCGAAGCTCTCTCCGGCCTGCGTCCCTCGGATGCACTAAGCCCTCGGCTCCTCCAGTTCCATCCTTCGCTTCTCACCACGAAGTATGCTTCCTCCAGCTTCACTTCATTTGCTCCTCGTCCGGCGGTCCCTCAGATGCACCAAGTGCACGACTTCTGCAATGCCATCCTTCACCGACTCAAGGACTCGAGCCATGAGATGGTGAACTCACCAATGCTTCATCAAGCTAACCATGTGTGATTTACTAAGTCCTGCATAACTTAAATACACATATCAAATCACATAACAACCTAACTTAAACCTTTTGCCACACACATCAAAACCAAACCATACTTGGGTTGATTGCCCTAACATCCCCTACAGTCGACTGATACACTCGGTAAGGCCTCTCTCCTAAGCTATATTTCATCATACCATTATCAAACTTGCAAATTTTAACTTACATCTCTCTTTCTAGAGCCACTTCTACTACGGGCTATTGAACACACCCCCCCCCCCCCATCATCTCGTAACAATCCTATTCCACCTCCTCCCCACTAACTAACGCTTACCCTTCAACCCCCTCCTATTTGTCAGACTCCACCAACATCTCTCTCCTCCCCCTCAATACCCAATCCACCAGATTCCCTGTTATCTAGAATTAACAAGGTTAGTATATTATTTTCCTATTTTCCTCTTTCTTAATACTGATACCTTCTTTTTCAAGGCATCATCAGCATCCACCGCCTGAATAACCAATGGATTCAGTACACTAACATTCTTAAAAAGGAACTATAGGAGTATCAAGCCAAAGAATTATCACTTCAACAAGCCTGCTAATGACTCGAAAGAGAATTGCAAGCTTCTTTCATAAAAGCACAAGCTAACCAAGCAGAATTATCAACCCTCCAATTCCAGACCACCTATCTACAAAATACCCTAGATATTTTAAAGTCTCGACCACTTTCAGCAGGAACCAGCACTTCGCATGAAAACTCCTAGACTTCTGCTACCATCAATGACATGTTCTTTGACAGAGGTTTTGCATTCCTTCACTGGGGCATCCGAGACTGTATCACCCAATTCAAGGCAGCTGGTTATCATCCTCCAGGACACTCTACTAATGTTTTATACATAGGCAATACCATTGACCGCACTCCCCCTGATTTACTATCTTTTCCATTCCCTTCTGCTGAAAAAATGTGACTTGTATTTTTCATCATAATTACAACACAATGCTCAACTTGTCTTTATTACCCCATTTTTCCTGAAAACAAAACATGTACTTCATAATGTTTTATCTTTTGAAACAAAGGCACCAATGATTTACATTCTATTTATACGATTATCACTCGGGGAATAAGTTATTGCTCAGACACTTTTTTTTCCAAAAACAACTCTTCTCTCCCTAGCCACTACCACTAAGGCCAATAAAATGATTCCTCACCCTCCTTACTTTAAAACCCCTCGGTACCAGCTCCACTCTTCGGAAATCCATACCTATCTCTTCATTTTCCCCCTCAATCCTTCTATAAAAACTAAACTCCCTATATTCCTTCATCCCTACTTTCCTCCTTCCATGGCTTCTCCATCCCAAGCTATTCTCATAAGCTCCGATACAAACTCCACTTTCGACTTAGAGACTCAATCTACGACAACCTCTACATATCACCCCTTGCCCCTCACGGGCCCCTTTCTCTCTCCCTTTCCTTCCTTCAGTAATCATCTATGGCGCCCTCTAGCACCCCAACAACAACCCCAACTAGTTCCCCCTCATCCTCTGGTCAGTCTTCAACTAACAGATCCACTACTTGCGGAGGAAGAATCTTCTATGGATTCCTTCACCCCTTAGTTTTTTCTACAAATAGAGATGTCCCCATCTATACTTCCAGTTGATTTCTAATCAAAAACATCTATTCTTCTTGTATGCATGATATTATGAGTGGCCAAGAAGTTTTTAACATAAAAAATGTCTGAACCAAAGCAATAATTGTTTAAGTCAACATTGCGCAGTGCCATCAACATATCCGCAAATAACCCAAAATACCCATAGAACTCAACATCCTCTGGAATCATTGATGTAGCGAATTGACACATCCAGACAAAAATACAAACCCTTCTCCTTTCCTCAATCGAATGATGAAATTACAAAGCCAACAACACACCCCCTCTTACAATACCATAAACTCTCGATAAGACACTACCATCAACAACCAAATTTATAAAAATAAAGACATAGTTTTTACAACATCTCATCCACTAAAATAAGGCCATAAATGATATACATTCCAAGGCCTTAGTAAAAGTCTTCCTTGAGCATCCTTCAAATAATAAGCCCCCATTCCTGCTCGGTTCTCCACTTGAAAGGGTCCTTCCCATTTGGGTCCCAGCTTTCCCTTAGATCCTTCAAGTAGCACCTTCCTCAGCACTAAGTCTCCCACTTGAAAAGAACGAGGCACCACCTTTTTATTATAAGATTTAATTACCTGTGACCTATACCTTTCAGCATTATATGAGGCAGTATCCCTTTTATTTTAAATCAAATCCAATTCCATACACCGGGTTGTACTATTATCACTGGGAAAATAATTCACTACCCGAGCAGATTCCACTCCAACTTCCACAGGTAGTACTGCTTCTGAACCATACACCATACTAAATGGAGTGGCTCCCATAGCTCTCCTAGGAGTAGTTCAAAAAGACCATAATATGCTAGGAAACTCTTCTACCCAGCTACCCCCTACATGCTCCAACTTAGTTTTTAACCCATGCACCAATTCTCTATTAGTCACCTCCGTTTGCCCATTACTTTAAGGATAAGCCACAGATGTGAACACTTGCTCAATTTTAAAGTCTTGACACCATTTTGCTAACTTCTTACCCTGAAACTGTCGCCCATTATCAGATACCAACCTTCTAGGAATACCAAAATGACATACAATATTCTTCCATAAAAACTTCAACACCATATGCTCAGTAATACAAGCTAAATGTTCAACTTCTACCCACATAGAAAAATAATCAATAGCTACCAATAAAAATTTCTTTAGACCCGTCTCGGTCGGAAGTGGCCTTACTATATCCATCCCCCATTGATCAAAAGGGCAAGCTAACACTACTTCCTTCATATACTTAGTTGCCTAATGTTGCTAGTTATGATGCCTTTGACAAATTTCACACTGTTGTACCAACTGTATAGAATCCTTCATCAAAGTAGGCCAAAAATATCCGACCAACAACACTTTTCGAGCCAACACCCGACCCCCTATATGACTTCCACAAGCTCCTTCATGTACCTCTCTCAAAACATAGTTTGCCTCTATTTTCCCCAAACAATGCAATAAAGGTCTAGCGCATGTTCTTTTATATAAGATTCCTTTTATCATAAAAAAATGGACTACTTGCTACATAAATTGCCGAGCCCTTACAAAATCACTTGGCATCTTTTTATCTTGAAAGAATGACACTAACTCTCTTTTCCAATCATTTTATATTACTTCTCTCGACTTTTCATTCTGTGGTAGTAATTCAATCTAGGCAATTACTTCATGAGTACTCCAATTCCCTAAAGAGCTAGCCAATTGAGCCAATTCATCATCCTTCTGATTTACTATTCTAGTGATTTTCTTTATTAATACTTATAAAAAATCTCCCTTAGCCTTCTCTACCATTTCACAATAATTTCGACACTTATCATCTTTAACTTCAAATCCTCCCTCGGTCTGTTGCACCACCAATTGAAAATCCATATGCATAATCACCCGCTCAGCTCCTATATTCTTAGCAGCTTGCAAAGCTATAAGTAAAGCTTCATATTTAGTTTCATTGTTAGAGGCCCTAAAATGCAATCTAACCACCAGCTTAACTTCTTCCCCCTATGGTGAAATCAAAATTACCCCTACTCCACAACCTTCCTTCTTAGAAGACCCATCTGCATATATAATCTAAAGCTCAGACTCCTCCTTATGTATAGTCTTTACTAAAAAGTCAACTAATGCTTGAGCTTTAATAGAGGTATGAGGCTGATAAGTAATGTCATATTCACTAAGTTTAGTAGCCCACTTAATAAGCTTTCTTGTAGCTTCTGGATGAGTAAGTATTCTTCCCAAAGGAGTATCAGTGAGTACCGCTAAGGGATGTGACAAAAAATAGGGTCATAATCTCCGAGAAGTCAAAACTAAACCCTAAGTTAACTTCTCTAGATTAGTATAACGAATTTCAAGTCCCTTCAACAGAGAGCTGATATAATAAATTAGATGTTGCTGACCATTATCCTCTCGAATCAACACTGAGCTTATAGTAACTTCAGAAAGAGTTAGATATACCCACAACACTTCTCCAGGCTGAGGCTTAGCTAAAAAGGGTGGCTCAACCAAGTACTCTTTCAAAGATTGAAAGGCTTTATCACAGTGTTCATCCCATTGGAACCGCGTAGCTCTCTTTAATATCTTAAAAAGGGAAGACTTCTATCTGTCGATCGGGATATGAATCGAGATAAGGTTGTAATCCTACCCAATAACATTTGTACTTCTTTCAAATTTTTTAGAGGCTGCATTTGCTGAATAGCCTCAATCTTAATAGGATCAGCTTTTATATCTTGTTCAGTAACCACATACCCCAAGCCCTGAGTAACCCCAAATACACATTTCTCTGGATTTAACTTCATCTTATATTTATGCAAAGTGCCGAAAGTTTCCTCTAAGTTAGCTATTAACTGCTCGGGATGCAAAGTTTTCACCAAAATATCATCAACATATACCTCTACATTCCTCCCCGATTGTTTTTCGAAAATTGTATCATTAACCTCTGATAAGTGGCCCCGACATTTTTCAACCCAAAAGGCATAACCACATAATAGAAAGTCCCTTCTGCAATAATAAAACTTACTTTATTCTGATCTTCTAAAGCCAACGGTATCTGGTGATACCCTTGATAAGTGTCCATCATTGATATAAACTGATGCCCAGAAGTGGAACCTACCAACTGATCAATGCAGGGAAAAGGATAGCAATCCTTAGGACAAGCTTTGTTAAGATCTCTAAAGTCCACACACATTCTCCATTTTCTCGATGGCTTAGGTACCAACACCACATTAGATAACCAAGTTGGATACTGTATCTCTCTGATATGTCCAACCTTCAACAGTTTATATACTTCCTCTTTAATAATAGCATCCTTCCTAGCTCCAAAGTGTCGACGCTTCTGTTTCACAGGAACTGCAGTAGGTAAGATATACAATTTATGCTCCATGATGGTAGGATCAATTCTTGATAAATCCTGTGGAGACCATGCAAAAAAATATCAACATTCTTGATAAGGCATTGTACTAACTCTGCTTTAAGCTGCAAAGGAAGGTCCCGGGCTATAAATGTAGTATGTTCAACACACTTAGGCTGCGTTTGGTATGCCATAATCTGTCTTGTAATGTAATCCAGATTACATTACAAGGTAGATTCCTTTGTTTGTTATTTTCTTAAAATTGTAATGTAATCTGAATTACAAAAGGCACTAAAGTTTTGTAATCTAGATTACAAAGAAAAATCTATGTAATCCAAATTACATTACAAGCTTAAATCCTATTTGCATGCAATAAATCACATTTGCATGCATGCAAATGTGATTTATTACATGCAAATGGGATTTAGACTGTGTTTGGCGATCGGCGGCGATCGATCGGCGACAAACGATGGTCAGCGATCAGCGGCGATCGACCGATGACCGACAGTGGCCAACCGACGACCGACGACGATCGACGGCGGCCGACCGACGATCGATGGCGATCGGTCGACGACCGACGACGGCCGACCGACGACCGACGGTGACCGATTGACGACCGACGACGGCCGACCGACGCCCGATGGTGGTCGATCGATGATCGACGATGGCCGATCGATGACTGGCGACGGCTGGCCGCTAGAAATCGACAGTGACAGGCGGGTGACCGGTCACCGGCGATCGGCGGGTGACCGGCAGCTACCGGCCACCGGCGATCGACGGTGACCGGCCGACGACTGGCAGCCAGTCATCGATCGGTCGTCGACCGACTAGTCGATCATTGATTGGCCACTGTCATCATCATCGTCATTGTCTACGTCATCGTCGTCGATCCATTCCTATCGTCTTTGTAATGTACACCAAACAAAAGAATATAATGACCTTTGTAATCCAAGATTACATACAATTTTTATTCAAACATAGTAATGTAATCAAGATTACATTGCATTCCATTACAACTTGGATTACATTACATCCTACCAAACGTGGCCTTATTGTTAGTTATATATGAGAGGTGTCCTAAGGCAATCGCCTTATGGTTGTACCATTTATTTGATAAATGAAGATTAACTATTTGAGTGTACATATTTTCATGTATTTGATTGGATCTTAAACTCATTTATTGAATGTCCGTAATACAATTCACAACATAAGAGAATTTGTCATTGGATCACAACTAGTGAGTATTTCTATATGTGTAATTCTGATGTATTAGAATTATCCCTAGTCGATGAATTGATGCATTCAGACACCATCAATCCTATTGAGACTAGCATGAGTTGTACTCTTTGGTTTATCCAAGCAGTTATTTCTCACTGACTAGTGACATTGGGATGTCCAGAGTTAACCGTGGATGCTAGTTATGGTAACTAGTTCATTGGAGTGACCAGTTGTAAGACTTCATATGGTTCTCTGCATATACAGATATGTGAATGAAGTCCTTACTGTAGCTTAAGTGCTATGTTCCTTTGACTTGCGGTATTCAAGTCATCTTGGTCATGGAGACTTATGCTTTGACATCTTAAGCAAGCATCTCCGAGGATATGTGGATCCGGGATGATTAGGTATAAGTCGAAGTGGTTGAAGTTGTTTAAATAACCTACAAAGGATTCACCACTCCTTGCGAGGGGATGTATATCCTATGGCCTCTCGTCAAATTGTTACTAAAGTCTTTGGCCAAAGCTTTACATGTTTAGAGTATGGTACTCTTGGATACATGTGTAGTAACTAGAATCCGCAGGACAAGGAAATGATACTTGGGCTAGGTGTGAAATAGTCAGCCTAGTGGGGACTTACACAATAGACCATGTCCTGAACCAAATGGGCATAAGATGAGTGAAGGGAATGGGGCACGATTCATTGTAGCTGCTGAAAGGTTTCAAAAATTGTTCTTGGATTAACCATTGATTTTCTGATTAATTGGGGATCATGATGTAGTACTAGGTGTCACTCATGATCGTTCTATAACAAATGGTTAATTATAGACGATCAACATAAACCAGAAACCTATTTGGTCACACACACTACGAGTATTATCTGAAGGATTTAAAATGAGCTTGTAAATTAGATTCTCAGATCGAGAGAGACTTGGTTTGGTTTGACCAAACAAGGAGCGAGCATGAAATTGTTTCAGTCCTGTCATAAGCATGGATGGGTCGAGTCTTTTGAAGACATGATGGATGAACCAAATTAGTGTTAGTTATATATGAGAGGTGTCCTAAGGCAATCGCCTTATGTTTAAACCATTTATATAATAAATGAAGATTCACTATTTGAGTATACATGTTTTCATGTATTTGATTAGATCTTAAACTCATTTACTGAATGTCCACGATACGATTCACAACATGAGAGAATTTGTGATTGGATCATAACTAGTGAGTATCTCTACATGTGTAATTGTGATATATTGGAATTATCCCTAGTCGATGAATTGATGGATTTGGACACCATCAATTCTGTGGAGACTAGCATGAGGCATACTCTTTGGTGTATCCAAGCAGCTGATTCTGACTGGCTGGAGACATTGTGGTGTCCAGAGTTAATCGTGGATGCTAGTTATGGTAACTAGTTCATTGGAGTGACCAACTGTAAGACTTCATATGGTTCTCTGCATATCTGGATATGTCAATGAAGTTCTTACTATAGCTTAAGTACGATGTTCCTTTGACTTGCGGTATTCAAGTCATCTTGGTCATGGAGACTTATGCTTTGACATCTTAAGCAAGCATCTCCAAGGAGATGTGGACCCAAGATGATTGGGTATAAGTCGAAATGCTCGAAGGTGTTTGAATAGCCTATAAAGGATTCACCATTCCTTGCAAGGAGATGTATTCCCATGGCCTCTCATCGAATTATTACTAAAGTCTTTGGCCAAAGCATTACATGTTTAGAGTAAGGTACTCTTAAATACATGTGCAGTAACTAGAATCCGTAGGACGAGGAAATGATACTTGGGCTAGGTGTGACGTAGTCGACCTAGTGGGGACTGACACTATAGACCATGTCATGAACCAAGTGGGTATAAGATGCGTGAAGGGAACGGGGCATGATTCATTGTAGCTGCTGAAGGGTTTCAGAAATGGTTATGGATCAACCGTTGATTTTTCGGTTAATTGGGGATCATGATGTACTGCTAGGTGCCACTCATGATCATTCTATAATTAATGGTTAATTATAGACGATCAACATAAATTGAGAACCTATTTGGTCACACGCACAACGAGCATAATCTGAAGGATTTAAAACAAGCTCGAGAATGAGATTCTCAGATCGGGAGAAACTAGGTTTGGTTGGACCAAACAAGGAGCGAGCATTAAATTGTTTCAGTAGCAATAGAAGCATGGATGGGACGAGTCTTATGAAGACATGATGGATGAACCAAATTAGTTTGGTTCTAATCCAATGGTGGAGAATAAACCAAAGGGATTTGGTTTGTTTTAAATGAATGAACTAAAGTTTGTTCGGTTCGTTTTAACTTAAAATAGACCAACTCGGTTCGGTTTATTTTAACTTAAGTTATTAGAGTGGGTTAATAGGTTTTGGTTAGGAACCAATAACTCTAATGAGAAGTTTTCTTAATGGTTAAGAAACACGCACTCTATAAAAGCGCGGTTAGAGGTTTGGAGAGCCCTAAGTTTATTTTGGGAAATACTCTTCCTCTCCTCTCCCTCTCTTCTCCTTGTCACCGCCCAAGGTCTCCACGCCACCCAACCACCTTGTGTCGTCGTCCTCCCTAGCTGTCGGCATCTAGCTACTGCCGACCACTCCTCCGGTGACCCACCTTGGTTCCGACGACCAAGGGTTGGTCGACCATCCTCTTTGGTCAGCACAAAGTCCACCAAGCTATCCAGTTTGGAGCATCGTTTGGACTACGTTTGGAGCTCCGACAGTGACTCCCTTGCTGGGGATTGGATCTCCCATAATCCTCAGCGGTGGAGGACCAAGGATTCGTCAATCGGTTGGCGAATACCTCTCCGGAGAAGCAAGTTTTTGGGACTCATTTTCGAATCCGAATTTGATTCGGATTGTGATCTTCTCTCGATCACATCGTCTTCGACATGAGGCTAGTGACTCCTACGAAGACGAGGTTCATAGCTTTGTGAAGCTATCCCGACGGTACTCGGCGTGGATACGGATAGAGGCAATTTTAGTGAGAGTTGCTCCAGTTGATGTCATTCCCACTGCACGTGATACGTCAGGTATAACTAGCATAATTTCCTTTTATTCCAAAATTTGAAACTATGATTATGTCTACACATATTGTACTATGCATGCGTGTGATGTAATAAATTAGATTTATTGCTTTTTAATTCTTTCGCTGTGCACATGTTTACGAAACATGTTCGAATACACACTCACCGCGGTGCTAGAAACTCAACAGTGGTATCAGAGCCCAAGTTGTGTTTCGACATAATTATAAAATTATTTTGCAATAGTCATAATTGTATTTATGTAAATTTTCTACTTTTGGAAAGTTTAGAGGTATTTATGGAAATTTTTTAATTTTGTAAAGTTTAGAAGTATTTATGGAAATCTTCTACTTTTGGAAAGTTTAGAAGTATTTATGGAAATTAAAGCTTTCCATAAATAAAATATGTGATTAGATTTGGAAATTTGTTTCCTAATTTAATCATGATTTGATTTAGGGAATCAAATCTAGAACATATTTTATTTCCATAAATAGTTTTGATAATTTAGGAAATTTGTTTCCTAAATTAAATTTGACTTTCCTTAATTAACACTTTCCATAAATAAAATATGTGATTAGATTTGGAAATTTGTTTCCTAATTTAATCATGATTTGATTTGGGGAATCAAATCTCAAATATATTTTATTTCCATAAATAGTTATGACATATAAGGAAATTTTTGTACATGTTATAATTGTATGTCATGTAATTGCATTAGATGCATATCTTTATATCATGCATGTCGTGACATGTAGATGTATGTCATGTATGTCATGCCATGTAGATAATAGTTATTTGCATGCAAAGAGGATGAGACATTAAAATCCTCACACAATATTAAAGTCTATACCTTCCATTAATATGGTTAGAACTAGAGTTCTGTTTCTTCTTTGGGTTGTTGGACTCTCTCCAAGCCTGGCTCAAACCTGAACATATTCAAACCATTGGAATAGTTTATTACTAATATGGTAAGAGTCAGAGGTCAATCGTTAGTTTGGGTTGTTGGACTCTCTCCAAGCCTGGCTAATTGGTTGAATGCGCTCTAACCATATTAAAACTATTTCTCGATTAATGGGTTGGTTTTAATCTGAAGCATCAGCTTTTTGGACTCTCTCCAAGGTCGATGTGAAGGGAGGTGAAGTTGGGTGCTATGCATACAATGCATACTTGTTAATGAGTTAACAACCCGATGTATGTGTGAACATTCAATTAGTTGATAGCACATTGTGATAGTTGCATATATGTGATATGCAATTAGTATATTTGATACCTACCATCGTAGCTATGAATGGCTTGTTGGACTCTCTCCAAGGTTGTTCATATCTATATTGGATATTAGCCCATTCGGAGATGGACCTGTTAGAAATATTGGAACGGCTAGAGGGGGGGTGAATAGCGTTTCGCCCGATCGTGGATGGAATTCGATCTCGTTCGTGTCTACAATTTCATTAGCGCAGTGGAATATATATAATGATAAAAGCAATAACAAAATGGACACAACACAGATCACAACAAGAGCATATAATGTGGTTCAGAACCGAACCGGTTCTTACTCCACGGATTGGGTTCGTACGAACCCTAGCGAAGCCACAAACACCACTAACCAATAAAACTCCTTCTTGACACAAGTCAAGGGTGGAGAAACCCCTTACAAGTAATCTTACAACAATAAGATACAAATACAAGCAATTACAATAATGAATATGAAATACAAGTAAAGAAAAGACTTTACAACACTTGTTTTGATTGCTTGAATGCTTGGTTGCTTGCTTGCACTTGGAGACCTGATTTGCACCAACAAATCGCCCCAATAGCCCTCAAGAATCGATTGCTTTTTCCTCCATCACGAGCTCCATATATAGCTTCAACCTGTGCTGGAAAAAGTCTATCAGTCGACTGATCGGGACAATCAGTCGACTGATGCCACTGTTGTCGTGAGACAACGGCTAGTTCCACGTTGGATAAGTCCAACGGAACTACCATCAGTCGACTGATTGTGACCATCAGTCGACTGATGGAGTCCTCACTCGACCAGTCGAGTCTCGACTCCATTCTGTGACCGAATTCTCGAGCACCCCGATCGGTGATGACACGATCGATCATTGATCGCTCGAGCCATCGATCGCCCACCTCTCGGCATCATTGCTAGACCATAACCCGCAGTCAAACCCTAGTTGACTCGGTCCAGTCGACTGCCACATGGCACCAGTCGACTGGCACACCTCAAACATGAGGTTTTAACTCAAATATGGTTCCCCCATACTTGCTAGACCACCCTTAGCCTAGACCTAAGCCTTCTAGCCACCTCCATCAGCCTCACGCCTCTCAGATCCCTCCAAGTCATCCATGACTTGTTCATCCATCGCGCTAGCCTTCAGGTGCTTCCGTCGGCTATGTCATGCTAACGGTGTCTACACCGCCAAGGCACATTGGACTTACGCCGCCAAGACTCCGCTTGGACTTTACGCCGCCAACCATTGGACTTATGCTTCCAAGACTACCGCTTGGACTTTACGCCGCCAATATTAATCCCCTTGGACTTCAAATGCCAACCCATGTTGGACTTTCCATTTGCCAAGACCCATGCTTGGACTTTCCTTGCCAACACATGTTGGACTTTCCATTTGCCAAGTACTCAGGACTTGGACTTTCCCAAATGCCAAGTGTCTAACTTGGACTTTCCATGACAATTATATTGTCATATGTTTTTGTCGAAACATCAAAACACATCAAAACATCACTCGAGCCAAACTCGAGTCCTGGTCAATCGTGACCTGGGCCGATTGCACCAACAATCTCCCCCTTTTTGATGTTTGACAAAAACCAAACAAATAATTGAGTTAGAATACTAACTCCAATCCTTTACCAATTATCCCAAATTGGTAAATGCTCTCCAAATGTTTTCCCCCAAACATTCTCCCCCTTTTTGACTAACAGCAAAAAGTTGTCTCCCCAAGAGGGTCAATGTCTCATGTCCCAATGAGATCTTACAATCTCCCCCTTGGTCCAAAAATACTTAGGATGCCTACCATCTTCCTAGTGATAAGTCCAATATCACTCAAGAGAGACAATCCTATTTACTCTCCCAATTTCCAAATTGGGTCTCTCAAAAGTCCCCATCAATATCCCAATTGATGTCATATTCTCCCAATAACTTCTCCTTTTCAAGGAGAAAAACACATCCATCATTCCAAGATGGATACCTCCCCCTAAAGGCTTGCTCCCCCTTGACCATTGCACCAACAATGTCCTTGGGAAGTCCCTAAGCCAATAGGAACTCTAAACCATCAAAATTAAGATTAGAAATTCAACATTGAAGTTTCCAACACCTTAAAATTGATACAAACCCCAAATACTTCCCCTAATCCATATCCAATGGATTTACACCCTTTATAATGCTTCCCAAAGCATATCCTGTGTTAGGAGTGATTAGGGACCATAATCAGTAGTCAAATCGGGTTAAACAACTTTTGTTACCCCAAATCAGTTATCGATCGACTGTCACTACCGATCGTGATGTGTCCATCATGACCGCACGGCAACAATGATGAGTGATAAAGTGTCGATGAGTCCAAACGCCATCAATCGATCACCTTTGTAATGATCGATAATCGAAAACCGATTTTCGTAAATCGACTGACTTCGAAATGCATAAGTAATTCTACGTAAATCAAAAAATCACGAAACTTGATACGTATATTACTTAACACACATTCAATCAGTGAAAAATTTTCGAAAAATATTTTTACCATTGAAATAGGATATTGGTACAAAGTTCAAAACTATTAAAAACTTTAAAGTTTTGATCTACTTTGTATCAACTCTACAATGATGATGACTATCAAAAGATAGATTTCACCAAGGTTTTCTAAATTGATTTTAAGATGTTTTTGAAAACCTATTTTGAACATAATTTATTGGCTAAATATACATAGCTTGTATATTAGCTTTCCTTATGATTCTTGGTGATAATTAAAATAAGTTTAAGTTCATCTTGATGCACTCATGCACCTTGAACCTAACCTATTATCCTAGCATCTCACATGTATCTAGGGTGTATACATACACATATGTCAATTAGATGTGAGATGTGGGTTTTGTTCTCCCTAAACTAGGGTTTCATGCATTTTCTAAAGCAACTCTACTTGATTCCCTTATAAGCGACTCAAGTCATGCCATAGTTCTTAAATCAATTTTAATCAAGTTAATGCATGAATGTATGATCATGGCATAAATAATAGCATTATTAAAACATGGCCAATGATCATGATGTCATGACATATGATGAAATTTAAGAACACATGACATCTAAAATAACCCTAAACAATGTCATGACATGGTATATGATAGGATGCAATTTCATGTCATAATATATCAACTTTCATAAGCAATACCATTATACAAATATTCATCCATACACACAAGATTTTTCAGAAACAAAGATTTCATTTAACTTAAAACTTGTCTTTTACATTCAAAATGGAGATTGGCTATGCTCAATCTCACTACAAAAAAAATGACAACCACAAAAAAATCTAATATCCTCTAATCGTCCGCAGGAGGTGGCGGTGGAGGAGGTGACTTCGAGGTCCAGGCCGCATCATCTCTAGCATATCGGTGATGCTACTCTATCACCTGGGTCTCCTCCATCCGATCGGGCGTGCGAAGAGCTCGCCGCCAATAGCTCTACGTGACCTAGCGTCAACCGACTGCTGATAGTCCTGAAATCTGGACTCCAGCCGGCCACGACGATCTGATGGACCCGCCGCTGATGTGTCTACCGGCATCTGGTCATCCTCATCAGTGGTGTCCGCATCCTCGCAGCCCTCTGTCGCCTCTCTGGGTACCGGAGGAGGCTCTCTGCGTGCCCTGGGGGGTGGTCGAGGCGCCAACTCCATCTGTCCAGCGCCCATCCGTAGCTTTGCTAACGAGAAGTTACGAACTGATATACAGTCGTACACCTCCGATAGCGCTCTCAGAGAGCCCCTGTGGATGTTGACGCCTACGGAGTCTAGCCATGCTGTGATGATATGACCAAATGGCATATGCACTTTCCTTATGCGAAGTGAAGTGCAATCTGATGGAAAATGTTTAATGCAAAGTTTATATCTAACTGATGACGCATGGCATATAGAAGAAAAAGATGGGGAGGCCGAATCTTGGCCAGACCCCGAGTGACAATGGGCAGAAAACACCCAACAATGACCTTGTAAAGGACATTGTCAGGTGCAGACAACTCAGTGATAGGAAATAGATTCTGGGCCAGTGGACGAGGATAACCAAAGATATGCTCATGCATGGACTCCATAGAGATATGGTCAAAAGGCTCAGGTAGAGGAAAGTCCATGGTAGGGTAAAAAAATAAAGGTGTCATCTGAAGGCCTACACTCGAGAAACTCCTGCAGTATCGCAGGAGTGAACTCTAACTCGCATTTTGCAACGCGAGTAGTGTAAGTAGGGCCGTCATCCACCTTTTTAAGGTTTTGATAGAATTCCTTAATAAGGTCATCATTAATTGGATGCATGCACAAGACGATTTTCATCAGATTGTAGTATGCAATTAATTCCATTACATCACTACAATGCCTATTGAAAAAGTCCCTATCGATGTACCTAACCAACATAGGTTGGTACAATCGAGATTCACCCTCGGGTGGATCATTCCTACAGGCTCTCCTATTATGAATGCAATGTGATGATATGACATGCAATGGCAACAATACACGATTAGATAAACCTAAATTGTAATGGAAATGAAAATTAGGGCTCGGAAAGAAAAATCGTTACTTAGGCGCCATTTGAATGTGTGTGCCGGAGGGAAGACTCAAATGTTGCTGAGGATCGCCGGAAAAGTCGCCGGAGAGCTTCAGACGCCAAAACCCTAATCGGAACAGGAGAAATAAACCCTAAATCGCGCGAACTAGGGCTCTAAAATAGGTGAAAAATGGAAGAGGAGAGGCTTGTTTATCAAACCTAGGACTTTGGAAGGTTGGCACGGCCGGAAGAGTCGGTCGGAGAGGGAGATGACGATCGAAGAAGGAAAGGCGAAGAGAGGTTGGTCGCGTGAAGATGCCGAACCCTAGCGGTTCGTGTTTTAAAAATGCGATTCAGTCGACTGATGTGGAGCATTAGTCGACTAATAGCGGTTTATTACCGAGTTTACCGAGCCGGCAGTCGACTGTCCGGCTCGACAATCGACTGCTGAACCTTCTGTAACGTGCTACAGTATCATCAGTCGACTGATGTTGCTCATCAGTCGACTGATGTGCACATCACTCGACTGCTCGTCGAGCACTCGACTGATGGTCGTATCGTATCGTGCTACAGTGTTATCAGTCGACTGATAAGCGTCGATCGACTAATATCTCGATTTCGATTACGAAAATCAGAAGATCTCGATTTCATCATCTTAATTATTCCATTTTATCACGTTGGATCTTGTATATCGAATGTATTGATGTTATACTTTTACTCATGTATTTGTTAATGTATTTTAATGTTTTATTTCATTTTTGCAAACATTAACATTCAATGATTTCCAAAACCTAACATCTCACCCTTTCTAAGTGTTGAAATACACAATCAAGGTAAAAGACTTGTTTTGTGAGATGTAATCTATCCTAGACATTCCTTCCATGCAAACATATGGTAAAACATATGAAGCATGGTGAATACAAGACATCAAGTTGTGTGGCACTTGAGTATCACTCTAGATGTTACCTTTACATCTTAACCACACATTTCTTGATACATGACCTTCCAAAGTGTGCCAATAATCAAAGGTACACACTATGACCTCTAAATCTAGATCGTGTCAATTTTATTGATTTTCATGTTTTCAAGATATATATTGACACAACCTAAAATTCTTTTAAAATTAAGGCTCAAGGATATTTCCAAGGTAACTATAACCTTGAAAGTAACCTAAAGTGCCACCTTTATCATGGTTGAGTTAACTACCCATCCAATCAAGGTTGACACACCCTAAACCCATCTTAGCGTGAATCAATCACGCTCTTAGGAACCCAAAACCGATTTGAGCTCCTAGGGTTGGTAGGTATTCGCCCAGGGATAACCTCCCTAGATACCTTCCTAATGACCCTCCTAGGCTTATTAGCCTTGGTCATTTTGGTCTTGCCTAGGTTAACCTTAGGGATTGCCTCCCTAACAACCTTCTTAGTGGCCATCCTAGGTTTCTTCGAAACCATGGCCAATAGGCACAAACATTGGTCAACTCTAGGAATGACTTCCCCATTGACCTTGGTCTTCCTAGACCTAGTTAGTGTCCCATAGTCGAATGGAACACTATGGTAAGTCACCTTGGACTTAGGTTTGTGACCCAAACCATTCTTGCCCTTAGCTGACTTTTGACTCTTAGATCCTAGAGTTTGACAATTTGACCCTTGAAATTGATTTTGTATCTTGTTTAGGGTCTTTTCCAATTTCTCAAGCCTTGACCTCAAGGCTTGGTTCTCTAATTCTAATTGCCCAATTTTAGAATTTTTATTTAAATCTTGGGCATTGGACTTTCTTGGCAAATGCCTAGTCCATTTTGGATTAAAACCTAGATGTTCTTGGATTTTCTTAATAGATTTCCTAGGTATTATTTTTCTAGGGACATTAGTCCCAAATTTCTCCTTATTCTTAAGGTGAACATTTTTAGCTCCTAAACACATATGTTTGTTATTTCTAGCATGCTCTTTATGATACATAACAAAATTGCTAAAATTAGTTCTAGCATGCTTTTTAATAATTAAATTAGACGGAGCATTATTTAAATATACCTTAGGGTTTGCCTTAGTGGCTCCCCCTACTTGTGATGCTCCCCTTTGCCCCTTCTTCTTCTTCTTTGGGCATTGACTCCGGTAATGACCCGGTAGTCGGCATTTGAAGCAAATGACATGCTCCTTGCTCTTTTGTCTTGGAGAACCACCGTCCGTTGACTTTTGTTGACTTTTAGGCGTCGGAGGAGCTTTCTTGATCCTCTTTGGACATTTGCTCTTGTAATGCCCATACTCCCTACACTCAAAGCACATAATATGATTTTTGTTTGAAAATAAAGTGTTTGAGTTACCTAGGGTGGTGGTAGGTGCCGGAGTTGAATTTTGAGCTTCCTTATCTTGATCGGATGTTGAAAGCTCTTCTTGAGGTTGCTCCGGTGTAGAGGATGGTCTCTCCTCCTCAATCCTAGAAGTAGATGCTTCTTCCACCTCTTCTACTTCTTCTTTCTCCGATTCGGAAGTTGACTCCATCTCAACTTCCGATTCCTCACTTTCACTTGAGGATGAACTCTCCTCATGGTATCTTGCCAATTTTCTCCATAGCTCCTTGGCATACATGTAATCCCCTACTTGCACAAAATATCATTAGGGATTAAATCTTCCAAAAGTTTCGTTACCTTAACTTCGGTCTTGAGCTTTTGGCGTTGCTCTTGGGTCCACTTTTTCAATTTTAGGACATTCCCCTTCTTATCCCTAGGGGGTTCAAGGCCTTCAACGAGGATGAACCAATCCTCTATGTTCATCATCAAGAATGTTTCCATTCTTGCTCTCCATGCCGAAAAATCTTCTGGATCATATGGAGGTGGAGTGTTGATTTCCCATCCAAGCTTGTCTTGGAATTCCATCTTCACCCTCTAGCCTTTTGCCTTAGTTCCCAGTTGTTAATCCATAGAAGAGCCCCGGGCTCTGATACCACTTGTTAGGAATATTGGAACGGCTAGAGGGGGGGTGAATAGTGTTTCGCCCGATCGTGGATGGAATTCGATCTCGTTCGTGTCTACAATTTCGTTAGCGCAGCGGAATATATATAATGATAAAAGCAATAACGAAATGGACACAACACAGATCACAACAAGAGCATATAACGTGGTTCGGAACCGAACCGGTTCCTACTCCACGGATTGGGTTCGTACGAACCCTAGCGATGCCACAAACACCACTAACCAATAAAACTCCTTCTTGACACAAGTCAAGGGTGGAGAAACCCCTTACAAGTAATCTTACAACAATAAGATACAAATACAAGCAATTACAATAATGAATATGAAATACAAGTAAAGAAAAGACTTTACAACACTTGTTTTGATTGCTTGAATGCTTGGTTGCTTGCTTGCACTTGGAGACCTGATTTGCACCAACAAATCGCCCCAATAGCTCTCAAGAACCGATTGCTTTTTCCTCCATCACGAGCTCCATATATAGCTTCAACCTGTGCTGGAAAAAGTCTATCAGTCGACTGATCGGGACAATCAGTCGACTGATGCCACTGTTGTCGTGAGACAACGGCTAGTTCCACGTTGGATAAGTCCAACGAAACTACCATTAGTCGACTGATTATGACCATCAATCGACTGATGGAGTCCTCACTCGACCAGTCGAGTCTCGACTCCATTCTATGGCCGAATTCTCGAGCACCACCGATCGATCACACGATCGACCGATCGCTGAGCCATCACCGATCGCCCACCTCTGGCAGTCGACTTCTAGGCCATAACCCGCAGTCAAACTCTAGTTGACTCGGTCCAGTCGACTGCCACATGGCACCAGTCGACTGGCACACCTCAAACATGAGGTTTTAACTCAAATATGGTTCCCCCATACTTGCTAGACCACCCTTAGCCTAGACCTAAGCCTTCTAGCCACCTCCATCAGCCTCACGCCTCTCAGATCCCTCCAAGTCATCCATGACTTGTTCATCCATCGCGCTAGCCTTCAGGTGCTTCCGTCGGCTATGTCATGCTAATGGTGTCTACACCGCCAAGGCACATTGGACTTACGCCGCCAAGACTCCGCTTGGACTTTACACCGCCAACCATTGGACTTATGCTGCCAAGACTACCGCTTGGACTTTACGCCGCCAATATTAATCCCCTTGGACTTCAAATGCCAACCCATGTTGGACTTTCCATTTGCCAAGACCCATGCTTGGACTTTCCTTGCCAACACATGTTGGACTTTCCATTTGCCAAGTACTCAGGACTTGGACTTTCCCAAATGCCAAGTGTCCAACTTGGACTTTCCATGACAATTATATTGTCATATGTTTTTGTCGAAACATCAAAACACATCAAAACATCACTCGAGCCAAACTCGAGTCCTGGTCAATCGTGACCTGGGCCGATTTTACCAACAGGACCTACGATCTCCCGAAGTGATTTTGGGGTTTTTAAAATTCAAAAAATGAATGGTATTTATAAATGTATATTGATGCATTTTTCCATCTTTCTCATATATGCTCGATTTTGTATTTCTAGGTTAATCGATTGATCATGACGTCCTTGAATTTGAGCTCCATTTTGGATTTGAATAAATTGACTGGGCCTAACTTCTTGGACTGACTTAGAAAATTGAGAATTATTCTTAAGGCAGAAAAGTTCGTGTATGTCCTTGAAGAGCCTCTTCCCAACCGTCCTAAGGACGATGCAACTCTAGACCAATTGTTGGCCTATCAGAAATATGTGGCTGATTCTGAACTGGCGAGTTGCATCATGCTAGCCGCGATGGTACCCGAGCTGCAAAAGCAGCATGAGCATATAGATGGTAATACCATAGTCTTCCATCTTCATGAGTTGTTTGATGAGCAAACGAGATCCGAAAGGTTCAAAATCTCCAAGCTCCTCTTCACCTCTAAGATGCAAGAAGGTTCATCTGTAATGTAGTTTATGCTAAAGATGAATGGGTACATCGAGTGGTTGGCTACCCTCGGGTTTGTGATGGATCATGAATTAAGTATTGACTTAATTTTGCATTGTTTGCCCAAGAGTTTCTCATAATTTGTGATGAACTACCAGATGAACAAACTTGAATCCAGTATTCCTGAGCTCCTCAATATGCTGAAGACTGTGGAGCCTTCTGTAAAGCATGAGGAGAAGGCGGTTCTGTTAGTTGATTCCTCAAAGAAAGGTTCTAAGAGGAAGTCAAAGGAACAGACCAAAGGAAAGAAGAAAAAGGCTAAGAAGGCAGAAACAGCACAAAAAGGCACTTGCCATCATTGTGGCAAGGAGGGCCACTGGCAAAGAAGCTGCAAGATTTATCTTGTGTTCGTGAAGAAGAAGAAGGCATCCGATGCCCCATCCTCTTTAGGTATCTTCGTTATTGATTGTCATTCTATTTCCTTAGACACTTGGGTATTGGATACCGGGTGTGGTTCACATATATGTAATAACATACATGGGTCAAGGAATAGAAGAAGACTCATCAAGGGAGAGTCAAATTTACGTATTGGGAATGGATCAAATGTTGTTGCACTCGCCATCGGAATGTATTTGTTGAAACTACCTACAAGACTTGTCTTAGAACTGGACAATTGCTTTTATGTTCCTTCGATGATAAGGAACATCATTTCTATTTCTTGTTTAAATAGAAATGGGTACCATTTAACTTTTAGTAACAATTGTTGTTACATAAATTTGAATGGCATTCTTTATGGGACTGGAACTTTAAGCAATGGTATTTATACGTTGGACGTATCCAGTGACATTTTCAATATTGAAGCGAGCAACAAGTGTGCTAGAAAGGATAATCAATTAGACTCCTACATGTTGCATTGTCGTCTTGGGCATGCAAGCAAGAAACGCATGTCCGAATTACACCGATGTGGGATTCTGGAATCGTTTGAATTAGATTCATATGATACATGTGAATCATGCTTAAAAGGCAAGATGACTAAGTTGCCATTTACGGGAAAAGGTGAACCGGTGGGAGAGTTGCTTGGTCTAATACATACTGATGTATTCGGACCTATGACAACTCAAGCTCTAGGAGGCTATAGAAACTTCATTACCTTCACCGATGATCACTCATGGTTTGGGTATGTGTTCTTAATGAAACACAAGTCTGAAGCCTTTGAAAGGTTCAAAGAATTCAAAAATGAAGTAGAGAAACAACTTGGCAAGAGTATTAAAATGCTTCGATCAGATTGAGGTGGTGAATACTTGAGTCAAGAGTTTCTAGATTATCTAAGGGACAATGGTATATTATCTCAATGGACTCCGCCGTATACACCACAGCTTAATGGTGTGTTTGAGAGGTGAAACTGGACCTTGTTGGACATGGTCAAGTCGATGATGAATCATTTGAATCTTTCCAAGTCCTTTTGCGGCTATGCACTTCAGACTGCTATTTAGTTGTTAAACAGAGTCCTGACCAAGGTAGTCTCTACTACTCCATATGACATATGGAATAGTAAGAAATCTCATTTATCTTACTTGAAGATATGGGATTGTCCTGCTTATGTGAAGCGAACTGTATCAGACAAACTGGATGTTAAGACTGATAAATGTCTATTTATTGGATACCCTAAGGAAACGAAGGGTTACCAATTCCATCATCCTATGAAACAAAAGGTGTTTGTTTCAAGGCATGCTACGTTTCTAGAGAAAGAGTTTTTCTTGCAAGAAAATAGTGGGAGTGTCGTTGAGCTTGAGGAGGTTCAAGAGACTCCAATAGACATTGATGAGATACCTGGTGAAGCACCACAACTGATAACTCATAGTTATGTGCCATCGTCCGAACCTATTATGACACCACATCTTCGTAGATATGGTAGAACACGCAACATTCCTGAGAGATATGGATTTCTCGTCAGTGAATCGAACGACGTGTTACTCATTGATGATGAGGTGCCTACTAGTTATGAAGAAGTTCTGAAAAGTTCAGAAAGGGATAAATGGCTTAACACCATGAAGTCGGAAATGAATTCCATGTATGAAAATCAAGTTTAGAACTTGGTTGACCCACCTGAAGGCATAAAGCCTATAGGGTGCAAGTGGGTTTTCAAGAAGAAAACCGACATGGATGGTAATGTGATTACCTATAAGGCTAGATTAGTGGCGAAAGGGTGTCGTCAAAAGCAAGGTGTTGAATATGACGAATCCTATTCACCTGTTGCTATGCTTAAATCCATTCGGATGCTCCTTGCCATAACGACTCATTATGATTATGAGATATGACAGATGAATATGAAAACAACTTTCCTTAATGGAAACCTACTCGAGGACGTGTATATGATACAACCTGAGGGTTTTTCATCGATTGATAAAACCAAAGGTTGTAAATTGCGACGGTCCATATATGGATTGAAGCAAGCATCCAGGAGCTAGAATATCTGTTTTGATGAGATAATCAAAAGGTTTGATTTCTCACAAAATCCGAACGAACCTTGTGTGTCCAAGAAGGTTAGTGGGAGTGCAGTCGTGTTCCTAGTATTGTATGTCGATGACATATTACTTATAAAAAATGATGTTTCTGTCTTACAGTCAGTTAAAATTTGGTTCTCTAAGACGTTCTCCATGAAAGACATGGGAGAAGCAACCTACATCCTTGGGATTAAGATCTATAGGGATAGATCAAAACAGTTGCTTGGTCTTTCACAGTCTACATATATAGACCAAGTGCTAAAGGAGTTTAGCATGTCAGAATCCAAGAAAAACTTCCTTCCCATCAGGCATGGGATACACCTTTCGAAGTCTATGTGTCCACGCACAGAAGACAAGAGGATTTGCATGAGTAAGATTCCCTATGCATCCGCAATAGGATCTATCATGTATGCTATGTTATGTATGAGGCTCGATGTATCGTATGCTCTGAGTGTCACGAGAAAATACTAGTCTGATCCAGGAATGGATCATTGGGCGACTGTTAAGATGATCCTTAAGTACTTAAGAAGAACTAAGGATGTGTTCCTAATATATGGAGAAGGGGACATGGTGATGCGTGGGTATACGGATGTCAGCTTCCAGACAGACAAGGATGATTTCAGGTCTCAGTCTAGGTACGTGTTCACCTTGAATGGGGGCGCAGTGAGTTGGAAAAGTTCCAAATAAGACACTGTAGTGGATTCTACCTCAGAGGCAGAATTCATTGCAGCTTTGGAAGCAACAAAGGAAGCGGTTTGGATCAAGAAGTTCGTCTCTGAACTTGATGTGGTCTCATCAATGATCTAAACATGTGCTTCGCCACTATCATTTGATCAGAGAGATCATAAGTAGGAAGGAAATACAAATCGAGAAGATTCCCACTGAAAGGAACTTAGCGGACCCTTTAACTAAGGCCTTACCTCAAAGTAAATTTGAGGGTCATGTTAGAGCTTATGGTATTGGATACCATGGCGATTGACATTAGGCCAAGAGGGAGTTTCTTAGTTTTATATGAGAGGTGTTCTAAGGCAATCGCCTTATGTTTAAACCATTTATATGATAAATGAAGCTTCACTATTTGAGTATACATATTTTCATGTATTTGATTAGATCTTAAACTCATTTACTGAATGTCCATGATATGATTCACAACATGAGAGAATTTGTGATTGGATCACAACTAGTGAGTATCTCTACATGTGTAATTGTGATATATTGAAATTATCTCTAGTCGATGAATTGATGGATTTGGACACCATCAATTTTGTGGAGACTAGCATGAGGTATACTCTTTGGTGTATCCAAGTAGCTGATTCTCACTAGCTGGAGACATTGTGATGTCCGAAGTTAATCGTGGATGCTAGTTATGGTAACTAGTTCATTAGAGTGACCAGCTGTAAGACTTCATATGGTTGTCTGCATATATGGATATGCCAATGAAGTTCTTACTGCAGCTTAAGTGCAATGTTCCTTTGACTTGCGGTATTCAAGTCATCTTGCTCACGGAGACTTATGCTTTGACATCTTAAGCAAGCATCTCTAAGGAGATATGGACCCATGATGATTGGGTATAAGTCGAAATGCCCGAAAGTGTTTGAATAACTTATAAAGGATTCACCACTCCTTGCAAAGAGATGTATACCCATGGTCTCTTGTCGGAGTCTTTGGCCAAAGCATTACATATTTAGAGTAAGGTACTCTTAAATACATGTGCAGTAACTAGAATCCGTAAAATGAGGAAATAATACTTGGGCTAGGTGTGACGTAGTCAACCTAGTGGGGACTGATACTATAGACTATGTCCTTAACCAAGTGGGTATAAGATGCGTGAAGGGAACGGGGCACGATTCATTGTAGCTGCTGAAGAATTTCATAAATGGTTCTGGATCAACCGTTGATTTTTCGATTAATTGGGGATCATGATGTACTGCTAGGTGCCACTCATGATCATTCTATAATTAATGGTTAATTATAGACGACCAATATAAATCGAGAACCTATTTGGTCACATGAAAAACGAGCATAATTTGATGGATTTAAAATGAGCTCGAGAATGAGATTCTCAGATCGAGAGAAACTAGATTTGGTTGGACAAAACAAGGAGCGAACATGAAATTGTTTCAGTCGTAATGGAAGCATGGATGGGCCGAGTCTTATGAAGACATGATGGATGAACCAAATTGGTTTTGTTCTAATCCAATGGTGGAGAATAAACCAATGGGATTTGGTTTGTTTTAAACGAATGAACCAAAGTTGGTTCGGTTCGTTTTAACTTAAATAGACCAACTCAGTTTGGTTTAGTTTAACTTAAGTTATTGGAGCGGGTTAACGGGTTTTGGCTAGGTACCAAAAACTCTAAGGAGAAGTTTTCTTAATGGTTAAGAAACACGCGCTTTATAAAAGCGCGGTTAGAGGTTTGGAGAGCCCTAAGTTTATTTTGGGAAATACTCTTCCTCTCCTCTCCCTCTCTTCTCCTTGTCGCCGCCCAAGGTCTCCACGCCGTCCAGCCACCTTGTGCCGCCATCCACCCTAGCTGCTGGCATCTAGCTGCTGCCGGCCACTCCTATGGCGACCCTCCGGCGACCCACCTTGGTTCCGGCGACCAAGGGTTGGTCGGCCATCCTCTTTGGCCGGCGCAAAGTCTTCGACCAAGCTGTCAAGTTTTTGGACAACTTGTTTTCTTCTTGTCGAAGCGTCGTTTGGGCGATGTTTGGAGCTCCGACAGTGACTCCCTTGCTGGGGATTGGATCTCTAGTAATCCTCATCGGTGGAGGACCAAGGATTCGTCAATCGGTTGACGAATACCTCTCCAGAGAAGCGAGTTTTGGGAACTCATTTTCGAATCCGAATTTGATTCAGATTGTGATCTTCTCTCGATCACATCATCTTCGACACGAGGCTAGTGACTCCTACGTAGACGAGGCTCGTATCTTGGCGAAGCTATCCTGACGGTAGTCGGCATGGATACAGATAGAGGCAATTCTAGTGAGAGTTGCTCCGGTTGATGTCATTCCCGCTGCACATGATACGTCAGGTATAACTAGCATAATTTTCTTTTATTGCAAAATTTGAAACTATGATTATGTCTACACATATTGTACTATGCATGCGTGTGATGTGTGTATTGTAATAAATTAGATTTATTTCGTTTTAATTCTTCCACTGTGCACCTGTTTACGAAACATGTTCAAACACACACTCGTCGCGGTGCTAGAAACCCAACAATTGGTTTGGTTCTAATCCAATGGTGGAAAATAAACCAAAGGGGTTTGGTTTGTTTTAAACGAATGAACCAAAATTGGTTTGATTTATTTTAACTTAAAATAGACCAACGCGATTTGGTTTATTTTAACTTAAATTAATGGAGTGGGTTAACGGGTTTTGATTGTGAACCAATAAGCGTTGAGAGATGGTTTCTTGATGGTCAAGAAACATACTCTCTATAAGTAAGAGGGTTGAGACAAATTTCGTGGACGAGTTAGAGTTTGTTAAACCCTAGCCACCTTTCTCTCTTCCTCTCTTCCTCTCTTCCTCTCTTCCTCTCTTGTGTGGCGGCTCCTTGGTTGCCATTTGGTTGCCACCGCCCAAGCCTTGGTTGCCACCCCCTCTAGCCGCCGGCCAGCCACCACCATCGACTAGCCACCACAGTAACCAAGCTGCATCATCTGACCGGCCACCAAGTCGACCACCTTCTGCGCAGACCAATTTGATTAGTGGCACTCAGAAAATAAGTTCGTACAAATTGTTTTGTGATCGTCTCTCGGATCACAATATCTTCGACGTGAGACTAGTATCTCTCGTTAAGATGGGGGCTTGTAGCTTAGTGAAGCTATCCCGATGATACTCGGCGTGAACTCAGATAGAGGAGAAACTTGCAAGGGTCGGTAAGGTTGATGTCATTTCTGCTACACATAATTTGTCAGGTATACCTAGTATAAATTTCCTTTATTGTAAAATTTAAATATGCGATTATGTCTACACTGTTGTATTCTGCATGCGTGTGGTGTGTGTGTTATAATAAAATTATTTATTACCATTTTTATTTGCTTTCACTGTGCATGTTTACGAAACATGTTCGAACATATGCCCACGTCGGTACCCCGGAAACCCAACAGTGGGATCAGAGTCCGACTGTATTTCGACATAATCGTAAAATTATTTTGCGATGAATGTTTGTCATAATTGTATTTTTGGGAATTTTCTATTTTTGGAAAGTTTAGAAAAATTATGGAAATTTAAATTAGTTAAAAAAATCAAATTAGGAATTTCCTGATATGATTAGGAAATTTGTTTCCTAAATTAAATTTGAATTCCCTTAATTAATATTTCCCATAAATAAAATATGTGATTAGATTTGGAAATTTCTTTTCTAATTTAATCGATGAGATTTGATTTGAGAAATCAAATCACAAACATATTTTATTTCCAAAATTAATTATGATGATTTGGAAATTACTTGAACATGTCATAATTGTATGTCATGTAATTGCATTAGATGCATATCATTATGTCATGCATGTCGTGACATGTAGATGCATTAGTTGCACACATATATGTCATGTGTGTCATGCCATGTAGATAATAGTTATTTGCATGGAAAGGAAGATGAGACCATAAAACTCTTACAAAATATTAAAGCTTACACCTTTTATTAATATGGTTTGAACCGGAGTTCTGTTTCTTGTTTGGGTTGTTGGACTCTCTCCAAGCTTGGCTCGAACCTGAATATGTTCAAACTATTGAAGTAGTTTAATACTAATATGGTAAGAGTCAGAGGTCAATCTTTAGTTTGGGTTGTTGGACTCTCTCCAAGCCTGACTAAACGATTGAATGTTCTCTAACCATATTAAAACTATTTCTTGATTAATGGGTCGGCTTTAACTTGGAGCATCGGCTTGTTGGACTCTCTCCAAGGTCGATGTGAAGGGAGGTGAAGTTGGGTGTTATGCATATGATGCATACTTGTTAATGTGTTAACAACCCAATATTTGTGTGAACATTCAATTAGTTGATAGCACAATGTGATAGTTACATATACGTGATATGTAATTGGTATATTTGATACCTACCATCATAGCTATGAACGGTTTGTTGGACTCTCTCCAAGGTTATTCTTATCTATGTTGGATATCAGCCCATTCAGAGATGAACCTACAATCTCCCGAATTCATTTTGAGGGTTTTTGAATTTGAAAAATGAATGGGATTTATAGATGTATGTTGATGCATTTTAAATCATCTTTTCTCATATATGCTCGATTTGTATTTCTAGGTTAATCACTTGATCATGACGTCTATAAACTTGCGCTCTATTTTGGATTCAAATAAATTGACTGGGATAAACTTTTTGGACTGGCTTAGAAACTTGAGAATTGTCCTCAAGGTGGAAAAGCTTGCATATGTCCTCGAAGAGCCTCTTCCCATCTGTCCTAAGGATGATGCAACTCTGGACCAATTGTTGGCCTATGAGAAATATGTGACTGATTTCGAATTGGTGAGTTGCATCATGCTAGTCACAATGGTACCCGAGCTTCAGAAGTAGCATGAGCGTATGGATGCTAATACCATAGTCTTCCATCTTCATGAGTTGTTTGATGAGCAAGCAAGATCCAAAAGGTTTGAGGTCTCCAAGCTCCTCTTCACCTCTAAGATGCAAGAAGGTTCATCTGTGGTACAATTTATGCTAAAGATGAATGGGTACATTGAGTGATTAGCTACACTCGGGTTGTGATGGATCATGAATTAATTATTGACTTAATTCTATATTGTTTGCCCAAGAGTTACTCACATTTTGTGATGAACTACTTGATTAACAAAATTGAATCCACTATTCCTGAACTTCTCAACATGCTGAAGACTATTGAGCCTTCTGTGAAGCATGAGGAGAAGACAGTGCTGTTAGTTGATTCCTCAAAGAAAGGTTCTAAGAGGAAATCAAAGGAACAACATAAGGGGAAGAAGAAGAAGGCTAAGAAGGTAGAACCAGCTCAAAAGGGCACTTGCCATCATTGTGGCAAGGAGGGCCATTGGCGAAGAAATTGCAAGGTTTATCTTGAGTCCATGAAGAATAAGAAGGCATTTGATGCCCCATCCTCTTCAGGTATCTTCGTTATTGATTGTCATTCTATTTCCTTAGACACTTGGGTATTGGATACTGGATATGGCTCACATATATGTAATGACATATAGGGGCTAAGGAATAGAAGAAGACTCATCAAGGGAGAATCAAATTTGTGAGTTGGCACTGGAGCAAAGGTTCTTGCAGTCGCCATTGGGACATATTTGTTGATGCTCCCTATAGGACTTGTCTTAGAACTGGATAATTGCTATTATGTTCCTTTATTAATAAAGAACATTGTTTCTATTTTCTGCTTAAATAGAAATGGGTACCATTTGACTTTTAATAACAATTGTTGTTACATAACTTTGAATGACGTTCTTTATGGGACTGAAACTTTATGCAATGGTATATATATGTTAGACGTATCTAGTGACATTTTCAATATCGAAGCGAGCAACAAGCATGCTCGAAAAGATAATCAATTAGCCTCCTATATATGGCATTATCGTCTTGTCCATGTAAGCAAGAAATGCATGTCTGAATTACACCGATTTTGAATTCTGGAATCGTTTGAATTTGATTCATTCGATACATGCGAATCATGCTTAAAAGGCAAGATGACTAAGTTATCTTTTACTGGAAAAGGTGAACCGGTGGGAGAGTTGCTTGGTCTAATACATACTGATGTATGTGGACCTTTGTCAACTCATGCTCTAGGAGGCTATAGCTACTTCATTACCTTTATCAATGATCACTCACGATTTGGGTATGTGTTCTTGATGAAACACTAGTCTGAAGCCTTTGAAAAGTTCAAAGAATTCATAAATGAAGTAGAGAAATAACTTAGAAAAACTATTAAAATACTTTAATCTGATCAAGATAGTGAATACTTGAGTCGAGTTTCTGGATTATCTAAGGGACAATGGTATATTGTCTCAATGGACTCAGCCGTATACACCACAGCTTAATAGTGTATCTGAGAGGCGAAACCGAACCTTATTGGACATGGTTAGGTCGATGATGAATCATGCGAATCTTCCTAAGTCATTTTGGGGTTATGCACTTCAGACAGCAATTTACTTGCTAAACAGAGCCCCGACCAAAGTAGTCTCTACTACTCCATATGAGATATGGAATAGTAAGAAACCTCATTTATCTTACTCGAAGATATGGGGTTGTCCTACTTATGTGAAGCGAACTGTATTAGACAAATTTGATGCTAAGTCTGATAAATGTCTATTTATTAGATACCCTAAAAAAATGAGGGGTTATCAATTCTATCACCCTGTGGAATAAATGATGTTTATTTCAAGGCATGCTATGTTTCTAGAGAAAGAGTTTCTCTTGCAAGAAAATAGTGGGAGTGACGTTGAACTTGAGGAGATTCGAGAGACTCCAATAAACATTGATGAGATACCTGGTCAAGCACCTCAACCGATAACTCATAGTGATGAGCCATCGGCTGAACCTATTGTAACACAACATCTTCGTAGATTTGGTAGAACACGCAACATTCCTGAGAGATATAGATTTCTCGTAAGTGAATCAAATGACGTGTTACTTATTGACGATGAGGAGCCTACCAGTTATGAAGAAGTTCTGAAAAGTTCAGAAAGGGACAAATGACTTGAAGTCATGAAGTCGAAAATGGATTCCATGTATGAAAATCAAGTTTGGAACTTGGTTGACCCACCTAAAGGCATTAAGCCTATAGGGTGCAAGTGGGTTTTCAAGAAGAAAACCGACATGGATGGTAATGTGATTACCTATAAGGCTAGATTAGTGGCGAAAGACTATCATCAAAAGTAAGATGTTGATTATGACGAGACCTATTCACCTGTAGCTATGCTTAAATCTATTCGGATGCTCCTGGCCATAGTGGCTCATTATGACTATGAGATATGACAGATGGATGTGAAAATGGCTTTCCTTAATGGAAACTTACTCGAGGACGTGTATATGATACAACCCGAGGGTTTCACATCGGTTGATAAAACAAAGGTATGCAAACTTCGACTGTCCATATATGGACTGAAGCAAGCATCCATGAGCTGGAATATCCGTTTTGATGAGACAATCAAAAGGTTTGATCTCTCACAAAATCCAGACTAACCCTGTGTGTATAAGAAGGTTAATGGGAGTGTAGTCGTGTTCCTAGTGTTGTATGTCGATGACATATTACTTATAGGAAATAATATATTTGTCTTACAGTCGGTCAAAATTTGATTATCCAAAACATTCTCCATGAAAGACCTGGGAGATGCAACCTTTATCCTCAGGATCAAGATATATAGAAATAGATCGAAACGGTTGCTTGGTATTTCGCAATCTACATATATAGACCAAGTGCTAAAGGGGTTTAGCATGTCGGAATCCAAGAAAGGTTTCATTCCCATTAGACATGGGATACACCTTTCGAAGTCTATGTGTCTGCGCAAAGAAGATGAGAGGATTTGCATGAGTAAGATCCCCTATGCATCCACAATAGGATCTATCATGCATACTATGTTATGTACGAGGCCCGATGTATCGTATGCTCTGAGTGTCATGAGCAGATACTAGTTTGATCCAAGAATGGATCATTGGGCAGCTGTTAAGACAATCCTTAAGTACTTGAGGAGAACTAAGGATGTGTTTCTAATATATAGAGAGGGTGATATGGTAATATGCGGGTATACGGATGCCAGCTTCTAGACATACAAGGATGATTCCAGGTCTCAGTCTGGGTACATATTCACCTTGAATGGAGGTGCAATAAGCTGGAAAAGTTCCAAGCAAGACACTATAGCGGATTCTACCACTGAGGCAGAATACATTGCAGCTTCGAAAGCAGCAAAGGAAGCAGTTTGGATCAAGAAGTTCGTCTCTAAACTTGGTGTGGTTCCAACCATTGTTGAAGCAATACCAGTCTACTGCGACAACAATGGAGAGATTGCACAAGCAAAAGAGCCAAGGTCTCATCAATGATCCAAACATATGCTTCACTGCTATCATCTGATCAGAGAGATCATCGGTAGAAAGGAAATGTAAATCGAGAAGATTCTCACTGAAAGGAACTTAGCAGACCCTTTAACTAAGGCCTTACCTCAAAGTAAGTTTAAGGGCCATGTTAGAGTTTATGGTATTGGATACCATAGCGATTGGCATTAGGCCAAGTGGGAGTTTGTTAGTTATATATGAGAGGTGTCCTAAGGCAATCACCTTATAGTTGTACCATTTATTTGATAAATGAAGATTCACTATTTGAGTATACATATTTTCATATATTTGATTGGATCTTAAACTCATTTACTGAATGTCCGCAATACGATTCATAGCATGAGAGAATTTGTGATTGGATCACAACTAGTGAGTATCTCTACATGTGTAATTGTGATGTATTGGAATTATCCTTAGTCGATGAATTGATGCATTTGGATACCATCAATCCTGTTGAGACTAGCATGAGTTTTACTCTTTGGTTTATCCAAGCAGTTGTTTCTCACTGGCTGGTGACATTGGGATGTCTGGAGTTAACCGTGGATGCCAGTTATGGTAACTAGTTCATTAGAGTGACCAGCTATAAGAGTTCATATGGTTCTCTGCATATACAGATATGTCAATGAAGTCCTTACTGCAACTTAAGTGCGATGTTCCTTTGACTTGCGGTATTCAAGTTATCTTGGTCATGGAGACTTATGCTTTGACATCTTAAGCAAGCATTTTTGAAGAGATGTGGACCCGAGATGATTAGGTATAAGTCGAAGTGGCCGAAGGTGTTTAAATAGCCTACAAATGATTCACCACTCCTTGCGAGGAGATGTATACCCTATGACTCTCATCGGATTGTTACTAAAGTCTTTGTCCAAAGCATTACATGTTTAGATGATACTCTTGGATACATGTGCAGTAACTAGAATTCGCAGGACAAGGAAATGATACTTGGGCTAAGTGTGACATAGTCAGTCTAGTGGGGACTAACACAATAGATCATGTCTTGAACCAAGTTAGTATAAGATGAGTGAAGGGAACAGGGCATGATTCACTGTAGCTGCTGAAAGGTTTCAGAAATTGTTCTGAGATAAACCATTGATTTTTCGATTAATTGGGGATCATGATGTACTACTAGGTGCCACTCATGATCATTCTATAATAATTGTTAATTATAGATGGCCAACACAAACCGAGAACCTATTTGATCACACGCACTATGAGTGTTATCCAAAGGATTTAAAACGAGCTTGAGAATGGGATTCTCAGATAGAGAAAGACTTGGTTTGGTTGGACCAAACAAGGAGCGAGCATGAAATTGTTTCAGTCGCATCGGAAACATGGATGGGCCGAGTCTTTTGGAGACATGATGGATGAATCAAATTGATTTGGTTCTAATCCAATGGTGGAAAATAAACCAAAGGGGTTTGGTTTGTTTTAAACGAATGAACCAAAATTGGTTTGGTTTATTTTAACTTAAAATAGACCAATGCGGTTTGATTTATTTTAACTTAAATTAATGGAGTGGGTTAACGGATTTTTGTTGTGAACCAATAACCGTTGAGAGATGGTTTCTTGATGGTCAAGAAACATGCTCTCTATAAGTAAGAGGCTTGGGACAAATTTCGTGGACGAGTTAGAGTTTGTGAAACCCTAGCCACCTTTCTCTCTTCCTCTCTTCCTCTCTTGTGCGCTAGCTCCTTGGTTGCCACCGCCCAAGCCATGGCCGCCTCCCCCTCCAGCCGCCTGCTAGCCACCACTGCAGACCAACAACCCAACCATCAGCCAATAGCATCACCGTCGACCAACAGCACCACCGCTGGCCACCTTGCCATAGACGGCCAATTTGATTGGTCGACACTTCCGAGAAAACAAGTTCGTACAACTTGTTTTGTGATCATCTCTCGGATCATAACGTCTTCGACGTGAGACTAGTATCTCTCATCAAGATGGGGCTTGTAGCTTAGTGAAGCAATCCCGACGATACTCGACGTGGACTCGGATAGAGGCGAAACTCTCGACGGTCGCTAAGGTTGATGACATTTCCGCTACACATAATTCATTAGGTATACCTAGTATAAATTTCCTTTATTACAAAATTTAAATATGTGATTATGTCTACACTATTGTATTTTGCATGCATGTGGTGTGTGTGTTATAATAAAATTGTTTATTACCGTTTTTATTTGCTTCCATTGTGCATGTTTATGAAACATGTTCAAACACACACCCACGTCGGTGCCCCAGAAACCCAACACTTATCATCTAACATGATTGGCTCTTTATCAGGCTCTCCTATTTCTCCATCTGCCCCCTTTTGAACTATGCACACGGTACCTCCATACTTAGACTTCTGCAAAGTTTTACTAACAAATTTTCCTTTCTGCCCCGTCCGGATAGCATCTACATAACATCTACGGAGAGTTGTTGGTCACCTTTCACCTCCCCTACCTCATTCCCCACAGGAAACTTAACCTTCTGATGATAAAGAGAAGCCACAGCCTACAAACTGCTTAAAACAGGTCTACCTAGAATAGCATTATAAGAAGAAGGCATATCAACCACTGTGAAATTAATAAGCACTATTCTTCTCCTAGGCTCTTCTCCTAAAGATAAAGGCAATTTAATTTGGCTCATTGGATGCACCTCATGACCAGAAAACCCAAATAAATAAGTTTCAACTGGCTACAAATTAGTGATAGTAACTCCCATTTGCTCTAAGGCTGACTAATATAGAATATCTACTGAACTGCCCTGATCTACAAAAACTCTTCCTACATCAAAATTGGAAATAAGAGCTTGAATGACTAAGGCATCAATGTGAGGGGTCATCACTCCCTCTAAATCATTAGAATCAAAACCTATCATAGGTCCTCTAATTCTAGGAAGAGTGGCAACAGCTGCACACTCCTCTCTACTGTGTCTTTTCCATACTCTGTTAGAATCTCCATTAGTGGAACCATCGGATATCATATTAATAGAGCCCCTTACAGGGGGTTGATTAGCAAGCGCGACCCAATGAGGGGCTATCTCCCTTAACTGAGTAGGCTGTGCAGGTTGGTTTACAAAAGGCCTTCCCGGATTTCCTCTTCCATGATTTCTTCCTCCGACCCCCCACTGATAAGGAGTTGGATTCATAATCAGGTTCCGAACATGCGAATGAGCTCCCATAATTCTTTGCTACTCAAAGTCTAGATGTTAACAATTCTGAGTATTATGCCTATATTCTTAATGAAAAGCACAAAAAGTAGGGATTGGTAATCTTCTAGGCCCTTTATCAGCTCTAAAGGATCTTCTCAATAACCTTTGCTCTATAAATATATTCATAGTCCTCTCCTTAGAAAACCACATTTGAGGAGCATATAAAGATTTGTTCTCTGAAGGTTGACCAGGTCTTACCCATTCAATCATCCTTTCAGGTATTTCTACTATTCTGAAATCCTGAGAGGTTTGCCGAGACTTCTCAGCATCTTCCAAATTAATATACCTTTCAGCTCGGGATAGTAGATCATCAAAACTTGTAGGAGGATTTTTAGACAAGGATTTAAAGAAGTCCCCTCCTCTGAGGCCATGAGTAAAAGCTCCCACCATCATACCGGATTTCATAGCAGGGATTTCCCAAGCGGCCTATGTAAATCTATGTACATACTACCGCAAACTTTCTTGTTCTCTCTATTTAAGATTAAAAAGACTTAACAATTGAGACAAATATTTTTTAGAACTAGAAAAATGTCTTTAAAATAACATGGAAAAATCCTTGAATGACACAATACTCCGTGGCTTCAAATCACTAAACCATTGTTGTGCTGGTCCTATTAAGGTAGTGAGAAACACCCAACACTTAACCCCATCAGTATAGCGATACAACAGAGCAGCATTCTCAAATCTTCTTAAATGATCCTTAGGATCAGAAGAACCAATGTATTTAAGCATTTGAGGAAGTCAAAAATGCCGAGGTAAGTCTTCATTCAAGATATCTTCAGTGAAAGGACTTGACTCTTCTATTTTTACAATAGTGCCTATATTAGGAATTTCCTCCTCAGGTTGTGTATCCTTCATAGGAGCATCACACTTCTCTTTCCCCTTTGCTTGCTTATAGGCGTGAGAAGAACCTTTCTTCGGTCAAGAAATTTTATTTCCTTCTTTGGAATCGCTATCAGAAACATCATCTTCTTTAATCTTTTTTGGGGTGGTCCTCTGTGACATTTGATCCATCATCTCGACCATTATTTGCATCATATCTTCCTTATATAAGGGTTCTCGACGCGTTTTGCTAGTGCCTCCCCTGGAAGTACTGGAGATAGATTTCTCCTCCTCCACTGGTTCCTTCAAGGTCCTTCTAGTATTCACCATCACAACTTTTTGTCCAGGTTCTCACAAACAGCGCCAATTTGATGGTGTTAACTTCTTCGACCTACTGAGATCTCCCTCCCCCTTCTTGGGGATTGCTAGATCTGATATCAAAGAAGGTCAGAAATGAGATGAAGAGAGATTTACTCTTGGAATCCCCTTGAATCTCAGAAGTGAAGTTAGATCCAATGCTTGAGAGAGAACATGAGATATGGATCGGTTGCCCGACGCTGCCACTCCGACGCTCAAGTTAGTAAGGGTATGAAGTAATGAAATGAAGAAGAAGAAGGAAAAAGATCTTAGAGGTATTGAATTGTTAAGAAAAAACCATCCCCTGCTTTCTCCTCTTCTGCCCCTTTTATAGATGGATCAACCACCTCCTCTTGGAGATGAATTTACTTTAATGCCCTTTGCCAAGCTGTCCTTGAAACCACTTTTCCCGCCTCAATTCAAAATATCTCCTTATGTTTTCCTATCGCATATTAGTTTAAATAAAATACAAACATAAATGCAGTTATATTAAATTAACCAGCCTCAACTCTCCCCCCCCCACTACTTCCCCTCCTCTGGAATATCCCTTTCCTTCTTATTTCGTCATATTAGAAAGAAACCCTACCATTCCTAAGTGGCTCGGGAAATGAACATACTACTAGAAAAATGAACATACTACTCGGGAAATGAACATACTGCTCGGGAAATGACTTAACTGCTCGGGACTTTATATAGACTGCTTCGCTAGTACTATACTTAATCACTACCCTACACTACTCTATTCACCCCTACCGTACTCAGGAATCATACATACCGCTCTGAAAATGCACATACTACTCGGGAAATAGTCATACTACTCGAGAAATACACATACTACTCTGAACTGAACATACTTTTCTGGAAATGAACATATCGCTCTGGAAATGACTTAACTACCCAGGATTCTGTATAGACCACTTCGCTATCACTATACTTAATCACTACCCTACACTACCCTATTCACCCTTACTGTGCTCAGGAATCATACATATTGCTCTGGAAATGCACATACTTCTCAGGAAATACACATATTGTTCTGAAACTGAACATACTGATCTGGAAAATGTTGGTGCAATCGGCCCAGGTCACAATTGACCTGACTCAAGTTTGACTCGAGCAATATTTTGATGTTCGACAAAATGCCTGACAATGTGATTATCATGGGAAAGTCCAAGTCATGGGTACTTTGCATTGAAAGTCCAAGCATGGGCCTTGGCAATGGGAAAGTCCAAGTCTTTAGTACTTGGCAATGGAAAGTCCAAGTCATGAGTACTTGGCATGGAAAGTCCATGTGGGACACTTGGCAATTGGAAAGTCCAACATGGATTGGCATGGAAAGTCCAAGCATGGGTCTTGGCAAAGGAAAGTACAAGCTTGAGTCTTGGCAATTGGAAAGTTCAACATGGGTTGGCAAGGAAAGTCCAAGGGTTGATATTGGCGGCATAAAGTCCAAGCGGGAGTCTTGGCAACATAAGTCCAATGGTTGGCGATGTAAAGTCCAATTGGTAGTCTTGGCAGTGTAAGCCCAATGTGCCTTGGCGGTATAGACCAGCTTAGCATAACAATAGCCGATGGAAGTATTAGAAGGCTAGCATATGGATGAACATGTCATGGATGACTTGGAGGGATCCGATAGGCGTGAGGCTGACAGAGGTGGCTAGAAGGCTTAGATCTAAGCTAAGGTTGGTCTAGCAAGTATGAGGGCATCATACTTGGAATTAAACCTCATGGTTGAGGTTATTAGTCGACTGGGGCTTTGGACCAGTCGATTGGTCAAGTGTTTTGACACTGGGCAGCCGAGTTGACTTTTGGCAGCCGAGTTGACTCTTGACAGTCGATTGAAATTATGGCCAGTCAAACTGCTTAGAGTCGACTGGTGTTCAACTGCAGAAATAGTTCGCCGCCGATTGCGATTGGGCGCCGATCGTGGCTTGAGTAGTCGATCGCCATGATGGTAATCGACCGCTGGTCGGGTTGCAAGAGCAGACGCTTAGTAGCCGATCGTCACACGCCACGCCCTGGTAGATCAATCGTCACGGCTATGACTTCGCTACGATCGTTGTAATGGCGCCAATCAAGCCGGTGTATCCGTTGGGTTGAATGCCGACGTGGATTAAGTCCATTATGAGACAATGGTACTATTGACAATCGACTGGGGCCTTATGGTAGTTGACTGCCAGGTGAAAATCCAAGTCGAGAGGAGTCTTAAAAGGAGCTCGACGGGAGGGATTTCGGCAACGATTTCTTGGGCATTTTTGAGGCGATTTGCTAGTGCAAATCAAGGTCTTCAAGATGGTTCAAGCAATCAACAAGTAAACATCCAAAGCAATAGTTGTAAAGTTTTCTTTACGTTGTTTTGTGTATTTCATTTGTATTTGCTTGTTTATTATGTGTATTACTTTTGTAATCATTGTAAGAGGTTTCTTCGCCTCCGACTTGTTGTCAAGAAGGAGTGTTTGTGATTATTAGTGGTGTTTGGCATCGCTAGGGCTCATTCGATCCCAACCCGTGAGTAGGAACCCTAAGGTTCCGAACAACGTTATATTGCTTGTATTTGTTCTTGTGCTTATGTATTTGTTTTTTAATCATTATTATTTCCGCTGCATACACTAATGTTTGTAGCAAACACGTGATCGATTTCCATCTTCATCAACGAACGCGGTATTCAACCCCCCCCCCTCTAGCGATCATCAACATTCCTACAATTGGTATCAGATCCTGGTGGCTCTAAGAAGAAGAAGACGCTCTGATACCCCTTCAATTGGTATCAGAACGATGTAGGAGATTTGAGGCTGCTAGAGGGGGGTGAATAGCGTGTGACCGTATGATGATGAAATTCGTTCGCGTTGCTTGTCTACAATCTTGTTAGTACGCAGCGGAATAAACAATAACAAATACAAACACAAGACACAATCACAACACGCACGATATAACGTGGTTCGGAACCAAAATGGTTCCTACTCCACGGATTGGGTTCGTACGAACCCTAGCGATGCCACAAACACCACCAAGCAATAAAACTTCTTCTCGACAACAAGTCGGAGGTGGAGAAACCTCGTACAATGAATTACAACAAGTAATACAAAGTAAACAAGTAAATACAAGTGAAAATGTAAAGAACACTTTACAAACTAGGGTTTTGAGCGCTTGCTTGTCGGTTGCTTGGACGAGCTTGAAGGACCCTGAAATGCACCTGCAAATTGCCTTCAAATCACCTCACCAAAGCTCCCAAAGAACTGATGATGAAATCCTCCACGAGCTCCCCTTTTTATCTTGCGTCGGTGGATTTTTCGCTGCGATCATCGCTATAAGTCCCGATCATTGCGCTAACGCCCGTAGCCAATCGCCCGATCGGCTCAGAGCGTTCTATGCTCAGAACTCAACTGGCGATCAATCGTCCCTTGTAGTAATCGTATCATCGACATCACGATCGCTCCAATGAGCGATCACGCAGAGCAATTTCATCTCTTAAACAGCAGTCGAACTCAAGTCGACTCACGGCAGTCGAACCGGCCATAATGTCAGTCGACTGCCAACCTCAAAAATGAGGTTTTAACCCAAGTATGATTCCCCCATACTTGCTAGACCACCCTTAGCCTAGACCTAAGCCTTCTAACCACCTCCATCAACCTTACGCCTCTCGGATCCCTCCAAGTCATCCATGACTTGTTCATCCATCACGCTAGCCTTCAGGTGCTTCCATCGGCTATGTCATGCTAACGGTGTCTACACCGCCAAGGCACATTGGACTTACGCCGCCAAGACTCCTCTTGGACTTTACGCCTCCAATATCAAACCCCTTGGACTTCTCAAATGCCAAGACTCAAACTTGGACTTTCCCTTGCCAACCCATGTTGGACTTTCCATGCCAAGACCCATGCTTGGACTTTCCCTTGCCAACCCATGTTGGACTTTCCATGCCAAGTACTCATGACTTGGACTTTACCATGACAATTACATTGTCATATGTTTTTGTCGAAACATCAAAACATCACTCGAGTCATGGTCAATCGTGACCTGGGCCAATTGCACCAACAAACGAGACCGCTCTTCAAGTTTGACAAAAACCACACAAACCATTGAGTTAGAACACTAACTCAAAACTATTACCAATTATTCCAAATTGGTAATCCCAAACATTTTCCCAAACATTCTCCCCCTTTTTGACATACATCAAAAAGGTTATCTCTCTAAGGAGGTCAAAGTCTCATGTCGTAATGAGATCTTACAATCTCCCCCTTGATTCAAAAATACCTTGGATGCCTATCATCTTCCTAGTGATAAGTCTCATATCACTCAAGAGAGGCAATCCTATACTCTCTCTCCCAATTTCCAAATTGGGTTTCTCAAAATCTCATCAATTTTCCCAATTGATGATACTCTCCCAATAACTTCTCCCCCTTCAAAAGGAGAAACACATCCATCATCCCAAGATGGATAACTCTCCCTAAAGGCTTACTCCCCCTTGACCATTGCACCAACAATGTCCTTGGGAAGTCCCTAAGCCAATAGGAACTCTAAACCATCAAAAATAAGGTTAAAAGTTCCAACATGAACTCTCCCCACCTTAAATTTGATACAAACCCTAAACAAATCTCCTAATCCATATCCAATGGATTTTCACCCTCTCTAATGCTTTCTAAAGCATATCCTAGGGTTAGGAGTGATTAGGAACCTTTACCATAGCTGAACACGGGCTAAACAACCTTGTTTTTCAAGAATCACCGACCGCCACTCACATCACGATCGATAATCAAATTCTCAAATTTCAACTATCAGAAATGAATTTTGAAAAGTCATAAGTAATTATACATATATCGAAAAATCACGAAATTTGATACGTATATTACTTATAGTCAATACAATGGGTGAAAAATATTTGAAAATTATTTTACCCATAAAATATCGAAATTGATACAAAAATCAAAAGTGAAGAAAAACTTCAAAGTTTTAGCTCACTTTGTATCAATCTCATTAATGGTGATTGCTATCAAAAAATAGGCTTCACTTAGGTTTTCTAAAAGAATTTTAAAATGTTTTTGAAAACCTATATTGGATCATATCCCTTGGGCTCTATGTACATGACTTGTACACAAGCTTTCCCAAAGATCCACCATTAAAATTAGATGAGTTTTAGTTCATCTAGATGCAAAAACTACGCACCTTGAACTCAACTCATATCCTAGCATCTCACATGTATCTAGGGTGTATGAAATACACATACATGTCAATGTAATGTGAGATGTGGATTTTGTTCTCCCTAAACTAGGGTTTCATGCATTTTTCTAAGGCAACTCTACTTGATTCCCTTATAAATGGGACTTCAAGTCATGTCATTGTCCTTAACTCAATTTTAATCAATTTAGATGCATGAAATGATTATGGCATTAAAGATGGTATATATAAACACATGCTCATAATCATGATGTCATGACATAAGATGGAATCTAAAAACACATGACATTAAACCTAATCCTAAAAGCATGATCATGACATATAGATGATGAAAATAAACATGATGTCATGGTATGTTATGTGGCAATCAAGGCATGGCAAATAAAAAGTGTAGGTATAATGATACCTAAATTTTAATATTAGTTGCCATTTGATATGATTAAGTTTATTTTGTCATATTACTATTAATCTCCCATGTGTGCCAAAAACCCCAAAATGGCACATTAAGACCTCTAAACCTAAAATGTGCCAATTTAATTGATTTTTCATAATTCCAAAAATGCATTGGCACATCCTAAAATCTTTTAGGATATTGATTCAAATCTATTTCCAAGATATCCATAACCTTGGAAATTACCTAAAATGTCAACTTTGCTATGGTTGAGTTAACTACCCATCCAATCAAGGTTGACACGACCTAACCCATCTAGCGTGAGTCAATCACACCCTTAGGAACCCAAAATCTATTTGAGCTCATTGGGTTAATTAGGTATTCCTTAGGGATGACCTCCCTAGATACCTTCCTAATGACCCTCCTAGGCTTGGTAGCCTTAGTCATTTTAGTCTTACCTAGGTTGACTCTAGGGGTAACTCCACTTGCAACCTTCTTAGTGGCTTCTCTAGGTTTCCTTGAAACCCTAGCCACTAGGCACACAACTTGGTCAACTCTAGGGATGACTTCCCTATTGACCTTGGTCTTCCTAGACCTAGTTTGTGTTCTATAATCAAATGGAACACTATGATAAGCCACCTTAGGCTTAGGTTTGTGACCCAAACTTTGCTTGCCCTTGGTTGACTTTTGACTCTTAGGTCCTCGGTGTTGACTTTGACTTTTGGACCCTTGACATAGACCACTAGACCCTTGAACTTGATTTTGTATATTCCTAAGGGTCTTTTCTAGTTTTTCAAGCCTTGACCTCAAGGCTTGGTTTTCCAACTCTAATTTCCCAATTTTTGATTTCTCATTTGGTCCTTGGGCATTACCATTTCCTCTAGACATATGCCTAGTCCATTTAGGATTAAAACCTAGGTGTTCTCCTATTTTCTTGATAGATTCCCTAGGTAAAATATTTTTAGGGACATTAGTCCCAAATTTCTCCTTAGTTTCAAAATGGACACTCTTAGCTCCTAAACAATAATATTTATTGTTCCTAACATGCTTTTCATGATGAATTGCAAGAGAATTAAAAGCATGCTTTTTAACATTAAACCTATAAGAATGAGCATTATTGAAATGATATACCTTAGGGTTTGCCTTAGTAGCCCCCCCTACTTGTGATGCTCCTTCTTGGGTCTTTTTGCTCCCCCTAGGACATTGATTCCTATAATGTCCTTTTGAATTGCATTTAAAGCATATGATGTGCTCCTTGCCTTTAGGTGTTGGGGAACCGGCATCCTTGACTTTTGGTGCCGGTGGAGCTTTCCTAATCTTCTTTGGGTACTTACTTTTGTAGTGCCCGGTTTCCCTACACTCAAAACATATTATATGCATTTTATTATTAACACATATGCTTGAGTTACCTTGGGTGGTTGTAGGTGCCGGAATCGGATTTTGAGCTTCTTCATCTTGACCGGATGTCGAAGCATCTTCTTGGGGTTGCTCCGATGTAGATGTTATAATCCCCTCCCCCTCAATCCTAGAGGTTGAGGTTTATTCTAATTCTACCTCTTCCACCACTTCTTCCTCCTCGGATGTCGAACACTGCTCGACCTCCGAATCCTCACTTTCTTGTGAGGATGAGCTCTCTTCCTCATCCTCCTCATCTTCTTGGATTGAGTGAGGCTCTTCATGGATTTTTTTCCAATTTGTTCCATACCTCCTTGGCGTCCTTACAATCCCCTATCTTGATCAAAATATCATTAGGGATTATATTAAGCAAAATACCCATTACCTTATTGTTGATGTTATAGTATCGGAGTTGTTCTTGACTCCAATTCTTCTTCTTGATTTTTCTTCCTTCTTCGTCTTTTGGAGTGTCAAAACCTACTAAGACACTAATCCAATTATTAAAATCACACATTAGAAAATGCATCATTCTACCTTTCCAAAACGCAAAATCTTCGCGGTCGAAGGAAGGCGGAACGTTGATGTCATCACCCAATCTCTCCTTGAATTTCATCTTGTTCCTCTAGCGTCTTGACTCCGGGTTGTTAATCCGTAGAAGAGCCCCGGGCTCATATACCAATTGTAGGAGATTTGAGGCCGCTAGAGGGGGGTGAATAGCGTGTAACCGTACGATGATGAAATTCGTTCGCGTTGCTTGTCTACAATCTTGTTTGTATGCAGAGGAATAAACAATAACAAATACAAACACAAGACACAATCACAACATGCACGATATAACGTGGTTCAGAACCAAAACGGTTCCTACTCCACAGATTGGGTTCGTACGAACCCTAGCGATGCCACAAACACCACCAAGCAATAAAACTCTTTCTCGACAACAAGTCGGAGGTGGAGAAACCTCGTACAATGAATTACAATAAGTAATACAAAGTAAACAAGCAAATACAAGTGAAAATGTAAAGAACACTTTACAAACTAGGGTTTTGAGCGCTTGCTTGTCGATTGCTTGGATGAGCTTAAAGGACCCTGAAATGCACCTGCAAATCGCCTTCAAATCTCCTCACCAAAGCTCTCAAAGAACTGATGATGAAATCCTCCATGAGCTCCCCTTTTTATCTTGCGTCGGGCTGGATTTCCGCCTGGCAGTCAACTGCCATAAGTCCTCAGTCGACTACCAACACTGTAGCTGTGAGACAAAGGCTCAATCCACGTTGGACAAGTTCCAACGGGACTCTTGGCAGTCGACTGCCAACATTGGCAGTCGATTGCTAACGCCCGTAGTCAACTGCCCAGTTGGCTACAGAGAGTTCTGTGCTCACAACTCAACTGGCAGTCAACTGCCGTCCCTTGGCAGTCGACTGCTCCAATGAGCAGTCGACTGCCAGAGCACTTTCAGCTCTTAAACGGCAGTTGAACTCAAGTCGACTCACGGTAGTCGAACCGGCCATAATGTCAGTCGACTGCCAACCTCAAAAATGAGGTTTTAACCCAAGTATGATTCCCCCATACTTGCTAGACCACCCTTAGCCTAGACCTAAGCCTTCTAACCACCTCCATCAGCCTTATGCCTCTCGGATCTCTCCAAGTCATCCATGACTTGTTCATCCATCACGCTAGCCTTCAGGTGCTTCCATCGGCTATGTCATGCTAACGGTGTCTACACCGCGAAGGCACATTGGACTTACGCCGCCAAGACTCCTCTTGGACTTTACGCCGCCAATATCAAACCCCTTGGACTTCTCAAATGTCAAGACTCAAACTTGGACTTTCCCTTACCAACCCATGTTGGACTTTCCATGCCAAGACCCATGCTTGGACTTTCCCTTGCCAACCCATGTTGGACTTTCCATGCCATGTACTCATGACTTGGACTTTACCATGACAATTACATTGTCATATGTTTTTGTCGAAACATCAAAACATCACTCGAGTCATGGTCAATCGTGACCTGGGCCGATTGCACCAACAAACGAGACCGCTCTTCAAGGTTTAACAACTAAGGTAGCACACTAGAGGGAAGAAGATGGAGTTTGAAGAGAAATTGGGATGGGACATCAACACCCCAATTCCATATGCGTTCTATGGATGAGAAGGCTTCAACCAATTGAAGGGAAGGATTGAAGACTTCGTGATGATGATGGACATCGAGGATTGGGCCACCTTGATGGAAGGATTCAAATTTCCAAGAGGGCATAAGGGAGGATTCCTCAAAATGAAAAAGTGGGCCGAGGAACAACTTCAAAAATTCGAGAGAAGTAATAATGTAATAAAATTCTTGATTGATTTAATTCCTAACGATGTTGTGTCCAAGTTAGGTGAATACAAGGATGCAAAGGAATTTTGGAGTGAATTGGCCAAGCTCCATGAAGAACCATCATCGGCTCAATTTGAGGAAGAGGCCGAAGAAGCAAGCTCATCCTCACAAGAAAGTGAGGGTTTGGAGGTTGAGGAGTGTTTGACATCCGAGGAGGAAGAAGAAGTAGAAGAACCCTCCACCTCTAGGATTGAGGAGGAGGAGAGACCATCCATTCCGGAACAAGAGCAAAATCAAGAAAAACCATCAACAACCGAAAGAGATGAAGAAGCCCAAACTTCTACCATTGATCTAGGTAACTCAAGCAATTTAGTTAAAAATAAAATTCATATAATTTGCTTTGAGTATAGGGAACCCGGGCACTATAAGGCAAGTACCCTAAAAAGGTTAATAAGACTCAACTGGCGCCAAAATATCAAGAAAAATCAAAGGATGCCGGAGTTCCCACTAGGAAGAGCAAGGAGCACGTGGTGTGCTTCAAGTGCCAACAAAAGGGGCATTATAGGAGTCAATGCCCTAGGGGGAAGAAGAAGGGCCAAGAAGGAGCATCACAAGTAGGGGGAGCTTTAAAAGCAAACCCTAAGGTATATTTCAATAATGCACCTTCGAATTTTAGTTATAAAAAGCATGCTTTTAATTCACTTTCGATTTATCATAAAGAGCATGCTAGAAATAGGCTTTATTGCTTAGGGGCTAAACATGTTGATTTTAGGTCTAAGGACAAGTCTAGAAATAATGACTCTAGACCTATTTCAATTAAGGAGAAATTTGGGACTAATATCCTTAGAAAAATCCTACCTAAAGCAAGTATTAGGAAAATAGAAGACCATCTAGGCTTTAATCCAAAGAAATCTAGACATATGCCTAAGAAGGAAAAAATACTCAAGGAAATAACGGGCCCACCAAATTAGAAAAATTAGAATTTGAAAATCAAGTTTTGAGGTCAAAACTTGAGAAAATGGAGAATACCCTTGAAAAGATGCAAAATCAAATTAAAGGGTCAAATTGCCAAAATCTAGGATCTAGAAGTCAAAGTCAAGGGCCTAAGAGACAAGGTCCACCCAAGGGCAAGAAAGGTTTGGGTCACAAACCTAAGTCCAAGGAGACCTATCATAGTGTTCCATTCGATTATGGAACACAACCTAGGTCTAGGAGAGCCAAGGTCACTAGGGAAGTCATTTCTAAGGTTGACCAAGGCAAGTGCCTAGTGGTCAAGGTTTCCATGAAACCTAGGGAGGTCACTAAGAAGGTTACAAGGGGAGTCACCCCAAGAGTTAACCTAGGCAAGACTGCAATGACCAAGGCTACCAAGTCTAGGAGGGTCATTAGGAGAGTATCTAGGGAGGTCATCCCTAAGGAATACCTAATAAACCCAAGGAGCTCAAATAGGTTTTGGGTTCCTAAGAGCATGATCGACTCATGCTAGATGGGTTAGGATGTGTCAACCTTGAATGGATAGGTAGTTAACCTAACCTTGATAAAGGTGGCACTTTAGGTCATTTTTAAGGTTATGGGTACCTTGGAAATAAGTTTGATCATAATCCTAAAGGATTTTAGGATGTGCTAATATCATTTAAGAAGTTTGAAAAACTAATCAAATTGTCACACGTTAGGTCTTAGAGTAATGGTGTGTCATTTTTGGTTTTTGGTACACTTGGGGGATAATTGATTATATGGCAAAATGAACTTAATAATAACAAATGACAATCAATATTAAAATTTAGGTATTGTTATACCTATACCTTTTATTTGTCATGCTTTATTTGTCATATGTCATGTCATGACATAATGTTTATTTTTATCATATAATAAGTCATGATTATGCTTAGAGCTTAGTTTTTATGTCATGTATGCTTAGGTTTATATTTATGTCATGACATCATGATTTTTTGGCAATGCTTATCTATGTTATCATTTATGCCATGATCATTCGTGCATTAATTAAAATTGATTTAAAAACTATGGCATGACTTGAAGTCCCATGTATAAGGGAATATGTTGGTGCAACAATGCCCCCAAGCATTTATGTGTTTTGATGTTTGGATGATCATTTATAGTTAGGCAATATTTTGTGATCTAACTATGAACGTGTTAAGTGATAGGAAAAATCCAAGTATGAAGACTTTGTAAAGGAAAGTCCAAGTGTAATCTTGGCAAAGGAAGTCCAAGGGAAAGTCTTGGCAGCGTAAGTCCAAGCATGTAGTCTTGGCGGCGTAAAGTCCAAGCGGACCCTTGGCAAAGGAAGTCCAAAGGCAAAGTCTTGGAAGTGTAAGTCCAAGTATGTAGTCTTGGAAGCGTAAAGTCCAAGCGAACTTTGGCAAAAGAGAAACCCGAGACATGAAGAAACCGAGGGAAGCTCTTGGAAGCATGCGCAAGGATGAAGGAGTCGTGGACTCGGAGGGATCCTGGAGGTGCAAGGCTGAAGAAAGAGCTAAAAGGTTGAGTCTAGGTCTAGGAAGTTGACTTCAAGTATGATTTGATCATACTTGAAGTGTATCAGTCGACTAATCAGTCACTCGACTGATGAGGGGAGTATTTTGGTGCCATCAGTCGACTGCTAGGGTTTAGCAGTCGACTGGTCCACCATCAGTCGACTGCTATACCCTAACAATTGACTGTTAATAATGGACATCGACACAGAATTTTTTCCAGTCGAGTGATAGTTCAGAGCACTTGACTGATAGCTAAATTAGTTGACTGATAGTATGATCAATCGACTGATCAGCTTCTGTTGGGTAGTGACGAATCACAATTAGGCTTATCATAAGTTGTTGGATTGCATCGGCTATAGCAGTAGTCGATTGATGGAGACCATCAGTCAACTGCTCCAACCCCAACGGGAAAATCAACCTCTTCTCTATAAAAAGAGGTCATGGGGTGCTTGAAGAGACTAGTGCTTACATTCCAAATTCTGTCTTTAAGCTCCCCAAGTTTTCTCTAAGCTTTCTTGTGTTCTTAAACCTCCTCTTCTCTAATCTTCATCTCCATCATTTGTAAGAAGAGGAGTGTCTTGTAAAAGAAGCTTTCTTAGTGGAAGATTTGCTTGGATTGATCCACCTTAAGGATCGTCGTGGAGTAGGAGCATAATCTTCGAACCATGTTAAACATTTCGTGTTAGCGTTTGTGTTTAGCTCTTAGTTTCATTTATATTTGTTTTGCTTCTACTAATCATTTTTGTAGAAATGAAAAGAGGCTATTCACCCCCTTTAGCCTTTCAAGGATCCCCTACAGAATCAAGTAGTGTTGCCTTAGAAAAATGCATGAAACCCTAGATTAGGATGAACAAAACCCACATCTCGCGTCAAATTGACATGTGTGTTTTTAAACACCCTAGACACATGTGAGATGCTAGGAATTGAGTTAAGTTCAAGGTGCATAGTTTTTGCATCTAGATGAACTCAAACTCATCTTAAACCATTGGTGGATCATGGGGAAAGCTAATGTGCAAGTTATGTGCATTGAGCCCATCGATCATGATCCAATATAGGTTTTCAAAAAAATTTTAGAAAACCTTAGTGAAGTCTATCTTTTGATAGCAATCACCATTGATAGAGTTGATACAAAGTAGGACCAAAACATTAAACTTTTCGATGTTTTTGAACTTTGTGTCAATCTTATTATTTAATGGGTATTTTATTTTTTAAATATTTTTCACCCATTATGATTGTTATAAGTATTATACGTATGAAGTTTCACTATTTTTCAAACTACATATAATTACTTATGTATTTTCAATAATCATTTCTGAATTCTGATTTCTGTATTTGTAGAAATCAGTCGACTGTCGCTTATGCCAATCGACTGACATCAATGGCAGTCAACTGGTGTCTATAAGAGTCGGCTGCCATGCCTGATTTCGAGTAAATAAGGTTTGTTTAGCCTGATTTCAACTATATTAGGCTACCCTAACTGCTCCTAACCCCAGGATATGCTTTGGAAAGCATTGGAAAGGGTGAAAATCCATTGAATATGGATTAGAAGAGTTGTTTAGGGTGTGTATCAATTTTAAGGTGTGTGAAAGTTCATGGTTGAACTTTTGACCTTAATTTTGATGGTTTAGTATTCCTATAGGCTTAGGGACTCTCTAAGGACATTGTTGGTGCAATGGTCAAGGGGGAGCAAGCCTTTAGGGGGAGTTATCCATCATGGGATGATGGATGTATTCTTCCTCACAAGGGGGAGAATTTTAGAGAAATGAGAATGTGAGATGCCTAATTTGGAAATTGGGAGAGTTTGAGGATAAACTCTCTTGAGTGATATGGGACTTATCACTAGGAAGAGTGAAGGCATCCTAGATGTTTTTGGACCAAGGGAGAGATTGTAAAATCTCATTGGGATATGAGACATTGACACCCTCGGGGAGAACCTTTTTGATGTGTGTCAAAAAGGGGGAGAATTAATGGGAGAAGTTATGGGAGAATTGATGTATGAATTTGGGAATTACCAATTTGGGAGAATTGGTAAGGAGATTTGAGTTAGGTGGTCTAACTCAAAGGTGTTTGTGGATTTTGTCAAACATCAAAAAGGGGAACATTGTTGGTGCAATCGACCCAGGGTATTTTGATGACAATGTGATTGTCATGGGAAAGTCCAAGTCATGGGTACTTGACATGGAAAGTCCAAGCATGTGTTAGTGAAATCCCTAGAGCCAATCATGTGATGATTGTTGTGTGGACTTTATTGTATCATATTCCTATTTATAAAGGCATGGTTATTATATTTACTTGTATTGGTGTCAAATAACTAAGTATAATAATGTCCTTGAGTAGAAGGTTCTTGTCTATATCAATCGATTGATTGAATTGATAATGAGATGATATAGAGAACACTACTCTTAATAATTCCTAGTCAAGTATTAATATTCAGGGACAATGTTAATGCGTAGAGACTAGCATGTAGGTCAACTCGATGACTTGATCTCACAAGTCATGGATATGAGATATCAAGTTGACACATGGGTATGCATTGGAGAATGTATACTGAATGACCTGCCATGAGAAAGTATCATGGATCGTTATATGAGTGTCATATACTTTCTCATGTGACTATTAGTTTGACTATTAGTCCTTTGACCTGAAGTCACCATGGTTCCCTACATAAGGAGTTGCATACTTTGGCTTCGTCAAACGTCACCCGAAAATGGGTGGACTATAAAGGCGATTACTGGGTATGTAATAAATTATGCGGAGGGATGTGAGTGATGTAGATGGGATCTATCCCTTCTATATGATGGGAGTGACATCGTTATTCTTGATAGAGTGAGACCACGAAGTGCATGGCCATGCCCAAATGAGTCAATATGAGATATTGAGCTCATTTCATTAGAGTGAGTCTACTTGGAGTTCAAGATATAGATTGTACCGAGGATGATACGGTCTGCCTCAATTGGTCAATCTAGAAGTCAAGGATAGAGGGACATTGTCACATATTGTGAGAGTCACAATTGTAGTCATAAAGGTGATGTTGGATCTCAACATTCTTGTAACTTGGGTAGCAATGATGTGTTGCTAGATACCGCTCATTGCTTATGTTCCTAAATTAGTTTAGGAGCATTTCCAACGTTACAAGAACCTATAGGATCACTCACAAAGAGCAATTAGATGGAGATTAGGTTCATATGATGAACCATGAGGATTAGGTTCATGGGATGAACCAAATTGGATTAAGAGTAATCCAAATTAGACTAATTGAGTTGGACTCAAGTTGATTCAAGTGTTGAATGAGTCTAATTTAGATTTGATTCATTGAGTCTATTTAAACTAATGAATTGAGATTTATTAAATCAAATTGACTTGAATCAAATGGTTGGATTTGATCAACCATGGGAGATAAGAGGTCAAGTTTGACTTGACTTGAGAAGGAAGATGAATGGTCAATTTTGACTTGACCAATTGCCATGTCATGGTGACTTGGCATGGGGTCGGCCAATGATGATGCTCCACATCATCATGGACACATCATGGGGTGCCACCTCATGAGGGAGACCAAGAGTCATTGGCTCTTAGAGTTACATGCATGCATGTAACCCCCTTATAGTGGTTGGCCACTATTGATGGGTTATGAAAGTGTGAAGTTAAGTTGTGTAACTTCATCTTCTTCCTCCTCTCTTCCCTCAAGCTCTCTCTTCCTCATCTTGCCATGAGCCTCTAAGGGGTGCTAGCACACTCTAGGTTGCTTTTCTCCACCTATTGCTTGTGTGGATACCGATAGAGGAGTGTACACTTGACACTCTCAAGTTCCGACAAGCCATTTGGACGAGTGGGATAAGCGAAGGGCGTCGCATCAAGGGTAAAAACTCTTAACATGTAGATCTAGAGTAGATCTAAGGTTTTAAACATGTACATGTAGTTTTGTTTATCTTGGCATGGATCCGTGGCCAACTTTCGAGGTTTCCGCAATGCAAAAAGCGGTTTTTGTAGCTCAGATAGTCCAACAGGATGGGCCTTGGTAATGGGAAAATCCAAGTCTTTAATACTTAGCAATGGAAAGTCCAAGTCATGGGTACTTAGCATGGAAAGTCCAAGTGGAACACTTGGCAATTGGAAAGTCCAACATGAGTTGGCATGGAAAGTCCAAGCATGGGTCATGGTAAAGGAAAGACCAAGCTTGAGTCTTAGCAATTGGAAAGTCCAACATGGGTTGACAAGGAAAGTCCAAGGGTTGATATTGGCGGTGTAAAGTCCAAGCGGGAGTCTTGTCAGCATAAGTCCAAAGGTTGGCAGTGTAAAGTCCATGCGATAGTCTTGGCAGTGTAAGCCTAATGTTCCTTGGCGGTATAGACCAGCTTAGCATGACAATAGCCGATGGAAGCACCAGAAGGCTAGCGTATGGATGAACAAGTCATGGATGACTTGAAGGGATCCGATAGGCATGAGGCTGACGGAGGTGGCTAGAAGACTTAGGTCTAGGCTAATGGTGGTCTAGCAAGTATGAGGGCATCATACTTGGGGTTAAACCTCATGGTTGAGGTTATTAGTCGACTGGGGCTTTGGACCAATCGATTGGTCAAGTGTTTTGACACTTAGCAATCGAGTTGACTCTTGGAAGTCGACTGAGATTATGGTCAATCGAATTGCTCAGAGTCGACTGTTATTCGACTGTAGGAAATAGCTGTTGGTGCAGTAGGCACCTAAGTCAAACCTGAGTTTTGATTATAGAAAATGATACAAAGTTAAGCTTATTTTGTTATCTCACGAGCTAAATCAAGTGTACAAAAAGTGCCAAAGCTAGAGCTGAAGGTTAGCGACACCCGGAGGGAACCGTGGTGGTCAAGCGACGTCGGGAGGACTTCGGAGGGAGCCGAAGACCTCAGGTGGAGATCGGAAGTAAAAGCTTCAAAGGTAAAGTTGAGGTAAGCTCGTGTGAGTGAGCGTAAGTAAGGTCGAGTCCTCCATACGGGGACATTCTTAGGCGACGATCCGACCAAGACTTCCCATGGAAGGTCTATGTCGAGATTGAATGGCAAGTGGCCGTCGAATTCACTTACATTTCGAGCTAACTCTTTATTGTAGTCGAAAATTCTAGCAATCAGTTCAACTGCTGAGCCATCAGTTCAACCGACCAAGGATCAGTTCAACTGCTGCTCCATCAGTTCAACCGGCCAAGAAATCAGTTCAACCATTGGTCAAGGATCAGCTTTGAGATGAGTCAAAACTCATCCCTTTCTTCAAGGGTGAGGAGGCCATTGATGTAGGATCTTGATGTGCTTGAGGAGGGGACTTGTAGGGCTGTAAAAGAAGGTCCATTCCTCACCATTTCATCAATTCTAAGTGCTCTAAATTGCTCCCGTAACGCTGCGACTCTCCAACAACTCTACGACGATGAAGCACTGTCAAAACACCGACGACCCAAGTTCAAGTTTCAACTCCTCAAGTCGTCGGTAATACTTAAAGTCATCTACTCAGTATATTCTCTTTAAAGTTTATATTTCCGAAGCTTTAATCGTAAAGAGGAGAGGGGGAGTGTACCTCTACCTCAAGGTTTTTGTATCTTCTTGTACTCGTTCACTCCTACCTCTAACAAGGAGGAGTATTATAGTTGATTGCCCTCTGTACACGGTCTAGGACCATTAGGGTCTTGGATTAGCAGCCGTAGGCTATAAACCAAGTAAATTCCTTGGGTCTTACTTTACTTTCCGCTGCACTAAACTCGTGTCATTATCGAACGAAAAAGAAGAATTTGTTTTGCGCTATTTACCCCCCCCCCCTTCTAGCTCTCAAATCGATCCAACAATTGGTATCAGAGCCGGGAGCGGTAAGATTTGGTGAAACCACCAATCTAGCCTTTTTTTTATAGATTTGTTTTGAATTTTACGAGTTTTTTTTGTTCGTTTAAATTTTCTCCCGCACTACTAATCCAAGACGCAAGTCTTGGTACATTTCATTGTTTTTTTCGTTGCTAGATTCTTTATCTTCACTTGTTTTTTTTTGTCAATGGCCCATCTCGAAGGTTTTAGCACCGTTCAACCTCCGTTTTACAATGGAGATGACTTCCGTTATTGGAAGGGTCAGATAGAGTGCTTCCTTAAGACCCAAATTGAGATGTGGATCATAATCTAAACAGGATTCACACTTCCGACTAATGAAGTGGGTGAATCCTTGGATTATGACCAATGGACCAATGCCACAAAAAGACAAAGTCGAAGCCAACGCCAAGGCGACTCAAATCCTCCAATTCGGCTTGTCCAAGGAGGAGCTCAATCGCGTCACCCCTTTATCAGTGTGAAGGACTTGTGGACCAAGTTAGTGGAACTACACGAAGGAACCGACGAAGCTAAGGTATGCAAATGGGACCTTTTTTTCAATAAATTATATAATTTAAAAATGCAGGAACATGAGACGGTGACTCAACTACATGCCCGTGTACAAGACATCATCAACAATTTGCATGCCATCAGACAAAAGGTTGAAAACTGTGACCTCATAAGGTATATTTTAAATTCATTTTCTAGGGCTACCTTGTGGGCATCCATGGTCAATGCCTACAAGGTTTCTAAGGACTTATAAAAAATTAGGTTAGATGAATTATTTTCATAATTCGAACTCCACGAATAGTCTAATTTGGTATCCGAGAAAGGTATAGCCCTTTTTGCAAGTCCAAAGAAGAAGCCCACAAGTAAGCCACCCCCGAAGGAAGAAGAAGACGAGTACGAGTCGGAGGTCGATCCGGAGATGGAGACTAAACTAGTCAATCTAGTTCGGAGGATGATTAAGAGCCGAAGATGACCTGTCACTCAACCCAAGGAAGGTAAATCTAAAGCTAGTTCTAACATTAGGTGTTATGAATGTAACAGGTTCGGACACATCAAGTCAGAATGTCCGAAGCTCAAGAACAAAGCACCGAAGTTCAAGAAGGCGCTCAACGCTACGTGGGAAGAGGCATCGAAGGAAGAAGACGATGACCTCATCTTCATGGCTAGACCAATCGAATCGGAGTCGGAGTCCGAACCTGAGCAAGAATCTGAACCCGAGGATAAGTCGGACTACGAATCGCTATTCAAGACAAGCCACGGATCTGCATCCGATTCAAGAGATACACTCAAGGTAAGTTGGTCCCTCATTAATACTTTATATAATGCAATTAAGTTTCTAACTAGGAAGTTAGCTAAGTCTAAGTCTAAGGTCGAGACCCTGGTTGAAGAGGTTAAACTCCTTAAACACGAGGTCTCCCTAACCTCTTTGACTAGTCAAGTTCAAGAGGAGGACTCAACTCGAGTTGAAAAGCTCGAAGTTGACAACTCACTTTTGAAAAGTCAAGTCGAAGATCTTAGGAACACGTTGGAAAGGTTCACTTTGGGATCCAAGGGACTTGACCTCCTACTTGGATCACAAAGGGTCGTGTACAACAAGGCTAGGCTCGAGTTTAGCTCAAATATGACTAACAAGTCGTATATGTCGATTGTAAGTTGACATAAAAAAACTTGTCCAAGCATGGGTCCCTAAGACCACTTTGATTTCTCAATTAGGATCTAACCAATATTGGGTTCCCAAGGACCAAATCCACTATGTGGAAAGACCAAACTGATTCAATGGTCCAGGAGGAGCCAGTACAAAATTTGTTTGTGCTATTACTTAGAAATTGCATGCTTAGGTTTTTTTTTCTTTTTCTTTTTAGAATGGTTAGATAGGGACTATAACTCATCAATACTTGATAATGTAGTACCAGGACGCAGCGAGATGATAGTACGCTAGGAAAGCGAAGTCTTGGGTACTCGAGCTAGATAAGGCATATCTAGTTCGGTTCACTTGACCAAGTGGAACTAGCTAAAGCTACCTCGTCGTATCCTAGACTAGTTAGACCAGGAAGTGGTCTTAGGTGAGTCAAGTTACTATTTTCTCAAAATTAGCTTTGTCTAAGGAATTGGTCAATTTTTCAATCAAAGAAGGCCCCTGTGCCTCACCACGACCTGGAAGTCAAGATCTTGAAAAGGTGACTTGATGAGCTTAGGGTCAAATATGAATCTAACGCAAGGTTGACTTGTTTCAAATCATTAAATTTAAATCAAGTAAAATTGGAGGCATCTCACAAGAACACATAAGGATAATGTGTTTGATCATGTAGAAATGGGTGAGATGATCTAGGTCTAATAATTTACAACCAAATCTTAAAATTCCAATGTCCGATCCAACTACCTTGTGTGTAGGATCAATGGATGTTGGACAGTGGTTGCTCCCGACACATCATCGGGGATCAACTTAAGTTTTTAAAGCTTCGATTCAAACGACAAGGATCGGTAACTTTTGGAAACAACGACAAGCTCAAAATCATCGGATCAGGTGATATTGAGCTCAACTCAAACTTTGTCATTCAAAACGTTTTACTAGTTGAAAATTTCGAATATAATTTACTTAGCATAAGTCAGTTGTGTAATAATAACTATAAGGTCATATTTCTAGAAAATGAATGCGTAATTAAAACAAATGAAACTTCTAAAACAATCCTTAAAGGAACTAGGAATAGCAACATCTATACTATTAATCTACCTAACTCCTCAATCAAGTGTCTTATGACATAGCTAGAGGAATCTTGGTTGTGGCACTGATGACTCGGTCACTCGCACCCAAGACTCATCCACAAGATGAGCCAGAGTGGCTTAGTCAGAGGTTTGCCCAACCTTAACAACTTAGACAATAGAATTTGTAATGCTTGTCAACAAGGTAAACAATCTAGGACACAACATCAACTAACTAATCAAGAACGAACCAAAAGTGTGCTTGAGCTCATTCATTTGGATCTATTCGATTCTCATGGAGTCAAGTCACTTAATGGAAGTCAATATTGCTTAGTCATAATTGACGACTATTCTAGATTTACCTAGGCTAGGTTCATCAAATACAAAAGTGATACCCTAGATCAACTAATTAGTTTGTTTAAACTAATCGAAAATCAAAAGAACCTTAAAATTAAAAGACTTAGGAGTGATCATGGTGGTGAATTCGAAAAGCACAGGTTTACAGATTTCTGTAACCTAAACGGATACCACCATGAATTCTCATTTCCTAGAACCCCACAACAAAATGTCCTAGTCGAACGTAAAAATAGAACCCTATAATAAGCCACTAGGACAATGCTAAATGAATATAACCTACCTGATAGGTTTTCAACAGAAGCCATTAGTACTGCTTGTTATGTCCAAAATAGAATCCTTATGGTAAAGAGGCACCTTAAGACCTCGTACAAAATCTATCACGACAAAGTACCTAACATCAAGTACTTTAGGGTATTTGGATGTAAGGTACATATCCTGAACACTAAGGATTACCTAGGAAAGTTCACCTCCAAAACCTCTACCAGAATCTTCTTAGGATACTCGACTACAAGTAGAGCTTATAGGGTATATAACCATGACACCCTTAGAGTTGAAGAGACCATTAATGTAGTGTTTGATGAGGGACATGAACCTACAAAACCCGTAGCAACACCAACTAGCGAACCGATTCATACCAAACTCGACTCTGACCTTGAGATCGAGTCTAGTATTAATCCTAACCCAAGTCCAACGAGTCATCCTATCGACCAAGTGATAGGTGACCGTAACCCAAATCAAATTAGAATTCAAACGAATCATCCTATCGACAAAGTGATAGGTGATCATAGCCAAGGAGTTCAAACTAGAGCTTCATACAAAAATCTTAGCCAAATCTCCTTGATTTCTAAAATCGAACCCACAACCATCGAACAAGCCCTTCTTGATCTCGATTGGATTATTACAATGCAAGAAGAGCTAGCTCAATTCACTAGGAACGAAGTGTGGGAATTAGTACCACCACCTAAAGATAAAACAATCATTGGAACAAGGTGGGTCTTTCGAAACAAGATTGATAATAAAGGTGAAGTAGTTAGAAATAAAGCAAGATTAGTCGCTAAAAGGTTTAGTCAAGTCGAAGGATTAGATTACGATGAGACCTATGCCCCAATAGCTAGACTAGAATCCATCCAAATGTTGTTAGCATATGCTGCACATCGAGGATTTAAATTATTTCAAATGGAAGTCAAGTCAGCATTCTTGAATGGATATATTAAGGAAGAGGTTTATGTTAACCAACCCCCCAGATTCGAAAGTCTAGATAAACCCAACCATGTCCTTAAACTAAAGAAATCTCTTTATGGACTCAAACAAGCTCCTCGAGCTTGGTACGAGAGGTTTTCAATTTATCTTAAGTCAAAAGGGTTTAACCAAGGCATAGTCGATCTGACCCTTTTCGTAAAAATCATAGGTAAGGAAATCTTTATAGCCCAAATCTACGTAGACGATATCATTTTCGGAACAACCAATTCGATCCTACTAAACGAGTTCATTTCACTTATGGAAAGTGAATTTGAATTGAATTTAGTAGGTGAATTCAGTTTCTTTCTAGGACTACAAATTAAATAAACTAAGGAAGGAATCTATTTACATCAACAAAAATATGCTTAGGAATTAATTAACCGATTGGGAATGCAAAATGCTAAAATCATTAATGCACCCATGGAAACAAATGTTAATATAGGAGAAGATGTAGATGGAAAACCTATTGACCTAAAGTACTATAGGAGCGCAATAGGGAGTCTCCTTTACTTAACTGCGAGTCGACCCGACATACTATTCGCAGTAAGTATATGCGCAAGGTTCCAAACCTGTGCTAAGGAGTCTCACCTAACATTAGTTAAGTGTATCCGTAGGTATCTAAAGGGCACACTAAGCGTCGGTATTTGGTACCCTAGATCTACCGAGTTCGAACTAATCAGCTACTCCGACTCGGACTATGCCAGTAGTAAACTCAATAGGAAGAGCACGAGTGGTTGTTGTCAACTTTTCGACTCGAGTCTAGTGAGTTGGTGCAGTATGAAGCAACACTGTGTTGCCTTATCTACGACCGAAGTCGAATACGTCGCGATGGGTGAGTGTGTGGCTCAGCTTCTTTGGATGAAGCACACTCTCTAAGATTTTAACTTAAACTTCAACAATATTAAAACTCACATAGAAAATATTAGCTCAATCAACTTAACCAAAAATCCCATATGCCACTCTAGGACCAAATATATAGAGGTCAAACACCACTTTATTCGAGAACATGTAGCTAACATAACCATACAACTCGAATACGTGGAATCCAAGTCAAACCTAGTTGATCTTTTTACTAAACCCCTACCCGAAGCCGAATTTAGTCTATTAAGATGAAAATTTGGCATGTCCATAATAGAGTAGGATTTGCAAATCATAACTTCTTTTAACTCTATTATTTACTTTTCTTGTTAATGGAATTAGCTTAGGGCTTACCATAGATATCATGTACCTATAGATTTAAGGAGCCAACATATCTCACAACACATAGGATCAATGTGTTTGTGTACTTAGCCACGTAGATGGGCATGAGATGTTAGGACCTTACTCCTGGTTCTAGATGTAGAGCCAGTGCATCGCCATGAACCACGGAGTATAATCATCTATATTAACCGACTCTGATCAGGACTTATTGATCATTTCATATCAATCAAGTCAAAAAAGAGTTGAACATACAAATAGATGAGCTTATTTTTAATATATTATTTTCAAAATTATAAGGAACATGCTTGGACTTGGAACTAAAACTTAAAACTATAATTTTATTCTTCTCACCACCCCTCCCCCCCACTCTTTCTGATTTATGGCAAAAGAGGGAGAAAAGGCCAAAGTTAAGGGATCATTTTTTTTTTATAACTTAACTTAGTAATATAATCTATATTCTCATGGCCAAAAGTTAATGTTTACTTAACTTAATTTTTGCAAACTTAATTCTATTAGTTGTAAAAGGGGGAGAAAAGCCAAGTTAAGAAATCTTCTTAACTTAAACTTATTTTTAATAATAAGGCCAACTTTAAGTAATTGTTAATTACTTGAACTCTTCCTAAGTAGCAAACATCAAGGGGGAGGGTTAAGATCTTCTTTAAAAAAACTCACCCTCGGTCAAGGGGGAGGTTTCCTCAAGGGGGAGTACTTGAAAGAGAGTCTCTATTACTCCTACTTAATTTTTAAGTTAAATTATTCATTTCAATTTCATGATAATGCATAATATTTCCTTAACTTTGTATGGGTTTGCCATAGATAAAAAAGGGAAAGATTGTTGCTGCAGTAGACACCTAAGTCGAACCTGAGTTTTGATTATAGCAAACGATACAAAGTTAAGATCATTTTGTTATCTCACGAGCTAAATGAAGTGTGTAGAAAGTGCTAAAGCTAGAGCTGAAGGTCAGCGACACCCGGAGGGAACCGTGGTGGTCGGGCGACATCGGGAGGACTTCGGAGGGAGCCGAAGACCGAAAGCAAAAGATTCAAAGGTAAAGTTGAGGTAAGCTCGTGTGAGTGAGCTTAAGTAAGGTCGAGTCCTCCATACGGGGACATCCTTAGGCGATGATCCGACCAAGACTTCCCATGGAAGGTCTATGTCGAGATCGGACAGCAAGTGGTCGTCGAATTCACTTATATTTTGAGCTAACTCTTTATTGCAGTCGAAAATTCTAGCAATCAGTTCAACCGGCCAAGGATCAGTTGAACTGCTGAGCCATCAGTCCAACTGGCCAAGGATCAGTTCAACTGCTGAGCCATCAGTTCAATCGACCAAGAAATTAGTTCAACCACTGGTCAAAGATCAACTTCGAGATGAGTCAAAACTCATCCCTTTCTCCAAGGGTGAGGTGACCATTGATGTAAGATTTTGATGTGCTCAATGAGGGGACTTCTAAGGCTATAAAAGAAGGTCCATTCCTCACCATTTTATCAATTCTAAGTGCTCTAAATTGCTCCCATAACATCACGACTCTCCAATAACTCTACGACGATGAAGCGCTGCCAAAACACCGACGACCCAAGCTCAAGCTTCAACTCCTCAAGTCGTCGGTAATACTTAAAGTCATCTACTCAGTATATTCTTTTTAAAGTTTATATTTCTGGAGCTTTAGTCGTAAAGAGGAGAGGGGGAGTGTCCCTCTACCTCAAGGTTTTTGTATCTTCTTGTACTCGTTCACTTCTACCTCTAACGAGGAGGAGTATTATAGTTGATTGCCCTCCGTACACGGTCTAGAGCCGTTAGGGCCTTGGATTAGCAGTCGTAGGTTGTGAACCAAGTAAATTCCTTGGGTCTTATTTTACTTTTTGCTGCACTAAACTCGTTTCTTTATCGAACGAAAAAGAAGAATTTATTTTGCGCTATTCACCCCCCCCCCTCTAGCACTCAAATCGATCCAACAATAGCACAGCGGCATTGCCGGCATAAACGATCGCCATACATGGCGATCAATGCTGGTCAGGGTTGTGGTAGCAGAATACTCGGTAGCTAATTGGTTAGTCGCTTATGACCCTGGTAGTCGACTGCTAGTGTATCCGTTGACTTGAATGTCGACGTAGATTAAGTCCATTGTGAGATAACGGTACTGTTGGCAGTCGACTAGGGCCTTATGATAGTCGACTATCAGATGGAAATCCAGGTTGCAAGGAGGCTTAAAAGGAGCTCGACGTGAGGGATTTCACTAGCAATTTCTTGGGCATTTTGAGGTGATTTGCTGGTTCAAATCAGGGTCTTCAAGCACGGTTCAAGCAATCAATAAGCAAGAATCCAAAGCAATAGTTGTAAAGTTTTCTTTACATTGTTTTGTGTATTTCATTTGTATTGGCTTGTTTATTACGTGTATTACTTTTTTAATCATTATAAGAGGTTTCTCCGCCTCCGACTTGTTGTCGAGAAGGAGTGTTTGTGATTATTAGTGGTGTTTGGAATCGCTAGGGCTCATTCGAGCCTAACACGTGAAGTAGGAACCCTAAGGTTCCGAACCACATTATATCGCTTGTATTTGTGCTTATGTTGTGTATTTATTTTTTTTATCATTATTATTTTTGCTGCATACACTAACGTTTGTAGCAAGCACGTGATCGATTTCCATCTTCATCAACGAATGCGCTATTCACCCCCCTCTAGTGGTCATCAACATTCCTATAGAAATAAACATACCGATCTGGAAATGACTTTACTGCTTGGGATTCTGTTTATACTGCTTCGCTATCACTATACTTAACCACTGCACTACACTGCCCTATCACCCCTACCGTGCTCTGGAATCATACATACCGCTATGGAAAATACCCACACTGCTTTGAAGCTGAAATACTGCTCTGCCAATCTTGATACTTAGTCACTAAACTTCTCTGCACCGTTCTTTCTTTCTAAGATCGGGGATCACATATACTACTCGGCAATAATCTAAACTGCTCGAGAAACACATAAACATCTCGAGAAACCTTTTCTATCTGCTCTGAAAACTCTGACCCCATCAGTTACCAAATTTTGTATTGGGTGCTATTATGGAATTAAGCATTTTCCTTCATGATATTTGACAACATTGAGTCATTCACACATGGAGACATTAGAGAGAGACATTCCAATCATTTTGTATAACTTAGAAAGAATATTCCCACCGACATTTTTTTATTCTATGGAACATCTTTTGGTTCACTTACAATATGAGGCTAAAGTTGGAGGTCTTGTTCAATTTCGATGGATGTATCTATTTGAAAGGTGATTTTTTTTTTATCATTGTTAGTGCATTTGATTAATTTTAGTCTAAAAATAAGGCGCATGTTGAGGCTTCTATTGTGGAGGAAGTTACAACTTTTGCATCATATTATTTTGGACCTCACGTTCAATGCAAAAGTCAAAGAGCGGGAAGAAACGATGAGGGTCATGTTGATCCCAATTTTAAGTCATTCTCAATTTTTAACTACCTTGGTTGACCGAGTGGATCTTGTATAAATATATACTTAACTGGTCAAGAATGGTGAGTAGCCCACACATATATTTTACTGAACTGTCCAGAAGTAACGTCATATTACAAGTGAGTATATAAATGTTATATTATATATTTCATATATCGTAAATTATTGTTCGTGTTATATTTAATTTTATGGTAGGATTTTCCAAACCCTATATTCTGAGTTTCCGGAGCATGAGTTTGATAATTTTTGCAATGAAGAATTTGCACCATGGTTTAAAAAATATATAAGTAGTCTATGATAATAAATTGGATAAATCTTGACTTTAACACATACTTATTTGACTTTAGGTTCTTGATAATCACGTTCACATTGAGAAAGAACTAGTAAAGCATCTATCATGGGGTCCAAACTCAGTGGTGGAAACTTGACCGACATATTTCATAAACGGATATAATTTTCATACTCAAGAATTGGAACTGGGAAGGCTACAATGAATAGTGGAGTTTGTGTTCAGTCATCTAATGATGGAGGTGCAAGGAATGATTTTTATGGCTTGCTAGATGAAATTTTAGAGATAGCGTACCCAGACTCATATTTGCGAGTAATTTTATTTATGTGTCGTTGGTTTAACTCTATCAAAGGCATGATGGTGCATCAACAGTTTAATTTGGTTGAAATAAATTACAAAAAATTATACAAGAGGTATGAACCATTTGTGTTAGCACAATAAGCGATTCAAGTATTTTATGCTTCATATCCTAGTTTGAGACGAGACAAAAGTGATTGGTGGGTTGTTTGTAAAACAAAAGCACATAAAAAAATTGAGGAACATTGGGAAGACATAGCATATCAACAAGATGAAATTGTCAATACATTTCATATCAAAGAATATAATATTTCAATGTTATGAGATCCCAGCGACGTAGTAATAGCCATTGATGCAAGTGAAATGAATGAGAATGAAGATGAGGAATTTAATTTAGAGGATGACGATGACGATGACGATGACGATGACGATGACGATGACAATGACAATAATGATATCGAATAGACATATGACCAGAATGAAAATCACAATGCGGACTTTGATTTATAATTATGGGTAACTTTTATTTTGTACCAATTATGTTTCTATTACTATCTAATTCTAAATTTCATATATTGGATATATTAATTAACTATTCCAGTTGCTATGAATATGGTAATTTTTTCGTATTGTTCATATTATAAATTCGATATGAAAATGTAATTCTTTTTTTTACTATCATATTCTTCTAATAATTATGATTGTTAGTTTCGATGTGGCAATTATAAACAGAGTAGCGATGGAAGATCATAGTCTTCCTCTACTTCAGCTCCTGCACAGTCTGATGCTTTTGCCAGATATGTGCCCTCCACCTCTTCTCAAGTTGTAGGATCTTCTGGTTCTTGATGCACACGAACACGATCTCAAATCTTGCGACAGAGACCATCGAGGACTCGAAGCACATGCTTGCGCTCAACGCCCGCAAGTGCAAGGATGTCGTCAAGTAATAAAAAGATTATCGATCCTAGAGGGACTGAGATTCGAGTACCGATTTGTTAAGTGGACATTATTATTCAGAATTCAGTTCTAAGGGTTGTGATTACGAGGGTTGATGGCGGTCCTAACTCAATATGGTGTCACACGAAAGAAGAAAAAGTTAGTTGCAAGTCTTTGGAAGGGATTCTAGGATTTCGATTTCGTTTGTGTATCGCAGAACACGTTATCAATTGGGTTTTGTCTAGGTTTCTAGCTACGGTTTTGTAGAAAGGACATCATACACTCCCCCGATGAGCCTTCGCATATATCAGAAGCCACCTCTGCCATACCAGGTCGACCCCTGGGCTTAGGACGGGATAGTCAGTACGAGGATGCCGAATCAATCCCTACGACGAGTCAAAAACGGGGCATGTTTCCTACTCTATTGCATCCTTCTACCCACATTTACAGGAGATGAGGCCAACCCCTAGGTTCCTCCTTAATTCTCCTAAATCTCAGATACGGGGGCTATCACCCCTCGTATCGGCTAGCACAGTAGATAGAAAACAAAAACACATAGATATCGGTCTAAACTAATATCAATTGCAAATACAAATTCAAGACTAGAATTTAATTTGGAATAACATGTTCTACGCACACAAACTACTCTCTAATCCTAGAATCAAAGAGTCTACTCCATAAATAAGAGAGGAAAAACACAAAGCACGATCATGTTCGTATAAACAATGGATATTATGTAAAGAACATAAATTACAAGGCAATGTGGCTCTTCTCTCCGGCGTTGAAGTGCAGAACTTGGATCTCCGGCGGCTTTCTTCTTCCCCATTGCGAGTTCTCGAAGCTTTTTAGGGTGTCGGAGTGTCGTCCCAGTCGTCGTGCCTCCCCCCCTAGGGTTTGGGCATAGCCTTCTTTATATAAACCTCAGCTTGGATCTCCCTAAAACCTAGAAAATAATCGAATCACGTTGAAATCGTGCAGCGCCACACGACCGTGTGTTTCCACACGGACAGGCTGTGTGTGGCACTATGGTGGCCAATCTCGACCCTTGGACATGGCCGTGTGTAGCCACACGCCCTGGTTGTGTCCCCTTCTAGTCCAGCTGCCAAATGTCCTTCTTTTGCTCTGAAAGTGTTCCGTTTTCTCCATGAAATGCTATCCTGCACACAAAAGTATAAAGAGCATATCTCCGAACCAGAAAATAGGAAATCCATGCAAAACAAAGTAAAATATGTATGAAACAAACATAAAATGTAATGAGATGTGAGCGAAAACTACTCCTAAAATCTTACATATTTTGCTCACATCAATTCCCCTAGACTTAAGTCTTTGCTTGTCCTCAAGCAAATCTCAGTGCCATGAAATTTTAAAAAGGTATTGTTCCATACTTAGCATGTTAACTAGATTTATCAAGTGGTATTTACAATCAAAGCAAAATAGATATGTTCTAGAAATTCACTAAGTTAGCTTCTCATGCTCATGCTAAGCGAATCTTCTTAGGGGATACTCGTTCCATGGTAAGTTAAGTCGTCATCCTATAGCTTTCCTAAGGTCTCCAGCTCTTAGGCACTTACCAGCCCAAAGCGAGGATCGTTTCTTAGATCTAGCACAAAGTCTTAAAGGCGTGCTCGGTATTAAGAGAAATTGGTAGGTGTTTCCCCAGTAACCTAACTCGGTCTCAAAGGGGCACCTAACCATTTCCACCCACGACAACTGTTTTTTTTTATCCCTCATAATTATTTTTTTCAAATTTTTTTTCTTATTCCCTTTTTTTCTTCTCTCTCTCTTGGGATTTTGATTTTTCTGAATGGGCTTCCATAATCCGAGCATCTCCAGTAACTAAAATGCTAAATCTAGAGTCACCTATGGATTCCAAAGTACTAGACTACTAAGATGAATTATAACTAGGTACGTACTAGACTCTCCCTTTCAGAATGTTCATCATGTGTAGGTGTAAAAATAAAAGCTAACCAGTGTAAGACTAGAACATTCATTAGAGAAAATAAAATAAAATACCACAAGATAAATGAAGTTAAGCTACCCATGGAAACAACTCATGAAGAAAACTTTAAAAATACTACTAAGGCAGCTTAAAGATAGAAAAAATTAAGTACTGAAGAAACTAAAAACTCTATGTATGAACAAATGAATGCTAACTAAAAATGCAAATGACAGGAAAGAAACTACTGCTAGAAACAAAATAAATCAAAACTTGGGCCCCCCAAGACTTAAGTGAAGCATACCTCTAGTATGATGGATGAGGTGGAAAGTCCGGCAGCCTCGGCATCTCGGGGTCCTGGGAGAATCTGGTGTTGAACTGTTGATGCCACATATACATGTGGTCGATCTGAGAGCTGGTGGATGCAAAGTGCTCCTCCTCCCTGCTGGGCATGCATGTGTTGCCGCATCTCCTGGCGGTAGGTGGCTTCCTTCTAGCGGCAGGCATCCTCCTCCTGGAAATAGATGCGGGCCTCGTCGTAGAACTCCTTAGCCCACTAGAAGTGCTCCCGGAAGCCCTGAAACTCTGCCTACGTATAAGCGCTTTACTCCTCCCATCGCTGCCTCTACATCTACTGCTCGGCATATATGTCGTCGAGGCACGATCAGAACTCTGAAAAATCATAGGCAGATGTACTTGCATCCTACTCAAAAGTAGAAAAAGGAGGTGTTGTAGGTGTAGGCTCATGTTGTCGTGGACTAGGTGGGCTCCTATGTATATGTGGACTGGAGGGAGAGTGATGTAAAGGGGAAAAGATGGGTGTCGATGTGGATGGTCCCTCATATGGCGGGGACTCCACTATCAGGTCTAATGCCAGTTGGCACGTATAGTGATGGTGGTACGATTGGGGTCCGGGAGCCTAAGGGATGATAGGTTTTTCCTTACAAAGCACAAGGAGTGACCCTCTCTCACTATCATCTTCATGATCATACACACTCCTAAGTCGATCCTAGGGCTCCCCTCTATACTATCTAGCACGGTGTAGTCATACCCCATCCTATGGAAAATGTGGGTAAGTAGGTCCTCCACAATAATCTCTCCTCTAGCCGCTTTGCCCATTTTCACTAAGTGTCTAATGAAATGGGACCCTACATCAATGCTACTCCTTTCTTGAAGTATGTCCAACTAGCAAAGCAGCTCACTAGCTCACACTATACCGTCACTCTCCCCACGACTAAAAATAGTACTTGCCATAATTCAATGTAGATACCAAAAAATGGGGTTTTGGAGGCGCAATGCTTTGGCCCTAGAAGGGTCGTACGCGTGCTCTCATGTCAATTCGGTCCAAAAGATCCGAGATTTAAACCCAATAGGGGTTCTTCTCTATCCCCCTCTAGGCAAGCCAAAACATGCGTTCCATTGGTGTAATGTCCATTCATGCTTAGTGTTAAATAACTTAAAGTTAATCCTACCCTCTTCGCTCTCTCTACCAGTTAAAACCTCAGCTTCTAAAGAACTTAAAAACTCTAAAACTATCCTAGTCTAGGTTGGGTGTCTTATCCCCATTATCTCTCCCCACCCCATTTTTACAAATAGGGATTGAATATCACCTAACAAACCTAGGGATTCTAATAAATCTTCATCAAGATACCTAGTTGCGGTGATTCTTCTAGTAGCAAGCATGTCATATCTATTCCTATGCTCATTATTTCGAAAAAGAAGGGTTGGAAGAGTGTTACTTTCCTCTGGAGCTTAGGGGGTGTCCATTCTCCTTGTTCTTCGCTCCGAAGCACCGGATCGAGATGTCACTTGCTTGGTCCTCCTCATCCTTACTTCTTTTAAGCTTCCTTGAAGGTTGGAAAGGCTTCTAGGTGGTGGGGAAGAGGTATTAACATGGCTAGGGAAAGAGGAATCAAAGCACACGGTGCATTTGGGCGAAAACACATGGTGCATTCTACTTAACCCCTACGCGACACGACCGTGTGAAACACACATGGACATGCCATGTGCACCGCTGGAAGGTGTGACACGGCCATGTGAAAACACACGACCAGGCCGTGTGTCCCTTGTTTCCTTCTCACGGTGCACAACGGTCCGAATTCTCCTTGCTCACTCAGTCTTGTAGGTTCAAGGTGATTTTACTTTTACCTAGTAGGTTCTTTCTAGTCCTAATTCATGTTTAAAAAAATTCTAAATGAATGGAATCCAAAGTTCAAATTAAACAAACAAAAGAAAACATAAAAAACTAAACTTGGGTTACCTCTCAAGGAGTGCTTTGTTTAAGGTCTTTTAGCTCGACCCTACACCATTGTCTTAACTTGGCTCTAGAGGTTCTGTGAACCTCCATTCATCTGTCTCGGAGTTGACATCCGGTGGGTTCGGCTTTACCCTACTGAAAGTGTAGCCGTCTAGGAAAAGAGCTCTATATTCTGACTGATTGAAGATGATGATCTTCCCATCTACCTCCAAGGAGATCTTGTGCACCTTTACATCTATAAATGCTCTCGCAGTCACCAGAAAGGGTCTTCCCAAAATGATGGGATTCTGGGGATTTGGTCCTCTGTCAAGTATAATAAAATCCGTGTGTATCATGAAATTCTCAATGACCACAGGGACATGTGCTATCATGTCGACGGGTTCCTTGACTGAGTCATCCCCCATACGAATACCAAGGTTCACTAGTTAGATCTCATTCAGTCACATCTTCAAATAGTATGCGTAGGGCATCACACTTACTGATGAGCCCAAGTCGCACAGTTCTTCATCGAAGCTTTCCCCATAAATCGAACAGGGGATAACAAATTCACCAAGGTCCTCAAGTTGTGATGGAATTCTGTCTTCGATTTCATCTTGGTTGGGTAGGGTGGAAATCATGGTTGTACACCCCTTGGTGGATATGTTCTTCTGATCCACTCTTTCGCCGTATATTCCCTCCTCCTTGACTTGACTCGGCTCGAGTAATGATGAAGAACTATCCATAGGTTGCAACACGGTTTGGGCTATCTGAGGCACTTGTGTTTCCAACATCCTCCTGTGACTTGCAAGACCGTCAACAGTGGCCTTCAAATCCTTAAGTGACTCTTCTGTTTTCTGATGTTGGCGCCGAAACTCTTCATTGGCCTTTGTTTGGGTAGCAATGAAGTCTGCCATCATCAATTCTAGCCTAGACTTTTGTGGTTGTTGCTGCCCATTACCCTGTTGTTTCCCATACCCTCCTGATGGTTGGAAGTTCTCCGAGTTATTCCGATAGGAAAAATTCTGGTGGTTCCTCCATCCAGGATTGTAAGTACTGGAGTATGGATTATTGGGCCTTTGATTATAGTCCCCAACCACATCAACATGCTCAATCTGCTCTTCTGAGTTGCCCTGCCTTTTATAGTAGTCCTCCTGATATGCTGCTGCTCCTTCTCCATAGTCATTGGCCGCACATGCAGGAACAGAATTGAAAGAGTCAAACCATCTGCCAAGCGCATTCAACCTCGCTGCCATGTGGTCCACGGAGTTGACAACATATCGTCCCGCGGCAAGAGCTGGTGACTACATTCAGAAGCCCATTGATGGTGGTTCTGGGCCACCTCTTCTATTAGCTCCTCCACTTCCTCGATAGTCTTGTTCATAAGTGCTCCTCTTGTGGCAGAATCGAGAGACATCTTTGTGGCGTACGTGATCCCATTATAGAAGATGTGAATCACCAGCCACCTTTCCAGTCCATGATGGGGGCATTGGTAGAGTGGCCCCTGGTAGCGATCCCAGGCTTCGAATAGGGACTCCCTTTCCTTCTGACGGAAGCTCATTATTAGATGGCACATGTGAGCAGTCTTGCTTGGTGGGAAGTATTTATTCAAGAACTGCTGCTCACATTGCTCCCATGTAGTAATGCTTCCAGAAGGCAGGGAGTGAAGTCATGCCTTAGCCTTATCCTGCAATGAGAACGGGAATAGACTCATGCAGATCGCATATGTAGGGACTCCATTAATCTTCATTGTTGAGAAGATTTCCAAAAATGCCTCCAGGTGCTAGTTCGGGTCTTCAGTCACAGCTCCCCCGAATTGACTCTACTGGACCATGTGTATGAGTGTCAGTTTTAGCTCAAAGTTGTTTGCTGAAATGGATAGTCCAGCTATACTTGACCTAAATCCTCTAGCACTAGGGGTTGTGTAATCCCACAAAGGTCAGCTACCTATATTCACCTCGGATACAGCTTGGTCCTCTATCCTCTTCTATTCAGCTCCCGGACAATGATAGGTTCGTTTGATTTCTAGATCGATCAAAATCAGGCCTTCCGATCCTAAGCGTCTATGCATACGAGGAACCAAGCCACAAAATTAGGAGTATTACCTAATACTTAATTAAAATAGAAAATAGTCTAAACTAATACTAAATCAAATGCAGAAAATTTAACTAAAGGTTAATGCAATGTAATTACTGAAATAAATCTAAACTTACTCTAGATATTAAAAATCTGAAATTGAGTAAATAAAAATAAAAGAAAGTAATAAAAGTAAAGCAAGTAAATAGATCTAATCCTAAGTCCAATCCAATTATCCACTTCCTGATTTGATATCAAATCAATCAGTCCCCGACAACGGTGCCAAAAACTTGATGCACGCGAATGCGACCTCAAATCTTGTGACGGAGACCATCGAGGACTCGAAGTGTGCGCTCACGCTCAACACCCGTAAGTGCACAGATGTCATCAAGTAATAAAAAGATTATTGATCCCACATGGATTGAGATTCGAGTATCGATTTGTTAAGTGGACGTTATTGTTCGGAATTCAGTTCTAAGGGTTGTGATTGCGAGGGTTGACGGCGGTCCTAACTCAATATGGTGTCACACAGAAGAAGAAAAAGCTAGTTGCAAGTCTTTGGAAGGGATTCTAGTATTCAGTTTCATTTGTGTGTTGCAGAACACATTATCAATTGGGTTTTGTCTAGGTTTCTAGCTACAGTTTTGTAGAAAGGACATCATGCACTCCCCCGATGAGCCTTCGCATCTATCGGAAGCTACCTCTGTCATACCAAGTCGACCCTTGGCCTTAGGAAGGGATAGTCGGTACAAGGATGCCGAATCGATCCCTGCGACAAGTCAAAAATAGGGTGTGTTTCCTACTCTATCACATCCTTCTACCCACGGTTACGGGAGATGAGGCCAACCTCTAGGTTCCTCCTTAATTCTCTTAAATCTTAGATACGAGGGTTGTCACCCCTCATATCGGCTAGCATAGTAAATAGAAAACCAAAACACGTAGATATCGGTCTAAACTAATACCAATTGCAAATACAAATTCAAGAGCAGAATTTAATTTGAAATAATATGTTTTATGCACACAAACTACTACTTAATACTAGAATTGAAGAGTCTACTCCATAAATAAGAGAGGAGAAACACAAAGCACGATCATGTTCGTATAAACAATGGATATTATGCAAAGAACAGAAATTACAAGGCAATGTGGCTCTTCTCTCCAGCGTTGAAGTGCAGAACTTGGATCTCTCGCAGCTTTCTTCCTCCCTGGTGTGAGTTCCCGAAGCTTTTTAGGGCGTCGGAGTGCTGTCCCAGCCATCGTGCCTCCCCCCTAGGGTTTGGGCATAGCCTCCTTTATATAGACCTCAGCCTGGATCTCACTGAAACCTGGAAAATAACCGAATCGCATCGGAATCGTGCAGTGCCACACGACCATGTGTTTCCACATGGCCAGGCTGTGTGTGGCACTGTGGTGGCCAATCTTGACCCTTGGACATGGCCGTGTATAGTCACACGCCCTGGCCGTGTCCCCTTCTGCATCCAGTTGCCAAATGTCCTTCTTTTACTTTGAAAGTGCGTCATTTTCCCCATGAAATGCTATCCTACACACAAAAGTACAAAGAGCAAATATCCGAACTAGAAAATTGGAAATGCATGCAAAACAAAGTAAAATATGCCTGAAATAAACATAAAATGTAATGAGATGTGAGCGAAAACTACTCCTAAAACCCTACATGTTTTGTTCACATCAGTTCTCAACAGATACCTGCTAATGTATCTTCCCCAGTACAACAATCACTCGTTGAGAGGGAAGATACGAGAGAGTTGATATCTTCCCGTGGAGATTCATAAGTATTCAAGTTTTAGATTATCTATGTTTTTAATACGATATGTAATTTTATACGTATCTAACATGGTTTGTTTTTATTTTATGTTAGATTTATAAATTTTGTACATGTTATTCACGAGGTGAATAAAATAGTGAATAACCATTGGGACGGAGCTTCTATGACTTATACGAGCACGCCGGAAGAAATAAAAAGTTTGTGGTGAAATGAGTTCAAGGTAAGTTATTTAGATCATTTTGTAGATAAAATTGTAGTTAATATAATCAATTCAATTTTTCTCTACTGCATCGGTTATTTACTTGGGAGGAGAGTGAAACACTATAGATTTGGAGGATTTTCAAGAAAAAGTATGGCGACCATATCAGAAACATACTCAGTCATGCGAAAACTAGAAATAAAAAAGCAGTGTATAACTGAGGAGGATTGCAATAAAATTGTTGCATATTGGGGATCTGAGGATAGCAAACGGAGGCGTAAGCAGAATAAGAAAAATCAACATTGTAATTCCAACGCTATGTCTGTCACATATGCGAGAGGCTCAATGAATATCGATTAGCACAGACATTGATTGGTGAGTTTTTTTAAATCTTAATTTTGTAATCTAATACTCACTAATTTATAAATTATAACGATGTTTGTTTAGGCCCAGGAGACGGGGACTGAGTCATTATTCTTAGACACTTTCACCTGGACATTCCAAAAGAAAGATAAGACATAGAGTGGGGAGAGAGCTAGAACAATAAAGGTTTGTAATTTAAAAAATTTACATTCTTATGTTTGTATTTAACATTTTTCCTTTCAAAACAGGAGAAATACGATGAACTTTCAAAGAGAAATTCGAGTGCAAGTGATGATGCAGTCGAATCTGAGCCTTCTATTAGTAATATCAATTTATAGCTCGAAGCAACTGGAGGGGCGAAAAGTGAAAGAATAATTGGACTCGGTTCTTTGAGCCGAACCTATAAAGCCCCTGGTGCTTCTTCTTCATCCTCCCCGACAGTAAGAGCAGAAATAAATCAATTGACTAAAGAGGTTACTCATTTGAAGGAGTTACTAGCACAAAAGGAAAATGAATCGATACAAAGATGTTAGGAACGTTGTGACCGCTAGAGGGGGGGTGAATAGCGTTGTCTTCGCTCGATGGAATTCGATCGTGTTCATCTCTACAACACTTGTTAACGCAGCAGAATATATAACAATAACAAAATAAGACAAACACAATTCACAACACAAAATATAATGTGGTTCGGAATCGAATGGTTCCTACTCCACGGATTGGGCTCGTAAGAGCCCTAGTGATGCAAATCACACACCACTACTAAGTAAACTCCTTCTTGGAACAATCAGGAGGTGGAGAAACCTCATACAAATGATTAAAAAAATAATACTAATCAAATACAAGCAAATACAAATATGAAATGCAATACAAGTAAAGGAAATCACTTTACAAGAGCTTTTGATTGCTTGATCTTTGATTGCCTTGGACTAGCCTTGAAGACCCTGATTTGCACCAATAAATCGCTCCAAAATGTCGAAGAAAATCACTGGCAAAACCTCTCTTCCAAGATGCTTTTATAACCTATAATCGGGTTGGATTTTTGCCTATTAGTCGACTGTACGGGACCATCAGTCGACTGATGCCACTGTTGTCGTGAGATAATGGCTACATCCACGCTAGAAAAATCCAACGGATACACCATCAGTTGACTGACCATACCCATCAGTCGACTGATGGCTCAATCAGTCGAGTGGTCGCGCCGATCACTCGACTAGGGAACTTTCTGTGCTCGAAATTTCGAGCACCAGTCGACTGATCACTAGATCAGTCGACTGCTCGGACCAGCAGTCGACTGCCCACCTCTGGCAGTCGACTGCTAGGGCATTCCCCGCAGTCAAACCCTAGTCGACTGCCACATGCTACCAGTCGACTGATACACCTTAAACATGAGGTTTAAACCCAAGTATGGTGCCCCCATACTTGTTAGATCACCTGTAGCCTAGACTTGAGCCTTCTAGCCACCACCGTCAGCCTTACGCCTATCGGATCCCTCCAAGTCATCTATGACTTGTTCATTCATATGCTATACTTCAAGTGCTTCCATTGGCTATGTCATACTAACGGTGTCTACACTGCCAAGGCACATTGGACTTACACTGCCAAGACTCTGCTTGAACTTTACGCCGCCAACCATTGGACTTATGCTTCCAAGACTCCCGCTTGGACTTTACGCTGCCAATATCAAACACCTTGGACTTCTCAAATGGTAAAACTCAAGCTTGGACTTTCCCTTGCCAACCCATGTTGGAATTTCCATGCCAAGACCCATGCTTGGACTTTACATGCGAAGTACTTAAGACTTGGACTTTCCATGACATGGTCAACTCTAGTCAACCATCAAAATCCTCCTCGAGTCAAACTTGAGTCCGGTCAATCATGACCTAGGTCGATTGCACCAACAATCTCCCCAAAACATCAATGTCAAACATCAAAATATTGCTCGAGTCAAACTCGAGTCCGATCAATCGTGACCTGGGTCGATTGCACCAACAATCTCCCCCTTTTTGATGTTTGACAAAACCATATACCTTTGAGTTAGAACACTAACTCAAATCTTCTTACCAATTATCCCAAATTGGTAATCCCATAAATTCTTCCAATAATTCTCCCAAACATTCTCCCCCTTTTTGACTAACATCAAAAAGGTTCTCTCTAAAGAGGTCAATGTATCATATCCCAATGAGATCTTACAATCTCTCCCTTGGTCCAAAAATATCTAGGATGTCTACAATCTTCCTAGTGATAAGTCTCATATCACTCAAAAGAGGCAATCCTACAAATTCTCCCAATTTTTAAATTGGATATCTCAAAATTCCCATTTCTCTCCCTCATGAGGAAAAAATAACATCCATCATCCCATGATGGATACCTCCCCCTAAAGGCTTGCTCCCCCTTGACCATTGCACCAATAATGTCCTTGGGAAGTCCCTAAGCCAATAGGAACCCTAAAATAACAAAATTAAGGTTCAAAGTTCAACATAGAACTTTCCAATATCTTAAATTTGATACATCATCCTAACAATTCTCCTAATCCATATCCAATAGATTTTAACCCTTACTAATGCTTCTCAAAGCATATTCTAGGGTTAAGAGTGGTTAGGGAACCCTAACATAGCTAAAAATGGGCTAAACATATCATATTTTCTCAAAATCAGCATTGGCAGTCGACTTTATCAGGCATCAGTCGACTGTCATGCCCTTGTTGGCAGTCGACTGATAACTGAAAAATCTGATTTTTAATTATCAGAATCGAAATTCATAAATTCATAAATAATTATATATAATTTGAAAAATCATGAAACTTCATATGTATAATACTTATGACCAATAAAATGGGTGAAAAATGTTTGAAAAATATTATACCCATAAAATAGTGAAATTGACATAAAGTTCAAAACCATTGAAATTTTCAATGTTTTGGCCCTACTTTGTATCAACTTCATCAATGGTGATTGCTATCAAAAGATAGACTTCACCAAGGTTTTCTAAAAAGATTTTAAAATGTTTTCAAAACCTTATATTGGATCATATTCTTTGAGCTTAATGTACATGGCTTGAACATAAGCTTTCCCAATAATCCACAATTAATATAAGATGAGTTTTGGTTCATCTAGATGCAAAAACTATGCACCTTGAACTTAACTCATATCCTAGCATCTCATATGTATCTAGGGTGTATAAAATACACATACATGTCAATTTAGATGTGAGATGTGGGTTTTGGTTTATCTTAAACTAAGGCCTCATGCATTTTCTAAGGCAACACTACTTGATTCCCTTATAAATGAGACTTCAAGTCATGTCATTGTCCTTAACTCAATTTTAATCAAATTAAATGCATGAATGATCATGGCATTAATGATGATATAAATAAACACATGCTCATAATCATGATGTCATGGCATAAGATGGAATTTAAGCATACATGACATTTTACCTTAATCCTAAACATGATCATGACATATTAAATAATTAAAAATAGATATAATGTCATGGCATGTTATATGGCAAAAAAAGCATGACAAATAAATTGTACCATAATATTTTTAATTGCCATTTGATATTATTTTGTCTATTTTTCCATATTATTACTTATTTCCCAAAGTGTGCCAAAAATCCAAAATGGCACACTAAGACCTCCAAACCTAGATTGTGCCAATTTGATTGATTTTTTATAATTCCAAAAATATATTGGTACATCCTAAAATATTTTAGGATAATAATTCAAACCTATTTCTAAGGTATCCATAACCTTGAGAATTACCTAAAGTGCCAACTTTGATATGGTTGGGTTAGCTACCCTTCCAATCATGGTTGACACACCTAAACTCATCTCGCGTGAATCGATCACGCTCTTAGGAACCTAAAATCTATTTGAGCTCCTTAGGTTTACTAGGTATTCCTTAGGGATAACCTCCCTAGATACTTTCCTAATGACCCTTCTAGGCTTGCTAGCCTTGGTCATTGTTGTCTTGCCTAGATTAATTCTAGGGGTGACTCCCCTTGTAACCTTCTTAGTGGCTTGCCTAGGTTTCCTTGAAACTCTAGCCACTAGGCACATACCTTGGTTATCCTTAGGGATGACTTCCCTAGTAACCTTGGCCTTCCTAGACCTAGTTTGAGTTTCATAATCAAATGGAACATTGTGGTAGGTCTTTTTGGGCTTAGGATTACCCTTTGATGGTTCTAGTTTCCTAGGCCTTTGACTTTGACTCTTAGACCTAGATTTTTGACTATTTGACCCTTTAAATTGATTTTGTATATTTCTAAGGTTCTTTTCAAGTTTCTCAAGTCTTGACCTCAAGACTTGATTTTCCAACTCTAATTGCTCAATTTTTTATTTTTCATTTGGTCTTTGGGCATTACTATTTTTTCTAGGCATATGCCTAGTCCATTTGGGGTTAAAATCTAGGTGGTCCTCAATTTTTTTAATGCTTGCCCTAGGTAAAATATTTTTAGGGACATTAATCCCAAATTTCTCCTTATTCTTAAGGTTGACATTCTTAGCTCCTAAACAATACTCCCTATTTCTAGCATGCTCTTTATGATAAATTGCAAGATTGCTAAAATTATTCCTAGCATGATTTTGCCTATTTATTAAGGAAGGAGCAAATTTAGAAATTACCTTAGGGTTTGCCTTGGCTCCCCCTACATGTGTAGCTCCCTTTTGAGTCTTATTCTCCCCCTCTGGGCATTGACTCCTATAGTGCCCCTTTTGATGGAACTTGAAGCAAACGATATGTTCCTTGCTCTTCTTACGGGGACTCCGGCTTCATTGGTATTTTCGTTGACTTTTGGTGTTGTTTTCTTGACCCATTTCGGACGCTTGCTCTTATAGTGTCCGGTTTCCCTACACTCAAAATATATTATATGAATCTTATTATTAACACATATGTTTGAGTTACCTAGGGTGGTGGTAGGTGCCAGAGTTTCTTCTTCACTTCTTTTGGAGGTTGAAGCGACTTCTTGCTTTTGCTTCAGCGTGGGAATTCTCTCCTCCCCCTCAATCCTAAAGGTGGAGTCTTCTTCCACCTCTTCTTCCATCTCGAATGTTGATTCTCTATCAACTTCCGAATCCTCATTTGATTGTGAGGATGATGTGCTTGCTTCCTCGGTCTCCTCCAATTGAACTGATGAGCACTCTTGTTCTTTGGGCACCTCATGGAGTCTTGCCACTTGGCTCCTTAGCTCCTTGGCATCCATGTGTTCACCTAAGCTACACAAGATGTCATTAGGAATCAAATCAATAATGAATTTTGCTACCTTCTTATTTTTCTCGAATCTTTGGAGTTGTTCCTCACTCCATCTCTTCATCTTGAGAAATCCTCCCTTTGGTCCTCTTGGATATTCGAATCCTTCCATCAAAATGGACCACTCCTCAAAGTCCCTCATCCTCAAAGTCCCTCGTCCTATAAATGCTTAATTGCTAGGGGTCAAGATAAAAAGAAAACAATAGCTAGAAAATGGATCCCTAAGGAACTTTTAGTAAACCCCATAGGAAAGAACTTGTATTGGGTTCCTAAATCCATCCTTAAGGGTTAGGAAAACTATAGGATAGTCAACCATATGGAATTTACCTATATCATATTTTTGGTTGACTTAGGATGGCGGGACATAATTTTTGAAATAGTGTTGGGTGATGATAATGCACCCATAAATAATTTAAATCATGCTCAACACTTAGTGTTATATATGTTGATACTCATGACCTATACATTTTTAGCATAGTGTTGGGTGATGATAATGTGCCCATAAATTGATAATAATGCTTAAATCATGATAGTTAATGTAATTATTATATATGTTTGCAATCATGATTTATGATCTTGATATTTGGCACGTAGTCATGGGCAATAAGGTTTTAAATCATGCCTTGGGTGATACTTTACTTATTATCATAATTCATACCTAATGCATGATCACAAATTGATGAATACAATTGTTTCATAATCATAATGTGAAATTAATTCATATATGTCTTTATGATCATGTGGGTTGTTAGGATGATACTTAACCTTGAATAGATTTGCATGAAATTAATGGTTAAGTATATCCAAATATCTTTAGGAATATCTCACACTCACCATAGGCTACCTTGATTGAAAACTTAGCATGAGTGAGATGTTAGGATGATACAAATGTCCACTAATGTCTATGGCATTTAGATGGTCATTTAAAGTATCAAAATAGCAATAATAGACCAATCATGGGGAAGGCTTATGTTTAATTCATAGACATATTGCCCAAAGATCATGGTTGGATATTTCATATATTTTCAAAACAATTTCTTACTTTAAAATCTGTGTGTTTATGTTTTGAAACAATCTAAAGCAAAACTATGTGTTAGAATTGATACAAACTTGATCAAAAACCTAGTTGTTTTTGAAACTCTTGGATTTCTGGCAAAATCTTGGAAATACAAGTATTTTTCATGAAAAACTATTTTTCACTGATAAAAGACCTTAAAAAAAATACGTTCCCCAAATTTCATGATTTTTGAATTTTGTAGAATTTTTAATGCATTTCTGAAATTCACTCTGAAAATCAGAAAAATCCGAAATTAGAGTGTCAGTCGACTGGTAGTTTGAACCAGTCAACTGATTGACTGATAACATGCCCAGTAACTTTCTTTTATCAGATTTAAGGCATGTTTTGGTAAATTTTGTTCCCTAGAATTGATGTCATGCTTATATAAACCTTGTTTAAATACTTTTGATGGTGTCAAAGGAGGAGAAATATGCATGTTTAAGTAAGGGGAGAATTGCATTTAGGGGGAGTTTCATTTATTAAGGGGGAGAGTTGATAATCATGTTTATTTACATGTTTTCTTACCTTAATATTTTTATCAAATATTTACCTAACTTAAACGGATTGTCACACATCAAAAAGAGAGAGATTGTTAGGGCAATCAACCCGTGATATGATTTTGATGTGTGTGGCAAAGGGTTTAAGTTAGGATGTATGAATTTGATATGTGCGTTGGAGTCTTGCAGGACTTAGTAATTCACATATGGAGCCTTGGCGAGTTTCACCTCTCATGACTCGGTCTTTGAGTCGGTGAAGGATGGCTTTGCGGAAGTGGTGCACTTGGAGCATCCGAGGGACCGCCAGACGAGGAGATTGGAGTGAAGCTGGAAAAAGTAGACTTCAGGGTGAGACGCGAAAGATGGCGCTGCAGAGCCGTGCGCTTGGTGCATCTGAGAGACGTGGTCGGACGAAGACAACTTCAAAGGCGAGGGACTCTAACAGATGAGAGTGACAGAATGTAACCCGGGAAGGGGTAGTGCGCTTAGGTGGAACTTGGCCAATTGGCTACGTGTCGAATGGGATTTTTCGACACCAGTCGACTGCCATGTAATGGTAGTCGACTACACTAAGTCGACTTTGACTCGACTAGTGTTCGAGTCCGATTCATATGCCAACAGTCGACTGCCATGAATTGCCAGTTGACTGTGAGACCACCAGTCGACTAATGAAGGCATCAGTCAACTGGTCGCAAGGGTTTCGGGCACAGAATGAAGTGTCTGCTTTTCGGCACTCGACTGATAGCTCCATCAGTCGACTAATGGTAAGATCAGTCGACTGATGTGGGAGCCGTTGGATGGAATCCAATGTGGAAGAAGCCGTTATTGGGCAACGGCTATGGGATCAGTTGACTGATCAGGGCATCAGTCGACTGGTCCTGTGTCAACGGGAAGAAACCTTCTTCCTCTATAAAGAGGAGGGGTGAGGGCCTTTGGGAGGCTAATGTTAATACTCTAAACTCTCCCAAAGTGCCCTGAAGATTTTCCATCCTCTTACTTGAGTTTATTTACATCATAATTGTATGAGGAGTGATTCTTGTGTAAAGAGGTTACCTCCACCTAGCTTAGTGCAAAGGAGAGATCTAGTGGATTTGGCAAAGGAGTGATTCACCTTAGACGAATCGAGTTGTGGATTAGCGGCGAGGCCGTGAACCACATTACATCTTCTTGTTAGCGAATTGCTTTTTACTTTGCTTTTGTCTTGATTGTCTTAGCTTTATTTTCGTTGCGCTAACCTTTGATTGTAGACGATTAAGCAAGCGATAGATTTCCACCGTACGACGATAAAGGCTATTCGCCCTCCCCCTCTAGCTGGCCAACATCGACCTTACATATTTTTCGTGCAAAGTAAGGAGAAGCAGAATAGTTCACAGTGCATGTGAGAGTTGGGTTTTCCTGATCAGATTATGTATGCCCCGAGCAGTCAGTATGTTTCTTGAATTGTTAGTGTATTTTTTGAGCAGTTAGTATGTTTCCCGAGTTGTTAGTGTATTTCCCGAGTGAGCATGATTTTCCGGGATTCTTTCTAGATAAGGTGAAAAAGGGGTATGGGGGTCTTTTCGAGTATAGGAAGTGACAGGGAAGGTGTTGAAGAAGTGTTATTAATATTTTTTGTTAATATATTTGATTAATAATTACCAGGAAGATAGGAAGCATACGAGATACGTGGAGAGTGTGAAAGGAACTATTTTGAAAAAGAGCAGAAGCAGCGGTTACATCTTGATAGGCTGATAAGAGTATTAAAGTAAATCCACTTCAAAAAGAGACGAGATGAATCTCCTATAAAAGCGACAAAGGTGGAAGGAGAAAGGGGTTTATTTTTCTCTTCGCTCTTCGCTCTTCGCTAGAGTTGGTTCTCGGTATTTTAAGGCCCTAAGCGAAATAATAAAAATGGGCTCTTTTATAGATTAAAAAAAATATTTTTCAATAAAAATTGAGCCTCTTTCCTTATAAATTTTGAAAAAATTTCTTTAGGCCCTAGGCGAGAGCCCCAACTGCCCCTGCTCAGGGCCGGCTCTGGGTACCTCAAAGATCTTTTTTTTGCATTTTTTTTCATTCTCCTATCGTGTTTGACTTGAGCGTCGGATGAGTCGTACCGAGAAGTCGGTCTACCCTTAATATTCCTCTCTAAAGTGACAGATCTAGCTTGTAGTTCAAGAATCAAGGTGATCAGAAGAGAATATGAAAGAGGAAGAAAGAGATCTAAAGATATCGAAGATGAGGATACCATCACTGTGTATGATGGAGCTTTATGTCATTTGCGTACGAAGTCACTTCAAGTTGGTATGTTTTTTAGATAGGAGGGTGGTTTTGTGTGGGACGTGTGTATACGTATAAAACTTTAGAAGAGAATCATCGTTGTTTGAGGCGTTCGAAATGCGGCATGACACGTCGAGAGAAAAGACGATGAGTCGATGATGACTTTTATTAAAAATTCAATGATATATCACCTTTCTTGTCATTCAGTTAGAGAGTATACATTGACCCGTTGACCACATGACACAAGTGTTCAGTAGGTATTTTTTTCTTTCGTTTTTTATTTTTATTTTTTACGAAAATAAGAAAATATATTTGGTTCGTATTTTTCATCCCTATTTTTTAAAAAATAAAAGAGCATTTTCTGGAAAACTGAAAAACGAAAAATAATCGTTTTCTATTTCGATTTTCGTTTTCTAAAAAATAAAAAAATATTTTTTGGAAAATTGAAAAACAAAAAAAACTCATTTTTTATTTTCTAAAATAAAAAATAAAAAATAAGAAATTCTTCGCGAATCAAATACCCTCTCATTATAACTATTTAATCCGCTTATATAATGTCAGATTAATAATTTGGACCACAACTCCGTAAAAGTTTTCCTATATATTGTAACCATGTGCAACATACGCTATTGCATTGTACTTGTTTAGCTAAAATGATCAATTCTTATGAATCAGTAATGCAGAAAATTTTTGCAATTTACGTTGCCATAGCGCTAATCTCCGCCTCGTGTGGACCAGCGGCGGCGAACGACGTCGCCGCGGCCTGTGACGCCACTCTCTACCCGGAGACCTGTGTGAAGGCGCTGGCCTCCCTGGCCACTACCGCCGGCCAAAAAAAGCCCACCGAGATGTTCTACGTGTCCGTCGAATTTGCCAAGAGCCGGGCTGTCCTGGCACGCGACATGGCCCTCAATCTGACCTCGGCGTCCGCTGTCCGAGCGTCGACAGCGTCCCTTTCGCCGTCGCAGGGTGTCGACGACTGCCTCGAGCTGCTCGACGTCACGCTGGAGCAGCTCAATGCCGTACTGCACGCCAAAAAAGGCGTGACCTTCCACGACAAGCACACCTGGCTCAGCGCCGCGCTCACCAACCAGGTCACCTGCGCCGAGAGCCTGGCAGCCGTGCCCGCCTCTGGAGCTGAAGGCGACTTGCTCGCTGCCCGCGTGGAGGTCGTCTCGCAGCACGTCAGCGTCTCGTTGGCACTGCACAAAATGGTCAAAGATGAGACAACCACCGCCTCCGTTTCGGCCAGTGGAAACAGGAAATTGCTCGAGGCAGATGGTGGGGAGTTCCCCTCGTGGTTGACGGCGTCGGAGAGAAAGCTGTTGGAGGCATCTCCCGAGGAAGTGCAGGCGGACGCGGTGGTGGCTGCCGACGGGAGCGGGACACACACGACGATCCAGGAAGCGATTGAGTTCGTGACGCTGGCGTCTGACGACGCCGTAAGTAGCGGGAAAGTGGGGACGAAGGTGATATATGTGAAAGCAGGGACGTACAAGGAGTACGTCAACGTGGTGACGAAGCAGAAGAACGTTATGTTAATGGGTGACGGAAAGGACAAGTCCGTCATTGTGGGTAGTAGAAGCGTCGGCGAGGGGTGGACCACGTACAGCACTGCAACAGTAGGTGAGCTCTTATTACTTCGTTGTCTCCCCATTTATTCCTCATCAAGGCAATAGTAAGAATTAATCAGTCCACGGCAATTAAACAACTAACAATCTTTACAGCTGCAATGGGATCCGGATTCATTGCGAAAGGCCTGACCATCATCAACAACTCCGGGCCAAGCAAGCACCAGGCCGTAGCCCTCCGCGTGGGGGCCGACAAGTCCGTGGTGTACCAGTGCTCGATCCAGGGCTACCAGGACACTCTTTATACCCACTCCAATCGTCAGTTCTACACCGAAACCGACATCTACGGCACCATCGATTTCATCTTTGGCAACTCTGTCGTTGTCCTCCAGAACTGCTTCATCCAGCCCCGCAAGCCGGGTGGCGACCAACGTAACTCGATCACGGCCCAGGGCCGGTCTGACCCGAACCAGAATACCGGCATCTCGATCCATAAGAGTCGGATCCAGGGCGCCTCCGACCTTGGGGGCACCGCGACATACCTCGGCAGGCCATGGCAGAAGTACTCTCGGACCGTTGTCTTGAAGACCTACATCGATGGCTCGATCTCTTCTGCCGGGTGGGAGGAGTGGTCTGGCAGCTTTGCCTTGTCCACGCTCTTTTACGGGGAGTATGGAAACACAGGTCCCGGCTCTGATACATCGGGTCGGGTCAAGTGGGCTGGCGTACACCCGGCACTTTCCGACGAAGAGGCGTCCCAGTTCAGCGTTGCGGAATTTATCGTGGGCAACTATTGGTTACCTGACACTGGCGTCAGCTTTATCTCCGGACTCTAAGAAACTATCTATCAAGTGAAGTCAAGCGGAAGTGTTTGATAAGTATGGATAGATTACCTCTCATATTCAAATTCACTTATTAGTATAATAATAATAATTATTATTTGTTACTATTATATTTGAATGAATCAAGTCAACCTTAATGACTTTGACTTGTAAGGGAACGTTTTTGTGAGTGCATGACGCTTCTCAATTGTGGCAGCTAAGTTACTCGGGTTACCTGACACTGGCGTCAGCTTTATCTCCGGACTCTAAGAAACTGTCTATCAAGTGAAGTCAAGCGGGAGTGTTTGATAAGTGTGGATAGATTACCTATCATATTCAAATTCACTTATTAGTATAATAATAATAATAATTATTTGTTACTATTATATTTGAATGAATCAAGTCAACCTTAATGACTTTTAAGACCAACACCAACATGAGCTAGTCTTTTAAGACCAACGCTCAATGTCACATGTAGTGCTAGTCTTAAAAGACTAGCACCACGTGAAGAGTAGTATCACGTTGGTGCTGGTCTCACTGCAAAAAAAATTGAGCATTTGGCAACGAATTTTACAATAAAATTTGAATAAAAATTTATTGTAAAATTTTTTTACAATGAAATATTTTTCGTTGTAAATAATTCGTCGCAAAATTTTGCAATGAAAAAAAAATTCGTCATAAAAATTTGCAACAAATAAAATTTTCGTTGCAAAATTAATTGCTATTTTGCGATAAAAATAGCAATAAAAATAACTCGTTTCGTCGCCAAATTTGGCGGCGAAACATAGTTTGTCGTCAAATCTGCGACAAAGAAATAGTTCATAAGAAAAACTAATAAATTTATTTACATATTACTTTGCATCGGAAATAAATTTAGCGATGAAAATAACTATTCGTTGTCAATTTTGAAGATGAATATAATTATTCGTCGCCAAATTTGACAACGAAACAAATGTTGTCGCCAAATTTATCGACGAATAGTTATATTCGTCTCCAAATCTACGACGAAAACACAGTACGCCACAAAAGACTAATAAACATATTTTCATGAATGAAAATAAATTTGTGACGAATAATTATTCTCGTCGCCAAATCTACGACAAAAATAAATTTTGTTGCAAAATATTCAAGGTCAGTTGACTAAAGAATACTATCAGTCGATTGACGTTTGACCAGTTCGACTGATCAGTCGACTATCAAAGTTTCTATAAGGTGCTACAGTAACAACAATCGACTGCTCATTTTGATCAGTCAACTAGAAAGCGAACAGTCGACTGGGCAGTCGGCTAAATAAGGTTATGTAATGTGATACAGTAAATCAATCCACTGATAATGGATAATCTGCGAAAAAATAATTTTTCAACGCAATTTCTACGACAAAATTTTTTTTCATTGTAATCAAGCATTTATCGGTCGACTGATGGTGGGTGTCAGTCAACTGATCGTGGAGAAGCAGGTCACAGAATATTTTTTAGTCAATTGCCCAGTCGACTGGACACATGGGGTAGTCGACTGTTGCTTCTTTCTTTGCAACGAAATTTTTTTTCATTGCCAATTCTACGACGAAAAATAATTTTTCGTCGCAAATCTGCGATGAAATTTATTTTCTTTGCTAATCTGGAAAAAAAATATCATGATAAATTATACTATTTTCCTTTTTTTTACATCAAACACATTTAACAATATAAACTAATTCACATATCAAACTTCAATACCAAATCAATATACATAACAAATATAAACATAACTTACAATATATAGATATCGTATGTGATAAGTCAAGTAACATTTAAGTACAACAAATAAATTCAAACATAACCACCATCGTCATCAAAAAGTACATCATCATTGTCATTATTACAGGGATCAGGAGGAGGAACAGATCGAGAAGGAGAAAGCTGACTTGAACTAGATGTTAATTGAAGATGCTACATAATTAACATCTGTTGCCTCTGAAATTTGTTCATCTGTTCATTTATTTCCTGCTCTCTTTGTATCAATTCATTTTCTTTTTGCGCTAATAACTCCTTCAAATGAGTAATCTCTTTAGTCAATTGATTTATTTTTGCTCTTACTACTTGGGAGGATGAAGAAGAAGCATCAGGGGCTTTATCGGTTTGGCTCAAAGAACCGAGTCTAATTATTCTTCTACTTTTCACTCCTCCAGTTGCTTCGAGCCATCGATTGATATTGCTAATAGAAGACTCAGATTCGACTGCATCATCACTTGCACTCGAATTTCTCTGTGCAAGTTTATCGTATTTCTCCTATTTTGAAAGAAAAAAAGTTAAATACTGACATAAGAATGTAAATTTTTTTTAAATTACAAACCTTCATTGTTCTAGCTCTCTCCCCACTCCACGTCTTTATCTTTCTTTTAGAATATACGGGTAAAAGTGTCTATGAATAATGACTCAGTTCCCGTCTCCTGGGCCTAGAAAAACATCATTAAAATTTATAAATTAGTGAGTATTAGATTACAAAATTAGGATTTAAAAAAACTCACCAATCAATGTCTATACTCATCGATATTGATTGAGCCTCCCACATACGTTGCAAACATAGCGCCAAAATTACAATGTTGATTTTTCTTATTCTGCTCACTCCTCCGTTTATTATCCTCAGATCCCCAATATGCAATAATTTTATTCCAATTCTCCTCGGTTATACGGTGTGGCTTTTTATTTCTAGTTTTCGCATGACTGAGTATGTTTCTGATATGGTCGCCACACTTTTTCTTGAAAATCCTCCTAATCTCTAGTGTTTCACTCTCCTCCCAAGTAAATAACCATTGCAGTAGAGAAAAATTGAATTGATTATATTAACTGTAATTTTATATACAAAATGATTTAAATAACTTACCTTGAACTTATTCCACCATCAACTTTTTATTTCTTCCGCCGTGCTCGTATAAGTCATAGAAGCTCTGTCCCAATAGTTATTCACTATTTTATTCACCTCGTGAATAACATGTACAGAATTTGTAAATCTAACATAAAATAAAAACAAAACCATGTTAGATACGTATAAAATTACATATCATATTAAAAATATAGATAATCTAAAACTTGAATACTTATGAATCTCCGCGCAAAGATATCAACTCTCTCGTATCTTCCCTCTCATCGAGTAATTGTTGTACTGGGAAAGATACATTAGTAGGTATCTATTGAGAACTAGAAGATCCTGCAATTGGAGAAGTGGAGGGCACATTTCCTACAAGAGCATCAGACTGTGCAAGGGCTGAAGTAGAGAAAGACTGTGATCTTCCATCGCTACTCCGTCTATAACCGCCATGTCGAAACTAACAATCATAATTATTAGAAGAATATGATAGTAAAAAAAAGAATTACATTTGCATATCTAATTTATAATATGAACAATACAAAAAAATTACCATATTCATAGCAACTGGATAACCTACAAAAAAAAAGACAGTTCATTAATATATCAAATATATGAAATTTAGAATTAGACAATAAATAAAAACATAAACATAATTGGTACTGAATAAAAGTTACCCATAAATATAAATCGAAGTCCACATTGTGATTTTCATCCTGGTCATACGTCTATTCGATATCATCATCGTCATAGTCATCCTCATTGTCATCGTCATCGTCATCGTCATCGTCATCCTCTAAATTAAATTCCTCATCTTCATCCTCATTCATTTCGCTTGTATCTGTTAGTAATATATGAGAGATGTCCTAAGGCAATCGCCTTATGTATGAACCATTTATATGATAAATGAAGATTCACTATTTGAGTATACATGTTTTATGTATTTGATTGGATCTTAAACTCATTTCTTCAATGTCCACGATGTGATTCACAAGATGAAAGAATTTGTGATTGGATCACAACTAGTGAGTATCTCTACATGTGTAATTGTGATGTATCGGAATTATCCTAGTCGATGAATTGATGGATTTGGACACCATCAATTCGCACAAGACTAGCACGAGGTATACTCCTTGGTGTATCCAAGCAGCTGATTCTCACTGGCTGGAGACATTGTGATGTCCGGAGTTAATCGTGGATGCTAGTTATGGTAACTAGTTCATTGGAGTGACCAGCCGTAAGACTTCATATGGTTCTCTACATATATAGATATGTCAATGAAGTTCTTACTGTGGCTTAAGTGCGATGTTCCTTTGACTTGCGGTATTCAAGTCATCTTGATCATGGAGACTTATGCTTTGACATCTTAAGCAAACATCTCCGAGGAGATGTGGACCCGGATGATTGGGTATAAGTCAAGTGATCGAAGGTGTTTGAATAGCCTATAAAGGATTCACCACTCCTTGCGAGGAGATGTATACCCATGGCCTCTCGTCGGATTGTTACTAAAGTCTTTGGCCAAAGCATTACATGTTTAGAGTAAGGTACTCTTCGATACATGTGGAGTAACTAGAATCCGTAGGACGAGGAAATGATACTTGGGCTAGGTGTGACGTAGTCAGCCTAGTGGGGACTGACACAATAGACCATGTCCTGAACCAAGTGGGTATAAGATGAGTGAAGGGAATGGGGCACGATTCATTCGAGCTACTGAAGGGTTTCAGAAATAGTTCTGGATCAACCGTTGATCTTTTTGGTTAATTGGGGATCATGATGTACTACTAGGTGCCACTCATGATCGTTCTATAATTAATGGTTAATTATAGACGGCCAACATAAACCGAGAACCTATTTGGTCACACGCACAACGAGTGTAATCCAAAGGATTTAAAACGAGCTTGAGAATGGGATTCTCAGACCGAGAGAAACTATGTTTGGTTGGACCAAACATAAAGCGAGCATGAAATTGTTTCAGTCGCAATGGAAGCGTGGATGAGCAGTGTCTTATGAAGACATAATGGATGGACCAAAATGGTTTGGTTCTAATCCAATGGATGAGAATAAACCAAAGGGTTTGGTTTATATTAAACGAATGAACCAAAGCTTGGTTCGGTTCGTTTTAACTTAAAATAAACCATCATGGTTTGGTTTATTTTAACTTATCCTAATGGAGCGGGTTAACGGGTTTTATGGATATGATCCATTAACCATTAAGAGAATTAGTTCTCTATAAAAGAGGGCTTAAGGGATTGTTAAACCCTAATCATCCAAAACCCTAGCTTGAAGTTGCCGCCCACCCCTTGGAGGAATTTTCGGCGCCCAACTACAAGCTGCCGCCGCCCAGCTTTGTGCCGCCGTCCAAGACCCTTGCCGGCGTCCAAGCTCCAGCCGGTGAACCTCCGGCGACCCTCCGGTGATCTCCTATAGGTTCGGCATCAAGATGAGCCTTTTCTCTCCTTGTTTTGGCCGGCGCCTACTCCTCCACCAAGCTGTCCAGTTTTCTGGACAGCTTCTTCTCCTCTCGTCGGAGCGTTGTTTGGACGACGGTTAGTGATCCGACAGCGGCTAACATACCGGGGATTTGATCTCCGGTAATCCTCTGAGGTGGAGGACGAAGGATTCGTCAATCGGTTGACGAATACCTCTCCGGAGAAGCGAGTCTTGAGGACTTGTTTTAGGTCCGAATTTGGATTCGGATCGTGATCATCTCTCGATCACATCGTCTTCAACACGAGGCTAGTAACCCGTACGAAGACGAAGCTCGTGGCTTGGTGAAGTCATCCCGAGGAGCTCGGCGTGGATACGGATAGAGACGATTCTTACGAGGATCGTTCCGGTTGATGCCGTTCCCGCTACACGTCATACGAAAGGTATAACGTAGTTTAATTTCCTTTTATTGCAAATTTTAATTTACGGTTATGTCTACACTTGTTGTAATATGCATGCGTGTGTTGTGTGTGTTGTAATAAATATAGATTTATTAATTTTAATTGCTTCTGCTGTGCTCATGTTTACGAAACATGATCGAACACACACACGCCGCGGTGCCGGAAACCCAACAGTATCAACGGCTATTACTACACCGCTGGGATCTCATAACATTGAAATATTATATTCTTTGATATGAAATGTATTGACAACATCATCTTGTTGATATGCTATGTCTTTCCAATGTTCCTCAATTTTTTTACGTGCTTTTGTTTTACAAATAGCTCACCAATCACTTTTGTCTCATCTCAGACTAGGATATGAAACATAAAATACTTGAATCACTTGTTGTGCTAACACAAATGGTTCATACCTCTTGTATAATTTTTTGTGATTTATTTCAACCAAATTAAATAGTGAATGCACCCTCATGCCTTTGATAGGGTCAAACCAATGACAAATAAAAAAAATAACTCACAAATCTGAGCCAGAATACTCTACCTCTAGAATTTCATCTAACAAACCATAAAAATTATTCCTTACACCTCCATCATTAGATGACTGAACACAAATCCCACTATTCATTGTAGCTTTGCCTATTCCATATCCTTGAATATGAAAATTATATCCATTTATGAAATATGTCGATCAAGTTTTTACCATTGAGTTTGGACCTCATGACAGATGATTTACTAATTCTTGTTCAATGTGAGTGTGATTATCAAGAACCTAAAATCAAATAAGTATGTGTTAAAGTCAAGATTTAATCAATTTATTATCATAGACTACTTACATATTTTTTGAACCGTGGTGCAAATTCTTCATTGTAGAAATGATCAAACTCATGCTCCGGAAGCTCAGAATATAATGTTTGGAAAATCCTACCAACGTGTTGGATTATTGAGAATACAATCAAAGTCTCACATTGGTAAGACATGGAAAAGATTATGTGCTTATAAGATGAAAAGATATTTCCATTGATATGAAGTCTTTTGAGTAGTGCCCAAAAATAAAACCATGAGGGCTTAGGCCTAAAGTGGACAATATGATGTCATTGTGGGGATATATGAATCTTATAGGCACTAAAAATTGGTATCAAAGTCATGGTCCATGTCAAGCCATGAACCTCGAACGAAGGAAGTTGAGCTCCTTGTTAGTGTCAGCCCTTAGTGCCAATTATAAGATGATTGATTAGGGATCATATGTATCATATTTCATTAATAACAGGCAAAGATTGATTATTATATTTACTTTATGCGTGTGCCAGCCAAATAAATATAATAATGCCCTTGAATAGTGTTAGGGCAATCTCTTGCCGTGATATGGTTTTGATGTGTGTGGCAAAGAGTTTAAGTTAGGATGTTTGGATTTGATATGTGCGTTGGAGTCTTGCAGGACTTAGTAATTTGCACATGGAGCATTGACGAGTTTCACCTCTCATGACTCGGTCCTTGAGTCGGTGAAGGATGGCTTTGCGGAAGCTGTGCGCTTAGAGCATCTGAGGGACCGCCGGATGAGGAGATTGGAGTGAAGCCGGAGGAAGTAGACTTCAGGGAGAGACGCGAAGGATGGTGCTGCAGAGCCATGCGCTTGGCGCATCCAAGGGACATGGTCGGACGAAGACAACTTCAAAGGAGAGGGACTCCAAGGAATGAGAGTGAGCGAATGTAACCCGGGAAGGGGTAGTGCGCTTAGGTGGAACTTGGCCAATTGGCTAAGTGTCAGATGGAATTTGCCGACACCAGTCGACTGCCATGTAATGGTAGTCGACTACTCTAAGTCGACTGTGACTTGACTAGTGTTCGAGTCTGGTTCATGTGCTAACAGTCAACTGCCATGGATTGACAGTCGACTGGGAGACCACTAGTCGACTAATAAAGGCATTAGTCGATTGGTCGCAAGGGTTTCGAGCACAGAATGGAGTGTCCGCTTCCGACACTCGACTGATAGCTCCATCAGTCGACTGATGGTAAGATCAGTCGACTGATGTGGGAGCCGTTGGATGGAATTCAACGTGAAAGAAGCCATTATTGGGCAACGATTACGGGATCAGTCGACTGATCAGGGCATCAGTTGACTAGTCTTGTGTCAACGGGAAGAAACCCTCTTCTTCTATAAAAAGAAGAGGTGAGGGGCTTTGGGAGCCTTATGTTCATACTCTAAACTCCTCCAAAGTGCCCTACATGTTTTCCATCCTCTTACTTGAGTTTATTTACATTATATTTGTAAGAGGAGTGTTCTTGTGTAAAAGAGGTTACCTCCACCTAGCTTGGTGCAAAGGAGAGATCTAGTGGATAGATTGAGGCGTGATTCACCTTGGACGAATCGGGTCGTGGACTAGCGGCAAGGGATATGAACCACGTTATGACTTTGTGTTAGCGTTTGTATTCTTGTTATTGCCTTGTCTTTATTGTTTATACTTCCGCTTGCGCTAACGAATTTGTAGACGAGCAATCGACGAGAAAATTCTACCATACGCGTATTAGGCTATTCACCCCCCTCTAGCTGGCTAACATCGACCCTACAAATAGTAGGTTCTAATCTATAGTATATCAATTGGTAGAATTGATTATGAGAAGCTCTAGAGAACACTATTCTTAAACATTCCTAGTCAAGTATTATATTAATAGACAAAGGGATATATTAATACATTGAGACTAGCCTATAGGTCAATGGATGACTTGATCTCACAAGTCATGGATATGTGATATCACATTGACACATGGGTATATATATTGGAGAATATATATATTGAATTGACTCACCATGAGAAAGTTTCATGGATCGTTATATGAGTGTCATAAACTTTCTCATGTGACTATTAGTATGAATAGTCCTTAGACCTGAAATCACTACGGTTCCCTATATATGGAGCTATGTACTTTGGTATCGTCAAACGTCACTCGTAACAGGGTGGACTATAAAGGCGATCACTGGGTATGTAACAAATTATGTAGAGGGATGTGAGTGATGTAGATGAGATCTATCCCTCTCATATGACGAGAGTGATATCTTTGACCTCTTGATAGAGTATGACCACGAAATGGATGACCATGTTCAAATAAGTCAATATGAGATATTGAGCTCATTTGTTTGAGTGAGTCTACTCGGGGATCATAAAGATCGATAAGGGGATGACACGGTCTATGCCTCATTGATCGATCTAAAATATCAAGGATAGAAGGACACTGTCATACAAGATAATAGTCGCAGAAAGGTTTTGTCGGATCTTGACATTTTCATAACTTGGGTAGCAATGATGCATTGCTAGATGTCGTTCATTGTTTATGTGTCTAAAGTGGTTTAGAGACATTGCCAACGTTACGAAAACCTATAGGGTCACACACAAAGAACATGTTGTTTTGGAGATGACATTCATTTTAGATTGACTAAATGAACCATTAGACATTGAATTGGATTCATTGAAAGGATTGGATTTGAGTTAGACTCAAATTAAATGGACGAATTTGAGTTGGACTCAAATCAATTTGGATGGAATAAATTCATCATGCATGATTAATGTGGATTAATCATGCATTGAAGAGGGAAAATCAAAAGTTGGATGAATGGACTCAAATTGATTTGACTTGAGTTGGACTCAAATCAATTTGGATTGTATAAATTCATCATGCATGATTAATGTAGATTAATTATGCATTGAAGAGGGAAAATCAAGAGTTGGATGAAACCTCTTTTCATGCATGATTAATGTGGATTAATCATGCATTGAAGAGGAAAACCAATGGTTGGATGAAACCTTTCATATTCATGAAATGAATATAAAAAAGGGGCCTTGGATCATGATGTTTTTGGTTGAAAATTGCCTTTGTTTTTCCCCTCTTCTTCCCTTGGCCGAAATCTTCTCTTGGCCTAGCATCTTTTGTGGTGTTGCTAGCACAACCTTTCTTTAAAGAGTGTTTGTGTGGATACCATAGAGGCACGTACACTTGAACGTTCAAGAGATCCGATGGACCATGGACAAGCGGGATAAACAAAGGGCATGCATCAAAGGTATACCCTATAGGATAGGGCTTTATAGATTTATTCTTTAGTTTGAGTTTTCTTTCTCATGGATCGCTCGAGGGATCCTTTTTCCATTGCGATTTTCTTATTTATCGCATAGGATTCTCAACAGTGGTATCAGAGTCACTTGTGAAAGATCATACATAAAGATTGTCATAGGTCATTTTATATGTGATAAAAAATTTTGTATAAGAAGTTTATTATGGTGCATGCATGATTGTTTGGGTGATTTTGTGAAACAAGATATGCATGTCATATTTGTTGATCGAACAACATGTTTGCCGTTCGGATCTATCACCCAAAATTGTTACGAACAGTGGCAAGAAAGGGTCCCGGGTTCACTAGCGGGACCGCCGTGTCGTAGCAACTTATAAGTCGTGTTTAACATCATAATAAAATCTTTATGTCATATATCATTGTGAATGATGTATGTCATGGTGCATGGTTATGACCCATTAACCCCGATGTGATTGTGGTTGTGTTTTGAGTACATGTTGTAATTCATAATACAACCTGTGAGTCGTGCCTCCCTCTCTATTTTTCTAGTTGTAAAATAGATCTAAACTTGAATGTAACTCGAGTATTCTTATTTTGTAATGTACAAAATGATGAGTGAAAAGTCCATTGGAGGATGAAGTTACAAGAAGGATGCCAACGACCCAAAACAACCAAAGGATGCGGTTAGAGGAGATGCAATCCCTAGGTTGACCCATCTCTCTTCTCATTGGCTTGAGGAGATCATAGATTCGGGCCATAACCATGTCACGTTTAAGCTTATATGTTGATATATGCTATGGTTATATGTGATGCATGTGATGTTTGTATGTGATACATGCATAGTTAGTTGTCACAAAAATTAAGGTCACTTATTATATGCCTACCAAAGTTTAATACTTACTATTACCTTGTTCAATCGTAGCACGTTTACCAAAGCAAAGTGACTCGATTTACCTCGGTAAAGTACGATAAGACAATTGTGATGTCCGCCTATTAAACCTTGGGTTTGACTTAACTAAGCTCTCTCTATCGGATTGATGAACTTAAAGGCATAGCTCATACGGGACATTTATCTACATTATACAAATCTTGGGTGATTAGCCAAAGCTAACTCAAGATGCATGATAATTTAGTAGGATGTCTCATGCGATGGGCACAATGAACAAATAATATTGTTCATATAGATGTACATGAGTTACATTAGATGTAATTGATACAAGTTACCTACCTAGCTTATACGAGTCTTGGGCGATTAGCCAAAGCTAACTCAAGATGCGGTATAATATGGATCTTGTCCCATTTTGTGACCAGTGGGAGAATCATTTAGTTAAAAGGCCTAATTAAATGATTGAAATATGATACATTTCAGCACTTCTGTATTGTAGATCACCATGTCATCAAATACATCAAACATACTCTCTTTGCGATCTGTCCTTGATAAGGACAAGCTCACTAGAGCTAACTTCATGGACTGGTACAAGAACTTGAGGATAGTCCTCAAGCAAGAGTGAAAACTGTACGTCCTAGAGTAGTCCACTCCTGAACCACCCGCCTCTATGGCCACTCGTGTCGACAAGGATGCTTATAAGAAGCATCAAGATGACGCATTGGATGTGTCATGCCTTATGCTTGCCACCATGACCTCTGAGCTTCAGAAGCAACATGAGAACATGGATGCCTATGGTATGGATGAACATTTGAAACAACTATATCAGGGACAAGCAAGGCACGAGAGATACGAAGTATCAAAGGCCTTATTTCAATGCAAAATGCAAGAAGAAACTCCCGTAGGCACTCATGTACTCAAGATGATTGGGTACGTTGAGAACCTATAGAGATTGGGATTTCCATTGGGCCAAGAGCTGGCCACTGATCTTGTTCTGCAGTCACTGCCAAAAGGCTATAGTCAATTTGTCATGAACTACAACATGAATGAAATTGACAAGCCTTTACCTGAGTTGTTGAGCATGTTACGAACTGCTGAACTCAACCTTAAGAAGGCAAAGCCTGGTACCATTTTGATTGTAAACAAAGGAAAAGGCAAAGGCAAGCAGAAGCCTAAAGGTAAGGGTAAGACCCAAGCCAAAGGCAAAGGCAAGGCAAATGCATTAAAACCTAAAGGAGAGGTGTCTAAGGAAGGGGAATTCTTCCACTGCGGTGAGACCGGGCATTGGAAGAGAAACTGCAAGCTATACCTGAAAGAGGTGAAAAAGAAGAGAAGTGAGACTTCTGCCTCAGGTATATATGTTATTGAAGTCAATTTATCTATCTCATCTTCTTGGGTATTAGATACCGACTGTGCTTCTCACATTTGTACCAATGTGCAGGGCCTTCGAAAGACTAGATCATTGACGAAGGGCGAAGTGGACCTACGGGTAGACAATGGAGAAAAAGTTACCGCCATCGCTATAGGGACATACTCTTTATCTTTGCCTACTGGGCTTATCTTAGAACTAGAAGAATGTTGTTATGTGCCTGCCTTGACGAAAAACATTATCTCCGTTTCTTGTTTAGACAAGAAAGGGTTCTCATTTGTAATAAAAGACAAGTGTTGTTCTATTTATTTACATGATATATTTTTTTGTAGTGCACACCTTGTGAATGGTCTCTATCTTCTAGATCTTGAAACCCTAGTCTATAACATAAATACGAAACCGTTTAAATCTAATGATATGAACCAAACATATCTCTGACATTATCGCCAGGGTCACATAAATGAGAGTCGCATATCCCAACTCCATAAGGATGGATTACTGGACTCATTTGATTTTGAATCATATGAGACATGCGAATCTTGTCTTCTAGGCAAGATGACCAAGACTCCATTTAGTAGACATGGTGAACGAGCTATTGATTTGTTAAAACTCATACATACTGATGTATGTGGGCCTTTCAATGTAGCAGCTAGAGGAGGCTATCAATACTTCATTGCCTTTACTGATTATTTCAGTAGATATAGATATGTGTATTTTATGAGAAAGTTCAAAGAATTCAAGAATGAAGTACAAAACCAACTTGGTAAGAGTATTAAAGTGCTTCGATCAAATCGAGGTGGGGAATACCTTAGCCAAGCTTTTCGTGACTATCTCATTGAGTTTGGGATTATATCTCAACTCACTCCACCTGGAACACCACAGTGGAATGGTGTATTAGAAAGAAGAAATCATACATTATTAGATATGGTACGATCAATGATGAGTCACACAAATCTTCCTTCTTTCTTCTGGGGATAGGCTTTAGAGACGGCTGCTTTCACACTTAACCGTGTCCCATCTAAGGCAGTCATAAAGACACCATATGCGATATGGATTGGGAAGAGTTCTAAGATGTCTTTTATGAAGATTTTGTTGGTGTAGTAGGCACCTAAGTCGAACCTGAGTTTTGATTATAGCAAACGATACAAAGTTAAGCTCATGTCGTTATCTCACGAGCTGAATCGAGTGTGCAAAAAATTGCTATAGCTGGAGCTGAAGGCTAGCGACACCCAGAGGAAGCTGCGGTGGTCGGGCGACACTCGAGTGACTTCGAGGGAGACGAAGGAATCAAGTGGAAGGCCGAAAGCGAAAGTGACACAGTAAGTATCGAGGTAAGCTCGTGTGTGTGCGAGAGTAAGTGAGGTCGTATCCTCTTTACGGGGATGATCTTAGGCATAGATCCGACCAAAGACATCCTATAGGTGGTCTAGGTCGAGATCGGATGGTCGGAGGCCGTCGAATTAATGTTTTTGTTAAGCTAACTTTACCTTGCAGCTAACATCAGTCGACTGCTAGCTTGGAGGACTCGACTGCCATCCAACAGTCGATTGCCTGAGGTCAGCATTCGACTGATGCTGCCATCAGTCGACTGATGATGGCCATCAGTCGACTGATGGTTAATGATCAGCTTCGAGGAGTCAAGGCTTATCACCTCATTTCAAGGGGAGTGGTGCTCAAATGTGATTGGCTAGGGTTCCTCTCGAAAAGGGGCTCAAAGGCTATAAAAGGAGGCCCTATCCTAGGATTTCTTCATTAATTCTAAGCTTCCAAAAGCCTCCGCAAAGCTACAACTCTCCGACAATGAAGTGCTTCTTCTCCGACGTCTAGGTTTAATTTATTTTTTTTTTTTACGTCGGTATAAGATTTATATCAGTTGTTTCTTTACTTTTTTGAAGCTTTTCTATCGTAACGAGGAGAGGGGGAGTGTCCCTCTACCTCAAGTTTTTTGTGTTCTTGTATCAATTAACTCCTACCTCTAAAGAGGAGGAGTTCTTTAGTGTTTTGCCCTCCGTGCGTGGTCAAGGACCACTAGGGCTTTGTAGTAGTAGCCGAAGGCTACGAACCAAGTAAAAAATATCTTGTCTTTTTATTGTTTCATTTATCTTTCCGCTGCACTTAATTGTTTTGAAACGAATTTGAAAGAAAGAAAAGTTTTATCGCTATTCACCCCCCCTCTAGCGATCCGCTTCGATCCAACAATTGGTATCAGAGCCGGGGGTTGCTAAGATTTGGTGAAACCACCGATCTAGCTTTTTTTACAGATTTTTTTTTCTTTTTAATTCTGTTTATTCCAGATTTATTTCATTTGGTTAGTTTTTCTCCCGCACTACTAATCCAAGACGCGAGTCTTGGTACATTTTCGTGTGTTTTTGTCGTTGCTAGGTTTTTCGTCTTCATCTCCTTGTTTCTTTTGTTTTAATGGCCCATCTCGAGGGTTTTAGCACCGTCCGACCTCCGTTTTACAATGAAGATGACTTCCGTTATTGGAAGGGTCGGATGGAATGCTTTCTCAAAACCCAAATCGAGATGTGGATCATAATCCAAACGGGTTTCACACTTCCGACTAATGAAGTGGGTGAATCCTTGGGTTATGACCAATGGACCATTGCGACAAAACGACAAGTCGAAGCCGACGCCAAGGCAACTCAAATCCTCCAATGCGGTTTGTCCAAGGAGGAACTAAATTGCGTCGACCCCTTCATCAGTGAAAAGGACCTTTGGACAAAGCTAGTGGAGCTACACGAAGGGACCGTTGAAGCCAAGGTATGTAGGCGAGATCTTTTATTTAATAAACTATATAATCTAAAAATGCAGGAACATGAGTCTGTGACGCAACTTCACGCCCGTGTTCAAGACATAGTCAACAATCTATACGTAATCGGGCAAAAGGTCAAAAACCGCGATCTTATATGGTATGTTCTTAACTCCTTTCCGAGGACTACCTTGTGGGCATCCATGGTCGATGCCTACAAGGTCTCTGATGTCTTATTTTTCGCAAGTGCACGGTTGTCGTCAAGTAATAAAAATATCGATCCCACAGGGATTGGGACAATTATCGAATGATCGTAATACCAAGTTATCTAGTCAATCAATTTGTGGATTAAGCAAAGAAACTGAGCAGTTAAGAACAACGAATGAGAAGAACGAGCTAAAAGTCAATAGTTGAGAAGAATCTCAGGATATGGGTTTCACCACGTCGATGATTTATAAGGTGATTTAATTCTTTCCTACCCCTATTAGAGTTGTTTTGATGGAACCTATCCTAAGGTAAATCAACGGCTCCTTTCGAGGTCTACGCCAACTGTACCTATCAAACTCAATTTACCTGTCACGGTATTCGAGCGTAGGGGATCATAATCAGCTAAGGGGACCTGTCACGAGACCCCCGCAAACCTCCCTAGTCTTACCACCGTTACTTGGTAAAAACTGGATTTGATAGATCCATTAAGTCCATAAGAGTTCCTTTAGAGTCTAAATTTCCTTTTCACGATAGGTTTGCACACGGGACCATAATCAGCTAAGGGGACCTGTCACGAGACCCCCGCAAGCCCTCATAGATACACTACCGCTACTTGACAGGAGTTTATCCCTAATTGGTTCTAGGTTTCGGGAACTTGGGTTCACTGATAAGTACTTCCCCTTAGCTCCTTAGGTTTATCATTAAGAATCCAAAAAACCAGATCAAAACAAACAATAATTCAAGTAGTATAGATTACATCATCCATCATAAATCGTCAAGGACTACTCCCCATCCTAAGATTACAGAACACTACTCCATAGTCGAACAAGAATCGCTAGAGAAAGAAATTGCGATACTTAGTGTCATATGTGTTCCTCTGCCGTCGACTCCTTCCTTCTCCTCGTTCTTCTGTCGTCCTCTTTACCACCCGCCACCCCCTTTAGGGTTAGAATATCACCTCTTTTATAGCCTTGGCCTCCTCTTTAATTAAGGCAAAAGATTTTCCTTTAATTGAGACGAAGATCGCGGCTTCGTCGAGTTGCTCGCAGAAAAGGAAATCTAGAATCAGGCCAACACGCCCATGCTAAATGAGGGCACAGGCGTGTCGCGCATTTCCCACTGACCGTGTCTGCACTTGAACGGGGCGTGTCGAAGGCTGAACCAGGGCGTGTTGAGCGCTGGAACTCCTGACACGGACGTGTCACTGATAACACGCCTGTGTTGTTTTGATACGTAGGCTGTGTCAGCGCTTGAACGAGGCGTGTTGGTTGCTGAACTAGGGCGTGTTGAGCGTTGGAACTCCTGACACGGACGTGTCACTGATAACACGCCCGTGTTGTTTTGATACGCCTGCTTCTTCGCCCTGTTAACACGAAAAACACCCAAAAGCAGTCTCTTCATCCAAAAAATGCTAAACTTAACTGAATCATGATAAAATACATGCCTAGGACATGAAATGAGATAAAATGCATGCATATGGAGTAGTGAAAACATAGCATGATTTACACACATCAAAATCCCCTAGTCCTAAACTTTTGCTTGTCCTCAAGCAAAGAAAACTCAAAAGACAACTTAATTGTTGAAATGCTAGACACCATTCAGAGGTATACAATCTGATCTTAATCTTTTCAAATCATTCCTAGTTGCCAAGCTTGAAATATCCCTATATAGTGCACGTGAAAAGTTGGACTAAAGTCATTGGACACCAATCCAGATTTGACATCCCTTCTATCATAGAACATTCTTATTTCCGGCATAGAGGCACTTACCTGCCTTAATGCATGGATCATCCTTACCTAACAACAAAAGGTCTCAAAGGAGCACTTTCTAAGAAGAAAGAAGGGAAGGAATTTATAGAGAGCATTTCCCCAGTAACTAGTTAGTCTCAAAGGGGCACCTTTTAGGTGTTTCCCCAGTAACTACTTGGTCTCAAAGGGGTGCTTGAAAACAATTCCTTTTTTTTTTTTTAAAACAATACTTCTAGGGAAAGTGTTTCTCCAGTAACCAAATTGCACAAGCAAGTCTCCAATGGAAAATCGAGTACTCATCCAATATGGGGGATTTAGATCCTTTTTTGGATACCTCAGACCTATAGACTGTGTTAGAAGTGAAATAGGGTTCTTATCAAATAGGCAAAAAGGAATATCATGATCCGACCAATGTTCAGTTGTATTATGCTAGATGATATAAAAATGCAATGTTATGATATATGAAAAGATGCAAACAAAATAGCACTAACCAGACTAAAAATCTAAGTAGAGACAGCATAAGCAGTAAAGGATGTGCATCGAAACTCACAAAATAGCTCAAGGTGGTCAATGGTCATCGTCTTCGCTACTAGCATCCTCCTCTGCCCACCTACGTCACTACTCCTGGTAAAACTCCCGGGACTCCTATCGAAATCTATCATCTTCCCTCCGGGCGGACTCAGCAGTGAAAAACTCATCAGCTCTCCTGTAAAAATCAGCTGCCCTATCCAAATGTTGTGTCACCATACGATGGTGCTCCTCTGTAGCTTGGGCATACCGATCCCACACACCTATGTGCGAGGTATGCTCGACCCTGAAAGCTTCGAATGATGATCAGAATCCTGAAAAATCAAAAGAAGAGTATCCTGCAACAACATTGTCAGTAGGAAACCGTGGGGGTTCAGGAGTCAAATGTGATGGCTCAGGGGCTATGTGAGATGGCTCCCTAGGAGAGGGTGATGGAGCATGGGCAGTGGGGGTAGGAAAGGGTCCCTGGACATCTCTAAAAAGCCAATTGGATGAATTACGTACAGCCATCCGCTCAGGGTTTGGAAGAGGGATTTTAATTCCATTTCTTAACACCAAACGATACCCCTCGTCACATGCCTCAATCATCTTCATATTTATACAGGCATCCAAATCCAATCTAGGGCTAGCAAGACAATATTCAAGGTCATCCAATTCACATCCTAAGGCCACAACAATCCTAGTGATAATACCACCATGACTATGACCCCAGATGGGCTATTACTAACCTTAACTAAATGTATAACCATATGGGCTCCAGAATCAATATTAACTTCATTTAGCATGGCCCATAAAAATTGTAACTCACTCTGCCTAGTCACCCCTGCACTATCATATCTTCCAGAGATTGTATTAGCCATAAACCTAAGGAGATAACGAAAAGTAGGATTAGGGATGTTAAATGATTTAGACCTAGATGCATCATAAGGGCGAGGGTCATCAGAAATTAATCTCCAAAATTGATGATCAATAAAATGTCTATGAATTTGCCTCTCCCCTCCGCAAGGAAAATCAAATATCGTATTAAAATCACTTAAAGAAAGAGTAAACTCATGGTTCATTAATCTAAATTTGATTTTTCCTTCCTCACAATCCTTTCCTTGCAGTATTTCAGCAGACAGGGAGCTAAGGAATTCAAGAGTGATACTAGGGTAAGTAAGATGATGGTGCATGATAAATTCGGTCCAGCCGATCCTATTGGTCAACCAAGTTATGTCATCTCTTAACCCTAGGGTGGTCAACGTGTAGAAGTCTATAGTTCTTGTAGATACTAACTTTCTTTTTTCAAGCTTACTGAATTTAGACTTCATAACCTCATCCCTAAAAACAATTCCATATGGATGGCAGGAGGTCGGAGGAGGATCGTTACCCAAGTCCTGAGCTTTTCTCTTTCCCTTGTCCTTTGCCGAAGAGGAAGAAGCTCCTCCTCTAGTCTTCACTCGCTTACTCATGGCATTGGGGAGGGAGAGACAGCAGGTTAGCTCCTCGGCTGCTCGAGAGAGACCGGCGACAGCTGCTTCAAGCTTGTAACGCGAGTGGAAAATTAGGGCGTGCTCGGGCCGACTTTAGAGGGCTAGCCGCAACATAGGCGTGTCGGGCATCCTCTTACGCAAATACCCGACCCGTTTAAGCGCGACATAGGCGTGCTTCCGTCCGGCCCAGGCGTGCCGCAGGTGAGAAAAGTGCGACACGGGCGTGCTCAGCAGCACGCTCGACCTGTGTTGTCTTCGGGTAACCTCAACACGCCTGTGTCGTTCGGCATAGGCGGGTCGTGTCAATTTGGCACGCAGTGGCACGTTTAACATGTCGTGTCCTGTAAACCTGAAAAAAATAAAATAAAATGACTAAAAAAATGAAAATAGCTTGGGTTGCCTCCCAAGAAGCGCTTGTTTAAGGTCGTTAGCTTGACCCCTCAGTTACTCCCTAGTTTTGGGGATATGGCTCGAGGAGTGTGCTCTGCCCCTCTTCCTCCCCAATCAGCTCAGTAGAATTGTTTGCGAAGTATCTCTTAAGTCTTTGACCATTTACTTTGAAAATTCCTGTAGACTCACTAGATATATCAATAGCTCCATGAGGATAAACCTTTTCAACTCGATATGGCCCCGACCATCTGGATTTCAGCTTCCCAGGAAAGAGTTTCAATCTTGAGTTGAATAGTAATACCAAGTCTCCTTGATGGAATTCTCTGCGCATGATATTCTTGTCATGCCACTTCTTCGTTTTCTCCTTGTAAGACCTTGCATGTTCATAAGCATCAAGGCGTAGTTCTTCAAGTTCATTTAGCTACAGTTTTCTTCTCTCTCCGGCTTTCTTTAGGTCAAAATTAAGCCATTTAATTACCCAATATGCCCTGTGCTCTATTTCAACTGGAAGATGACATGGTTTTCCATAAACTAATCGAAACAGAGTCATTCCAATGGGTGTCTTGTAGGCAGTTCGATAGGCCCATAGAGCATCGTCAAGTCTTAAAGACCAATCCTTCCTTGATCTTGATACTGTTTTCTCCAAGATAGTCTTGATTTCCCTATTTGAAACTTCTACTTGCCCGCTCGTTTGTGGATGATATGGCGAGGCTAGTTTATGGGTTACTCCATACCTCTTGAGAAGGCTTTCAAATTGTCTTTCGATAAAGTGTGAGCCTCCATCACTTATTACTGCTCTCGGTATTCCAAATCTTGGAAATATTATACTCTTAAAGAGCTTAATGACTGTTTTTGCATCACAAGAGGGGGATGGTAGAGCCTCAACCCATTTAGACACATAGTCCACTGCCACCAGTATATAGGTATTTTTATAGGAAGTAGGGAAGGGTCCCATATAGTCAATTCCCCAGACGTCGAACAATTCGACTTCCAATATCGAATTTTGAGGCATCTCATGTATCCTTGGCTTCCTTCGATGCCGGTCATAAGTCGTCACATAATTCCGAAAGTCTCTAAAAATATGAGGCCAATAAAATCCTGCTTGCAAAACCTTTGCCGCAGTCTTGTTTGTGCTCGTGTGACCTCCATATGCTGAAGAATGACAGTGATACAATATATCCTCAATCTCTTCTTCGAATATACATCTTCGATATATAGCATCCGCCCCTTGCTTGAACAGGAATAGTTCGTCCCACACATAATGCTTTACATCCGAAAGAAACTTCTTCCTTTGATGATAACTCATGTGAGAAGGTATTATCCCGCAAGCTAGGTAATTGGCAAAATCAGCATACCACGGAGCCTTGATTGTCCTGACCGCTAGTAGCTGCTCATCCGGGAAGAAATCATTTATAGCAAGATCATCGGCTCTTCTCGCATTTGATTCTTGATGAAGCCTCGATAGATGGTCTGCAACTACGTTCTCCGTTCCTTGCTTATCTCGGATTTCCAAATCAAACTCTCGTAGAAGAAGTATCCACCGGATAAGTCTTGGCTTAGATTCCTTTTTACTCAACAAGTATCTTATGGCTGCGTGATCTGTGTAAACTATCACCTTGGTCCCTATGATGTAAGATCTGAACTTGTCGAAAGCAAATACTATAGCCAAGAGTTCCTTCTCTGTGGTAGCATAATTCATTTGTGCTTCATCCAATGTTTTACTGGCGTAGTAGATTGCATACACCTTGCGATCCTTCCTTTGTCCCAACACTGCGCCCACAGCAAAATCACTTGCATCACACATAATTTCAAAAGGGAGACTCCAATCTGGAGGTTGCATTATTGGGGCGGTTGTTAATGCTTCCTTTAACCTGGAAAATGCATCAAGACAAGGATTATCAAAGTGAAACACAGCATCTTTAGCAAGCAAATTAGTTAATGGCTTTGAAATTTTTGAGAAGTCCTTGATGAACCGTCGGTAGAACCCTGCATGTCCTAGGAAACTACGCACTCCCTTGACATCAGTTGGAGGAGGCAACTTCTTGATCACTTCAGTTTTAGCAATGTCCACCTCGATACCACGGTGTGAAACTAGGTGCCCAAGTACTATGCCTTCTCGCACCATGAAGTGGCACTTCTCCCAATTAAGCATTAAATTCATTTCCTCGCATCTCTGCAAGACCTTGACCAAATTAGATAAACACATATCAAAATCTGCACCATATACAGAAAAATCATCCATGAATACTTCCATTATATTCTCGATCATATCAGAAAAATTTGAAGTCATACACCTCTGAAAAGTGGCGGGTGCATTGCATAGTCCAAAAGGCATTCTCCTGAAAGCAAAAGTACCATATGGGCAGGTGAAATTTGTTTTCTCTTGGTCATTAGGGTAAATAGGGATTTGATAGAAATCGGAGTATCCATCTAAGTAACAGAAATGCGAGTGTTTTGCCAACCGGTCTAGCATTTGGTCAATAAATGGGATGGGAAAGTGGTCCTTTCTAGTTTCCTTATTCAATTTCCTATAATCAATACACATTCTCCATCCCCTAACCGCTCTCATGGGGATTAACTCATTCGTAGCATTCCTTATTACCGTTATCCCCCCTTTCTTTGGCACAACATGGACAAGACTTACCCATTCGCTATCGGATATTGGATAGATAATTCATGTATCTAGCAATTTCATGACCTCTTTCATGACTATCCCTTTCATGTCTGGGTTCAGCCTTCTTTGTGTTGGTGATTGATCGGCCGGCTAGAGGGGGGTGAATAGCCTTCTTAACTTGGATGGAGGATTTTGCTTGTCTACAAAAGATTAGCGCAAGCGGAAACAACAATACAAGACAAGCAAATAAACAAAAGAGAATACAAACAATAACACCGAGATGTAACGTGGTTCACGGCTACGCCGCTAATCCACGGTCCGATTCGTCCAAGGTGAATCACTCCTCCAAATCCACTAGATCTCTCCTTTGCACCAAGCTAGGTGGAGGTAACCTCTTTACAATTTCTCTTCTTACAATAGAATGGAAATAAAGCAAGTAAGGAGAGTGGAAAAACCCTTAGAGCACTTTGGGAGAAGATTAGAGCATAAGCATTTTGCCTCCCAAAGCTCCATCCCCTTCCTTTTTATAGAGGAAGAGGGTTTCTTCCCATTGACACAGGAGCAGTCGACTGATTCCCTCGATCAGTCAACTGGTCCTGTAGCCGTTGCCCAATAACGACCACTTTCCACATTGGATTTCATCCGCAGATCGCATCATCGTGATATTACCATCACCGATCGATGCTCGACAATGAGTGCTCGCGAAGTCGACTACATTCGCGTCTGCGTGCGCGTCGATCGGCCCGCCATTTCTCGATGCCATCGATATCGATCGCCGCGATCCATGGCGATCGCTAAGCACTAAACCCTAGTCTTAAACCAGTTGAACCGAGTTTGACTCAGAGCAGTCGACTGCCAGTCCATGGCAGTCGACTGGTGTCGGGAAAACTCATCCGACACTTAGCCAAATGGCCAAGTTTCACCTAAGAGTTACCCCTCCCCGGGTTACATTCGCTCACTCTCATCCCTCGGAGTCCCTCGCCTTCGAAGTTCTCTTCGTTCGCGGCCACGTCCCTCGGTAGCATCAGGCGCACGACTCTGCAATGCTCCTTTGCGTCTCTTGCCTCGAAGTCTACTTCCTCCGGCTTCACTCCAAGCTCCTCGTCCGGCAGTCCCTCGGATGCTCCAAGCGCACGGCTTCCACAAAGCTATCCTTCACCGACTCAAAGCCCGAGTCATGAGATGTGAAACTCGCCACGGCTCCATGTGCGAATTACTAAGTTCTGCATGACTTCAACGCACATATCAAATCAACATAACAAACTAACTTAAACCCTTTGCCACACACATCAAAACCTAATCATGGCAAGAGATTGCCCTAACAATCTCCCCCTTTTTGATGTGTGGTAATTCATTTAAGTTAGATAAGAACATTTGATAAAAATTTCTAAGGAAAGAAAGCATGTAAACATAAACATGATATAGCAACATGCAACTCCCCCTTAATCCATAAAACTCTCTCTCCCCCTATCATAATTTACTTAAACATAATCATTTCTCCCTCTTTGACACCATCAAAAAGATTAACACTAAGTTATAAACTCATGGCATCAAGTATAATAGAAGGAAAATACCAAAAATTAGTCTAAAACCTAAATTCGTCCTTAACTAGTTTGATTTTCAGGCCACCAGTCAACTGGCACGCGAATTTCAGAACTTTCTGATTTTCGGACTGAATTTCAGAAATACATTAAAAATTCTAAAAAATTCGAAAAATCATGAAATTTGGGGAACATATTTCTTGTAAGATTCTTTATCAGTGAAAAATAGGTCTTCATGAAAAATCATTATATTTTCACGTATTTGCCAAAAATCCAAAAGGTTTAAAAACAACTAGGTTTTTGATCATGTGAGTATCAAGTTTAACACATAGTTTTGGTTCCAATTGTTTCAAAACATGAATACATAGATTTTATAATGAGAAATTGTTTTGAAAACATATGAAATATCCAACCATGATCTTTGGGCAATATGTCTATGAATTAAACATAAGCCTTCCCATGATTGGTTTATTATTGCTATTTTGATACTTCAAATGACCATCTAAATGCCATAGGCATTAGTGGACATTTGTATCATCCTAACATCTCACCCATGCTAAGTTTTCAATCAAGGTAGCCTATTGTGAATGTGAGATATATCCTAGAGGGTATTTGTATACACTTAACCATTATATTCATGCAATTCTATCAAGGTTAAGTACCGACCATTTTGATGTAGAGCTTGTTGCGGCGGTTAGTCTGGTGACAAGCAACCTCGCTCTGATACCACTTGTTGGTGATCGATCGGCCGGCTAGAGGGGGGTGAATAGCCCTCTTAACTTGGATGGAGGATTTTGCTCGTCTACAAAAGATTAGCACAAGCGGAAACAACAATACAAGACAAGCAAATAAACAAAAGAGAATACAAACAATAACACCGAGATGTAACGTGGTTCACGGCTACGCTGCTAATCCACGGTCCAATTCGTTCAAGGTGAATCACTCCTCCAAATCCACTAGATCTCTACTTTGCACCAAGCTAGGTGGAGGTAACCTCTTTACAATTTCTCTTCTTACAATAGAATGGAAATAAAGCAAGTAAGAAGAGTGGAAAAACCCTTAGAGCACTTTGGGAGAAGATTAGAGCATAAGCATTTTGCCTCCCAAAGCTCCATCCCCTTCCTTTTTATAGAGGAAGAGGGTTTCTTCCCGTTGACACAGGAGTAGTCGACTGATTCCCTCGATCAGTCGACTGGTCCTGTAGCCGTTGCCCAATAACGGCCGCTTTCCACGTTGGATTTCATCCAACGGTACTGGCATCAGTCCACTGATATTACCATCAGTCGACTGATGCTCGATCAGTCGATTGCTCCGCGAAGTCGACTACATTTTGTGTCCGTGCAGATCTTTGTCGATCATTGCCATTTCTGGCGATCGCCATCACATCAATCATTGCCGATCTCATGGCCGATCATGGATCGCCAAGCACTAAACCCTAGTCTTAAACTAGTCAAACCGAGTTCGACTCAGAGCAGTCGACTGCTAGTCCATGGCAGTCGACTGGTGTCGGGAAAACTCATCCGACACTTAGCCAAATGGCCAAGTTTCACCTAAGAGCTACCCCTCCCCGGGTTACATTCGCTCACTCTCATCCCTCGGAGTCCCTCGCCTTCGAAGTTCTCTTCGTTCGCGGCCACGTCCCTCGGCAGCATCAGGCGCACGACTCTGCAATGCTCCTTCGCATCTCTTGCCTCGAAGACTACTTCCTCCGGCTTCACTCCAAGCTCCTCGTCCGGCGGTCCCTCGGATGCTCCAAGCGCACGGCTTCTGCAAAGCCATCCTTCACCGACTCAAGGCCCGAGTCATGAGATGTGAAACTCGCCACGGCTCCATGTGCGAATTACTAAGTCCTGCATGACTTCAACGCACATATCAAATCAACATAACAAACTAACTTAAATCCTTTGCCACACACATCAAAACCTAATCATGGCAAGAGATTGCCCTAACACTTTGATGCTCTATAGTGGTTTTAAAATTGTCTTCTAGTAGAATTTTGTGCATGCAAACCGATGGACTAATTCCCCTAATGTCATCAATCTTGTATCCAATGACGTTCTTGTGTGTTTTCAATACCTCAATCAATTTTTCGGTCTCTGCATTGCTCAGATTAGCATTAATGATCACAGGATAAGTAGAGTTTTTGCCAAGAAATTCATACCTGAGTGTTGATGGAAGAGGCTTAAGTTCTACCTGTGGTGTTAGGTTGGGGTCGGAAATCTCCAGCTCTTTATCCTCAAAATCCCCTTCGAGCTTATTAAGATAAGTTTGTTCTTGTGCTCCTTCTAGTGCTATTGACTGGAAACTGTCAATCCTACAACAAACATCAAAAACAGAAGGTTGTTTAACAACTTTTGAAAGGTCGAATTCAATTTTGTCATTTCCAAATGCAAGTGAGAGTTTGTGGTTCTTGACGTCTATCATTGCCCCTACAGTAGCCAAGAAAGGTCTCCCTAAAATGAGTGGAATGCATGGGTCTTCATCCATGTCAAGCACTACAAAATCGGCAGGAATAATAAAATTTCCCACCTGCACTGGTACATCTTCTAGGATTCCCAAAGGATATCTAATGGAGCGATCGGCTAACTGCAAGGCCATAGTAGTTAGTTTCATTTCTCCCAAATCTAATTTCTTGCATATGGAAAGAGGTATCAGATTGACACTGGCGCCCAAATCGCAAAAAGCCTTATCAAAATTTGAGTCATTAATTATGTAAGGGATAGAAAAGCTACCTGGATCATTTAGTTTGGGGGGTACCATGTTCTTAATTAAAGTGCTGCACTCCTCAGTAAGAGCCACTGTTACATGCTCCTCGACTTTTCTTTTATTGGTTAAGATATCCTTCAAGAACTTGGAGTATGTAGGCATTTGTTGAAGAGCTTCTGTAAAAGGTATATTGATATATAACTTCCTAATTACCTCAAGGAACTTACCAAATTGTTCATCCAATTTTTCCTTAATCAGCCTCTGAGGGAACGGGATAGGGGCTTATACGTTCTTGGTTCCTTGTTCAGCATGCCTGTGTCGTTCGGCACAGGCCAGTCGTGTTGGCTGCTGGAGTGACCCGACATGGGTGTGTCGGCTGACACGCGCTCGTGGGCATTCTCTCCCTCAGGCGTGTTGAACAACACGCCCTGGGTCAGGGTGTGTTGTCGGCTTCCTTTTCTATTCAACCCAGGCGTGCTGCTGTCTTCTTCCAACTCTGACACGCTCGTGTCCTTTAGCACAGGGGCCGCTTGTTGAGCTCTGTCTCCTTCTAAAATCCTTCCACTTCTCAAACTTATGGAATTACAATGCTCAGCTGGGTTTACTCAATTTCCGTGAAATCTGAGCGCCCTTGATACTGAGCTGGCAATTTGGGAAAATTGATTTTCCAGCATTCTTGTATGATTAGTCAAATTATCAACCTTTCTTCCCAATTGCTTGATTGCCTCGGTATTATTTTGATGTTGCCGATTTGATTCTACAATATGCTGTCGAAATTCATCATTTATCTTCCCCTGACACGTAATAAAATTCTTCATCGTCTTTTCTAAGCTTGACTTGGTTCCTGGCTGAAGTTCTGAAGGTGCTCCAAAACTGTTCTGTCCAGAAGAATTTTGGTTGGCTCTATACGAAAAGTTGGGATGATTCCTTCAACCGGGATTGTACGTGTTCGAATAAGGGTTGCCACCATTAGGCTTTTGATTAAAATTATTTAGCGCATCTACTTGCTCAATCCCAGCTCCCGATGATGGTGCGTGTAAGATTTGGCAATTTATCGCTACATGTCCTGTTACACCACAAATCTCGCAAGTGACATTAGATGAGTTTACAGCTGATACATTAAAATGTTCGAGCTTTTGAGTTAACGCATCGACTTTTGCACTGAGTAGATCAAGGGTACTTACCTCAAACTTACCTGGCGTTTTAATTTGATATCCTCGTTCTGTAGCCCATTGGTGAGAATTCATTGCCACATTCTCGATGATCTCAAATGCTTCATCCAACGTTTTGTTCATAAGAGCTCCTCCTGCAGCAGAATCAAGAGAAACTTTAGTAGCATACGAGATTCCATTGTAGAAAGTATGAACAATGAGCCACTTCTCCAGCCCATGATGAGGGCATTGCTGTAGTAATCCCTTAAATCTGTCCCAGGCTTCAAATAATGTTTCTCCATCCTTTTGCGCAAAATTAGTGATTTGATGATGAAGACTTGCAGTTTTGCTGGGTGGAAAATACTTGTCTAAAAATCTTTGCTCCAGCTGATCCCAGGTAGTTATGCAATCTGCTGGAAGAGAGTGTAGCCAAGCTCTAGCTTTGTCCCGCAATGAGAAAGGAAACAAGCGCAATCTAATAGCATCACCGAGGCTCCATTCGCTTTTAAAGTTTCACAAAATTCCAAAAATACTTCAAGTGCAGATTTGGATCTTCAGGTGGGTGCTCCTCCGAGATTGATCGTTGGACCATGGATAGTAGAGCCGGTTTCAATTCAAAATTGTTCGCTTCAATAGGGGGTCTTCTAATACTCGATCTCAATTCCCTTGTACTAGGTGCTGCATAATCCCTTAAAGGTTTATTCTCATTCTGATCAGCCATGTTGGAGGTCAGATTTTCTTCCTGACGTTGCTGAAATCGTCTTCTAGCAAGGAACGTTCTCTCTATCTCAGGATCAATATCGAGAATTTCCCTATTAAATCTATGCATGCAACAACAAGAGAGGCTCCCAAAACAAGAATTCGAATAGACACAAAAATAGGAACAAAAAGAAATCTAGATTAACCGCAAAAAACTTGATGTCTTATTTTCCGCAAGTGCACTTGTCGCCAAGTAATAAAATATCGATCCCATAGGATTGGGACACCACCGAATGATCGTGATACCAAGTTATCTAGTCAATCAATTTGTGGATTAAGCAAAGAACCGAGTAAGAACAACGAATGAGAAGAACGAGCTAAAAGTCAATAGTTGAGAAGAATCTCGTGATATGGGTTTCACCACGCCGATGATTTATAAGGTGATTTAATTCTTTCCTACCCCTATTAGAGTTGTTTTGATGGAACCTATCCTAAGGTAAATCAATGGCCCTTTCGAGGTCTACGCTAACTGCATCTATCAAACTCAATTTACTCACAGATTCGAGTAGGGGATCATAATCACTAAGGGACCCGGCCATGAGACCCCCGCAAACCTCCCTAGTCTTACCACCGTTACTTGGTAAAAACTGGATTTGATAGATCCATTAAGTCCATAAGAGTTCCTTTATAGTCTAAATTTCCTTTTCACGATAGGTTTGCACACGGGACCATAATCAGCTAAGGGGACCTGTCACGAGACCCCCGCAAGCCCTCATAGATACACTACCGCTACTTGATAGGAGTTTATCCCTAATTGGTTCTAGGTTTCGGGAACTTGGGTTCACTGATAAGTACTTCCCCTTAGCTCCTTAGGTTTATCAATAAGAATCCAAAAAACCAGATCAAAACAAACAATAATTCAAGTAGTATAGATTACATCATACATCATAAATCGTCAAGGGCTACTCCCCATCCTAAGATTACAGGACACTACTCCATAGTCGAACAAGAATCGCTAGAGAAAGAAATTGCGATACTTAGTGTCATCTGTGTTCCTCTACCGTCGACTCCTTCCTTCTCCTCGTTCTTCTGTCGCCCTCTTTACCACCCGCCGCCCCCTTTAGGGTTAGAATATCACCTCTTTTATAGCCTTGGCCTCCTCTTTAATTAAGGCAAAAGATTTTCCTTTAATTGAGATGAAGATCGCGGCTTCGTCGAGTTGCTCGCAGAAAAGGAAATCTGGAATCAGGCCAACATGCCCATGCCAAATGAGGGCACAGGCGTGTCATGCATTTCCCACCGACCGTGTCTGCGCTTGAACGGGGCGTGTCGAAGGCTGAACCAGGGCGTGTTGAGCGCTGGAACTCTTGACACGGACGTGTCACTGATAACACGCCTGTGTTGTTTTGATACGCCGATCATGTTAGCGCTTGAATGGGGCATGTCGATTGCTGAACCAGGGCGTGTTGAGTTCTGGAACTCCTAACACGGACGTGTCACTGATAACACGCCTGTGTTGTTTTGATACGCCTGCTTCTTCACCCTGTTAACACGAAAAACACCCAAAAGTAGTCTCTTCGTCCAAAATATGCTAAACTTAACTGAATCATGATAAAATACATGCCTAGGACATGAAATGAGATAAAATGCATGCATATGGAGTAGTGAAAACATAGCATGATTTACACACATCAGTCTCCAAGGATCTTTCGAAACTTAGGTTAGATGAATTATTTTCTAATTTTGAACTTCATGAGCAGTCTAATTCGGAATCCGAGATGGGTATAGTACTTTTTGCAGGTTCAAGGAAGAAAACCGCAAGCAAGGCACCTCCGAAGGAAGAAGAGGATGAGTTCGATTCGGAGATCGACTCAGAAATGGAGGCTGAACTAGTCAACCTAGTTCGGAGGATAGTCAAGGGCCGAAAATGAACCGTCACTCGACCCAACGAAGGTAAGACTAAAAGTTCAAATATTAGATGCTATGAATGCAACTGGTTTGGACATATCAAGTCCGAATGCCCAAAACTCAAGAGCAAAGCACCAAAACACAAAAATGCACTCAACGCTACTTGGGAAGAAGCATCCGAGGAAGAAGATAATGATCGTGTTCTCATGGCTAAACCGGTGGAATCGGAGACGGAATCAGAACCGGAACTTGAATCAGAAATCGAAGACGAGTCGGACTGCGAAGCACTATTCAAGACAAGCCACGGATACGCATCCGGTTCAAAAGATACACTCAAGGTAAGTCGATCCCTCATTAGTACACTTTATAGTGCAATTAAGTTTTTAACTAAAAAATTAGCTAAGTCCGAGTCCAAGGTCGAGACCTTGGTTGAGGAAATTAAACTCTTCAAACACGAGGTCTCCCTAACCTCTTCGACTAGTCGAGTTCAAGAGGAGGACTCAACTCGGGTTGTAAAACTCGAAGTTGAGAACTCACTCTTGAAGAGTCAAGTCGAAGATCTTAGGAACACGTTGGAAAGGTTTACTTTGGTATCCAAAGGACTTGACCTCCTACTTGGATCGCAAAGGGCCATGTACAACAAGGCTGGACTAGGGTTTAGCTCAAATACGACCAACAAGTCGTATATGTCGATTGTAAGTCGACATAAAAAATGTGTCCAAGCATGGGTCCCTAAGACCACCTTAATTTCAAACTTAGGATCGAACCATTACTGGGTTCCCAAGGACCAAATCCACTATGTAGAGAGACCGAATCGATTCAACGATCCAGGGGGAGCTAGTACGAAACTTGTTTGTGTTTTAACTTAGAAATTGCATGTTTAGGTTTTTATTTAGTTTGATTTTCCTTTTTACAATGGTTAGATCGGACTATAACTCGTTAATACTTGATAACATAGTACCAGGATGCGGCGAGATGATAGTACGCTAGGAAAGCAGAGTCTTGTGTATTCGGGCTAGATAAGGCATATCTAGTTCGGTGCACTTGACCGAGCCAAACTAGCTGAAGCTACCTCGCCGTATCCTAGACTAGTTAGACCAGGAAGTGGTCTTAGGTAGTCAAGTCTCTATTTTCTTGAAAATGACTTTGTCTAAGGAAGTGGTCGTTGTTCCGATCAAAGAAGGCCTCTGTGCCTCGCCATGACCTGGAAGCCATGATCTTGAAAAGGTGACTTGATGAGCCTAAGGTCAAATCCGAATCTAACGCAAGGTTGACAAGTGTTTAAGTCATTAAATTTAAATCAAGTAAAATTGGAAGTCATCTCACAAGAACATATAGGGTTAACGTGTTTGATCATGTAGACATGGGCGAGATGATTTAGGTTAATAATTTTCAACCAATCTTTAATAAATCCAATATCCGATCCAACTACCTTGCGTGTAGGATCAATGGATGTTGGACAGTGGTTGCTCCCGACACATGACCGGGGATCAACTCAAGTTTTCGAAGCTTTGATTCAAACGACAAGGATCGGTAGCATTCGGAAACAACGGCAAGCTCAAAATCATCGGATCAGGTGATATTGAGCTCAACTCAAATTTTGTTATTCAAAATGTTTTATTAGTAGAAGATTTTCAATATAATTTACTTAGTGTAAGCCAATTGTGTGATAATAATTATAAGGTCATATTTCTAGAAAATGAATGCGTAATTAATACAAATGAAACTTCTAAAACAATTCTTAAGGGAACTAGAAATAACAATATTTACACTATTAACTTAACTAACTCCTCAACTAAGTGTCTTATGACACGACAAAAGGAATCATGGTTGTGGCACCGACGACTCGGTCACTCACACCCAAGACTCATCCACAAGATGAGTCAGAGTGACTTAGTAAGAGGTTTGCCTAACCTCAATAACTTGGATAATAAAATATGTAATGCTTGTCAACAAGGTAAACAATCTAGGACACAACATCAACTAACTAATCAAGAACGAACCAAAAGTGTGCTTGAGCTCCTACACATGGATCTATTTGATTCACACGGAGCTAATGCACTTAATGGAAGTCAATTCTGCTTAGTCATAATTGATGACTATTCTAGATTTACTTGGGTTAGGTTCATCAAACACAAAAGTGATACCCTAGATCAATTAATCAACCTATTTAAATTAATAGAAAATCAACAAAGCATTAAAATCAAAAGACTTAGGACTGATCATGGTGGTGAATTCGAGAACCATAGGTTTACAGAATTCTGTAACATAAATGGATACTATCATGAGTTCTCTTACCCTAGAACTCCACAACAAAATGGCCTAGTAGAACACAAAAATAGAACCCTACAAGAAGACGCTAGGACAATGTTAAACGAGTATAACCTACCCGATAGGTTTTGGGCGGAAGCCGTGAGTATGACATGCTATGTCCAAAATAGGATCCTTATGGTAAAGAGGCACCTTTAGACCTCATACGAGATTTATCACGACAAAATACCTAACATCAAGTACTTTAGGGTATTTGGGTGTAAGGTACATATCCTAAACACTAAGGATTACCTAGGGAAATTTACATCCAAAACCATGACCGGAATCTTTCTAGGATACTCGACTACAAGTATAGCTTATAGAGTATATAACCATGACATCCAAAACGAATCGTTGTCGCCGTCAGTCGATTGATCGTCGTTGTCGCCACCGATCAGTCGACCACCATCGTCGCCACCGATCGGTCGATCATCGTTGTCGATGACCAATCACCACTGTCGCCGATCGATCGTTGGTCGGTCACCGCCACCGCCGGTCGACCGGGCACTACTGACGGCAGATCGCTGCCATCGTCATTCATATTTTTGTCGTCGTCATCGAATTGATTGAGCAAAGACAAAGGATAATTTAGTAAAATGTTAAACAAAGTTATATATTAAAACCTCCAACCAAACAAGGTTTTTATCTAAGGTTATATTTTATTCCAAGGTTATGTTTTATTCCTTGGTAATCACATAACCAAGGTTATGTATGATTACTTGAACCAAACGCACCCTTAGAGTCGAGGAGACTATCAATGTAGTATTTAATGAAGGACACGAACCTACAAAACCTCCGGCAACCCCAATTAGTGAGCTGATTCATACTAGACCTAATTCTGATCCGGAGATCAGGTCTAGTGTTAATCCTAACCTAAGTCAACCAAGTCACTCTATCGACCAAATGATAGATGGCTCAACCCAAACTAGAACTCAAACGAGTCATCCTATGGATCAAGTTGTAGACTCAAACCCAAATCCAACTAGGACTCAAACGAATCATCCTATCGACCAAGTGATAGGTGATCCAAGTCTAGGAGTTCGAACTAGAGCCTCATACAGAAACCTTAGTCAAATCTCCTTGATTTCTAAAATTGAACCCAAAACTATTGACCAAGCTCTTCTTGATCCCGATTGGATTATTGAAATGCAAGAAGAGCTGGCTCAATTCACTAGGAACGAAGTATGGAAATTAGTACCACCACCTAAAAACAAAACAATCATTGGAACAAGGTGGGTGTTTAGAAATAAACTTGATGATAAAGTTGAAGTAGTTAGAAATAAAGCTAGACTAGTCACTAAAGGGTTTAGTCAAGTCGAAGGTTTAGATTACGATGAGACCTATGCCCCAGTAGTTAGATTAGAGTCCAATCGAATGCTATTAGCATATGCTGCACATCGAGGATTTAAGTTATTTCAAATGGATGTGAAATCAGCGTTCTTAAATGGATACATTAAGGAAGAGGTTTATGTTAGTCAACCTCCCGGTTTCGAAAATGTAGATAAACCCGACCATGTCCTTAGGTTAAAGAAAGCCCTCTATGGACTTAAACAAGCTCCTCGAGCTTGGTACGAGAGACTTTCGATTTATCTTAAGTCTAAAGGATTTAACCAAGGAGTAGTTGACCCAACCCTTTTCGTAAAAACCTTAGGTAAAGACATATTCATAGCCCAAATCTATGTAGATGATATTATTTTTGGAACCACCAACTCGATCCTACTGAATGAGTTCATTTCACTTATGGAAAGTGAATTTGAAATGAATTTAGTAGGAGAGTTGAGTTTCTTCTTAGGTCTACAAATTAAACAAACTAAAGATGAAATATACCTACATCAACGCAAATATACTAGGGAATTAATTAAACGCTTTGGAATGCAAGACGGTAAAATTATTAATACCCCAATGGCAATGAATGTAAATATAGAAGAAGATGTAATCGGAAACTCAATTGATTTAAAATACTATAGGAGCGTAATAGGGAGTCTCCTTTACTTAACTACAAGCCGACCTGATATCTTATTTACAGTAAGTATGTGCGCAAGGTTCCAAACCTGTGCCAAGGAGTCTCACCTAACTCTAGTCAAGCGTATCCTTAGATATCTAAAGGGTACACTTAATGTCGGTATTTGGTACCCTAGATCTACCTAGTTCAAACTAACCGGCTACTTTGATTTGGACTATGCCGGTAGTAAGCTCGATAGAAAGAGTATGAGTGGTTGTTGTCAACTTCTCGGCTCAAGTCTAGTGAGTTAGTGCAGTAGGAAGCAACACTGTGTTGCCTTATCTACCACCGAAGCCGAACACATCGCAATGGGTGAGTGTGTCACTCAACTTCTTTGGATGAAGCACACTCTCTGCGACTTTAAGTTAGACTTTACAAATACTAAACTTCACGTAGATAACATTAGTTCAATTAATCATACTAAGAATCCAATATGTCACTCTAGGACCAAACATATAGAGGTCAAACACCATTTCATTCGAGAACATGTGGCCAACGGAGCCATACAACTCGAATACGTTGAATCGAAGTCTAACTTGGCAGACCTATTTACTAAACCCCTACCCGAAGCTGAATTTAGTCTATTAAGACGAAAATTGGGCATGTGCGTAGTAGAATAGGAACTTACAAATTATATTTTCTTACTACTATTTCTCACTTTTCATTTTCGTGGAACTAGCATAGGACATACCTTAGATATCATGCACCTATAGATTTAAGGAGCCAATACATCTCATAACACATAGGACTAATGTGTTTGTGTACTTAGCCACGTAGATGGGCGTGAGATGTTAGGACCTTACTCCTGGTTCCAGATGTAGAGCTAGTGCATTGCCATGAACCACAGAGTAGAATCATATATACTAACCGACTCTGACCAGGACTGGTTGATCTTTCATATCAATCAAGCCAAATATGAGTCGAACATTTTATAGATGAGCTTATTTTCAATATACTATTTTCAAAATAATGTGGAACATACTTGGACTTTAAATTTAGTACTTATTTTTTGTTGTTCTACACACCCTCACTCTTTTCAATATATGGCAAAAGGGGGAGAAAAAGGCCAAAGTTAAGGGATCAATTTTTTTCATATGGACAAAGGTTAAGTAAATGTTTACTTAACTTTAAGTTAACTTATTTTTGGTAACAAAACGGAAGTAAAGGCTAACTTAAACACATTTACTTAACTTTAAGTTAACTTGTTTTTGTTAACAAAACGAAGGTAAAGGCCAAGGTTAAGAAATCAATTTTTTTTTGATTTCTTAACTTAAAACTTATTTTAAACACTATGGCCAATATTAAGTAATTTCGGTTACTTAATTCTTTTTTAGTAGTAAACATCAAGGGGGAGAGTCAAAACTCTTTCTCAAGTACTCACCCTCGGTCAAGGGGGAGGATTCCTCAAGGGGGAGCACTTGAAAAAGAGTTTTTATATACTCCTGCTCATTCATGCATATCTCATACTCATTTTGCTTAATGCACTTAATTTATTTTTCTTAACTTTGTATGTGAGTTTGCCATAAATCAAAAAGGGGGAGATTGTTGGTGCAGTAGGCACCTAAGTCGAACCTGAGTTTTGATTATAGCAAACGATACAAAGTTAAGCTCATGTCGTTATCTCACGAGCTAAATCGAGTGTGAAGAAAATTGCTATAGCTGGAGCTGAAGGCTAGAGACACCCGGAGGAAGCCACGGTGGTCGGGCGACACTCGAGTGACTTCGGAGGGAGCCGAAGGAATCGAGTGGAAGGCCGAAAGAGAAAGTGACACAGTAAGTGTCGAGGTAAGCTTGTGTGTGTGAGAGAGTAAGTGAGGTCCTATCCTCTTTACGGGGATGATCTTAGGCGTAGATCCGACCAAAGACATCATATAGGTGGTCTAGGTCGAGATCGGACGGTCGGAGGTCGTCGAATTAATGTTTTTGTTAAGCTAACTTTGCCTTGTAGCTAGCATCAGTCGACTGTTAGCTTGGAGGACTCGACTGCCGTTCAACAATCGACTGCCTGAGGTCAACATTCGACTGATGCTGCCATCAGTCGACTGATGGTCAATGATCAGCTTCGAGGAGTCAAGGCTTATCACCTCATTTCAAGGGGAGTGGTGCTCAAATGTGATTGGCTAGGGTTCCTCTCGAAAAGGGGTTCAAAGGCTATAAAAGGAGGGCCTATCCTAGGGTTTCTTCATCAATTCTAAGCTTCCAAAAGCCTTCGCAAAGCTACAACTCTCCGACAACGAAGTGCTTCTTCTCCGACGTCTAGGTTTAATTTATTTTAATTTTTTTACATCGGTATAAGCTTTATATCAGTTGTTTCTTTACTTTTTCGAAGCTCTTCTATCGTAACGAGGAGAGGGGGAGTGTCCCTCTACCTCAAGTTTTTTGTGTTCTTGTATCGATTAACTCCTACCTCTAACGAGGAGTTCTTTAGTGTTTTGCCCTCTGTGCGTGGTCAAGGACCACTAGGGCCTTGGAGTAGTAGCCAAAGGCTACAACCAAGTAAAAAATATCTTGTCTCTTTTATTGTTTCATTTATCTTTCCGCTGCACTTAATTGTTTTGAAACGAATTCGAAAGAAAGAAAAGATTTATCGCTATTCACCCCCCTCTAGCAATCCGCTTCGATCCAACAGATTTGGGGATGTGAGGCTTATGTTTGACGTCAAGTCTCTGATAAACTAGGCCCTAAATTAGACAAGTGCTACTTTGTAGGATATCCTAAGAAAACGAAAGTATATTACTTCTACAATCCCACGCAAGGCAAAGTGTTTGTCGCTAGAAATAGATTATTTCTAGAAAGAGAGTTCATCTATAGAAGAACTAGTGGGAGTAAAATACATCTTGAAGAAATTCAAGATCAAAATAGCACTGAAATGGAAATTGAACAGGTACCACAAAGTGTTGTGGATGATGAGATTGTTGCACAAGAAGTTGTGGAGCAACAACCTGTTCAAGTAGACCAACCTCTTCATATGTCTGATAGGATACGTCATCATCCTAAGAGATATTTATTTCTCTTGTCTGACAATGATGACGTTATGCTTGTTGAGTTGAACAAGCCTACATCCTATCAAAAAGCTGTGATGAGCCCAGATTCTGAGAAATGGCTAGAGGCCATGAGATCCGAAATGGAATCCATGTACACTAACCAAGTATGGACTTTGGTTGATCCACCTGAAGGGGTCAAACCCATTGGGTGTAAGTGGGTCTTTAAGAGAAAGACTGACATGGATGGTATTATGCATACCTATAAAGGGAAATTGATAGCTAAAGGTTTCAAACATATTCATGGTATTGACTATGATGAAACTTTTTAACCAGTTGCGATGCTTAAGTCCATTCGGATCATACTTGCTATTACAGCTTACCACGATTATGAGATCTGGCAAATGGATGTCAAAACGGTGTTTCTGAATGGAAACCTCCTCGAGGATGTGTACATGACACAACCTGAGGGTTTTGTAGATCCAAAGCATGCTGGTAAGGTATGCAAGCTGTAAAGATCCATTTATGATTTAAAGCAAGCATCTAGAAGCTGGAATCTTCGATTCAATGATGTGATCAAACAGTTTAGTTTCATCAAGAATAGAGATGAACCATGTGTCTACAAGAGGGTTAGTGGGAGCATAGTTATCTTTCTTATCTTGTATGTTGATGACATACTTCTCATAGAAAACAACATCCCTACGCTGCAGTCTGTGAAGACTTGGCTTGAGAATTGTTTCTCAATGAAGGACTTAGGTGAAGAAGCCTACATTTTGGCATTAAGATCTATAGAGATAGATCTAAGAGATTGCTTGGCCTAAGTCAGAGTGCATACATTGACAAGGTGCTTAAACATTTTTCCATGCATAACTCCAAAAAGGGATTTCTACCAATGTCACATGGTGTGAGCCTTTCGATGGCTCAATGCCCTTCTTCTAAGGAAGAAAGGGAACGTATGGATAAGAACCCTTGTGCATCTGCTATAGGGTCTATTATGTACGTCATGCTATGCACTCATCCTGATGTCTTGTATGCTTTAAGCATGACGAGTAGGTACCAGTCAGATCCAGGTGACGGTCACTAGATATCCGTCAAGAATATTCTTAAGTATTTGAGAAGAACTAAAGAATATTTCTTGATATATAGAGGCAATGTGGAGCTCGCTGTAAAGGGTTACAACAATGCTAGCTTCCAAATGGACAAGGACGATTACAGATTGCAGTCAGGGTATATCTTTTGTTTAAATGGTGGTGTTGTGAGCTGGAAGAGTTCAAAGCAAGACACAGTCACGGATTCTACTATAGAGGCCAAGTATATTGCTGCTTTTGATGCGGCAAAGGAGGCTGTTTGGATCAAGAAATTTATTTCTAAGCTCGGTGTAGTTCCTAGCATCGTGAGTCCTATAGAGCTTTATTGTGACAACAACGGGGCTATAGCACAAGCTAAGGAACCTCATTCTCACCAACATTCCAAACATATACTACAGTGGTATTACCTCATTCGAGAGATCATCGATAGAGTAGATACTGATGCTAACATTACGAATCCCTTGACCAAGGCTTTGGCACAGAGGAAGCATGATGGTCATACTAGGTCACTGGGTCATAGAGATTACAGTGATTGACACTAGTGCTAGTGGGAGATTGTTAGTGTCAGCCCTTAGTGCCAATCATGAGATGATTGATTAGGGATCATATGTATCATATTTTATTAATAACAGGCAAAGATTGATTATTATATTTACTTTATGCGTGTGCCAGCCAAATAAATATAATAATGCCCTTGAATAGTAGGTTCTAATCTATAGTATATCAATTGGTAGAATTGATTATGAGAAGCTCTAGAGAACACTATTCTTAAACATTCCTAGTCAAGTATTGTATAAATAGATAAAGGAATATATTAATACATTGAGACTAGCCTGTAGGTTAATGGATGACTTGATTTCACAAGTCATGGATATGTGATATCACATTGACACATGAATATATATATTAGAGAATATATGTACTGAATTAACCCGTCATGAGAAAATTTCATGGATCTTAATATGAGTGTCATAAACTTTCTCATGTGACTATTAGTATGAATAGTCCTTATACCTGAAATAACTACGATTCCCTACATATGGAGCTATGTACTTTGGTATCGTCAAACATCACCTGTAACAGGGTGGACTATAAAGGCGATTATTGGGTATGTAACAAATTATGCGGAGAAATGTGAGTGATGTAGATGAGATCTATCCCTCCCATATGACGGGAGTGATATCTTTGGCCTCTTGATAGAGTATGACCACGAAATGCATGGTCATGCTCAAATGAGTCAATATGAGTATTGAGCTCATTTGTTTGAGTGAGTCTACTTGGGGATCAAGAAACATAAAGATCGATAAGGGGATGACACGGTCTATGTCTCATTGATCGATCTAAGATATCAATGATAGAAGGACACCGTCATACAAGATAATAGTCACAGAAAGGTTTTGTCGATCTTGATATTTTCGTAACTTGGGTAGCAATTATGCATTGCTAGATGTCGTTCATTGCTTATGTATCTAAAGTGGTTTAGAGACATTGCTAACGTTACGAAAACCTATAGGGTCACACATAAAGAACATGTTGTTTTGGAGATGACATTCATTTTAGTTTGACTAAATAAACCATTAGGCATTGAATTGGATTCATTGAAAGGATTGGATTTGAGTTAGACTCAAATTAAATGGCCGAATTTGAGTTGAACTCAAATCAATTTGGATGGAATAAATTCATCATGCATGGTTAATGTGGATTAATCATGCATTGACGAGGGAAAATCAAAAGTTGGATGATTGGACTCAAATTGATTTGACTTGAGTTGGACTCAAATCAATTTGTATGGTATAAATTCATCATGCATGATTAATGTAGATTAATCATGCATTGAAGAGGGAAAACCAAGAGTTGGATGATGTAACACCTGCCCTTCCCGTCCTCCTAACACACATCCTATAGACGGGCGGCGGCGCTACGCGATCATACATTCATGCATATAACAGCGGAAGCATTAAAAAAAACTTTACAACTTTTAACTCTAATTACATTAACCCAATCAACCTAACAATTTAATCATGACAAAAGGTCTTAGCAATTTATTTAACTAAACATGTATTAACCATTTCAAGGTTCACAAAAATAAACACGAGTAACAACCATAGAAAGCATTAACATCTCCTAACAGTTTACACATAAACTGAAAATCATGCATAAGTCCGTATATGAAAAATGATCTCGTCCACCATGCCACTGCCACACACATCTTTGCCCCTCCTACTGCTCCCTTTAATTTATCCATTCCTTGCCCTTTTCTGCAGTACAAGAAAAGTAAACTATAAGCACATAGGCTTAGTAAGGTCCTTTCCTACTCACAAAAACATGCGTCATGAATTAAACATAAAGTAATGACATGTTCGTTTAAACAACATATGAGCACAACATTTATTTAAAGTACAGGCATGATCAATTTAGGAAAAGAACATAAACTTAGCATTTTCATCGCAACAGTACATTGTCTCTAAACATGATAATTCGATGAACATAAATGGTATATGCAGGATGCTCTTTGAAAACATATAGTTTATATACTTAAACATAATCTCAACATATTGGGCCCGACATTGTACCACATACATTATTCGCGCATATCCTAAATAGATCCGAGGTAGCTAATCCCGAACCTACTAGGTTACTAGGTCCGTACTATGTCCGTCGACCTAGGGGAAACCTTGGAGCCCATCCCGTGGACCTTGTTAGGGTCCGGTACAAGCCATGCATAAAGTAAAATAACATACATGTTCTTTGTCCTAAAGAGTGTTCTTGTCCCCACTCTTAGGGAAACATTTCTTAGACATTTCATATACGTGAGTCCTGCCTAACATGGGTGAAAACATAAGCATGTAGCATAGCATAAATCGGCATGAGTACAATTTAACATGGCATAAGGTAGTGACATAAGGAAAATTAAGCTAACATAAATAGAAATCATCATCTAACATGCATAACGTGGAAGAATTTCAACAAGAATAATTTCTCTAATCCTATTAGCCGAACCTTCTACACATAGTTCTAGATTCTTTCGTTCAAAATCAAGCATACAATATTACATCGTAAGCACTTTTACTGCAGGTGAGGGGATATTTACATCCTACGCTTTTCACCAATTTATACCATTAGACTTAGCAAAGAGAAAACCTCCTATGCATTTCTTTGCTTTAGCGTGATCCTCTACCAAGTCCCTCTTGAAAATTTCCTCTTAAATTATCTCACGATGGAAAAATTATAGAGGTTCTTTTTTTTTGCTTCTATTGTTTTCTTCGATGGAGAAAGCCTCCTTTTTTTCTTCGATTCGACAGTCGAAGGAAATATGAGAGGGAGAGAGAGAGAGAGAGGGGTGAGGTGAGGGTGGACGTGGGCATTGGAGAGAGGAGGGGCGTTGGAGAGAGGAGGGAGAGAGAGGGGCATTGGCGGCGTTGAGAGATAAGAGGGAGAGAGAGAAAAAAATAAAAGAAATCTATATATAAATTAGGGGTTTTCTAATTTAATTACCCCTTTAAATGCTTAGTCAAATTAATCAACTTCTTTCTTTTTTTCTACCAATAGATATATTCTGTTATATCCTACTCATTGGTAATCTTATGACTTAGTGGTGGGAAACCTATTCTCCCAAACCAATGGTTCATGGTTCAAGCCTCGGCTAACGAACTATTTATTCGATTTTTTTTAATTCCTATTCTTAATTATTTCTATTTTATTATTATTATTATTATTATTATTATTATTATTATTCTATTCCTATTTTTATTATTCCTATTCTTATTCTTATTTCGATTTTTCTCTAATAAAAATATAGGAATTAAAATTTAGGGTGTTACAATCCCTTATACTTTATAAAAGTTTTGTCCTCGAAACTTAAAACAGCTCGGAGTACTTTTGCTTCATGTCATCCTCACGTTCCCAGGTTGTTTCTTCAAACCTTTGACTTTGCCATAAGACTTTTACTAACGGTATTTCTTTATTTCTTAGTTTCCTGACTGCTCGATCTATTATCTGAATAGGTTGACTTTCATAACTTAGATCTGTATGAATCTGTACCGTCTGTGGCTCAATTACTTGGTTGGTGTCTGAGACGTGCTTCTTAAGCATTGAAACATGAAATACATTGTGAATAGCTAACATTTCTTGTGGTAGCTCTAGCTCATAAGCTACCTTCCCAACTCTCTTGGTGATCAGGTAGGGGCCTACATATCTAGGACTTAACTTGCCTTTCTTCCCAAACCTCATTACCCCTTTCATAAGAGCTACCTTAATCAACACTGAATCTCCGACTTGGAACTCTGGGGGTTTGCGGTATTTCTTCACTCAGAAGGACCTCAATATGAGACAAAGCAGATGGCTGGAGCTCGTGAAGGACTATGACTGCGAGATCTTTTACCATCCTGGCAAGGCAAACAAAGTGGCCGATGCACTTAGCAGGAAGTCCAATGCCACCCTGATGTTCTTATCGGTATTGTCTCGACCGCTGGAGAAGGAAATTATGCGCTATGGAATCGAGGTTATTTCCGGGCAGCTTTTGACCATGGCAATAATACTAGCACTATTCGATGACATATTAGCAAAATAAAGTGATGATCTAAGTCTCCAGAGGATCAAGCAGGAGATCCTTGAAGGAAAAGGTGAGGGTTTTCGTATCGCCAATAGCGGAGTATTATACCTTAGGCATCGGTTATGTATTCCTAACGATCTGGAACTATGCAAAAAGATATTAGAGGAGGCTCACGGAACCCCCTATTCTATGCATCCGGGATCCACCAAAATGTATTAAGACCTTAAAGAGAAGTTACGGTGATGCGGTATGAAGAGGGCGTAGCTCGACGCGTCGAAGACCGCGGACACGCCAAGTTAAGCGAGAACACGGAGGCTGGAGGAGTTCAAGATCAATTTTGGTCGAAATGGGAAGACATCTCTATGGATTTCATTTGAGTCTTCCCAGACTACGAGCGAATATGATGCTATATGGGTTATCGTTGACAGATTGACAAAGTCAGCTCATTTCCTAGCGATCAAGATGACATATTCGATTGAGCAACTGACTCAATTATATGCTAAGGAAATCATCAGACTGCATGGTATTCCCAAGACCATCATTTTAGATAGGGATGGTCACCTCACTTCACAGTTTTGGGGATGCGTTCATAAGACACTTGCGCAGCTGCGTTTTGATCGCCTTTCATCCTCAGACGGATGGGCAAATAGAAAGGTGAACCAAATCGAAGACATGTTACGAGATTGTGACTTGGATTTCAAAGGGAGTTAGTGCCGCTACTTATGTTTAGCGAATTCTCTTACAATAATAGCTACCAAGTTACCAGAATGGCACCTTATGAAGCATTATATGGGAGGAGATGTAGGTCTCCGATCTGGTATAAAGGTGGTGAGAAGAAAGAGATGGGACTTGACGAATTTCATCGGCGACACCACCAGCGTCTGAGAATATCCGCCAAAGAATGAGGCGCAGTCGGTTAAGACATCGACATAACTCTTCTGCGTACTCTGGGCTGTCTCTATTCTTTGGCGGATATTCAGATCGCTCGGTGGTGTCGTCGATGAAATCCGTATGAAGTCCCATCTCTTTCTTCTCACCACCTTCGTACAGATCGAGACCTACATCTCCTCCCATATAATGCTTCATAAGGTGCCATTCGATGGTAGCAGCTATTATTGTGGCGAATTCCGCTAAACATAAGTAGCGGCACCAACTCCCTTTGAAATCCAAGGCACAAGCTCAGTAACATGTCTTCCAAGATGCTTGGTTCACCCCTTCTATTGCCCATGCATCTGAGGATGAAAGGAGGTATCAAATGCGACCGTGCAAGTGCCTAATGAATGCATCCCCAAAACTTAGACGTGAAGCGACCATCCCTATCTCAAATGATGGACTTGGTAATACCATACGATCGATGATTTCCTTAGCATATAATTGAGCCGATTGCTCAATCGAATATGTCATCTTGATCGCTAGGATATGAGCCGACTTTGTCAATCACAACGATAACCCATATAGCGTCATATCCGTCAGTAGTCTTGGGAAGACTTGAAATGAAATCCATAGAGATGTCTTCCCATTTCCACTCAAATTTGATCGGTTGCGTAACTCCTCGAGCCTCGTGTTCTGCTAACTATTTGGGTAGGTCGGCGTGGCGGCGTCAGTCCTCTTCACATGGACCACCGAGACTTCGCTAGGTCTTAATACATTTTGGTGGATCCCGGATGCATAGAATAGAGGGTTCCGTGAGCCTCCTCTAATATCTTTATGCATAGTTCTGGATCGTTAGGGATACATAACCGATCCCTAAGGTATAATACTCCGCTATTGGCGATACAGAAACCCTCGCCTTTTCCTTCTAGGGTCTCCTGCTTGATCCTCTGGAGACTTGGATCATCACTTTGTTTTGCTAATATGTCATCAGTAATCGTATTATTGCCGTGGTCAGCTACCCGAAATAACCTCGATTCCATAGCATAATTTCCTTCTCGGCTACGAGACAATACCAATAAGGACATCAGGGTGGCACTGGACTTCCTGCTGAGTGCATTGGCCACTTTGTTTGCCTTGCCAGGATGGTAAAAGATCTCACAATCATAGTCCTTCATGAGCTCCATCCATCTGTGTTGTCTCATATTGAGGTCCTTCTGAGTGAAGAAATACCGTAGACTCCAGTGATCCATATAAATCTTGCACTGTGCTCCATATAGATAGTGCCTCCATACCTTGAGAGCGAAGACCATAGCTGCTAGCTCTAAATCATGAGTGGGATAGTTCTTTTCATGTTTCTTGAGTTGCCTAGAGGCATAGCTAATAACTTTACCCCTCTGCATAAGTACAACTCCGAGTCCCAATCTGGAGGCATCGTTGTACATGTCGAAGCTGTTAGTATGAGCCCTTAGTGCCAATTATGAGATGATTGGTGAGGGAGACTTTTGTATTATATTCTTGCATTAAAAAAGGAAAAGATTGATTATTATATTTCTTTATGCGTGTGCCAGCTAAATAAATATAATAATGCCCATGAATAGTAGGTTATTATCTACAGTATATCAATTGATAGAATTGATTATGAGAAGCTGTAGAGAACACTATTCTTAAATATTCCTAGTCGAGTATTGTATTAATAGACAAGGGCTATATTGATACATTGAGACTAGCATGTAGGTCAATGGATGACTTGATCTCACAAGTCATGGATATGTGATATCACATTGATACATGGGTATATATATAGGAGACTATATATACTGAATTAATCCACCATGAGAAAGTATCATGGATCGTTATATGAGTGTCATATACTTTCTCATGAGACTATTGGTGTGAATAGTCCTTAGACCTGAAGTCACTACGGTTCCCTACATAAGGAGTTATGTACTTTGGTATCGTCTAACGTCACACCGTAATTGGGTGACTATAACGGCGATCACTGAGTATGTAACGAATTATGCAGCGGGATGTGAGTGATGTAGATGGGATCTATCCCTCCCATATGACTGGAGTGATATCTTTGGCCTCTTGATAGAGTAGGACCACGAAATGCATGACCATGCTCAAATGAGTCAATATGAGATATTGAGCTCATTTGTTTGAGTGAGTCTACTTGGGGATCAAGAAACATAAAGATTGACACGGTCTATGTCTCATTGATCGATCTGAGATATCAAGGATAGAAGGACACTGTCATATGATAATAGTCACGGAAGAGGTTGTCGGATCTCGACATTCTCATCACTTGGGTAGCAATGATGTATTGCTAGATGCCGCTCATTGCTTATGTATCTAAAATGGTTTTGGATACAATGCCAACGTTATGAGAGCCTATAGGGTCACACACAAAGAACATATTATTTTGGAGAGGAAATCATTTTGGTTTGACTAAAATGAATTATTAGTTAATTGGATTAACTAGAATGAGTAAGACTCATTACTTGGCTAAATTTGAGTTGGACTCAAATTGGTTTATGTTGAGTTAGACTCAAGTCAAACCAAGAGAAGAAGGCTAAAATGAATAATACATGAATTAATAATATAATACACGAATTGATAATATAATACATGAATTAATAAATGGGGTTTTAATTGAGATTTAAAACTCATTAATGTGCATTTAATGAGCATTAATTGACTTCCTTTCTTTTACCATGGAGAATAAGGAAGTGCATTTAATGTCTCATTAAGGTGTATTATTGTGGCTTCTTCTTCTTCAACGTAGACAATGAAAAAAGAAATCAGATTTTATTTTTCGTTGACAACACAAGAGGGCCAAGTATAGAGTGGAAAAGTGAGACCTTGGAGTGGTTGCTAGCACAACCGAAAGGGCTTACCTCTTCTCTCCAAGATCGTGTGTGTGTGCATCGTAGAGGCGTGGACATTCTGACCACACTGAGATCCGCAAGTGTTGCTGACTGGAATTCGAAGGGCACGCTTCGATGGTAATCTCGATTCCTATAGGATAGGATCGATAATTGAAACGAGTATATTTTTTTTGCTTGGATCTCTGGAGGGATCCTAAGTTTTCCGCTGCGAATTTTTGTTTATCGCTCAGGATCCCTACAGAAGCTCTTGTCATTCTCTGGGAGAGTAAGGATTGGAGCACTTGTAAGTCTCCTTTTCATCTCCAAGAAACTCTTCTCACATTCCTCCGTCCATACATACTTCTTGTTCTTCCTTGTGAGAACTGTCATAGGTGCTGCTATTCTGGCGAAGTCTTCTACGAATTTCCGATAATGGCCTGCTAATCTGAGAAAACTCCTCACTTCACTAGCATTCTTTGGCCTGCTCTAGTTACTCACAGCTTCAATCTTTCTTGGGTCTACCATAACTCCGTCTTTGGATATAATATGACCCAGAAAAGATACTTGATCGAGCCAGAATTCACATTTGGAGAACTTGGCATATAGTTACTTTTCTCGAAGAATCTGTAATACCATCTTTAGGTGTTCGGCATGCTCTTCTTGATTTCTCGAATAGACGAGGATATCGTCAATGAAGATGATCACGAACTTGTCAAGAAACGCCGAGAATACTCGATTCATCAGGTCCATGAACATAGCAGGAACATTTGTCACTTCGAAAGGCATGACTACAAACTCATAATGTCCGTATCTTGTTCGGAAAGCTATCTTCGGTATATCATCTGGTTTCACTTTCACTTGATGATAGCTAGACCTTAGGTCAATCTTAGAGAAGACGGTGGCACCCTTTAACTGGTCAAACAGGTCGTCAATCCGTGGTAAAGGGTACCTATTCTTGATCGTCATATTATTTAGCGCTCGGTAGTCTATGCACATTCGCATAGACCCATCTTTCTTCTTCACCAACAGTACTGGAGTTCAGTAACCACATGCATAAGAGCAGGTGGGGGTACTGTCTCATCGACTCTATTACTACGTCTTCCATATATTACTGTCTCATCGACCCTATTACTACGTTTTCCATATATTACTAACTCGTCGACCCTATTACTACGTCTTCCAGCCATACTTATCTTCATATATTATAATAAGGCTAGTATAAGATTATCATTCATTTATCTATGCATCTTTAAACTAAAGGCTAGCATAAGGTTATCATACATATTTTCATGCATATTTAAGCTAAAAGCATTTCTTATCATACATGAACAGAAATAGAGTAGGCATAGAATTTCTTACTTGGAGCGGCAGGATTTGGAGCTTGATGTGTGTGTAGTGGAAAGACAGATCTGCTCTGATACCACCTGTAACGCCCGCCCTTCCCGTCTATAGGGTGTGTATTAGGAGGATGGAAAGGGCGGGCGTTACAGATGAAACCTCTTTTCATGCATGATTAATGTGGATTAATCATGCATTGAAGAAGGAAAACCAAGGGTTGGATGAAACCTTTCATATTCATGGGATGAATATAAAAAGGGGGCCTTGGATCATGATGTTTTTGGTTGAAAATTGCCTTTGTTTTTCCCCTCTTCTTCTCTTGGCCAAAATCTTCTCTTGGCCTAGCATCTTTTGTAGTGTTTCTAGCATAACCTTTCTCCAAAGAGTGTTCGTGTGGATACCATAGAGGCACGTACACTTGAACGTGCAAGAGATCTGACGAACCGTGGATAAGTGGGATAAACAAAGGGCATGCATCAAAGATATACCCTATAGGATAGGGATTTATAGATCTATTCTTTAGTATGAGTTTTCTTTCGCATGGATCGCTTGATGGATCCATTTTCCGTTGCGATTTTCTTATTTATCGCATAGGATTCCCAACACTCCCATGTCCGGATCAAGAGAACCAAACACCAGGCAGGAAGTCCAATTGGGTCGGGAGGTCCAAACAACTGGTAGGAAGCCCAGTTGGGTTAGAAGGGCTGGACAACTAAAAGGAAGTCCAGTTGGGTTAGGAGGACCAAACAGTTGGTAGGAAGTCCTGGTGGGTTGAGGATCAGACATTAAGCAGAGGATGTCCTTCGAGGATGGATAGGCTTGAGGGGGTCAATGTGGTCCTTCGTTTGAGAGGGGGATTGTTGGAGTATTGGGAATACAATCAAAGTCCCACATTGGTAAGAAATGGAAAAGATCATGTGCTTATAAGATGAAAAGATATCTCCATTGGTAAGAGGCCTTTTGGGTAGAGCCCAAAAATAAAACCATGAGGTCTTAGGCCTAAAGTGGACAATATCATGCCATTGTGGAGATATATGAATCTTATAGGCACTAACAAAATGAACAATAATTTATGATAAATGAAATATATAATATAACATGTATATACTCACTCGAACTACGACATTACTTCTGGACAGTTCAGTAAAATATATATGTGGGTTGCTCGTCACTCTTGTCCAGTTAAATATCTACGTGTATAAGATCCACTCGGTCGACCAAGATAGTTAAAAATTGAGAATGACTTCAAATTTGGATCAATAGGGCCCTCATCATTTCATCTTGCTCTCCGACTTTTGCATTGAACGTGAAGTTCAAAATAATATGATGCAAAAGTTGTAACTTCCTTCACAATTTATGCATTAACAATAGAAGCCTCAACATCAGCCTTATTTTTCACCTTTTTTTTTTCAAATGATAGAGGAATCTAATAGTAATAAAACAAAATATATGTTGGGACGTATACTGAAAAGTCTATCTTTTGTATGAACATCTTTATTTTGAAATAAGAATCACATGATCATTATTTGCATATTTATGGTTATGCATATTTGTCTGATACATTACATTGTAGATAACATGGTGTGTAGTGTCACACAGGAGATCATGTTATCGGTTCATTGTAAAGTATAAGTAAAGGCTCACAACCGAGATAGTTATGGACAAACCATTGGAATGGTTATAGCGTGATTTGGTATTGGTTTATCTTGACCATAGAATTACACTAGTACATTTTGTGTGTATTGAGCAGGACCGACTTAGAGGTGATTCGATTTATTGCTGACTACATAATCGAATCGGATCTCAGATATTATATTGTACATGCTCTAAATTCCTATAGAATAACGGGCACATATACTTAGTATTGATTTCTTTGATTTACCAATGGGCGAGATTTATAGAGTAAATCGATAGACTCGGTAAATTGGGAAATGGTATTATTTATATGGTGTGTTGTTGATTATAGGAGGAAACCGTGTCCTATATATTAGGATGATGATGTCCCCTTGAGGAGCTCATAAGGTTCATCATGTAAACCCTGCAGGTGGACTTGGTCCGGTATGATGATAAGGTTGAGTGGTACTACTCATAGAGTTAGATGTTGATTAATTAATTGTTAGTAAATTAATTAGTTGATAGACATTCGAGATCTTAAACACGGGGAGATAAATGTACAAATAATATATGGAGCCCATATTAACTTATGGGGGTTGGTGAGGTAGATCAATGATAATCCTCTAGTGGAATGGATTATCATTAATGGATCGGACTTTATGTGGGCTTGATCCATTGGGTGGCCAAGATCTAACTCCTCCTCATGGTCCCTATTGTAGCCTATTAAAACCTCAAGGAGCCTAGATCCGATGATGGAAAATAACACTTTAGATCCGACAGTGGAGATTAAATCTCTAGATCCGACAGTTGAGATTAAATCTCTAGATCCGACGGTTGAGATTAAATCCCTAGATCTGACGGTGGAGATTGAAGTAGCCTTAAGCCTAACTTTATAAATAAGGCTTAAGGGGGTGGGCGGCAAGGATATAGGAGAGGGATTAGGGTTTTGGGCGGCAACGGGCTTGGAGAGGCATGGGCTGCCCCTCTTTTGGAAATATTTTCCTTCTTCTTAGGGTTGTGGCCGGCGCCCATCCTCTCTTCTTCTCTCCTTGGCCGGCGTCCAATCTCCTTGATCTCATCCTTGGCGGCGGCAAAGACTTAGGTCTCTTCCCTAGGAGCTCTTGGCCGGCGTCCATAACCTCCATCTCCTTTCCTTGGCCGGCGGCTATAACTAGGTCTCTTGACTTGGTGGCCGGTCCTAGATAGGGAAGAGTTTTGTTTTATTCTTCCTTTTGCTCGGAGTGAGTAAAGAAAGGAAGATTGGTGATCTAAGAGGCTTCAACTTTTGGAAGATCATCGCCCACACGACGTCCAAAAGGAGGAAGGACATACAATAGAAGATCGAGAGGTATAAATTTTGTTTTATTTTCCTTTTGTTCCTTTGTATGTTGTATGTTTATGTTATGTGGCTAATTTACTTGGACCTCGAATACAAACGCAAAAATTGGCGATCCGTACATCGTCTATTCCGCGGCTATTCGGAGAATAGAGGTAGGTTGCTTGAACAAGTTTGTTCAAGTGACTACTCTAATTGAATAGCACGATGATAAAATGGTAGCTTGTGTAATCTCTCCTTGTCAAGGATAATTTTTTTTTATTTAGGGACGTAGAAGGGATCGTCATGAACAAGCAACCGAGTTGAAGTAGGAAGCGAAGTTTCCCTACCTTCAAAGGATCATCCTCGAGGAGAGTCAAAGCTTATCACCATTTCTCAAGGGCTAGGTGACATCACCTCATGAAACCTCATCTCAACGATTAGGGTTTCACAAGGCTATAAAAGTAGGGGTTCTCCACCCCTTTTCTATCATTCTAAGAGCCTCCAAGTGCTTCCAATATGCTACGACTCTCCAACATTCTTACGACGACGAAGCGCTGCCGAAATGATGACTAGAGCTCAACCTTCTCATCTACAAGTCGTCGGTAAAAGTTATTTTAAAGTTCAATCAGTACTTGTAATTCTTGTTTTATTATCATGCTTTCATCATAACGAGGAGAGGGGGAGTGTCCCTCTACCTCAATCCTTTTCGTGATTTTGTAATTGCTTACTCCTACCTCTAATGAGGAGGAGTGTTTTTAGTGGTTTGCTCTCCGTACACGGTCTAGGACTATTAGGGCCTTGGATTAACAGGCGAAGGCTGTGAACCAAGTAAAAACAAAGAGTATATTTTTTTTCCGCTGTGTACTTTTTTGTTAAATGAATTCTCTCGAAAAGTTTTCTCACGCGCTATTCACCCCCTCCTCTAGCACTCAAATCGATCCAACAAGTAGTATCAAAGCCGGGGGCGGTACGATTTGGTGAAACTACCAATCTAGTAATTTTTACAGATTTTTTTTCTGTTTATTTTTTTTTACAAGTTTTTCTTTTCGTTTAAATCCATTCTCCCGCACTACTAATCCAAGATGAAAGTCTTGGTACATTTCAATTGTTTTTGCTTTGCGAGGTACTTGTTTTCCTTATTTTGTCTAAATGGCCCATCTCGAAGGGTTTAGCACTGTTCGACCTCCGTTTTACAACAGAGATGACTTCTGTTATTGGAAGGGTCGGATGGAGTGCTTCCTTAAGACCCAAATTGAGATGTGGATCGTAATCCAAATCAGATTCACGCTTCCTACTAATGAAGTGGCTGAATCCTTAGATTACGATCAGTGGACTAATGCCATGAAAAGACAAGTGGAAGCCGACGCAAAGGCTATCCAAATCCTTCAATGCGGCTTGTCAAAAGAGGAGCTAAACTGCGTCGTCCCCTTCATAAGTGCGAAGGACTTGTGGATGAAACTCGTAGAACTACATGAAGGAACGGACGATGCGAAGGTGTATAAATGTGATTTGCTTTTTAATAAGTTATATAATCTAAAGATGCAAAAACACAAGACAACAACACAACTACACACCCGCATTCAAGACATCGTTAATAGCTTGCATGCCATCGGACAAAAGCTTGAGAATCGAGACCTTATAAGGTATGCTTTAAATGCTTTCCCTAGGACTACCATGTGGGCATCTATGGTCGATGCCTACAAGGTCTCTAAGGACCTTTCAAAAATTAGATTAGATGAGTTATTTTCTAAATTTGAACTCCATGAACAGTCTAATTCGGTTCTCGAGAAAGGTATTGCCTTTCTTGCAGGTTCGAAGAAAAAGGCCACAAATGTTGGGTTTCCGGCACCGCGGCGAGTGTGTGTTCGAACATGTTTCGTAAACATGTGCACAGCGGAAGAATAAAAAGCAATAAATCAAATTTATTATATCACACACACCACACACATGCATAGTACAACATGTGTAGACATAATTGTAGTTTCAAATTTTACAATAAAAAGAAAATTATTCTAAGTATACCTGACGTATCACGTGCAACAGGAAAGACATCAACCGGAGCGACTCTTGCTAGAATCGTCTCTATCCGTATCCACGCCGAGTATCATCGGGATGGCTTCACAAAGCCACGAGCCTCGCCTTCGTAGGAGTCACTAGCCTCATGTCAAAGACGATATGATCGAGAGAAGATCACAATCCGAATCAAAATTCGGATTCAAAAATAGTCCTCAAAACTCGCTTCTCCGGAGAGGTATTCGTCAACCGTTTGATGAATCCTTCGTCCTCCACCTATGAGGATTACCTGAGATCGAATTCCCAGCAAGGTAGTCGCTGTCAGAGCTCCAAACGTCGTCCAAACAATGCTCCTACATGAAGGGAGGAAGCTGTCCAGAATTCTGGACAGATTGGTGGAGGGGTTGCGCCGACCCAAAGAGGATTGCTGGCTGCTCCTTGGTCACCTGAGCCAAGGGAAGTCGCCGGAGGGTTGCCGGAGGATCACCGGCAGGAGCATGGACGCCAGCAGCATCTTGGACGGTGGCACAAAAGCTGGGCGACAACAAGGTTGGGCAGCAACCTTGTTGGGCGGCGATAAGGAGAAGAGAGGGAGGGGGCGACAAGACTAGGATTAGGTTTTCACAAAACCCTTAAGCCCTGTTTTTATAGAGAACACATTCTTCTATCGATTATTGGTTCATAACCAAAAACCAGTTAACCCGCTCCAATAACTTAAGTTAAAATAAACCGAACCAAGTTGGTCTATTTAAAGTTAAAACGAACCGAACCAACTTTGTTTCACTCGTTTAAAACAAGCCAAACCCCTTTGGTTTATTCTTTACCATTGGATTAGAACCAAACCAATTTGGTTCATCTATCATATCTTCATAAGACATGACCCATCCACGCTTTCATTGCGACTGAAACGATTTCATGCTCGATCCTTGTTTGGTCCAACCAAATCTAGTTTCTCTCGGTCTGAGAATCTCATTCTCAAGCTCATTTTAAATCCTTCGGATTATGCTCGTTGTGCGTGTGATCAAATAGGTTCTCGGTTTATATTGACCATCTATAATTAACCATTAATTATAGAACAATCATGAGTGACACCGAGTAGTACATCATGATTCCTAATTAACCGAAAGATCAATGGTTGCTCATAACTATTTCTGAAACCCTTCAGCAGCTACAATGAATCGTGCCCCGTTCCCTTCACGCATCTTATACCCACTTGGTTCAGAACATGGTTTATAGTGTCAGTCCCCACTAGGTTGACTACGTCACACCTAGCCCAAGTATCATTTCCTCATCCTACGGATTCTAGTTACGACACATGTATCCAAGAGTACCTTACTCTAAACATGTAATGCTTTGGCCAAAGACTTTAGTAACAATCCGACGAGAGGCCATGGGTATACATCTCCTCGCAAGGAGTGGTGAATCCTCTATAGGCTATTCAAACACCTTGATCACTTCGACTTATGCCCAATCATCCTGGGTCCACATCTCCTCAGAGATGCTTGCTTAAGATGTCAAAGCATAAGTCTTCATGACCAAGATGACTTGAATACCGCAAGTCAAAGGAACATCGCACTTAAGTTACAGTAAGAACTTCATTAACATATCTATATATGCAGAGAACCATATGAAGTTTTACAACTGGTCACTTCAATGAACTAGTTACCATAACTAGCATCCACGATTAACTTCGGACATCACAATGTCTCCAGCTAGTGAGAATCAGCTGCTTGGATACACCAAGGAGTATACCTTGTGCTAGTCTCGACAAAATTGATGGTGTCCAAATCCATCAATTCATCGACTAGGAATAATTCTGATACATCACAATTACACATGTAGAGATACTCACTAGTTGTGATCCAGTCACAAATTCTCTCATGCTGTGAATCGTATCGTGGACTTTCAGTTAATGAGTTTAAGATCTAATTAAATATATGAAAACATGTATACTCAAATAGTGAATCTTCATTTATCATATAAATGGTTCAAATATAAGGCGATTACCTTAGGACATCTCTCATATATTACTAACATCAAACAAACCACCCCCTAAGGAAGAGGATGAATATGAGTACGAGTCGAAGGTAGACCCCGAAATGGAAACTGAACTAGTGAACCTAATTTGGAAGATGATCATGAGCCGAAGATGACCCGTCAATCAAGGTAAATCTAAGTCTAATTCGAATTTGATATGTTTTGAATGCAATAGGTTCGGACACATCAAGTCGGAGTGTCCGAAACTAAAGAACAAAGCACCCAAGACCAAGAAAGCGCTTAATGCTACTTAGGAAGAATCATCGGAGGAGGAAGACAACGATCTCGTCTTTATGGCCAAACCGACCGAGCCTGATCAAGAGTCTGAGTCTGGATCCAACGACGAGTCACTATTCAAGACAAGCCATGGATACACATCCGGTTCAAAAGAGTCACTTAAGGTAAGTCGATCTTTGCTTAGCACTTTATATAATGCAATTAAATTCTTAACTAGAAAGTTAGCTAAGTCCGAGTCTAAGGTTGAGACCTTAGTTGAGGAGGTTAAACTCCTTAAATACAAGGTCTCCCTAACCTCTTCGCCTAGTCAAGTTCAAGAGGAGGACTCAACTCGAGTCGAAAAACTTAAAGTTGAGAACTCACTTTTGAAAAGTCAAGTTGAAGACCTTAGGAATACATTGGAAAGGTTCACTTTGGGATCTAAGGGACTTGACCTTTTACTTGGATCGCAAAGGGCCGTGTACAACAAGGCCGGGCTTGGGTTTAGCTCAAATTCGACAAACAAGTCATATATGTCAATTGTAAGTCGAAATAGAATACATGCCCAAGCATTTGTCCCTAATGTTAGTAATATATGAGAGATGTCCTAAGGCAATCGCCTTATGTATGAACCATTTATATGATAAATGAAGATTCACTATTTGAGTATACATGTTTTATGTATTTGATTGGATCTTAAACTCATTTATCAATGTCCACGATACGATTCACAAAGATGAGAGAATTTATGATTGATCACAACTAGTGAGTATCTCTACATGTGTAATTGTGATGTATCTAATTATCCTTAGTCGATGAATTGATGGATTTGACACCATCAATTTCATCGAGACTAGCACGAGGTATACTCCTTGGTGTATCCAAGCAGCTGATTCTCACTGGCTGGAGACATAGTGATGTCCGGAGTTAATCGTGGATGCTAGTTATGGTAACTAGTTCATTGGAGTGACCAACCGTAAGACTTCATATGGTTCTCTGCATATATAGATATGTCAATGAAGTTCTTACTGTGGCTTAAGTGCGATGTTCCTTTGACTTTATGGTATTCAAGTCATCTCGATCATGGAGACTTATGCTTTGACATCTTAAGCAAACATCTCTAAGGAGATGTGGACCCGGGATGATTGGGTATAAGTCGAAGTGATCGAAGGTGTTTGAATAGCCTATAAAGGATTCACCACTCCTTGCGAGGAGATGTATACCCATGGCCTCTCGTTGGATTGTTACTAAAGTCTTTGGCCAAAGCATTACATGTTTAGAGTAAGGTACTCTTCGATACATGTGGAGTAACTAGAATCCGTAGGACGAGGACATGATCCTTGGGCTAGGTGTGACGTAGTCAGCCTAGTGGGGACTGACACAATAGACCATGTCCTGAACCAAGTGGGTATAAGATGAGTGAAGGGAATGGGGCACGATTCATTCGAGCTACTGAAGGGTTTCAGAAATAGTTCTGGATCAACCGTTGATCTTTTCGGTTAATTGGGGATCATGATGTACTACTAGGTGCCACTCATGATCGTTCTATAATTAATGGTTATTTATAGACGGCCAACATAAACCGAGAACCTATTTGGTCACACGCACAACGAGTGTAATCCAAAGGATTTAAAACGAGCTTGAGAATTTGATTCTCAGACCGAGAGAAACTAGGTTTGGTTGGACCAAACATAAAGCGAGCATGAAATCGTTTCAGTCGCAATGGAAGCGTGGATGGGCCGTGTCTTATGAAGACATAATGGATGGACCAAAATGGTTTGGTTCTAATCCAATTGATGAGAATAAACCAAAGGGTTTGGTTTATATTAAACGAATGAACCAAAGGTTGGTTCGGTTCGTTTTAACTTAAAATAAACCATCATGGTTTGGTTTATTTTAACTTATCTTAATGGAGCGGGTTAACGGGCTTTATGGATATGATCCATTAACCATTAAGAGAATTAGTTCTCTATAAAAGTGGGCTTAAGGGATTGTTAAACCCAAATCATCCAAAACCCTAGCCTCTTAGAGTTGCCGCCCACCCCAATTGTTGGAGTTTTCGGCGCCAACCCTAAAGCTGCCGCCGCCCAGCTTTGTGCCGCCGTCCAAGACCCTTGCCGGCGTCCAAGCTCCAGCCGGTGAACCTCCGGCGACCCTCCGGTGATCTCCTATAGGTTCGGCATCAAGGTGAGCCTTTTCTCTCCTTATTTTGGCCGGCGCCTACTCCTCCACCAAGCTGTCCAGTTTTCTGGACAGCTTCTCCTCCTCTCGTCGGAGCGTCGTTTGGACGACGGTTAGTGCTCCGACAGCGGCTAACTTACCGGGGATTTGATCTCCGGTAATCCTCTGAGGTGGAGGACGAAGGATTCGTCAAACGGTTGACGAATACCTCTCCGGAGAAGCGAGTTTTGAGAACTCGTTTTAGGATCCGAATTTGGATTCGGATCGTGATCATCTCTCGATCACGTCGTCTTCAACACGAGGCTAGTAACCCGTACGAAGGCGAAGCTCGTGACTTAGCGAAGTCATCCCGAGGAGCTCAGCGTGGATACGGATAGAGACGATTCTTACGAGGATCGTTCCGGTTGATGCCGTTCCCGCTACACGTCATACGGAAGGTATAACGTAGTTTAATTTCCTTTTATTGCAAATTTTAATTTACGGTTATGTCTACACTTGTTGTAATAGCATGCGTGTGTTGTGTGTGTTGTAATAAATATAGATTTATTAATTTTAATTGCTTCATTTGTGCTCATGTTTCGAAACATGATCGAACACACACCTGCCTTGTGATCTTAGGAAACCTTGATGGTATCGAGCCCAGGTTGTGTTTCGACATAATCGTAAAAATGGTTTTGCGATAGTCATAATGTATTTCTGGAAGTTTTCTAAATTTTGGAAATTTAGAAGTATTTATGGAAATTTTTCAATTTTGGAAAGTCTAGAAGTATTTATAGAAATCTTCCACTTTTGGAAAGTTGGAAGTATTTATGGAAATTTATATTTTCCATAAATAAAATATTTGATTAGATTCTGGAAATTTGTTTCCTAATTTAATCATGATTTGATTTGGGAAATCAAATCTTAAAATATTTAATTTCCATAAGTAGTTTTAAAGATTTAGGAAATTGGTTTCCTAAATAGATTTTCCTTAATCAAATAATTCCATGAATAAAATATGTGATTAGATTTGGAAATTTGTTTCCTAATTTAATTATGATTTGATTTGGAGAATCAAATCTTAAACATATTTTATTTCCATAAATAGTTATGACATATAAGGAAATTATATACATGACATAATTGTATGCCATGTAATTGCATTAGATGCATAACATTATGCCATGCGTGTCGTGACATGTAGATGTATGCCATGTATGCCATGCCATGTAGATAATAGTTATTTGCATGCAAAGAGGATGAGACATAAAAACCCTTAATCAATATTAAAGCCTACACCTTCCATTAATATGGTTAGAACCAGAGTTCTATTTCTTGTTTGGGTTGTTGGACTCTCTCCAAGCCCGGCTCGAACCTGAATATGTTCAAACCATGGAATAGTTTAATACTAATATGGTAAAGGGTCAATCGTTAGCTTTGGTTGTTGGACTCTCTCCAAGCTGGGCTAATTGGTTGAATGCACTCTAACCATATTAAAACTATGTCCCGATTAATGGGTTGGCTTTAACCTGGAGCATCGGTTTGTTGGACTCTCTCCAAGGTCGATGTAAAGGGAGGTGAAGTTGGGTGCTATGCATATGATGCATACTTGTTAATGTGTTAACAACCCGATGTATGTGTGAACATTCAATTAGTTGATAGCACATTGTGATAGTTGCATATACGAGATATGCAATCGGTATAGATGATACCTACCGTCGTAGTTATGAATGGCTTGTTGGACTCTCTCCAAGGTTGTTCATAACTATGATGGATATCAGCCCATTCGGAGATGGACCTACAATCTCCCGAAGTGATTTTGGGGTTTTTGAAATTCGAAAAATGAATGGGATTTATAAATGTATATTGATGCATTTTAAAATCATCTTTCTCATATATGCTCGTTTTGTATTTCTAAAATTGATCATGTTGTCTTTTAATTTGCGTTCCATTTTGGATTCAAATAAATTGACTGGGCCGAACTTCTTGGACTGGCTTAGAAACTTGAGAATTGTTCTCAAGGTGGAAAAGCTTGCGAATATCCTCGAAGCGCCTCTTCACTTCGTCTAGTAGCGATGCAACTTTGGACCAATTGTTGGCCTATCGAAACATGTGAGTGATTACGAACAAATGAGTTGCATCATGCTAGCAGCGATGGAACCCAAGCTCTGGCGGCATGAGCATATGGATGCTCATATCGTGAGTCCTTCATCTCTGTGAGTTGGTTGATGAGCAAGTGAGATTGAAGGTTCGAAGTCTCAAGCTCCTCTTCACCTCTGAGATGCTAGAGGAGGTTCATCTGTAGTCTTGCTCAACATCTTTGAAGGCTGTGGAGTCTTAGAAGCATGAAGCGGGGCGGTGTTGTTAGTTGATTCCTCGAAGAAAGGTTCTAAGAGGAAGTCAAAGGAACAGAGAAGGAAAGAAGAGAAGGGCTAGAAGGTAGAACTAGCACAAAGGAAACTTGCCATCATTATGGCAAGGAGAGGCCATTCTTGAAGAAAGTGCAAGATTTATCTTGAGTCCGTGAAGAAGGATAAGGCATCGGATGCCCCATCTTCTTGAAATCTTCGTTATTGATTGTCATTCTATTTTCCTTAGACACTTGGGTATTGGATACTGGGTGTGGCTCACATATATGTAATGACATACAGGGGCTAAGGAATAGAAGAAGACTAAATCGAGAGAAAGTCAAATTTACGTGTTGGGAATGGAGCAAAGGTTCTTTGCACTCGCCATCGGAACGTATTTATTGAAACTCCTAGTGGACTTGTCTTAGACCTGGACAATTGCTTTTATGGTCCGTCGTTGATAAAGAACATCATTTCTATTTCTTGTTTAAATAGAAATGGGTACCATTTGACTTTTAGTAACAATTGTTGTTACATAACTTTGAATGGAGTTCTTTATGGAATTTGGAACTTTAAGCAATGGTGTTTATCGTTGGGCGTATCCAGTGACATTTGCAAGATCGAAGCGAGCAACAAGCGTGCTCGAAAGGATAATCAAATAGACTCCTATATGTGGCATTGTCGTCTTGGCCATATAAGCAAGAAACGCATGTCCGAATTACACCGATGTGGAATTCTGGAATCGTTTGAATTGGATTCATACGATACATGCGAATCATGCTTAAAAGGCAAAGATGACTAAGTTACCTTTCTTGGAAAGGTGAGCAGTGGGAGAGTTACTAGGTCTAATACATGCTTGATGTATGTGGACCTATGTCAACTCAAGCATTAGGAGGCTATAGCTACTTCATTACCTTCACGATGATCACTCACGGTTTGGGTATGTGTTCTTGATGACCAAAAATCGAAGCCTTTGAAAGGTTTGATTATGGCAAAAGGCTCAATAGTTAAGAAACAACATGACAATTAAGTATTAAAATGCTAAAGTTGATCGGATCGAGGTGGTGAATACTTAAGTCAGTGAGTTATCTAGAGGACTTGGATATATTGTCTCGTGGACTCCGCCCTATACACACAACATAATGGTGTATCGAAAGCGAGCAAGGTCGTTAGCGTAGATCCGAAGTCAATGGAAGGTCATGGACTCTTCCCAAGTCCTTTTGGGGTTAGAACCATCGACTTTATATTGTTAAGCAGAATGCCTATGCGTAGTCTTTGACTACTCCATGAGATATGGAAGTTCGACCTCGAGAGACTTCAATTTCAAGGGGTGAATTTGGACTTGACTCGTTTTGGACAAAGGGTGATGTTGCATCAAGGTGGATGCATCCAAACCATCGATAAATGTCTATTTATTGGATACCCAAGATAACAAGAGTTGGCACAATTCTATCATCTCCATGAACAAAGGTGTTTGTTTGAATGGCTCTAGAAAGAGTTTCTCTTGCAAGGAGGTTGGAGGTGGAGCTTGAGGTTGGATGAAACACATTGATCCTCAAGTGAAGCTGGCAGCGCCCAGGTTGGAGTGATGGCATCAAGGTGGTTGGATGAAACACCACATCTTGAGTTAGATCTGAGGAGGTTGGAGGTGGCACGAGAGATGGTTGGATGAAAGTGAATCGACGTGTTACTCATTGAGTTGATGAGAGCCTACGATTATGAAGAAGAACAAGTCTTGAGAAAGGGATAAGAACCTCACCTTGGACACTACCTATGTCTAAATTCATAGATCAATATCCATAAATAGACATGTTCAAGCCAAGCAAATAACTTCAAGAGCTCTCAACCCCTGAAGGCATACTACTAGGGTGCAACATTTGCTCAAGGAAGTGACATAAGCTACATCTTCTACTTATAAGATTGTGGTATATTTATTTAAGTTCTACTTCTTTAAATTGTCTTTGTGCTTTAGCTATCTTAAATCAAGGAAAGGATGTCCCTTTGCCTTGATTTCTTTATGATCGTTGCTCCTACCTGCGGATGGATGTAGTGAATTCCCTCAAATGCGATCAAGGATCACTATGGGCCGTGGTTTCATCGGTTGATAAAACCAAGGTATGCAAATATCTTGTCTACTTTATGGATTGAAGCAAGCATCTCTACTTGCTTTTACTTATTGCAGTTTTTTAACGACATCAAGTTTGATTTTCATCTCGACACTTTGATCCAACAAGGTTAGTAGTATCGAGGCCGTGTTCGTATTGTATGTCGATGAAACCACCAATCTAGCTTTGTTTTCTTTTGATACAGATTTTTTATTTATTTATTTCTGTTTTCTCCATAATTACACTTGCTTATCTTCTCCTACATAGGATTGATCTATAGAGATAGGATCGATAAGGTTGTCCTTTGGGTTAGATATAGTAAGGTTGCTAAAGAGGTTTAGCATGTCGCATTTGATTGTTTATTTCGCAAGTTACATTTTATATATCTTTTTACTTCACTACTAATCCAAGGCGAAGTCTTGCATGATAAGATTCTTTCGTGTGTGTTTTGCATAGGATCTTTTATGTATCTTCTATGTTATGTAAATGGCCCATCTCGAAGGGTTTATCGCTTCTCACGTTTTACGGCGGTAATGACTTTCGATTGGAATGGATCATTGGAATGCTTTCTTAAAATCCAAATTAATGTGGATCAAATAATCAAACCGGTTTCACACTTATGGAGAAGATGGTGAATCTTTGGGTTATGATCAATGAGTCAAATTCCATGACAAGGATGATTCGAGTCTCGATCCAACTCAAATCTTGCAATGTGGTTGTCAAGTTGGAAAAGTTCCAAACGCGTGGCCTTCATTAGTGCAAAGGACTTATGGACCAAGCTAGTGGAACTACGAAGCAGCGAAGCGACACGAAGGTATGTAAAAGAGATTTACTTTTAAATATATTGTATAACTGGAAAATGCAGGAAAACGAGACCGCAACTCAACTACATGCTCCTATCAAAGACATCGTCAAACAACTCCATGCCATCGGACAAAAGGTCGAGAATCGCGACCTTATCAGGTATTCTCTTAAATCGTTTCCTAGGACCACCTTGTGGGCATCCATGGTCGATGCCTACAAGGTCTCCAAGACCTTTCTAAAATTAGGTTAGGCAAATTGTTTGAACTTGAATTACATGAGCAAACTAATGTCCTAAGGCAAAGTATTGCGTTGTTGCGAGTTGAAGAAGAATGAAGCAAGCCACCCGAAGGAAGATGTATTTGATTGGATTAGACTAAATAGAATCCGAATGTCATCGATTCACGGCATGAAGATGATTTGGATTGGACCAACAACTAGGTAAGCCTAAACCTAATTCAAATTGTGATGTCTAATTATCCTAGATGCTATGAATTGATGGTTGGTCACATCTCCGAGTGAGCTAAGAATACTCCTTGGTGTATCCAAGCGCTGATTCTCCTTGGGAGGAGTTAGTGATGAAGGAGTTAATCGTGGATGCTCTAGTTATGGTAAACCGAGAGCGACTCACCGAAGAAGACAGTCGAATATGAGCTTCCATTCAAGATATGTCATGAATCCGTATCCGGTTCAAAAGAATCATTAAGGGTAAGTCAGTCGTTACTTAATACTTTGATCATGGTGCAATTATTTTAAATAAGAAACTAGCTAAGTCCGAGTCCAAGGTGGACCCTAATTGAGGCGGTTAACCTTCTCAAACATGAGGTCTCCCTAACCTCTTCGACTACTCGTATTCAAGAGGAGGACTCAACTCAAGTTGAAAAGCTTGAAGTTGAGAACTCGCTTTTGAAAACACAAGTCGAAGACCTTAGAGCTGCGTTGGAAAGGTTCACTTTGGGATCAAGGGACTTGACCTCTTACTTGGATCACAAAGGGAGTGTACAACAAAGGTGACTCGGGTTTAACTCAAATACAACCAATAAGTCATATATGTCTATAGTAAAAACATAAGAAAAATGTCCAAGCATGGGTCCCTAAGACCACTTTGATTTCAACTTTAGGATCTAACATGTATTGGGTTCCCAAGGACCAAATTCACTATGTGAATAGACTCCATTCGATTAATGGTCGAGAGCCAATACAAAATGTATTTTTGTTAAGTCTTAGAAATTGCATGCTTAGTTTTTCCTTTATTTTAGAATGGTTAGATAGGACTCATAACCAACTAAAATCCTGCGAAAGATTGAGCCTCAGGGTCTTTTCAAAATAAACCAACTAAAATCCTCGAAAGATTGAGCCTCGAGCCTCTTTTCAAAAATAACTAGTTAGACCAGATGGTTTAGTCTCAAGTAAGTCGAGTTATCAATTTCTTGAAATTAGCTTTGTCTAAGAAGTAGTGGTTGTTCGATCAAAGAAGGCCTGTGGCCTCACGACACGAAGCTAATCTCTTGAAAAGATTACTTGATGAGCTTAGACTAAATCGAATCTAACCTAATGTTGGTTAATTTAAATTCATTAAAATTAATCAGTAAAATTGAAAGTCATCTCACGATAACACATAGGAATAACATGTTTTGATCATGTAGATATTGGTGAGATGATTTAGGTTTAAAACTTACAAACAACCCTTTAGTAATTCCATTGATCCTACACATAAGATGAAACCTTTAATATAGTTTTCTACGAAGGACACGAACCGTTCGATCCTTAACAAAACCAACTAGCAAATCAACTTATAGCGAACGACTCGATCTTGAACTTGAATCATCCTAACCCAAGTCATCCTATCGACCAAGTGATAGATGACTCTAACCCAAGTCAAACTAGAACTCACCCAAGTCATCCTATCGACCAAGTGATAGATGACCTAACAGTCACACTAAGACTCAAACAAATCATCCTATCAATCAAGTTATAGGTGATCCAAATTTAGAGTTCGAACTAGAGCTTCATATCGAAACCTTAGTCAAATCTCGTTAATTTCCAAAATCAGACCCAAAACTATTGAACAAGCACTTCTTGATCATTTGGATTATTGCTATGCAAGAAGAGCTACTCAATTCACTAGAAATGAAGTCAGAATTATTTACCACCTAAGAAAAATCAATTATTGGAACAAGGTGGGTATTTGAAATAAACTTGATGATAAAGGTGAAGTAGTTAGAAATAAAGCTAGTTAGTAAACTAAAGTTTTCAAGTCGAAGGTTTAGATTACGATGAGACCCTACGCCCACCTGTGACTAGAGTCCATCAAGATTGTTTAGCATATTTGCGCACATCGAGGTTTTAAATTATTTCAAATGGATGTCAAGTGGCATTTTTGAATGGATACATTAAGGAAGAAGTTTCGTTTCAACCTCCGGATTGAAAATCTAGATAAACGACCATGTCCTTAGACTTAAGAAAGCCCTATATGGACTCAAAGCCCCAAGAGCTTGTACGAAGGCTTTGATCTATCTTAAGTCCAAAGTTCAGCCAAGGTTTAGTCGACCTTATTCGTTAAAGCGGTAGGAAAGAAATCTTTATAGCCCAAATCTATGTAGATGATATAATTTTGAACTACCAACTCGATTACGCTAAGCGAATTCATCTCACTTATGGAAAGTGAATTTGAAATGAATTTAGTGGGAGAGTTAAGTTTCTTCTTAGGTTTACAAATTAAACAAACTAAAGATGGAATATATTTACATCAACAAAAATATACTAAGGACTTAACAAATCGATTTGGAATGCAAGATGCTAAAATAATCAATACACCTATGGCAACTAATGTTAATATAAACGAAGATGTAGAAGGAAAACCCGTTGACCTAAAATACTATAGGAGCGCAATAGGAAGTCTCCTATACTTAACCGAGCGAGCATTTTATTGCTAAGTATGTCTGCAAGGTTACAAACTGTGCGAAGTCTCACTAACCCTAATGTATCCTTAGATATCTAAAAGACACGCTAAGCGTAGGTATTTGGTACCTAGATCTACGAGTTTAATCTAATGGTCTCACTCGACTATGCGGTAGTAAACTCGATAGAAAGAGCACGAGTGGTTGTTGTCAAATCCTCAATTTTCGAGTCTAGTAAGTTAGTGCGATGAGCGGCATTGCGTTGCCTTATCTACCAGAAGCGAATCGTTATGGGTGAGTGTGTCTCTCTCATGGATGAAGCACACTCTCCAAGACTTTAGCTTAATCTTTAACAACATTAAAACCTACATAGATAACATTAGTTCAATTGCAACTAAAAATCCAATATGTCATTCTAGGACAAAACATATAGAAGTTAAACACCATTTTAGGAACATGTAACTAATGGAACTATACAACTAGAGTATGTTGAGTCCAAATCAAACCTAGCGGACATCTTACGAACCAAACTAAACGAATTTAGTTTATTAAATAGTTATGAAAGTTAGGTATGCGTAATACAAGTAGGATTTAAATTTTTTCTATATATGTACTCTACTTTTTGCTTCTTTTTATGAAATTAGCCTAAGTCTTACCTTAGAAATCATATACCTATAGATTTAAGGATGAGACATCTCACAACATAGGACTAATGTGTTTGTGTATTATGCGTAAGGCGTGAGATGTTAGGACCTTACTCACAGTTTCGGCGTAGATTGGGCATCGACATGAACCATGGAGTATAATTATTTAAAATTAATCAACTCCTTCAAGACTTATTGATCATTCTATATCAATCAAATTGCAGGTTTGTTGACATTTTAGATGAACATATTTTCAAGCTTATTATTATTTTAAAAAAAAAAAAATATTTATATTGGGAACTTGCTTGGACTTACAAACCTTAAAATATATTTACAAACTTGAGTTAAGGCAAAGGGAGAAAGTCACAAAAGTAAGGAAGAAAGTAAACAAAATTATTACCTTTTATATTAAGTAATTCCGTTTACTTAAGCAACTATTAAGGGAGTAAAAATTATTTTTCAAGAACTCACCTTGGTCAAGGAGGTTACCTCGAGAACTTGAAACAATAATATTTCTCACTAATGCTTAATCTTTATGCTAGCTCACTCATGCTTAATCTTTATGCTAGCTCATTCATACTTAATCATTATGCTAGCTCATTCATATTTAATCATTATGCTAGCTCATTCATACTTAATCATTATGCTAGCTCATTCATATTTAATCTTTATGCTAGCTCATTCTATAATCATTATGCTAGCTCATTCATATTTAATCTTTATGCTAGCTCATTCATGCTTAATCATTATGCTAGCTTCTGTATACTTAATTTTTCTTAACTTTTGTGTCGGTTTGTGAATCAAGGAGATGTTGTTGAGTGCAGTGGGCACCAAGTCGAATTGATTATGGCAAACTCAATAGTTAAAGGATATTGTTATCTTACGAGCTCGATTAATCGAAATGCTAAAGTTGAGCGGAAGTGTGGAAGGTCTAAATGGTTATATTTTATAAAGGGTGATGTTGCATCAAGAATAGGTTGGAGGTGGCACAAGGTGGTTGGATGAAACACCTCATCCTTGAGTTGGCGCACACGAAGGTTGGAGGTGGCACAAGATGGTTGGATGAAACACCTCACTAAAATTCTCGTACAAGAGTATTAAAATACTTGATCGGATCGAGGTGGTGAATACTTAAGTCAAGAGTTTCTTGATTATCTAAGAGACAATGGCATATTGTCTCAATGGACTCCGCCCTATACACCCAGCATAATGGTGTATCGAGAGGCGTACTTAGGACCTTGTTGGACATGGTCAGTCAATGATGAATCATGCAACTCTTCCCAAGTCCTTTTGGGGCTATGCATCAGACATTTGTTACTTGTTAAGCAGAATGCCTACAGGTAGTCTCAACTACTCCATATGAGATATGGAATGGTAAGAAACCTCATGTATCTTACTTGAAGATATGGGGTTGTCTGCTTATGTGAAGCGGGTATCAGACATAAATGGATGCTAAGTCGATAAATGTCTATTTATTGGATACCCTAAGGAAACAAGGGTTACCAATTCTATCATCTGTGGAACAAAAGGTGTTTGTTTGAGGCATCTTTGTGTTTCTAGAGAAAGAGTTTCTCTTGCAAGAAAGCAGTGGGAGTGTCGTCGAGCTTGAGGAGGCTCGAGAGACTCAAATAGACATTGATGAGATACAGTGAAGCCTGACGGTGACAACTCATAGTGATGAGCAATCAATTTGGACCTATTGTAACACCACATCTTCGTAGATCCGTAGAACACGCATATTCTCGAGAGATATGGATTCTCGTAAGTGAATCGAACGACGTGTTACTCATTGATGATGAGGAGCCTACCAGTTATGAAGAAGTGCTGACAAGTTCAGAAAGGGATAAGTGGCTTGGTGTCGTGAAGTCGGAAATGGATTCCATGTATGAAAACCAAGTTTGGAACTTGGTTGACCCACCTGAAGGGATAAAGCCTATAGGGTGCAAGTGGGTTTTCAAGAAGAAAAACCGACATGGATGGTAATGTGATTACCTATAAGGCTAGATTGGTGGCGAAAGGATATCGTCAAAAACAAGGTGTTGATTATGACGAAACCTATTCGCCTGTAGCTATGCTTAAATCCATTCGGATGCTCTGGCCATAGCGGCTCATTATGATTATGAGATATGGCGGATGGATGTGAAAACGGCTTTCCTTAATGGAAACACCGCTCGAGGGCGTGTATATGATACACCTGAGGTTTCACATCGGTTGACAAAACCAAGGTATGCAAGTTGCGGACGATCCATTTATGGATTGAAGCAAGCATCCAGAGTGGAATATCCGTTTTGATGAGACGATCAAAAAGTTTGATTTCTCACAAAATCCAGACGAACCTTGTGTGTACAAGAAGGTTAGTGGGAGTGCAGTCGTGTTCCTAGTATTGTATGTCGATGACATATTACTTATAGGAAACGATGTGTCAATCTTCTGATCGATTAAGGTTTGGTTATCAAGACATTCTCCATGAAAGACACAGGAGAAGCAACCTACATCCTTGGGATTAAGATCTATAGAGATAGATCGAAATGGTTGCTTGGTCACCCGCATCTACATATATAGATCGAAGTGCTAAGAGGTTTAGCATGTCGGAATCCAAGAAAGGTTATCGCCCATCGGGCATGGGGTACACCTTTGAAGTCTATGTGTCCGCGCGAAGGCGAGAGGATTTGCATGAGTAAGATTCCCTATGCATCGCAATAGGATCTATCATGTATGCTATGTTATGTACGAGGCCCGATGTATCGTATGCTCGAGAGTCACGAGAAGATACGATCCCGATCCGAGGAATGGATCATTGGGTGGCTGTTAAGACGATCCTTAAGTGCTTGAGAAGAACTAAGGATGCGTTCCTAATATATGGAGAAGGGTACATGGTGATACGTGGATATACGGATGCCAGCTCAAGACAGACAAGGATGATTCCATGTCTCAGTCTGGGTATGTATTCACCTAAAATGGAGGCGCAATAAGTTGGAAAGGTTCCAAGCATGACACTATAGCGGATTCTGCCACTAAGGCAGAATACGTTGCGACTTTAGGCGGCAAAGCGGTTTGGATCAATAAGTTCATCTATGAACTTGATGTGGTCTGATCAATGATCCAAACATGTGCTTCGCCGCTATCATCTTATCAGAGAGATCATCAGTAGGAATGAAATACAAATCGAGAAAATTTCCACTGAAAGGAACTTAGCGGATCCTTTGACTAAAGCATTACCTCAAAGTAAGTTTGAGGGTCATGTTAGTGCTTATGGTATTGGATCGTAGCGATTGGCATTAGGCCAAGTGGGAAGTCTGTTAGTAATATATGAGAGATGTCCTAAGGCAATGCGCCTTATGTATGAACCATTTATATGATAAATGAAGATTCACTATTTGAGTATACATGTTTTATGTATTTGATTGGATCTTAAACTCATTTCTTGAATGTCACGATCGATTCACGGATGAGAGAATTTGTGATTGGATCACAACTAGTGAGTATCTCTACATGTGTAATTGTGATGTATCGGAATTATCCTAGTCGATGAATTGATGGATTTGGACACCATCGATTACATCGAGACTATACGAGGTATACTCCTTGGTGTATCCAAGCGGTGATTCTCCTTTGGTGGAGACATAGTGATGTCGGAGTTAATCGTGGATGCTAGTTATGGTAACTAGTTCATTGGAGTGACCAGTAGTAAGACTTCATATGGTTCTCTGCATATATAGATATGTCAATGAAGTTCTTCTTGTGGCTTAAGTGCGATGTTCCTTTGACTTGCAGTATTCAAGTCATCATGATCATGGAGACTTATGCTTTGACATCTTAAGCAAACATCTCTAGGAGATGTGGACCCGGGATGATTGGGTATAAGTCGAAGTGATCGAAGGTGTTTGAATAGCCTATAAAGGATTCACCACTCCTTGCGAGGAGATGTATACCCATGGCCTCTCGTCGGATTGTTACTAAAGTCTTTGGCCAAAGCATTACATGTTTAGAGTAAAGTACTCTTCGATACATGTGGAATAACTAGAATCCGTAGGACGAGGAAATGATACTTGGGCTAGGTGTGACGTAGTCAGCCTAGTGGGGACTGACACAATAGACCATGTCCTGAACCAAGTGGGTATAAGATGAGTGAAGGGAATGGGGCACGAATCATTCGAGCTGCTGAAGGGTTTCAGAAATAGTTCTGGATCAACCGTTGATCTTTTCGGTTAATTGGGGATCATGATGGACTACTAGGTGCCACTCATGATCGTTCTATAATTAATGGTTAATTATAGACGGCCAACATAAACCGAGAACCTATTTGGTCACACGCACAACGAGTGTAATCCAAAGGATTTAAAACGAGCTTGAGAATTTGATTCTCAGACCGAGAGAAACTAGGTTTGGTTGGACCAAACATAAAGCGAGCATGAAATCGTTTCAGTCGCAATGGAAGCGTGGATGGGCCGTGTCTTATGAAGACATAATGGATGGACCAAAATGGTTTGGTTCTAATCCAATGGATAAGAATAAACCAAAGGGTTTGGTTTATATTAAACGAATGAACCAAAGGTTGGTTCGGTTCGTTTTATCTTTAAAAAACCATCATGGTTTGGTTTATTTTAACTTATCTTAATGGAGCGGGTTAACGGGCTTTATGGATATGATCCATTAACCATTAAGAGAATTAGTTCTCTATAAAAGTGGGCTTAAGGGATTGTTAAACCCTAATCATCCAAAACCCTAGCCTCTTAGAGTTGCCGCCCACCCCAATTGTTGGAGTTTTCGGCGCCAACCCTAAAGCTGCCGCCGCCCAGCTTTGTGCCGCCGTCCAAGCTCCAGCCGGTGAACCTCCGGCGACCCTCCGGTGATCTCCTATAGGTTCGGCATCAAGGTGAGCCTTTTCTCTCCTTGTTTTGGCCGGCGCCTACTCCTCCACCAAGCTGTCCAGTTTTCTGGACAGCTTCTCTCCTCGTCGGGCGTCGTTTGGGCGGCGGTTGAGTGCTCCGACAGCGGCTAACTTACCGGGGATTTGATCTCCGGTAATCCTCTGAGGTGGAGGACGAAGGATTCGTCAAACGGTTGACGAATACCTCTCCGGAGAAGCGAGTTTTGAGAACTCGTTTTGGATCCGAATTTGGATTCGGATCGTGATCATCTCTCGATCACGTCATCTTCAACACGAGGCTAGTAACCCATACGAAGACGAAGCTCGTGACTTAGCGAAGTCATCCCGAGGAGCTCGGCGTGGATACGGATAGAGACGATTCTTACGAGGATCGTTCCGGTTGATGCCGTTCCCGCTACACGTCATACGGAAGGTATAACGTAGTTTAATTTCCTTTTATTGCAAATTTTAATTTACGGTTATGTCTACACTTGTTGTAATAGCATGCGTGTGTTGTAATAAATATAGATTTATTAATTTTAATTGCTTCCGCTGTGCTCATGTTTACGAAACATGATCGAACACACACACGCCGCGGTGCCGGAAACCCAACACCTAAGACCACTTTAATTTCTCAATTAGAATCTAACCAGTACAGGGTTCCCAAGGACCAAATCCACTATGTGGAAAGACCAAACCGATTCAATGGTCCAGGGGGAGCTAGTACAAAATTTGTTTGTGCTATTACTTAGAATTTGAATGCTTAGGTCTTTTTCTTTTTATTTTTAGAATGGTTAGATAGGAACTATAACTCGTCAACACTTGACAACATAGTACTAGGATGTGGCAAGATGATAGTATGCTAGGAAAGCGAAGTCTTGTGTGTCTAAGTTAGATAAGGCATATCTAGCTTAGTGCACTCGACTAAGTGGAACTAGCTGAAGCTACCTCATCGTATCCTTAACTAGTTAGACCAGGAAGTGAACCTAGGTGAATCAAGTTATAATTTTCTCGAACTTGGCTTTGTCTAAGGAAGTGGTCGTTGTTCCGATCAAAGAAGATCTCTGTGCCTCGCCACGATTAGAAGCCAATTTCTTGAAAAGGTGACTTGGTGAGCTTAGGGTTAAATCTGAATCTAACCCAAGGTTGACTAGTTTTGATTCATTAAAATTAATCAAGAAAAATTGAAGTCATCTTACAAGAACACATAAGGATAACGTGTTTGATCATGTAGAAATGGGTGAGATGATCTAGGACTAATAATCTTCAACCAACCCTTAAAATTCCAAAATACGATCCAACTACCTTGTGTGTAGGATCAATGGATGTTGGACAGTGGGTGCTCCCGACATATGACCGGAGACCAACTTAAATTTTCAAAGCTTAGATTCAAACGACAAGGATCGATAGCTTTTGAAAACAATGACAAGCTCAAAATCATCGGTTTAGGTGATATTGAGCTAAATTCTAATTTCACAATTCACAATGTTTTATTAGTCGAAGATTTTCAATATAATTTACTTAGTGTAAGTCAATTGTGTGACAACAACTATAAGGTTATATTCTTAGAAAATGAATGCTTAATTAAAACAAATGAAACCTCTAAAACAATACTTAAAGGAACTAGGAATAGCAACATCTACACAATTAACTTACCCAACTCCTCAACCAAGTATCTTATGACACAACAAGAGGAATCTTGGTTGTGGCACCGACGACTCGGTCACTCGCACCCAAGACTCGTTCACAAGATGAGTTAGAGTGGTTTAGTAAGAGGTTTGTTTAACCTTAACAACTTAGACAATAAAATTTGTAATGTTTGTCAACAAGGTAAACAACCTAGGACACAACATCAACTAACTAACCAAGAACAAATCAAAAGTGTGCTTGAGCTCATTCATTTGGATCTATTCGATTCACATGGAGCCAAGTCACTTAATGGAAGTAAATTTTGCTTAGTCATAATTGATGACTATTATAAGTTTACCTGGGTTAGTTTCCTTAAACATAAAAGTAATACCTTAGACCAACTCATCAACTTGTTTAAATTAATTGAAAACCAAAAGAACCTTAAAATTAAAAGACTTAGAAGCGATCATGGTGGTGAATTCGAAAACCACAGGTTCACAGATTTCTGTAACCTAAATGGATACCACTATGAATTCTCGTGTCCTAGAACCCCACAATAAAATAGCCTAGTCAAGCGGAAAAATAGAACCCTACAAGAAACCGCTAGGACCATGTTGAACGAATACAACCTATCCGATAGGTTTTGGGCAGAAGTCGTTAGTATGACTTGTTATGTCCAAAATAGAATTCTTATGGTAAAGAGGCACCTTAAAACCTCATACAAAATCTACCATGACAAAGTACCTAACATTAAATACTTTAGAGTATTTGGATGTAAGGTACATATCCTAAACACTAAGGACTACCTAGGAAAGTTCACATCCAAAACCTCCATCGGTATCTTCCTAGGATACTCAACTACAAGAAGAGCCTATAGGGTATATAACAATGACACCCTTAAAATTGAGGAAACAATTAATGTAGTATTCAACGAAGGACATGAACCCACAAAACTTGTAGTAAAACCAACTAGTGAACTGATTCGTACAGGACTCGACTTTGACCTTGAAATCGAGTCTACTATTAATCCTAATCCGAGCTAAAATAGGATTCAATCGAGTCATCCTATCGATCAAGTGATAGGTGACCCTAACCCAAGTCATTCTAGGATTCAATCGAATCATCCTATCGACCAAGTGATAGGTGATCCTAACCTAGGGGTTCGAACTAGATCATCATATAGAAATCTTAGTCAAGTCTCCTTGATTTCGAAAATCGAACCCAAGACCATTGAACAAGCTCTTCTTGATCCCGATTGGATTATTGCAATGCAAGAAAGAGCTAGCTCAATTTACTAGGAACGAAGTTTGGGAATTAATACCACCACCAAAAGATAAATCAATTATTGGAACAAGGTGAGTCTTCTGAAACAAACTTGATGACAAAGTTGAAGTAGTTAGAAACAAAGCAAGATTGGTCGCGAAAGGGTTTAGTCAAGTAGAAGGGTTAGATTACGATGAAACCTATGCCCCCATAGCTAGATTAGAATCTATTTGAATGTTGTTGGCATACACTGCACATTGAGGATTTAAATTGTTTCAAATGGATGTCAATTCAGCATTTTTGAATGGACTTATTAAGGAAGAAGTGTATGTTAGTCAACCCCCAGGATTCAAAAGCTTAGATAAACCCGACCATGTGTTTAAACTCAAGAAAGCTTTATATGGACTAAAACAAGCTCCTAGAGCTTGGTATGAGAGGCTTTCAGTATACCTTAAGACCCAAGGGTTTAGCCAAGGCTTAGTCGACCCAACCCTTTTCGTAAAATCCGTAGGAAAAGAAATTTTTATAGCTCAAATCTATGTAGATGACATAATCTTTGGAACAACTAATTCAATCCTACTAAACGAATTCATTTCACTCATGGAGAGTGAATTTGAAATGAACTTAGTAGGAGAATTAAATTTCTTTCTAGGATTACAAATTAAAAAAACTAAGGAAGGAATTTATTTACATCAACAAAAATACGCTAAGGAATTAATTAACTGATTCGGGATGCAAAATGCTAAAATCATTAATACACCCATGGCAACAAATGTTAATATAGGAGAAGATGTAGAAGGAAAATCTATTGACCTAAAGTACTATAGGAGTGCAATAGGGAGTCTCCTTTACTTAACTGCCAATTGACCTGATATATTATTCGCAGTATGTGCACAAGGTTCCAAATCTGTGCTAAGGAGTCTCACCTAACATTAGTTAAGCATATCCTTAGATATCTAAAGGGCACGCTAAGCGTAGGTATTTAGTACCCTAGATCTACCGAGTTCAAACTAATCGACTACTCCGACTCGGACTATGCCGGTAGTAAACTCGATAGAAAGAGCATGAGTGGTTGTTGTCAACTTCTTGACTCAAGTCTAGTGAGTTGGTTCAGTAGGAAGAAACACTATGTTGCCTTATCTACCACCGAAGCCGAATATGTTGCGATGGGTGAGTGTGTGGGTCAGTTTCTTTGGATAAAGCATACTCTCCAAGACTTTAACTTAAACTTCAACAATATTAAAACTCACATAGATAATATTAGCTCAATCAACTTAACCAAAAATCCCATATGCCACTCTAGGACCAAACATATAGTGGTCAGACACCACTTTATTCGAGAACATGTAGCTAACAGAACCATACAACTCGAATACGTGGAATCAAAGTCGAATCTAGCGGACCTATTTACCAAACCGTTATTCGAAGCCGAATTTAGTCTACTAAGATGAAAATTGGGCATGTGCGTAATAGAGTAGGATTGACAAACTTATATTTTTATATACTCTATTATTTACTTTTCATTTCATATTAATGGAACTAGCTAGGGCTTACCCTATATATCATGTACTTATAGATTTAAGGAGCCAATGCATCTCACAACACATATGACTAATGTGTTTGTGTACTTAGCCACGTAGATGAGCATGAGATGTTAGGACCTTACTCCTGGTTCTAGATGTAGACTTAGTGCATCGCCATGAACCACGGAGTATAATTACATAAATTAACCAACTCTAATCAGGGCTTGTTGATCATTTAATATCAACCGAGTCAAATATAGTTGAACATTCAAATAGATGAGCTTATGTTTAAACTACTATTTTCAAAATTTATTTGGAACATGCTTGGACTTAATACTTATTTTCTGACTTATGTTTTTCCACCCCCCCTCCCCCCCGGTTCTTTTTCGATTTATGGCAAAAGGGGGAGAAAAGCAAAATTTAAGGGATTAATTTTTCATAAATATTTACTTAACTTAACTTTTAGAAACTTAACTTTCTTGATTGAGAAGGGGGAGAAAAGGCCAAGGTTAAGGAATCAAGTTTTGATCTCTAAACTTAAACTTATTTTAAACACTAAGGCCAATATTAGTAGCATGCATCAAGGGGGAGGATTAAGATCCTTTCTGAAGTACTCACCCTCGGTCAAGGGGAAGGATTCCTCAAGGGGGAGCACTTGAAAAAGGTTTTTTATACTCCTACTTAACTTACTAAACTAAGTATACTCATTCCTTCATATTCATGTTTTATGTTATTCATTTTTAATGCACTTAATTTATTGACTTAACTTTGTGTTGGTTTGCCATAGATCAAAAAGGGGGAGATTGTTGGTGCAGTAGACACCTAAATCGAACCTGAGTTTTGATTATAGCAAATACATAAAGTTAAGTTCACTTTGTTATCTCATGAGCTGAATCAAGTGTGTAGAATTGCTAAGCTAAACCGAAGGTCAGTGACATCCAGAGGGAACCATGGTGGTCGGGCGACACCGGGAGGACTTCGGAGGGAGGTGAAGAACTCGGGTGAAGATCGGAAGCGAAGCTTCAAAGGTAAAGGTTGAGGTAAGCTCGTGTGAGTGAGTGTAAGTAAGGTCGTGTCCTCCGTACAGGGATGTCCTTAGGCGTCGATCCAACCAAGATTTCCCATGGAAGGTCTAAGTCGAGATCGGATGGTAAATGACCATCGAGCTTACTTATATTAACTGCATTTTCGAGCTAACTCTTTATTGCAGTTGAAAACCCTGCCATTAGTCGATTGATGGCTTGTATCAGTCGATTGATGCCTCCAACAGTCGACTGATAGGGTTGATCAGTCGACTGCTGGTCAAGGATCAGCCTCGAGGAGAGTCAAATCTTATCACCATTTCTGAAGAGCTAGGTGGCATCACCTCATGAAACCTCATCTTAACGATTAGGGTTTCATAAGGCTATAAAAGTAGGAGTTCTCCACCCCTTTTCTATCATTCTAAGAGCCTCCAAGTGCTTCCAATATGCTCCGACTCTCCGACATTCTTACGACGACGAAGCGCTACCAAAATGATGACTAGAGCTCAACCTTCTCATCTACAAGTCATCGGTAAAAGTTCTTTTAAATTTCAATCAGTACTTGTAATTCTTATTTTATTATCATGCTTTCATTGTAACGAGGAGAGGGGGAGTGTCCCTCTACCTCAATCCTTTTCGTGATTTTGTAATCGCTTACTCCTACCTCTAACGAGGAGGAGTGTTTTTAGTGGTTTGCCCTCCGTACATGATCTAGGATCGTTAGGGCCTTAGATTAGCAGCTGAAGACTGTGAACCAAGTAAAAACAAAGAGTATCTTATTTATTTTCTGCTGTGTACTTTTTCATTAAACTAATTCTCTCGAAAAGTTTTCTCGTGCGCTATTCACCCCCCCTCTAGCGTTTAAATCGATCCAACATTTTTTTTTAATTTTTATAACTCTAGGAATATTTTTGAAAAATAAAAATATATATTTTTTTAATATAAAAAATATCTCATTTACAGGGTTTAAGCACCATTCGCCCTCCTCTCTTTAACAGAGAGGGTTTTCCCTCTTTGAAGAGGCGAATGAAGTGCTTTCTGAAAACCGACCTAGAGGTTTTGTTTTCGATTAAGAAAGGGCTCGTAGCTCCGGTGGACGATTTGGGAGAGTTGTTATATCTAAAGAAATGGACTACAAACATTAGGAAAAGGGCTCAAGTCGAGTACAAGGCTTTAAACACCTTGCAATGCAGACTTACGAATGAAGATCTAAGTCAAGTCGGGTCAGTTCAAAATTCTAAAGAATTATGGGATAAATTAATTAAATTATATGAAAAGGCTAACTTGAGTCAACCCAAGAATGGTTTAGTTTTGATAGCAGGAACGAACAAAAAGGGAAAGAAATCCAAATCAAGGAAAAGGAAAAGTAAGGAAGCATCTAAGGCAAATTTGGACAAGTCATCATCGGACAAGTCAGATGCTAAAATACTGGAGACAAGTTTCGTAGGAATCATGGCAGCCGACGAGTCCGAAGTCGAGTCAAGACAAAAGTCCGAGTCCGTGTCCGAGAGAAGCCATGGATCCACATCCATTTCGGAAGGACTAGATGAGGTAACATCTCCCCTAGAAGATAAATTGTATAATATTATTGCATGCTTAGGCAGGAAACTAGCCAAGTCCAAGAATCGAGTCGACTCGCTTTTTAAGGAAGTCCATGTACTTAAGGACCAAGTCAACTCGAAGACTTTAACTTTCCAAATTAAGGATAGAGACTCAATTCAAGTTGCAAAGCTTGAGGAAGAGAACTCAGTCCTAAAAAGGCAAGTAGAAGATCACATCGGATCGTTGGAAAGGTTCACTTCAGGCTCCAATTATCTAAACATGATGCTTGGGTCTCAACGAGCCATGTACAACAAGTTTGGACTCAGATACAAGGCTAAGGACACAAATAGATCATACATGTCCTTGTTTAATAGAAATGCTAAGGGTCAAATCCAAGCATGAGTTCCTAATGTTGGGTTTCCGGCACCGCAGCGAGTGTGTATTCGAACATGTTTCGTAAACATGTGCACAGTGGAAGAAATAAAAAGTAATAAATCTAATTTATTACAACACACACACCTCACGCAAGCATAGTACACCATGTGTAGACATAATCACAATTTTAAATTTTGAAATAAAAGGAAATTACTCTAGGTATCCCTAACATATCACGTGCAATAGGAAAGACATCAACCGGAGCAACTCTTGCTAGAATCGCCTCTATCTGTATCCATACTGAGTATCGTCGCGATGGCTTTACAAAGTCATGAGGCTCATCTTCGTAGGAGTCACTAGCCTCGTGTCGAAGACGATGTGATCGAGAGAAGATCACAATACGAATCAAAATTCGGATTAGAAATCGAGTCCCCAAAACTCGCTTCTCCGGAGAGGTATTCATCAACCAATTGACGAATCCTTCGTCCTCCACCTATGAGGATTACCGGAGATCGAATCCCCGATAAAGTAGCCACTGTTGGAGCTCAAAATGTTGTCCAAATGACGCTCCGACACGAAAGAAAGAAGCTGTCCAGAAAACTGGACAGCTTGGTGGAGGTGTTGCGCAGGCCCAAAGAAGGATGGCCGGCTGCACCTTGGTCACCGGAGCCAAGGGAAGTCACTGGAGGGTCGCCGGTAGAAGCTTGGACACTGACAGCAAGGTGGACGACATTACAAAAGATGGTGGCGTGGGCTGCTTGGGCGGTGGCAAGGAGAAGAGAGGGAGAGGGTGGCTAGGTTTCCCAACACACAAGTTATCCACGAAAAACCTTTAAGCCATGTTTCTATAGAGAAAATATTCTCCTAACGGTTATTGGTTCATAACAAAAACTCATTAACCCGCTCCAATAACTTAAGTTAAAATAAACCGAACCACATTGGTCTATTTTAAGTTAAAACGAACCGAACCAACTTTGGTTCATTCATTTAAAAATAACCAAATCCCTTTGGTTTATTCTCCATCAATGGATTAGAACCAAACCAATTTGGTTCATCCATCATATCTTCACAAGACTCGGCCCATCCATGCTTCCATTGCGACTGAAATAATTTCATGCTCACTACTTGTTTGGTCCTACCAAACTTAGTTTCTCTCGATCTGAGAATCTCATTCTCAAGTTTGTTTTAAATGCTTCGGATTATGGTTGTTGTGCATGTGACCAAATAGGTTCCCGATTTATGTTGGTCGTCTATAATTAACCATTAATTATAGAACGATCATGAGTGGCACCTAGTAGTATATCATGATCCCCAATTAATCAGAAAATCAACGGTTGATTCCAGAACCATTTCTGAAACCCCTCAGCAGCTATAATGAATCGTGCCTCATTCCCTTCACTCATATTATACACACTTGGTTCAGGACATGGTCTATTGTGTCAGTCCCCACTAGGTTGACTATGTCACACCAAGCCCAAGTATCATTTCTAGTTACTGCACATGTATCCAAGAGTACCTTACTCTAAACATGTATTGTTTTGGCCAAAGACTTTAGTAACAATTCGACGAGAGGCCATGAGTATACATCTCCTCGCAATGAGTGATGAATCCTTTATAGGCTATTCAGACACCTTCGGTCACTTCGACTTATACCCAATCATCCTGGGTCCACATCTCCTCAGAGATACTTGCTTAAGATGTCAAAGCATAAGTCTTAATGTCCAAGATGACTTGAATACTACAAGTCAAAGGAACATCGCACTTAAGCTACAGTAAGAACTTTATTGACATATCTATATATGCAGAGAACCATATGAAGTTTTACAACTGGTAACTCCAATGAACTAGTTACCATAACTAGCATCCACGATTAACTCTAGACATAACAATGTCTCCAGCTAGTGAGAATCAGCTGCTTGGATACACCAAGGAGTATACCTCGTGCTAGTCTCGACAGAATTGATGGTGTCCAAATCCATCAATTCATCGACTAGGGATAATTCAAATACATCACAATTACACATGTAGAGATACTCACTAGTTGTGATCCAATCACAAATTCTCTCATTCTGTTAATCGTATTATGGATATTCAGTAAATGAGTTTAAGATCCAATAAAATACATGAAAACATGTATACTCAAATAGTGAATCTTCATTTATTAAATAAATGGTACAACCATAAGGCGATTGCCTTAGTGTTGGGATGCATACTGAAAAGTCTATCTTTCGTATGAACATCTTTAATTTTGAAATAAGAATCACATGATCATTGTTTGCATATTTATGGTTATGCATATTGTCTAATACATTACATTGTAGATAACATGGTGTGTAGTGTCACACGGGAGATCATGTTATCAGTTCCTTGTAAAGTGTAAGTAAAGGCTCACAATTGAGATGGTTTTGGACAAACCATTGGTATGGTTGTAGTGTGATTTGGTATTGGTTTGTCTTGACCATAGAATTACACTAGTACACATTGTGTGTATTGAGCAGGACTGACTTAGAGGTGATTTGATTTATTGCTGACTACATAATTGAATCAGACCTCGGATATTATGGTGTACATGCTCTTAATTCCGATAGAATAACGGGCACATATACTTAGTATTTATTTCCTTGATTTACCAATGGGCGATATTTATAGAGTAAATCGATAGGCTCGGTAATTTGGAAAATGATATTTTTTATATGGTGTGTCGTTGATTATAAGTGGAAACCGTGTCCTATATATTAGGATGATGATGTCCCCTTGAGGAGCTCATAAGGTTCATCATGTAACCCTGCAGGTGGACTTGGTCCGACATGATGATAAGGCTGAGTGGTACTACTCATGGAGTTAGATGTTGATTAATTAATTGTCAGTAAATTAATTAATTGACGGACATTCGAGATCTTAAACACGGGGAGACATTTGTACAAATAATATATGGAGCCCATATTTATTTATGGGGTTGGTGAGGTAGATCATTGATAATCCTCTAGTGGAATGGATTATCATTAATTGATCAGACTTTATGTGGGCTTGATCCATTGGGTGGCCAAGATCCACCTCCTCCTCATGGTCCCTATTGTAGCCTATTAAAACCCTCATGGAGCCTAGATCCGATGGTGGAAAATAGAACCTTAGATCCGACGGTGGAGATTAAATCTCTAGATCCGACGGTGGAGATTAAATCTCTAGATCCGACGGTTGAGATTAAATCCCTAGATCCGACGGTGGAGATTAAAAGGAGGCTTAAGCCTAACTCTATAAAAGGATGGCCAAGGCTTGGGCTTGGAGGATATCTTGGGAGATTAGGGTTTTGGGCGGCAAGACATTAGGGTATAGAACCCTAATTGGTTGGGCGGTGCCTATTCTCCAATTGCTAGGGCTGGCAACAAGAAGGTAAGGGTTAGTTTCTCTTCTTCCTCTCTTGGCTGGAGCACCCTTCTCTTCCTCTCATTTGGCCGGCAACAACCCTTCATTCAAGGTTGGCCAGCGCCCTTCATCCACTCCTTGGCTAGCGGAAACATCAAGCTTGGAGCTTGGTGGTTGGTTCTAGATACTAGAAAGAAGTTTTGTTTCATTCTTCCCTTTGTTTGGAGTGAGCAAGGAAGGGAAGAATGTGATCTAGGAGGCTTCAACTTTTAGAAGATCGTCGCCCACACGATGTCCAAAAGGAGGAAGGACATACAATAGAAGATCAAGAGGTATAATAAGAGGTATAAACTTATTTACTTTGATTAGTGTCCTTTTGTATTATGTATATAATTGTTTACAATTATATTTGGCTAATTTACTTGGACCCCGAAGACAAACACAAAAATCGGCGATCCGTACATCGTCTATTCCGTGGCTTATCGAAGAAAAGAGGTAGGTACCTTTAACAACAAGTTTGTTCAAGTGACCACTCTAATCGAATAGCACAACGATGGAACGGTTGCTTGGGTAATCCCTCTTTGTCAAGGATTAATTTTTTTAATCTGGGGACGTAGACGGGATCTCCATGAACAAGCGATCGAGTTGAAGTGGGAAGCGAAGTTTCTCCCTTCAAGTGGTATCAGATCCACGGTTTCCGATTTTGTGTGTTTAGGATTCAGTTAATTTTATGCACTTATCATATATTGTATGTGTCAGATGATAGTAGGATGTGCATGGGCTAACTTTTTGGTTGCAGGCATAAGATCCAACTATTATGATCATATGTGTGTATATGTGATTGCATGTGTGTACTATTATTTGAATCCTCGGGGTTGACGAGGCTAGTATTTAATTTTTGTAATTAAGTATGACATTGTTTAGCCACTCTTTTTATTTTAGTTTACTTTTGATCTAGATTTCATGTACACTCCTTCGTGGAGTATAGGATCAATGGATGTAAATTAAAATAATTATTCTTGGCTCGGATCTCCGGATGGCTTGTACATGGCGTAGGGAGGAGCGGACGAGATGGCGATACGACGGGAGGCATATTGGGGAACGAAAGCCATAATAATTGGAAAATATTTTTTTTCATATTTATTGCTTCTTGTTTTATATGCATGTCATGTGCTAGGAAAATTCCTCAATTTTAAATTACTAAGTGGGAGAGAGATATTTTTATAAATTCCCACGACCTCCATTACGATTTGACATGTGATGCAAACAAACTTGCGCGTCGGCTCTGAGTGCCTTCCTCCCCATCGGATGAGTTTGTTTTGTGGATCACAGGGTCGAATATGGTTATAGAAAATTATTAATGAGCGTGTGTACTTTTCCATCGGAAGGCACATAACCCAAGATAATTATCTTGGTACCAAGTAATGGTACCAAGTATCCTCCCCATCGGAGTCACTGCTTTTATTTGTAGGGCCGAAGAGGAACCAACTATTAATTTTATTTCTCAAAAATTTAGGTTGACAAGATAGTAAAATTAATGGGTAAAACCTCCTCTTACAAATGTAGAATTCATATACGTCCACACGATCGTGGCATACGATTTTCTCAGTGTTTTGAGGTGTTGGTTGATTTTAAAATTTTATTGTTTGAGGAATCAATAATTTTTGAAATATAATGTTTTGATATATGTGATTCTTAGGTTCTTCAAAAATGACTTTCAACCCGCTTGCTGTGATACTGAAAGAAAATAAACTTACTGGACCTAATTATGTTGATTGGAAGAGGAATCTTGATATTGTCTTGACTGCTGAGGAGTACAAGTATGTACTCTTTGAAGAGTGTCCTCCTAGCCTATGGATGATTCTGGGGAAAAGGAGAAGGAGAGTTATAAGAAGTGGATAAAGACTGATGAGATGACGCGGTGTTACATTTTGGCTTCTATGTCAAATATATTGCAACATCAACATCAAGCCATGCCCACTGCTTATGACTGATGCTCAATCTCAAAGAGCTTTTCGGACACCAGAATTGGGCTGCTAGGCAGCAAGCCATGAGGAACTTGATGACGACCACCATGATCGAGGAAACACCCATGAGGGATTATGTTCTCAAGATGATGGATCATTTGAATGAGCTAGAAGTCCTTGGAGCTGAGATCGATGGGGAAACTCAGGTCGATATCATTCTCCAGTCTCTGCCTAAGAGTTTTGAGCAGTTTCGCCTGAATTACAACATGAACCAGAGGTTGTATTCGTTGGTGGAGCTTCTGACAGAACTCCAGGCGGCAGAGGGACTTTTTCGTTAGAGTGCTCAGGCTTAGGCCATGGTTGCCTAAAAGGTTTCTGCTTCTAAGCTGAAAGGCAAAAAGAAGAAGAAATAAGCTGGGGCAAAGGTGGCGGGAGGATCTCAAGGAGGAGTGAAGAAGCTGAAAGGCAAGTGCTTCACTTGCAAGCAGACTGGACACTGGAAGAAGGACTGCCCCAATCGAAAGAAGAACAAAGGTGTATATCTTTTAGTCTAGTCGTTGAAACATGTTTAGCGGTATTATCTACTGGCACCTGGTGTGTAGATACGGGAGCCACTGATCATGTCTGTAATACTTTACAGGGGTTCCAGGAAACCAGATGACTAGTTGAGGGAGAGATTACCGTTTACTTGGGCGATGTCATGAAGGTGGCGGCTGTTGCAGTGGGAGATATTTATTTGTCTTTTGAGAGGAATAAAATTTTGGTTCTGAAAAATTTCCTTTAAGTACATTTATTTAGAAAGAATTTGATTTCGGTTTCTAAATTGTTTATGGATGGATATTCTATTTCTTTTAATGACAAAGTTGTTATAAAAAGGAATAGAGAGATTATCTGTTGTGGTGCATTGATAGGAAATTTATATACACTTGAACCAAAAGCTCTCATGATGCAAATAGAAGTAAATAACTCATCTTCTAATTCCAATATTAGAAAAGAACCTTCGAAGATGAACCAAACATATCTTTGGCATCTAAGGCTAGGTCATATTAACCTAACTAGAATTCAGAGGTTGATAGCTGATGGACCTCTGGGTTCATTAGTGGTGGAAGATTTCCCAACCTACGAATTTTGCTTGGAAGGTAAAATGACCAAGAGGCCTTTTAAGGCCAAGGGGTATAGAGGCAAAGATGTGTTGGAATTGGTTCATTCTAATTTGTGTGGTCCTATGTCTATCCAGGAAAGAGGTGGTTTTGAATATTTCATCTCTTTTATAGATGATTATTCAAGATATGGATACATTTACTTGATGCGCCACAAGTCTGAATGCTTTGACAAGTTCAAAGAATTCAAGGCTGATGTGGAGAAACATCAAGGTAAAAGTATCAAGACACTATGATTTGATCATGGTGGTGAGTACCTCTTGGGAGAGTTTATGAATTACTTATCAGAGGCTAGGATTCAATCCCAATTGTCTGCACCTGCCACACCCTAGCAGAATGGTGTAGCGGAGTGAAGGAATAGGACTCTTATGGAGATGGTTAGATCGATGATGAGTTATTCTTAGTTTCCAAATTCGTTTTGGGGGTATGCTCTAGATACGGTAGTGTATATTTTGAACTTGGTACCATCTAAATCAGTGCCTTCTACTCCCACAAAATTGTGGACTAGGCGAAAGCCTAGTCTGAGACATATTCGAATTTGGGGGAGTCTAGCACATGTGCTGAAGGCAAATGCTGGTAAGTTGGAACCTCGTACAGAAGTGCGCATGTTCGTTGGCTATCCTAGAGGAATGAAAGGTGGTGTTTTTTATAGTCCTAGAGATCAGAGGGTGATCGTTAGCACGAACGCCAGATTTCTAGAGGAAGACTATGTGATGAACCACAAGCCCATGAGTAAGATTGTTCTGGAGGAATTGAGAGGGGAAGTCACTACTTCAGTACCACCAGTACAAGTGGATATACAATAAGTGACTGCACCGCGTGTCATAGAGAATACATAGGTGATACCTCATCGTAGTGGCAGGGTTGTTAGACAGCCTGACAGATTTATGTTCTTGGAAGAATCTTCTGATTTGGTCCCTAGCGAACATGAACCTGATCCCTGGACATATGACGAGGCAATCCAAGATAAAGATGCGGTATCTTGGCAAAGTGCAATGAATTCTGAGATAGAATCTATGGATTCAAATTAGGTCTGGGAGCTAGTAGAACCACCCAATGGTGTAAAAACCATTGGATGCAAGTGGATCTACAAAAGAAAGAGAGGAATAGACGGGAAGGTTGAGACCTTTAAAGCAAGGCTTGTTGCGAAAGGGTATACTCAGAAAGAGGGTATCGATTATGAGGAGACCTTTTCGCCGGTAGCTATGCTTAAGTCTATCCGGATTCTCTTATGTATTGTTGCTTATATGGATTATGAGGTGTGGCAGATGGATGTCAAGACAACTTTCCTTAATGGAAGTCTTGAGGAAAACATCTATATGAAGCAACCAGAGGGATTCATTGCAAAGGGCAAAGAGCATCTTGTGTGCAAGCTTAATCGGTCCATTTATGGATTGAAGCAAGCTTCGAGATCTTAGAACATCCACTTTCATTAGGTAATCCAGTCTTATGGATTTATTCAAAGTTTGGATGAGTTTTGTGTATACAAGAGATGTGATGGAAACATAGTCGTATTTCTTGTACTATACGTAGATGACATTTTACTAATTGGCTACAATGTCAAGGTGTTATCGGACGTAAGGGTATGGTTGTCCAAACAGTTTGATATGAAGGACTTGGGAGAAGTGGGACATATCCTTGGGATCAAGGTTGTAAGGGATGGCAAGAAAAGGATGTTGTGCTTATCTCAAGCTTCATACATAGACACAATTTTGGCTTGTTTTAGCATGTAGAACTCCAAGAAAGGTTTTCTACCTTTTAGGCATGGAGTACCTTTATCTAAAGAGATGTGTCCTAGAACATCAAAGGAGATAAAGGAGATGAAGGCGGTTCCTTATGCTTCGACAGTAGGAAGCCTCATGTATGCCATGCTATATACGAGATCGGATATCTGCTTTGTCGTTGGCATGGTTAGATATCAGAGTAATCTAGGATAGGGACATTGGACTATGGTAAAGCATATATTGAAGTATCTGAGAAGGACTAGGGATTATATGCTAGTTTACCAGGCAGATCAATTACTCCATGTGGGTTACACAGATTCCGACTTCCAATTACATAGGGATAACAGTAAGTCTACCTCAGATTTTGTGTTTACTTTAAGAGGTGGAGCCATTGTATGGAGGAGTGTCAAGAAGAAATGTGTGGCGGACTCTACCATGGAAGTTGAGTATGTGGCAGCCTCTGAGGCGGCCAAAGAAGCTGTATGACTCAGGAACTTCTTGATGGACTTGGATGTGATTCCTGGTTTACCCAAAACTATCACAATTTATTGTGATAACAGTGGTGTAGTTGCAAACTCGAAGGAACCACGAACCCATAAGGCAAGTAAACACATAGAGCGCAAGTACCACCCGATACGAGAAATCATAAAGTGAGGAGAAGTTGATGTGGCCAAGATTGCATTAGAGGATAACCTGACAGATCCTTTCACTAAGGCCCTTCCAGCGAGAGCTTTTGAAAGGCATGTGGAGGGAATGAGAATCAGATGCATGACAGTATGAGGACCTCATAATCTTTTAGTATAAGTGGGAGATTGTTGGGATGTATACTAAAAAGTTTATCTTTTGTATGAACATCTTTATTTTTGAAATAAGAATCACATGATCATTATTTGCATATTTATGGTTATGCATATTGTCAAATACATTACATTATAGATAACATAGTGTGTAGTGTCACACGGGAGATCATGTTATCAGTTCCTTGTAAAGTGTAAGTAAAGGCTCACAATCGAGATGATTTTGGACAAACCATTGGTATGGTTGTAGTGTGATTTGGTATTGGTTTGTCTTGACCATAGAATTACACTAGTACACTTTGTGTGTATTGAGCAGGACCGACATAGAGGTGATTCGATTTATTTCTGACTACATAATTGAATCAGACCTTGGATATTATGGTGCACATGCTCTTAATCCCGATATAATAACGGGCACATATACTTAGCATTTATTTCCTTGATTTACCAATGAGTGAGATTTATAGAGTAAATCGATAGGCTCGGTAAGTTGGAAAATGATATTATTTATATGGTGTGCCATTGATTATAGGAGGAAACCGTGTCCTATATAATAGAATGATGATGTCCCCTTGAGGAGCTCATAAGGTTCATCATGTAAATCCTGCAGGTGGACTTGGTCCGACATGATGATAAGGTTGAGTGGTACTACTCATGGAGTTAGATGTTGATTAATTAATTGTCAGTAAATTAATTAATTGACGGACATTCGAGATCTTAAACACGGGGAGACATTTGTACAAATAATATATGGAGCCCATATTTATTTATGGGGTTGGTGAGGTAGATCAATGATAATCCTCTAGTGGAATGGATTATCATTAATGGATCGGACTTTATGTGGGCTTGATCGATTGGGTAGCCAAGATCCAACTCCTCCTCATGGTCCCTATTGTAGCCTATTAAAACCCTCATGAAGCCTAGATCCGTTGGTGGAAAATGGAACTTTAGATCCGACGGTGGTGATTAAATCTCTAGATCCGACGGTGGAGATTAAATCTCTAGATCCGACGGTTGAGATTAAATCCCTAGATCCGACGGTGGAGATTAAAAGGAGGATTAAGCCTAACTCTATAAAAGGATGGCCAAGGCTTGGGCGTGGAGGATATCTTGGGAGATTAGGGTTTTGGGCGGCAAGACATTAGGGTTTAGAACCCTAATTTGTTGGGCAACGCCTATTCTCCAATTGCTAGGGTCGGTGGAAAGAAGGTAATGGTTAGTCTCTCTTCTTCCTCTCTTGGCCGGAGCACCCTTCTCTTTCTCTCCTTTGGCCGGCGGCAACCCTTCATTCAAGGTTGGCCGGCGCCCTTCATCCACTCCTTGGCCGGCGGCAACATCAAGCTTGGAGCTTGGTGGTTGGTTCTAGATAGGAGAAAGAAGTTTTGTTTCATTCTTTCCTTTGTTCGGAGCAAGCAAGGAAGGGAAGAAAGTTATCTAGGAGGCTTCGACTTTTGGAAGATCGTCGTCGACACGACGTCCAAAAGGAGGAAGGACATATAATAAAAGATCAAGAATTATAACAAGAGGTATAAGCTTGTTTACTTTGATTAGTGTTCTTTTATATTATGTATATAATTGTTTACAATATTATGTGGCTAATTTACTTGGACCTTGAAGACTAACACAAAAACCGGTGATCCGTACATCGTCTATTCCGCGGCTAATCGAAGAAAAGAGGTAGGTTACTTGAACAACAAGTTTGTTCATGTGACCACTCTAATCAAATAGCACGATGATGGAACGATTACTTGGGTAATCCCTCTTTGTAAAGGATTAATTTTTTTAATCTGGGGATGTAGACGGGATCGCCATGGACAAGCGACCGAGTTGAAGTGGGAAGCGAAGTTTCTCCCTTCACTTAGGACACCTCTCATATATTACTAACAAACTCCCACTTGGCCTAATGCTAATCACTACGGTATCCAATACCATAAGCTCTAACATGACCCTCAAGCTTACTTTGAGGTAATACCTTAGTTAAAGTATCCGCTAAGTTCCTTTTAGTGGGAATCTACTCGATTTTTATTTCCTTCCTACTAATGATCCCTTTGATCAGATGATAGCGGCGAAGCACATGTTTGGATCATCGATGAGACCACATCAAGTTCAGAGATGAACTTCTTTATCCAAACCGCTTCTTTTGCTTCTTCCGAAGCTGTAATGTATTCTGCCTTAGAGGCAGAATCTACTATAGTGTCAAGCTTGGAACCTTTCCAACTTATTACGCCTCCATTCTAGGTGAATACATACCCAGACTGAGACTTGGAATCATCCTTGTCTATCTAGAAGCTGGTATTCGTATACCCATGTATCACCATGTCCCCTTCTCCATATATTAGAAACATATCCTTAGTTCTTCTTAAGTACTTAAGGATCATCTTAACAGGCGCCCAATGATCCATTCTTGGATCAGACTGGTATCTGCTCATGACACTCAGAGCATACGATACATCGGGCCTCGTACATAACATAACATACATGATAGATCCTATTGCGGATGCATAGGGAATCTAACTCATGCAAATCCTCTCATCTTCTGTGCACGGACACATAGACTTCGAAAGGTGTATCCCATGCCTGATGGGAAGGAAACCTTTCTTGGATTCCGATATATAAAACCTCTTTAGCACTCAGTCTATATATGTAGACTGCAAAAAATCAAGCAACCGATTCGATCCATCCCTATAGATCTTAATCTAAGGATGTAGGTTTCTTTTCCCAGGTCTTTCATGGAGAATGTCTTGGACAACCAAATTTTAACTGACTATAAGACAGAAACAACATTTCCTATAAGTTATATGTCATCGACATACAATACTAGGAACATGACTGCACTCCCACTAACCTTCTTGTACACACAAGGTTCGTCCGGATTTTGTGAGAAATCAAACATTTTGATTGTCTCATCAAAACGGATATTCTAGCTCCTGGATGCTTGCTTCAGTCCATATATGGACCGTCGCAGTTTGCATACCTTGGTTTTATCGACTGATGTGAAACCCTCAGGCTATATCATATACACATCCTTGAGCAGGTTTCCATTAAGGAAAGCTATTTTCACATCCATCTGTCATATCTCATAATCATAATGAGCCGCTATGGCCACGAGCGTCCAAATAGATTTAAGCATAGGTACAGGTGAATAGGTCTCGTCATAATCAACACCTTGCTTCTAACGATACCCTTTCGCCACCAATCTAGCCTTATAGGTAATTGTTAGGGCAATCTCTTGCCATGATAAGGTTTTGATGTGTGTGGCAAAGGGTTTAAGTTAGTGTGTTATGTTGATTTGATATGTGCGTTGAAGTCGTGTAGGACTCAGTAATTCGCACATGGAGCCGTGGCGAGTTTCAAATCTCATGACTCGTGCCTTGAGTCGGTGAAGGATAGCTTTGCGGAAGCCGTGCGCTTGGAGAATCTGAGGGACCGCCGGACGAGAAGCTTGGAGTGAAGCCGAAGGAAGTAGACTTCGAGGCAAGAGACGCGAAGGAGCATTGCAGAGCCGTGCGCCTGATGCTGCCGAGGGACGTGGCCGAGAATGAAGAGAACTTCGAAGGCGAGGGACTCCGAGAGATGAGAGTGAGCGAATGTAACCCGGGAAGGGGTAGCTCTTAGGTGAAACTTCGCCATTTGGCCAAGTGTCGGATGGGTTTTCCCGACACCGATCACCGAGGAATGGCGTCGACGATCTGATCGATAGTCGATCGGGGTATAATACCGATTTAATGTTTGGCGATCGTGCCATGGGTATGATCGTGATATCGACAACGATCGCCGAGAATGGCGATCGGGATAATCTGCGGCACACGAGAATGGAGCCGACTGATTGAGCACTCGGTCGAGCATCGATCGGCCCGATGATAGGATCGATCGGTGATGATAGATCGATCGTGATGCGATCTGCTGGATGGTATCCAGCGTGGAAAGCCGTTATTACAGCGGCTCTAGACCCGATCGTGATCGAGGGCATCAGTCGATCCTCAGCGGAAGAAACCCTCTTCCTCTATAAAAAGGAAGGGGATGGGGCTTTGGTAAAAAAATGCTTGAACGCCCAACTACTCCCAAAGTGCCCTAAACGATTTCCCACTCTTCTACTTGATCTAATCTTCATTCCATTGTAGAAGAGTGATCTTTGTGTAAAAGAGGTTACCTCCACCTAGCTTTGTGCAAAGGAGAGATCTAGTGGATAGATTGCGGAGTGATTCACCGTGGACGAATCGGACCATGGATTAGCGGCGTAGCCGTGAACCACGTTACATCTCGTGTTTGTATTGCTTGTCTATCTTTTGTGTTGTCTTTATTTGTATTTGTATATTCCGCTTGCGCTAACGTTTTGTAGACGTGAAAAATACGACATCAAACGAATGAGGGCTATTCACCCCCCTCTAACCGGCCAATCGATTTTAAACCAACAAGTGGTATCAGAGCAAGGTTAGCTTGTCACCGGACTAACCGCCGCAACAAGCTCTACATCAAAAATGGCCGGCTCAAACATCCACCCACCGAAGTTCGACGGTGAATTCTCTTGGTGGAAAAAGAGAATGGAGGTATTCTTCGAAACCGACTTTGAAATTCTATTAATAATGCAAAACGGTTTCGAGTTGCCTAGGAACGAAAATGGGGAGCCATTGGAGAAATCAAGGTGGAACAAGAGGCAAAGAGAAGAATATTTGGCAAATTCAAAGGCCAAGAACCACCTATACAATGTACTCCCCCAACAAGAAGTCAATAGGATAGGGGAATGTTCTAGTGCTAAGGAGATGTGGGAGAAGCTAGTTGAACTTCATGAAGGCACTTCGGAAGCCAAGCTAGCAAGAAGGGATCTCCTCCGCTCCCAACTATCAAATATTAAGCTTGAAAAGGGAGAAAAGGTAACTTCCCTACATTCTAGATTTAAAGAAATATTAATTGGGCTAACAAGTGTAGGAGAAAAGCTCTCCAATCGGGATATGGTAATGAAGGCCATAGATGCCTTTCCCCGGTCCTCAAGATGGAGCTCCATGGTGGATTCATTTTACATCTCCAAGAACTTGGAAGTAAGTACCTTGGAGGAATTTTTCTCAACAATGGAGCTCCAGGAAACTAGGCTTGAAGGAATACAAGAAGAGCCTAGAATTCAACCCTCAAGAGGAGTAGCCTTGATGGCAAATAAAGGGAAGAAGAAGATAGAGATCCCCTCCTCCTCCGATGATGAAGCCTCTACCTCTTCCATGGATAGCACGGAAGAAGCCTACATGGTAAGGAAGGTAAGGCGTGCATTTAAGAATTTTAGATTTGATAAATCTCATGATAGGAATAGAAGACCAAGGGGGAAGATCATTTGCTACAATTGTCAAGGGGAGGGACACATAAGGGACAATTGTCCCCTCCTAAACAAGAGAAAAGAGGAAAAGAAAAAGAAGGAAGAAAAGAAGAAGAAGAAGGGGAGCAAGAAGAAAAAGGAAGAAGAAAAGAAGGCCAAGGCAAGAGGAAAAGCCATGGCTCTCAAAGCAAAGACATGGGATGACCTTGCTTCCTCATCCTCATCCGAAGAAGAAGAGCATGTCTATTCCAACCTAGCACTAATGGCTCTTCATGACTCGGATTGCTCCTCCTCCTCCTCAAATGAAGAGAGCTCAAGTGAAGGGGGAGCTTCTACATCCTCCTCATCCGAAGAAGAAGAGGACATGGAAACTATGGTAACAAATGCCTCTCCTAAGAAAACAGTTTCCATAATTTCTAGTTTAACTAGGGACTTATTTGGAATGAAAAAGAAAAATAAAAGCATGCTTGATCAAATTAAGGCATTAGAAAATAAGCTAGAAAATGCATGCTTAAATAATAATGATATTTCTTCTAGCTTAAATGATGCATGTTCACATGACTATATGCCTTTGGATGTTAATGATGCATGCATAGAGGAAAATAGGGCTTTAAGGGAAAAGGTAGACTATTTGACAAAAGCCCTAGAGAAATTCACTATTGGCTCCAACACATTGAACATGATTATAGGGAGCCAAAGGGCAAGCTTCAACAAAAAGGGCCTAGGATACAAAGAAAAGAAAAATGAAAAGGCCTATAAATGCCTAATTTCTAGGGGACAAGATAAGAAGAAAGTAATAGCTAGGAAATGGATCCCCAAGGAATACTTAGTGAACCCAATAGGAAAGAACTTATTTTGGGTTCCAAAATCCATCCTTAAGGGTTAGGAAAACCCTAGGGTAGTCAACCATATGGAATTGACCTATATCATATTTTGGTTGACTTAGGATGGCGGGACAACATTTTTAGAATAGTGTTGGGTGATGATAACGTGCCCATAAATAGATAATAATGCTTAAATCATGATGATTAATGTAATTGCTATGTATGTTTGAAATCATGATTTATGATTTTAATATTTGGCACGTAATCATGAGAAATAGGGTTGAATCATGCTTTAGGTGATACTTTGTTTATTATCATCATATAATACCTAATGCATGATTTAATGAATACATGTATTTCATGATCATAATGTGAAATTAATTCATATATGTCATTATGATCATGTAGGTTGTTGGGTTGATACTTAACCATGATAGAATTGCATGAATACAAGGGTTAAGTATATACAAATACCCCCTAGGATGCATCTCACACTCACTATAGGCTAACTTGATTGCAAACTTAGCATGGGTGAGATGTTAGGATGATACAAATGTCCACTAGTGCCTATAGCATTTAGATGATCATTTAAAGTATCAAAATAGCAATAATAGACTAATCATGGGGAAGGCTTATGTTTAATTCATAGACATATTGCCCAAAGATCATGGTTGGATATTTCATATGTTTTCAAAACAATTTCTTAATCTAAAATCTATGTATTCATGTTTTGAAACAATTCAAAGCAAGACTAGGTGTAAAAATGGATACTCTTATGATCAAAAACCTAGTAGTTTTTAAGGCTTTTGGATTTTTGGCAAATACATGGAAATATAATGATTTTTCATGAAAACCTATTTTCATTGATAGATATACTTAAAAGAAACATGTTCCCCAAATTTCATGATTTTTCAAATTTTTTAGAATTTTTAATGCATTTCTGAAATTCGGTCCAGAAATCAGAAATCCAGTGTAATCATGTATCGATCGGTAGTAAATCAGAAGTCCGAATTCCGATTTTAAATCAACTTGTGGTATTTTCTTTCTATTAGACTTGATGCCATGTGTTTTTAACTTAGTGTTAATCTTTTTGATGGTGTCAAAGGGGGAGAAATAATTATGTTTAAGTAAATTGTGATAGGGTGAGAAAATTTGTATGAGGAGTTTCATGGGTTAAGGGGGGAGTTGCATGTTGCTATATCATGTTTATGTTTACATGCTTTTTTTCCTTTAAAATTTATATCAAATATTTTTACCTAACTTAAACGGATTGCCACACATCAAAAAGGGGGAGATTGTTAGGGCAATCTCTTGCCATGATAAGGTTTTGATGTGTGTGGCAAAGGGTTTAAGTTAGTGTGTTATGTTGATTTGATATGTGCGTTGAAGTCGTGCAGGACTCAGTAATTCGCACATGGAGTCGTGGCGAGTTTCACATCTCATGACTCGTGCCTTGAGTCGGTGAAGGATAGCTTTGCGGAAGTCATGTGCTTGGAGCATCCGAGGGACCGCCGGACGAGAAGCTTGGAGTGAAGTCGGATGAAGTAGACTTCGAGGCAAGAGACGCGAAGGAGCATTGCAGAGTCGTGCTCCTGATGCTGCCGAGGGACGTGGTCGAGAACGAAGAGAACTTCGAAGTCGAGGGACTCCGAGAGATGAGAGTGAGCGAATGTAACCCGGGAAGGGGTAGCTCTTAGGTGAAACTTGGCCATTTGGCCAAGTGTCGGATGGGTTTTCGACACGGTCATTGCCGAGGAATGTGATCAATCGATCCGAGTCGATGGGTCGATCGGTGGTATAATACGAGTTTAATGTTTGGCGATCATTGCCATGGTGCGATGATGATGATCAACAATGGCATCGATGGCCCTGCGACGCGAGTAATGGAGTCGACTCAGTTGAGCACTCGACTGATCGAGCATCAGTCGACTGATGGTAGGATCAGTCGACTGATGCCAGTACCGTTGGATGGTATCCAACGTGGAAAGCGGCCGTTATTGGGAAACGACTACGACGGTCGGTGATCGAGGGCATCGATCGGTGATCCTGTGTCAACGGGAAGAAACCCTCTTCCTCTATAAAAAGGAAGGGGATGGGGCTTTGGTAAAAAAATGCTTGAACACCCAACTACTCCCAAAGTGCCCTAAACGATTTCCCACTCTTCTACTTGCTCTAATCTTCATTCCATTGTAGAAGAGTGATCTTTGTGTAAAAGAGGTTACCTCCACCTAGCTTTGTGCAAAGGAGAGATCTAGTGGATAGATTGCGGAGTGATTCACCGTGGACAAATCGGACCGTGGATTAGCGGCGTAGCCGTGAACCACGTTACATCTTGTGTTTGTATTGCTTGTCTATCTTTTGTGTTGTCTTTATTTGTATTTGTATATTCCGCTTGCACTAACATTTTGTAGACGAGAAAAATACGACATCAAACGAACGAGGGCTATTCACCCCCCTCTAGCCGACCAATCGATTTTAAACCAACAGTAATCATATTACCATCCATGTCGATTTTCTTCTTGAAAACCCACTTGCACCCTATAGGCTTTATGCCTTCAGGTGGGTCAACCAAGTTCCAAACTTGATTCTTCATATATAGAATCCATTTCTGACTTCATGGCGTTAAGTCACTTATCCCTTTCTGAACTTTTTAGAACTTCTTCATAACTGGTAAGCTCCTCATCATCAATGAGTAACACTGTTCGATTCACTTATGAGAAATCCATATCTCTCAGGAATGTTACGTGTTCTACCAGATCTACGAAGATGTGGTGTCTCAATAGGTCCAGCCGATGGCTCATCACTATGAGTTATCGGCTATGGTGCTTCATCAATGTCTATTTGAGTCTCTCAAGCCTCCTCAAACTCAATGACACTCCCACTATTTTCTTGCAAGAAGAACTCTTTCTCTAGAAACACAGCATGCCTTGAAACAAACACCTTTTGTTCCACAGGATGATAGAATTGGTAACCCCTTATTTCCTCAGGGTATCCAATAAATAGACATTTATCAGACTTAGCATTCAATTTGTCTGATACAGTCTGCTTCACATAAGTAGGACAACTCCATATCTTCAAGTAAGATACATGAGGTTTCTTACTATTCCATATCTCATATGGAGTAGTGGAGACTACCTTGGTTGGCATTCTATTTAGCAAGTAAATAGGTGTCTGAAGTGCATCGCCTCAAAAGGACTTGGGAAGATTCGCACGATTCATCATTGACCTGACCATGTCCAACAAGGTCCGATTATGCCTCTCAGGTACACCATTATGCTACGGTGTATATGACAGAGTCCATTGAGACAATATACCATTGTCTCTTAAATAATCTAGAAACTCTTGACTTAAGTATTCACCATCTCGATCCGATCGAAGTATTTTAATACTCATGTCAGGTTGTTTCTCTACTTCCTTTCTAAATTCTTTGAACCTTTCAAAGGCTTCAAACTTGTGTTTCATCAAGAACACATACCCAAACCGTGAGTGATCATCGGTGAAGGTAATGAAGTAGATATAGCCTTGTAGAGCTTGAGTTGACATAGGTCCACATACATCAGTATATATTAGACCTAGCAACTCTTCCACCTGTTCACCTTTTCCTGTAAAAGTTAACTTAGTCATCTTGCCTTTTAAGCATGATTCACATGTATCATATGAATCCAATTCAAACGATTCAAGAATTCCACATCGGTGTAATTCGGACATGCATTTCTTGCTTGTATGGCCAAGACAACAATGCCACATGTAGGAGTCTAATTGATTATCCTTTCGAGAACACTTGTTGCTCGCTTTGATATTGAAAATATCACTAGATACGTCCAACATATAAATACCATTGCTTAAAGTTCCAGTCCCATAAAGAACACCATTCAAAGTTATGTAACAACAATTGTTACTAAAAGTTAAATGGTACCCATTTCTATTTAAAAAAGAAATAGAAATGATGTTCTTTATCAACGAAGGAACATAAAAGCAATTGTCCAGTTCTAAGACAAGTCCTGTAGGGAGTTTTAATAAATACGTTCCGATGGCGAGTGCAACAACCTTTGCTCCATTCCCAACACATAAATTTGACTCTCCCTTGACGAGTCTTCTTCTATTTCTTAGCCCATGTATGTCATTACATATATGTGAGCCACACCCAGTATCCAATACCCAAGTGTTTGAGGAAATAGAATGATAATCAATAACGATGATATCTGAAGAAGATGGGGCATCTGATGCCTGATTCTTCTTCACGGACTCAAGATAAATCTTGCAGTTTCTTTGCCAATGGCCCTACTTGCCACAATGATGACAAGTGCCCTTTTGAGATGGTTCTGCCTTTTAGCCTTTTTCTTCTTCCCCTTCTGTTGTTCCTTTGACTTACTCTTAGAACCTTTCTTCGAGGAATCAACTAACAACACCTTCCCTTGCTCATGCTTCACAGAAGGCTCCACAGTCTTCAACATGTTGAACAGTACCACAGATGAACCTTCTTGCATCTCCGAGGTGACGAGGAGCTTGGAGACTTTGAACCTTTTGGATCTCACTTGCTCATCAAACAAATCATAGAGATGAAAGACTATAGTATGAGCATCCATATGCTCATGCTGCTTATGTAGCTTGGGTACCATCACAACTATATGATGCAACTCGCCAGTTCAAAATCAGTCACATGTTTATGATAGGCCAACAATTGGTCCGGAGTTACATCGTCACTAGGACGGGCGAGAAGAGGCACTTCGAGGACATACACAAGCTTTTCCGCCTTGAGAACAATTCTCAAGTTTCTAAGTCAGCCCAAGAAGTTTGGCCCAGTCAATTTATTCGAATTCAAAATAAAGCACAAATTCAAAGACATCATGATCAAGCGATTAACCTAGAAATATAAATCGAGCATATATGAGAAAGATGATTTAAAATGCATCAACATACATTCATAAATCTCATTCATTTTTCGAATTTAAAAAACCCCCAAAATCACTTCGGGAGATCATAGGTCCATCTCCGAATGGGCTGATATCCAACATAGATATGAACAACCTTGGAGAGAGTCCAACAAGTCATTCATAGCTACAATGGTAGGTATCATATATACCGATTGCATATTACATATATGCAACTATCACAATGTGCTATCAACTAATTGAATGTTCACACATACATCGGATTGTTAACTCATTAACAAGTATGCATCATATGCATATCACCCAACTTCACCTCCCTTCACATCGACCTTGGAGAGAGTCCAACAAGCCGATGCTCCAGGTTAAAGCCAACCCATTAATCGAGAAATAGTTTTAATATGGTTAGAGCGCATTCAACCAATTAGCCCGGCTTGGAGAGAGTCCAACAACCAAAGCTAACGATTGACCTCTGACTCTTACCATATTAGTATTAAACTATTCCATGGTTTGAACATGTTCAGGTTTGAGTCGGGCTTAGAGAGAGTCCAACCACCCAAACAGGAAATAGAACTCTAGTTCTAACCATATTAATGGAAGATGTAGGCTTTAATATTGAGTAAGGGTTTTTTATGTTTCATCCTCTTTGGATGCAAATAACTATTATCTACATGGCATGACATACATGACATATATCTACATGTCACGACACGCATGACATAATGATATGCATCTAATGCAATTACATAACATACAATTATGACATGTACAAAAATTTCCTTATATGTCATAACTATTTATGGAAATAAAATATGTTTAAGATTTGATTTTCCAAATCAAATCATGATTAAATTAGGAAACAAATTTCCAAATCTAATCACATATTTTATTTATGGAAAGTGTTAATTAAGGAAAGTCAAATTTAATTTAGAAAATAAATTTCCTAAATTGTCAAAATTATTTATGAAATTAAAATATATTTTAGATTTGATTCCCCAAATCAAATCATAATTAAATTAGGAAATAAATTTTCAAATCTAATCACATATTTTTTTTATGGAAAGTGTTAATTTCCATAAATACATCTAAACTTTCCAAAAGTAGAAGATTTCCATAAATACTTATAAACTTTCCAAAATTAGAAAATTTTAATAAATACTTCTAAACTTTATAAAAGGTGAAAATTTCCATAAATACAATTATGACTATCGCAAAATAATTTTACAATTATGTCGAAACACAACTTGGGCTCTGATACTACTGTTGGGTTTCCGACACCGCAGCGAGTGTGTATTCAAATATGTTTCGTAAACATGTGCACAGCGGAAGAAATAAAAAGTAATAAATCTAATTTATTACAACACAAACCTCACACATGCATAGTACAATATGTGTAGACATAATCAAAATTTTAAATTTTGAAATAAAAGGAAATTACTCTAGGTAACCCTGACGTATCACGTGCAGCAGGAAAGGCATCAACCGGAGCAACTCTCGCTAGAATCACCTCTATCTGTATCCACGCCGAGTATCGTCGGGATGGCTTCACAAAGCCACGAGGCTCGTCTTCGTAGGAGTCACTAGCCTCGTGTCGAAGACGATGTGATCGAGAGAAGATCACAATCCGAATCAAAATTTGGATTAGAAATCGAGTCCCCAAAACTCGCTTCTCCGAAGAGGTATTCGTCAACTAATTGACGAATCCTTCGTCCTCCACCTATGAGGATTATCGGAGATCGAATCCCCGGTAAAGTAGCCACTGTCGGAGCTCAAAATGTCATCCAAACGATGTTCCGACACGAAAGAAAGAAACTGTCCAGAAAACTAGACAACTTGGTGGAGGTGTTGCGCCGGCCCAAAGAAGGATGGTCGGCTACACCTTGGTCACTGGAGCCAAGGAAAGTCGCCGGAGGGTCACCTGCAGAAGCTTGGACGCCGACACAAAAGCTGGCGGCGTGGGCTACTTGTGCAACGACAAGGAGAAGAGAGGGAGAGGGTGGCTAGGTTTCCCAACACACAAGTTATCCACGAAAAACTTTTAAGCCATGTTTTTATAGAGAACACATCACCTAACGGTTATTGGTTCATAACCAAAACCCGTTAACCCGCTCCAATAACTTAAGTTAAAATAAACCGAACCGCGTTGGTCTATTTTAAGTTAAAATGAACCGAACAAACTTTGGTTCATTCGTTTAAAACAAACCAAACCCCTTTGGTTTATTCTCCACCAATAGATTAGAACCAAATCAATTTGGTTCATCCATCATGTCTTCACAAGACTCGGTCCATCCATGCTTCCATTGTGACTGAAACAATTTCATGCTTGCTACTTGTTTGGTCCTACCAAACCTAGTTTCTCTCGATCTGAGAATCTCATTCTCAAGCTCGTTTTAAATTTTTCGGATTACGCTCGTTGTGCGTGTGACCAAATAGGTTCCCGATTTATGTTGGCCGTCTATAATTAACCATTAATTATAGAACGATTATGAGTGGCACCTAGTAGTACATCATAATTCCCAATTAATTGAAAAATCAACAGTTGATTCTAGAACCATTTCTGTAACCCTTCAGCAGCTATAATGAATCGTGCCCCGTTCGCTTCACTCATCTTATACCCACTTGGTTCAGGACATGGTCTATTGTGTCAGTCCCCACTAGATTGACTACGTCACACCTAGCCCAAGTATCATTTCCTCGTCCCACGGATTCTAGTTACTACACATATATCCAAGGGTACCTTACTCTAAACATGTAATGCTTTGGCCAAAGACTTTAGTAACAATCCGACGAGAGGCCATGGATATACATCTTCTCGCAAGGAGTGGTGAATCCTTTATAAGCTATTCAAATACCTTCGGTCACTTCGACTTATACCCAATCATCCGGGTCCACATCTCCTCAGAGATGCTTGCTTAAGATGTCAAAGCGTAAGTCTTCATGTCTAAGATGACTTGAATACCGCAAGTCAAAGGAACATCGCACTTAATATGTTGTAAGAACTTCATTGATATATCCATATATGCAGAGAACCATATGAAGTCTTACAGCTGGTCACTCCAATGAACTAGTTACAATAACTAGCATCTACGATTAACTCTGGACATCACAATGTCTCCAGCTAGTGAGAATCAGCTGCTTGGATATACCAAGGAGTATACCTCGTGCTAGTCTCGACAGAATTGATGGTGTCCAAATCCATCAATTCATCAACTAGGGATAATTCCAATACATCACAATTACACATGTAGCGATACTCACTAGTTGTGATCCAATTACAAATTCTCTCATGTTGTGAATCGTATTATGGACATTCAGTAAATGAGTTTAAGATCCAATCAAATACATGAAAACATGTATACTCAAACAGTGAATCTTCATTTATCAAATAAATGGTACAATCATAAGGCGATTGCCTTAGGACACCTCTCATATATTACTAACACCTAAGTCTAGAGTCGAGTTCCCAAGAGTCAATTTTGGAATTTTGGGTTCCCAAGAGTCGAGTTCACTTAGTGAACAAAACTCAACCTAGATATCACTTAGGGGAGCTAACACTTTGCTTCTTTCCTTGCTTAGTTAAACTCTTGCATGTTTTAGTTTACTTTACTTGCTTAATTTAGAATAGACTAGAAAAGAAACAAAGTATTTTAAACTTGGACAACCTAGTAATAAGACGAAGTGAACTGATAGTTGTTCCGATATCCAAGAAGGCCATGTGCCTCGCCACGACCTGGTGCACTAAGTCGAGTGGAACTGACTGAAGCTAACTCACTAAGTCTTTAACTAGTTAGACCAAGGCTTAGTCCAAAGTGAATCAAGTACTTTATTCCTTCATTGACTTTGTCTAGGAAGTGGTCGTTGCTCCGATATCCAAGATGGTTGTGTGCCTCGCCATGACCTGGAAGTCAATGCTAGAAAAACCTACTCGACTAGCTCAAGCTAAGCTTGAATCTAACACAAGTTTAAACACTTTGAGAATCACATGCATATTTTAGGGTTTATTTAACATGTTTTCCTAGTATTTCATTCACATACATGCATAAAACAAAGCATTTACTTTCATATTGCATTTTTAATTCAGATGACTGCGGTTTCTATGTGTTTACTCTCAAAAGGGACAAAAGGAGGAATAATAGAGCCATGGAGGGAAGCCACGATGAAACAGGGAGCAAACGGAGTCGTAATGCATATTTTTTGGAGCTTCCAACAACTGACACGCCTAGGGCATGCCCATGCCAAAAACCAGCCAACATGCTCGATTTTGGGGTGTGCCAGATCTTCACAGTTCCTGGCATGCCCAGGCCATGAAAAATGGCACGATCGTGCTAAATTCTTCCTCTTTGCTAATGGAATTCATGAATTATTCTCCAGAAAAAACTATAAAAAGACCCCATGACCTAAGAGAAAGGAATTTCGATTCATTATAGGATTGGGGTTCATTCAAGAATCTCAGGATCACTCTAATCCTTGGAATTCATCAGAGGAGGATCAAGGTCTAGAAGCCAAGGACAAGACGAGCATAGCATAGGATGCTAGCTGAATTCTTTCTTTTCTATCGCCTATGTTTTGTAACTCTTGTAGGAGATCAGTACGACCGGCTAGAGGGGGGGGTGAATAGCCCTCTTACGATGGATGTTGGAATTCTCTCGTTCGTTTGCTCGTCTACACAATTGTTAGCGCAAGCGGAAGCATAAACAATAAAGACAAAGCAATAAATAAAAATACAAACGCTAACAAAGAATGTAACGTGGTTCACGGCTACGCCGCTAATCCACGATCCCGATTCGTCCGAGGTGAATCACTCCTCCAAAGCCAATCACTATTGGTCTCTCCTTTGCACCAAGCTAGGTGGAGGTAACCTTTACAATCAAGATCACTCTTCTTACAAATAGAATGAAGTAAAAACAAGTAAGAAGAGTTTAGAGCTTGTGGGGAACTAGGAAGATCACTTAGAGCATAAGCATTAGCCTCTCAAAGGCTTACACCCTCTCTTTTTATAGAGAGGGCTGATTTCTTCCCGTTGGCCGCCACTACGATCACGCCCTCGCGCATCGTCACTACAACGGCCTCGAACACGTCGGATCCCGGCGGTTGTAGTCCAACGAACTCTTGGCGATCGGCGATGGACCTCACCGGTCGATCGCTGCGCTCCGTAATCGCTACTGGCGGTTCTGCCGTGATATCCTCTGGCGATCGCAGCCGGGCATAAACCCATCAGTCGGATACCAGTCGAACCCACTCGACTCAGAGCAGTCGACTGCCATTCCATGGCAGTCGACTGGTGCCGTGTGAAACTCAACCTTAACATAAGTTTGAGCTTCCGGCGGTCGGATAAACCTTAACCCTTGCGGTCAAGTCTCCGACACTCAGCCATTCGGCCAAGTTCACCTAATGAGCTACTTACATTTCACTCATTCTCTCATCTCACTCGAATTCCCTCGCCGAAGCTCTCTTCGTTCGCGGCCACGTCCCTCGGCAGCATCAGGCGCACGACTCTACAATGCTCCTTTGCGTCTCTTGCCTTCGAAGTCTGCTTCCTTGGCTTCACTTCAAGTCATCTCATCCGGCGGTCCCTCGGATGCTCCAAGCGCACGGCTTCCGCAAAGTCATCCTTCACCGACTCAAGGACCGAGGTTGTGAGGGTGAACCCACCAAGGCTCCATGTGCGAATTACTAAGTCCTGCACGACTTCAACGCACATATCAAATCAACATAACACACTAACTTAAACCCTTTGCCACACCATCAAAACCATATTACGGCAAGAGATTGCCCTAACAATCTCCCCCTTTTTGATGTGTGGCAATCCGTTTAAGTTAGGTAAAAACATTTGATATAAATTTCAAAGGAAAGAAAGCATGTAAACATAAACATGATATAGCAACATGCAACTCCCCCTTAATCCATGAAACTCCCCCTTAATTTCTCCCCCTATCATAATTAACTTAAACATAATTATTTCTCCCCCTTTGACACCATCAAAAATATTAATACTAAGTTATAAACTCATGGCATCAAGTATAAAGAGAAACATATATTAAAATCAGTCAAAACCTGATAAATTTGTTTATTCATCAATCGCTATCGTGATGGCAAATGATCGGGCACAAAGGAATCCGAATTTCTGATTTTCTGGATGAATTTCAGAAATGCATTATTAATTCCAGAAAATTCGAAAAATCATGAAATTTGGGGAACATATTTCTTTTAAGTATATCTATCAATGAAAAATAGTTTTTCAAGAAAAATCATTATATTTTCCGAGATTTTCCAAAATTCTAAAGGCTTTAAAAAACACTAGTTTTTGAGCATGTTAGTATCCATTTAAACACCTAGTTTTGTATCCAATTGCTTCAAAACATGAATACACAGATTTTAAAGTAAGAAATTGTTTTGAAAAACATATGAAATATCCAACCATGATCTTTGGGCAATATGTCTATGAATTAAACATAAGCCTTCCCCATGATTGGTCTATTATTGCTATGTTGATACTTTAAATGACCATCTAAATGTCATAGGCATTAGTAGACATTTGTATCATCCTAACATCTCACCCATGCTAAGTTTGCAATCAAGTTAGCCTATAGTGAGTGTGAGATGCATCTTAGGGGGGGGGGGTATTTGTGTATACTTAACCAATATATTCATGCAATTCTATCAAGGTTAAGTATCAACCTAATAATCCTCATGATCATAAAGACATATATGAATAAATTCTACATTATGATCATGAAACTCATGTATTCATCAAATAATAGTCATGCATTAGGTATTATATGATGATAATAAACAAAGTATCACCTAAAGCATGATTCAAACCTATTTCTCATGATCACGTGCCAAATATTAAAATCATAAATCATGATTTCAAACATTCATAGCAATTTCATTAATCATCATGATTTAAGCATTATTATCTATTTATGGGCACGTTATCATCACCCAACACTATTGTAAAAATGTTGTCCCGCCATCCTAAGTCAACCAAAATATGATATAGATCAATTGCATATGGTTGACTACCCTAGGGGTTATCCTAACCCTTAAGGATGGATTTTGGAACCCAAAATAAGTTCTTTCCTATTGGGTTCACTAAGTATTCCTTGGGGATCCATTTTCTAGCTATTACTTTCTTCTTATCTTGTCCCCTAGCTATTAGGCATTTGTAGGCCTTCTCATTTTTCTTTTCCTTGTAGCCTAGGCCCTTTTTGTTGAAGCTAGCTCTTTGGCTCCCTAAGATCATGTTCAATGTGTTGGAGCCAATTGTGAATTTTTCTAGGGCTTTTGTTAAATAATCTACCTTTTCCCTTAAGGCCCTATTTTCATTTATACATGCATCACTAACATCTAATGGCACATAAAGGTCATGTGAGCATGCATCATTTAAGCTAGAAGAAATATTATCATTTAAGCATGCATTTTCTATCTTATTTTCCAATGCCTTAATTTGATTAAGCATGCTTTTATTTTTCTTTTTCATTCCAAATAAATCCTTAGTTAAACTAGAAATTATGGAAACTATTTTCTTAGGAGAGGCTTTCGTTACCATAGTTTTCATGTCCTCTTCTTCTTCGGATGATGAGGATGTAGAAGCTCTCCCTTCACTTGAGCTCTCTCCTCTTGAGCTTGATTCTTCATTTTCGGATGAAGAGCAATCCAAATCATCAAAGGCCATCAAGGCCAAATTGGTGACAAAGGCATTCTCCTCATCCGATGATGATGAGGAGGATGAGGATGGGTCATCCCAAGTCCTTGCCTTTAGAGCTTTGGTCTTCCCCTTTTCTCTTGTCTTCTTCTCCTCTTCCTTCTTTTTCTTGCTCCCCTTTTTCTTCTTCTTTTCTTCTTTCTTTTTCCTCTCTTCCTTGCTCTTGTTTAGGAGAGGACAATTGTCCCTTATGTGCCCCTCTCCTTGGCAATTATAGCATATGACCTTCCCCCTTGGTCTCCTATTCCTATCATTTGATTTATGAAAATGAAAACCTTTTAAAGCACGTCTTACCCTCCTTACCATATAGGCTTCTTCGGTGCTATCCATGGAGGAGGAGGAAGACGCTTCGTCATCGGAGGAGGAGGAGATCTCTATCTTCTTCTTCCCCTTATTTGCCAACAATGCTACTCCCCTTGAAGGTTGTATTTTTGGCTCTTCTTGTATTCCTTCAAGCCTAGATTCATGTAATTCCATAGTGGAGAAAAATTCATCTAGAGTACTTACCTCTAGATTCCTTGAAATGTAAAATGAGTCCACCATTGAACTCCACTTGGATGATCGGGGGAAAGCATCTATGGCCTTCATTATCATATCGTGATTTGAGAGCCTTTCTCCTACACTTGTTAGTCCATTTAAAATTTCTTTGAATCTAGAATGCAAAGAAGTTACCTTTTCTCCCTTTTCTAATTTAATGTTGGATAGTTGGGAGCGGAGGAGATCTCTCCTTGCTAGCTTCACCTCGGATGTGCCTTCATGAAGCTCAATTAGCTTTTCCCACATCTCCTTGGCGCTTAGGCATTCTCCTATTCGGTTGATTTCTTGTTGGGGGAGCACATTGAAAAGATGATGCTTGGCTTTTGAATTTGCAAGGTGCTCTTCCCTTTGCCTTTTGGTCCACCTAGATTTCTCTATTGGCTTCCCCTCTTCATCCCTAGGCAAAACGAAACCGGATTCCATTGTAATCATAATGTCAAAATCCGTTTCGAAAAATGCCTCCATTTGCTTCTTCCACCAAGCGAATTCTCCTTCAAACTTCGGAGGATGGATGTTGGAGCCGGCCATTTTGAAAGTTGCTTATTGCGGCGGTTAGTCCTTGACAAGCTTTCCTCGGCTCTGATACCACTTGTAGGGGATCGGTACGGCCGGCTAGAGGGGGGGGGGTGAATAGCCCTCTTACGATGGATGTTGGAATTCTCTCATTCGTTTGCTCGTCTACACAATTGTTAGCACAAGCGGAAGCATAAACAATAAAGACAAAGCAATAAATAAAAATACAAACGCTAACAAAGAATGTAACGTGGTTCACGGCTACGCCACTAATCCACGATCCCGATTCGTCCGAGGTGAATCACTCCTCCAAAGCCAATCACTATTGGTCTCTACTTTGCACCAAGCTAGGTGGAGGTAACCTTTACAATCAAGATCACTCTTCTTACAAATAGAATGAAGTAAAAACAAGTAAGAAGAGTTTAGAGCTTGTGGGGCACTAGGAAGATCACTTAGAGCATAAGCATTAGCCTCTCAAAGGCTCACACCCTCTCTTTTTATAGAGAGGGCTGATTTCTTCCCGTTGGTCGCCACCAGTCGACTGCTGCCCTTGGCAGTCGACTGCCATCACTACAACGGCCTCCGAACACATCGGATCCCGACCGTTGTAGTCCAACGGAACTCTTGGCAGTCGACTGATGGACCTCACCACCGATCTTCTCCGTAGTCGATCGCTACCGACTACGAGCGATTCTGCGTCTCGCGATATCCTATGGCGGATCGCCATTCCATACGATCACGGGCATAAACCCATCGATCGAATACCGGTAACCCAATCGAGAGCAAACGATCGACTTCCATTCCATGGCAGTCGACTGGTGCCATGTGAAACTCAACCTTAACATAAGTTTGAGCTTTCGGCGGTCGGATAAACCTTAACCCTTGCGGTCAAGTCTCCGACACTCAGCCATTCGGCCAAGTTCACCTAATGAGCTACTTACATTTCACTCATTCTCTCATCTCACTCGAAGTCCCTCGCCGAAGCTCTCTTCGTTCGCGGCCACGTCCCTCGGCAGCATCAGGCGCAAGGCTCTGCAATGCTCCTTCGCGTCTCTTGCCTTTGAAGTCTGCTTCCTTGGCTTCACTTCAAGTCATCTCGTCCGGCGGTCCCTCGGATGCTCCAAGCGCACGGCTTCCGCAAAGTCATCCTTCACCGACTTAAGGACCGAGATTGTGAGGGTGAACCCACCAAGGCTCCATGTGCGAATTACTAAGTCCTGCACGACTTCAACGCACATATCAAATCAACATAACACACTAACTTAAACCCTTTTCCACACGATCAAAACCATATTACGGCAAGAGATTGCCCTAACAACTCCTTTGTGGAGTAGTCTTGTACCTTAGGATGAGGCAGTAGCTCTTTGTTGATTTGTCTTGGATTGTGCTACTCTTTTATTTATTTCATTGCGTATTTCTTGAATTGGTTTTACGATGCATATGGTTTGCCTTGCGAGTTTGTTGATTGCCTATTCGCATTCTTTAGGGTTTTTATATCCCGGATTTTTATAACTAATCATGAGAACCTATTGTAATTTAGGACTTTCATTAACTATAGTGATCTTCCTAGGTATGTGATATGTGCTCGCCGTTGCAACAAGTTCATCGACCTATGAATGTTCTAAAAAGAAATTAGACTCTCTTGAAGCTTTCATAATCTATCTCTAGGGTTTTCATTAATTGTAGTGATCTGCCTGGGTATGTGATAGATTCCCGCCATTGTAACAAGTTCATCAACCTATGGATACTACAAAAAGATATTTCATAACCTTTCCTAGAATCTATTAGGGCAATCTCTTGCCGTGATATGGTTTTGATGTGTGTGGCAAAGGGTTTAAGTTAGGATATTTGGATTTGATATGTGCGTTGGAGTCTTGCAGGACTTAGTAATTCACACATGGAGGATTGGCGAATTTCACCTCTCATGACTCGGTCCTTGAGTCATTGAAGGATGACTTTGCAGAAGTCGTGCGCTTGGAGCATACGAGGGACCGCCGGACGAGGAGATTGGAGTGAAGCCGGAGGAAGTAGACTTCAGGGCGAGACACGAAGGATGGCACTGCAGAGCCGTGCGCTTGGCACATCCGTGGGACGTGGCCGGACGAAGACAACTTCAAAGGCGAGGGACTTCAAGGGATGAGAGTGAGCGAATATAACTCGGGAAGGGGTAGTGCGCTTAGGTGGAACTTGGCCAATTGGCTAAGTGTTGGATGGGATTTCCCGACACCAGTCGACTGCCATGTAGTGGTAGTCGACTACTCTAAGTCGACTATGACTCGACTAGTGTTTGAATTTGGTTCATGTGCCAACAGTCGACTACCATGGATTGGCAATCGACTGCGAGACCACCAGTCGACTGATGAAGGAATCAGTCGACTGGTCGCAAGGGTTTCGGGTACAGAATGGAGTGTCCGCTTCTGACACTCGACTGATAGCTCCATCAGTCGACTGATGGCAAGATCAGTCGACTGATGTGGGAGTCGTTGGATGGAATCAAACGTGGAAAGCAGCTATTATTGGGCAACGGCTACGGGATCAGTCGACTGATCGGGGCATCAGTCGACTGGTCCTGTGTTAATGGGAAGAAACCCTCTTCTTCTATAAAAAGAAGAGGTGAGGGGCTTTGGGGGCCTAATGCTTCAACTCATAAAATCTCCCAAAGTGCTCTAAGGATTTTCCACTCTTCTACTTGTGTTAATTCTCATTCCATTGTAAAAAGAGTGAATTCTTGTAAAGAGGTTACCTCCACCTAGCTTAGTGCAAAGGAGAGAATAGTGAAAGCTTGCGGAGTGATTCACCATGGACAAATCGGGTCGTGGACTAGCGGCAAGGGATGTGAACCACGTTACGACTTTGTGTTAGCGTTTGTATTCTTGTTATTGCTTTGTCTTTATTGTTTATACTTCCGCTTGTGCTAACGAATTTGTAGACGAGCAATTGATGAGAAAATTCCACCATATGCATATTAGGCTATTCACCCCCCTCTAGCCAGCCAACATCGACCCTACAAGTGGTATCAGAGCCAAGACGCTTGTTGAGGACTAATCGCCACTACAAGCACTTTATCAAGAGATGGCCCACTCTAATATTCATCTGTCGAAGTTCAAGGGGGAATTCGCTTGGTGGAAGAAGCAAATGGAGGTATTTTTCGAAACCGATTTCGAAATTCTATTAACTATGAAAAATGGTTTCGAGATGCCTAAGAATGAAGAAGGGGAGCCATTGGAGAAATCAAGGTGGAATAAGAGGCAAAGAGAAAAATACTTGGCGAACTCAAAAGCCAAACATCACCTTTACAACGTACTCCCCCAACAAGAAGTGAATCGGATAAGGGAATGTGCAAGTGCCAAGGAGATGTGGGAGAAGCTAGTAGAGCTTCATGAAGGTACCTCGGAGGCCAAGCTTGCAAGGAGAGACCTCCTCCGCTCCCAACTAACAAATATCAAACTTGAAAAGGGAGAAAAGGTAACCTCACTACACTCTCGGTTTAAAGAAATATTAATTGGGCTAACAAGTGTAGGAGAAAGACTTTCGAACCGGGATATGCTCATGAAAGCTATAGATGCCTTTCCCCGGTCATCGAAATGGAGCTCAATGGTGGACTCCTTCTACATGTCAAAGAACCTAGAAGTGAGCACCTTGGAGGAGTTCTTCTCAACCATGGAACTCCATGAAACAAGGCTTGAAGGAATAAATGAAGAATCAAGTATCAAGCCATCGAGAGGAGTATCCCTAGTAGCAAATAAGGGAAAGAAGAAGAAGATAGAGACCTCCTCCTCCTCCGATGAAGCATCCTCCTCCTCCTCCATGGATAGCATGGAAGAAGCATACATGGTAAGGAAGGTAAGGCATGCTTTGAAAATTTTTAAATTTAATAAATCTAATGATAGGAGGAGAAGACCAAGGGGGAAGGTAATTTGCTACAATTGCCAAGGAGAGGGACACATAAGGGATAATTGTCCCCTCCTAAACAAGAGCAAAGAAGAGAGGAGAAAGAAAGAAGAAAAGAAGAAGAAGGGGAGCAAGAAGAAGGAAGAGGAGAAGAAGGCCAAAGAAAAGGGAAAGGCCAAGGCACTAAAGGCAAGGACATGGGATGACCCTTCCTCCTCCTCATCATCATCGGAGGAAGAAAATGCCTTTGTCACAAACTTGGCTCTAATGGCGTTTGATGATCTAGACACCTCCTCCTCCAAACAAGAAAGATCAAGCACAAGTGAGGGGAGCTCTAGTGAAAGGGGAGCTTCTTCACTATCCTCATCCGAAGAAGAAGAAGACATGGAGACTATGGTAACAAATCTCTCACCCCATAAAATAGTTTCCATGATTTCTAGCCTCACTAAGGACTTATTTAGGGCTAAGAAAAAGAATAAAAGCATGCTAGATCAAATTAAGGCCTTAGAAAATAAATTAGAACAAGCTTGTTTTGATGTTAATAATGATGATGCATGCTCACATGACTATATGCCTCTTGATGTTAATGATGCATGCATTGAGGAAAATAAGATGTTAAGGGAAAAGGTAGATCATTTGACCAAAGCCCTAGAAAAATTCACTATTGGCTCCAACACCCTTAACATGATCATAGGGAGCCAAAGAGCAAGTTTCAACAAGAAAGGCCTAGGATATAAGGAAAATAAAAATGAAAAGGTTTATAAGTGTCTAATTGCTAGGGGTCAAGATAAAAAGAAAACAATAGCTAGAAAATGGATCCCTAAGGAATTTTTAGTGAACCCCATAGGAAAGAATTTGTTTTGGGTTCCTAAATTCATCCTTAAGGGTTAGGAAAACCCTAGGATAGTCAACCATATGGAATTTACCTATATCATATTTTGGTTGACTTAGGATGGCGGGACTAAGTTTTTTGAAATAGTGTTGGGTGATGATAATGCACCCTTAAATAGTTTAAATCATGCTCAACACTTAGTATTGATACACATTTTTAGCATAATGTTGGGTGATGATAATATTCCCATAAATTGATAATAATTCTTAAATCATGATAGTTAATGTAATTGTTATACTTGTTTGCAATCATGATTTATGATCTTGATATTTGGCACATAGTCATGGGAAATAAGGGCTTAAATCATGCCTTGGGTGATACTTGACTTTTTATCATAATTCATACCTAATGCATGATTATAAATTGATGAATACAATTGTTTCATGATCATAATGTGAAATTAATTCATATATGTCTTTATGACCATGTGGGATGGTAGAATGATACTTAATCTTGGGTAGAATTGCATGAAATTAATGGTTAAGTACATACAAATGCCTTTAGAATACATCTCACACTCACTATAGGCTATCTTGATTGAAAACTTAGCATGAGTGAGATGATAGGATGATACTAATGGTCCACTAATGCCTATGGCATTTAGATGGTCATTTAAAATATCAAAATATCAATAATAGACCAATCATGGGAAATACTTATGTTTAATTCATAGACATATTGCCCAAAGATCATGGTTGGATATTTCATATGTTTTCAAAACAATTTCTTACTTTAAAATCTTTGTGTTCATGTTTTGAAACAATTGAAAGCAAAACTAGGTGTTAAAATTGATACAAACTTGATCAAAAATCTAGTTGTTTTTGAAGCTTTTGGATTTTTGGTAAATCTTCAAAAATATAATATTTTTACATGAAAAACTATTTTTCACTGATAAAGGACCTTAAAAGAAATGTGTTCCCCAAAATTTCATGATTTTTCAAATTTTGTAGAATTTTTAATGCATTTCTAAAATTCACCCTAAAAATCAGAAAATCCGAAATCAGAGTGCTAGTCGACTGGTAGTCTGAACCAGCCGACTGATCGACTGATAACATACCCAATAACCTTCTTTTATCAATTTTAAGGCATGTTTTGGCTTTTGTTTCCCTCTAAACTCGATGCTATGCTTATATACACTTTGTTTAATATTTTTGATGGTGTCAAAGAGGGAGAAATATATATGTTTAAGTAAGGGGGAATTGTATTTAGGGGGAGTTTCATGTATTAAGGGAGAGAGTTGGTAATCATGTTTATTTACATGTTTTCTTACCTTAGTTTTTTTTGATCAAATGTTTACCTAACTTAAAAGAGGGAGATTGTTAGGGAAATCTCTTGTCGTGATATGGTTTTGATGTGTGTGACAAAGGGTTTAAGTTAGGATGTTTGGATTTGATATGTGCGTTGGAGTTTTGCAGGACTTAGTAATTCGCACATGGAGGATTGGTGAGTTTCACCTCTCATGACACGGTCCTTGAGTCGGTGAAGGATGGCTTTGCAGAAGCCGTGCGCTTGGAGCATCCGAGGGACCATCGGACGAGGAGATTGGAGTGAAGCCGGAGGAAGTAGACTTCAAAGTGAGACGCAAAGGATGGTGCTGCAGAGCCATGCGCTTGGCGCATCCGAGGGACATGGCTGGACGAAGACAACTTCAAAGGCGAGGGACTCCAAGGGATGAGAGTGAGTGAATGTAACCTGGGAAGGGGTAGTGCGCTTAGGTGGAACTTGGCCAATTGGCTAAGTGTCGGATGGGATTTCCCGACACCAATCGACTGCCAGGTAATGGTAGTCGACTACTCTAAGTCGACTGTGACTCGACTAGTGTTTGAGTCTGGTTCATGTGCCACAACGATGCGCCATGGATTAGCGATCATCGCGAGACCACCGATCGGCGATGAAGGAATCGATGTAGCAAGGGTTTCGGACACAGAATGGAGTGTCCACTTCCGACACTCGACTGATAGCTCCATCAGTCGACTGATGGCATGATCAGTCGACTGATGTGGGAGTCGTTGGATAGAATCCAACATGGAAAGCAGTCGTTATTGGGCAACGACTATGGGATCAGTCGACTGATCGGGGAATCAGTCGACTGGTTCTGTGTTAACGGGAAGAAACCCTCTTCTTCTATAAAAAGAAGAGGTGAGGGGCTTTGGGGGCCTAATGCTTCAACTCATAACATCTCCCAAAGTGCTCTAAGGATTTTCCACTCTTCTACTTGTGTTAAGTCTCATTCCATTGTAAGAAGAGTGAATTCTTGTAAAGAGGTTACCTCCACCTAGCTTGGTGCAAAGGAGAGAATAGTGAAAGCTTGCGGAGTGATTCACCGTGGATAAATCGGGTCGTGGACTAGCGGCAAGAGCCGCGAACCACGTTACGACTTTGTGTTAGTGTTTGTTTTCTTGTTATTGCTTTGTCTTTATTGTTTATACTTCCGCTTGTGCTAACGAATTTGTAGATGAGCAATCGACGAGAAAATTCCACCATATGCGTATTAGGCTATTCACCCCCTCTAGCCGGCCAACATCGACCCTACAGAATCTAAGTATATCTCTGTGATCATTCGTTAACTGTAGTGATCTGCTTGGGTACGTGATAGGTGTCCATCGTTGCAACAAGTTCATCGACCTATGAATGATACAAAAGATATTTTATACATAGATAGGTTTCCTTCAAGAATTCATATTAACCAAGAGTTGCCATGATATCCGACAATGTAGCGAAAGCAAAGTCCTAAGATTTCCTCCTAAACTAGCTCTCATATCTCACATCATCCTTTACTTATCCATTTCTCAATTATTTAATCTTCTAGATAATTTTTCCTTGCAAAACAACTTGTACTTGACAAAGTCTCTGTGGGATCAATATTTTATTACTTGACAATGACCGTGCACTTGCGGAATCAACACACATCATGGGTCCACTTATATCAAAAGTTACACCCGATTTACCATCAGCTACTCCAGAAGAACCTTAGATACAAACAAAAACACAAATAAAAACAATGTATCAAGACTTGGTCTTGGATTAGTAGTGCGAGAAGTAAAAATAACCTAAACAAAACAAAAAAAAAAAAATTCTCAATCGGTGGTTGCACCTAGTCTGAGTGCCCCCGGTCTGATACAAATTGTAGGATTGAAAGATGCTAGAGGGGGGAAGGGAGAATAGCATATTAAAAACTTTTCTTTTTTGTTTAAAAAACCTTCACAGTGGAAAACAAAACCAAAACAAATAACACAATAGAACATGATTATTTTTACTTGATTTACAACCTACCGACTGTTAGTCCAAGGCCCTGTGATCCTCCATCACTTTCGTAGGGAAATTCACTAAGCAATCTCTTCCTCATTGGAGGTAAGATATGTGACGATTACAAAGATGAAGCTACTGATAACAAATTTATCGGTCCTTCTATAAATTATGTACAAGAAATAAGCAAATTAAAATAATACATACAAGTAAATGAGCTTAACGACAAAGCACGGTTGGATTAGCATTGTAGTACGAAGAATCATGGTCGGAGAGCAAAAGCCCTTAGGAGCATTAGAAAATTAGGGTTTGTGACCATCCCTCCTTTTATAGAACTTCCTAGGCCTTCAAGATCATCATTTTCATCAAGATCTAGATCTAGATAAAACCGAAAATCTTATCTTTGAGGTGACATTTAGCTCTTCACGAGTACACCAGTCGTCTACTCCTTTTGCCAGTCGACTAGCCCTAGGGGACTGTTGTACTTGAGTTTCCATCTTGTCACCTACATCACAAGATTAATACAATGTATTCAATAATAGTGATGATGACAGTCTTAGGTCATCCGTTCTCGACTTCGGCATTCCCCCGGAAAGCCTTAGTTGGATCGACCCTTATGGTTGTCCTCATACTGAGGACACGACTTCACCATCGCTCCTCACCTGGAGCTTACCTTACTTTACCTTTTGGCCCTTTGTTCTGCTGCTTAACATCTAATCTTTAACCACCATTCCTCTTGGTGTTGAGCACAACTAAGACTACTCAAGTTCTGCACACTTAAAATAGCATATTAGATAGTAACAAGACTTAATTTTGAACCTTTGACATTATCAAAACTCAGGTTCGATTATCTGGTACCCCTGCACCAACAAGAACAAGAGAGTAGACAAGATGGATTACACTTTTGCTTAAGGATACTCCTCCATCCTGTCTCTCTTGTTCTTGTTGATGCAGAGGCACCAGATAATCAAACTAGAGTTTTGATAATGTCAAAGGTTCAAAGTTAAATCATATTGTTATCTAATATGCTATGTTAAGTGTGCAAAACTTGAGTAGTCTTAGCTGAGCTCAAAGACACTAGGAGGAATGGTGGTTAAAGATTAAGTGCTAAAGCATGAAAACAAAGGGCTAAAAGGTAAGGTAAGGTAAGCTCCATGTGAGGAGTGATGGTGAGGATGCATCCTCGGTATGGAGACAACTCTAGGCATCGATCCGACTAAAACTTCTGGAGGAAGGCTGAAGTCGATATCGGATGGTCAAAGTCTGTCCTGATCATTATTATTATACACTGTGCTAACTTTGTGTTGTAGGTTTTATATTACTTGTTTTGGGCCTTGGCTGAGTACCAAGTGGCTTTGCCAAGCACCAAGTTCAATTCCCAAGCAGATAGTTCAAATATCAAGCACCATGATCAAATGTAGAGTACCCTGCAATAGTTGACTAGGATGGAAAAGCAGTCAACTTCTCCCGAGCACCAAGTGTAATTTTTTAGCACCATGTTCAAATGTTGAGCAACCTGAAGCAATCGACTGAATGGACAAGCAGTCAACTGCTCTCGAGCACCTAATATAATTCCTGAGCATGCAGTTCAAATATCAACTGAGAAGGAACTACAACTCGACAACAGTCGACTGATTGGATGGCAGTCAACTGATGCAGGCAGATTAGGCAAACAACGAAGGTTTCTTTGAATCAATCAAAAGCAATGCCACCTGAAGATAAGATCCACTTAAGTAGGATCTAGATCCAGACTTTATCAAGGTTGCTGGGCTATAAAATAAGATTTAGGTAGAAGCTTTAGGTAACTGATTGATATAATATGCAATGTTCAAGTTCTCAAGAAACCAATTTCCATAGACCTACTAAAACCCGACGAAGCTCCATCCTTAGTTTATTTGTTGTCCTTAATTTTTAGTTGTTGCTAGTTTTTAATTTGTACTTAACTTGTATAATGACCAGTAAGATTGTTACCGGCCCCTTTTCATTTTATTTATAATCACGTGGTCTCTTACCTCCAACGAGGAAGAGACTCTTTTAGTGATTGCCCTTGGAAAGCGATCAAGGATCGCAGGACCTTGGACTAGCAGCCGGTAGGCTATGAACCAAGTAAAATCCCTTTGTGTACTTGTGTGTTTTGTTTTTACTTATTCCTCTTTTCTTTTCTTTGATTTTATGAGGTTTACTAAATGAGAAAATAAAAGATTTTAAAATTCTATTCACCCCCCTCTAGCGCTTCTTTACGATCCTACATTTGGTATCGGAGCCGAGGGCACTCAAATTTAGTGCAACCACCATTTTGAGCAATTTTGTTTTCCTTTTCTTTCTTCCATTTTTTTATGTATTTTAATTTTTTTCTCTTTCCCCTCGCACTACTAATCCAAGACCAAGTCTTGGAATCCATTTTGTGTTTGTGTTTTTGTGAGGTAATCCAATTGCTCTTTTTGAGGGGTACAACATCGTCTGACCTTCATTCTTTAATGGAGATGACTTCCATTATTGGAAGGGTCGGATGGAGTGTTCCTCAAGACTCAAGTCGATATGTGGATCGTTATTCAAATGAGTTTCGATCTACCGACTAATGATCAAGGAGAATTTTTGAACTGCGACAAGTGGACGAATGCAATGAAGCGATAAGTTGAAGCCGATGCAAAAGCCACTCAAATCTTGCAATGCGACTTATCCAAAGAGGAGCTCAACTGTATTGGTCCATTCATCAGTGCCAAGGATCTATGGAATAAGCTCATCGAACTCCATGAAGGGGATGAAGGGTTTTTGTCCCTGAACCGAAGCTCTTATTCCACTTGAAGGTGGAAAAACTTCGCTTCCCACTTCAACTCGGTCGCTTGTTCATGGCGATCCCTTCTATGTCCCCAGATAAAAGAAATTTAATCCTAGACAAAAGGGATCACCCAAGCAACTATTTCATCGTCGTGCTATTCGATTAGAGTAGTCACTTGAACAAACTTGTTGTTCAAGCAACCAACCTCTATTCTACGAATAGCCGCAGAATAGACGATGTACGGATCGCCGACTTTTGTGTTTATGTTCGGGGTCCAAGTATATTTAACCACATACATAAAGTAAACAACCACATACAATATGCATATAATTGAAAAACAATTATAGATATAAGACAAAAGAACACTAATCAAAATAAACAAGATTATACCTCTTGTTATACCTCTTGATCTTCTATTGTATGTCCTTCCTCCTTTTGGACGTCGTGTGGGTGACGATCTTCCAAAAGTCGAAGCCTCCTAGATCACTAATCTTCCTTTCCTTGTTCACTCCGAACAAAGGAAGATCAAAAACAAAACTCTTCTTCCTTTCTAGAACCGGCCACCAAGTCAATAGACTCGATGTTGCTGCTGACCAAGGAAGAGAACATGAAGTATGGGAACCGGCCAAAAGAGAATCAATGAGAGCATGGGCACTGGCCAACACTTGGAGAAGAGAAAAGAAACCAACCCTTCTCCTTGTAGCCGCCCAAAACCCTAACCCTAGCTCTCCTAATTGCCGGCCAAAGAAGAGGGGAAGAAGGATAGGTTGAGCACCGGCCAAAACAAAGGGAAGAAGGATAGGTTGCCGGCAACACCTTAGGAAGAAGATGAAAGGAGCTTCTCCTCTTGTTGCCGCCTACTCCAACACCCAAAACCCTAGCCGCCCACTCCTAATCCTAACCTAACTAGGATTGCTTGCCGCCCAAGGGAAGCAAACCCTAATCCCCTAAGCCATCAAGCCTTGCCACCCACCTTAATTCTCTATTTATAGAGTTGGGCTCAAGCCTCATTTTAATCTCCACCATTGGTTCTAGGGATTTAATCTCAACCGTCGGATCTAGAGATTTAATCTCTACCTTTGGATCTAGAGTTTTGTTTTCATCCATTGGATCTAAGCTTCATGAGGTTTTAATAGGCTACAATAGGGACCATGAGGAGGAGTTGGATCTTGACCACCCAATGGATGAAGCCCACATAAAGTCCGATCCATTAATGATTATCCATTCCGCTAGAGGATTATCATTGATCTACCTCACCAACCCCCATAAGTTAATATGGGCTCCATATATTATTTGTACATTTTATCCCCGTGTTTAAGATCTCGAATGTCCGTCGATTAATTAATTTATTGACCATTAATTAATCAACATCTAACTCCATGAGTAGTACCACTCAACCTTTTCATCATGCCGGACCAAGTCCACCTGCAAGGTTTACATGATGAACCTTATGAGCTCCTCAAGGGGACATCATCATCCTAATATATAGGACACAGTTTCCTCCTATAATCAACGACACACCATATAAATAATATCATTTCCCAACTTACCGAGCCTATCGATTTAATCTATAAATCTTGCCCATTGGTAAATCAAAGAAATGAATACTAAGTATATGTGCCCGTTATTACATCGGGATTAAGAGTATGTACAATATAATATCTGAGGTCCGATTCGATTATGTAGTCAGCAATAAATCGAGTCACCTCTAAGTCGGTCCTGCTCAATACACACAAAGTGTACTAGTGTGATTTTATGGTCAAGACAAACCATTACCAAATCACACTACAACCATACCAATGGTTTGTCCAAAGCCATCTCGGTTGTGAGCCTATACTTATACTTTACAAGGAGCCGATAACATGATCTCCCATGTGACACCACACACTATGTTATCTATAATGTAATGTATTAGACAATATGCATCACCATAAATATGCAAACAATGATTATGTGATTCTTATTTTAAAATAAAGATGTCCATACAAAAGATAGACTTTTTAGTATACATCCCAACAGGGGCATCCGATACGAAGATATGTAAGAGAGATTTATTAGTCAATAAATTATTTAATTTTAAAATGTAGGATAATGAGACCGCGAGTCAACTCCATTCTTGAATCCAAGACATACTAAATGGCCTTCATTCCATCAAATAAAAGGTGGAGAATCGCGACATCATAAGGTACACCCTAAGAGCTTTTCCTAGGAATTCTTTGTGAGCATCCATGGTTGATGTTTACAAGGTGTCTAGAGATTTGTCTAAAATAAGATTAGATGAAATATTTTTTGAATTTGAGTTACATGAACAATCTAATTCGACCCCGGACGAGAAGTGTATTGCTTTGTATGTAGGTCAAAAGAAGGGAAAAAGCAAGCCTCCTCCCGAGGAAGATGAGTTCGAATCAGAGTTAGACGAAGCGATGTTGATTGAACTAGTTAATCTAGTTCGAAGGTTGATCAAGCGTAGAAGGTGACCAACTAAGCCAACAAAGGAGAAGAGATCTGACACAAGTCAAAACTACAAGTGCTACGAGTGCAACAAGAAGAAACACTTCATGTCTGAGTGTCCAGAGTTAAAGAATAAGTGACCATAAACCAAGAAAGCACTCAACTCAACATGGGAGGAATCGTTGGAGTAAGAAAAGGACCAAGTCAACAACTTGGTTCTCATGGCAAGACCGTCCGAGTCCGAGTCCGAGGTCGACACCGAGTTTGAATCCGACACGAGCTCGAGTTCGAGTCAAGCCACAGATCCATATCCGATTCAAAAGAATCAATCAAGGTGAGTCATTCAATGATTAAAACTTTATACGATGCAATAAAATTTTTGAATAAAAAGATGTCTAAATCTGAGTCTAAAGTTGAGTCTTTACTTAAGTAGGTTAAAATCTTTAAGCACAAGGCTACCCTAACCTCTTCAACTAGTCAAGTTCAAGAGGAAAACTCAACTCAAGTAAAAAACCTTGAGGAAGAGAATTCTCTCTTGAAAGGGCAGGTTTAAGAGCTTAGGACATCGTTGGAAAGGTTCACGTTGGGTTCCAAGGGTCTTGACCTAATACTTGGATCTCAAAAACTCATGTACAACAAGGTCAGGCTCGATTTTAGACCGACAAATAAATCATTTCTCTCACTTATTAATCGAAATCATAGACGAATCCAAGCATGGGTTCCTAAATCGAGTCTTAATAATCAAGTAGGTTCAATCTAGTATTGGGTTCCCAAGGATCAAATCCACTGTAGATAGACTGTATCGATACAATGATCCAAGGAGAGTCAATACTAAACTTCTATGCATAATTACATGATTAATTTAGTTGCTAATTGTAACACCCGTAAAAAGTCTCCAGCAATTTTACGAGAATTTTTGGCTTTACGATAATGGGCTTTATGTGGGTTTTCCGAAAATAAAAGGAAATAGCCAAAAGGAGATGCAAGGCCTAGGAATTGAACCCCAAACCTCTAGAGATAGCCAAGCCCTATAGATGCACCCACTAACCATAAGCCCAATAGGATTATATCATTAAGAGAAGAGGGGAATTATAGATAAGGGTGATGAGGGTAAATGAAGGGTCATGGAAAAGAAAAGAGAAACTTCTCTTCCTCCCTTTATAAAGAAGAAGGAAGTTCCCATTTGACCACTTCTTCCTCTCCTCTTCATCCTCACCGAAACCATCTTGCTCCCCCTCTCCATTTGCACCTTTGGCCGAACTTCATCCAAGCAAGAAGAAGTTAGTTCTTGGCTTCCATAAGGTCAACTACCCACCAAAAGCAAGCGAAGGATGTAAGATTTCCTCACCTGCAGTATATTAGTTTTGTAGGATAAATTACATTAAAGAAATATGAAGTTTGGAGCTTTATATGTTTCGGCCAACTAAGTTTTGGGCTAGGATTCATGAAAATACTATTAGGGAAACCTTTTTTAGGTTGTATGCTCCAAGTAGGGATCTTTAGGTAACAAAAGTCCAAAGGTTTTAATCCTATATGTTTCGGCCACCAAGGGTTTAGGGTTAGGGTTTTATGAAGAGCCCCCCCTTATGAAGTTAGGTTATGATATATGCCTACATGAATAGATTTAGGTGACAAAAGTCCAAAGATCTTAACCTTACAAGTTTCGGCCAACCCATGAAATTAGGGTTAGGGTTGCATGAAAAATATTTCTAATGATACTATGATAGGTTATAAGGCTTCATGAATGAATTTTAGGGGACAAACCCAAGCTTGAGCCCTCACAAGTTTCGGCCAACCCATGAAATTAGGGTTAGGGCTGCATGAAAAATATTTCTAATGATACTATGATAAGTTATAAGACTTCATGAATGAATTGTAGGGGACAAACCCAAGCTTGAGCCCCTCACAAGTTTCGGCCAACAAATGAAACTAGGGTTAGGGTTGCAAGAAAAAGGCTTCTAAGGGAACTAGGGGATGTTGTATGCCTCATGTAGGAGTTTTAGGTGACTAAACACTGCCATGTTGGAATACCTTACAGGTTTCGGCCAATATTGGTTTTGGGGTTAGGGCTTCATGAAAACACCCCCCCCCCTTATGTAGTTAGGCTATGTGATGAACAAGTTTTATGATTTAATATGCCATGAATATGCATAGGAAATATGATTCATGTTTATGATGTAATGTGCCATGAAATATGCTTAGGTGATGAACATGCTTTGTGATTTAATATGCCATGAATATGCCTAGGAAATATGCTTCATGTTTATGATGTAATGTGCCATGAAATATGCTTAGGTGATGAACATGCTTTGTGATTTAATATGCCATGAATATGCCAAAGAAATATGCTTCATGTTTATGATGTAATGTGCCATGAAATATGCTTAGGTGATGAACATGTTTTTGTGATTTAATATGCCATGAATATGCCAAGGAAATATGCTTCATGTTTATGATGTAATGTGCCATGAAATATGCTTATGTGATGAACATGTTTATACTTTAGGACCCCTTTAGGGTACTCTTATGTTATGAATGCATGTGTCCTGGAGATAAGATGGAGATGCTTCCCTTTCAAGTAGGGATCAAGAGCTCTCCTTATGATAAGATGGAGATGCTTCCCTTTCAAGTAGGGATCAAGAGCTCTCCTTAAGATAAGATAAAATGGAGATGCTTCCCTTTCAAGTAGGGATCAAGAGCTCTCCTTATGATAAGATAAGATTAAGATGCTTCCCTTTTTTGTTGGGGATCAAGAGCATTCTTTATAATATGACAAGAAAAGAAAGGAATTAAGTATTTTACTTTGTAAGAGGTTAAGTACCCAGGCAGGTGGTCGTTAATCAAATCCATAGGGACATAAGAAGACGTAAGAGGTCTTGCCCTAGTAAGATGTAAGAGGTCTTGCTCGGTAGGTCCGTGGCTCGCTCCCTACTGACCTATTAGGGAACGCGCATTATGTGGTACTTAACACTGGGGCCCCCAAACAAGTTATGATGATGTTGAAGTATCTATATGTATATGTTTTGAAAAGAAAAGACTTTTATGAAATTGTGTATGCTTATGTTAAAGATTATGAATGCTTACGAACTCGTCCTTTATGCATTTTAGATGTTATGAAGTTATGATGTTTAGAGTTAAGTTTAAGAATGTGGTGACTATGTACTTTATGCATGTTTCGAATTTATGATGTCGTGAATGCTTATGGTTAAGTTTAAGAATACTTGTGATTATGTACCTTATGCATGTTTAGGATTGATGTTATTATAAATGTTTATGCTCAAGTTAAAAATGCTTATGATTATGTCCTTTATGCATGTTAGACTATATGAAGTTATGATGCTTACAGTAGTTTAAGAATACTTGTGATTATGTACCTTATGCATGTTTAGGATTTATGTCATTATAAATGTTTATTCTTAAGTTAAAAATGCTTATGATTATGTCCTTTATGCATGTTAGACTCTATGAAGTTATGATGCTTACAGTAGTTTAAGAATACTTGTGATTATGTACCTTATGCATGTTTAGGATTTATGTCATTACAAATGTTTATGCTCAAGTTAAAAATGCTTATGATTATGTCCTTTAAGCATGTTAGATTTTACTAAGTTATGATGCTTATAGTAAGTTAAGAATATTTGGGTTTATGTACTTCCTGCATGTCTAAGATTTATATCATGAATGCTTATGTTTAGATTATGCCCTGCTTGGTTTTAATTATGCTTAGCATGCTGATGTAAACTCTATGCCATGCTTAGGTTTCATTACATGGTATGTTGTTGATTAGTGTTACTATGAAATACTTAGGTCATTTATGCTAGCATGCTTATGTTTCTAATTGCTTGATGAAGTTCATGGTTTTTTTGTGAGTAGGCAAGAATCTTACTAAGCTATATGCTTATAGTTTATGTTGTCCATATACTGCAGATCAAGGAAACTTGAACTAGAGAAAGTAGCAGGAAGGGCCCAGTGTGTGTGATAGTGGCATGGTGGAGAAAGACCCTATTACTATCTGCTTATATTTATATGCTCAATTAACAACTTAAGACATTTCTTCCGCTTATAAGACTTGTGAATTATTAGCACCATGTTGGATGTTGCTTAGTTATGTTATTGTTCAATTACTTAAGAAAGTTGATATGATAGAACTCACGAATGGATCCTTATGTTGGGCATGTTATGAAATGAGATAAGATATGGTAACATGCTAACTATGAATAAGATAGGTGATGCATGTAGAAAAGAAGGTTTATGCCATGATAACATGCTTAAGTATGATGGTGGAAGGATCCATGTGTATTATGTTTTAAAAGAAAAAAAAAAGAAAGGGGTAAAAGTAGCGCCGCCCTGAGAGCAGATAAGGGCGGGCGCTACACTAATGATTGCATGTTTAGATTAATTTACTTTCGTAACTTAGAATGGACTAGATAGGGAACAAAGTTAGTTAAACTTGACCAACCAAGTACTAAGGCAAAGTGAATAATAGTAAGTTAGGAAATCTCTTCGAAGTGCATGTCTAGGCTGAATGCGTCCTACCTAGTGAACTAAGTTGAGTGGAACTCACTGAAGCTAACTCACTTAGTCTTTAACTAGTTAGACAAAAGATTAGTCTAAAGCAATTCTTGTATTTAATTCCTTAATCAGTTTTGTCTGAGGAAGTGGTCCACCTGATATCCAAGAAGGTCATATGCCTCGCCACTACCTGGAAATTGATTTTGGAAAATTTACTAGACTAGCCCAATCTAAACTTGAATCAAACACAAGTTTAAATACCTTTAATTTTCATTGAAATTAAAAGAAATAATGAACCTTCATCTCATAGCACGTATATGATAACTTGATTGATCATGTAGAAAGGGTGAGCTGACATATAGGTTAAAAATACTTAAACTTAATCAAATTCCAATATCCGATCCAACTACTTTGTTTGTAGGATCAGTAGATGTTGGACAGTGGGTGCACCATACATATGATCAGAGACCGACTGAAATTTACAAAGCTGAGATTCAAAAATCTTGGGTCGGTAGCCTTCGAAAACAATGGTAAACTCAAAATCATCGGATCAAGTGATATTAAGCAGAACTCGAATTTTATAATACGAAAAGTCTTATTAGTAGAAAACTTTAAATTTAATCTTGTAAGTGTTAACCAATTGTGTGATACTAGTTATAAGGTTATTTTTTCACCAAATGAATGCCTAATTAAGAATAATGATTGCTCAAAAATCGTACTTAGGGGAGTTAGGAATAATAATGTTTATACAATAAACCTATCCAACTTCTCAATTAAGTGTCTAATAACACAACAAGAGGAATTATGGTTGTGGCACAGACGATTGGGTCACTCCCATCTATGACTTATCTATAAAATAAGTCATAACAGACAAGTTAGAGGCCTTCCTAAAATAGGAATTTAGAAAATAAAGTTTGTGATGCATATCAACAAGGAAAAAAAAATTAAAAAATCACATAAGGTGACTAATGGAGAGAGAACTAAAGGTGTGATTGAGCTCCTACACTTGAACCCATTTGACTCACATGGAGCTAAGTTGCCAAATGTGAGTCAATACTATTTAGTAATAGTATATGATTACTCTAGGTTTGCTTGGATCAAATTCTTTAAACATAAAAATGAAACTCTTGATCAATTCACTAATCTATGCAAATTACTAGAAAATGAAAATAACTCAAGAATTAAAAGAACTAGAAGTAACCATGGGGGAGAATTTGAGAATCATAGGTTTACTGAATTCTGTAATCAAAATGGATATAACCATGAATTTTCTTGCCCTAGAACTCCCCAACAAAATGGGTCAGTCGAAAGGAAGAATAGGACTTTACAAGAGGCTGCAAGAACCTGTTGGATCGATAGGATCGCTAGAGGGGGGGGTGAATAGCGATAGAAACTTTTTAGTATGAATTCATTTTTTTAAAAAAAACTTATATGCAGCGGAAAGATAAACAAAACAAAAAGTAAAGGAGACAATAGACACAAGAGATTTACTTGGTTCGTAGCCGAAGGCTACTACTCCAAGGCCCTAGTGGTCCTTGACCACGTACGGAGGGCAAACTACTAAAGAACTCCTCGTTGGAGGTAGGAGTTAGACGGATACAAAAAGCCCGAGGTAGAAGGACACTCCCCCTCTCCTCGTTATAAAGAAAGCTTTACTAAAAGGAATAAACTGAAATAAAATTTAGAACTTTCGTTACCGACGACTTTAAAGGTTGGAGGTTGAAGCTCTAGTCGTCGTCTCGGCAGCGCTTCGTCGTAGGGATGTCGGAGAGTCGGAGCGTATCGGAAGCACTTGGAAGCTTTTGAATCGATGAAAAACCCTAGGTTTGGCCCTCCTTTTATAGCCTTTGAGCCCCTCATCGAATGGGTCTTTAGCCAATCACAAATGGGCACAAAACCCCTTGAAAAATGGTGATAACTCTTGACTACTCGAGGATCGATCGATTGATCGACCTTGGTGATGGTCGACCGATTTGACAATGAGTCCTCCAAGGCGCGGCATGATCGATGCTAGCTGCAAGGCAAGGTTAGCTCAACAAAAACATAATTTCGATGGTCGTTGACCATCCGATCTCGACCTAGACCATCTATAAGAAGTCTTTGGTCGGATCTACGCTTAAGATCATCCCCGTAAAGAGGATACGACCTTACTTACGCTCGCACACACGAGCTTACCTCAGTACTTACGTGTTGCTTTTGCTTCCGGCCTTTCACTCAATTCCTTCGGCTCCCTCCGAAGTCTCTTGAGTGTCGCCCGACCACCGCGGCTTCCTCCGGGTGTCGCTAGCCTTCAGCTCCAGCGTTGAGACTTTTCTGCACACTTGATTTAGCTCATGAGATAACAATATATGCTTAACTTTGTATCGCTTGTAATCAAAACTTAGGTTCGACTTAGGTGCCTACTGCACCAACAATCTCCCCCTTTTTGATTTATGGCAAACCCACATACAAAGTTAAGTAAATAGCAAGCATGAAGAGTAATAATGTGCATGAGAAACAAAAAATATGAAGATTAAGTTGGAGTAGTAAGGATTTTCTTCAAGTACTCCCCCTTGAGGAAACCTCCCCCTTGACCGAGGGTGAGTCTTGAAGAAAGACCTTAATCCTCCCCCTTGAGGGTTGCTTTAAGTAATTAACATTACTTAAAGTTGGCCTTAGTAAAACGTTTTAGTTAAGCCCTTTCTCCCCCTTAAGTAAAACATTAACGACATAAAGTTTAAAAAATAAGTTTAAGTAAAATGTAGACAGCACAAATAGCTAAGTTTTAACTTTAAGAGTTAAGTTAAAAAAATTTTGACCCCTTAACTTTGGCCTTTTTCTCCCCCTTTTGCCGTATATCGAAAAGAGTAAGGGGTGTGTGAAAAATAAAATAAGTGTTAAATTTAAAGTCCAAGCATGTTCCCCATTTTTTATAAAAAAAAATAATATACTGAAAATAAGCTCATCTATAAAATGTTCGACTCATATTTGGCTTGATTGATATGTAAGATCAACCAGTCCTGGTCAGAGTCGGTTAGTATGTATGATTATACTCCGTGGTTCATAGCGATGCACTAGCTCTACATCTAGAACCAGAAGTAAGGTCCTAACATCTCACGCCCATCTACGTGGCTAAGTACACAAACACATTAGTCCTATGTGTTGTGAGATGTACTGGCTCCTTAAATCTATAGGTGCATGATATCTAAGGTATGTCCTATGCTAGTTCCATAAAAATGAAATTAAAGAAATAATAGTAAGAACATATAATTTGCATGTACCTATTCTATTACGCACATGCCCAATTTTTGTCTTAATAGACTAAATTCGGCTTCGGGTAGGGGTTTAGTAAATAGGTCTGCTAAGTTAGACTTCGATTCGACGTATTCGAGTTGTATTGCTCCGTTGGCCACATGTTCTCAAATGAAATGGTGTTTGACCTCTATATGTTTGGTCTTAGAGTGACATATCGAATTCTTTGTAAGATTAATTGAACTAATGTTATCTACATGAAGTTTAGTATTCGTAAAGTCTAACTTAAAGTCGCGGAGGGTGTGCTTCATCCAAAGAAGCTGCGTGACACACTCACCCATCGCGATGTATTCGGCTTCGGTGGTAGATAAAGCAACACAGTGTTGCTTCCTACTGCACCAACTCACTAGACTCGAGCCGAGAAGTTGACAACAACCACTCGTACTTTTTCTATCGAGCTTACTACCGGCATAATCCGAATCGGAGTAGCCGATTAGTTCGAACTCCATAGATCTAGGGTACCAAATACCAACGTTAAGTGTACCCTTAAGATATCTAAGGATACGCTTAACTAGGGTTAGGTGAGACTCCTTAGCACAGGTTTGAAACCTGGCGCACATACTTACTGTGAATAGGATGTCGGGTCGACTCGCAGTTAAGTATAGGAGACTTCCTATCGCGCTCCTATAGTACTTTAAGTCAATGGACTTACTTTCAGGGTCTTCTCCTATGTTAACATTAATCGCCATTGGGGTGTTTATTATCTTAGCGTCTTGCATTCCAAATCTTTTAATTAACTCCTTAGTGTATTTACATTGATATAGGTATATACCATACTTAGTTTGTTTAATTTGTAGACCTAAAAAGAAACTTAACTCGCCTACCAAGTTCATTTCAAACTCACTTTCCATGAGTGAAACGAACTCGTTTAGTAAGGCTGAGTTAGAGGTTCCAAAAATTATATCGTCTACGTAAATTTGAGCTATGAATATTTCTTTACCTAAGGTTTTTACGAAGAGAGTTGGGTCAACTAAGCCTTGGTTAAACCCTTTTGACTTAAGATGGATTGAAAGTCTCTCGTACCAAGCTCGAGGAGCTTGTTTAAGTTCATAGAGAGCTTTCTTAAGTTTTAGAACATGGTCGGGTTTATCTAGATTTTCGAATCCGGGGGGTTGGCTAACATAAACTTCTTCTTTAATGTATCCATTTAGGAATGTCGACTTAACATCCATTTGAAACAGCTTAAATCCTCGATGTGCGGCATAAGCTAGCAACATTCGAATGGATTCGAGTCTAGCTACTGGGGCATAGGTTTCGTCGTAATCTAAGCCTTCGACTTGGCTAAACCCTTTGGCGACTAACCTAGCCTTGTTTCTAACTACTTCACCTTTATCATCAAGCTTATTTCGAAACACCCACCTTGTTCCAATTATTGTTTTGTCTTTAGGTGGTGGTACTAATTCCCACACTTCATTCCTAGTAACTTGAGCTAGCTCTTCTTGCATTGCAATAATCCAATCGGGATCAAGAAGAGCTTGTTCAATTGATTTGGGTTCTATCTTTGAAATTAAGGAAATTTGACTAAGGTTCCTATAGGATGCTCTAGTTCGAACTCCTAGATTAGGATCTCCTATCACTTGATCGATAGGGTGGTTAGTCTGAATCCTAGATTGGGTTGGGTTTGTATCACCTAATGCTTGATCAATGGGGTGACTTGGTTGAACACTAGTTTGACTCGGATCACTTGTCACTTGGTCGACAAGAGAAGTTGGTTGATGTGGATTAGACTCGATCTCAGGGTCGGAGACGAGTTTGGTATCAGTGGGCTCAACACTTGGGGTCAATAAGGGTTTTGTAGGTTCGGGTACTTCATCAAATACTACATTGATAGTCTCCTCGACTCTAAGGGTGTCGTGGTTATATACTCTATAAGCTCGACTTGTAGTCGAGTATCCTAGAAAGATTCCGGTCGTGGTTTTGGATGTAAATTTCCCTAGGTAATCCCTAGTGTTTAGGATATGTACCTTACACCCAAATACCCTAAAGTACTTGATGTTAGGTATTTTATCGTGATAAATCTCGTACGAGGTCTTAAGGTGCCTTTTTACCATAAGGATCCTATTTTGGACATAGCATGCCGTACTCACGGCTTCTGCCCAAAACCTATCGGGTAGGTCGTATTCGTTCAACATGGTCCTAGCGGCTTCTTGTAGAGTTCGGTTTTTCCGTTCCACTAGGCCATTTTGCTGAGGGGTCCTAGGGCAAGAGAATTCATGGTGGTATCCGTTTAGGTTACAGAAGTCGGTGAACCTTTGATTTTCGAATTCACCACCATGATCGCTTCTAAGTCTTTTAACCTTAAGGTCTTTTTGATTCTCGATTAATTTGAATAGATTGATTAATTGTTCTAGGGTATCATTTTTATGTTTGATGAACCTAACCCAGGTAAACCTGGAGTAGTCGTCAATTATGACTAAGCAATATTGACTTCTATTGAGTGACTTGGCTCCATGTGAATCAAATAGATCCATATGCAGGAGCTCAAGTACACTTGAGGTTCGTTCTTGGTTAGTTAACTTGTGTTGTGTCCTAGGTTGTTTTCCTTGTTGACAAGCATTACAGATTTTATTAACCACGTTGTTGAGGTTGGGTAAGCCTCTGACTAAGCCACTCTGACTCATCTTGTGGACGAGTCTTGGGTGCGAGTGACCGAGTCGTCGGTGCCACAACCATGATTCCTCTTCCTGTGTCATAAGACATTTGGCTGAGGATTTGATTAAGTTAATTGTGTAAATGTTATTTATCCTAGTTCCTTTGAGTATTGTTTTAGCTATTTTATTTGTTTTAATTACACATTCATTTTCTAAAAATACGACCTTATAGTTATTGTCACATAATTGGCTTACGCTAAGCAAGTTATATTCAAAATTCTCTACAAGTAATACATTTTTAATAACAAAATTCGAGTTAAGCTCGATATCACCTGATCCGATGATTTTGAGCTTGCCGTTATTCCCAAAGGCTACCGATCCTTGTCGTTTGAATCGAAGCTTTGTGAATTTGAGTTGATCCCTGGTCATGTGTCGGGAGCAACCGCTGTCCAACATCCATTGATCCTAAACACAAGGTGGTTGGATTGGATGTTAGATTTTTTATAATTTAAAAAAAAAAAAAGGTTGTAAGTTTTTAAACCTAGGTCATCACACCTGTGTCTATATGATCAAGCATGTTATACTTATGTGGTTTTTGTGAGATGACTTCCAATTAAGTTGATTAAGTGGATTTAGGTTCAAGTAATTTTATGTTAGATTTGGATTTAACCCTAGGCTTGTCAAGTTTACCTTTTCAAGATCATGGCTTCTGTCATGGCAGACACATTTCTTTTATCGGATCATCGACCACTTCCTTAGACAAAGCCATTTTCAAGAAAAAGATGACTTGACTCACCTAAGACTATTCCTAGTCTAACCGGTTATTTTTGAAAAGAGGCTCCCCGAGGCTCAATCTTTTCAAAGTTGGTTATGTTTTTGAAAAGAGGCTCCCCGAGGCTCAATCTTTTCGAAGAATTTTAGTTGATTATGTTTTTGAAAAGAGGCTCCCCGAGGCTCAATCTTTTCGAAGAATTTTAGTTGGTTATGTTCGTGTTCTAAGTGAGTTCACAAGTTTTAAAGCACAAACTTTCTAAGTTAAAGCATGCAATTTCTAATTTAAAGCATAAACTTTCTAAGTTAAAGCATGCAATTTCTAATTTAAAGCACAAACTTTCTAAGTTAAAACATGCAATTTCTAAGTTAAAGCACAAACATGTTTTGTACTGGCTCCCCCTAGACCGTTGAATCAGTTCGGTCCATCCACATAGTGGATTTGGTCCTTGGGAATCCAGTACAGGTTGGATCCTAGAGTTGAAATCAAAAGGTTCTTAGGGACCCATGCTTGGACATGTTTCGTATGTCGACTTACAATCGACATATACGACCTATTAGTTTTGTTTGAGTTAAACCCTAGTCCAGCCTTGTTGTACACGACCCTTTGAGATCCAAGTAGGAGGTCAAGTCCTTTGGATCCCGAAGTGAACCTTTCCAACGTGTTCCTAAGATCTTCGACTTGACTTTTCAAGAGTGAGTTCTCAACTTCGAGTTTTTCAACCCGAGTTGAGTCCTTCTCTTGAACTCGACTAGTCGAAGAGGTTAGGGAGACCTTGTGTTTGAGGAGTTTGACCTCCTCAACCAGGGTCTCGACCTTGGACTCGGACTTAGTTAACTTCCTAGACAAAAACCTAACTGTATTATGTAAAGTATTAAATAAAGTCCGACTTACTTTAAGGGTATCTTTTGAACCGGATGCGTATCCGTGGCTTGACTTGAAGGTAGCTTCGTAGTCTGAGTCATCCTCAGGTTCCGACTCAAGTTCAGGTTCGGTCTCCGTGTCTGACTCAATCGATTTCGCCATGAAGACGTGGTCTTCGTCTTCTTTGGATGACGCTTCTTCCCATGTCGCGTTGAGGGCCTTCTTGTGCTTAGGTGCTCGGTGGTTGAGCTTGGGGCACTCGGACTTGATATGTCCAAACCTATTACACTCATAACACCTAATATTAGAACTTTTAGGCTTACCTTGGTTGGGTCGAGTTGTGGTTCTCTTTTATCCCTTGGCTATCCTTCGAGCTAGGTTCATTAGTTCGACAGTCAACTCCGGGTCAACTTCTTCTTCGGACTCGTCTTCCTCCTCGGTTGGTGGTGGCTTGCTTGCGATTTTCTTCTTCTTTGATCCTGCAAACAAGGCTATACCCCTCTCGGGTTCCGAGTTGGACTGCTCATGTAATTAGAAATAGGAAAAGAGTTCATCTAACCTAATTTTAGAAAGATCCTTGGAGACCTTGTAGGCATCGACCATGGATGCCCACAAGGTAGTCCTCGGAAACGAGTTTAGAACATACCTTATAAGGTCGCGATTTTTGACCTTTTGCCCGATTGCGTGTAGGTTGTTGACTATGTCCTGGACTCGGGCGTGAAGTTGGGTCGCGGACTCGTGTTCCTGCATTTTTAGGTTATATAGTTTATTGAAAAGAAGATCACGCTTACATACCTTGGCTTCATCGGTCCCTTCGTGTAGCTCCACTAGTTTCGTCCAAAGATCTTTTGCGCTTATGAAGGGGCCGACACAATTTAGCTCCTCCTTGGATAGGCTGCATTGGAGGATTTGTGTTGCCTTGGCGTCGGCTTCGACTTGTCATTTTGTTGCAATGGTCCATTGATCATAATCCAAGGAGTCACCCACTTCATTAGTCGGAAGTGTGAAACCCGTTTGGATTATGATCCACATCTCGATTTGGGTTTTGAAAAAGCATTCCATCCGACCCTTCCAATAACGGAAGTCATCTCCGTTGTAAAACGGAGGTCGGACGGTGCTAAAACCCTCGAGATGGGCCATTAGAACAAAAGACACAAATAGACGGAGATGAAGAAACTAACAACGACAAAAACACGAAAACAAGTACCAAGACTCGCGTCTTGGATTAGTAGTGCGGGAGAAAAACTTAACAAAGCGAAATAAATAAAAAAAACAGAATTAAAAGAAAAATAAATCTGTAAAAAGGCTAGATTGGTGGTTTCACCAAATCTTAGCAACCCCCGGCTTTGATACCAATTGTTGGATCGATCGGATCGCTAGAGGGGGGGTGAATAGCGAAAGAAACTTTTTAGTACGAATTCATTTTTAAAAAAAAAAACTTATATGCAGCAGAAAGATAAACAAAACAAAAAGTAAAGGAGACAATAGACATAAGAGATTTATTGGTTCAGAGTCAAGGCTACTACTCTAAGGCCCTAGTGGTCTTGACCACGACGAGGGCAACTACTAAAGAACTCCTCCTCGTTAGAGGTAGGAGTTAGACGGATACAAAAAGCCCGAGGTAGAAGGACACTCTCCTCGTTATAATGAAAGCTTTACTAAAAGGAATAAACTGAAATACAATTTAGAACTTTCGCTATCGACAACTTTAAAGGTTGGAGGTTGAAGCTCTAGTCTCGCTAGCTTCGTCGTAGGGATGCTGAGAGCCTGAGCGATCTAAGCACTTGGAAGCTTTTGAATTGATGAAAAACCCTAGGTTTGGCCCTCCTTTTATAGCCTTTGAGCCCCTCATAGAATGGGTCTTTAGCCAATCACAAATGGGCACAAAACCCCTTGAAAAATGGTGATAACTCTTGACTACTAGAGCCTGATCCTTTGACCATCGATCGACGACCATCATCACGATGGCGATGGCAAGATCGATCGATTGTCGACCTTGACGTCATGTTTGACGGCAATCGAGTCCTCCAAGCCGATGCTAGAAGGCAAGGTTAGCTCAACAAAAACATAATTTCGATGGTCGTTGACCATCCGATCTCGACCTAGACCATCTATAAGAAGTCTTTGGTCGGATCTACGCTTAAGATCATCCCCGTAAAGAGGATACGACCTTACTTACGCTCGCACACACGAGCTTACCTCAGTACTTACGTGTTGCTTTTGCTTCCGGCCTTTCACTCAATTCCTTCGGCTCCCTCCGAAGTCTCTTGAGTGTCGCCCGACCACCGCGGCTTCCTCCAGGTGTCGCTAGCCTTCAGCTCCAGCGTTGAGACTTTTCTGCACACTTGATTTAGCTCATGAGATAACAATATATGCTTAACTTTGTATCGTTTGCTGTAATCAAAACTTAGGTTCGACTTAGGTGCCTACTGCACCAACAGAACCATGTTAAATAATGAAAATAACTTAAGAATTAAAAGAACTAGAAGTAACCATGGGGGAGAATTTGAGAATCATAGGTTTACTGAATTATGTAATCAAAATGGATATAACCATGAATTTTCTTGCCCTAGTACTCCCCAACAAAATGGGTTAGTCGAAAGGAAGAATAGGACTTTACAAGAGGTTGCAAGAACCATGTTAAATGAATATATGTTACATGATAGATTTTTGGGCTGAGGCAGTAAATACCAATTGTTATGTCTAAAATAGAACTTCAATTATTAAAAGACATAATAGAACACCCTATGAATCATACTATGGTAAAATACCTAACATTGAATATTTTAGAGTCTTTGGTTGCAAGGTACACATACTAAACACTAAAGACTACTTAGTGAAATTCACTTCAAAATCATCAAGTGGTATATTTTTAGGTTATTCAACCACTAGTAAAGCCTATAGGGTATATAATAATGAATCCTTAAGAATTGAAGAAACCATTAATGTAGTCTTTAATGAAGGAAACAATCCTACAAAATCCAAATTGAACATTGAATTAAACAAAGAAAATGAAGTTAGACTTGAACTTAACCCTCAAAATGGATCAACTATAAACACTAATTCAAGAGCACCAATAGTTAATTTGATCATCCAATAGATCAAGTGTTAGGTGATCCTAATCTAGGTGTTCGAACTCGGGCGTCCCATAGGAATGCAAGTCAGATTTCACTCATATCTAAAGTTAAATCCAAAATCGTAGATCAAGCTCTTCTTGACCCTAATTGGATCATTGTTATGCAAGAAGAGTTAGCCCAATTCACTAGAAATCAACTTTAAGAATTAGTATCAGCACCTAAAGACAAAACTATCATAGGTACAAAGTGGGTATTCTGAAAAAAACTTGATGACAAAAGTGAGATTGTTATGAATAAGACTAGGTTAGTAGCCAAAGAGTTTAGTCAAGGAGAGGGGTTAGATTATGATGAAACCTATGCACCAGTAGCTAGACTTGAGCCGATTAGAATGTTGTTGGCCTATGTCGCACATAAGGGTTTTAGACTATATCAAATTGATGTTAAGTCAACCTTTTTAAATTGTTTCATCAAAGAGGAAATATATGTAAGCCAACTACCCGGATTTGAAGAACTAAACCAGCCTAACTATGTATTCAAGCTTATAAAAGAATTATATGGATTAAAACAGGCACCTAGGGCATGGTATGAAAGACTAACTATTTACTTAATATCTAAGGAGTTTTAACAAGGATTAATAGACCCGACTCTATTTGTAAAAATCTTAGAAAATAAATATTTATTGCACAAATTTATATAGATGACATAATATTTGGGTCAACAAATAACACATTTTTAAATGAATTTGTTTCATTAATGGAGAGTGAATTTGAAATGAGTTTAGTAGGTGAGCATAATTTCTTCTTAGGTTTACAAATAAAACAAACAAAAGAGGTCACTTATGTGTATCAAAATAAATATGATAAGAAATTAATTAGAAAATTTGGAATGGAAAATGCTAAGGAAATTAGTACACCTATGGCAACTAATGCAAAAGTTGATAATGACATAGAAGGAAAACCCATAGATTTAAAATACTATAGGAGTACGATGGGCAGTCTTTTGTACTTAATTTCAAGCCGAATTGATATACTTTTTGCAGTAGGTATGTATGCAAGATTTCAATCTTGTGCCAACGAATCACACTTAACATTAGTAAAAAGAACCTTTAGATATATAAAAGGAACTATCAATGTAGGAATGTGGTACCCTAAGACTAGTAATTTTAAACTAATTGGGTACTCAGACTTAGATTATGCTAGTTGTAAGCTTGATAGGAAAAGTACGAGTGACAGCTGCCAATTTCTAGGTCCAAGTCTAGTTAGTTGGTGTAGTAGAAAACAACATTGTGTTGCTTTGTCTACTACCGAAGCAGAATATATAGCAATGGGAGAGTGTGTATCTCAATTCCTTTGGATGAAACACACTTTAAATGACTTTCAACTAAACTTTAAGGACACTAAAGTCATGATAGATAATATTAGTTCAATCAACCTAACTAAAAATCCTATACATCATTCAAGAACTAAAAACATAGAAGTTAAACATCACTTTGTTAGGGAACATGTCATTAATGGTGAGATTAAACTTGAATATGTGGAATCTAAATAGAACCTAGCTGACATACTCACCAAACCTTTACCTGAATCCGAATTTAGTTTACTTAGAAGGAAATTAGGAATGTATTTATTAGAGTAGGCATTTCTCTTATTATCAATCTATCTTTTATTTTGTTTTCTTTGGAACTAGCATAGAACTTACCTTAGAAATCATGAGCCAATAGATAATTAAGGAACCGATGCATCTCACAACACTTAGGTTTAACCTGGTTGTGTACTAAGCCACGTAGATGGGCGTGAGATGTTAGGACCTTACTCTTGATTCCACATGTAGACTAAGTGTATCGACATGAATCATGGAGTATAATCAATCAACTAATCACGTAGGTGACTAACTTTGACCAAGACTTGTTGTTTATCTAATATCAATTGAGTCAAAATGGAGTTGGACATTTTCTTAAGGAAAATTTATTAGATGGTTTATATTAAAAATATTATTTTGCAAAAAAAAAAGGGGCACATGCTTGGATTCATAAAAGTATTTAGTTACTTCAATTTTTATCGTTTGGACATTTAAAAATGAACTTTAGATTTTTTGGACTTTAAGTATCCTTTCGAAATGCACTCCTCATAACTTTCTTTTTTATATATATGTCAAAGGGGTTAAAATTTAATATTAAAATTTTTAATTATTTTTCAAACCTCATAAAACATTAAGGGGGAGGTAACTTTAAGAGGGAGTTTTTCCTTAACTTTGAATCGTGTTGCCATAAATCAAAAAGGAGGAGATTGTTAGTGCAGGGACACCAGATAATCAAACTTGAGTTTTGATAATGGCAAAGGTTAAAGCTAAGTCATATTGTTATCTAATATGCTATGTTAAGTGTGAAGAACTTAAGTAGTCTTAGCTGAGCTCAAAGACACCCGGAGGAATGGTGGTTAAAGATTAAGTACTAAAGCATCAGGAAAAAGGGCTAAAAGGTAAGGTAAGGTAAGATCCGTGTGAGGAGCGATGGTGAGGACGCATCATCGGTATGGGGACAACTCTAGGCGTCGATCCGACTAAGGCTTTTGAAGGAAGGCCGAAGTCAAGATCGGACAGTCAAACACTATCGTGATCATTATTATTATACATTGTGCTAACTTTGTGTTGCAGGCTCTATATTACTTGTTTTTAGCCTTGGCTGAGTACCAGTCTTTGCCAAGCACCAAGTGTAATTCCTAAGCAGATAGTTAAAATACTGAGCAACATGATCAAATGTCAAGCACCCTGCAGTAATCGACTGGGATGGACAAGTAGTCGACTTCTCCTGAGCACTAAGTGTAATTTTCGAGCACCATGTTCAAATGTCGAGCACCATGCAGTAGTCGACTAAATAGACAAAAAATTGACTGCTCCCGAGCACCTAGTATAATTCCCGAGTACGCAGTTCAAATATTGACTGAGAAGGATCTGCAACTCGACAATAGTCGACTGATCGGATGGCAGTTGACTGATGTAGGCGAACTAGGCAAACGACGAAGCTTTCTTTAGATCAGTCAAAAGCAATGCCACTTCAAGATTAGATCCACTTAAGTAGGATCTAGATCTAGACTTTATCAAGGTTGCTGGGCTATAAAAGAAGATTCGGGTAGAAGTTTCAGATAAATGATTGATATAATCTGCAACACTCAAGTTTTCACAAGTTCTCAAGCAACCAATTTCCATGCACCTTCTAAAACCCGACGAAGCTCCATCCTTAGTTTATTTGTTGTCGGTAATCTTTAGTTGTTGCTTGTTTTTAATTTGTACTTAACTTGTATAGGAACCGATAAGGTTGTTACTGACCCCTTTTCATTATATTTGTAATCGCGTGGTCTCTTACCTCCACCGAGAAAGAGACTCTTTTAGTGATTTCCCTTGGAAAGCGATCAAGGGATCGCAGGGCCTTGGACTAGCAATTGGTAGGCTGTGAATTAAGTAAAATCCCTTTGTGTACTTGTGTGTTTTTGTTTTTACTTATTTTGTTGTACTTTGCTTTGATTTTACGAGGTTTACTAAACAAGAAAACAAAATATTTTAAAATGCTATTCACCCCCCTTCTAGCGCTTCTTTACGATCCTATAAAAAACTAAATCATAAAATCTATTTCTTCTTTGTAATATATCAGTCGATTTATAGAGTTTAACAACCAACTGATACATTGTTTTGAGCCATTTTAATGGATGACACTCGTCGAACTTCACTATCCTCATCCCACGAGTGCCTCATGCTAGATAAACCTCCTATTTTATGGAATTTTATGCCTAGAGCTTCATTATCTCTGGGTATTCTTGTCATGCCCTAGGGTAGACTTTGTCCGGCCAATGGACGACACCCCCTTATGACAATTCCAATAAATATCCAAATAGTCACAACCAACATAGCACATATGGAAAATACATATCATCGATAGCGGAAGACAACTAGAATAAGAGATATAAACTCAACAATAAATGCATACCGGTATATCCGTCGACAAGTAAACGAAATCCCACAATGAAACCATAAAGGAAATGACAATCTCTACAAGTAACCAACCATACTATCTTGAAAAGAAACAAAGTCCATAATGAGATACATATGATATACGGAAAATAAGACCCTCGAAAAAGTGGTGGGATGGGATCAAATGGCGATGCTCCAAGTCCATTCCGAAGTCTTCTATCTTCCACCTGGACGACAAGAAACCCAGGGTCTGTGGTGGTGAGTATAAACTTAGGGGTAATATAAGGAATAGTGCATGAACAACATATAAGGGCATGGAGATCTACAAGTATACATGTGGAGATCTACAGGTATACAGATGGAGTCCAACAGATATACAATCTTATATGCAATAACAACTAACCACCAGTATGGTCATAATCAATGTATATACTAAACTGATCAACTGAATATAATGTAAAGTACTAACGTACCTGGAAGTTTGCGGCAACACAACATATATCATCTTGAACAAATATACAGTAACATAACCCGTATAACATACATGGTCAATACCACACCTGACCAACAATCAGTCATATGAATAGTATATAATTACATGTAATAACAACTCGGTCCATCCTATACTCTGACATAACGCTAATCAAATGCATACAATAGTCTGAACCACACGTATGTCATGCTCAACACACAACAGTATAGTGTTGGGGATCGATTGGCCGGCTAGAGGGGGGTGAATAGCCCTCGTTCGATGGATGTCAGAATTCGCTCGTTCTCGTTGCGTTGCTTGTCTACGATTGTCGTTAGCGCAGCGGAAACAATAAAACAATAATAATACTAACAACAAATAAGCACACGCAAACACACACGATATACGTGGTTCGGAACCGAATGGTTCCTACTCCACGGGCGAGCTCCTCAAGCCCTAGAGATGCACACGACAATACTCAAAACTCCTTCTCGACTACACGTCGGAGGTGGAGAAACCTCTCACAAGCAATTACAATAGTAATACAGAAATACAAGAAAATACACAAATACAATACACAAACAAACTTTCACCCATTGCTTTGATCACTTTGCATGTTGCTCGCTTTAGATGGCTCTTGAAGGACTGGAATGTAGCAGCAATTCCCCTCTAATAGCTCCACAAAAGGCTTTTCGAAATCCTCCAACTTGAGCTCCATTTATAACCTGCATCAAGCTGTTTTCGCGCCCATCAGTCGACTGATCGTGACCATCAGTCGACTGGTCCCGTAGCCGTTGTCTCACAACAGCCAGATCCACGTTGGTTAAGTTCCAACGGATCACACATCAGTCGACTGATGGCACCCATCAGTCGACTGATCATCCATCAGTCGAGTGCTGGCGAGCTCGACTCCATTCTGTGCCCATGCACAGTGTCATCAGTCGACTGCCATCCCTCGGCGATCGGCTAATCCTCAACGATCGGGCCCTCCCTCGGCGTCGGCGTCAACAAACTTGGTTGATCGAACCTTTGGTCGAACCCATATGACCTAGAAGCGATCGGGGCACCTATGCGGTCAGCGATGTCGGCTAAAACCTCAAACATAACGATGTTTGAGCCTCCGACACTCAGTCTTAGCCACTTGGCCAAGTCCACCTTATCCCTCATGGAGTTCCCCACCGAAGCTCTCTTCCCTCGGCCTACGTCCCTCGGATGCGCCAAGCGCACGGCTTCGCAACGCCATCCTTCGCGTCTCATGCCCTAGAAGTATGCTTCCCTTTAGTCTCACTCTATTTGCTCCCTGTCCGACGGTCCCTCGGATGCATCAAGCGCACGACTTCGCAAATGTCATCCTTCACCGACTCAAGGACCCCGAGACTAGTGAACTTACCAAGTCCTCAAGACTTCCCATATGCACCAAGCGCATGGCTTCGCAATGCATTTCCCATGCCAAGCACCAAGCGCATGGCTTCGCAATGCTTTGGACTTCCACACCAAGCTCCATGCTTGGATTTTCCATGCCAACCCCATGTTGGACTTTCCCATGACAATCCCATGTCATGAGTTTTGTCTATCATCAAAATCCTATCAAGGTACAACTCGAGTCAAACTCGAGTCAACCTGGGCCGATTGCACCAACAATCTCCCCCTTTTTGATGATTGACAAAACTACCATCTCATGTCTACCAATTCTCCCATATTGGCAATTCTCATATCCCAAATGAGAATTCCAAACCTAATTGGTAACTTGGTAACTTCTCCCCCTTTTTGACATTACATCAAAAAGGTCCTCCCCAAGGGTATGAATGTCTCATATCCCAATGAGATCTTATATCTCTCCCTTGGAGGAACACATGCCTACCATCTTTCTAGTGATCCCATATCACTTAAAGAGAAGCAACCCAATTTTCCTCCCATGAGGAAATACACATCCATCTTCCCAAGATGGATACCTCCCCCTAGAGGCTTGCTCCCCCTTGACCATTGCACCAACAATGTCCTTGGAGAGTCCCTAAGCCAATAGGAACATTAACCAAATCAAAATTAAGGCAAAGTTCAACAATGAACTCTCTTCCACCTTAAAATTGATACTCACCCTCAACCCAACTCCTAATCCATATCCAATGGATTTCCACCCTCTCTAATGCTCTCCCAGGCATGTCCTAGGGTCAGGAGTGGTTAGGGGACCAAAACATGGCTAAACATGGGCCTAACTATCAAGTTTACTCGAAATCAGCCTGTGCCAGTCAACTCCACGATACGGTCGATCGACTTACCATCGATCATTGCCATTCTGAGTGATCGATCGATAATCGCATTCTGGTTTTGATTTAAAAATGGATTTTTGAAATCCATAAGTAAATATACATAATTTTAAAAATCTTAAAAATGCATACGTATAATACTTATCCTAAACACAATGGGTGAAAAATATTGAAAATTTATTTTACCCATTAAATTAGGAGATTGATACAAAGTTCAAAATTTAAGAAAAGCTTCAATAAAGAGCCCTCTTTGTATCATCCCATTCAATGGTGATAGCTATCAAAAGATAGGCTTCACCGAGGTTTTTCAAAATGTTTTCAAAATGTTTTTCAAACCTTTATTTTCTTTTTCCTAAACATCTCACCAATATCTAGATGTGTAAAACACATACAAGTCAAATTTTTGTGAGATGTGGGTTTTGTTTTGTTTATGTTCTCATGCATATTTTTAGACAATATTATTTGATTCCCATCAAATCATGCCATAGTCCTTAATTTCATTTTATTTAATGCATGATATGATTATGGCATAAATATGATTTAGATAAAAACATATGCCAATATCATGATGTCATGGCATGTGAATGAGAACTAAGCATTCATGACATCTAAACATAAATTTAAACATGATCATGACATTTTTATAGATAAAATGAGAATGATGTCATGACATGGCAAGGCAAATAAAGCATGGCAAGAAAAATATACTAAGGTATAAAATACCTAAGTGTTAAAATCAATTTGCCATTTCTAGGGATTAAATTCATTTTGCCTTAATGCCATTATTTCCTTAGTGTGCCAAAAACCCAAAATAGCACACCACGACCTCTATGACCTAATTGTGCCAATTTAAATCATTTTTAACTTCTCAAACCATATTGGCACACCCTAATGTGTCAACTCACAATGGCTAGGTTAACCACCCATCCACTTAGGGTTGACACACCCTAACCCATTTAGCGTGAATCAATCACGCTCTTAGGAACCCAATATCTATTGGAGCTCCTTGGGTTAACAAGGTATTCCCTAGGGATAACTTCCCTAGATACCTTCCTAATGACCCTTTTAGGCTTTGAAGCCATAGTCTTTTGGGTCTTTCCTAGGTCAACTCTAGAGGTGACTCCTCCATTGACCTTCTTAGTGGCTACATTTGATTTCTTTGAAGTGTTAGCCACTAAACACATACCATGGCTAGACTTAGGGATGGCTTCCCTATTAGCCTTGGTTTTCCTAGACCTAGATGTGGTTCCATAATTAAATGGAACATTATGGTAGGACATAGGTTTGTGACCCAAACCCTTCTTGCCCTTAGACATTTCTTGTTTTCTAGGTCTTGACTTTTGTACATTAGACCCCTTAACCGAATTTGATATTATTGCTAGGGTCTTCTCCAATTTTTCTAGCCTTGACCTCAAGGCTTGGTTTTCTAACTCTAATTTTCCCAATTTTGAATTTTCATTTATCTTTTGGGAAATGTTCTTCTTCTTAGGCATGTGTCTACCCTTCTTAGGGTTAATGCCTAGATGATTTTCAACTCTCCTAATGGACTCTTTAGGTAAAATAGGTCTAGAATTATGAGTCCTAGGTTTATCCTTAGTTATATGAACATGCTTGGCACCTAAGCAATAAATCTTATTATTTCTCCTAGCATTCTTTTCATTTATAATTGCAAGAGAACTAAAATAATTTTTAGCATGCTTTTTGACTCTAGAAATTAAAGGTGCATTAAATAAATTTACCTTAGGGTTAGCTTTAGGAGCTCCCCCTACATGAGCTGCACCTTCTTGCCCTTTCTTCCTCCCCCTAGGGCATTGGGTTCGGTAATATCCCCGTTGGTTGCATTTGAAGCACACAATGTGCTCTTTGTTTTTAATTTTGGGAACACCGGCATCCTTTGACTTTGGGTTGACTTTTGGTGTCGATGCCTTCTTCTTAGCCAATTTAGGGCATTTGCTCTTGTAATGCCCTTTCTCCCTACACTCAAAGCATATTATGTGTTTTTTATTTAAAATAACAACACTTGAGTTACCTAGGGAGTTGGTGGAGGCCTCTTCACTTCTTCCGGAGGTGGATGCTTCATTTTGGCTTGGCTCCGGAGTTGAAATTCTTTCCTCCCCCTCAATGCTAGAGGTGGAAGTCTCCACCAAATCATCAACATCTTCAAATGTGGATGGGCTTCCTTCCACGACATCTTCCTCTACTTGTGCCGATTGGGAACTTTCTTGAAATTTCATTATCTTCTCCCATAATTCCTTTGCATCCCTAAAATTACCCAATTTAGACCAAATAGTGTTAGGTAACAAATCACTAATCAATTTGATTACCTCAAGATTTGTCTTGAAATCCTTGACTTGGTCTTGGGTCCACCTAGACTTCTCAATGGGCTTGTTGTATTTGTCCCTAGGCATCTCAAAACCATTTTCTATAATTAACATAAAATCAAAATCGGTTTCAAGATATACCTCCATCCGTTTCCTCCACCAAGCAAAATCTCCATCGAATTTCGGTGGATGGATGAAGCCGGCCATTTGTAGTGCTCTCGCGGCGGTTAGTCCTTGAAGAGCGACCTCGGCTCTGATACCACTTGTTGGGGATCGATTGGCCGGCTAGAGGGGGGTGAATAGCCCTCGTTCGATGGATGTCGGAATTCACTCGTTCTCGTTGCGTTGCTTGTCTACGATTGTCGTTAGCGCAGCAGAAACAATAAAACAATAATAATACTAACAACAAATAAGCACACGCAAACACACATGATATACGTGGTTCGGAACCGAATGGTTCCTACTCCATGGGCGAGCTCCTCGAGCCCTAGAGATGCACACGGCAATACTCAAAACTCCTTCTCGACTACATGTCGGAGGTGGAGAAACCTCTCACAAGCAATTACAATAGTAATATAGAAATACAAGCAAATACACAAATACAATACACAAGAAAACTTTCACCGATTGCTTTGATCACTTTGCTTGTTGCTTGCTTTAGATGGCTCTTGAAGGACTGGAATGCAGTAGCAATTCACCTCCAATAGCTCCACAAAAGGCTTTTCGAAATCCTCCAACTCGAACTCCATTTATAACTCATCAGCGGTTATCGGGCCGATCGATCAGACCATCACCGATCGGTCCCGTGAGCCGCTGTGTCTCACAATGGCCAGATCCACATTGGTTAAGTTCCAATGGATCACACATCGGGCCGATCGATGGCACCCATCACGATCGATCATCCATCACCGAGGTCATGAGCTCGACTCCATTCTCGCGTCTGCAGACGCGTCATCACGATCGCCATCCCTCAGCTGACCGATCTCTCCCAATAGTCGACCGCTCTCCCTGACCGATCACCAGACTTGGTTCAAGAGAAGTCGACTTCAAACATAACGATGTTTGAGCCTCCGACACTCGATCTTAGCCACTTGGCCAAGTCCACCTTATCCTCATGGAGTTCCCACCGAGCTCTCTTCCTCGCTCGCCTACGTCTCTCGGATGCGCCAAGCGCACGGCTTCGCAATGCCATCCTTCGCGTCTCATGCCCTAGAAGTATGCTTCCCTTTGGTCTCACTCCATTCGCTCCCTGTCCGGCGGTCCCTCAGATGCACCAAGCGCACGGCTTCGCAAATGTCATCCTTCACCGACTCAAGGACCCCGAGCCTAGTGAACTTACCAAGTCCTAAAGACTTCCCATATGCACCAAGCGCACGGCTTCGCAATGCATTTCCCATGCCAAGCACCAAGCGCACGGCTTCGCAATGCTTTGGACTTCCACACCAAGCTCCATGCTTGGATTTTCCATGCCAACCCCATGTTGGACTTTCCCATGACAATCCCATGTCATGAGTTTTGTCTATCATCAAAATCCTATCAAGGTACAACTCGAGTCAAACTCGAGTCAACCTGGGCCGATTGCACCAACATATAGAATATGCAAATGACATGTAACATGATATACAAGCATATGCAGCAATCATAGCTCAACCAAATGCAACATCTCACAGGCATATGTAAAACATATATCAGCATACATGCATACATATATATATATATCTCAGCAATGCATATGCATGGTCATGTCTGCGAACCCTACGCACAACCATGACCCCAGTGTGGCTTGGGTGACATGACATGACAACTATCCCAACTCAAGCTACCACCACTCTCGAGTGGCCGAATGAGTAGTATGAATAAGTAGCTAGTCGCCATAGAGCTATATGCTACACCACGGGAGTCCCTGTTGTTGGCCGCTCCGTCACTACCCATGAGTGGTCGAGAACCATACACAGGACAACTGCACATCACACAACCGCCGTCTATAGTTGGCGAGTGCGCTACTCTAACTACCACCCTCCACGGTGGCCAAGTGCGCAACTTCAGCTACCACCATCTATAGTGGTCGAGCGTGACACAACCAATGATCCGAACTCAACCCTACTACCACTACCCCGAGTGGCCGAGGAGGCAGGATGACTGACGACCCGTCTCAACCACAAGGGAGACCCAGTCGACAGCATGCATGCAATGTAATGATACATAGCTCCACACATGTATCCCCGAAACACTCCTTGTCCCACCGGGAGTCCTAGTCAACCAAAAGTCAACTGTGCAAGGACTACTAATCCACAATCATTATCTACTTATCTATGCACAGATAACTAGATCCACCATAGATACACAACTAATACGTGTATGATACAGCAATCGACTCCATAATCTATTCCATCACCTAACCCTAGTGATATGACCCGGTAACCCAAATCTGAGTTCCCAACGGTGACCCTACCCACATGTACTTAACTGAACGTTCATAAGCCAACACACAATAGGGTTTGTAATTCATATCCAAGATAAATGAACGATGAATTAACAACAACATATCTCAAAGATCAAAGGTTAAGTACAAGCATGTGATAAAAAAAGAGTGGAGTCAAGATAAAAGGTATCAGTATAAATCTAAATTCATGCATGGAATTCAACAAACTACCTGACCAGGTAGATATTACCCACCTGATACGAAGCTCGTAATAATCCTCACGGTCGTGGACCTGCTTCGTATCCCAAACCTGCACATAATAGCAAACTATGATTAAGTACAAGCATCTGGCAAATACACAACTTAACTACTATGTCGTTTCTTTATTCGAATCCTTTCCTCGTCTACGAGTTAGCACTTCGAGCACACACCTCTCATAACCCCAGATCTACATTCATCCTTGGCCGATTCTCCCAACCAAGCTCTCTCCAAGATCAATTAAAGGAAATAGAATTAAACAATACTCAACTCAAAACTGCAATGGCAGCTTATCCCAAGACAAATCCAACACCTCATTCAATTCAATACACTAAGTTCTCCATCCACCAGATGGATCACAACCCTAATAACTTATCTAACCATCTAAACCATCTTCACAACACAACACAAAACACAAATAAAGCAATCACAACACCTTCCATAATCACCCCATGTACACAAACTCAATAACCTATCAGTTAATCCAAAAGATGATGAATCTTACCCCTTAACAGCTTGGTCACCAACTGATCGGATCACACCCACAAATAGCAAGATCACTGATCACAGCTACCACCACTCCAACCATAGAATCAATGACAGAAACCTAACAACACCTAAATCACAATCGGATACCCTTCAAACACCATTCGATGATCCATGGACAAAACCCATCGGATCTCAACAACATTGACACACCACCCAGTTTATAGTAATCACAGATGAAACAAAAAGGAATAAACAAGCTTACTGTCCAAATCTCCACCGACAGCAACCCCCCTGTTCACCAACGAAATCTGAGCTCCAAAACACTGCCCAAAACATCGATCCAAGATAAACAAGAACCCACAATAAGATCTAAAGGAATCAATGATTGAAACCTAACCCAAACAAATCGAGTTCCTAGATTGGCAGCTCACTGCCACGGCAACAACACCGCCGGTCCACCGAGGAGTTGACGAGATCTCCAGGCAAGGAACCAATTGATCTTCGACCGGAGATCATCCAAGGTGGTGGCACTATCGAGCTGCTCTCCTCAGGACATCGACGAGCTAGGATCTAGCGATGGGAGAAGCAGAGAGGAAGAAATCGTGAGAGAGGAAAGGAAGAACAAGTCGCAAGAGAAGAAATGAGGCAAATGGGTTCGTTCGGCTCTTTTAAAGGTCATTCAACCAACCGGTTCAAGCCAACCGGTTCAAGCCCTTAAACCTAACCAAACCCTTGATTAAGTCCAATTAGATAATCAAACCTAACCACTAATTAAACACAATTAGCTACCTAATGAGGTTTAATCAATATAACCCAAATTTAATTTTTTTTTCCCGTATCTTACATTCTCCCCCACTTAATAAAATTTGGTCTTCAAATTTTGTACTTAAATGCGGTAATTAACTCAAGAAATATCTTGAACTACTACATATCTCATGTGAACAAATGAGGGTATCGAGCTCGGATAGTATCCTCCAGCTCCCATTTAGCCTCCTCATTTGTATGATGTAGCCATCCAACCTTTATAAGTCGGATGGTTTTGTTTCGTAGTTGATGCTCCTTGCGACCAAGAATCTGCACTGGAATCTCCTCATAAGTCGTGTTAGGCTGGAGTGGAATCGGCACCTCTGTCAAACATGATTAGGATGCGACATGTATTTTCTCAACATAGAAATATAAATTACGTTATGAACACCTGTAAGTGTCAGAGGTAAAGCCAACCAATAAGCTACACCCCCAACCTGCTCCAATATCTCGAATGGTCCAATGTAGCATGATGTTAACTTTCCTTTAAGCCTGAATCTCTTGACTCCTTTTGTAGGTGATACACGCAGGAATACATGATCTCCCATTGAGAACTCCAAAGGCCTTCACCTCCGATCCACATAACTCTTTTATCGATCCTATGCCTCTGATAATCATCGTCTGATGACACATATCAACTCTGCATCACACTGAATACTCTGAGGCCCCAATAGCTATCGTTCCTCAACATCCTCCCCCAATATCGGAGATCTGCAGGGTCTATCATACAAAGCCTCGAAAGAAGCCATCTGAATAGAGGAGTGATAACTGTTATTATAAGCAAACTCCACCAAATGGACATGATCCTCCCAGCTGCCTCCGAAATCCATGATGCAAGATCTCAATAAGTCTTCTAGAGTCTGAATGGTACGCTCGGACTATCCATCTATCTGTGGATGAAATATTGTACTGAGACAAAGCTCGGTGGCCATAGCCTGCTGAACACTTTGCCAAAATCGTGAGATAAATCGTGGATCTTGTAATGCCCGTAAAATTCTAAAACTGTTCAAATTAATTATATGGATTTTAACGCCCATAAAAGATTTAAAATAAAATAAAATAAAATAAAAAGTATGGTTCGCTATAGCTAGGATTTGAACCATGAACCTCCTAATAGGGAGGTAGCTTTGCTACCACTAGGCCATAGGATAATTCTTGGCTAGAATAGATAAGGAATATATAAAGAAGATAAATGAGAAGATGAGAGGGTGAAGAGTTGTTTCATCTCCCCATGAGAAGATGGAGAGTTTTTCTTTTCTTTTCATCTTCCTAGCCATTAACATTGAGATTAAAGGGAGATTAAAGGGAGAAAGAAAGAAAACCCACTTCATCTTCCTTTTTCTTCCTCCTCCCTCATTCTTGGCCGAAACCTATCCCTCTCCTTCCTCCCTTTTCCATCCCAAGCTATAGGGCTTCTTGTGTGGAGATTCTCAAGAGGGGTTTTCAAGGAGAGTTTCTCACAAGGCTTGGTGTTTGCTAGAGGATCAAACTCCACCTCCTTCCTCCCTCCCCATCCGAAACCCTAAGTTCCTTGTTTTGGTGTTCTTGACAGGGCTTCAAGGGGATCTTCTCACAAGCTTAGTATATGCTAGAGGATCACTCCTAAGGCTAAGGAACAAGGGAAGGTCTTCATCTTACAAAAACCCTAGTGGTATACTAGTACAATAGCGAAAGGATGTAAATATCTCTCACCTGCAGTATAAGTAGTTCTTCAATTGTTTTATATAACTTCTTTTCCTATGTTTTGATAGATTATATGTTTGGATCAGATGATATATGTGTTTTTTCATATTTATAGTCAAGGTATAGGTCTTTTTAAGCAAGATCTAATATCACCAAGATGTTATTTCCCACCTATAGCATAAGTAACTCTTTGATTTGCCCATCTAGGTTTTATTATCATGTTTTATTCGGATTTATATGTTCTGTCTAGATTATATTTTTTTGGACTTTTAAGTATTTTAAGTATATTTCATTGGCAGCAAGATGTAAAGATCACAAGATGCTTCCCCTACGAGTTTTGGGGACAAAGAGCATGATTGAATGTCTTGAAAGGCTTCCTATATGGGTTTTTGAGTATGATCTTATAAAATACTTGTTAAATGACAAAAATATGTTTTGATCAGATTATATGGGTGTGTTTAGACTTTTAGGTAAGGTATATTTTGTTTTAAGCAAGACATAAGATCACTAGGATCCTAATTCTCACCTATAGCATAAGTAACTTTTGATTTGCAGATCTAGCTTCTAGTATAATGTTTTTATTCAGATTTATATATTCTGTCCAAATTATCTTTGGTTGGATTTTTAGGTATTTTAGGTATATTTCTCGTGGGGCACGATGTAGAGATTTCAAAGAGGCTTCCCCTACAAGTTTTGGGGACAACGAGCATGATTAAATGTCTTGAAAGGCTCTCAATATGAGTTTTGGGAGTATGAACATGTTACATGTTGGTTAAATGACCAAATCATTAGGTCATATATATTTATAGGTATATTTCATGTTGAAGCAAGACATAATATCACAAAGATGCTTCCCCTATAAGTTTTGGGGACAAAGAGCATGATCGCATGTCTTGAAAGGCTTCCTATATGAGTTTTGGGAGTATGATCATGTTAAATGTTTGATAAATGACAAAGATCAGTAAGTCATATATAAAGGAAATATTTTACTTTGAATATTTCATTGCAATCAAGATGTAAAGATCACAAGATGCTTCCCCTATGAGTTTTGGGGACAAAGAGCATGATCAAATGTCTTGAAAGGCTTCCTATATGGGTTTTTTATTATCATCATGTAAAATACTCATTAAATGATAAAAATAAGTAAGTCATATATAAAGGAAGTACTTTACTTTGAAGTGGCATGTACCGGGCTCTTAGATCGCCCACGGGCCCCTAGACCCCCCTTGAAAGTTGCCCTAATAAGTTCGGTGGCTAGCTACCCTGAGTTCTCTTAGGGTTGCGCACAAATTGGTACAATGCCGGGCTGCCCAAACAAGGATGTTTACTAATTTTAAAGTATAAATGTATATATGGTTTTGAAAGTTAACCAAAGCACAATGTTTACAAGTTTAAGTATAGTATGTCTCATGTATATGTTTCTACAAGCGAAGCATATTTAAGGATCATGTATTGCAAGTTGTGTATGTTAAGTTCATGCATTTCAAGTTGAGCCATTGTGTTATGTACAAGTGTCTCTATATGTCTAATACAAAAAGTTCATGCATGTCAAGTTGAATCATTGTATCTTGTGCAAGTGTTCCTAAATGTTTAATGCAGAATTTTCTTAAATGCAAGTAAGAGCATATGGTTGCATTAGAGTATTCTAATAGCATGTTTTCTTACAATGCAATGTTTTGAGAGAATAGGATGTACTTACTAAGCTTCATTGTTTATAGTTGCATTCCTTATACTGCAGATAAGGGTAAAGCAAGATTGGAATAAGGGAGGGCAGCGGATGAAGTGTTTGGTGTGTGTGGCGATGGAAAAAGGGATTATGATCCTGGACCTGCTAGTATTCTATTATGCTAAGACCTTCGAACTTGTTCATGTGGTAGTGTTCATGTTATATGTTTGATCATGTTGTGTCTAAGAATGTCGAACTTGCTAGTATTATGCTATGCTAAGTGTTGGGTTTCCGGAACTGCGGCGAGTGTGTTCGAACATGTTTCGTAAACATGTGCACAGCGGAAGAAATAAAATAATAAATCTAATTTATTACAACACACACATCACACGCATGCATAGTAAAACATGTGTAGACATAACTGTAAATTCAAATTTTACAATAAAAGGAAATTTACACTACGTATACTTGACGTATCACGTGTAGCGGGAAAGGCATCAACCGGAACGATCCTCGCTAGAATCGTCTCTCTCCGTATCCACGCCGAGTATCTTCGGGATGACTTCACTAAGTCACGAGCCTCATCTTCGTACGGGTTACTAGCCTCATGTTGAAGACGATGTGATCGAGAGAAGATCACGATCCGAATCAAAATTCGGATCCAAAACGAGTCCTCAAAAACTCGCTTCTCCGGAGAGGTATTCGTCAACCGTTTGACGAATCCTTCGTCCTCCACCTATGAGAATTACCGGAGATCGAATCCCCGGCAAGTCTACCGCTGTCGGAGCTCCAAACATCGTCCAAACGATGCTCCGACGAGAAGGAAACAAGCTGTCCACAAAACTGGACAGCTTTGGTGGAGGAATAAGGGCCAGCCAAAAGGGAAAGTTGAAGCTCACCTTATTGCCGAACCCAAGGGAGATGACCGGAGCTCCTCTGGCAGCAGCTCGACGCCGGCAAGAGGGAAGAACAGCACCTTTTAGACGCCGGCAATGGAGCTAGGTGGTGGGTGGCAGCAAGGGGGGTTGTTGGCGACGACTTCACGAAGGAGAGGAGGGGGCGGCCAATCAATTAGAGTTGCATCAATTAGGGTTTAACAAAAACCCTTAAGCCCTATTTTATAGAAAACAAATTCTCTTAATGGTTATCGGATCATAACCAAAAGCCCGTTAAGCCGCTCCATTAATTTAAGTTAAAATAAACTAAACCATGTTGGTCTATTTTAAGTTAAAATGAACCGAACCATCTTTGGTTCATTCGTTTAAAACAAACCAAACCCATTTGGTTTATTCTCCTTCATTGGATTAGAACCAAACCAATTTGGTTCATCTATCATGTCTTCATAAGATACAGCTCATCCACGCTTCCATTGTGACTGAAACAATTTCATGCTCGCTCCATGTTTGGTCCAACCAAACCTAGTTTTTCTCGGTCTGAGAATCTCATTCTCAAGATCATTTTAAATCCTTCGGATTATGCTCGTTGTGCGTGTGACCAAATAGGTTCTCGGTTTATGTTGGCTATCTATAATTAACCATTAATTATAGAACGATCATGAGTGGCACCTAGTAGTACATCATGATCCCCAATTAACCGAAAAGATCAACGGTTGATCCAGAACTATTTCTCAAACCCTTCAGCAGCTCGAATGAATCGTGCCCCATTCCCTTCACTCATCTTATAACCACTTGGTTCAGGACATGGTCTATAGTGTCAGTCCCTACTAGGCTGACTAGGGATAATTCTGATACATCACAATTACACATGTAGAGATACTCACTAGTTGTAATCCAATCACAAATTCTCTCATGCTGTGAATCGTATCGTGGACATTCAGTAAATGAGTTTAAGATCTAATCAAATACATGAAAACATGTATACTCAAATAGTGAATCTTCATTTATCATATAAATGGTTCAAACATAAGGCGATTGCCTTAGGACATCTCTCATATATTACTAATAAACTCCCACTTGGCCTAATGCCAATCGCTACGGTATCCAATACCATAAGCTCTAACATGACCCTCAAACTTACTTTGAGGTAATGCCTTAGTCAAAGGATCCGCTAAGTTCCTTTCCGTTGGGATTTTCTCGATTTGTGTTTCTTTCCTACTAATGATCTCTCTGATCAGATGATAGTGGCGAAGCACATGTTTGGATCGTTGATGAGACCTTGACTCTTTTGCCTGTGCAATTGCTCCATTGTTGTCGTAGTAGACCGGTATTGCTTCAACAATGGCTGGAATCACACCAAGTTCATAAATGAACTTCTTGATCCAAACCGCTTCCTTTGCTGCTTCCGAAGCTGCAATGTATTCTGCCTCAGTGGTAGAATCTGCTACAGTGTCTTGTTTGGAACTTTTCCAACTCACTGCGCCCCCATTCAAAGTGAACACGTATCCAGACTGAGACCTGGAATCATCCTTGTCTGTCTAGAAGCTGGCATCCGTATACCTACGTATCACCATGTCCCCTTCTCCATATATTAGGAACACATCCTTAGTTCTTCTTAAGTACTTAAAAATCGTCTTAACAACAACCCAATGATCCATTCCTGGATCAGAATGGTATCTACTCGTGACACTCGGAGCATACGATACATCGGGCCTCGTACATAACATAGCATACATGATAGATCCTATTGCGGATGCATAGGGAATTTTACTCATGCAAATCCTCTCGTCTTCTGTGCGCGGACACATAGACTTCGAAAGGTGTATCCCATGCCTGATGGGTAGGAAACCTTTCTTGGATTTCGACATGCTAAACCTCTTTAGCACTCGGTCTATATATGTAGACTGCGAAAGACCAAGCAACCTTTTCGATCTATCTCTATAGATCTTAATCCCGAGGATGTAGGTTGCTTCTCCCAGGTCTTTCATGGAGAATGTATTGGATAACCAAATCTTCACTGACTGTAAGATTGAAACATCGTCTCCTATAAGTAATATGTCATCGACATACAATACTAGGAACATGACTGCACTCCCACTAACCTTCTTGTACACACAAGGTTCGTCTGGATTTTGTGAGAAATCAAAATTTTTTATTGTCTCATCAAAATGGATATTCTAGCTCCTGGATGCTTGTTTCAATCCATATATGGACCGTCGCAATTTGCATACCTTGGTTTTATCAACCGATGTGAAACCCTCAGGTTGTATCATATACATGTCCTCGGGCAGGTTTCCATTAAGGAAAGCTGTTTTCACATCCATCTACCATATCTCATAATCATAATGAACCGCTATGGCTAGGAGCATCCGAATGGATTTAAGCATAGCTACAGGCGAATAGGTTTCGTCATAATCAACACCTTATTTTTGACGATATCCTTTCGCCACTAATCTAGCCTTATAGGTAATCACATTACCATCCATGTCGGTTTTCTTCTTGGAAACCCACTTGCACCCTATAGGCTTGATGCCTTCAGGTGGGTCAACCAAGTTCCAAACTTGGTTTTCATACATGGAATCCATTTCCGACTTCATGGCATCAAGCCACTTATCCCTTTCTGAACTTGTCAGCACTTCTTCATAACTGGTAGGCTCCTCATCATCAATGAGTAACACGTCGTTCGATTCACTTACGAGAAATCCATATCTCTCAGGAATATTGCATGTTCTACCAGATCTACGAAGATGTGGTGTTTCAATAGATCCAGCTGATTGCTCATCACTATGAGTTATTGGCTATTGTCCTTCACCAGGTATCTCATCAATGTCTATTTGAGTCTCTCGAGCCTCCTCAAGCTTGACGACACTCCCACTATTTTCTTGCAAGAGAAACTCTTTTTCTAGAAACACAGCATGCCTTGAAACAAACACCTTTTGTTCCACAGGATGATAGAATTGGTAACCCCTTGTTTCCTTAGGGTATCAAATAAATAGACATTTATCAGACTTAGCATCCAATTTGTCTGATACAGTCCGCTTCACATAAGCAGGACAACCCCATATCTTCAAGTAAGATACATGAGGTTTCTTACTATTCCATATCTCATATAGAGTAGTAGAGACTACCTTGGTTGGCATTCTGTTTAACAAGTAAACAGCTGTCTGAAGTGCATAGCCCCAAAAGGACTTGGGAAGATTCACATGATTCATCATTGACCTACCATGTCCAACAATGTCCGGTTACGCCTCTCAAATACACCATTATGCTGTGGTGTATATGGATGAGTCCATTGAGACAATATACCATTGTCTCTTAGATAATCAAGAAACTCTTGACTTAAGTATTCACCACCTCGATCCGATCGAAGTATTTTAATACTCTTGTCATATTGTTTTTCTACTTCATTTCTAAATTCTTTGAACCTTTCAAAGGGTTCAGACTTGTGTTTCATCAAGAACACATACCCAAACCATGAGTGATCATCGGTGAAGGTAATGAAGTAGCTATAGCCTCCTAAAGCTTGAGTTGACATAGGTCCACATACATCAGTATGTATTAGACCTAGAAACTCTCCCACTCGTTCACCTTTTCCTGTAAAAGGTAACTTAGTCATCTTGCCTTTCAAGTATGATTCGCATGTATCGTATGAATCCAATTCAAACGATTCCAGAATTCCACATCGGTGTAATTCGGACATGCATTTCTTGCTTGCATGGCCAAGACGACAATGCCACATGTAGGAGTCTAATTGATTATCCTTTCGAGCATGCTTGTTGCTCGCTTCGATATTGAAAATGTCACTGGATACGTCCAACGTACAAATACTATTGCTTAAAGTTCTAGTCCCATAAAGAACTCCATTCAAAGTTATGTAACAACAATTGTTACTAAAAGTCAAATGGTATCCATTTCTATTTAAACAAGAAATAGAAATGATGTTCTTTATCAACGAAGGAACATAAAAGCAATTGTCCAGTTCTAAGACAAGTTTTGTAGGGAGTTTCAACAAATACATTCCGATGGCGAGTGCAGCAACCTTTGCTCCATTCCCAACACGTAAATTTGACTCTCCCTTGACGAGTCTTCTTCAATTCCTTAGCCCATGTATGTCATTACATATATGTGAATCACACTCAGTATCTAATACCCAAGTGTTTGAGGAAATAGAATGACAATCAATAACGAAGATATCTGAAGAAGATGGGGCATCCGATGCCTTATTCTTCTTCATGAACTCAAGATAAATCTTGTAATTTCTTCGCCAATGGCCCTCCTTGCCATAATGATTGCAAGTGCCCTTTTGAGCTCGTTTTTCCTTTTTAGCCTTTTTCTTCCCCTTATGCTATTCCTTTGACTTCCTCTTAGAAACTTTCTTCAAGGAATCAACTTACAACACTGTCCCCCGCTCATGCTTCACAGAAGACTCCACAGTCTTCAGCATGTTGAGCAGTACCACAGATGAACCTTCTTGCATCTCAAAGGTGAAGAGGAGCTTGGAGACTTCGAACCTTTCGAAACTCACTTGCTCATCAACCAACTCATAAAGATGAAAGACTATGGTATGAGCATCCATATGCTCATGCTGCTTGCACAACTCAGGTACCATCGTGGCTAGCATGATGCAACTTGCCATTTCATAATCAGTCACATGTTTCTGATAGGCCAACAATTGGTCCAGAGTTGCATTGTCACTAGGACGGGCGGGAAGAGGCGCTTCGAGGACATTTGCAAGCTTTTCAACCTTGAGAACAATTCTCAAGTTTCTAAGCCAGTCCAAGAAGTTTGGCCCAGTCAATTTATTCGAATCCAAAATGGAACGCAAATTCAAACACATCATGATCAATAGATTAACTTAGAAATACAAAACGAGCATATATGAGAAAGATGATTTAAAATGCATCAATATACATTCATAAATCCCATTCATTTTTCGAATTTCAAAAAACCCTAAAAAATCACTTCGGGAGATCGTAGGTCCATCTCCGAATGGGCTGATATCCATCATAGATATGAACAACCTTGGAGAGAGTCCAACAAGCCATTCATAACTACGATGGTAGGTATCAACTATACCGATTGCATATCACGTATATGCAACTATCACAATGTGCTATCAACTAATTGAATGTTCACACATACATCGGGTTGTTAACACATTAACAAGTATGCGTCATATGCATAGCACCCAACTTCACCTCCCTTTACATCAACCTTGGAGAGAGTCCAACAAGCCGATGCTCCAGGTTAAAGCCAACCCATTAATCGAGAAATAGTTTTAATATGGTTAGAGCGCATTCAACCAATTAGCCCGGCTTGGAGAGAGTCCAACAACCAAAGCTAACGATTGACCTCTGACTCTTACCATATTAGTATTAAACTATTCCATGGTTTGAACATGTTCGGGTTCGAACCGGGCTTGGAGAGAGTCCAATAACCCGAACAAGAAACGAAACTATGGTTCTAACCATATTAGTGGAAGGTGTAGGCTTTAATATTGAGTTAGGGTTTTATGTCTCATCCTCTTTGCATGCAAATAACTATTATCTACATGACATGACATACATGGCATACATCTACATGTCACGACACGCATGACATTATGATATGCATCTAATGCAATTACATGACATACAATTATGTCATGTACAAAATTTCCTTATATGTCATAACTATTTATGGAAATAAAATATGTTTAAGATTTGATTCTCCAAATCAAATCATGATTAAATTAGGAAATAAATTTCCAAATCTAATCACATATTTTATTTGTGGAAATAGTTGATTAAGGAAAGTCAATTTAGGAAATTAATTTCCTAAATCATCAAAACTACTTATAGAAATAAAATATTTAAAGATTTGATTTCCCAAATCAAATCATGTTTAAATTAGGATACAAATATCCAAAATCTAATCAAATATTTTATTTATGGAAAATATCAATTTCCATAAATACTTCCAACTTTCCAAAAGTAGAAGATTTCCATAAATACTTCTAGATTTTCCAAAATTGAAAAATTTTCATAAAAACTTCTAACTTTCCAAAAGTAGAAAATTTCCAGAAATATCATTATGACTATCGCAAAACCATTTTACGATTATGTTGAAACACAACCTGGGCTCTGATACCACTGTTGGGTTTCCGGCACCGCGGCGAGTGTGTGTTCGGACATGTTTCGTAAACATGCGCACAGCGGAAGTTATAAAATAATAAATCTAATTTATTACAACACACACATCACACGCATGCATAGTACAACATGTGTAGACATAACCGTAAATTTAAATTTTGCAATAAAAGGAAATTTACACTACGTATACCTGACGTATCACGTGTAGCGGGAAAGGCATCAACCGGAACGATCCTCGCTAGAATCGTCTCTATCCGTATCCACACTGAGTATCTTCGGGATGAATTCACTAAGTCATGAGCCTCGTCTTCGTACGGGTTACTAGCCTCGTGTTGAAGACGATGTGATCGAGAGAAGATCACGATCTGAATCAAAATTCGGATCCAAAACGAGTCCTCAAAAACTCGCTTCTTCGGAGAGGTATTCGTCAACCGTTTGACGAATCCTTCGTCCTCCACCTACGAGGATTACCGAAGATCGAATCCCCAGCAAGTCTACCGCCATCATAGCTCAAAACGTCGTCCAAACGACGCTCCGACGAGAAGGAAACAAGCTGTCCAGAAAACTGGACAGCTTTGGTGGAGGAATAAGGGCCAGCCAAAAGGGAAGGTTGAAGCTCACCTTATTGCTGAACCCAAGGGAGATCACCGGAGCTCCTTCGGCAACAGCTCGACGTCGGCAAGAGGGAAGGATAGCACCTTCTGGACGCCGGCAAGGGAGCTAGGTGGTGGGCGGCGGCAAGGGGGGCTGTTGGCACCGACTTCACCAAGGAGAGGAGGGGGCGGCCAAACAATTAGGGTTGCATCAATTAGGGTTTAACAAAAACCCTTAAGTCCTATTTTATAGAGAACAAATTTTCTTAATGGTTATCAGATCATAACCAAAAGCCCGTTAACCCGCTCCATTAATTTAAGTTAAAATAAACCAAACCATGTTGGTCTATTTTAAGTTAAAACGAACCGAACCATCTTTGGTTCATTCATTTAAAACAAACCAAACCCATTTGATTTATTCTCCTCCATTGGATTAGAACCAAACCAATTTGGTTCATCCATCATGTCTGTTAGGGCAATCTCTTGCCGTGATATGGTTTTGATGGTGTGGCAAAGGGTTTAAGTTAGTTTGATATGTTGATGTGATATGTGCGTTGAAGTCGTGCAGGACTTAGTAATTCGCACATGGAGCCGTGGCGAGTTTCACATCTCATGACTCGTGCCTTGAGTCGGTGAAGGATAGCTTTGCGGAAGCCGTGCGCTTGGAGCATCCGAGGGACCGCCGGACGAGAAGCTTGGAGTGAAGCCGGAGGAAGTAGACTTCGAGGCAAGAGACGCGAAGGAGCATTGCAGAGCCGTGCGCCTGATGCTGCCGAGGGACGTGGCCGAGAACGAAGAGAACTTCGAAGGCGAGGGACTCCGAGAAATGAGAGTGAGCGATTGTAACCCGGGGAAGGGTAGCTCTTAGGTGAAACTTGGCCATTTGGCCAAGTGTCGGATGGGTTTTCCCGACACCAGTCGACTGCCATGTCATGGCAGTCGACTGCTCTGAGTCGAGTGAGTTCGACTGGTATACGACTGACTGGATTGTGGCCAGCAGTCGACTGCCATACGTGGGCAGTCGACTGGTCAATAAGGGTTCGGCCACAGAACCGTTCGTAGCCGACTGGGCAGTCGACTACGGAGGCAGCAGTCGACTGATGAGGTCCATCAGTCGACTGCCAAGAGTTCCGTTGGACTACAACGGTCGGGATCCGACGTGTTCGGAGGCCGTTGTAGTGACGGCAGTCGACTGCCAAGGGCGGCAGTCGACTGATGGCGGCAAACGGGAAGAAGTTAGCCCTCTCTATAAAAAGAGAGGGTGTGAGCCTTTGAGAGGCTAATGCTCATACTCCAAACGATCTTCCTAGTGCCCCACAAGCTCTAAACTCTTCTTACTTGTCTTTACTTCAATCCTATTGTAAGAAGAGTGATCTTGGTTGTAAAGGTTACCTCCACCTAGCTTTGTGCAAAGGAGAGACCGATAGTGATTGGTTTTGGCGGAGTGATTCACCGTGGACGAATCGGACCGTGGATTAGCGGCGTAGCCGTGAACCACGTTATACCATCGTGTTAGCGTTTGTTTTATTGTTTGTCTTTTGCTTTGTATTTGTATATTCCGCTTGCGCTAATCTTTTGTAGACGAGCAATTTACGACGTCCAACGTACGAGGGCTATTCACCCCCCTCTAGCCGGCCATATCGATCCCCTACAAGTGGTATCAGAGCCGAGGAAAGCTTGTCGAGGACTAACCGCCACAACAAGCAACTTTTAAAATGGCCGGATCCAACATCCATCCTCCGAAGTTTGAAGGAGAATTCGCTTGGTGGAAGAAGCGAATGGAGGTATTTTTCGAAACGGATGTTGATATAATGATTACAATGGAATCCGGTTTCGTTTTGGCTAGGGATGAAGAGGGGAAGCCAATAGAGAAATCTAGGTGGACCAAGAGGCAAAGAGAGGAGCACCTTGCAAACTCCAAAGCCAAGCACCATCTCTACAATGTGCTCCCTCAACAAGAGATCAACCGGATCGGAGAATGTGCTAGCGCCAAAGAGATGTGGGAGAAGCTTATAGAACTCCATGAAGGCACATCCGAGGCCAAGCTAGCAAGGAGAGACCTCCTCCGCTCCCAACTATCCAATATAAAACTAGAAAAGGGAGAAAAGGTAACCTCACTACACTCTAGGTTTAAAGAAATTTTAATTGGGCTAACAAGTGTAGGTGAGAAGCTATCAAACCGGGATATGGTAATGAAGGCCATAGATGCCTTTCCCGGTCCTCAAAGTGGAGCTCCATGGTGGACTCATTCTATATCTCAAAGAATTTAGAAGTGAGCACCTTGGAGGAGTTCTTCTCAACAATGGAACTCCACAAACTAGGCTTGAAGGAATACAAGAGGAGCCTAAAATTCAACCTCAAGAGGAGTAGCATTGTTGGCAAATAAGGGAAGAAGAAGATGGAAATCCCTCCTCCTCCGATGATAGGCGTCTTCCTCCTCCTCCATGGATAGCACCGAAGAAGCCTACATGGTAAGGAGGGTAAGACGAGCATTTAAGAATTTTAGATTTGATAAATCTAATGATAGGAATAGAAGACCAAGGGGGAAGGTCATATGCTATAATTGCCAAGGAGAGGGACACATAAGGGACAATTGTCCCCTCCTAAACAAAAGCAAAGAAGAGAAGAAAAAGAAAGAAGAGAAGAGGAAGAAGAAGAAGGGGAGCAAGAGAAAGGCAAAAGAAAAGGGGAAGGCCAAAGCATTCAAGGCCAAGACATGGGATGATCCATCCTCATCCTCCTCCTCATCATCGGATGAGGAGAATGCTTTTGTCACCAATTTGGCCTTGATGGCCTTTGATGACTTGGATTGCTCTTCATCCGAAAATGAAGGATCAAGCTCAAATGAGGAGAGCTCAAATGAAGGGGGAGCTTCCACATCCTCATCATCCGAAGAAGAAGAGGACATGGAAACTATGGTAACCAATCTCTCACCTAGTAAAATAGTTTCTATGATTTCTAGTTTAACTAAGGATTTATTTAGGGCAAAGAAGAAAAATAAATGCATGCTTGAACAAATTAAGGAATTAGAACAAAAATTAGAAAAGGCATGCTTAAATGATAATATTTCTTCTAGCTTAGATGATGCATGCTCACATGACCTTTATATGCCTTTGGATGTTAGTGATGCATGTATAAATGAAAATAGGGCTTTAAGAGAAAAGGTAGATTATTTAACAAAAGCCCTAGAAAAATTCACAATTGGCTCCAACACATTGAACATGATCTTAGGGAGCCAAAGAGCTAGTTTCAACAAGAAAGGCCTAGGATACAAAGAAAAGAAAAATGAAAAGGCCTATAAATGCCTAATAGCTAGGGGACAAGATAAAAAGAAAGTAATTGCTAGGAAATGGATCCCCAAGGAGTATTTAGTGAACCCAATAGGAAAGAATCTATTTTGGGTTCCAAAATCCATCCTTAAGGGTTAGAATAACCCTAGGGTAGTCAACCATATGAACTTGACCTATATCATATTTTGGTTGACTTAGGATGACGGGACAACATTTTTTAGATAGTGTTGGGTGATGATAACGTACCCATAAATAGGTAATAATGCTTAAATCATGATGATTAATGTAATTGCTATGTATGTTTTAAATCATGATTTATGATTTTGAAATTTGGCACGTTATCATGAGAAATAGGTTTGAATCATGCTTTAGGTAATACCTTATTTAGCATCACATATTACCTAATGCATGGTTATAAATTGATGAAAACATGCATTTCATGATCATAATGTACAATTCATTCATATATGTCATTATGATCATGTAGGTTGTTAGGTTGATACTTAACCATGATAAAATTGCATGAATATATTGGTTAAGTATATACAAATACCCCCTAGGATGCATCTCACACTCACTATAGGCTAACTTGATTGCAAACTTAGCATGGGTGAGATATTAGGATGATACAAATGTCCACTAATGCCTATGGCATTTAGATGGTCATTTAAAGTATCAAAATAGCAATAATAGACCAATCATGGGGAAGGCTTATGTTTAATTCATAGACATATTGCCCAAAGATCATGGTTGGATATTTCATATGTTTTCAAAACAATTTCTTACCTTAAAATACATGTATTCATGTTTTGAAACAATTGGATGCAAAACTAGGTAGCTAACTTGATACTAGAATGATCAAAAACCTAGTGGTTTTTAGAACTTTTGGATTTTTGGCAAAAACAAGAAAATATAATGAGTTTTCATGAAAAACTATTTTTCATTGATAGATATACTTAAAAGAAATATTTTCCCAAATTTCATGATTTTTCAAATGAATTTATAATGCATTTAATTAAATCCCAAAAATCGAAATTTGGATTCCTTTGTATGATCACCATACCGATAGCAATAATGATCGTGGCTCTAGAATCAGAATATTGAAGGCCGAATTCAGTTTGTAAACCTACAACAAGTGGTAGAAATATACTTAATGCCATCAACAAGTGGTACCCAATTTTTTTAAATCAACTTGTCATATTTTTCCTCCATTATACTTGATGCCATGAGCTTATAACTTAGTGTTAATCTTTTTGATGGTGTCAAAGGGGAGAAATAATTATGTTTAAGTTAATCACTTTAGGGGGAGAAATATATTTTAGGGGGAGAAATATATGATAAGGGGAGAAAATTTGCATAGAGAATTTCATGGATTAAGGGGGAATTGCATGTTGTTATATCATGTTTATCTTTACATGCTTTCTTACCTTAGAACTTATATCAAATGTTTTTACCTAACTTAAACGGATTGCCACACATCAAAAAGGGGGAGATTGTTAGGGCAATCTCTTGCCGTGATATGGTTTTGATGGTGTGGCAAAGGGTTTAAGTTAGTTTGATATGTTGATGTGATATGTGCGTTGAAGTCGTGCAGGACTTAGTAATTCGCACATGGAGCCGTGGCGAGTTTCACATCTCATGACTCGTGCCTTGAGTCGGTGAAGGATAGCTTTGCGGAAGCCGTGCGCTTGGAGCATCCGAGGGACCGACGGACGAGAAGCTTGGAGTGAAGCCGGAGGAAGTAGACTTCGAGGCAAGAGACGCGAAGGAGCATTGCAGAGCCGTGCGCCTGATGCTGCCGAGGGACGTGGCCGAGAACGAAGAGAACTTCGAAGGCGAGGGACTCCGAGAAATGAGAGTGAGCGATTGTAACCCGGGGAAGGGTAGTTTAGGTGAAACTTGGCCATTTGGCCAAGTGTCGGATGGGTTTTCGACACCGCCGACCGCTATGTCGGCAATGATCGCCTGAAGTTCGACCGGGTATACGATCGATCGATTAGGCCAGCAATGATCGCTATACGCGGGCTGATCGCAAGATTATCATCGACCGAAGGCAGCCGATCCGGGTCAATAAGGGTTCTACCCAGCTCAGTCGAGGGAAGGCGACGACTACGGAGGCATCGATCGGCCGATGAGGTCCATCGATCGACCGCCAAGAGTTCCGCTTGGACTACACCGGCCGGGATCCGTCGTGTTCGGAGGCCGTTGTAGTGCAATGCGATCGCCAAGGGCGGCAATGATCGATGGCGCAAACGGAAGAAGTTAGCCCTCTCTATAAAAGAGAGGTGTGAGCCTTTGAGAGGCTAATGCTCATACTCCAAACGATCTTCCTAGTGCCCCACAAGCTCTAAACTCTTCTTACTTGTCTTTACTTCAATCCTATTGTAAGAAGAGTGATCTTGGTTGTAAAGGTTACCTCCACCTAGCTTTGTGCAAAGGAGAGACCGATAGTGATTGGTTTTGGTGGAGTGATTCACCGTGGACGAATCGGACCGTGGATTAGCGGCGTAGCCGTGAACCACGTTATACCATCGTGTTAGCGTTTGTTTTATTGTTTGTCTTTTGCTTTGTATTTGTATATTCCGCTTGCGCTAATCTTTTGTAGACGAACAATTTACGACGTCCAACGTACGAGGGCTATTCACCCCCCTCTAGCCGGCCATATCGATCCCCTACAATGTCTTCATAAGACACGGCCCATCCACGCTTCCATTGTGACTGAAACAATTTAATGCTCGCTCCATGTTTGGTCCAACCAAACCTAGTTTCTCTCGGTCTGAGAATCTCATTCTCAAGTTCATTTTAAATCCTTCGGATTACGCTCATTGTGCGTGTGACCAAATAGGTTCTCGGTTTATGTTGGCCATCTATAATTAACCATTAATTATAGAACGATCATGAGTGGCACCTAGTAGTACATCATGATCCCCAATTAATCGAAAAGGTCAACTATTGATCCAGAACTATTTCTGAAACCCTTCAGCAGCTCGAATGAATTGTGCCCTATTCCCTTCACTCATCTTATACCCACTTGGTTTAGGACATGTTCTATAGTGTCAGTCCCCACTAGGCTGACTACGTCACACCTAGCTCAAGTATCATTTCCTCGTCCTACGGATTCTAGTTACTGCACATGTATCGAAGAGTACCTTACTCTAAACATGTAATGCTTTGGCCAAAGACTTTAGTAATAATCCGACGAGAGGCCATGGGTATACATCTCCTCGCAAGGAGTGGTGAATCCTTTATTGACTATTCAAACACCTTCGATCACTTCGACTTATACCCAATCATCCCGGGTCCACATCTCCTCAAAGATGCTTGCTTAAGATGTCAAAGCATAAGTCTTTATGATTAAGATGACTTGAATACTGCAAGTCAAAGGAACATCGCACTTAAGCTGCAGTAAGAACTTCATTGACATATCTATATATGCAGAGAACCATATGAAGTCTTACGGCTGGTCACTCCAATGAACTAGTTACCATAACTAGCATCCACGATTAACTCCGAACATCACAATGTCTCCAGCTAGTGAGAATCAGCTGCTTGGATATACCAAGGAGTATACCTCGTGCTAGTCTCGACAGAATCAATGGTGTCCAGATCCATCAATTCATCGACTAGGGATAATTCCAATACATCACAATTACACATGTAGAGATACTAACTAGTTGTGATCCAATCACAAATTCTCTCATGCTGTGAATCGTATCTTGGATATTCAGTAAATGAGTTTAAGATCTAATCAAATACATGAAAACATGTATACTCAAATAGTGAATCTTCATTTATCATATAAATGGTTCAAACATAAGGCGATTGCCTTAGGACATCTCTCATATATTACTAACACTAAGAACTTTGAACTATGTGCTAGTCTTAATGTTAGTTGCTAGGGTTTATGTTATGTATTGTTGATTATGTTGATGTTCATGTCAAGGATGCATATATCACTATCACCATGCATGAGGTTGAGTTACTTAAGAATGTTTTATATTAGAACCCTAGTGAAGGTGCATGATTAGATCGGTTAAGAACTTGTGTAATATCCTAGTGTCAACATGTCAATGTAGTTGGGTTCGTTATTTAGCTTCCACTGTTAAAAGTTAAGAGTTTGAATTATGATACTCATTTAGAAACCAGGTTTAGATCTTGGTTCAAGTTGTTGACCCTATTCTGTTCATAATCAGGTATTAGTTAACTTACAAATAGTGTAAGTGAGTTTAGGAATGATTGAGTCATATTATACCTGATCAATAAAAGAGTAAGATAAAGTATGATGACAGTAACACCTCCTCTTCTAGTGTAAGAAGAGGGGGGGGGGTGTTACAGTATGGTATCAGAGTAGGTTCCGCCCTTCCGCCACACGCACATCGAGCATCAATCCTGTCGCTTCCAAGTAAGAAAGTACTTATATGTTTTACTTTCTTCTATGCTTAGTAAAGAATGTTTTTTTTTTGTTAAACATGCTTACATATGTAGGTGAGGATGATAGAAAGTAAGTAATAGTAGTAGTCTTATATTGGTCTTACTTTATGAAGAAAAATGGCTAGAACACGGACCATAGTAGTAGTCTTATATTGGTCTTACTTTATGAAGAAAAATGGCTAGAACACGGACCATAGTAGTAGTCTTATATTAGTCTTACTTTATGAAGAAGAAGTAAGACTAATAGTTACGTGTCACACCGGTCCGAATTTCAGGAAGAGAACTTTATGCTGATCTGATAATTCTGGACATGCATGATTATGATGCCATCTTGGGAATGAACTTTTTGAGCAAGTACAGTGCTTCCATTTAGTGTCATAAGCGAAGAGTCGTATTCCAACCTGAGGCAGAATCTAAGTTTGAATTTATCGGAGAACCAAAGAAAAGAACTAAGAAGTTCTTATCTGCCGTAAAAAGCTCAAAAATTGTTAGTCAATGGATGCGCGGGGTATCTAGCGCATGTGGTAGCTGTCGTTCCCCAACATCCTCCCACAATACTGGAGATCTACAGGGTCTGTCGTACAAAGCCTCGAAAGGAGCCATCTGAATAGAGGAGTGATAACTGTTATTATAAGCAAACTCCACCAAATGGACGTGATCCTCCCAGCTGCCTCCAAAATCCATGATGCAAGATCTCAATAAGTTTTCCAGAGTCTGAATGGTACGCTCAGACTGTCCATCTATATGTGGATGAAATGTTGTACTGAGACGAAGCTCGGTGCCCATAGCCTGCTGAACACTTTGACAAAATCGTGAGGTAAATCATGGATCTTGTAACGCTCATAAAATTCTAAAACTGTTCAAAGTAATTATATGGATTTTAACGCCCATAAAAGGTTTAAAATAAAATAAAATAAAATAAAAAGTATGGTTCGCTATAGCTAGGATTTGAACCATGAATCTCCTAATAGGGATGTAGCTTTGCTACCACTAGGCCATAGGATAATTCTTGGCTAGAATAGATAAGGAATATATAAAGAAGATAAATGAGAAGATGAGAGGGTGAAGAGTTGTTTCATCTCCCCATGAGAAGATGGAGAGTTTTTCTTTTCTTTTCATCTTTCTAGCCATTAATATTGAGATTAAAGGGAGATTAAAGGGAGATTAAAGGGAGAAAGAAAGAAAACCCACTTCATCTTCCTTTTTCTTTCTCCTCCCTCATTCTTGGCCGAAACCTATCCCTCTCCTTCCTCCATTTTCCATCCCAAGCTATAGGGCTCCTTGTGTGGGGATTCTCAAGAGGGGTTTTCAAGGAGAGTTTCTCACAAGGCTTGGTGTTTGCTAGAGGATCAAACTCCACCTCCTTCCTCCCCTCCCCATCCAAAACCCTAAGGTCCTTATTTTGGTGTTCTTGAGAGGGCTTCAAGGGGATCTTCTCACAAGCTTAGTATATGCTAGAGGATCACTCCTAAGGCTAAGGAACAAGGGAAGGTCTTCATCTCACAAAAACCCTAGCGGTATAGTAGTACGATAGCAAGAGGATGTAAGTATCGCTCACCTGCAATATAAGTAGTTCTTCGATTGTTTTATATAACTTCTTTTCCTATGTTTTGATAGATTATATGTTTGGATCAGATGATATATGTGTGTGTTCAGATTTATAGTCGAGGTATAGGTCTTTTTAAGCAAGATCTAAGATCACCAAGATGTTATTTCTCACCTATAGCATAAGTAACTCTTTGATTTGCCCATCTAGGTTCTATTATCATGTTTTATTTGGATTTATATGTTCTGTCCAGATTATGTTTGTTTAGACTTTTAGGTATTTTAAGTATATTTCATTGGAAGCAAGATGTCAAGATCTCAAGATGCTTCCCCTACGAGTTTTGGGGACAAAGAGTATGATCGAATGTCTTGAAAGGCTTCCTATATGGGTTTTTGAGTATGATCTTATAAAGTACTTATTAAATGACAAAAATATATTTTGATAAGATTATATGGGTGTGTTTAGACTTATAGGTAAGGTATATTTTGTTTTAAGCAAGACATAATATCACTAGGATGCTATCTCTCACCTATAGCATAAGTAACTCTTTGATTTGCACATCTAGCTTCTAGTATCATGTTTTTATTCAGATTTATAGGTTCTGTCCAGATTATGTTTGGTTGGATTTTTAGGTATTTTAGGTATATTTCTCATGGGGCAAGATGTAGAGATTTCAAAGAGGCTTCCCCTACGAGTTTTGGGGACAAAGAGCATGATTAAATGTCTTGAAAGGCTCCCTATATGAGTTTTGGGAGTATGAGCATGTCATATGTTGGTTAAATGACAAAATCAGTAGGTCATATATATTTATAGGTATATTTCATGTTGAAGCAATACATAAGATCACAAAGATGCTTCCCCTATAAGTTTTGGGGATAAAGAGCATGATCGCATGTCTTAAAAGGCTTCCTATATGAGTTTTGGGAGTATGATCATGTTAAATGTTTGATAAATGACAAAGATCAGTAAGTCATATATAATGAAAATATTTTACTTTGAATATTTCATTGGAATCAAGATGTAAAGATCACAAGATGCTTCCTCTACGAGTTTTGGGGACAAAGAGCATGATCAAATGTCTTGAAAGGCTTCCTATATGAGTTTTTAATTATGATCATGTAAAATACTCATTAAATGATAAAAATAAGTAAGTCATATATAAATAAAGTATTTTACTTTGAAGTGGCATGTACCGGGCTCTTAGATCGCCCACGGGCCCCTATATCACCCTTGAAAGTTGCCCTAATAAGTTCGGTGGCTAGCTACCCTGAGTTCTCTTAGGGTTGCGTGCAAATTGGTACAATGCCGGGCTGCCCAAACAAGGATGTTTACTGATTTTAAAGTATAAATGTATATATGGTTTTGAAAGTTAACCAAAGCACAATGTTTACAAGTTTAAGTATAGTATGTCTCATGCATATGTTTCTATAAGCGAAGCATATTTAAGGATCATGTATTGCAAGTTGTGTATGTTAAATTCATGCATTTCAAGTTGAGCCATTGTGTTATGTAAAAGTGTCTCTATATGTCTAATACAGAAAGTTCATGCATGTCAAGCTGAATCATTGTATCATGTGCAAGTGTTCCTAAATGTTTAATGCAGAATTTTCTTAAATGCAAGTAAGAGCATATGGTTGCATGAGAATTTTCTAATAGCATGTTTTCTTACAATGCGATGTTTTGTGAGAATAGGATGTACTTACTAAGCTTCATTGCTTATAGTTTCATTCCTTATACTGAAGATAAGGGTAAAGCAAGATTGGAATAAGGGAGGGCAGTGGATGAAGTGCTTGATGTGTGTGGCGGCGGAACAGTGGATTATGATCCTGGACTTGCTAGTATTCCATTATGTTAAGACCTTCGAACTTGTTCATGTGGTAGTATTCATGTTATATGTTTGATCATGTCGTGTCTAAGAATGTTGAACTTGCTAGTATTATGCTATGCTAAGAACTTTGAACTATGTGCTAGTCTTCATGTTAGGTGCTAGGGTTGATGTTATGTATTGTTGATTACATTGATGTTCATGTCAAGGATGCATATATCACTATCACCATGCATGAGGTTGAGTTACATAAGAATGTTTTATATTAGAACCCTAGTGAAGGTGCATGATTAGATAGGTTAAGAACTTGTGTAATATCTTCATTTCCAATTAGTGTCAACCTTTCAAAGTTTTACTTGTGTTTCATCAAGAACACATACCCAAACCGGAGTGATCATCGTGAAGGTAATGAAGTAGCTATAGCCTCCTAAATGCTTGAGTCATATATCCACAATAAAAGAGTAAGATGTATTAGACCTAATAACACCTCTCCCACTGCTCACCTTTTCCAAAGGAACTCTATGGTAACTTAGTCATCTTGCTACAATGATAACTCGCCAATGATCTAATGAATCCAATTCATCCCATCGAATTCCACATCGTGTAATGAGAAGATTTGGTTAACTGGCCATAATCACCCAAATCGATCAGTGTCTATTTGATTATCCTTCTGAGCAATCCCATAATGAAATCCATAGTAATATGCTCCCATGTCCATACGCCCATTGATAATTTCCATTGAAGCAACCCAAAGAACTTTCATGTTCAAAGTTATGTAATTCTACAACATCGAGCAACGGCTCGTAATATCCTCTTCATATTCCCACCAAGATTAATGCTTCAAATGATGTATCTAGGTACCGCTTAGGTTGTATAACAAAGCAATGATGTCCTCTCATAGACAAGTCCTTCCTGATTGAGTGTCCAACACATAATCTTCCATGGAAACAAGAACTCTCCATTCGCCAACACGAAATTTGACTCTCCTCGCCTTGAGTCCATTACATAAAAACCGCAAATATATGTGAGCCACACTCTGTGATCCAATACCCAACAATGTCCGAGGAAATAGGAATGACAATCAATAAAGAAGATTATCAAGAAGATGGGGCATCCGGTTCGCATAACCCTTCAACTCAAGAAAACTTGCACTTTCTTCAAGAATTGATGTCATAATGATGAGCAACTTCTCGCATTCCTACTTATATTAGCTTTTCTCGGATGATACTGTATCGTGCAATCGTAATCCTTAAATATTCCATCCACCATCTCTTCGAGGAATCAACTAATACTTCTGAGTGAAAAGATATTTTCAAGCTCTACGGTCCTTCAAAGATATCTCAAAAGTAATCCCATACAGATAATGTCTTCATCTTTAGTGCAAGAGGAGCGAGACTCCAAATCGCATTGATAATCTCACTTGTTATCAACCAACTCACAAAGATGAAGGATACTACACGATATGAGCATCCATCTCATGCTCAAGCTTGGGTTCCATCATAGCATGATGCAACTCATCCATCAAAATCATGTTTCGAAAGGCCAATACAATTGGTCCAAGCTCTTGAAAGCTAGTCTTACAAGCTGACTAAGAGGCTCGATTTGCAAGCTTTTCAACCTTGAGAACAATTTGTCAAGTTTCTAAGCCAATGAATCTACACTAATTTATTCAATCCAAAATGGAACGCAAATTCAAAACATCAACTGATCAATTGAAATACAAAACTAGCATATATGAGAAAGATGATTTTCTGGGGATCAATAGAAATACGCCTGCTAGATATCACATGTCTAAGAAAACCCATAAAATCACTGAGATAAACATCTCCAATTTGGCATGATATCCATCAACGCTTTCTAACACTATCTCAAGATGATGCTCATGCCTTCCTCGATCGAATATATCAAAATATCATCTATAAATACGATGACAAATCGATCCAAGTACTCAAGAATACACAATAGTGCTATCAAATCCATAAATGCAATCGACATTCAGAAGACCAAACGTTGTTAATCACATTAACAAGTAATGTCATAACGCATAGCACCTAACTTCAACATCCCTTTACATCTCTCACTCACCGAGTGATAACAAGCTTAAATTAATCTTGAAATACCCAAGTATCCTTGAGATAGTTTTAATATCAAAGATTCAACCAATTAGCCCAGCTTGGAGGAGAGTCCAACAACCAAAGCTAACGATCAGTTGCTTACCATATATAACCGCAATGATCCAATGGTTTGAACATATTCTGTTCGAGCCGGCTGAGAGAGTCCAACAACCCAAACAAGAACTAACTCCTTCTATCCATATTAATGGAAGGTGTAGGCTTTAATATTGATTTAAGGGTTTTATGTCTCATCCTCTTTGCATGCAAATAACTATTATCTAGGTGGCATGGCATCATGGCATTACCTCTATCACAAATTCTACTTGCCTTCGAGGTGATGGCATAATGGATGCATCTAATGCAATTACATGGCATACAATCGGAGAGGGATGGTATTTCCTTTCCATTTTGTCATAAAGACAATATTTATGGAAATAAAATATGAGACAATAATTCTCCTCAAATCATAATTAAAATTAATGGAAACAATCATTTCCAAATCTAAAGATATTTTATGTAGGTTGATTTGGTGGTTGGGAAAATCTAGCTCTAGGAAATCCAATTTCCTAAAGAAGTAGCTTAAAACTACTTATGGAAATATAATATTTTAAAATCCATTGATTTCTAAATCAAATCATGATTAAATTAGGAAACAAATTATGGCGTTATCCTATCTACATATTTTATTAAAAAATTAACTTGATAAATACTTCCAACTTTCCCTGAAGATTATACAATATTCGATAGAGTGGTCCAAAATTGAAACTTGTTGTTCAAGCAACCTAAATTTCCATTAGACATGGAATAGATTTCCAGAAATACATTGTGTTTATCTTTGGGGTCCATGACCATACAATTGTAAATAATCACATACATAATACAAAAGTGTTGGGTTTCCGGCACCGCGGCGTGTGTGTGTTCGATCATGTTTCGTAAACATGAGCACAGCGGAAGCAATAAAAATAATAAATCTACATTTATTACAACACACGCATGCATATTACAACAAGTGTAGACATAACCGTAAATTAAAATTTGCAATAAAAGAAAATTATCTACGTTATACCTTTCGTATGACGTGTAGCGGGAACGGCATCAACCGGAACGATCCTCGTAAGAATCGTCTCTATCCGTATCCACGCCGAGCTCCTCGGGATGACTTCGCTAAGTCACGAGCTTCGCCTTCGCACGGGTTACTAGCCTCGGTTGAAGACGACGTGATCGAGAGATGATCACGATCCGAATCCAAATTCGATCCTAAACGAAGTTCTCAAAACTCGCTTCTCCGAGAGGTATTCACAACCAATTGACGAATCCTTCGCCCTCCACTAGAGGATTACCGGAGATCAAATCCCCGTAGTTAGCCGCTGTCGGAGCACCAACCGCCGCCCAAACGACGCCCGACAACAAGAAACAAACTGTCCAGAAAACTGGACAGCTTTTGGTGGAGGAATAGAGGTCGCCAAGGAGAGATGGAAGCTCACCTTATCACCGAACCTAGAGGAGATCACCGAGGGTCGCCGGAGGTTCACCGCTGAAGCTTGGTTGCCGCAACAAGTTGGAAGGCTGCACAAAGCTGGGCGGCGGCAGCTTAGGGTTGGCGCCAATACTCCAACAAGGGGTGGGCGGCAACACCAAGGGCTTAGGGTTTGATTAGGGCTTAATTATCCATTAAGCCCTCTTTTATAGAGAACTAATTCTCTTAATGGTTAATGGATCATATCCATAAAGCCCGTTAACCCGCTCCATTAAGATAAGTTAAATTAAACCAAACCATGATGGTTTATTTTAAGTTAAAACGAACCGAACCAACTTTTGGTTCATTCGTTTAAAATAAACCAAACCCTTTGGTTTATTCTCCTCCATTGGATTAGAACCAAACCATTTTGGTTCATCCATTATGTCTTCATAAGACACGGCCCATCCACGCCCATTGCGATCAAACAATTTCATGCTCGCTTATGTTTGGTCCAACCAAACATAGTTTCTCTGGCCCGAGAATCCCATTCTCAAGCTCGCTTTAAATCCTTTGGATTACACTCCAGCGTGTGACCAAATAGGTTCTCGGTTTATGTTGGCCGCCTATAATTAACCATTAATTATAGAACGATCATGAGTGGCACCTAGTAGTACATCATGATCCCCAATTAACCGAAAAGATCAACTGCTGATCCGTAACTATTTCAAACCCTTCAAGAGCTCGAATGAATCGCCCATTCCTTCACTCATCTTATACCCACTTGTCTGTGATACATGGTCTATTGTGTCACCTTCCTCACTAGGCTTTGACTCACGGGTCACACCTAGCCCAAGTTATCATTTCCTCGTCCCTTAATGGATTCTAGTTACTCCACATGTATCTAAGAGTACCTTTTGACTCTAAACATGTAATGCTAGCCAAAGACTTTAGTAACAATCCGACGAGAGGCCATGGGTATACATCTCCTCGCAAGGAGTGGTGAACTTTATAGGCTATTCAAACACCTTCAATACTTCTTATACCCAATCATCCCGGGTCCACATCTCCTTAGAGATGTTTGCTTAAGATGTCAAAGCATAAGTCTCCATGATCAAGATGACTTGAATACGCAAGTCGAAGGAACATCGCACTTAAGCCCGCAGTAAGAACTTCATTGACATATCTATATATGCGAGAACCATATGAAGTCTTACGGTGGTCACTCCATGAACTAGTTACCATAACTAGCATCCACGATTAACTCGGACATCACTATGTCTCCGGCCGGTGAGAATCGGGCTTGGATACACCAAGGAGTATACCTCGTGCTAGTCTCGGCGAATTGATGGTGTCCAAATCCATCAATTCATCGACTAGGATAATTCCGATACATCACAATTACACATGTAGAGATACTCACTAGTTGTGATCCAATCACAAATTCTCTCATCTTGTGAATCGTATCGTGGACATTGATAAATGAGTTTAAGATCCAATCAAATACATAAAACATGTATACTCAAATAGTGAATCTTCATTTATCATATAAATGGTTCATACATAAAGCGATTGCCTTAGGACATCTCTCATATATTACTAACGGACTCCCACTTGGCCTAATGCCAATCGCTCACGGTATCCAATACCATAAGCTCTAACATGACCCTCAAACTTACTTTGAGGTAATGCTTTAGTCAAAGGATCCGCTAAGTTCCTTTCAGTGGGAATTTTCTCGATTTGTATTTCGTTCCTACTGATGATCTCTCTGATAAGATGATAGCGGTGAAGCACATGTTTGGATCATTGATGAGACCACATCAAGTTCAAAGATGAACTTCTTGATCCAAACCGCTTCCTTTGCTGCTTCCAAAGCTGCAATGTATTCTGCCTTAGTGGCGAGAATCCGCTATAGTGTCAAGCTTGGAACCTTTCCAACTTATTGCGCCTCCATTCTAGGTGAATACATACCCGCGAGACATGGAATCATCCTTGTGCATGCGAGTGGCATCCGTATACCCACGTATCACCATGTACCCTTCTCCATATATTAGGAACACATCCTTAGTTCTTCTCAAGTACTTAAGGATCGTCTTAACAGCCGCCCAATGATCCATTCCTGGATCAGACTGGTATCTGCTCGTGACACTCAGAGCATACGATACATCGGGCCTCGTACATAACATAGCATACATGATAGATCCTATTGCGGATGCATAGGAATCTTACTCATGCAAATCCTCTCGTCTTACGTGCGCGGACACATAGACTTGAAAGGTGTACCCCATGCACGATGGGTAGAAACCTTTCTTGGATTGACATGCTAAACCTCTTTGCTTTCGGTCTATATATGTAGGCTATGAAAGACCAAACAGCGTTTGATCTATCTCTATAGATCTTAATCCCAGGATGTAGGTTGCTTCTCCCGAGTCTTTCATGGAGAATGTCTTGGATAACCAAACCTTCATTGTAAGATTGAAACATCGTTTCCTATAAGTAGTATGTCATCGACATACAATACTAGGAATCTGTTGCCTCCCACTAACCTTCTTGTACACACAAGGTTCGTCTGGATTTTGTGAGAAATCAAACTTTTTGATTGTCTCATCAAAACGGATATTCCAGCTCCTAGTTGCTTGCTTCAATCCATAAATGGACCGTCGCAATTTGCATACCTTAGTTTTATCAACCGATGTGAAGCCCTCAGGTTGTATCATATACACGTCCTCGAGCAGGTTTCCATTAAGGAAAGTTGTTTTCACATCCATCTGTCATATCTCATGATCATAATGAGCCGCTATGGCCAGGAGCATCCGAATGGATTTAAGCATAGCTACAGGCGAATAGGTTTCGTCATAATCAACACCTTGCTTTTGACGATATCCTTTCGCCACCAATCTAGCCTTATAGGTAATCACATTACCATCCATGTCGGTTTCTTCTTGAAAACCCACTTGCACCCTATAGGCTTTATGCCTTCAGGTGGGTCAACCAAGTTCCAAACTTGGTTTTCATACATGGAATCCATTTCCGACTTCATGGCACCAAGCCACTTATCCCTTTCTGAACTTGTCAACACTTCTTCATAACTGGTAGGCTCCTCATCATCAATGAGTAACACGTCGTTCGATTCACTTACGAGAAATCCATATCTCTCAGGAATATTGCGTGTTCTACCAGATCTACGAAGATGTGGTGTTACAATAGGTCCAGCCGATTGCTCATCACTATGAGTTGTCGGCTGTTGTGCTTCACCAGGTATCTCATCAATGTCTATTTGAGTCTCTCGAGCCTCCTCAAGCTCGACGACACTCCCCTTTTCTTAGAGAAACTCTTTCTCTAGAAACACGGCATGCCTTGAAACAAACACCTTTTGTTCCAGGATGATAGAATTAGTAACCCCTTGTTTCCTTAGGGTATCCAATAAATAGACATTTATCGGACTTAGCATCCAATTTGTCGTCATCTCAGCTTCACATAAGCGGGACAACCCCATATCTTCAAGTAAGATACATGAGGTTTCTTACTATTCCATATCTCATATGGAGTAGTTGAGACTACCTTGGTAGGCATTACATTTAACAAAGTAAGCAATTTATGCGAAGTGCATAGCCCCAAAGGACTTGGGAAGAGTTGCATGATTCATCATTGACTAACCATGTCCAACAAGGTCGATTCGCCTCTCGGATACACCATTATCTTTGTGGTGTATATGGCGAATCCATTGAGACAATATACCATTGTCTCTTAGATAATCAAGAAACTCTTGACTTAAGTATTCACCACCTCGATCCGATCAGTATTTTAATACTCTTGTCATGTTGTTTCTCTACTTCATTTCTGAATTCTTTGAACCTTTCAAAGGCTTCAGACTTGTGTTTCATCAAGAACACATACTCAAACCGTGAGTGATCATCGGTGAAGGTAATGAAGTAGCTATAACCTCTTAAAGCTTGAGTTGACATAGGTCCACATACATCAGTATGTATTAGACCTAACAACTCTTCAACCCGTTCACCTTTTCGGTAAAGGTAACTTAGTCATCTTGCCTTTTAAGCATGATTCATGTATCGTATGAATCAATTCAAGCGATTCGAATTCCACATCGGTGTAATTCGGACATGCGTTTCTTGCTTACATGGCCAAGACGACAATGCCACATATAAGTCTATTTGATTATCCTTTGAGCACGCGTGTTGCTCGCCCGATATTGAAAATGTCCTTTGGATCGTCCAGCGTATAAACACCATTGCTTAAAGTTCCGATCCATAAAGAACCCCATTCAAAGTAATGTAACAACAATTGTTACTAAACGTCAAAAGGAAACCATTTCTATTTAAACAAGAAATAGAAATGATGTTCTTTATCAACAAAGGAATATAAAAGCAATTGTCGAGTTCTAAGACAAGTCCTACAGGAGTTTCAACAAATACGTTCAGATGGCGAGTCACGGCAACCTTTGCTCCATTCCCAACACGTAAATTTGACTCTCCTTGGCGAGTCTTCTTCTATTCCTTAGCCCATGTATGTCATTACATATATGTGAGCCACACCCAGTATCAATACCCAAGTGTTTGAGGAAATAGAATGACAATCAATAGAAGATTTACGAAGAAGATGGGGCATCAGATGCCTTATCCTTCTTCATGGACTCAAGATAAATCTTGCACTTTCTTCGAATGGCTCTCCTTGCCATAATGATGGCAAGTTTCCTTTGTGCTAGTTCTACCTTCTTAGCCTTTTCTTCTTTCCCTTACATTTGTTCCTTTGACTTCCTCTTAGAACCTTTCTTGAGGAATCAACTAACAACAGTCCCTACTCATGCTTCTCGGAAGACTCCACAGTCTTGACATATTGGCGATACCACGGATGAACCTTCTAGCATCTCGGAGGTGAAGAGGAGCTTTGAGACTTGAACCTTTCGAATCTCACTTGCTCATCAACCAACTCACAAAGATGAAGGACTACGATATGAGCATCCATATGCTCATGCTGCTTTCGTAGCTTGGGTTCCATCGCGGCTAGCATGATGCAACTCATTTGTTCAGAATCACTCACATGTTTACGATAGGCCAACAATTGGTCGAGTTGCATCGTCACTAGGATGAGCGGGAAGAGCGCCGAGGACATTTGCAAGCTTTTCAACCTTGAGAACAATTCTCGAGTTTCTAAGCTAGTCAAGAAGTTGGCCCGATCAATTTATTTGAATCCAAAATGGAGCAAATTCAAACATCATGATCAATATATTAACTTAGAAATACAAAAGCGAGCATATATGAAAGATGATTTTAAAATGCATCAATATACATTTATAAATCCCATTCATTTTTGAATTTCAAAACCCAAAATCACTTTGGGAGATCGTAGGTCCATCTCGAATGGGCTGATATCCATCGTAGATATGAACAACCTTGGAGAGAGTCAACAAGCCATTCATAACTATGATGGTGGGTATCAACTATACGATTGCATATCGTATATGCAACTATCACAATGTGCTATCAACTAATTGAATGTTCACACATACATCGGGTTGTTAACACATTAACAAGTATGCATCATATGCATAGCACCCAACTTCACCTCCCTTTACATCGACCTTGGAGAGAGTCCAACAAGCCGATGCTCCAGGTTAAAGTCAACCCATTAATCGGGACATAGTTTTAATATGGTTAGGCGCATTCAACCAATTAGCCCGGCTTGGAGAGAGTCCAACAACCCAAACTAACGATTGACCTCGACTCTTACCATATTAGTATTAAACTATTCCATGGTTTGAACATGTTGAGGTTGGTAGGGCTTGGAGAGTCAACAACCCAAACAAGAAAGCGGAACTCTGGTTCTAACCATATTAATGGAAGGTGTAGGCTTTAATATTGAGTTAGGGTTTTATGTCTCATCCTCTTTGCATGCAAATAACTATTATCTACATGGCATGGCATACATGGCATACATCTACATGTCACGACACGCATGGCATAATGTTATGCATCTAATGCAATTACATGACATACAATTATGTCATGTATATAATTTCCTTATATGTCATAACTATTTATGGAAATAAAATATGTTTAAGATTTGATTCTCCAAATCAAATCATAATTAAATTAGGAAACAAATTTCCAAATCTAATCACATATTTTATTCATGGAATTATTTGATTAAGGAAAATCTATTTAGAAACCAATTTCCTAAATCATTAAAACTACTTATGGAAATAAAATATTTTAAGATTTGATTTCCCAAATAAAATCATGATTAAATCATGATTAAATTAGGAAACAAATTTCCAGAATCTAATCAAATATTTTATTTATGGAAAATATCAATTTCCATAAATACTTCCAACTTTCCAAAAGTGGAAGATTTCCATAAATACTTCTAGACTTTCCAAAATTGAAAAATTTCCATAAATACTTCTAAATTTCCAAAATTTAGAAAATTTCCAGAAATACATTATGACTATCGCAAAACCATTTTTACGATTATGTGAAACACAACGGCTCATGATACCCTTTGTTGGGTTTCGGCATGGCGTGTGTGTGTTCGATCATGTTTCGTAAACATGAGCCTGGAAGCAATAAAAATAATAAATCTACATTTATTACAACACACACAACACACGCATGCATATTACAACAAGTGTAGACATAAGTAAATTAAAATTTGCAATAAAGAAAATTATCTCGTTATACCTTTTTCGTATGGCGTGTAGCGAACGGCATCAGCGGAGCGATCCTCGTAAGAATCGTCTCTATCCGTATCACGCCGAGCTCCTCGGGATGACCCGCTAAGTCACGAGCCGTCGTCGGGTTACTAGCCTCGTGTTGAAGGCGGCGTGATCGAGAGATGATCACGATCCGAATCCAAATTCGGATCCTAAAGCGAGTTCTCAAACTCGCTTCTCCGGAGAGGTATTCGTCAACCGTTTGGAGATCGCCCGTCCTCCACCTCAGAGGATTACCGAGATCAAATCCCGATAAGTTAGACACTGTCGGAGCACTAACCGTCGTCAAGCGGCGCTCCGACAACAAAGAAACAAGCTGTCCAGAAAAACTGGACAGCTTTTGGTGGAGGGATAGAGGCCGGCCAAGGAGAGATGGAAGCTCACCTTATCACCGAACCTAGAGGAGATCACGGAGGTGCGGAGGTTCACCGGCTGAAGCTTGGTGCGCAACAAGTTGGAAGGCTGCACAAAGCTGGTGGCGGGTAGGGTTAGGCGCGAATACTCCAACAAGGGGTGGGCGGCAACACCAAGGGCTTAGGGTTTTTGATTAGGGCTTAATTATCCATTAAGCCCTCTTTTATAGAGAACTAATTCTCTTAATGGTTAATGGATCATATCCATAAATCCCGTTAACCCACTCCATTAAGATAAGTTAAAATAAACCAAACCATGATGGTTTATTTTAAGTTAAAACGAACCGAACCAACCTTTGGTTCATTCGTTTAATATAAACCAAACCCTTTGGTTTATTCTCATTCATTGGATTAGAACCAAACCATTTTGGTCCATCCATTATGTCTTCATAAGACATGGCCCATCCACGCTTCCATTGCGACTTAAACAATTTCATGCTCGCTTTATGTTTGGTCCAACCAAACATAGTTTCTCTCGGTCTGAGAATCCCATTCTCAAGCTCGTTTTAAATCCTTTGGATTATACTCATTGTGCGTGTGACCAAATCGGTTCTCGGTTTATGTTGGCCGTCTATAATTAACCATTAATTATAGAACGATCATGAGTGGCACCTAGTAGTACATCATGATCCCCAATTAACCGAAAAGATCAACGGTTGATCCATAACTATTTCTGAAACCCTTCAGTAGCTCGAATGAATCGTGCCCCATTCCCTTCACTCATCTTATACCCACTTGGTTCAGGACATGGTCTATTGTGTGATCCCACTAGGTGACTCTCGTCACACCTAGCCCAAGTATCATTTCCTCGTCCTCACGGATTCTAGTTACTCCACATGTATCGAAGAGTACCTTACTCTAAACATGTAATGCTTTGGCCAAAGACTTTAGTAACAATCCGAGCGAGAGGCCATGGTATACATCTCCTCGCAAGGAGTGGTGAATCCTTTATAGGCTATTCAAACACCTTGATCACGACTTATACCCAATCATCCGGGTCCACATCTCCTTAGAGATGTTTGCTTAAGATGTCAAAGCATAAGTCTCCATGATCAAGATGACTTGAATACCGCAAGTCAAAGGAACATCGCACTTAAGCCACAAGAACTTCATTGACATATCTATATATGCAGAGAACCATATGAAGTCTTACGGCTGGTCACTCCAATGAACTAGTTACCATAACTAGCATCCACGATTAACTCCGGACATCACTATGTCTCCAGCCAGTGAGAATCAGCTGCTTGGATACACCAAGGAGTATACCTCATGCTAGTCTCGACAGAATTGATGGTGTCCAAATCCATCAATTCATCGACTAGGGATAATTCCGATACATCACAATTACACATGTAGAGATACTCACTAGTTGTGATCCAATCACAAATTCTCTCATGCTGTGAATCGTATCGTGGACATTCAGTAAATGAGTTTAAGATCCAATCAAATACATAAAACATGTATACTCAAATAGTGAATCTTCATTTATCATATAAATGGTTCATACATAAGGCGATTGCCTTAGGACATCTCTCATATATTACTAACAAAAAGAACAAAAGGAAACCAAAACAAGAATTATACCTCTTGTTTACCTCTTGATCTTCTATTGTATGACCTATCCTCTTCTTGGACGTTGTGTGGGCAACGATCCTCCAAGAATTGAAGCCATCTAGATCTCATTCTTCCCTACCTTGCTCGCTCTGAACAAAAGGAAGATGACTGAACCCTTCTTCTCCTATCTAGTGCCGACCACCAAGCTCCTAGCTTAGTTGTTGCCACCGGCCCAAGGAGAGGAAGAAGGAATATGGGCACCGACCAAGAAAAGAAGTCTTGTTGCCACCGGCCAAAGAGAAATAAAGGAAGAAGAACCGCCGGCCAAGCTTCAAAGATGAGCGCCGACCCTAAAGGGATGAAGAAGAGGCGCCGACCAACCTTAGGAAGAGAAGGAAAAATCAAACCCTAAACCTCCTCCACTTCTTGCCGCCGCCCAACCCAACTCCAAACCCTAAAGCTTCTCCTTTGCTTGCCGCCCAAAGATTTGGAAGCAAACCCTAGCATCCAAAAACCACACCTTGCCGCCCATGCCTTGGACCTTTATTTATAGATCTCACCCAAACTTCCTTTTAATCGTGTCCGTTGGATCTATGCTTCTTGAGAGTTTTAATAGGCTGCAATTGGGACCATGAGGAGGAGTTGGATCTTGGCCACCCAATGGATCCGACCCATATAAAATCCATTCCATTAATGATAATCCATTCCACTAGAGGATTATCATTGATCTACCTCACCAACCCCCATAAATTAATATGGGCTCCATATATTAATTGTACAAATGTCTCCCTGTGTTTAAGATATCGAATGTCTGTTAATTAATTAATTTACTGACAATTAAGTGTCTATCCTAATATATAGGACATAGTTTCCTCCTATAATCAACGACACACCATGTAAATAATATTATTTCCCAACTTACTGAGCCTATCGATTTAATCCATAAATCTCGCCCATTGGTAAATGAAAGAAATAAATATTAAGTACATGTGCCCGTTATTATATCGGGATTAAGAGCATGTATACCATAATATCCGAGGTCTGATTCAATTATGTAGTCAGAAATAAATTGAATCACCTCTAAGTCGGTCCTGCTCAATACACACAAAGTGTACTAGTGTAATTCTATGGTCAAGATAAACCAATACCAAATTACATTACAACCATACTAATGGTTTGTCTAATACCATCTTGGTTGTGAGCCTCTACTTATACTCTACAAGGAACTGATAATATGATCTTCTGTGTGACATCACACTGTTGGATCGAAGCGGTTCGCTAGAGGGGGGGTGAATAACGATAAAACCTTCTTTTTGTTCGTTCGTTAAAACCCGAGTAGATAGTTAATTTGCAGCGGAAAAGATAAGCAATAAAAAGAGAAGACAAATATTTTAGTTGGTTCGTAGCCTTCGGCTACTACTCCAAGGCCCTAGTGGTCCTTGACCACACACGGAGGGCAAAACACTAAATGAACTCCTCCTCGTTGGAGGTAGGAGTTAATCGATACAAGAAAGAACAAAACTTGAGGTAGAGGAACACTCCCCCTCTCCTCGTTACGATAAAAGCTCCGAAAAAGTAAATGAACAATTGATATAAAGCTAATACTGACGTACAAAAAAAATAAAGGAAATGAAACCTAGACGTCGGAGAAGAAGCACTTCGTTGTCGGTAGCTTTGCGGAGGCTTTTGGAAGCTTGGAATTGATGAGAAAACCCTAGGTTAGGACCTCCTTTTATAGCCTTTGAGCCCCTCATCGAATGGGTCTTCAACCAATCACAAATGAACACACAACTTCCTTGAAAAGTGGTGATAAACCTTGACTCCTCGAGGCTGATCCTTTGACCATCAGTCGACTGATGGCCATCATCGATCGTGATGGCGGCATCGATCAGTCTTGACCTCCGATGTCGGTGATTGTGGCGGTCGAGTCCTCAGTAGCGATCGTGATGCTTCTTTGCGCAAGTCAAAGTTAGCTCAACAAAAACACAATTTTGACGGTCGTCGACCGTCCGATCTCGACCTAGACCATCTATAGGATGTCTTTGGTCGGATCTACGCTTAAGATCATCCTCGTAAAGAGGATACGACCTCACTTATGCTCGCACACACGAGCTTACCTCGATACTTAGGTGTTGCTTTTGCTTCCGGCCTTCCACTCGATTCCTTCGGCTCCCTCCGAAGTCACTCGAGTGTCGTCCGACCACCGCGGCTTCCTCCGGGTTTCGCTAGCCTTCATCTCCAGCTATAGGAATCTTCTGCACACTCGATTCAGCTCGTGAGATAACGACATGAGCTTAACTTTGTATCGTTTGCTATAATCAAAACTCAGGTTCGACTTAGGTGCCTACTGCACCAACACACACACCATGTTATCTACAATGTAAAGTATTAGACAATATGCATAACTATAAATATGCAAATAATGATCATGTGATTCTTATTTCAAAATGAAGATGTCCATACAAAGACTAGGCTTTCAGTATACATCCCAACAATCTCCTACTTATACTAAAAGACTATGCTGCCATCATACTGCCATACATCTGATTCCCATTCCCTCCACATGCCTATCAAAAGCTCTCTCTAGAAGGGCCTTAGTGAAAGGATCTACCAGGTTATCCTCTGACGCAATCTTGGCGACAACAACTTCTACTCGCTTTACGATCTCTCGTATCAGGTGGTACTTGCGCTCTGTGTTTACTTGCCTTATGGGCTTGTGGTTCCTTCGAGTTTGCAACTGCACTACTATTATAACAATAAATTGTGATAGTTCTGGGCAAACCAGGAATCACATCCAAGTCCATCAAGAAGTTCCTGAGCCATACAACTTCTTTGGCTGCCTCAAAGGCTTCCACATACTCAGCTTCCATGGTCGAGTCCACCACGCATTTCTGCTTGACACTCCTCCATACAATGGCTCCACCTCCCAAAGTAAACACAAAACCCGAGGTAGACTTACTGTTATTCCTATCTGATTGGAAGTCATAATCTATATAACACACAGGGAGTAATTGATCTGTCTGGTATACCAGCATATAATCCCTAGTACTTCTCAGGTACTTCAATATATGTTTTACCACAGTCCAATGTCCCTGTCCTGGATTACTCTAATATTTGCTAACCATGCCCACGGTGAAGTAGATATCTAGCCTCGTACATAACATAGCATACATGAGGCTTCCTATCGCCGAAGCATAAGGAACCACTTTCATCTCCTCTATCTCCTTTGACATTCTAGGACACATCTCTTTAGATAAAGGTACTCCATGCCTAAAAAGTAGAAAATCTTTCTTTGAGTTTTGCATGCTAAAACGAGCCAAAATAGTGTCTATGTATGAAGCTTGAGATAAGCACAACATCTTTTTCTTGCGATCCCTTATAACCTTGATCCCAAGGATGTGTCTCATTTCTCCCAAGTTCTTTATCTCAAACTGTTTGGACAACCATACTCTTACGTCTAATAACACTTTGACATTGTTGTCAATTAGAAAAATGTCATCTATGTATAGTACAAGAAATACCACTACATTCTATCACATATCTTGTATTCACAAGACTCATCTGGACTTTGAATAAATCCATAAGACTGGATTACCTCATCAAAGCGGATGTTTCAAGATCTCGAAACTTGTTTCAATCCATAAATGGACCGATTAAGCTTGCAGAAAAGACACTCTTTGCCCTTTGCAATGAATCCCACTGGTTGGTCCATATAGATATTTTCCTCAAGACTTCCATTAAGGAAAGCTATCTTGGCATCCATCTGCCACACCTTATAATCCATATGACCAGCAATAGACAAGAGAATCCGGATAGACTTAAGCATGGCTACCGACGAAAAGGTCTCCTGATAATCGATACCCTCTTTCTGAGTATACCCTTTCGCAACAAGCCTTGCTTTTAAGGTCTCAACCTTCTCATCTATTCCTCTCTTTCTTTTGTAGATCCACTTTCATCCAATGGTTTTTACACCATTGGGTGGTTCTACTAGCTCCCAGATCTGATTTGAATCCATAGATTCTATCTCAAAATTCATTGCACTTTGCCAAGATACTGCATCTTTGTCTTGGATTGCCTCGTCTATGTCCAAGGATCAGATTCATGTTCGCCAGGGACCAAATCAAAAGATTCTCCTAAGAACATAAATCTATCAGGTTGTCTAACAACCCTCCCACTACGATGAGGTATCACCTGTGTATCCTCTGTGACATGTGGTGCAGTCACTTGTGGTATGTCCTCTTGTAACGGTGGTACTGAAGTAGTTACTTCCCCTCTCAATTCCTCTAGAATAATCTTGCTCATGGGCTTGTGGTTCATCACATAGTCTTCCTCTAAAAATTTGGCATTCGTGCTAACGATCACCCTCTGATCTCTAGGACAAAAGAACAAACCACCTTTCATTCTACTAGGATAGCCTACGAACAAGCGCACTTCTGTACGAGGTTCTAACTTATCAGTATCTACCTTTAGCACATGTGTTGTACTCCCCCAAATCCGAATATGTCTCAGACTAGGCTTTCGCCCAGTCCACAATTCTGTGGGAGTAGAAGGCACTGATTTAGATGGTACCAAGTTCAGAATATACATTATTGTATCCAGAGTATACCCCCAGAATGAATCTGGTAACTCAGAATAACTCATCATCGATCTAACCATCTCCATAAGTGTCCTATTCCTTCGCTCTACTACACCATTCTGCTGGGGTGTTCCAGGTGCAGACAATTGGGATTGAATCCCAACGTCTGATAAGTAATTCCTAAACTCTCCCAAGAGGTAATCACCACCATGATCAGATCGTAGTGTCTTGATACTTTTACATTGATGTTTCTCCACATCAGCCTTGAATTCTTTGAACCTGTCAAAGCATTCAGACTTGCGGCGCATCAAGTAAATGTATCCATATCTTGAATAATCATCTATAAAAGAGTTGAAATATTCAAAACCACCTCTAGCCTGGATAGACATAGGACTACACAAATCAGAATGAACCAATTCCAACACATCTTTGGCTCTATACCCCTTGGCCTTAAAAGACCTCTTGGTCATTTTACCTTCCAAGCAAGATTCACAGGTTAGGAAATCTTCCACCACTAATGAACCCAAAGGTCTATCAGCTATCAACCTTTGAGTTCTACTTAGGTTAATATGACCCAACCTTAGATGCCAAAGATATGTTTACTTCATTTTTGAATGTCCTTTTCTCTTATTAGATTTAGAAGATAAGTTATTTATTTCTATTTGCATCGTGGGAGCTTTTGGTTCAAGAGTGTACAAATTACCTACCAATGTACCAGAACAGATAATCTCCCTATTCCTTTTTATAACAATTCTGTCATTAAAAGAAATAGAATATCCATCCAAAAATAATTTAGAAATTGAAATCAAATTCTTTCTAAATGAAGTGACATAAAGGCAATTTCTCATAACCAGAGTTTTATTCCTATCAAAAGATAAATAAACATCTCCCACTGCAATTGCCGCCACCTTCATAGCATTGCCCATGTAGACGGTAATCTCCCCCTTAGCTAGTCGTCTGGTTTCTTGGAACCCCTACAAAGTATTGCAGACATGATCAGTGGCTCCCATATCTATGCACTAGGTACTGATAGAAAACACCGCTAAACATGTTTCAACGACTAAACTAAAAGATATACCTTTGTTATGCTTTCGGTTGGGGCAGTTCTTCTTCCAATGTCCAATCTACTTGCAAGTGAAGCACTTGCCTTTCGGCTTCTTCACTCCTCCCTGAGATCCTCCCACCACCTTTCCTGCACCTTGTTTCTTCTTCATGCCTTTCGGCTTAGAAGTAGAAACCTTTTGGGCAACCAAAGCCTGAGAACTCTGACGGAAAAGCCCCTCTTCCGCTTAGAGTTCTGTTAGAAGCTCCGCCAACGAATACAACCTCTTATTCATATTGTAGTTCAGGAGAAACTGCTCAAAACTCTTAGGTAGGGATTGGAGAATGATATCGACCTGAGTTTCCCCATCGATCTCAGCTCCAAATACTTCTAGCTCATTCAAATGAGCCATCATCTTGAGAACATGATCCCTCATGAGTGTTCCCCCAACCATGGTGGTCGTCATCAAGTTCCTCATAGCTTCTTGCCTAGCAGCCCAATTCTGGTGTCCGAAAAGTTCCTTGAGATTGAGCATCATGTCATAAGCAGTAGACATGTCCTGATGCTGATGTTGCAATACATTGAGCATCTCATTAGCCTTGATCCACTTCTTATAACTCTCTTTCTCCTTTTTTCCAGAATCGTCCGCAGGCTTAGAAGGACACTCTTCGAGAAGTACATACTTATACTTCTTAGCAGTCAAGACTATATCCAGATTCCTTTTCCAATCCACATAGTTAAGTCCAGTAAGTTTATTTCCCTTTAGTATCACAGCAAGTGGGTTGAAAGTCATTTTTGAAAAACCTAAGAATCACATAGATCAAAACATTATATTTCAAAAATTTATTGATTCCTCAAACAATAAAATTTTAAAATCAACCAACACCTCAAAATACTGAGAATATCATATGCCATGATAGTGTGGACATATACGAATTCTACATTTGTAAGAGGAGGTTTTACTCATTAATTTTATTATCCTGTCAACCTTACTTTTTGACAAATAAAATTAATAGTTGGTTCCTCTTCGGCCCTACAAATAAAAGTAGTGACTCCGATGGGGAGGATACTTTTTTTTGCATCCAAGTGTTCACCATTATCCGATACTAAGGCAATTACCTCAGATTATGTGTCTTCCAATGGGGAAGTACACACGCTCCTAAATAACTTCCTATAACCATATTTGACCTACTGATCTGCAAAACAAACTCATCCGATATGGAGGAAGGCACTCAGAGCCGACGCGTAAGTTTGTTTGCATCATAAGTCAAATTGTAATGGAGGCCATGGGAATTTAAAAAAATATCCCTCTCCCACTTAGTAATTTAAAATGAGGAATTTTCCAAGCACACAACATGCATATCAAACAAGAGGCAATAAATATGAAAAAAATATTTTCCAACTATTATGGCTTTTGTTTTCCAATATGCCTCCCGTTGTGTCGCCATCTCGTCTGCTCCTCCATACAACATGTACAAGCCATCCGGAGATCCGAGCCCAGAATGATTATTTTAATTTACATCCATGGATCCTATACTCCACAAAGGAGTGTACATGAAATCTAGATCGAAAGTAAACTAAAATAAAAGAGTGGCTAAACAATGTCGTACTTAATTATAAAAATTAAATACTAGCCTTGTCAACCTCAAGTATTCAAATAATATTACAATTACACACATCCAATCACATAGACACACATATGGCCATAATAGTTGGATCTTATGTCTGCAACCAAAAAGTTAGCCTACACACATCCTACTATTATCCGACACACATAATATATGATAAGTGCATAAAAGTAACCGAATCCTAAACACACAAAATCGGAAACCTTGCTCTGATACCACTTGAAGGTCGAAGCTTCGCTTCCCACTTCAACTTGGTCGCTTGTGCATGGCGATCCTATCTACGTCACCGGATTAAAAAATTAATCCTTGATGAAGACGGATTACCCAAGCAGCGGATCCATCATCATGCTATTCGATTAGAGTGGTTGCTTGAACAAACTTATTGTTTAAGAAACCTAACTCTTTTCCTCGATTAGCCGCAGAATAGATGATGTACGGATGGCCGATTTTTTGTTTATCTTCGGGGTCCATGATCATACAATTGTAAACAATCACATACATAATACAAAAGAACAAAAGGAAACCAAAACAAGAATTATACATCTTGTTTACCTCATGATCTTCTATTGTATGACCTATCCTCTTCTTGGACGTTGTGTGGGCAACGATCCTCCAAGAATTGAAGCCACCTAGATCTCGTTCTTCCCTACCTTGCTCGCTCTGAACAAGGGGAAGATGATCGAACCCTTCTTCTCCTATCTAGTGCCGACAACCAAGCTCCTAGCTTGGTTGCTGCCGCCGACCAAGGAGAGGAAGAAGGAATATGGGTACCGGCCAAGAAAAGAATTCTTGTTGCAGCAGGCCAAAGAGAAATAAAGGAAGAAGAACCGTCGACCAAGCTTCAAAGATGAGCGTCGACCCTAAAGGGATGAATAAGAGGCACCGACCAACCTTAGAAAGAGAAGGAAAAACCAAACCCTAAACCTCCTCCACTTCTTGGCACCGCCTAACCCAACTCCAAACCCTAAAGCTTCTCCTTTGCTTGCCGCCCAAAGTTTTGGAAGCAAACCCTAGCATCCAAAAACCGCACCTTGCCGATCAAGCCTTGGACCTTTATTTATAGATCTTGCCCAAGCCTCCTTTTAATCGTGTCCATTGGATCTATGCTTCTTGAGAGTTTTAATAGGATACAATAGGGACTATGAGGAGGAGTTGGATCTTGGCCACCCAATGGATCCGACCCACATAAAATCCAATCCATTAATGATAATCCATTCCACTAGAGGATTATCATTGATCACCTCACCAACCCTCATAATTAAATATGGTCTCCATTTATTAATTGTACAAATGTCTCCCCATGTTTAAGATATCGAATGTCCGTTAATTAATTAATTTACTAACAATTAATTAATCAACATCTAACTCTATGAGTAGTACCACTCAACCTTATCATCATGCAGGACCAAGTCCACCTGCAGGATTTACATGATGATCCTTATGAGCTCCTCAAGGGGACATCATCATCCTAATATATAGGACATAGTTTCCTCCTATAATCAATGACACACCATGTAAATAATATTATTTCCTAACTTACCGAGCCTATCGATTTAATCCATAAATCTCACCCATTAGTAATCAAAGAAATAAATATTAAGTACATATACCCGTTATTATATCGGGATTAAGAGCATGTACACCATAATATCCAAGGTATGATTCAATTATGTAGTCAGTAATAAATTGAATCACCTCTAAGTCGGTCATGCTCAATACACACAAAGTGTACTAGTGTAATTCTATGGTCAAGATAAACCAATACCAAATTACACTACAACCATACCAATGGTTTGTCCAACACCATCTTAGTTGTGAGCCTCTACTTATACTCTACAAGGAACTGATAATATGATCTTCTGTGTGACACCACACACCATGTTATCTACAATGTAAAGTATTAGACAATATGCATAACTATAAATATGTAAACAATGATCATGTGATTCTTATTTCAAAATGAAGATGTCCATACAAAGACTTGGCTTTCAGTATACATCCCAACACCACCATCTCCAACACCTGAAGGTCCACTGTATATATGCCCATCGAAATCCAACGGGCAACCTTTGATTACTTGATGGCTAGTCAACACCTCTCCCGATGGTAATGATACCACTAACCCACAAGAATGAATCATAGGAATCCTTCCAATTCTACTCAGAAATATTCTAGATACAAAGGAATGCGAACTACCAGTATCAATCAAAGTATCTACATATATAGAATAAACCAAAATCATACCCCGAATGACCGATCCCTCGGCCTGCTAAGCATCCTCTCTGGTAATGGCATAAACTCGTCTAGCCTCCACATTTAGCGGTTGCGCTCCTGATAAAGTAGTAGAGTGCCTCCTCTCAGGTTGAGTCTGGCTCTGTGATACTGCTGCTGAAGACTGACTCTGCTGCGCAGGCATAATATGTCCCTGAGAGCTAGACAGTGGGTACCACTGTGTAGGTGCCCTGAATAATAAATCTATGGAGCTGTAGGATAGTGAATTGCTGTTGGCATCCCTGAAGAGTCACTCCCTGTATAAGATACATCTGTGTCATGGGAGGTAGTTGCTGCCTCTGACCATATGTCTGTGTCCTAGGTGCTGACCTCTGCTGATGATGTTGGCCAAACCTCTTTCCCTTGTTGGAGTTATCTGAAAACTCCAACTTGAAGGTTTTGCGGAATCGAAGCTCTGATACCACTTGAAGATAGGAAACTCCGCTTCCCACTTCAACTCGGTCGCTTGTTCATGGCGATCCCTTCTACATCCCCAGATAAAAAAAAATTATCCTTGAAAAGGAGGGATTACCCAAGCTACCGTTTTATCGTTGTGCTATTCGATTAGAGTGGTCACTTGAACAAACTTGTTGTTCAAGCAACCAACCTCTATTCTACGATTAGCCGCGGAATAGACGATGTATGGATCATTGGTTTTTGTGTTCGTATTCGGGATCCAAGTAAATTTAACCACAAAACAAAACATACAACATGTGTATAATTGAAAACAATTATAGACATAATACAAAAGAATATAAACAAGCATTATACCTCTCGATCTTCTATTGTATGTCCTTCCTCATTTTGGACGTCGTATGAGCGACGATCTTCCAAAAGTAGAAGCCTCTTAAATCACGATCTTCCTTTCCTTGCTCGCTCCAAACAAGAGGAAGTATAGAAACAAAACTCTTCTCCTTCCTTTAGCCAACCACCAAGCACCAACCTTGATGCTTGCCGCCAGCCAACAAGAAGAAGAGATGAGGAAGTGGGCGCCGACCAAGAGCTCCAAGGAATCACCCTAACCCTTGTTTCCACCAGCCAAGGAGAAGAGGATGAAGAGGTTGGACGCTGGCCAAGGAAAAGGAGAAGCAAATTGGGCGCCAGCCAAGATGAAAGAAAGGAAAAACTTTCCTAAAGAGTGGCCGCCCAAGCCTCCAAGCCCTAGCCGCCCAAACCCTAATCCCCTCTTGCCTCTAATTGCTCTTGCCACCCACCCTAATCCCTCCTTTTATAGAGTTAGGCTTAAGACTTGTTTTAATCTCCACCGTTGGTTCTATGGATTTAATCTCAACCGTTGGATCTAGAGAATTAATCTCAACCGTCGGATCTAAAGATTTAATCTCCACCGTCGGATCTAGTGTTTCATCTTCTACCATCGGATCTAGGCTCCATGAGGTTTTAATAGGCTACAATAGGAACCATGAGGAGGAGTTGGATCTTGGCCACCATATGGATCAAGCCCACATAAAGTTCGATCCATTAATGATAATCCATTCCACTAGAGGATTATCATTGATCTACCTCACCAACCCCCATAAATTAATATGGGCTCCATATATTGTTTGTAAATTTTTCTCCCCGTATTTAAGATCTTGAATGTCCATCGATTAATTAATTCACTGACCATTAATTAATCAACACTTAACTCCATGAGTAGTACCACTCATCCTTATCATCATGTCAGACCAAGTCCACCTGCAGGGTTTACATGATGAACCTTATGAGCTCCTCAAGGGGACATCATCATCCTAATATATAGGACACAGTTTCCTCCTATAATCAATGGCATACAATATAAATAATATCATTTCCCAACTTACCGAGCCTATCGATTTACTCTATAAATCTCGCCCATTGGTAAATCAAAGAAATGAATACTAAGTATATGTGCTCATTATTATATCGGGATTAAGAGCATGTACAATATAATATCTGAGGTATGATTCGATTATGTAGTCAGCAATAAATCGAATCACTTCTAAATCGGTCCTGCTCAATACACACAAAGTGTACTAGTGTGATTCTATTGTCAATACAAACCAATACCAAATCACACTACAACCATTCCAATGGTTTGTCCATAACCATCTCGGTTGTGAGCCTTTACTTATATTTACAATGAACCGATAACATGATCTCCTATGTGACACTATACACCATGTTATCTACAATGTAATGTATCAGACAAATATGCATAACAATAAATATGCAAACAATGATCATGTGATTCTTATTTCAAAATATAGATGTTCTTACAAAAGATAGACTTTTCAGTATACATCCCAACAATCACCCACTTATACTAAAAGACTATGATGTCCTTAAACTGCCATACATCGTATTCCCATTCCCTCCACATGGCTATCAAAAGCTCTCGCTGGAAGGGCCTTAGTGAAAGGATCTGCCAAGTTATCCTCCGATGCAATCTTGGCCACATCAACTTCTCCTCTCTTTACGATTTCTCATATTAGGTGGTACTTGCGCTCTATGTGTTTACTTGCCTTATGGGCTCGTGGTTCCTTCGAGTTTGCTACTGCACCACTATTATCACAATAAATTGTGATGGTTCTAGGCAAACTAGGAATCACATCCAAGTCTATCAAGAAGTTCCTGAGCCACATAACTTCTTTGGCCGCCTTAGAGGTCGCCACATACTCAGCTTCCATGGTAGAGTCTGCCACGCATTTCTGCAAGACACTCCTCCATACAATGGCTCCACCTCCCAAAGTAAACACAAAACCTAAGGTAGACTTACTGTTATCCCTGTCTGATTGGAAGTTGGAATCTGTGTAACCCACAGGGAGTAATTGGTCTGCCTGGTAAACTAGCATATAATCCCTAGTCCTTCTCAGGTACTTCAATATATGCTTTACCGCAGTCCAATGTCCCTGTCCTGGATTATTCTGATATTTGCTAACCATGACGATGACAAAGCAGATATCCGGTCTCGTACATAGCATCGCATACATGAGGCTTCCTACTGCCGAAGCATAAGGAACTGCCTTCATCTCCTCTATCTCCTCAGATGTTCTAGGACACATCTCCTTAGATAAAGGAACTCCATGCCTGAAAGGTAGAAAACCTTTCTTGGAGTTCTGTATGCTAAAATGATCCATAATTGTGTCTATGTATGAAGCTTGAGATAAGCACAACATCCTTATCTTGCGATCCCTTATAACCTTGATCCCAAGGATGTGTCCCACTTTTCCCAAGTCCTTCATATCAAACTGTTTGGACAGCCATACCCTTACGTTCGATAACACCTTGACATTGTTGCCAATTAACAAAATGTCATCTACGTATAGTACAAGAAATACCACTACGTTTCTATCACATCTCTTGTGTACAAAAGACTCATCCGAACTTTGAATAAATACATAAGACTGGATTACCTCATCAAAGAGGATGTTCCAAGACCTCGAAGCTTGCTTCAATCCATAAATGGACCGATTAAGCTTGCACACAAGATGCTCTTTGCCCTTTGCAATGAATCCCTCTGGTTGCTTCATATAGATGTTTTCCTCAAGACTTCCATTAAGGAAAGTTGTCTTGACATCCATCTGTCATACCTCATAATCCATATGAGCAGCAATGCATAAGAGAATCCGGATAGACTTAAGCATGGCTATCGGCGAAAAGGTCTCCTGATAATAGATACCCTATTTCTGAGTATACCCTTTCGCAACAAGCCTCCCTTTGAAGGTCTCAACCTTCCCGTCTATTCCTCTCTTTCTTTTGTAGATCCACTTGTATCCAATGGTTTTTACACCATCGGGTGGTTCTACTAGCTCCCAGACCTGATTTGAATCCATAGATTCAATCTTAGAATTCATTGCACTTTGCCAAGATACCGCATCTTTATCTTGGATTGCTCATCATATGTCCAGGGATCAAGTTCATGTTCGCCAGGGACCAAATCAGAGGATTCTCCCAAGAACATGAATCTATCAGGCTATCTAACAACCCTCCCACTACAATGAGGTATCACCTATGTATCCTCTGTGACACGCGGTGCAGTGACTTGTGGTATATCCTCTTGTACCGGTGGTACTGAAGAAGTGACTTCCCCTTTCAATTCCTCCAGAACAATCTTACTCATGGGCTTGTGGTTCATCACATAGTCTTTCTCTAGAAATCTGGCGTTCGTGCTAACAATCACCCTCTGATCTCTAGGACTATAAAAAAAACCTCCTTTCATTCCTCTAGGATAGCCAACGAACATACGTGCATTACATGCGAGGTTCCAACTTACCAAAGATCCGCCTCGGACATGTGTTGGACTCCCCCAAATGCGAATATGTCTTAGACTAGGCTTTCACCCAGTCCACAATCCTGTGGGAGTAGAAGGCACTGATTTAGATGGTACCAAGTTCAGAATATACATTGTCGTATCTAGAGCATATCCCCAGAACGAATCTGGCAACTCAGAATAACTCATCATCGATCTAACCATCTCCATAAGAGTCCTACTCCTTCGCTCTACTACACCATTCTGCTGGGGTGTGCCAGGTGCAGATAATTGGGATTGAATCCCAGCCTTTGATAAGTAATTCCTAAAATCTTTCAAGAGGTACTCACCACCACGATCAGACCGTAGTGTCTTGATACTTTTACCATGACGTTTCTCCACATCAGCCTTGAATTCTTTGAACTTCTCAAAGCATTTAGACTTGCGGCGCTTCAAGTAAATGTATCCATATCTTGAATAATCATCTATGAAAGAGACTAAATACTCAAAACCACCTCTAGCCTGGATAGACATAGGACCACACAAATCAGAATGAACCAATTCCAACACATCTTTGGCTCTATACCCCTTGGCCTTAAAAGGCCTCTTGGTCATTTTACCCTCCAAGCATGACTCACAGGTTGGGAAGTCTTCCACCACTAATGAACTTAGAGGTCCATCAGCTATCAACCTTTGAATTCTACTTAGGTTAATATGACCAAGCCTTAGATGCCAAAGATATGTTTGGTTCATCTTCGAAGGTTCTTTTCTCTTATTGGAACTAGAAGATGAGTTATTCACTTCTATTTGCATCATGGGAGCTTTTGGTTCGAGTGTATACAAATTTCCTAGCAATGCACCAGAACAGATAATCTCCCTATTCCTTTTTATAACAACTCTGTCATTAAAAGAAATAGAATATCCATCCATAAACAATTTAGAAACTGAAATCAAATTCTTTCTAAATAAAGGTACATAAAGGCAATTTTTAAGAACCAAAACTTTATTCCTCTCAAAAGACAAATAAACATCTCCAACTGCAACAGCCGCCACCTTCGTGGCATCACCCAAGTATACGATAATCTCCCTTTCAGCCAGTCATCTAGTTTTCTGAAACCCCTGCAAAGTATTGTAGACATGATCAATGGCTCCCGTATCTACACACCAGGTGTCGGTAGATAACACCGCTAAACATGTTTCGACGACTAGACCAAAAGATATACCTTTGTTACGCTTGGTTGGGGTAGTCCTTCTTCCGATGTCGATCACTTACAAGTGAAGCACTTGCCTTTCGGCTTCTTCACTCCTCCCTGATTTCCTCCCACCATCTTTGCCCCAGCATGTTTCTTCTTCTTCTTGCCTTTCGGCTTAGAAGTAGAAACCTTTTGGGCAACCATGGCTGCCTGAGCACTCTGACGAAAAAGCCCCTCTGCCACCTGGAGTTCTCAACCTCTTGTTCATGTTGTAGTTCGCAAAACGCTCAAAACTCTAGGTAGAGGCAGAGAATGATATCGACCTGGGTTTCCCCATCGATCTCAGCTCCGAGGACTTCTAGCTCATTCAAATGAGCTATCATCTTGAGAACATGATCCCTCACGGGTGTTCCCTCGATCATGGTGGTAGTAATCAAGTTCCTCATGGCTTCCTGCCTAGCAGCCTGATTCTGGTGTCCGAAAAGCTCTTTGAGATTGGGCATCATGTCATAAGCAGTGGGCATGGCTTGATGCTGATGTTGTAGTACGTTTGACATAGATGCCAAAATGTAACACCGCGCCATCTCATTGACCTTAATCCACTTCTTATAACTCTCCTTCTTCTTTTCCCCAGAATCATCTGTAGGCTTAGGAGGGCACTCTTCAAGGAGTATATATTTGTATTTCTCAACAGTCAAGACAATGTCAAGATTCCTCTTCCAATCAACATAGTTGGGTCTAGTAAGTTTATTTTCTTTCAGTATCACAGCAAGCGGGTTGAAAGTCATTTTGAAAAAACCTAAGAATCACATAGATCAAAACATTAGATTTCAAAAAATTATTGATTCCTCAAACAATATAATTTTAAAATCAACCAACACCTCAAAACACCGAGAATATCGTATGCCACGATAGTGTGGACGTATACGAATTCTACATTTGTAAGAGGAGGTTTTACCCATTAATTTTATTATCTTGTCAACCTAACTTTTTGACAAATAAAATTAATAGTTGGTTCCTCTTTGGCCCTACAAATAAAAGCATTGACTCTGATGGGGAGGATACTTGTATTTGTATCTAAGTGTTCACCATTACTTGATACCAAGTTAATTATCTCGGGTTATGTGCCTTCCGATGGGGAAGTACACACGCTCCTTAATAATTTCCTATAACCATATATGACCTTGTGATCCGCAAACAAACTCATCCGATGGGGAGGAAGGCAATCAGAGCCGACGTGCAAGTCTGTTTGCATCACATGTCAAATCATAATGGAGGCCGTGGGAATTTATAAAAAATATCCCTCTCCCACTTAGTAATTTAAAATTGAGGAATTTTCTAGCCTACGACAAGCATATCAAACAATAAACAATAAATATGAAAAAGAAATATTTTCCAACTATTATGACTTTTGTCTCCAATATGCCTCCCATCGTATCACTATCTCGTCCACTCCTCTCGACGCCATGTACGAGCCATCCGGAGATCCGAGCCGAGACTAACTATTTAAATTTACATCCATCGATCCTATACTCCACGAAGGAGTGTACATGAAATCTAGATCAAAAGAAAACTAAAATAAAAAAAGTGGCTAAACAATGCCGTATCTAATTACAGAAATTAAATATTAGCCTCGTCAACCCCGAGGATTCAACAAAATATATAATTACACACATACAATCACATACACACATATGACAATAATAGTTGGATCCTATGCCTGCAACCAAAAAGTTAACCTATGCACATCCTACTATTATCCGGCACATATAATATATGAAAAGTCTAAAAAAGTATCCGAATCCAAAACACACAAAACCGGAAACCGTGGCTCTGATACCACTTGAAGGTTTTGCAGAACCGAAGCTCTGATACCACTTGAAGGTAGGAAACTTCGCTTCCCACTTCAACTCGGTCGCTTGTTCATGGCGATCCCTTCTATTTCCCCGGATAAAAAAAATTTATCCTTGACAAGGAGGGATTACCCAAGCTACCATTTCATCGTCGTGCTATTCGATTAGAGTAGTCACTTGAACAAACTTGTTGTTCAAACAACCAACCTCTATTCTACGATTAGCCGCGGAATAGACGATGTACGGATCGTCGGTTTTTGTGTTCGTATTCGGGGTCCAAGTAAATTTAACCACAAAACAAAACATACAACATGTGTATAATTGAAAACTATTATAGACATAATACAAAAGAATATAAACAAGCATTATACCTCTCGATCTTCTATTGTATGTCCTTCCTCCTTTTGGATGTCGTGTGGGCGACGATCTTCCAAAAGTAGAAGCCTCCTAGATCATGATCATCCTTTCCTTGCTCACTCCGAACAAGAGGAAGTATATAAATAAAACTCTTCTCCTTCCTTTAGCCAACCACCAAGCACCAACCTTGATGCTTGCTGCCGGCCAACAAGAAGAAGAGATGAGGAAGTGGGCGCCCGCCAAGAGCTCCAAGGAATTACCCTAACCCTTGTTTCCACCGACCAAGGAGAAGAGGATTAAGAGGTTGGACGCCGGCCAAGGAAAAGGAGAAGTAAATTAGGCACCGGCCAAGAAAAAAGAAAGGAAAAACTTTCCTAAAGAGTGGCCGCCCAAGCCTCCAAGCCCTAGCTGCCCAAACCCTAATCCCCTCTTGCCTCTAATTGCTCTTGCCGCCCACCCTAATCCCTCCTTTTATAGAGTTAGGCTTAAGCCTTGTTTTAATCTCCACCGTCGGTTCTAGGGATTTAATCTCAACCGTCGGATCTAGAGAATTAATCTCAACCGTTGAATCTAAAGATTTAATCTCCACCGTCGGATCTAGAGTTTCATCTTCTACCATCGGATCTAGGCTCGATGAGGTTTTAATAGGCTACAATAGGGACCATGAGGAGGAGTTGGATCTTGGCCACCCAATGGATCAAGCCCACATAAAGTCCGATCCATTAATGATAATCCATTCCACTAGAGGATTATCATTGATCTACCTCACCAACCCCCATAAATTAATATGGGCTCCATATATTATTTGTATATTTTTCTCCCCGTGTTTAAGATCTCGAATGTCCATCGATTAATTAATTTACTGACCATTAATTAATCAACATCTAACTCCATGAGTAGTACCACTCATCCTTATCATCATGTCGGACCAAGTCCACCTGCAGGGTTTACATGATGAACCTTATGAGCTTTTCAAGTGGACATCATCATCCTTATATATAGGACACGATTTCCTTCTATAATCAACGACACACCATATAAATAATATCATTTCCCAACTTACTGAGCCTATTGATTTACTCTATAAATCTCGTCCATTGGTAAATCAAAGAAATGAATACTAAGTATATGTGCCCGTTATTATATGGGGATTAAGAGCATGTACAATATAATATCTGAGGTCCGATTTGATTATATAGGCAGCAATAAATTGAATCATCTCTAAATTGATCCTGCTCAATACACACAAAATGTACTAATGTGATTCTATGGTTAAGACAAACCAATACCAAATCACACTACAACCATTCCAATGGTTTGTCCATAACCTTCTCGGTTGTGAGCCTTTACTTATACTTTACAATGAACCAATAACATGATCTCCTGTGTGACACTGCACACCAAGTTATCTACAATGTAATGTATCAGACAAATATGGATAACAATAAATATGCAAACAATGATCATGTGATTCTTATTTCAAAATAAAGATGTTCATACAAAAAATAGACTTTTCAGTATACATCCCAACACAACTGTGCCTTCAAAGTACACTCTCGACTTGTATGCCCTAGACGCTTGTAGTAATAGCAAACATCCCATTCTAAGAGACACTCGGAAACTCTATGGCTTCCAGACCCACATATACGACATCCAGTAATGTGTCCGTTCTTACAGTTCTTCTGAGAACCTCCAGACTGCCCAGAAGCTTGTCGCTTCCCTTTCTGTGCTCTAAATGACCCTTCCACAACACCTCGAGAAGCCCCACTCTGATCTTGCTTCTTCACCTCCTCCTTTGCAATTTGCTGAGAAGTCATCTCAGTAGAAATGGCTCGATCCAATGCCTCTTTGTAGGAGTTGATAGAGGTTCCTGACATTCTGGCCCGAATATACGCAACCAAGCCCTGAGTAAATTGGAACATCCGATCTCCATCCTACGATACCAGATGAGGGCAAAATTCTGCAAGTCGAGTAAATTCTGCATTATAGTCCATGAATTCTTGACGGCGAGCTGTAGTGAATGCGGAAGGAAAGTACTGCCTCCAGAAGACATCTCGGAAGATGGACCATGAGATCTCACTCTCCCCAATTAAGGTCTTCTGCATCTTCCACCAAGTAACCGCCTACTCCCGGAGGTGATATGCAGCTAAACCCACTTTCTCCTTGTCTATACAACTCATGAACTCGAAGGTGTCCTCTAGATTATCTATCCAAGACTGAGTAATCCCTCATTAGCAATACGCAACTGACAATGTGAATCGGTCCTTGGATGAACATGCCAATACGGGTATATGAGACTTATCTCTGACCTATACAGAATCCGCAGGAGTCGGCATAGTCAGGGGTAAATCTGGATTTTAAGGTTCCGAACTTCTGATAGGAGAATGATGTGGCTCTTCCTGACTATCAGGTCCACATGTAGTAGGTCGCTTTGGTGGATGACCCCTAGCACGAGTCCGAACAAGTGTCATAATACTGATTGTCCATACATGATGAACGACTTAAATAAGTATTTAACTAGAAGATATAATGTGTCAAGATTTCTTACTTCGTACAACTTGGAGCTCATCCCGCTATCAATCCCATCTCACAAAACCAAAACCAAATCAAATCAAAATGACTTTCGGGGTCCAAAATCCAACGAAAATCATTAGTGCATGGCATCACAACCTTTGCTTTGATACCAATAAAATTGTCACACCCCGGGAAAGACTCTGTCCGGCCAACGGACGCCACCCCCTTATGACAATTCCAATACATATCCAAATAGGCGTAGCCAACATAGCACATATGGAAAATACATATCATCGATAGCAGAAGACAACCATAATAAGAGATATAAACTCAACGATAAATGCACACCGGTATATCCATCCACAAGTAAACGAAATCCCACAATGAAACCATAAAGGAAATCACAATATCTACAAGTAACCAACCATACTATCTCGAACAAAAAAAGTCCATAATGAGATACATACGATATACGGAAAATAACACCCTCGGAAAAGCGATGGGATGGGATCAAATGACGATGCTCCAAGTCTGTTCTGAAGTCTTCTTTCTGCCAGCTAGGTGACAAGAAACCCAGGGTCTGTGGTGTTGAGTATAAACTCAAGGGTAATATAAGGAATAGTGCATGAACAACATATAAGAATATGGAGATCTACAAGTATACATGTGGAGATCTACGGGTATACAGATGGAGTCCAACAGATATACAATCTTAAATGCAATAACAACTAACCACCAGTATAGTCATAATCAATACATATACTAAACTGATCAACTAAATATAATGTAAAGTACCGACGTACCTAGAAGTCTGCGGCAACACAACATATATCATTCTGAATAAATATACAGTAACATAACCAGTATAACATACAAGGTCGACCAACACTCGACATATACGAATGATATAATCACATGTAATAACAACCCAGTCCATCCTATACTATGACATGACGTTAATCAAATGCATACAATAGTCTGAACCACACGTACGTCATGCTCAACACACAGTAGTATAGAATATGCAAATGACATATAACATGATGTACAAGCATATGAAACAATCATAGCTCAACTAAATGCAGCATCTCACAGGCATATGTAAAACATATATCAGCATAAATGCATACAAATATATATCTCAGCAATGTATATGCATGGTCATGTCTGCGGACCCTACGCATAACCACAACCCCAGTGTGGCTTGGGTGGCATGACATGACAACTATCCCAACTCCAGCTATCACCACTCTCGAGTGCCCTAATGGGTAGCATGAATAAGTATCTAGTCGCCATTGAGCTATATGCTACACCACGGGGGTCCCTGCTGCTGACTGCTCCATAACTACCCATGAGTGTTCGAGCACTGCACACAGGACAACTGCACATCACACAACCACCATCTATAGTGGTCGAGTGCGATACTCTAACTACCACCCTCCACGGTGGTCAAGTGCATAAACCTAGCTACCACCATCTAAAGTAGTCAAGCACGGCACAACCAATGATCTACACTCAACCCTGCTACCACTAACCCGAGTGGCTGAGGAGGTAGGATGACTGACGACCCATCTCAACCACAAGAGAGACCCAGTCCACAAGATACATGCAATGTAATGATCCATAGCTCCACACACGTATCCCCACAACACTCCCTATCTCACGGGGAGTCCTAATCAACCAAAAGTCAACTATGCAAGGACTACTAATCCACAATCACAATCTACTTATCTATGCACAGATAACTAGATCCACCATAGATACACAACTAATACATGTACGATACAGCAATCGACTCGATAATCTATTCCATCACCTAACCCTAGTGATGTGACACGGTAATCCAAATCTGAGTTCCCAATGGTGACCCTACCCACATGTACTTAACTGAAAATCCATAAGCCAACACACAATAAGATTTGTAATTCATATCTGAGATAAATGAACGATGAATTAACAACACATATCTCAAAGATCAAAAGCTAAGTACAAGCACATGATAAAATAAGAGTGGAGTCAAGATAAAAGGTATCAGTATAAATCTAAATTCATGCATGGTATTCAACAAACTACCTGACCAAGGTAAATATTACCCACCTGATACGAAGCTCGTAATAATCCTCACGGTCATGGACTTGCTTCGTATCCCAAACCTACACATAATAGCAAACTATGATTAAGTAAAAGAATCTGACAAATACACAACTTAACTACTACATCGTTTCTGTATTCGCATCCTTTCCTCGTCTACGAGTTAGCACTTCAAGCAAACACCTCTCGTAACCCTAGATCTGCATTAATCCTTGGTTGATTCACCCAACCAAACTCTCTCCAAGATCAATTAAAGGAAATAGAATTAAACAATACTCAACTCAAAACTGCAATGGCAGCTTATCCCAAGACAAATCCACTACCTCATTCAATTCAGTAGACTAAGTTCTCCATCCACCAAATGGATCAAAACCCCAATAGCTTATCTAACCATCTTCATAGTACAACACAAAACACAAATAAAGCAATCACAACACCTTCCATAATCATCCCATGTACACAAACTCAATCACCTATCAGTTAATCTAAAAGATGACGAATCTTACCCCTTAGCAGCTTGGTCAACAACTGATCGGATCACGCCCACAAATAACTAGATCACTGATCATGGTTGCCACTGCTCCAACCACAGAATCAATGATAGAAACCTAACAACACCTAAATCAGAATCGGATACCCTCCAAACAACCACCATTCAATGATCCATTGACAAAACCCATCGAATCTCAACAACATTAATGCACCACCCAGTTTACAGCAATCACAGATGAAAAAAAAAGGAATAAACAAGCTTACCGGCCAAATCTCCACCGGCAGCCACCCCCTGTTCACCGGCGAAATCTGAGCTCCAAAACACTGCCCAAACACTGATCCAATCTAAACAAGAACCCACTTCAAGATCTAAAGGATTCAGCGATTAAAACCTAACCCAAATAGACCGCAGTACCTGGATTGGCAGCTCACTGTCGCAGCGACAACACCACCGGTCCACCGAGGAGTCGAAGAGATCTCTAGGCGAGGAACCAACTGATCTTCGATCGGAGATCAGCCAAGGTGGCGGCGCTGTCGAGCTGCTCTCCCCAGGACACCGATGAGCTGGGATCTGGCGACAGGAGAAGCGGAGAGGAAGAAATAGTGAGAGAGGAAATGAAGAACAAGTCACGAGAGAAGAAATGAGGCAAATGGGTTCGTTCGGCTCTTTTAAAGGTCGTTCGGCCAACCGATTCTAGCCAACCGGTTCAAGCCCTTAAACCTAACCAAACCCTTGATTAAGCCCAATTAGCTAATCAAACCTAACCACTAATTAAAATCAATTAGCTACCTAATGAGGTTTAATCCATATACCCTAAATATAATTTTTTTTTCTGTATCTTACAATTCCTCTACACTTTCATCTAATCTTCTAACCTATAAGGACTTCTTCTTGCTAAGAATCCAACCCTTGGCTTATAGATGGAATTCGATCATTGCTTGATCGCTTGTCTACAATTGTCATTAGCGCAGCGGAATACAAATAAAAAATGACACGATAACAACAATAAAAGCACACAAACATAAAATCGCGATATAACGTGGTTCAGAACCTTAGGGTTCCTACTCCACGGGGTGAGCTCAAATGAGCTCTAGTGATGCAAACACCACCACTAATTAATAAAATCCTTCTCGACAACATGTCGGAGGTGGAGAAACCTCGTACAAATGATTAAACAATAATACAATGAAATACAAGCAATTACAAGACAAACAAGTAAAAAAAACTTTACAAAAAAACTTTTGAATGCTTGCTTTGTTTTGTTGTTTGGTTTGCACTTAAATACCCTGAATTGCACCAGCAAATCGCTCCAAATCACCCTAAGAAACATAGCCAAAAACCTCCCTTTCGAGCTCCTTTTAAAGCTACAACTCGGGCTAATTTCCAACTAGCAGTCGACTGCTCCTGTAGTCGTTGTCTCACAACGACATAATCCACGAAGGAAAAGTTCCAACACATACCAAGTAGTCGACTAATCAGATCCATCAGTCGACTGCTCATAGCCTCCAATTGACTGCCAAACCCTAGCAGTCGACTCGGAAATATTTTGTGCTCGTGTACTCGATTGGCAGTCGACTGCCCTCCATGGCAGTTGACTGCTCAAGGCCAGCCGACTGCCAAATATTGGCAATCAACTTTCAAGACTACTTGCAACATTTGAACACCAGTCGACTCACGATAGTCGACTGGTCATAATCCCAGTCGACTGCTCAGTGTCAACTCGCCTGCCAAGTATCAAACACTTGACCAGTCGACTGGTTCATAACCGCAGTCGACTGCTACACCTCAACCATGAAGTTTACCCCAAGTATGATGCCCTCATACTTGCTAGACCACCCTTAGACTAGACCTAAGCCATCTAGCCACCTCCATCAGCCTCACGCCTATTGGATCCCTCCAAGTCATCCATGACATGTTCATCCATATGCTAGCCTTCAGGTGCTTCCATCAGCTATTGTCATGCTGTTTGGTCTATACCGCTAAGGCACATTGAGCTTACGTTGTCAAGACACACGCTTGGACTTTACGCCGCCAACCATTGGACTTATGCTTCCAAGACTCCACTCTTGGACATTACGCCGCCAATATCGTGTTAGACTTTTTGAGCTGCAAAAATCACTTTTTGCGTTATGGAAACCTCGAAAGCCCGACCATGGATCTGTACGAAGATATATATAAAATAAAACATGTATGTGTTTAAAGATCCTAGATCTACCTTAGATCTACAAGATAGATCGTTACCCTTATAGCGACGCCCTTCGCTTATCCCGCTCGTCCAAAATCTTGCCGGATCTCAAGAGTGTCAAGTGTACACTCCTCTATTGGTATCCACACGGACAAATGGTGGAGAAACTCAACCTAGAGTGTGCTAGCACTCAAGGAAATTTCGGCCAAGAAGGATTTGGAGAGCAAAAGAGGAAGAACCAAGGAAGAAGATGAAGTTACACAACTTAACTTCACACTTTTATAACCCACTATAAGGGGGTTACATGCATGCATATAACTCCAAGAACCAATGGCTCTTGGTCTCCCTCATGAGGTGGCACCCGATGATGTGTCCATGATGATGTGGAGCATCATCATTGGCCGGCCCCATGCCAAGTCACCATGACATGACAATTGGTCAAGTCAAAATTGATCATTCATCTTCCCTCTCAAGTCAAGTCAAACTTGACCTATTATCTCCCATGGTTGATCAAATCTAACCACTTGATTCAAGTCAATTTGATTTAATGAATCTCTATTCATTAAATTAAATTGACTCAAATCTAAATTAGACTCATTCAACACTTGAATCAAATTGAGTCTAACTCAATTAGTCTAATTTGGATTACTCTTAATCCAATTTGGTTCATCCCATGAACCTAATCATCATGGTTCATCATATGAACTTAATCTCCATCTAATTGCCCTTTGTGTGTGACCCTATAGGTTCTTGTAACGTTGGCAATGCTCCTAAACCGATTTAGGAACATAAGCAATGAGCGATATCTAGCAACACATCATTGATACCCAAGTTACAAGAATGTTGAGATCCAACATCACCTTTGTGACTACTAATTGTGACTCTCACAATATGTGACAATATCCTTCTATCCTTAACATCTAGATTGACCAATTGAGGCATAGACCGTGTCATCCTTGGTACAATCTATATCTTGAACTCCAAGTAGACTCACTCTAATCAAATGAGCTCAATATCTCATATTGACTCATTTGGGCATGGCCATGCACTTCATGGTCTCACTCTATCAAGAATAACGATGTCACTCCTGTCATATAGGAGGGATAGATCCCATCTACATCACTCATATCCCTCCGCATAATTTGTTACATACCCAGTAATCGCCTTTATAGTCCACCCATTTACGGGTGACGTTTGACGAAGCCAAAGTATGCAACTCCTTATGTAGGGAACCATGGTGACTTCAGGTCTAAGGACTAATAGTCATACTAATAGCCACATGAGAAAGTATATGACACTCATATAACGATCCACGATACTTTCTCATGGTGGGTCATTCAGTATACATTCTCCAATGCATACCCATGTGTCAACTTGATATCTCATATCCATGACTTGTGAGATCAAGTCATCATGTTGACCTACATGCTAGTCTCTACGCATAAACATTGTCCCTGAATGTTAATACTCGACTAGGAATGATTAAGAGTAGTGTTCTCTATATCATCTCATTATCGATTCAACCAATCGATTGATATAGATAAGAACCTACTACTCAAGGACATTATTATATTTAGTTATTTGGCACCAATACAAGTAAATATAATAACCATGCCTTTATAAATAGGAATATGATACAATAAAGTCCATTCAACAATCATCACATGATTGGCTCTAGGGCTTTCACTAACAATCTCCCACTAGCACTAGTGCCAATCACCGTAGTATCTAATATCCAATGACCTAGTGTGACCATCATGCTTTTTCTGTGCCAAAGTCTTGGTCAAGGGCTCTGCGATGTTAGCCTCTGTGGGTACTCTGCAAATCTTCACATCTCCTTTATCGATAATCTCTCGAATGAGATAAAAACACCAATATATTCGGCCTCTGTTGTAGAATCAGCAACTGTGCCCTGCTTGGAACTCTTCCAGCTCACAGTGCCACTATTCAAGCAAAACATGAACCCTGAATACAATCTATAATCATCCTGGTTAGTTTGGAAGCTGACATCGCTGTAACCCTTTACAGCTAGCTCCTCATCGCCTCCAAATATCAAGAAATATTCTTTATTCCTTCTCAAGTACTTAAGAATATTCTTGACTGCTATCCTATGACGCTCACCTGGATCTGACGAGTATCTACTCGTCATGCTCAAAGCATACGAGACATCCGGACGAGTACACAGCATGGCGTACATGATAGATCCTATAGCAGATGCATAAGGGATCTTATACATGCGGTCTCTCTCCTCTCTAGAAGAGGGACTTTGAGTCTTCGAAAGACTCACACCATGTGACATCGGCAGAAGTCCCTTCTTGGAATTCTGCACGGCAAACCGTAGTAATACCCTGTCAATGTATGTACTCTGACTTAGGCCAAGAAATCTCTTAGATCTATCTCTATAGATCTTGTTGCCTAGAATACAGGCTACTTCACCTAAGTCCTTCATTGAGAAGCACGTCCCCAGCCAAGTCTTCACAGACTGTAGCGAAGGGATGTCATTCCCAATGAGTAGTATATCATCCACATACAATACAAGGAAGACAACTGTGTTCCCATTAACCCTCTTGTAGACACAGGGTTCATCTTCATTCTTGATGAAACCAAACTGTTTGATCACAACATCGAATCGAAGATTCCAGCTCCGAGAAGCTTGCTTTAGCCCATAAATGGACCTTTGTAGCTTGCATACTTTCCTAGTATGCTGTGGATCTTCAAAACCCTCAGGTTGTGTCATGTACACATCCTCGAGTAACTTTCCATTTAGAAATGCGGTTTTGACATCCATCTACCAGATCTCATAATCGTGGTATGCTGTAATAGCAAGCAAGATCTGAATAGATTTAAACATCGCCACTGGAGAAAAGGTTTCATCATAGTCAATACCATGAATTTGCTTGAAACCTTTAGCCACCAATCGTCCCTTATAGGTATGCATAAGTCCATCCATGTAAGTCTTTCTCCTAAAGACCCACTTACACCTAATGGGTTTGACCCCTTCAGGTGGATCAATAAAAGTCCATACTTGGTTGGTGTACATGGATTCTATCTCGGATCTCATGGCCTCTAGCCATTTCTCAGAATCTGGGCTCATCACAGCTTTATGATAGGAGGTAGGCTAATTCTCAATGAGCATAACGTCATCATGGTCAGAAAAGAGAAATGATTATCTCTCAGGCTGACGACTTACCCTATCAGATCTGCGAAGAGGTAGGCCTACATGAACAGGTGGTTGTTCCACAACTCTTTGTGCAACAATCTCATCACCCACAACACTTTGTGGTTCCTTTTCAACCTCCATCAAGGCCTCAGTGCTATGTTCCTTATCTTGAATTTCTTCAAGATCGAACGTACTCCCACTAGTTTTTCTAGAAACACAATCCCTTTCTAGAAAAACTCTAGTCTTTGCCATAAACACTTTGTGCTGACTAGGAATGTAGAAGTAATATCCCTTCGTGTCCTTGGGATATCCAACAAAATAGTACCTATCAAATTTGGGTCCCAGTTTGTCTGAGACTTTACGTCGAACGTAAGCCTCACAACCCCAAATCCTCATAAAAGACATCTTGGGATTTCTCCCTGTCCATATCGTATATGGTGTCTTTATCACAACCTTGGATGGTACACGGTTAAGGGTAAAGGATGCTGTGTCTAGAGCATATCCCCAAAATGATATAGGAAGATCTATGTGACTCATCATAGATCGTACCATATCTAATATGGTATGATTCCTCCTTTCAGATACACCATTCCATTGTGGTGTTTCAGGAGGAGTGAGTTGGGATAGAATCCCACACTCAGCTAGATAGTCATGAAACTCATGGCTAAGGTATTCACCACCTCGATCTGATCGAAATATCTTAATACTCTTGCCAAGCTGGTTTTGTAATTCATTCTTGAATTCTTTGAACTTTTCAAAGGATTCTGATTTATGTGTCATGAGATACACATAACCATATCTACTGAAGTCATCAGTAAATGTAATGAAGTACTTGTAACCGCCTCTAGCAAAGAATATGAAAGGGCCACATACATCACTATGTATAAGTCCTAACAAGTTCGTTGCTCTTTCGCTGTGTCCACTAAAGGGAGTCTTGGTCATCTTGCCTAAAAGGCAAGACTCGCATGTCTCATATGATTCAAAATCAAATGATTCTACCAGCCCATCCTTATGGAGCTAAGATAAGCGACTCTCAATTATGTGACCTAAGCGACAATGCCAGAGATAGGTTTGGTTCAACTCATTTGACTTGAACCTTTTGGTACTTATGTTATAGATAGGGCTCTCTAAGTCTAGAAAGTAGAGTCCGTTCATTAGTGGTTCACTACAATAGAACATATCATTTAAATAAACTGAACAACATTTGTTCTTTATTATAAATGTAAATCCTTTCTTGTCCAAACAAGAAACCGAAATTATGTTCTTAGTTAAAGCAGGCACATAACAACATTCATTTAATTCTAGTACAAGCCCAGAGGGTAGAGATAGATCATAAGTTCCTACAGCAACAACAACAACTCTTGCTCCATTGCCTACTCGTAGGTCCACCTCGCCCTTTGTCAATGCACTGCTATTTGTCAGTGCTTGCACATTGGTACAAATGTGAGATGCATATTCGGTATCTAATACCCATGATGAAGAAATAGATAGATTGACTTCTATAACATTTATACCTGAAGTAGAAGTCTCACTTCTCTTCTTCTTAAGATCTTCCAGGTATGCCTTGCAGTGGAAGCAAGCCCCTTCTTTGGCCACCCCTCCTTTGGGTTTCAGTTCCTTGCCTTTACCCTTGGCTTGGGACTTTCCCTTACCTTTAGGCTTGCCCTTGCCTTTCTTCTTTTGCACCATCAAAATGGAGTTAGATTTTCCCTTCTTAAGGTTGAGCTCAGCAGTTCTTAACATGCTGAGCATCTCAAGCGTGGCTTATCAATTTCATTGATGACAAATTGATTGTAGCTTTGCGGCAAAGACTGCAAGATCAAGTCAGTGGTCAGCTCTTGGCCAAGGGGGAATCCCAATCTCTGTAGATTTTCTACGTACCCAATCATCTTGAGTACATATAGACCTACGGGAGTCCCATCTTGCATTTTGGAACCAAACAATGCCTTAGAGACTTCATATCTCTCGTGCCTTTCTTGTCCTTGATATAGTTGACGAAGATGTTCAACCATATCATAAGCATTCATGAACTCATGTTGCTTCTAAAGCTTAGAGTTCATGTTGCGAGCATTAGACATGAAACATCTAATGCATCATCTTGATGCTTCTTGTAAGCATCTTTGTCACCGCGAGGCAAAGGGCGTAAGGTGCCTCCGAATGGGCCGCCCAGACGCATAGCTTTCCTTTCTTGGGTGAGAACAATTCTCAGGTTCTTGTACCAATCCAGGAAATTTGCTCCATTGAGCTTGTCCTTCTCAAGGATAGAATGTAGAGAGAGAGTGTTCGTGTTTATCGACATAGTAATCTACAACATACAATACAAAGAATTAATATCATATTCCTTTTATCATTTAATTAGGCCTTTAATCAAATGATGCTCCCACTGAATTATAGGAATTTTGTAGAATCGAGTTATGGATGTGGTCAAACCACATTACTAGATTCACACAAACTAGCTATAATTCTTGCGGGACAAGATCCACATCATACTAAGCCTTGAGTTAGCTTTGGCTAAATTGCCCAAGACTTAGTACAATCTGTGGGTAACACATTACCGATTACATCTCTATGCAACTCTTGTTTATAGGATCAAGACCCACATTTACAAAAGACCTTGAGTTAGCTTTGGCTAAATCGCCCAAGATTTAGTGTAAATGTGATCTTATCCTATCTTTCCAACGGTTGGAATATGCCTATAGTTCTACTCGATCCAATTGAGTTAACTAATTTTACTCAATCTAATTGAGCTTACTCTAACCCAAGCCGTGATAGGCGAGACCAAGATTGTCCCTCCGCACCCTACCAAGATAATATGTGTTGCTCTGCTTTGGTAGATTCAACAACCACAAAAGCTCTCGCTGGAAGGGCCTTAGTGTAAGGATCTGTCAGGTTATCCTCCGATGCAATCTTGGCCACAACAACTTCTCCTCTCTTTACGATTTCTCGTATTAGGTGGTACTTGCGCTCTATGTGTTTACTTGCCTTATGGGCTCGTGGTTCCTTCGAGTTTGCTACTGCACCACTATTATCACAATAAATTGTGATGGTTCTAGGCAAACTAGGAATCACATCCAAGTCCATCAAGAAGTTCCTGAGCCACATAACTTCTTTGGCCGCCTTAGAGGTCGCCACATACTCAGCTTCCATGGTAGAGTCCGCCACGCATTTCTGCATGACACTCCACCATACAATGGCTCCACCTCCCAAAGTAAACACAAAACCTAAGGTAGACTTACTGTTATCCCTGTCTGATTGGAAGTTGGAATCTGTGTAACCCACAGGGAGTAATTGGTCTGCCTAGTAAACTAGCATATAATCCCTAGTCCTTCTCAGGTACTTCAATATATGCTTTACCGCAGTCCAATGTCCCTGTCCTGGATTATTCTGATATTTACTAACCATGACGATGACAAAGCAAAAATCCGGTCTCGTACATAGCATCGCATACATGAGGCTTCCTACTGCCGAAGCATAAGGAACTGCCTTCATCTCCTCTATCTCCTCAGATGTTCTAGGACACATCTCCTTAGATAATGGAACTCCATGCCTGAAAGGTAGAAAACCTTTCTTGGAGTTCTGTATGCTAAAATGATCCATAATTGTGTCTATGTATGAAGCTTGAGATAAGCACAACATCCTTATCTTGCGATCCCTTATAACCTTGATCCCAAGGATGTGTCCCACTTTTCCCAAGTCCTTCATATCAAACTGTTTGGACAGCCATACCCTTACGTTCGATAACACCTTGACATTGTTGCCAATTAACAAAATGTCATCTACGTATAGTACAAGAAATACCACTACGTTTCTATCAAATCTCTTGTATACAAAAGACTCATCCGGACTTTGAATAAATACATAAGACTGGATTACCTCATCAAAGAGGATGTTCCAAGACCTCGAAGCTTGCTTCAATCCATAAATGGACCGATTAAGCTTGCACACAAGATGCTCTTTGCCCTTTGCAATGAATCCCTCTGGTTGCTTCATATAGATGTTTTCCTCAAGACTTCCATTAAGGAAAGTTGTCTTGACATCCATCTGTAATACCTCATAATCCATATGAGCAGCAATGCATAAGAGAATCTGGATAGACTTAAGCATGGCTACCGGCGAAAAGGTCTCCTGATAATCGATACCCTCTTTCTGAGTATACCCTTTCGCAACAAGCCTCCCTTTGAAGGTCTCAACCTTCCCGTCTATTCCTCTCTTTCTTTTGTAGATCCACTTGCATCCAATGGTTTTTACACCATCGAGTGGTTCTACTAGCTCTCAGACCTGATTTGAATCCATAGATTCAATCTTAGCATTCATTGCACTTTGCCAAGATACCGCATCTTTATCTTGGATTGCCTCGTCATATGTCCAGGGATCAAGTTCATGTTCGCCAGGGACCAAATCAGAGGATTCTCCCAAGAACATAAATCTATCAGGCTATCTAACAACCCTCCCACTACAATGAGGTATCACCTGTGTATCCTCTGTGACACGCGGTGCAGTGACTTGCGGTATATCCTCTTGTACCGATGGTACTGAAGAAGTGACTTCCCCTTTCAATTCCTCCAGAACAATCTTACTCATGGGCTTGTTGTTCATCACATAGTCTTTCTCTAGAAATCTGACGTTCATGCTAACAATCACCCTCTGATCTCTAGGACTATAAAACAAACCTCCTTTCATTCCTCTAGGATAGCCAACGAACATACGTACTTCTGTACGAGGTTCCAACTTACCAGCATCCGCCCTCAGCACATGTGCTGGACACCCCCAAATGCGAATATGTCTTAGACTAGGCTTTCGCCCAGTCCATAATTCTGTGGGAGTAGAAGGCACTGATTTAGATGGTACCAAGTTCAGAATATACACTGTCGTATCTAGAGCATATCCCCAGAACGAATCTGGCAACTCAGAATAACTCATCATCGATCTAACCATCTCCGTAAGAGTCCTATTCCTTCGCTCTACTACACCATTCTGCTGGGGTGTGCCAGGTGCAGACAATTGGGATTGAATCCCAGCCTTTGATAAGTAATTCCTAAACTCTTTCAAGAGGTACTCACCACCACGATCAGACCGTAGTATCTTGATACTTTTACCATGATGTTTCTCCACATCATCCTTGAATTCTTTGAACTTCTCAAAGCATTTAGACTTGCGGCGCATCAAGTAAATGTATCCATATCTTGAATAATCATCTATGAAAGAGACTAAATACTCAAACCACCTCTAGCCTGGATAGACATAGGACCACACAAATAAGAATGAACCAATTCCAACACATCTTTGGCTCTATACCCCTTGGCCTAAAAAGGCCTCTTGGTCATTTTACCCTCCAAGCAGGACTCACAGGTTGGGAAGTCTTCCACCACTAATAAACTTAGAGGTCCATCAGCTATCAACCTTTGAATTCTACTTAGGTTAATATGACCAAGCCTTAGATGCCAAAGATATGTTTGGTTCATCTTCGAAGGTTCTTTTCTCTTATTGGAACTAGAAGATGAGTTATTCACTTCTATTTGCATCGTGGGAGCTTTTGGTTCGAGTGTATACAAATTTCCTATCAATGCACCAGAACAGATAATCTCCCTATTCCTTTTTATAACAACTCTGTCATTAAAAGAAATAGAATATCCATCCATAAATAATTTAGAAACCGAAATCAAATTCTTTGTAAATAAAGGTACATAAAGGCAATTTTTAAGAACCAAAACTTTATTCCTCTCAAAAGACAAATAAACATCTCCAACTGCAACAGCCGCCACCTTCGTGGCATCACCCAAGTATACGATAATCTCCCTTTCAGCCAGTCATCTAGTTTTCTGAAACCCCTGCAAAGTATTGTAGACCTGATCAATGGCTCCCGTATCTACACACCAGGTGCCGATAGATAACACCGCTAAACATGTTTCGACGACTAGACCAAAAGATATACCTTTGTTCTGCTTGCGGTTGGGGCAGTCCTTCTTCCAGTGTCCAGTCTGTTGGTGCAGGGGCACTAGATAATCGAACCTGTGTTTTGATTATGGCAAAGACACAAAGTTAAGTTTATATTGTTATCTCACGAGCTAAATCAAGTGTGCAGAAAAGTACTAAAGCTGGAGCTGAAGGCTAGCGACACCCGGAGGAAGCCGTGGTGGTCGGGCGACACTTGAGTGAATTCGGAGGGAGCCGAAGGAATCGAGTGGAAGGCCAGAAGCGAGAGCTACTATCAAGGTAAGCTCGTGTGAGTGAGAGATTGTAAGGTCGTGTCCTCTTTACGGGGACGACCGTAGGCGACGATTCGACTAAGACTTCCTGTGGAAGGTCTAGGTTGAGATCGGACGGTCAAAAACCGTCGCATTTATCATTTTCCGAGCTAACCTCTTATTGCAGGGAAGTGGCCAAGCTGGGCTGATCATTGGACACATAGCAAGCCGATCGATGCCCATACCGACCGATGGGAGTCATCGATCGATGGCGACGACTTTGCGCTAGGTCAAAACGGATAACGTTTGACGCGGCCACTTCGCGATAAAATTTGGAAAAATCCATGATCCGTTCCAAAGAAATAGGAGACAATTTCATAGGCCAAAGTCTATAAAAGGAGGGGAGGATTCCACTCCAAATCACATCAATTATTCATCAAGTGCTCCTACAACGCCAACGCTTCAACACCGTCATAACGCCGACGCGACGCCAAGTTTTGATCTTCTTCGTCGGCAGCAGATTCAAGTAATATTTTTGATATTATATTCTGTATTTTTATCTTCATAACGAGGTGAGGTAGGCTTGTTGCCTCATCCTCGTATATTCGGTTTTTGTAATCGTTGTCTCCTACCTCCAACGAGGAGGAGACGTTTTAGTGCTTTGCCCTCCGTACGCGGTCTAGGACCGATAGGGCCTTGGAGTAGCAACCGCTGGGTTGTGAACCAAGTAAAATAAACGTGTTCATTTATTTTCCGCTGTGCTTACTTTGTGTATCGAACGAACGAAAAAGAAAAGATTTACGATCGCTATTCACCCCCCCTCTAGCGACGCTTCTCGATCCAACACAGTCTGCTTACAAGTGAAGCACTTACCTTTCGGCTTCTTCACTCCTCCCTGAGTTCCTCCCACCGCCTTTGCCCCAGCTTGTTTCTTCTTCTTCTTGCCTTTCGGCTTAGAAGTAGAAACCTTTTGGGCAACCATGGCTTACCGAGCACTGGACAAAAGCCCTCTCGCCACCGGAGTTCTCACGGAAGCTTCGCAAATGAATACAACCTCTTGTTCATGTTGTAGTTCAGGCAAAACTGCTCAAAACTCTTAGGTAGAGACTGGAGAATGATATCGACCTGGGTTTCCCCATCGATCTCAGCTCCGAGGACTTCTAGCTCATTCAAATGAGCTATCATCTTGAGAACATGATCCCTCACGGGTGTTCCCTCGATCATGGTGGTAGTCATCAAGTTCCTCATGGCTTCCTGCCTAGCAGCCCGATTTTGGTGTCCGAAAAGCTCTTTGAGATTGAGCATCATGTCATAAGCAGCGAGCATGGCTTGATGCTGATGTTGTAGTACATTTGACATAGATGCCAAAATGTAACACCGCGCCATCTCATCGACCTTAATCCACTTCTTATAACTCTCCTTCTCCTTTTCCCCAGAATCATCCGCAGGCTTAGGAGGGCACTCTTCAAGGAGTATATATTTGTATTTCTCAGCAGTCAAGACAATGTCAAGATTCCTCTTCCAATCAACATAGTTGGGTCCAGTAAGTTTATTTTCTTTCAGTATCACAGCAAGCGGGTTGAAAGTCATTTTGAAAAAACCTAAGAATCACATAGATCAAAACATTAGATTTCAAAAAATTATTGATTCCTCAAACAATATAATTTTAAAATCAACCAACACCTCAAAACACCGAGAATATCGTATGCCACGATAGTGTGGACGTATACGAATTCTACATTTGTAAGAGGAGGTTTTACCCATTAATTTTATTATCTTGTCAACCTAACTTTTTGACAAATAAAATTAATAGTTGGTTCCTCTTTGGCCCTACAAATAAAAGCAGTGACTCCGATGGGGAGGATACTTGTATTTGTATCTAAGTGTTCACCATTACTTGGTACCAAGTTAATTATCTCGGGTTATGTGCCTTCCGATGGGGAAGTACACATGCACCTTAATAATTTCCTATAACCATATACGACCTTGTGATCCGCAAACAAACTCATCCGATGGGGAGGAAGGCACTCAGAGCCGACGTGCAAGTTTGTTTGCATCACATGTCAAATCATAATGGAGGCCGTGGGAATTTATAAAAAATATCCCTCTCCCACTTAGTAATTTAAAATTGAGGAATTTTCTAGCCTACGACATGCATATCAAACAATAAACAATAAATATGAAAAAGAAATATTTTCTAACTATTATGACTTTTGTCTCCAATATGCCTCCCGTCGTATCGCTATCTCGTCCACTCCTCCCTACGCCATGTACGAGCCATTCGGAGATTCGAGCCGAGACTAACTATTTTAATTTACATCCATCGATCCTATACTCCACGAAGGAGTGTACATGAAATCTAGATCAAAAGAAAACTAAAATAAAAAGAGTGGCTAAACAATGTCGTATCTAATTACAGAAATTAAATATTAGCCTCGTCAACCCCGAGGATTCAACAAAATATACAATTACACACATACAATCACATACACACATATGGCAATAATAGTTGGATCCTATGCCTGCAACCAAAAAGTTAACCTATGCACATCCTACTATTATCCGGCACATATAATATATGAAAAGTCCAAAAAAGTATCCGAATCCAAAACACACAAAACCGGATACCGTGGCTCTGATACCACTTGAAGGTTTTGCAGAACCGAAGCTCTGATACCACTTGAAGGTAGGAAACTTCGCTTCCCACTTCAACTCGGTCGCTTGTTCATGGCGATCCCTTCTATGTCCCCGGATAAAAAAAATTTATCCTTGACAAGGAGGGATTACCCAAGCTACCATTTCATCATCGTGCTATTCGATTAGAGTAGTCACTTGAACAAACTTGTTGTTCAAACAACCAACCTCTATTCTACAATTAGCCGCGGAATAGACGATGTACGGATCGCCGGTTTTTGTGTTCGTATTCGGGGTCCAAGTAAATTTAACCACAAAACAAAACATACAACATGTGTATAATTGAAAACAATTATAGACATAATACAAAAGAATATAAACAAGCATTATACCTCTCGATCTTCTATTGTATGTCCTTCCTCCTTTTGGATGTCGTGTGGGCGACGATCTTCCAAAAGTAGAAGCCTCCTAGAACATGATCTTTCTTTCCTTGCTCGCTCCGAACAAGAGGAAGTATAGAAATAAAACTCTTCTCCTACCTTTAGCCAACCACCAAGCACAAACCTTGATGCTTGCCGCCGGCCAACAAGAAGAAGAGATGAGGAAGTGGGCGCCCGCCAAGAGCTCCAAGGAATTACCCTAACCCATGTTTCCATCGACCAAGGAGAAGAGGATTAAGAGGTTGGATGCCGGCCAAAGAAAAGGGGAAGCAAATTGGGCACCGGCCAAGAAAAAAGAAAGGAGAAACTTTCCTAAAGAGTGGCCGCCCAAGCCTCCAAGCCCTAGCTGCCCAAACCCTAATCCCCTCTTGCCTCTAATTGCTCTTGCCGCCCACCCTAATCCCTCCTTTTATAGAGTTAGTCTTAAGCCTTGTTTTAATCTCCACCGTCGGTTCTATGGATTTAATCTCAACCGTCGAATCTAGAGAATTAATCTCAACCGTTGAATCTAAAGATTTAATCTCCACCGTCGGATCTAGAGTTTCATCTTCTACCATCGGATCTAGGCTCCATGAGGTTTTAATAGGCTACAATAGGGACCATGAGGAGTAGTTGGATCTTGGCCACCCAATGCATGAAGCCCACATAAAGTCCGATCCATTAATGATAATCCATTCCACTAGAGGATTATCATTGATCTACCTCACCAACCCCCATAAATTAATATGGTCTCCATATATTATTTGTATATTTTTCTCCCCGTGTTTAAGATCTCGAATGTCTATCGATTAATTAATTTACTGACCATTAATTAATCAACATCTAACTCCATGAGTAGTACCACTCATCCTTATCATCATGCAGGACCAAGTCCACCTGCAGGGTTTACATGATGAACCTTATGAGCTTTTCAAGTGGACATCATCATCCTTATATATAGGACACGATTTCCTTCTATAATCAACGACACACCATATAAATAATATCATTTCCCAACTTACTGAGCCTATTGATTTACTCTATAAATCTCGCCCATTGGTAAATCAAAGAAAAGAATACTAAGTATATGTGCCCGTTATTATATCGGGATTAAGAGCATGTACAATATAATATCTGAGGTCCGATTTGATTATATAGGCAGCAATAAATTGAATCATCTCTAAATTGATCCTGCTCAATACACACAAAATGTACTAATGTGATTCTATGGTTAAGACAAACCAATACCAAATCACACTACAACCATTCCAATGGTTTGTCCATAACCATCTCGGTTGTGAGCCTTTACTTATACTTTACAATGAACCAATAACATGATCTCCTGTGTGACACTACACACCAAGTTATCTACAATGTAATGTATCAGACAAATATGTATAACAATAAATATGCAAACAATGATCATGTGATTCTTATTTCAAAATAAAGATGTTCATACAAAAGATAGACTTTTCAGTATACATCCCAACACAACTGTGCCTTCAAAGTACACTCTCGACTTGTATGCCCTGGACGCTTGTAGTAATAGCAAACATCCCGTTCTAAGAGACACTCGGAAACTCTATGGCTTCCAGACCCACATCTACGACATCCAGTCATGTGTCCGTTCTTACAGTTCTTCTGAGAACCTCCAGACTGCCCAGAAGCTTGTCGCTTATCTTTCTGTGCTCTAAACGACCCTTCCACAACACCTCGAGAAGCCCCACTCTGATCTTGCTTCTTCACCTCCTTCTCCTTTGCAATTTGCTGAGAAGTCATCTCAATAGAAATGGCTCGATCCAATGCCTCTTTGTAGGAGTTGATAGAGGTTCCTGACATTCTGGCTCGAATATACGCAACCAAGCCCTGAGTAAATTGGAACATCCGATCTCCATCCTACGATACCAGATGAGGGCAAAATTCTGCGAGTCGAGTAAATTCTGCATTATAGTCCATGACCGAACGGTCGCCCTGCTTAAGACTCAAGAATTCTTGACGGCGAGCTGTAGCGAATGCGGAAGGAAAGTACTGCCTCCAGAAGACATCTCGGAAGATGGACCATGAGATCTCACTCTCCCCAATTAAGGTCTTCTGCATCTTCCACCAAGTAACCGCCTACTCCCGGAGGTGATATGCAGCTAAACCCACTTTCTCCTTGTCTATACAACTCATGAACTCGAAGGTGTCCTCTAGATTATCTATCCAAGCCTGAGCAATCCAGGGGTCAGACTCTCATCGAAACAATGTGAATCGGTCCTTGGATGAACATGCCAATACGGGTATATGAGCCTTATCTCTGACCTATACAGAATCCGCAGGAGTCGGCATAGTCAGGGGTAAATCTGGATTTTGAGGTTCCGAACCTCTGATAGGAGAATGACGTGGCTCTTCCTGACTATCAGGTCCACAGGTAGTAGGTCGCTTTGGTGGATGACCCCTAGCACGAGTCCGAACAAGTGTCATAATACTGATTGTCCATACATGATGAACGACTTAAATAAGTATTTAACTAGAAGATATAATGTGTCAAGATTTCTTACTTCGTACAACTTGGAGCTCATGCCGCTATCAATCCCATCTCACAAAACCAAAACCAAATCAAATCAAAATGACTTCCGGGGTCAAAAATCCAACGAAAATCATTAGTGCATGGCATCACAACCTTTGCTTTGATACCAATAAAATTGTCACGCCCCGGGAAAGACTCTGTCCGGCCAACGGACGCCACCCCCTTATGACAATTCCAATACATATCCAAATAGGCGTAGCCAACATAGCACATATGGAAAATACATATCATCGATAGCAGAAGACAACCATAATAAGAGATATAAACTCAACGATAAATGCACACCGGTATATCCATCCACAAGTAAACGAAATCCCACAATGAAACCAAAAAGGAAATCACAATATCTACAAGTAACCAACCATACTATCTCGAACAAAAAAAGTCCATAATGAGATACATACGATATACGGAAAATAACACCCTCAGAAAAGCGATGGGATGGGATCAAATGACGATGCTCCAAGTCCGTTCTGAAGTCTTCTTTCTGCCAGCTAGGTGACAAGAAACTCAGGGTCTGTGGTGTTGAGTATAAACTCAAGGGTAATATAAGGAATAGTGCATGAACAACATATAAGAATATGGAGATCTACAAGTATACATGTGGAGATCTACAGGTATCCAGATGGAGTCCAATAGATATACAATCTTAAATGCAATAACAACTAACCACCAGTATAGTCATAATCAATACATATACTAAACTGATCAACTAAATATAATGTAAAGTACCGACGTACCTGGAAGTCTCCGGCAACACAACATATATCATTCTAAATAAATATACAGTAACATAACCAGTATAACATACAAGGTCAATACCACACCTGACCAACACTCAGACATATGAACAGTATATAATCACAAGTAATAACAACCCAGTCCATTCTATACTATGACATGATGTTAATCAAATGCATACAACAGTCTGAACCACACGTACGTCATGCTCAACACACAGTAGTATAGAATATGCAAATGGCATATAACATGATGTACAAGCATATGCAACAATCATAGCTCAACTAAATGCAGCATCTCACAGGCATATGTAAAACATATATCAGCATAAATGCATACAAATATATATCTCAACAATGTATATGCATGGTGATGTCTGCAGACCCTACGCATAACCACAACCCCAGTGTGGCTTGGGTGGCATGACATGACAACTATCCCAACTCCAGCTATCACCACTCTCGAGTGCCCTAATGGGTTGTATGAATAAGTATCTAGTCGCCATTGAGCTATATGCTACACCACGGGGGTCCCTGTTGCTGACCGCTCCATAACTACCCATGAGTGTTCGAGCACTGCACACAGGACAACTGCACATCACACAACCACCGTCTATAGTGGCCGAGTGCGATACTCTAACTACCACCCTCCACGGTGGTCAAGTGCATAACTCTAGCTACCACCATCTAAAGTGGTCAAGCGCGGCACAACCAATGATCTACACTCAACCCTGCTACCACTAACCCGAGTGGCTGAGGAGGCAGGATGAACTGACGACCCATCTCAACCACAAGAGAGACCCAGTCCATAGGATACATGCAATGTAATGATGCATAGCTCCACACACATATCCCCACAACACTCCCTATCTCACGGGGAGTCCTAATCAACCAAAAGTCAACTATGCAAGGACTACTAATCCACAATCACAATCTACTTATCTATGCACAGATAACTAGATCCACCATAGATACACAAGTAATACATGTACGATACAGCAATCGACTCGATAATCTATTCCATCACCTAACCCTAGTGATGTGACACGGTAATTCAAATCTGAGTTCCCAATGGTGACCCCACACACATGTACTTAACTGAACATCCATAAGCCAACACACAATAAGATTTGTAATTCATATCCGAGATAAATGAACGATGAATTAACAACACATATCTCAAAGATCAAAAGCTAAGTACAAGCACATGATAAAATAAGAGTGGAGTCAAGATAAAAGGTATCAGTATAAATCTAAATTCATGCATGGTATTCAACAAACTACCTGGCCAGGGTAAATATTACCCACCTGATACGAAGCTCGTAATAATCCTCACGGTCATGGACTTGCTTCGTATCCCAAACCTACACATAATAGCAAACTATGATTAAGTAAAAGAATCCGACAAATACACAACTTAACTACTACATCGTTTATGTATTCGCATCCTTTCCTCGTCTACGAGTTAGCACTTCAAGCACACACCTCTCGTACCCCTAGATCTGCATTAATCCTTGGTTGATTCACCCAACCAAACTCTCTCCAAGATCAATTAAAGGAAATAGAATTAAACAATACTCAACTCAAAACTGCAATGGCAGCTTATCCCAAGACAAATCCACTACCTCATTCAATTCAGTACACTAAGTTCTCCATCCACCAAATGGATCACAACCCCAACAGCTTATCTAACCATCTTCACAGTACAACACAAAACACAAATAAAGCAATCACAACACCTTCCATAATCATCCCATGTACACAAACTCAATCACCTATCAGTTAATCTAAAAGATGACGAATCTTACCCCTTAGCAGCTTGGTCAACAACCGATCGGATCACGCCCACAAATAACTAGATCACTGATCATGGTTGCCACTGCTCCAACCACAGAATCAATGATAGAAACCTAACAACACCTAAATCACAATCGGATACCCTCCAAACAACCACCATTCAATGATCCATTGACAAAACCCATCAAATCTCAACAACATTAATGCACCACCCAGTTTACAGCAATCACAGATGAAAAAAAAGGAATAAACAAGCTTACTGGCCAAATCTCCACTGGCAGCCACCCCCTGTTCACCGGCGAAATCTGAGCTCCAAAACACTGCCCAAACACCGATCCAATCTAAACAAGAACCCACTTCAAGATCTAAAGGATTCAGCGATTAAAACCTAACCCAAATAGATCGCAGTACCTGGATTGGCAGCTCATTGTCGCAGCGACAACACCACCGGTCCACCGAGGAGTCGACGAGATCTCCAGGCGAGGAACCAACTGATCTTCGATCAGAGATCAGCCAAGGTGGCGGCTGCCGAGCCGCTTCTCCCAGACACCGATGAGTCGATCTCGGCGACAGGAGAAGCGGAGAGGAAGAAATAGTGAGAGAGGAAATGAAGAACAAGTCACGAGAGAAGAAATGAGGCAAATGGGTTCGTTCGGCTCTTTTAAAGGTCGTTCGACCAACCGATTCTAGCCAACCGGTTCAAGCCCTTAAACCTAACTAAACCCTTGATTAAGCCCAATTAGCTAATCAAACCTAACCACTAATTAAAATCAATTAGCTACCTAATGAGGTTTAATCCATATACCCTAAATATAATTTTTTTTTCCGTATCTTACAATTCCTCTACACTTTCATCTAATCTTCTAACCTATAAGGACTTCTTCTTGCTAAGAATCCAACCCTTGGCTTGTAGATGGAATTCGATCATCGCTTGATCGCTTGTCTACAATTGTCATTAGCGCAGTGGAATACAAATAAAAAATGACACGATAACAACAATAAAAGCACACAAACATAAAATCGCGATATAACGTGGTTCAGAACCTTAGGGTTCCTACTCCACGGGGTGAGCTCAAATGAGCTCTAGTGATGCAAACACCACCACTAATCAATAAACTCCTTCTCGACAACATGTCGGAGGTGGAGAAACCTCGTACAAATGATTAAACAATAATACAATGAAATACAAGCAATTACAAGACAAACAAGTAAAAAAACTTTACAAAAAAACTTTTGAATGCTTGCTTTGTTTGGTTGCTTGGTTTGCACTTAAATACCCTGAATTGCACTAGCAAATCGCTCCAAATTGCCCTAAGAAACATAGCCAAAAACCTCCCCTTTGAGCTCCTTTTAAAGCTGCAACTCGGGCTGATTTCCAACTAGCAGTCGACTGCTCCTGTAGTCGTTGTCTCACAACGACTTAATCTACGCAAGAAAAGTTCCAACATATACCAAGTAGTCGACTAATCAGATCCATCAGTCGACTGCTCATAGCCTCCAATTGACTGCCAAACCCTAGCAGTCGACTCGGAAATATGTTATGCCCGTGTACTCGATTGGCAGTCGACTGCCCTCCATGGCAGTCGACTGCTCAAGGCCAGCCGACTGCCAAATATTGGCAATCAACTTTCAAGACTACTTGCAACATTTGAACACCAGTCGACTCACGATAGTCGACTGGTCATAATCCCAGTCGACTGCTCAGTGTCAACTCGCCTGCCAAGTATCAAACACTTGACCAGTCGACTGGTTCATAACCGCAGTCGACTGCTACACCTCAACCATGAGGTTTACCCCAAGTATGATGCCCTCATACTTGCTAGACCACCCTTAGACTAGACCTAAGCCATCTAGCCACCTCCATCAGCCTCACGCCTATTGGATCCCTCCAAGTCATCCATGACATGTTCATCCATACGCTAGCCTTCAGGTGCTTCCATCAGCTATTGTCATGCTAAGCTGGTCTATACCGCTAAGGCACATTGAGCTTACGTTGTCAAGACACACGCTTGGACTTTACGCCGCCAACCATTGGACTTATGCTTCCAAGACTCCACTCTTGGACTTTACGCCGCCAATATCGTGTTAGACTTTCTGAGCCGCAAAAATCACTTTTTGAGTTATGGAAACCTCGGAAGCCCTACCATGGATCCGTGCGAAGATATATATAAAATAAAACATGTATGTGTTTAAAGATCCTAGATCTACCTTAGATCTACAAGATAGATCGTTACCCTTATAGCGACGCCCTTTGCTTATCCCGCTCGTCCAAAATCTTGCCGGAACTCAAGAGTGTCAAGTGTACACTCCTCTATTGGTATCCACACGGACAAATGGTGGAGAAACTCAACCTAGAGTGTGCTAGCACTCATGGAAATTTCGGCCAAGAAGGATTGGGAGAGCAAGAGAGGAAGAACCAAAGAAGAAGATGAAGTTACACAACTTAACTTCACACTTTCATAACCCACTATAAGGGGATTACATGCATGCATGTAACTCCAAGAACCAATGGCTCTTGGTCTCCCTCATGAGGTGGCACCCCATGATATGTCCATGATGATGTGGAGCATCATCATTGGCCGGCCCCATGCCAAGTCACCATGACATGACAATTGGTCAAGTCAAAATTGACCATTCATCTTCCCTCTTAAGTCAAGTCAAACATAACCTATTATCTCCCATGGTTGATCAAATCTAACCACTTGATTCAAGTCAATTTGATTTAATGAATCTCTATTCATTAAATTAAATTGACTCAAATCTAAATTAGACTCATTCAACACTTGAATCAAATTGAGTCTAACTCAATTAGTCTAATTTGGATTACACTTAATCCAATTTGGTTCTTCCCATGAACCTAATCCTCATGGTTCATCATATGAACCTAATCTCCATCTAATTGCCCTTTGTGTGTGACCCTATAGGTTCTTGTAACGTTGGCAATGCTCCTAAACCGATTTATGAACATAAGCAATGAGCGGTATCTAGCAACACATCATTGCTACCCAAGTTACAAGAATGTTAAGATCCAACATCACCTTTGTGACTACTAATTGTGACTCTCACAATATGTGACAATGTCCTTCTATCCTTGACATCTAGATTGACCAATTGACGCATAGACCGTGTCATCCTCAGTACAATCTATATCTTGAACTCCAAGTAGACTCACTCTAATCAAATGAGCTCAATATCTCATATTGACTCATTTGGGCATGGCCATGCACTTCGTGGTCTCACTCTATCAAGAATAACGATGTCACTCCTGTCATATAGGAGGGATAGATCCCATCTACATCACTCATATCCCTCCGCATAATTTGTTACATACCCAGTAATCGCCTTTATAGTCCACCCATTTACGGGTGACGTTTGACAAAGCCAAAGTATGCAACTCATTATGTAGGGAACCATGGTGATTTCAGGTCTAAGGACTAATAGTCATACTAATAGCCACATGAGAAAGTATATGACACTCATATAACGATCCACGATACTTTCTCATGGTGGGTCATTCAGTATACATTCTCCAATGCATACCCATGTGTCAACTTGATATCTCATATCCATGACTTGTGAGATCAAGTCATCATGTTGACCTACATGCTAGTCTCTACGCATTAACATTGTCCCTGAATGTTAATACTCGACTAGGAATGATTAAGAGTAGTGTTCTCTATATCATCTCATTATCGATTCAACCAATCGATTGAAATAGATAAGAACCTACTACTCAAGGACATTATTATATTTAGTTATTTGGCACCAATACAAGTAAATATAATAACCATGCCTTTATAAATAGGAATATGATACAATAAAGTTCATTCAACAATCATCACATGATTAGCTCTAGGGCTTTCACTAACAATCTTCCACTAGCACTAGTGCCAATCACCGTAGTATCTAATACCCAATGACCTAGTGTGACCATCATGCTTTTTCTGTGCCAAAGTCTTGGTCAAGGGCTCTGCGATGTTAGCCTCTGTGGGTACTCTGCAAATCTTCACATCTCCTCTATCGATAATCTCTCGAATGAGATAAAAGCATCAATATATTCGGCCTCTGTTGTAGAATCAGCAACTGTGCCCTGCTTGGAACTCTTCCAGCTCACAGTGCCACTATTCAAGCAAAACATGAACCCTGAATACGATCTATAATCATCCTGGTTAGTTTGGAAGCTGACATCGCTGTAACCCTTTACAGCTAGCTCCTCATCGCCTCCAAATATCAAGAAATATTCTTTAGTCCTTCTCAAGTACTTAAGAATATTCTTGACTGCTATCCTGTGACGCTCACCTGGATCTGACGAGTATCTACTCGTCATGCTCAAAGCATACGAGACATCCGGACGAGTACACAGCATAAGGTACATGATAGATCCTATAGCAGATGCATAAGGGATCTTATCAATGCGGTCTCTCTCCTCTCTAGAAGAGGGACTTTGAGTCTTCGAAAGACTCACACCATGTGACATCGGTAGAAGTCCCTTCTTGGAATTTTGCATGGCAAACCGTAGTAATACCGTGTCAATGTATGTACTCTGACTTAGGCCAAGAAATCTCTTAGATCTATCTCTATAGATCTTGTTGCCTAGAATATAGGCTACTTCACCCAAGTCCTTCATTGAGAAGCACGTCCCCAGCCAAGTCTTCACAGACTGTAGCGAAGGGATGTCATTCCCAATGAGTAGTATATCATCCACATACAATACAAGGAAGACAACTGTGTTCCCATTAACCCTCTTGTAGACACAGGGTTCATCTTCATTCTTGATGAAACCAAACTGTTTGATCACAACATCGAATCGAAGATTCCAGCTCCGAGAAGCTTGCTTTTGCCCATAAATAGACCTTTGTAGCTTGCATACTTTCCTAGTATGCTGTGGATCTTCAAAACCCTCATGTTGTGTCATGTACACATCCTCGAGTAACTTTCCATTTAGAAATGCGGTTTTGACATCCATCAATCAGATCTCATAATCGTGGTATGCTTCAAAAGCAAGCAAGATCTGAATAGATTTAAACATCGCCACTGGAGAAAAGGTTTCATCATAGTCAATACCATTAATTTGCTTGAAACCTTTAGCCACCAATCGGCCCTTATAGGTATGCATAAGTCCATCCATGTCAGTCTTTCTCCTAAAGACCCACTTACACCCAATGGGTTTGACCCCTTCAGGTGGATCAATAAAAGTCCATACTTGGTTGGTGTACATGGATTCTATCTCGGATCTCATGGCCTCTAGCCATTTCTCAGAATCTGGCCTCATCACAGCTTCCTGATAGGAGGTAGGCTCATTCTCAATGAGCATAACGTCATCATGGTCAGACAAGAGAAATGAGTATCTCTTAGGCTGACGACGTACCCTATCAGATCTGCGAAGAGGTAGGTCTACATGAACAGGTGGTTGTTCCACAACTCTTTGTGCAACAATCTCATCACCCACAACACTTTGTGGTTCCTGTTCAACCTCCATCAAGGCCTCAGTGCTATGTTCCTTATCTTGAATTTCTTCAAGATCGAACGTACTCCCACTAGTTTTTCTAGAAACACAATCCCTTTCTAGAAAAACTCTAGTCTTTGCCATAAACACTTTGTGCTGACTAGGAATGTAGAAGTAATATCCCTTCGTGTCCTTGGGATATCCAACAAAATAGTACCTATCGGATTTGGGTCCCAGTTTGTCTAAGACTTGACGTCGAACGTAAGCCTCACAACCCCAAATCCTCATAAAAGACATCTTGGGATTTCTCCCTGTCCATATCGTATATGGTGTCTTTATCACAGCCTTGGATGGTACACGGTTAAGGGTAAAGGATGTTGTGTCTAGAGCATATCCCCAAAAGGATATAGGAAGATCTATGTGACTCATCATAGATCGTACCATATCTAATATGGTATGATTCCTCCTTTAAGATACACCATTCCACTGTGGTGTTTCAGGAGGAGTGAGTTGGGATAGAATCCCACACTCAGCTAGATAGTCACGAAACTCATGGCTAAGGTATTCACCACCTCGATCTGATCGAAATATCTTAATACTCTTGCCAAGCTGGTTTTGTACTTCATTCTTGAATTCTTTGAACTTTTCAAAGGATTCTGATTTATGTGTCATGAGATACACATAACCATATCTACTGAAGTCATCAGTAAATGTAATGAAGTACTTGTAACCGCCTCTAGCAGCAACATTGAAAGGGCCACATACATCACTTTGTATAAGTCCTAACAAGTTCGTTGCTCTTTCGCTGTGTCCACTAAAGGGAGTCTTGGTCATCTTGCCTAAAAGGCAAGACTCGCATGTCTCATATGATTCAAAATCAAATGATTCTACCAGCCCATCCTTATGGAGCTGAGATAAGCGACTCTCAATTATGTGACCTAAGCGACAATGCCAGAGATAGGTTTGGTTCAACTCATTTGACTTGAACCTTTTGGTACTTATGTTATAGATGGGGCTCTCTAAGTCTAGAAAGTAGAGTCCGTTCATTAGTGGTGCACTACAATAGAACATATCATTTAAATAAACTGAACAACATTTGTTCTTTATTATAAATGTAAATCCTTTCTTGTCCAAACAAGAAACCGAAATTATGTTCTTAGTTAAAGCAGGCACATAACAACATTCATTTAATTCTAGTACAAGCCCAGAGGGTAGAGATAGATCATAAGTTCCTACAGCAACAGCAACAACTCTTGCTCCATTGCCTACTCGTAGGTCCACCTCGCTTTTTGTCAATGCCCTGCTATTTCTCAGTGCTTGCACATTGGTACAAATGTGAGATGCATATCAGGTATCTAATACCCATGATGAAGAAATAGATAGATTGACTTCTATAACATTTATACCTGAAGTAGAAGTCTCACTTCTCTTCTTCTTAAGATCTTCCAGGTATGCCTTGCAGTGGAAGCAAGCCCCTTCCTTGGCCACCCCTCCTTTGGGTTTTAGTTCCTTGCCTTTACCCTTGGCTTGGGACTTTCCCTTACCTTTAGGCTTGCCCTTGCCTTGCTTCTTTTGCACCATCAAAATGGAGTTAGATTTTCCCTTCTTAAGGTTGAGCTCAGCAGTTCTTAACATGCTGAGCATCTCAAGCGTGGCTTATCAATTTCATTCATGTTGTAATTCATGACAAATTGATTGTAGCTTTGCGGCAAAGACTGCAAGATCAAGTCAGTGGACAGCTCTTGGCCAAGGGGGAATCTCAATCTCTGTAGGTTTTCTACGTACCCAATCATCTTGAGTACATATAGACCTACGGGAGTCCCATCTTGCATTTTGGAACCAAACAATGCCTTATAGACTTCATATCTCTCGTGTCTTGCTTGTCCTTGATATAGTTGACGAAGATGTTCAATCATATCATAAGCATTCATGAACTCATGTTGCTTCTGAAGCTTAGAGTTCATGTCACGAGCATTAGACATGACACATCTAATGCATCATCTTGATGCTTCTTGTAAGCATCTTTGTCACCGCGAGGCGGCGTAAGGTGCCTCCGAATGGGCCGCTCAGACGCATATTTCCTTTCTTGGGTGAGAACAATTCTCAGGTTCTTGTACCAGTCAAGGAAATTTGCTCCATTGAGCTTGTCCTTCTCAAGGACAGAATGCAGAGAGAGAGTGTTCGTGTTTATCGACATAGTAATCTACAACATACAATACAGAGAATTAATATCATATTCTCTTTATCATTTAATTAGGCCTTTAATCAAATGATGCTCCCACTGAATTATAGAAATTTTGTAGAATCGAGTTATGGATGTGGTCAAACCACATTACTAGATTCACACAAACTAGCTATAATTCTTGCGGGACAAGATCCACATCATACTAAGCCTTGAGTTAGCTTTGGCTAAATTGCCCAAGACTTAGTACAATCTGTGGGTAACACATTACCGATTACATCTCTATGCAACTCTTGTTTATAGGATCAAGACCCACATTTACAAAAGACCTTGAGTTAGCTTTGGCTAAATCGCCCAAGATTTAGTGTAAATGCGATCTTATCCTATCTTTCCAACGGTTGGAATATGCCTATAGTTCTACTCGATCCAATTGAGTTAACTAATTTTACTCAATCTAATTGAGCTTACTCTAACCCAAGCCGTGATAGGCGGGACCAAGATTGTCCCTCCGCACCCTACCAAGATAATATGTGTTGCTCTGCTTTGACAGATTCAACAACTACAAATGATCGAGGTAGTGATGGGTATCAAGGACTTGGTAGGCATTTACGAGTTGATTCGATTAAGATCTAATCTAATCGTAATGTGTATCATATACGCATTGAGGACTTTATTATTCTATACTAGCATGCATCACATACATATAAGCATTATTCTAGCATGCATCATATACATACAAGAAAAATATCCTAGCATGCATCACATACATACAAGCATTATTCTACTAGCATGCATCACATAAATACAAGCAAAATTAAATATATATATATCAACATATATATATATATATAATTAACTGTGATGTGTTCATGGCCCTACTACGATCTTCTCAAGCCAATGAGAAGATCTGACGATCAACCTAGGGCTAGCGGCTTCTCCAAGCGCTTCCTTTGACCGCCATGTCTCGTCGGCACCCTTCTCGTAACTTCGTCTACAAGTGGACTTTCCACCGTTCCATTTTGTACATTACAAATATGAAACTCGAGTTACATTCGAGTCTAAAAATATTTACAACTAGAATTTCAAAAGAAGAGGTACGACGCGCAGGTCGCATACACTATACAACACGCACAACCACAAAAATGGCATGCAGGCCGTATTATGAATTACAACACATTATCATCCAATCATATTGGGGTTCTTGGGCCATGACCATCAAAGAATTATACATAATTCTAAATTATGTATTTTACAGAAAATTTCTATAATTTTTCTTATTTATTTTTCAATTTTATGAGTCATCTCTCCGTAACGGTCCCGCTAAACGGTTTCCGAGTGCGATCGCGAAACAAGACCCCTTTCGGGGATAGGGACAGCGCCCCTACTCGCAAAATAAACTTTGCGAGTGTCCCTACATCGATCTTACAGTGACTTAAGTCACTGTCCCAAACACCTAAAGCGAGAACTCACCGTTTCAAAGAGTTTTTCTCGATGGTTGAAGCTTACAAGTGTCCCAACACTCGTTGCTTCGACTCTTCGAGAAAAATACCCAAAAATTTGATAAAAATAGGAATAGGAAATTTACAGAAACATAAAAATCTGTAATTTTTATATCTAAGACAAAAACTACAAAAATGAAACACACACATGCTTCGCATGTGGCTCTGATACCACTGTTAGACTTTCCGAGCCGCAAAAACCGCTTTTTGCGTTGCGAAAACCTCGGAAGCCCGACCATGGATCCGTGTGAAGATATATATAAAATAAAACATGTGTTAAAGCAGTCTCTTGCCGTAATATGGTTTTGATGGTGTGGCAAAGGGTTTAAGTTAGTGTGTTATGTTGATTTGATATGTGCGTTGAAGTCGTGCAGGACTTAGTAATTCGAACATGGAGCCTTGGCGGGTTCACCCTCACAACCTCGGTCCTTGAGTCGGTGAAGGATGACTTTGCGGAAGCCGTGCGCTTGGAGCATCCGAGGGACCGCCGGACGAGATGACTTGAAAGTGAAGCCAAGGAAGCAGACTTCGGAGGCAAGAGACACGAAGGAGCATTGCAGAGCCGTGCGCCTGATGCTGCTGAGGGACGTGGCCGCGAACGAAGAGAGCTTCGGCGAGGGACTTCGAGTGAGATGAGAGAATGAGTGAAATGTAAGTAGCTCATTAGGTGAACTTGGCCGAATGGCTAAGTGTCGGAGACTTGACCGCAAGGGTTAAGGTTTACCCGGCCGCCGGAAGCTCAAACTTATGTTAAGTTTGAGTTTCACACGGCACCAGTCGACTGCCATGGAATGGCGATCGGCTTCCGAGTCGAGTGAAGTTCGACCGTATATCGATGGCCGGATTATGGCCAATGATCGCCATACGTGGGCGATCGCCAGACATCGATCATTCGGCGATGATCGGGTCAATAGGGTTTCGGCCACAGAACCGTTCGTAGCCGACTGGGCAGTCGACTACGGAGGCAGCAGTCGACTGATGAGGTCCATCAGTCGACTGCCAAGAGTTCCGTTGGACTACAACGGTCGGGATCCGATGTGTTCGGAGGCCGTTGTAGTGATGGCAGTCGACTGCCAAGGGCGACAGTCGACTGGTGGCGGCCAACGGGAAGAAATCAGCCTTCTCTATAAAAAGAGAAGGTGTGGAGCTTTGGGAGGCTAATGCAAAAGTCCTAAACGACCATCCAAGTGCTCCACAAGATTCAAACTCCTTCTTTTAGCTTTCTTTCACATCTATTGTAAAAGAGGGAGTGTGCTTGATTTGTAAAGGTTACCTCCACCTAGCTTGGTGCAAAGGAGAGACCAATATTGGATTGGCTTTGAAGGAGTGATTCACCTCGGACGAATCGGGATCGTGGATTAGCGGCGTAGCCGTGAACCACGTTACATTCTTTGTTAGCGATTGTTTTCTCGTATTTCTATTTGTTTGTCTTTATTAGTCTTCCGCTTGCGCTAATTAGTTTTGTAGACGAGCAAATACCGGCATCCAAACGAAAAGGGCTATTCACCCCCCTCTAGCCGGCCGTACCAATCCCCAACAAGTGGTATCATAGCCAAGGAAAGCTTGTCGAGGACTAACCGCCACAACAAGCAACATTCAAAATGGTCGGCTCAAATATCCACCCACCGAGGTTCGACGGCGAATTCTCTTGGTGGAAAAAGAGAATGGAGGTATTCTTCGAGACCGATTTTGATATTATGCTAATAATGGAAAATGGGTTCGAGTTGCCTAGGGATGAAAAGGGTGAACAAATCGAAAAATCACGATGGACTAAGAAGCAAAGAGAGGAGCACCTTGCGAACTCAAAGGCAAAACATCATCTTTTCAATGTGCTCCCCCAACAAGAGATCAACCGGATCGGAGAATGTGCTAGCGCCAAAGAGATGTGGGAGAAGCTTATAGAACTCCATGAAGGCACATCCGAGGCCAAGCTAGCAAGGAGAGACCTCCTCCGCTCCCAACTATCCAATATAAAACTAGAAAAGGGAGAAAAGGTAACCTCACTACACTCTAGGTTTAAAGAAATTTTAATTGGGCTAACAAGTGTAGGTGAGAAGCTATCAAACCGGGACATGCTCATGAAGGCTATAGATGCCTTTCCCCGGTCCTCAAAGTGGAGCTCCATGGTGGATTCGTTCTACATCTCCAAGAACTTGGAAGTAAGTACCTTGGAGGAATTTTTCTCAACAATGGAGCTCCATGAAACTAGGCTTGAAGGAATACAAGAGGAGCCTAGAATTCAACCCTCAAGAGGAGTAGCATTGTTGGCAAATAAGGGGAAGAAGAAGATGGAAATCCCCTCCTCCTCCGATGACGAAGCGTCTTCCTCCTCCTCCATGGATAGCACCGAAGAAGCCTATATGGTAAGGAGGGTAAGACGTGCATTTAAGAATTTTAGATTTGATAAATCTAATGATAGGAATAGAAGACAAAGTGGGAAGGTAATATGCTACATTTCCCAAGGAGAATGGGACATTAGGGATATTTGTCCCGTCCTAAACAAATTCAAAGATGAAAAGAAAAAGAAGGAAGAAAAGAAGAAGAAAAAGGGGAGCAAGAAGAAAAAGGAAGAGGAGAAGAAGACAAAGGAAAAGGGAATGGTCAAAGCCCTAAAGGCAAGGACTTGGGATGACCCATCCTCATCCTCTTCATCATCATCGGATGAGGAGAATGCCTTTGTCACCAATTTGGCCTTGATGGCCTTTGATGACTTGGATTGCTCTTCCTCCGAAAATGAAGGATCAAGCTCAAGAGGAGAGAGCTCAAGTGAAGGGGGAGCTTCTACATCCTCCTCATCCGAAGAAGAAGAAGAAGATATGGAAACTATGGTAGCAGCTTCTCTAAGAAAATAGTTTCCATAATTTATAGTTTAACTAAGGACTTATTTGGAATGAAAAAGAAAAATAAAAGCATGCTTAATCAAATTAAAGCTTTGGAATATAAGCTAGAAAATGCATGTTTAAATAATAATGATACCTCTTCTTGCCATGATGATGCATGCTCACATGATTATATGCCTTTGGATGTTAATGATGCATGCATAGAGGAAAATAGGGCATTAAGGGAAAAGGTAGATTATTTAACCAAAGCCCTAGAGAAATTCACAATTGGCTCCAACACCTTAAATATGATCTTAGGGAGCCAAAGAGCTAGTTTTAACAAAAAGGGCCTAGGCTACAAGGAAAAGAAAAATGAAAAGGCCTACAAATGCCTTATAGCTAGGGGACAAGATAAGAAGAAGGTAATAGCTAGAAAATGGATCTCCAAGGAATACTTAGTGAACCCAATAGGAAAGAACTTATTTTGGGTTCCAAAATCCATCCTTAAGGGTTAGGATAACCCTAGGGTAGTCAACCATATGGAATTAACCTATATTATATTTTGGTTGACTTAGGATGACGGGACAACATTTTTTTTTTTGATAGTGTTGGGTGATGATAACGTGCCCATAAATACATAATATTGCTTAAATCATGATGATTGATGGAATTCCTATGTATATTTGCAATCATGATTTATGTTTTTTATATTGGGCACTTCATCATGAGAAATAGGTTTGAATCATGCTTTAGTTGATACATTGGTTATTATCATCATATAATACCTAATGCATGACTATTATTTAATGAATACATGTACTTCATGATCATAATGTAAAATTAATTCATATATGTCTTTGTGATCATGTAGAGTGTTAGGATGATACTTAACCATGATAGAACTGCATGAATACAAGGGTTAAGTATATACAAATACCCCCTAGGATGCATCTCACACTCACTATAGGCTAACTTGATTGCAAACTTAGCATGAGTGAGATGTTAGGATGATACAAATGTCCACTAATGCCTATGGCATTTAGATGGTCATTTAAAGTATCAAAATAACAATAATAGACCAATCATGGGGAAGGCTTATGTTTAATTCATAGACATATTGCCCAAGATCATGGTTGGATATTTCATATGTTTTCAAAACAATTCCTTAATCTAAAATCTATGTATTCATGTTTTGGAACAATTCAAAGCAAGACTAGGTGTTAAAATGGATACTAACATGCTCAAAAACTAGTGGTTTTTCAAGTGTTTGGATTTTTGGCAAATCTCAGAAAATATAATGATTTTTCATGAAAAACTATTTTTCCTTGATAGATATACTTAATAGAAATATGCTCCTCAAATTTCACGATTTTTCGAATTTTATGGAATTTTAATGCATTTCAAATTCGCCAAAATCGAATTTGAATCAATTGTGCCGATCAGCCATCGATAGCGATCGCTCACCTGAAAATCAGCCTGCAATTTTCTGATTTCAGATTTTAATCATGTTTTTGGTATTTTCCCTCCATTATACTTGATGCCATGAGCTTATAACTTAGTGATAATCTTTTTGATGGTGTCAAAGGGGGATAAATAATTTATGTTTAAGTTAATTATTTTAGGGGGAGAAATATATGATAGGGGGAGAAAATTTGCATAGAGAGTTTCATGGATTAAGGGGGAGTTGCATGTTGCTATATCATGTTTATCTTTACATGCTTTCTTACCTTAGAATTTATATCAAATGTTTTTACCTAACTTAAACGGATTGCCACACATCAAAAAGAGGGAGATTGTTAGGGCAATCTCTTGCCGTAATATGGTTTTGATGGTGTGGAAAAGGGTTTAAGTTAGTGTGTTATGTTGATTTGATATGTGTGTTGAAGTCGTGCAGGACTTAGTAATTCGCACATGGAGCCTTGGCGGGTTCACCCTCACAACCTCGGTCCTTGAGTCGGTGAAGGATGACTTTGCGGAAGTCGTGCGCTTGGAGCATCCGAGGGACCGCCGAACGAGATGACTTGAAAGTGAAGCCAAGGAAGCAGACTTCGGAGGCAAGAGACGCGAAGGAGCATTGCAGAGCCGTGCGCCTGATGCTGCCGAGGGACGTGGCCACGAACGAAGAGAGCTTCGACGAGGGACTTCGAGTGAGATGAGAGAATGAGTGAAATGTAAGTAGCTCATTAGGTGAACTTGGCCGAATGGCTAAGTGTCGGAGACTTGACCACAAGGGTTAAGGTTTACCCGGCCGCCGGAAGATCAAACTTATGTTAAGTTTGAGTTTCACCGCACACCGATCGTACCATGGAATGGCGATCGCTAATCGAGTGAAGTTCGACCTGGTATAAGATCGATCGATTGGCGCGATCAGCCATCGTGGGCGATCACTACCAAGACCATCGATCGGCTGGCGGCGGTCGGTAGTCAATAGGGTTTGATCCGAACCGTTCGTGGCCGAGCCAGGCGTCGACTACAGCGTGATCGTGATGAGGTCCATCGATCATTGCCAAGAGTTCCGTTGGACTACAACGGTCGGGATCCGACGTGTTCGGAGGCCGTTGTATTGATGGCAGTCGACTGCCAAGGGCGGCAGTCGACTGGTGGCGGCCAACGGGAAGAAATCAGCCTTCTCTATAAAAAGAGAAGGTGTGGAGCTTTGGGAGGCTAATGCAAAAGTCCTAAACGACCATCCAAGTGCTCCACAAGATTCAAACTCCTTCTTTTAGCTTTCTTTCACATCTATTGTAAAAGAGGGAGTGTGCTTGATTTGTAAAGGTTACCTCCACCTAGCTTGGTGCAAAGGAGAGACCAATATTGGATTGGCTTTGAAGGAGTGATTCACCTCGGACGAATCGGGATCGTGGATTAGCGGCGTAGCCGTGAACCACGTTACATTCTTTGTTAGCGATTGTTTTCTCGTATTTCTATTTGTTTGTCTTTATTAGTCTTCCTCTTGTGCTAATTAGTTTTGTAGACGAGCAAATACCGGCATCCAAACGAAAAGGGCTATTCACCCCCCTCTAGCCGGCCGTACCGATCCCCAACAACATGTATGTGTTTAAAGATCCTAGATCTACCTTAGATCTACAAGATAGAGCGTTACCCTCGTAGCGACGCCCTTCGCTTATCCCGCTCATCCAAAAGCTTGACGGAACTCAAGAGTGTCAAGTGTACACTCCTCTATTGGTATACACACGGACAAATGGTGAAGAAACTCAACCTAGAGTGTGCTAGCACTCATGGAAATTTTGGCCAAGAAGGATTGGGAGAGCAAGAGAGGAAGAACCAAGGAAGAAGATGAAGTTATACAACTTAACTTCACACTTTCATAACCCACTATAAGGGGGTTACATGCATGCATGTAACTCCAAGAGGTGGCACCCCATGATGTGTCCATGATGTGGAGCATCATCATTGGCCGGCCCGATGCCAAGTCACCATGACATGACAATTGGTCAAGTCAAAATTGACCATTCATCTTCCCTCTCAAGTCAAGTCAAACTTGACCTATTATCTCCCATGGTCGATCAAATCTAACCACTTGATTCAAATCAATTTGATTTAATGAATCTCTATTCATTAAATTAAATTGACTCAAATATAAATTAGACTCATTCAACACTTGAATCAAATTAAGTCTAACTCAATTAGTCTAATTTGGATTACTCTTAATTCAATTTGGTTCATCCCATGGTTCATCATATGAACCTAATCTCCATCTAATTGCCCTTTGTGTGTGACCCTATAGGTTCTTGTAACGTTGGCAATGCTCCTAAACCGATTTAGGAACATAAGCAATGAGCGGTATCTAGCAACACATCATTTCTACCCAAGTTACAAGAATGTTGAGATCCAACATCACCTTTGTGACTACTAATTGTGACTCTAACAATATGTGACAATGTCCTTCTATCCTTGACATCTAGATTGACCAATTGAGGCATAGACCGTGTCATCCTCGGTACAATCTATATCTTGAACTCCAAGTTGACTCACTCTAATCAAATGAGCTCAATATCTCATATTGACTCATTTGGGCATGGCCATGCACTTCGTGGTCTCACTCTATCAAGAATAACAATGTCACTCCCATCATATGGAGGGATAGATCTCATCTACATCACTCACATCCCTCCGCATAATTTGTTACATACCCAGTAATCACCTTTATAGTCCACCCATTTACGGGTGACGTTTGACGAATCCAAAGTATGCAACTCCTTATGTAGGGAACCATGGTGACTTCAGGTCTAAGGACTAATAGTCTTACTAATAGCCACATGAGAAAGTATATGACACTCATATAACAATCCACGATACTTTCTCATGATGGATCATTCAGTAAACATTCTCCAATGCATACCCATGTGTCAACTTGATATCTTATATCCATAACTTGTGAAATCAAGTCATCCTGTTGACCTACATGCTAGTCTCTACGCATTAACATTGTCCCTGAATGTTAATACTCGACTAGGATTGATTAAGAGTAATGTTCTCTATATCATCTCATTATCGATTCAACCAATCGATTGATATAGATAAGAACCTACTACTCAAGGACATTATTATATTTAGTTATTTGGCACCAATACAAGTAAATATAATAACCATGCCTTTATAAATAGGAATATGATATAATAAAGTCCATTCAACAATCATCACATGATTGGCTCTAGGGCTTTCACTAACATATCGACCCTTGGACTTCCCAATTGACAAGTACCCATGACTTGGACTTTCACCACTAAGACTACACACTTGAAGTTACGTGGCTAAGACTACACCCTTGGACTTTCCTTGACAACCCATGTTGGACTTTCCAATTGCTAAGACTCAAGCTTGGACTTTCCCTTTCCAACCCATGTTGGACTTTCCAAATGCCAAGACTCAAGCTTAGACTTTCCTTGCCAAGATCCATGCTTGGACTTTCCATGCCAAGTACTCATGACTTGGACTTTCCCATTGCCAAGATCCATGCTTGGACTTTCCATGCCAAGTGTCCCACTTAGACTTCTCCATCATATGGTCTACTCCATGTCAACTATATAGTCAACCCATTGTCAAACAATGATCAACTCACCGCCAAACATCAAAACACAAACATAAAAATACTACTTGAGTCAAACTCGAGTCTGATCAATCGTGACCTGGGCCGATTGCACTAACAATCTCCCCCTTTTTGAAGTTTGACAAAAACCAAATACCTTTGAGTTAGAACACTAACTCAAACCAATCCTCCCAATTTTCCAAATTGGGAATTCTCACATTCTCCCATCAATTCTCCATTAATTCTCTCCCATTTTGACATACATAAAAAAGACTCTCCCCAAGGGTATCAATGTATCATATTCCAATGGGATCTTACAATCTCCCCTTGGTCCAAAAAACATCTAGGATGCCTTCACTCTTCCTAGTGATAAGTCTCATATCACTAAAGAGAGGCAATCATCACTTCTATAAATTCTCCCCCTTATGAGGAAGAACACATCCATCATCCCATGATGGATAACCTCCCCCTAAAGGCTTGCTCTCCATTGACCATTGCACCAACAATGTCATTGGAGAGCCCCTAAGACTATTGGAACACTAAACCATCAAAATTAAGGTTGAAAGTTCAAACTTGAACTTTCACCCACCTTAAAATTTAATACACTCCCTAACAACTCTTCTAATCCATATTTAATGAATTTTAACCCTTTATAATACTTTCCAAAGTATATCCTAGGATTAGGAGCAGAAAGGGTAGCCTAACATAGTTGAAATCAAGCTAAACAAATGTTATTTACCCGAAATTAACACTGACAGTCGACTCTGTCAATCAATAGTCGACTTCCATCCATAGCAGTCGATTGATTTCTGCACTGTGCAAAAATCAGGTTTAGGAAATAAAATTTCAAAAATCATTAGTAATTATACATAATTTTAAAAAACACTAAACTTCATACGTATACTACTTATACAAATCATTATAGGTGAAAACTATTTGAAAAATAAAATACCCATTAAATATTGAGATTGATATAAAACTCAAAATCATTGATAACTTCAATGCTTTTGACTTATTTTGTATCAACTTTTTCAATGGTGACTTCTATCGAAAGATAGACTACACCAAGGTTTTTCAAAATGATTTTGAAATGATTTTAAAACCTTATATTGAACTGTGGACTACATGACTTGTACATAAGCTTTTAACATGATTTATCCATGGTATAAGATGAGTTTGAGTTCATCTAGATGCAAAAGCTATGCACCTTGAACTAAACTCATTTCCTAACCACTCACATGTGTCTAGGGAATATGAATACCGACACATTTCAATGGGTTGGCAAGGAAGTCCAAGGGTGTAGTATTGGCCAAGTAAGTCCAAGGGTGTAGTCTTGGCGGTGAAAGTCAATGTCATGGGTACTTGGAAATTGAGAAGTCCAAGGGGAATATTGGCGGTGTAAAGTCTAAGAGTGGAGTCTTGGCAGCATAAGTACAATGGTTGGCAGCGTAAAGTCCAAGCGGAGTTTTGGCAGCGTAAGCCCAATGTGCCTTGGCGGTGTAGATCAACTTAGCATGACATAGCCGATGGAAGTACTTGAAAGCTAGCGTATGGATGAATAAGTCATGGATGACTTGGAGGGATCCGATAGGTGTGAGGCTGACGGAGGTGGCTAGAAGGCTTAGGTTTAGGCTAAGGGTGGTCTAGCAAATATAGGGGCACTATACTTGGGTTAAAACCTTATGTTTGAGGTGTATCAGTCGACTAGGTCTATGTTCAGTCAACTGATGAGAATCGACAAGAGTTCGACTGTTGAATTGGCCTAGCGATGAGCGCCAACATTGGGCGACCAAGCGATGGCTTTGGCGATCGGTGATCTAAAGATCGATCGACTCGGTCGAAATCGAGCATAGAAAGCTCTCCAGTCGAGTGATTGACCTGAGCACTCGACTGATTGAGCCATCAGTCGACTGATGGGTATAATCAGTCGACTAATGGTATATCCTTTGGACTTATCGACATGGTTCATGCCATTGTGAGACAACGACTACAGGGGCAGTCAACTGATGGTCCCGATTAGTCGACTGCTAGGCGAAAAATTAGCCTGAATGCAGGTTATAAAAACAGGTCATGGAGGAGGTTTTTGTCATGGTTCTCTTGGGCAATTTGAAGGGGAATAGTTGGTGCTTTCCAGTCCTTCAAGGATAGTCCAAGGCAATCAAATATCAAGCAATCAAAAGCTCTTTGTAAAGTGTTTTCCTTTACTTGTATTGCATTTCATATTCATAGTTGCTTGTATCTCTTGTATTACTTAGTGTAATCTTTGTATGAGGTTTCTCCACCTTCGGATTATTCCGAGAAGGAGTTATTTAGTAGTGGTGTGTGATTGGCATCACTTGGGCTCATTCGAGCCCAATGCATGGAGTATGAACCATTTGGTTCCGAACCACGTTATATCGTGTTGTCTCTTAAGCTTGTGTTGTATTTACTTTTATTATTATATATTCCACTGTGTTAACAAGTGTTGTAGAGACGAACCCGATCATAATCCATCAACAAGCAATGATGCTATTCACCCCCCTCTCTAGAGGCCATTGAGGTCTTAACAATTAGTATCAGAGCCCGGGGCTCTTCTATGGATTAACAACGAGGAGCAAAGACGCTAGAGGGTGAAGAAGATGGAGTTTGAAGAACAATTAGGATGTGAAATCAACACATCGGTCCCATATGCGCTTTATGGATGAGAAGGCTTTAATTCATGGAAGAGGTGGATTGAAGACTTTATTATGATGAGGGACTTCGAAGAATGATCCACTTTGATGGAAGGGTTCAAATTTTCAAGAGGGCCTAAGGGAGGAGGGTTCCTCAAAATGAATAAGTGGACCGAAGAATAACTCCAAGGATTCAAGAGGAGTAATAAGGTAATCAAATTTTTGAGTGATTTGATTCCTAACGATGTTGTGTACAAATTAGGAGAATACAAGGATGCAAAGGAATTTTGGAGCGAATTTGCCAAGCTCCATGAGAACCCTCAACCGGTCCAAGAGCCCGAAGAAGAAGAATCCTCATCCTCACAAGCAAGTAAGGATTCAGAAGTTGATAGAGAATCAACATCCGGATCCGGATCGGAAGAGGAAGAAAAGGTGGAAGAAGGCTCCACCTCTAGGATTGAGGGAGACGATCTTCCAAAAGTAGAAGCCTCTTAGATCACGATCTTCCTTTCCTTGCTCGCTCCAAACAAGAGGAAGTATAGAAACAAAACTCTTCTCCTTCCTTTAGCCAACCACCAAGCACCAACCTTGATGCTTGCTGCCGGCCAACAAGAAGAAGAGATGAGGAAGTGGGCGCCGACCAAGAGCTCCAAGGAATCACCCTAACCCTTGTTTCCACCAGCCAAGGAGAAGAGGATGAAGAGGTTGGACGCTGGCCAAGGAAAAGGAGAAGCAAATTGGGCGCCGGCCAAGATGAAAGAAAGGAAAAACTTTCCTAAAGATTGGTCGCCCAAGCCTCCAAGCCCTAGCCGCCCAAACCCTAATCCCCTCTTGCCTCTAATTGCTCTTGCCGCCCACCCTAATCCCTCCTTTTATAGAGTTAGGCTTAAGCCTTGTTTTAATCTCCACCGTCGGTTCTAGGGATTTAATCTCAACCATTGGATCTAGAGAATTAATCTCAATCGGCGGATCTAAAGATTTAATCTCCACCGTCGGATCTAGTGTTTCATCTTCTACCATCGGATCTAGGCTCCATGAGGTTTTAATAGGCTACAATAGGAACCATGAGGAGGAGTTGGATCTTGGCCACCATATGGATCAAGCCCACATAAAGTTCGATCCATTAATGATAATCCATTCCACTAGAGGATTATCATTGATCTACCTCACCAACCCCCATAAATTAATATGGGCTCCATATATTGTTTGTAAATTTTTCTCCCCGTATTTAATATCTCGAATGTCCATCGATTAATTAATTTACTGACCATTAATTAATCAACATTTAACTCCATGAGTAGTACCACTCATCCTTATCATCATGCCAGACCAAGTCCACCTGCAGGGTTTACATGATGAACCTTATGAGCTCCTCAAGGGGACATCATCATCCTAATATATAGGACACGGTTTCCTCCTATAATCAATGGCATACAATATAAATAATATCATTTTCCAACTTACCGAGCCTATCGATTTACTCTATAAATCTCGCCCATTGGTAAATCAAATAAATGAATACTAAGTATATGTGCTCATTATTATATCGGGATTAAGAGCATGTACAATATAATATCTGAGGTATGATTCGATTATGTAGTCAGTAATAAATCGAATCACCTCTAAATCAGTCCTGCTCAATACACACAAAGTGTACTAGTGTGATTCTATTGTCAATACAAACCAATACCAAATCACACTACAACCATTCCAATGGTTTGTCCATAACCATCTCGGTTGTGAGCCTTTACTTATACTTTACAATGAACCGATAACATGATCTCCTATGTGACACTATACACCATGTTATCTACAATGTAATGTATCAGACAAATATGCATAACAATAAATATGCAAATAATGATCATGTGATTCTTATTTCAAAATATAGATGTTCTTACAAAAGATAGACTTTTCAGTATACATCCCAACAATCTCCCACTTATACTAAAAGACTATGATGTCCTTAAACTGCCATACATCTGATTTCCATTCCCTCCACATGGCTATCAAAAGCTCTCACTGGAAGGGTCTTAGTGAAAGGATCTGCCAGGTTATCCTCCGATGCAATCTTGGCCACAACAACTTCTCCTCTCTTTACGATTTCTCGTATTAGGTGGTACTTGCGCTCTATGTGTTTACTTGCCTTATGGGCTCGTGGTTCCTTCGAGTTTGCTACTGCACCACTATTATCACAATAAATTGTGATGGTTCTAGGCAAACTAGGAATCACATCCAAGTCCATCAAGAAGTTCCTGAGCCACATAACTTCTTTAGCCGCCTTAGAGGTCGCCACATACTCAACTTCCATGGTAGAGTCCGCCACGCATTTCTTCATGACACTCCTCCATACAATCGCTCCACCTCCCAAAGTAAACACAAAACCTAAGGTAGACTTACTGTTATCCCTGTCTGATTGGAAGTTGGAATCTGTGTAACCCACAGGGAGTAATTGATCTGCTTGGTAAACTAGCATATAATCCCTAGTCCTTCTCAGGTACTTCAATATATGCTTTATCGCAGTCCAATGTCCCTATCCTGGATTATTCTGATATTTGCTAACCATGACGACGATAAAGCAGATATCCAGTCTCGTACATAGCATCGCATACATGAGGCTTCCTACTGCCGAAGCATAAGGAACTGCCTTCATCTCCTCTATCTCCTCAGATGTTCTAGGACACATCTCCTTAGATAAAGGAACTCCATGCCTGAAAGGTAGAAAACCTTTCTTGGAGTTCTGTATGCTAAAATGATCCATAATTGTGTCTATGTATGAACCTTGAGATAAGCACAACATCCTTATCTTGCGATCCCTTATAACCTTGATCCCAAGGATGTGTCCCACTTTTCCCAAGTCCTTCATATCAAACTGTTTGGACAACCATACCCTTACGTTCGATAACACCTTGACATTGTTGCCAATTAACAAAATGTCATCTACGTATAGTACAAGAAATACCACTACGTTTCTATCAAATCTCTTGTATACAAAAGACTCATCCAGACTTTGAATAAATACATAAGACTGGATTACCTCATCAAAGAAAATGTTCCAAGACCTCGAAGCTTGCTTCAATCCATAAATGGACCGATTAAGCTTGCACACAAGATGCTCTTTGCCCTTTGCAATGAATCCCTCTGGTTGCTTCATATAGATGTTTTCCTCAAGACTTCCATTAAGGAAAGTTGTCTTGACATCCATCTTTCATACCTCATAATCCATATGAGCAGCAATGCATAAGAGAATCCGAATAGACTTAAGCATGGCTACCGACGAAAAGGTCTCCTGATAATCGATACCCTCTTTCTGAGTATACCCTTTCGCAACAAGCCTCCCTTTGAAGGTCTCAACCTTCCCGTCTATTCCTCTCTTTCTTTTGTAGATCCACTTGCATCCAATGGTTTTTACACCATCGGGTGGTTCTACTAGCTCCCAGACCTGATTTGAATCCATAGATTCAATCTTAGCATTCATTGCACTTTGCCAAGATACCGCATCTTTATCTTGGATTGCCTCGTCATATGTCCAGGGATCAAGTTCATGTTCGCCAGGGACCAAATCAGAGGATTCTCCCAAGAACATGAATCTATCAGGCTATCTAACAACCCTCCCACTACAATGAGGTATCACCTGTGTATCCTCTGTGACATGCGGTGCAGTGACTTGTGGTATATCCTCTTGTACCGGTGGTACTGAAGAAGTGACTTCCCCTTTCAATTCCTCCAGAACAATCTTACTCATGGGCTTGTGGTTCATCACATAGTCTTTCTCTAGAAATCTGGCGTTCATGCTAACAATCACCCTCTGATCTCTAGGACTATAAAACAAACCTCCTTTCATTCCTCTAGGATAGCCAATGAACATACGTACTTCTGTACGAGGTTCCAACTTACCAGCATCCTCCCTCAGCACATGTGCTGGACTCCCCCAAATGCGAATATGTCTTAGACTAGGCTTTCGCCCAGTCCACAATTCTGTGGGAGTAGAAGGCACTGATTTAGATGGTACCAAGTTTAGAATATACACTGTCGTATCTAGAGCATATCCCCAGAACAAATCTGGCAACTCAGAATAACTCATCATCGATCTAACCATCTCCATAAGAGTCCTATTCCTTCGCTCTACTACACAATTCTGCTGGGGTGTGCCAGGTGCAGACAATTGGGATTGAATCCTAGCCTTTGATAAGTAATTCCTAAACTCTTTCAAGAGGTACTTACCACCACGATCAGACCGTAGTGTCTTGATACTTTTACCATGACGTTTCTCCACATCAGCCTTGAATTCTTTGAACTTCTCAAAGCATTTAGACTTGCGGCGCATCAAGTAAATATATCCATATCTTGAATAATCATCTATGAAAGAGACTAAATACTCAAAACCACCTCTAGCCTGGATAGACATAGGACCACACAAATCAGAATGAACCAATTCCAACACATCTTTGGCTCTATACCCCTTGGCCTTAAAAGGCCTCTTGGTCATTTTACCCTCCAAGCAGGACTCACAGGTTGGGAAGTCTTCCACCACTAATGAACTTAGAGGTCCATCAGCTATCAACCTTTGAATTCTACTTAGGTTAATATGACCAAGCCTTAGATGCCAAAGATATATTTGGTTCATCTTCGAAGGTTCTTTTCTCTTATTGGAACTAGAAGATGAGTTATTCACTTCTATTTGCATTGTGGGAGCTTTTGGTTCGAGTGTATACAAATTTCCTATCAATGCACCAGAACAGATAATCTTTCTATTCCTTTTTATAACAACTCTGTCATTAAAAGAAATAGAATATCCATCCATAAACAATTTAGAAATCGAAATCAAATTCTTTCTAAATAAAGGTACATAAAGGCAATTTTTAAGAACCAAAACTTTATTCCTCTCAAAAGACAAATAAACATCTCCAACTGCAACAGCCGCCACCTTCGTGGCATCACCCAAGTATACGATAATCTCCCTTTCAGCCAGTCATCTGGTTTTCTGGAACCCCTGCAAAGTATTGTAGACATGATCAATGGCTCCCGTATCTACACACCAGGTGTCGGTAGATAACACCGCTAAACATGTTTCGACGACTAGACCAAAAGATATACCTTTGTTCTGCTTGCGGTTGGGGCAGTCCTTCTTCCAGTGTCCAGTCTGCTTACAAGTGAAGCACTTACCTTTCGGCTTCTTCACTCCTCCCTGAGTTCCTCCCACCGCCTTTGCCCCAGCTTGTTTCTTCTTCTTCTTGCCTTTCGGCTTAGAAGTAGAAACCTTTTGGGCAACCATGGCTTGCGCCTGAGCACTCTGACGAAAAAGCCCCTCTGCCACCTGGAGTTCTGTCAGAAGCTTCGCCAATGAATACAACCTCTTGTTCATGTTGTAGTTCAGGCAAAACTGCTCAAAACTCTTAGGTAGAGACTGGAGAATGATATCAACCTGGGTTTCCCCATCGATCTCAGCTCCGAGGACTTCTAGCTCATTCAAATGAGCTATCATCTTGAGAACATGATCCCTCACGGGTGTTCCCTCGATCATGGTGGTAGTCATCAAGTTCCTCATGGCTTCCTGCCTAGCAGCCCGATTCTGGTGTCCGAAAAGATCTTTGAGATTGAGATCATGTCATAAGCAGTGGGCATGGCTTGATGCTGATGTTGCAGTACATTTGACATAGATGCCAAAATGTAACACCGTGCCATCTCATCGACTTTAATCCACATCTTATAACTCTCCTCCTTTTCCCCAGAATCATCCGCAGGCTTAGGAGGGCACTCTTCAAGGAGTATATATTTGTATTTCTTAGCAGTCAAGACAATGTCAAGATTCCTCTTCCAATCAACATAGTTGGGTCCAGTAAGTTTATTTTCTTTCAGTATCACAGCAAGCGGGTTGAAAGTCATTTTGAAAAAACCTAAGAATCACATAGATCAAAACATTAGATTTCAAAAAATTATTGATTCCTCAAACAATAAAATTTTAAAATCAACCAACACCTCAAAACACCGAGAATATCGTATGCCACGATAGTGTGGACGTATACAAATTCTACATTTGTAAGAATAGGTTTTACCCATTAATTTTATTATCTTGTCAACCTAACTTTTTGACAAATAAAATTAATAGTTGGTTCCTCTTTGGCCCTACAAATAAAAGCAGTGACTCCGATGTAGGGATGTATACTGAAAAGTCTATCTTTTGTATGAACATCTTTATTTTGAAATAAGAATCACATGATCATTGTTTGCATATTTTTATGGTTATGCAATATTGTCTAATACGTTACATTGTAGATAACATGGTGTGTGGTGTCACACGGGATATCTTGTTATCGACTCCTTGTAAAGTATAAGTAAAGGCTCACAACCGAGATGGCTTTGGACAAACCATCGGAATGGTTGTAGTGTGATTTGGTATTGGTTTGTCTTGACCATAGAATCACACTAGTGCACTTTGTGTGTATTGAGCAGGACCGAAACAAAGGTTATTCGATTTATTGCTGACTACATAATCGAATCGGACCTCAGATATTATTTAGTACATGCTCTTAATCCCGATATAATAACGGACACATATACTTGGTACTCATCTCTTTGATTTACCAATGGGCGAGATTTATAGATTAAATCGATAGACTCGGTAAGTTGGGAGATGATATTATTTATATGGTGTGTTGTTGATTATAGGAGGAAACCGTGTCCTATATATTAGGATGATGATGTCCCCTTGAGGAGCTCATAAGGTTCATCATGTAAACCCTGCAGGTGGACTAGGTCCGGCATGATGAAAAGGTTGAGTGGTACTACTCAAGGAGTTAGATGTTGATTAATTAATGGTTAGTAAATTAATTAATCGATGGACATTCGAGATCTTAAACACTGGGAGAAAATGTACAAATAATATATGGAGCCCATATTGTCATATGGGGGTTGGTGAGGTAGATCAATGATGGACCTTTAGTGGATTGGATCATCATTAGTGGATCGGACTTTATGTGGGCTTGATCCATGGGTGGCCAAGACCCAACTCCTCCTCATGGTCCCTAATGTAGCCTATTAACACCTCATGAAGCTTAGATCCAATGGATAGAAACAAAACTCTAAGATCCATTGGTAGAGATCAAATCTCTAAGATCCGACGGTTGAGATTAAATCTCTAGATCCGACGGTTGAGACTAAATCCCTAGAACCAATGGAGGAGATTAATTCATGACTTATCCCTAACTCTATAAAAGGAGGGCATGGGGAGTGGTCATGGATTACATGATGAATAGGAGGAGAGCTAGGGTTTGGGCGGCAATGAGCAATCCTATTTGAGATAGGATTGGGATTAGGGTTTTGAAGCTAGGGTGGCACCAAATAAGGAAGGTTCTTTCTCTCTTCTTCTTCCTCTTTGGGCCAACGTCCAGCAGCCTTTTCCATCACTTTTCCAGCCTTGGCCAGCGGCCAAAGTCCCCTTCTTCTTCTCCTTAGGTGGTGGAAACAAGATATAGGGTTTCCCTTGGTGTCTTGGTAGTTTTCCACCATCTCCTTCTCCTTCTAGTTGGCCGGCGGCAAGGGCTTTGATAGCTCTTTGTTGGTTGAGTTTTGGAAGGAGAAAAACATTGTTTCTTTTCTTCCTCTTGCTTGGGAAAATCAAGGAAGGAAGTTTTGCGATCTAGGAGCTTCGACTTTTGGTGGATCGTCGCCCACACGACGTCCAAAAGGAGGAAGGTCATACATTAGAAGACCAAGAGGTATACCTATTCTTCTTTCTCTTTTATTCATTGCTTGTTTTTGTTTTACAAATATAAGCATGTTATATTTCTGTAAATGGCTAAATAATACTTGGATCCCGAGTATAAACACAAAAACTGGCGATCCGAACATCGTCTATTCCGCGGCTACTCGTAGAATAGAGGATGGTCGTTTGAACAACTAGTTTGTTCAAGTGACCTCTCTAAACGAATAGCACGACGATGACTTGGTTGATTTGGGAATCCCTTTTGTCTAGGATTACATTTTTAATCCGGGGACATCGAAGGGATCACCATGGTTAAGCAACCGAGGTGAAGGGGAAGCGAAGTTTCCCCCCACGGACTCGACAAGGGAAATCCCTTCAAATGGTATTAGAGCTTCCGGGCAAAACCTTTCAATTGGTATCAGAGCCAAGGTTTCCAGTTTTGTGTGTTTAGGATTCGGTTAATTTTTATGCACTTTTTCATATATTAAATGTGTCGGATAATAGTAGGATATGCGTAGCTTAACTCTTTGGTTGCAGGCATAAGATTCGACTATTATGGCATGTGTGTGTATGTGATTGTATGTGTGTAAATGTTTATTTTGTTGAATCCTCGGGGTTGACGAGGCTAGTATTTAGTTTTTGTAAATTAAATATGGCATTGTTTAGCCGCTCTTTATTTTATTTTACTTTCGATCTAGATTTCATGTACACTCCCTCGTGGAGTATAGGATCGATGGATGTAAATTAAAATAGGATTTAGTCTCGGCTCGGATCTCCGGATGGCTCGTACATGGCGTAGGAGGAGCGGACGAGATGGCGATGCGACAGGAGTCATATTGAAGACAAAAGCCATAATAGTTGGAAAATAATTTATTTTTCATATTTATTGCTTTTTGTTTGATATGCATGTCGTAGGCTAGGAAAATTCCTCAATTTCAAATTACTAAGTGGGAGAGGGATATTTTTATAAATTCCCGCGGCCTCCATTACAATTTGACAAGTGATGCAAACAAACTTGCGCGTCGGCTCTGAGTGCCTTCCTCCCCATCGGATGGGTTTGTTTGCGGATCACAAGGTCGAATATGGTTATAGGAAATTATCAAGGAGCGTGTGTACTTGCCCATCGTAAGGCACATAACCCAAGATAATTACCTTGGTACCGAGTAATGGTGAACACTTAGATACAAATATAAGTATCCTCCCCATCGGAGTCACTGCTTTTATTTGTAGGGCCAAAGAGAAACCAACTATTAATTTTACTTGTCAAAAAGTTAGGTTGACAAGATAGTAAAATTAATGGGTAAAACCTCCTCTTACAAATGTAGAATTCGTATACGTCCACACGATCGTGGCATGCGATATTCTCGGTGTTTAGAGGTGTTGGTTGATTTTGAAATTTTATTGTTTGAGGAATCAATAATTTTTTGAAATCTACAGTAATGATCTATGTGATTCTTAGGATTTTCAAAAATGACTTTCACTCCACTTACTATGATACTAAAGGAAACAAACTTACTGTACCCAAATAATGTTGATTGGAAAAGAATCTAGATATTGTCTTATCTGCTAAGGAGTACAAGTATGCACTCTTCGAAGAGTGTCCTCAAACCATAGATGCTCAAAAGGGTTTCTACTTCTAAGCCGAAAGGCAAGAAGAAGAAGAAACAAGGTGAAGCAAAGGTGGTGGGAGGATCTCATGGAGGAGTGAAGAAGCCGAAAGGCAAGTACTTCACTTGCAAGCAGGATGGACATTGGAAGAAGGATTGTCCCAATCCGAAACAGAACAAAGGTATATCCTTAGGACTAGTCGGTGAAACATGATTAGCGGTGTTATCTACCGGCACATGGTGTGTAGATACGAGAGCCACTAATCATGTCTGCAACACTTTGCAGGGGTTCCAGGAAACCCAACGACTAGCTAAAGAGGAGATTATCATTTACTTGGGCAATGCCATGATGGTGGCGGCTATTGCAGTGGGAGAAGTTTTATTTATCTCTTGAGAAAAATAAAACTTAGGTTCTGGAAAATTCCCTTTATGTACCTTTATTTAGAAAGAATTTAGTTTCAGTTTCTAAATTATTATGGATGGATATTCTATTTCTTTTAATGACAGAGTTGTTATAAAAAGGAATAGGGAGAATATCTGTTCAGGTACATTGAAAGGAAATTTGTATACAAAACCTCCCACGATGCAAATTGAAGTTAATAACTCATCTTCTAATTCCAAAAAGAGAAAAGAACCTTCGAATATGAACCAAACATATCTTTGGCTTCTTAGGCTTGGTCACATTAACCTAAGCAGAATTCAAAGGTTGATAGCTGATGGACCTTAGGGTTCATTAGTAGTGGAGGATCTCCCAACCTATGAATCTTGCTTGGAGGGTAAGATGACCAAGAGACCTTTTTAGGCCAAGGGGTATAGAGCCAAAGATGTGTTAGAATTGGTTCATTCTGATTTGTGTGGTCCTATGTCTATCCAGGCTAGAGGTGGTTTTGAGTATTTCGTCTCTTTTATAGACGATTACTCAAGATATGGATGACACTACGATCTGATTGTGGTGGAGACAACCTCTTGGGAGAGTTTAGGAACTACTTATCAGTGGTTGGTATTCAATCCCAATTGACTGCACCTGGCACTCCCCAGCAGTTCGGTGTAGCAGAGCGAAGGAATAGAACTCTTATGGAGATGGTTAGATTGATGATGATTTATTCTGACTTGCCAGATTCATTCTAGGGATATGCTCTAGATACGATGGTGTACATTCTGAACTTGGTTCCATCTAAATCAGTGCCTTCTACTCCCACAGAGTTGTGGACCGGGCGAAAGCCTAGTCTAAGACATATTCGATATGGGGAGTCCAAAGACATGTGCCAAGGCGTATGATGGTAAGTTGGAACCTCGCATGTAAGTAATGCATTGTTCGCTGGCTATCCTAGAGGAACGAAGGGTGGATTGTTTTATAGTCCTAGAGATAGGGTGATCGTTAGCACAACGCCGATTTCTAGAGGAAGACTATGTGATGAGCCACAAGCCCAAGAGTAAAATTGTTCCGAGGAGTTAAAAGGGAAGTCACTTTAGTACCACCGTACAAGAGGATATACCACATGTCATCGCATCTGGTCACAGAGGATACACAGTGATACCTCGTCGAGTGGGAGGGTTGTGAGACACCGATAGATTCATGTTCTTGGGAGAATCTTCCGATTCGGTCCTCGCTAACATGAACCTCGATCCTCGACATATGACGAGGCAATCCAAGATAAAGATGCAGATCTTGGCAAAGTGCAATGAATGCTGAGATTGAATTTATGGATTCAAATCAGGTCTGGGAGCTAGTAGAACCACCCGATGGTGTAAAACCCATTGGATGCAAGTGGATCTACAAGAGAAAAAGAGGAATAGATGGGAAGGTTGAGACCTTCAAAGCGAGGCTTGTTGCGAAGGGGTATACTCAGAAAGAGGGTATCGATTATGAGGAGACCTTTTCGCCGGTAGCCATGCTTAAATCTATCCGGATTCTCTAATGCATAGCACCTCATATGGATTATGAGGTGTGGCAGATGGATGTCAAGACAGCTTTCCTTAATGGAAGTCTTGAGGAAAACATCTATATGAAGCAACCAGAGGGATTCATTGCTAAGGGCAAAGAGCATCTTGTATGTAAGCTTAATCGGTCCATTTATGGATTGAAGCAAGCTTCGAGATCTTGGAACATCCGGTTTGATGAAGTGATCCAGTCTTATGGATTTATTCAAAGTCCGAATGAGTCTTGTGTATACAAGAGATGTGACGGAAACGTAGTGGTATTTCTTGTACTATACGTAGATGACATTTTGTTGATTGGCAACAATATCAAGGTGTTATCGGACGTAAGGGTATGGTTGTCCAAACAGTTTGATATGAAGGACTTAGGAGAATCGGAACACATCCTTGGGATCAAGGTTATAAGGGATCGCAGGAAAAGGATGTTGTGCTTATTCCAAGCTTCATACATAGACACAATTTTGGATCGTTTTAGCATGCATAACTCCAAGAAGGGTTTTCTACCTTTCAGGCATGGAGTTCCTTTATCTAAGGAGATGTGCCCTAGATCATCTGAGGAGATAGAGGAGATGAAGGCGGTTCCTTATGCTTCGGCAATAGGAAGCCTCATGTATGCGATGCTCTGTACGAGACCAGATATCCGCTGCCGTCGGGCATGGTCGCCAGACATCGAGTAATCTAGATGTGACATTGATCGCGTAAAGCATATATCAAGTGCCCGAGAAGGACTAGGGTTTACCGAAGCACCAATTACTCCCTGTGGGTTATACGGATTCCGACTTCCAATCTGATTGGGATAACAGTAAGTCTACCTCAGGTTTTGTGTTTACTTTGGGAGGTGAAACCATTGTATGGAGGAGTGTCCAGCAGAAATGCGTGGTGGACTCCACCATGGAAGCTGAGTATGTGGCAGCCTATGAGGCAGCAAAGGAAGTTGAGTGGCTCAGGAACTTCCTGATGGACTTGGATGTGATTCCTGGTTTGCCCAGAACTATCACAATTTATTGTGATAATAATGGTGCGGTTGCAAACTCGAAGGAACCACAAGCCCATAAGGCTAGTAAGCACATAGAGTGCAAGTACCACCTGATACGAGAAATCGTAAAGGAGGTAGAAGTTGTTGTCGCCTAGATTGCATCAGAGGATGACCTGGTAGACCCTTTCACTAAGGCCCTTCTAGCGAGAGCTTTGATAGGCATGTGGAGGGAAGGGGAATCAGATGTATGGCAGTATGAGGACAGCATAGTCTTTTAGTATAAGTGGGAGATTGTAGAGATGTATACTGAAAAGTCTATCTTTTGTATGAACATCTTTATTTTGAAATAAAAATCACATGATCATTGTTTGCATATTTTTATGGTTATGCAATATTGTCTAATACGTTACATTATAGATAACATGGTGTGTGGTGTCACACGGGAGATCTTGTTATCGGCTCCTTGTAAAGTATAAGTAAAGGCTCACAACCGAGATGGCTTTGGACAAACCATCGGAATGGTTGTAGTGTGATTTGGTATTGGTTTGTCTTGACCATAGAATCACACAAGTGCACTTTGTGTGTATTGAGCAGGACCGACACAGAGGTTATTCGATTTATTGCTGACTACATAATCGAATCAGACCTCAGATATTATTTAGTACGTGCTCTTAATCCCGATCTAATAACGGCCACATATACTTGGTACTCATCTCTTTGATTTACCAATGGGCGAGATTTATAGATTAAATCGATAGACTCGGTAAGTTGGGAGATGATATTATTTATATGATGTGTCGTTGATTATAGGAGGAAACCGTGTCCTATATATTAGGATGATGATGTCCCCTTGAGGAGCTCATAAGGTTCATCATGTAAACCCTGCAGGTGGACTAGGTCCGGCATGATGAAAAGGTTGAGTGGTACTACTCAAGGAGTTAGATGTTGATTAATTAATGGTTAGTAAATTAATTAATCGACGGACATTCGAGATCTTAAATACTGGGAGAAAATGTACAAATAATATATGGAGCCCATATTGTCATATGGGGGTTGGTGAGGTAGATCAATGATGGACCTTTAGTGGATTGGATCATCATTAGTGGATCGGACTTTATGTGGGCTTGATCCATGGGTGGCCAAGACCCAACTCCTCCTCATGGTCCCTAATGTAGCCTATTAACACCTCATGAAGCTTAGATCCAATGGATAGAAACAAAACTCTAAGATCCATTGGTAGAGATCAAATCTCTAAGATCCGACGGTTGAGATTAAATCTCTAGATCCGACGGTTGAGATTAAATCCCTAGAACCAATGGAGGAGATTAATTCATGACTTATCCCTAACTCTATAAAAGGAGGGCATGGGGAGTGGTCGTGGATTACATGATGAATAGGAGGAGAGCTAGGGTTTGGGCGGCAAGGAGCAATCCTATTTGAGATAGGATTGAGATTAGGGTTTTGAAGCTAGGGTGGCACCAAATAAGGAAGGTTCTTTCTCTCTTCTTCTTCCTCTTTGGGCCAACGTCCAGCAGTCTTTTCCATCACTTTTCAAGCCTTGGCCAGCGGCCAAAGTCCCCTTCTTCTTCTCCTTAGGTGGTGGAAACAAGATATAGGGTTTCCCTTGGTGTCTTGGTAGTTTTCCACCATCTCCTTCTCCTTCTAGTTGGCCGGCGGCAAGGGCTTTGATAGCTCTTTGTTGGTTGAGTTTTGGAAGGAGAAAAACATTGTTTCTTTTCTTCCTCTTGCTTGGGAAAATCAAGGAAAGAAGTTTTGCGATCTAGGAGCTTCGACTTTTGGTGGATCGTCGCCCACACGACGTCCAAAAGGAGGAAGGTCATACATTAGAAGACCAAGAGGTATACCTATTCTTCTTTCTCTTTTATTCATTGCTTGTTTTTGTTTTACAAATATAAGCATGTTATATTTCTGTAAATGGCTAAATAATACTTGGATCCCGAGTATAAACACAAAAACTGGCGATCCGAACATCGTCTATTCCTCGGCTACTCGTAAAATAGAGGATGGTCGTTTGAACAACTAGTTTGTTCAAGTGACCTCTCTAAACGAATAACACGACGATGACTTGGTTAATTTGGGAATCCCTTTTGTCTAGGATTACATTTTTAATCCGGGGACATCGAAGGGATCACCATGGTTAAGCAACCGAGGTGAAGGGGAAGCGAAGTTTCCCCCCACGGACTCGACAAGGGAAATCCCTTCAAATGGTATCAGAGCTTCCGGGCAAAACCTTTCATCCGATGGGGAGGATACTTGTATTTGTATCTAAGTGTTCACCATTACTTGGTACCAAGGTAATTATCTCGGGTTATGTGCCTTCCGATGGGGAAGTACACACGCTTCTTAATAATTTCCTATAACCATATACAACCTTGTGATCCGCAAACAAACTCATCCGATGGGGAGGAAGGCACTCAGAGTCGACGTGCAAGTTTGTTTGCATCACATGTCAAATCATAATGGAGGTCGTGAGAATTTATAAAAATATCCCTCTCCCACTTAGTAATTTAAAATTGAGGAATTTTCTAGCCTACGACATGCATATCAAAAAATAAACAATAAATATGAAAAAGAAATATTTTCCAACTATTATGACTTTTGTCTCCAATATGCCTCCCGTCATATCGCTATCTCGTCCACTCCTCCCTACGCCATGTACGAGCCATCCGGAGATCCGAGCCGAGACTAACTATTTTAATTTACATCCATTGATCCTATACTCCACGAAGGAGTGTACATGAAATCTAGATCAAAAGTAAACTAAAATAAAAAGAGTGGCTAAACAATGCCGTATCTAATTAAAGAAATTAAATACTATCCTCGTCAACCCCGAGGATTCAACAAAATATACAATTACACACATACAATCACATACACACATATGGCAATAATAGTTGGATCCTATGCCTGCAACCAAAAAGTTAACCTATGCACATCCTACTATTATCCGACATATATAATATATGAAAAGTCCAAAAAAGTATCCGAATCCAAAACACACAAAATCGGAAACCGTGGCTCTGATACCACTTGAAGGTTTTGCATAACCGAAGCTCTGATACCACTTGAAGGTAGGAAACTTTGCTTCCCACTTCAACTCGGTCGCTTGTTCATGGCGATCCCTTCTATGTCCCCGGATAAAAAAAATTTATCCTTGACAAGGAGGGATTACCCAAGCTACCATTTCATCGTCGTGCTATTCGATTAGAGTAGTCACTTGAACAAACTTGTTGTTCAAACAACCAACCTCTATTCTACGATTAGCCGCGAAATAGACTATGTACGGATCGCCGGTTTTTGTGTTCGTATTCGGGGTCCAAGTAAATTTAACCACAAAACAAAACATACAACATGTGTATAATTGAAAACAATTATAGATATAATACAAAAGAATATAAACAACTATTATACCTCTCGATCTTCTATTGTATGTCCTTCCTCCTTTTGGATGTCGTGTGGGCGACGATCTTCCAAAAGTAGAAGCCTCCTAGATCATGATCTTCCTTTCCTTGCTCGCTCCGAACAAGAGGAAGTATAGAAATAAAACTCTTCTCCTTCCTTTAGCCAACCACCAAGCACCAACCTTGATGCTTGCCGCCGGCCAACAAGAAGAAGAGATGAGGAAGTGGGCGCCCGCCAAGAGCTCCAAGGAATTACCCTAACCCTTGTTTCCACCGACCAAGGAGAAGAGTATGAAGAGGTTGGACGCCGGCCAAGGAAAAGGAGAAGCAAATTGGGCACCGGCCAAGAAAAAAGAAAGGAAAAACTTTCCTAAAGAGTGGCCGCCCAAGCCTCCAAGCCCTAGCCGCCCAAACCCTAATCCCCTCTTGCCTCTAATTGCTCTTGCCGCCCACCCTAATCCCTCCTTTTATGGAGTTAGGCTTAAGCCTTGTTTTAATCTCCACCGTCGGTTCTATGGATTTAATCTCAACCGTCGGATCTAGAGAATTAATTTCAACCGTTGAATCTAAAGATTTAATCTCCACAGTCGGATCTAGTGTTTCATCTTCTACCATCGGATCTAGGCTCCATGAGGTTTTAATAGGCTACAATAGGTACCATGAGGAGGAGTTGGATCTTGGCCACCCAATGGATCAAGCCCACATAAAGTCCGATCCATTAATGATAATCCATTCCACTAGAGGATTAACATTGATCTACCTCACCAACCCCCATAAATTAATATGGGCTCCATATATTATTTGTATATATTTCTCCCCGTGTTTAATATCTCGAATGTCCGTCGATTAATTAATTTACTGACCATTAATTAATCAACATTTAACTCCATGAGTAGTACCACTCATCCTTATCATCATGCCGGACCAAGTCCACCTGCAGGGATTACATGATGAACCTTATGAGCTTTTCAAGTGGACATCATCATCCTTATATATAGGACACGGTTTCCTTCTATAATCAACGACACACCATATAAATAATATCATTTCCCAACTTACTGAGCCTATTGATTTACTCTATAAATCTCGCCCATTGGTAAATCAAAGAAATGAATACTAAGTATATGTGCCCGTTATTATATCGGGATTAAGAGTATGTACAATATAATATCTGAGGTCCGATTTGATTATATAGGCAGCAATAAATTGAATCATCTCTAAATTGATCTTGCTCAATACACACAAAATGTACTAATGTGATTCTATGGTTAAGACAAACAAATACCAAATCACACTATAACCATTCCAATGGTTTGTCCATAACCATCTCGGTTGTGAGCCTTTACTTATACTTTACAATGAACCAATAACATGATCTCCTGTGTGACACTACACACCAAGTTATCTACAATGTAATGTATCAGACAAATATGTATAACAATAAATATGCAAACAATGATCATGTGATTCTTATTTCAAAATAAAGATGTTCATACAAAAGATAGACTTTTCAGTATACATCCCAACACAACTGTGCCTTCAAAGTACATTCTCGACTTGTATGCCCTGGACGCTTGTAGTAATAGCAAACATCCCGTTCTAAGAGACACTCGAAAACTCTATGGCTTCCAGACCCACATCTACGACATCCAGTCATGTGTCCGTTCTGATTCCGAGAACCTCGAGCTTGAAGCTTGTCGCTGCTTCGCTATGCTCTAAACGACCCTTCCACAACACCTCGAGAAGCCCCACTCTGATCTTGCTTCTTCACCTCCTTCTCCTTTGCAATTTGCTGAGAAGTCATCTCAATAGAAATGGCTCGATCCAATGCCTCTTTGTAGGAGTTGACAGAGGTTCCTGATATTCTGGCTCGAATATACGCAACCAAGCCCTGAGTAAATTGGAACATCCGATCTCCATCCTACGATACCAGATGAGGGCAAAATTCTGCGAGTCGAGTAAATTCTGCATTATAGTCCATGACCAGAGCCACATACCTTAAGACTCAAGAATTCTTGACGATGAGCTGTAGCGAATGCGGAAGGAAAGTACTGCCTCCAGAAGACATCTCGGAAGATGGACCATGAGATCTCACTCTCCCCAATTAAGGTCTTCTGCATCTTCCACCAAGTAACCGCCTACTCCCGGAGGTGATATGCAGCTAAACCCACTTTCTCCTTGTCTATACAACTCATGAACTCGAAGGTGTCATCTAGATTATCTATCCAAGCCTGAGCAATCCAGGGGTCAGACTCTCATCGAAACAACGTGAATCGGTCCTTGGATGAACATGCCAATACGGGTATATGAGCCTTATCTCTGACCTATACAGAATCCGCAGAAGTCGGCATAGTCAGGGGTAAATCTGGATTTTGAGGTTCCGAACCTCTGATAGGAGAATGACGTGGCTCTTCCTGACTATCAGGTCGACAGGTAGTAGGTCGCTTTGGTGGATGACCCCTAGCACGAGTCCGAACAAGTGTCATAATATTGATTGTCCATACATGATGAACGACTTAAATAAGTATTTAACCAGAAGATATAATGTGTCAAGATTTCTTACTTCGTACAACTTGGAGCTCATGCCGCTATCAATCCCATCTCACAAAACCAAAACCAAATCAAATCAAAATGACTTCCGGGGTCCAAAATCCAATGAAAATCATTAGTGCATGGCATCACAACCTTTGCTTTGATACCAATAAAATTGTCACGCCCCGGGAAAGACTCTGTCCGGCCAACGGACGCCACCCCCTTATGACAATTCCAATACATATCCAAATATGCGTAGCCAACATAGCACATATGGAAAATACATATCATCAATAGCAGAAGACAACCATAATAAGAGATATAAACTCAACGATAAATGCACAACGGTATATCCATCCACAAGTAAATGAAATCCCACAATGAAACCATAAAGGAAATCACAATATCTACAAGTAACCAACCATACTATCTCGAACATAAAAAAAGTCCATAATGAGATACATACGATATACGAAAAATAACACCCTCGGAAAAGCGATGGGATGGGATCAAATGACGATGCTCCAAGTCCGTTCTGAAGTCTTCTTTCTGCCAGCTAGGTGACAAGAAACCCAGGGTCTGTGGTGTTGAGTATAAACTCAAGGGTAATATAAGGAATAGTGCATGAACAACATATAAGAATATGGAGATCTACAAGTATACATGTGGAGATCTACAGGTATACAGATGGAGTCCAACAGATATACAATCTTAAATGCAATAACAACTAACCACCAGTATAGTCATAATCAATACATATACTAAACTGATCAACTGAATATAATGTAAAGTACCGACGTACCTAGAAGTCTGCGGCAACACAACATATATCATTCTGAATAAATATACAGTAACATAACCAGTATAACATACAAGGTCAATACCACACCTGACCAACACTCAGACATATGAACAGTATATAATCACATGTAATAACAACCCAGTCCATCCTATACTATGACATGACGTTAATCAAATGCATACAATAGTCTGAACCACACGTACGTCATGCTCAACACACAGTAGTATAGAATATGCAAATGGCATATAACATGATGTACAAGCATATGCAACAATCATAGCTCAACTAAATGCAGCATCTCACAGGCATATGTAAAACATATATCAGCATAAATGCATACAAATATATATCTCAGCAATGTATATGCATGGTCATGTCTATGGACCCTACGCATAACCACAACCCCAGTGTGGCTTGGGTGGCATGACATGACAACTATCCCAACTCCAGCTATCACCACTCTCGAGTGCCCTAATGGGTAGTATGAATAAGTATCTAGTCGCCATTGAGCTATATGCTACACCACGGGGGTCCCTGTTGCTGACCGCTCCATAACTACCCATGAGTGTTCGAGCACTGCACACAGGACAACTGCACATCACACAACCACCGTCTATAGTGGCCAAGTGTGATACTCTAACTACCACCCTCCACGGTGGTCAAGTGCATAACTCTAGCTACCACCATCTAAAGTGGTCAAGTGCGGCACAACCAATGATCTACACTCAACCCTGCTACCACTAACCCGAGTGGCTGAGGAGGCAGGATGACTGATAACCCATCTCAACCACAAGAGAGACCCAGTCCACAGGATACATGCAATGTAATGATGCATAGCTCCACACACGTATCCCCACAACACTCCCTATCTCACGGGGAGTCCTAGTCAACCAAAAGTCAACTATGCAAGGACTACTAATCCACAATCACAATCTACTTATCTATGCACAGATAACTAGATCCACCATAGATACACAACTAATACATGTACGATACAGCAATCGACTCGATAATCTATTCCATCACCTAACCCTAGTGATGTGACACGGTAATCCAAATCTGAGTTTCCAATGGTGACCCTACCCACATGTACTTAACTGAACATCCATAAGCCAACACACAATAAGATTTGTAATTCATATCCAAGATAAATGAACGATGAATTAACAACACATATCTCAAAGATCAAAAGCTAAGTACAAGCACATGATAAAATAAGAGTGGAGTTAAGATAAAAGGTATCAGTATAAATCTAAATTCATGCATGGTATTCAACAAACTACCTGACCAGGGTAAATATTACCCACCTGATACGAAGCTCGTAATAACCCTCACGGTCATGGACCTGCTTCGTATCCCAAACCTACACATAATAGCAAACTATGATTAAGTAAAAGAATCCGACAAATACACAACTTAACTACTACATCATTTCTGTATTCGCATCCTTTCCTCGTCTACGAGTTAGCACTTCAAGCACACACCTCTCGTAACCTTAGATCTGCATTAATCCTTGGTTGATTCACCCAACCAAACTCTCTCCAAGATCAATTAAAGGAAATAGAATTAAACAATACTCAACTCAAAACTGCAATGGCAGCTTATCACAAGACAAATCCACTACCTCATTCAATTCAGTACACTAAGTTCTCCATCCACCAAATGGATCACAACCCCAACAGCTTATCTAACCATCTTCACAGTACAACACAAAACACAAATAAAGCAATCACAACACCTTCCATAATCATCCCATGTACACAAACTCAATCACCTATCAGTTAATCTAAAAGATGACGAATCTTACCCCTTAGCAGTTTGGTCAACAACCGATCGGATCACACCCACAAATAACTAGATCACTGATCATGGTTGCCACTGCTCCAACCACAGAATCAATGATAGAAACCTAACAACACCTAAATCACAATCGGATACCCTCCAAACAACCACCATTCAATGATCCATTGACAAAACCCATCGAATCTCAACAACATTAATGCACCATCCAGTTTACAGCAATCACAGATGAAAAAAAAAGGAATAAACAAGCTTATCGGCTAAATCTCCACCGACAGCCACCCCCTGTTCACCGGCGAAATCTGAGCTCCAAAACACTGCCCAAACACCGATCCAATCTAAACAAGAACCCACTTCAAGATCTAAAGGATTCAGCGATTAAAACCTTACCCAAATAGACCGCAGTACCTGGATTGGCAGTTCACTATCGCAGCGACAACACCACTGGTCCACCGAGGAGTCGACGAGATCTCCAGGCGAGGAACCAACTGATCTTCGATCGGAGATCAGCCAAGGTGGCGACGCTATCGAGCTGCTCTCCCCAGGACACCGATGAGCTGGGATCTGGCGACAGGAGAAGCAGAGAGGAAGAAATAGTGAGAGAGGAAATGAAGAACAAGTCACGAGAGAAGAAATGAGGCAAATGGGTTCGTTCGGCTCTTTTAAAGGTCGTTCGGCCAACCGATTCTAGCGAATAGGTTCAAGCCCTTAAACCTAACCAAACCCTTGATTAAGCCAAATTAGCTAATCAAACCTAACCACTAATTAAAATCAATTAGCTACCTAATGAGGTTTAATCCATATACCCTAAATACAATTTTTTTTTTCATATCTTACAATTCCTCTACACTTTCATCTAATCTTCTAACCTATAAGGACTTCTTCTTGCTAAGAATCCAACCCTTGGCTTGTAGATGGAATTCGATCATCGCTTGATCGCTTGTCTACAATTGTCATTAGCGCAGCAGAATACAAATAAAAAATGACCCGATAACAACAATAAAAGCACACAAACATAAAATCGCGATATAACGTGGTTCAAAACCTTAGGGTTCCTACTCCACGGGGTGAGCTCAAATGAGCTCTAGTGATGCAAACACCACCACTAATCAATAAACTCCTTCTCGACAACATGTCGGAGGTGGAGAAACCTCGTACAAATGATTAAACAATAATACAATGAAATACAAGCAATTACAAGACAAACAAGTAAAAAAAACTTTACAAAAAAACTTTTGAATGCTTGCTTTGTTTGGTTGCTTGGTTTGTACTTAAATACCCTGAATTGCACCAGCAAATCGCTCCAAATCGCCCTAAGAACCATAGCCAAAAACCTCCCCTTCGAGCTCCTTTTAAAGCTGCAACTCGGGCTGATTTCCAACTAGCAGTCGACTGCTCCTGTAGTCGTTGTCTCACAATGACTTAATCCACGCAGGAAAAGTTCCAACAGATACCAAGTAGTCGACTAATCAGATCTATCAGTCGACTGCTCATAGCCTCCAGTTGACTGCCAAACCCTAGCAGTCGACTCGGAAACATTTTGTGCCCATGTACTCGATTGGCAGTCGACTGCCCTCCATGGCAGTCGACTGCTCAAGGCCAGCCGACTGCCAAATATTGGCAATCAACTTTCAAGACTACTTGCCACATTTGAACACCAGTCGACTCACGATAGTCGACTGGTCATAATCGATCCGCTTTCGGTGTCAACTCGCCGCTAAGTATCAAACACTTGACCACCGATCGTTCATTCCGCAATGATCGCTACACCTCAACCATGAGGTTTACCCCAAGTATGATGCCCTCATACTTGCTAGACCTCCCTTAGACTAGACCTAAGTCATCTAGCCACCTCCATCAGCCTCACACCTATTGGATCCCTCCAAGTCATCCATGACATGTTCATCCATACACTAGTCTTCAGGTGCTTCCATCATCTATTGTCATGCTAAGCTGGTCTATACCTCTAAGGCACATTGAGCTTACGTTGTCAAGACACACGCTTGGACTTTACGCCACCAACCATTAGACTTATGCTTCCAAGACTCCACTCTTGGACTTTACGCCGCCAATATCATGTTAGACTTTCTGAGCCGCATAAATCACTTTTTGCGTTATGGAAACCTCGGAAGCCCGACCATGGATCCGTGCGAAGATATATATAAAATAAAACATGTATGTGTTTAAAGATCCTAGATCTACCTTAGATCTACAAGATAGATCGTTACCCTCATAGCGACGCCCTTCGCTTATCCCGCTTGTCCAAAATCTTGCCGGAACTCAAGAGTGTCAAGTGTACACTCCTCTATTGGTATCCACACGGACAAATGGTGGAGAAACTCAACCTAGAGTGTGCTAGCACTCATGGAAATTTCAGCCAAGAAGGATTGGGAGATCAAGAGAGGAAGAACTAAGGAAGAAGATGAAGTTACACAACTTAACTTCACACTTTCATAACCCACTATAAGGGGGTTACATGCATGCATGTAACTCCAAGAACCAATGGCTCTTGGTCTCCCTCATGAGGTGGCACCCCATGATGTGTCCATGATGATGTGGAGCATCATCATTGGTCGGCCCCATGCCAAGTCACCATGACATGACAATTGGTCAAGTCAAAATTGACCATTCATCTTCCCTCTCAAGTCAAGTCAAACTTGACCTATTATCTCCCATGGTTGATCAAATCTAACCACTTGATTCAAGTCAATTTGATTTAATGAATCTCTATTCATTAAATTAAATTGACTCAAATCTAAATTAGACTCATTCAACACTTGAATCAAATTGAGTCTAACTCAATTAGTCTAATTTGGATTACACTTAATCCAATTTGGTTCTTCCCATGAACCTAATCCTCATGGTTCATCATATGAACCTAATCTCCATCTAATTGCCCTTTGTGTGTGACCCTATAGGTTCTTGTAACGTTGGCAATGCTCCTAAACCGATTTAGGAACATAAGCAATGAGCGGTATCTAGCAACACATCATTGCTACCCAAGTTACAAGAATGTTAAGATCCAACATCACCTTTGTGACTACTAATTGTGACTATCACAATATGTGACAATGTCCTTCTATCCTTGACATCTAGATTGACCAATTGACGCATAGACCGTGTCATCCTCGGTACAATCTATATCTTGAACTCTAAGTAGACTCACTCTAATCAAATGAGCTCAATATCTCATATTGACTCATTTGGGCATGGCCATGCACTTCGTGGTCTCACTCTATCAAGAATAACGATGTCACTCCTGTCATATAGGAGGGATAGATCCCATCTACATCACTCATATCCCTCCGCATAATTTGTTACATACCCAGTAATCGCCTTTATAGTCCACCCATTTACGGGTGATGTTTGACGAAGCCAAAGTATGCAACTCCTTATGTAGGGAACCATGGTGACTTCAGGTCTAAGGACTAATAGTCATACTAATAGCCACATGAGAAAGTATATGACACTCATATAACGATCCACGATACTTTCTCATGGTGGGTCATTCAGTATACATTCTCCAATGCATACCCATGTGTCAACTTGATATCTCATATCCATGACTTGTGAGATCAAGTCATCATGTTGACCTACATGCTAGTCTCTACTCATTAACATTGTCCCTGAATGTTAATACTCGACTAGGAATGATTAAGAGTAGTGTTCTCTATATCATCTCATTATCGATTCAACCAATCGATTGATATAGATAAGAGCCTACTACTCGAGGACATTATTATATTTAGTTATTTGGCACCAATACAAGTAAATATAATAACCATGCCTTTATAAATAGGAATATGATACAATAAAGTCCATTCAACAATCATCACATGATTGGCTCTAGGGCTTTCACTAACAATCTCCCACTAGCACTAGTGCCAATCACCGTAGTATCTAATACCCAATGACCTAGTGTGACCATCATGCTTTTTCCGTGCCAAAGTCTTAGTCAAGGGCTCTGCGATGTTAGCCTCTGTGGGTACTCTGCAAATCTTCACATCTCCTCTATCGATAATCTCTCGAATGAGATAAAAGCACCAATATATTCGGCCTCTGTTGTAGAATCAGCAACTGTGCCCTGCTTGGAACTCTTCCAGCTCACAATGCCACTATTCAAGCAAAACATGAACCCTGAATACGATCTATAATCATTCTGGTTAGTTTGGAAGCTGACATCGCTGTAACCCTTTACAGCTAGCTCCTCATCGCCTCCAAATATCAAGAAATATTCTTTAGTCCTTCTCAAGTACTTAAGAATATTCTTGACTACTATCCAGTGACGCTCACCTGGATCTGACGAGTATCTACTCGTCATGCTCAAAGCATACGAGATATTCGGATGATTACACAGCATGGCGTACATGATAGATCCTATAGCAGATGTATAAGGGATCTTATCCATGCGGTCTCTCTCCTCTCTAGAAGAGGGACTTTGAGTCTTCGAAAGACTCACACCATATGACATCGGCAGAAGTCCCTTCTTGGAATTCTGCATGGCAAACCGTAGTAATACCGTGTCAATGTATGTACTCTGACTTAGGCCAAGAAATCTCTTAGATCTATCTCTATAGATCTTGTTGCCTAGAATTCAGGCTACTTCACCCAAGTCCTTTATTGAGAAGCACGTCCCCAGCCAAGTCTTCACAGACTGTAGCGAAGGGATGTCATTCCCAATGAGTAGTATATCATCCACATACAATACAAGGAAGACAACTGTGTTCCCATTAACCCTCTTGTAGACACAGGGTTCATCTTCATTCTTGATGAAATCAAACTGTTTGATCGCATCATCGAATCGAAGATTCCATCTCCGAGAAGCTTGCTTTAGCCCATAAATGGACCTTTGTAGCTTGCATACTTTCCTAGTATGCTGTGGATCTTCAAAACCCTCAGGTTGTGTCATGTACACATCCTCGAGTAACTTTCCATTTAGAAATGCGGTTTTGACATCCATCTACCAGATCTCATAATCGTGGTATGCTGCAATAGCAAGCAAGATCTGAATAGATTTAAACATCACCACTGGAGAAAAGGTTTCATCATAGTCAATACCATGAATTTGCTTGAAACCTTTAGCCACCAATCGGCCCTTATAGGTATGCATAAGTCCATCCATGTCAGTCTTTCTCCTAAAGACCCACTTACACCCAATGGGTTTGACCCCTTCAGGTGGATCAATAAAAGTCCATACTTGGTTGGTGTACATGGATTCTATCTCGGATCTCATGGCCTCTAGCCATTTCTCAGAATCTGGGCTCATCACAGCTTCCTGATAGGAGGTAGGCTCATTCTCAATGAGCATAACTTCATCATGGTCAGACAAGAGAAATGAGTATCTCTCAGGCTGACGACGTACCCTATCAGATCTGCGAAGAGGTAGGTCTACATGAACAGGTGGTTGTTCCACAACTCTTTGTGCAACAATCTCATCACCCACAACACTTTGTGGTTCCTGTTCAACCTCCATCAAGGCCTCAGTGCTATGTTCCTTATCTTGAATTTCTTCAAGATCGAACGTACTCCCACTAGTTTTTCTAGAAACACAATCCCTTTCTAGAAAAACTCTAGTCTTTGCCATAAACACTTTGTGCTGACTAGGAATGTAGAAGTAATATCCCTTCGTGTCCTTGGGATATCCAACAAAATAGTACCTATCGGATTTGGGTCCCAATTTGTCTGAGACTTGACATCGAACGTAAGCCTCACAACCCCAAATCCTCATAAAAGACATCTTGGGATTTCTCCCTGTCCATATCATATATGGTGTCTTTATCACAACCTTGGATGGTACACGATTAAGGGTAAAGGATGTTGTGTCTAGAGCATATCCTCAAAAGGATATAGGAAGATCTATGTGACTCATCATAGATCGTACCATATCTAATATGGTACGATTCCTCCTTTCAGATACACCATTCCACTGTGGTGTTTCAGGAGGAGTGAGTTGGGATAGAATCCCACACTCAGCTAGATAGTCACGAAACTCATGGCTAAGGTATTCACCACCTCGATCTGATCGAAATATCTTAATACTCTTGCCAAGCTGGTTTTGTACTTCATTCTTGAATTCTTTGAACTTTTCAAAGGATTTTGATTTATGTGTCATGAGATACACATAACCATATCTACTGAAGTCATCAGTAAATGTAATGAAGTACCTGTAACCGCCTCTAGCAGCAACATTGAAAGGGCCACATACATCACTATGTATAAGTCCTAACAAGTCCGTTGCTCTTTCGCTGTGTCCACTAAAGGGAGTCTTGGTCATCTTGCCTAAAAGGCAAGACTCGCATGTCTCATATGATTCAAAATCAAATGATTCTACTAGCCCATCCTTATGGAGCTGAGATAAGCGACTCTCAATTATGTGACCTAAGCGACAATGCCAGAGATAGGTTTGGTTCAACTCATTTGACTTGAACCTTTTGGTACTTATGTTATAGATAGGGCTCTCTAAGTCTAGAAAGTAGAGTCCGTTCATTAGTGGTGCACTACAATAGAACATATCATTTAAATAAACTGAACAACATTTGTTCTTTATTATAAATGTAAATCCTTTCTTGTCCAAACAAGAAACCGAAATTATATTCTTACTTAAAGCAGGCACATAACAACATTCATTTAATTCTAGTACAAGCCCAGAGGGTAGAGATAGATCATAAGTTCCCTACGAAAGCTCCATTGCCTACTCGTAGGTCCACCTCGCCCTTTGTCAATGCCCTGCTATTTCTCAGTGCTTGCACATTGGTACAAATGTGAGATGCATATCCGGTATCTAATACCCATGATGAAGAAATAGATAGATTGACTTCTATAACATTTATACCTGAAGTAGAAGTCTCACTTCTCTTCTTCTTAAGATCTTCCAGGTATGCCTTGCAGTGGAAGCAAGCCCCTTCCTTGGCCACCCCTCCTTTGGGTTTCAGTTCCTTGCCTTTACCCTTGGCTTGGGACTTTCCCTTACCTTTAGGCTTGCCCTTGCCTTTCTTCTTTTGCACCATCAAAATGGAGTTAGATTTTCCCTTCTTAAGGTTGAGGTCAGCAGTTCTTAACATGCTGAGCATCTCAAGCGTGGCTTATCAATTTCATTCATGTTGTAATTCATGACAAATTGATTGTAGCTTTGAGGCAAAGACTGCAAGATCAAGTCAGTGGTCAGCTCTTGGCCAAGGGGGAATCCCAATCTCTGTAGGTTTTCTACGTACCCAATCATCTTGAGTACATATAGACCTACGAGAGTCCCATCTTGCATTTTGGAACTAAACAATGCCTTAGAGACTTCATATCTCTCGTGCCTTGCTTGTCCTTGATATAGTTGACGAAGATGTTCAACCATATCATAAGCATTCATGAACTCATGTTGCTTCTGAAGCTTAGAGTTCATGTCGCGAGCATTAGACATGACACATCTAATGCATCATCTTGATGCTTCTTGTAAGCATCTTTGTCAGCTCGCGGCGTGGCGAGGTGCCTCGGAATGGGCTGCTCGGGGCGTCTGATTTCCTTTCTTGGGTGAGAACAATTCTCAGGTTCTTGTACCAGTCCAGGAAATTTGCTCCATTGAGCTTGTCCTTCTCAAAGATAGAATGCAGAGAGAGAGTGTTCGTGTTTGTCGACATAGTAATCTACAACATACAATGCAGAAAATTAATATCATATTCCTTTTATCATTTAATTAGGCCTTTAATCAAATGATGCTCCCACTGAATTATAGAAATTTTGTAGAATCGAGTTATGGATGTGGTCAAACCACATTACTAGATTCACACAAACTAGCTATAATTCTTGCGGGACAAGATCCACATCATACTAAGCCTTGAGTTAGCTTTGGCTAAATTGCCCAAGACTTAGTACAATCTGTGGGTAACACATTACCGATTACATCTCTATGCAACTCTTGTTTATAGGATCAAGACCCACATTTACAAAAGACCTTGAGTTAGCTTTGGCTAAATCGCCCAAGATTTAGTGTAAATGCGATCTTATCCTTGTTGGGTGGTCACTTCGGAGGCTCATTGGGTCCCATGTCCCAGGATTAAAATTTTCACTAATGAAAGGATTAATCCGGATAGGATGAGCTTCCTTAGTAACACCATTTCGTCGTCGTGCTAACAACTCGAGTGGTCGCTCGAACAAACTAGTTGTTCAAGCAACTCTACTCTTCTAGTTGATTAGCCACGGAAGAGACGACGGATGGGTCACCGGTTTTTGTGTTTGTCTTCGGGGTCCATGATTATACAATATATATTCATACACACACATGCATAATCATCATATATAAGAACATGCTCAGGTCTGAACATAAAGTTAAAATTACTTTATACCTTACGATCTTCTACCGTATGTCCTATCCTTCTTGTGGACGACGTGTGGACGAAGATCCTCCTCGAGTAGAAGCCTTCTAGATCGAGTTCTCCTCTACCTTGTCCGCTGCGAACAAAGAGAAAAACCACAAATACCTTTCCTATCTAGAACCGGCCACCAAGGTAGGAAGTTTGATGCAACCGCCGGCCAAGGAATGGATGAAGATGCGCCGGCCACCAAAACAAGAGGAGCCGCCGGCCACCTTTGGGAATTGGAGGAAGATGATCTTGCCGGCCACCAATGAGAGGAGAACCGCCGGCAAAGGAAGAAGAGAGTGGCTAAGATGAAGGGCGCCGGCCAAGGAAAGCTTGAATGAATTGGGCGCCGGCAACAATGTTGGATGAAGATGGTTGCCGCCCAACCTAGCTCCAAACCCTAGCCGCCCAACTCTTTCCAAACCCTAATCCCTATTCGAAAATCTATATCTTGCCGCCCAACCCTAAGCCCTTATTTATAGAATTTAGGAGAAAGTTGGTTAGCCAAAATTATAGGAACTAACTCCTATATTCTTGCTGCCCAACCCCTAACTCCTTTAAGATTTGTTGCCGCCCAACCTATGGATGAGCCAAACCCTAATTCTAGAATTTAGGCTTAAGCCTCCTCTAATCTCCACCGTCGGATCTAGGGATTTAATCTCCACCGTAGGATCTAGGATTTTATCCCAACCGTCGGATCTAGGATTTCATCCCAACCGTAGGATCTAGGATTTCATCCCAACCGTAGGATCTAGGATTTCATCCCAACCGTCGGATCTAGGATTTCATCCTAACTCACGGATCTATGGATTTAATCCAACCGTTGGTTCTAGGGTTTCATCCCAACCATCGGATCTATGGATTCAATCCACCCGTTGGTTCTAGGTTTTGTTTTACATTCTTGGATCTAGACTTCACAAGGATTATATTAGGCTACGATAGGGACCATAAGGAGGAGTTGGGTCTTGGCCACCCGATGGATCGGAACCACACAAACTTGATCCATCAATGATGTTCCATTCCACTAGAGGATCATCATTGAACTACCTCACCAACCCCCATAAATTAATATGGGCTCCATATATTATTTGTACATTAATCTCCTCGTGTTTAAGATATCGAATGTCCGTCAATTAATTGATTTACTGACCATCAATTAATTAACATCTAACTCCTCGAGTAGTACCACTCAACCTTATCATCATGTTGACTAAGTCAACCAGCTGGGTTTACATGATGAACCTTATGAGCTCCTCAAGGGGACATCATCAACCTAATATATAGGACACGGTTTCCTCCTATAATCAACGGCACACCATGTAAATAATATTATTTCCCAACTTAGCTTATTGATTTAATCCATCTAAATCTCACCTTTGGTAAATTAAAGAAATAAATACTAAGTACATGTGCCCGTTATTATATCGGGATTAAGAGCATGTACAACATAATATCCGAGGTCCGATTCAATTATGTAGTAGTCGACTAAATTGAATCACCTCTATGTCGGTCCTACTCAATACACCTAAGTGTACTAGTGTAACTCTATGTTCAAGATAAAACAATACCAAGCTACACTACAACCATGCCAATGGTTTGTCCAAAACCATCTTGGTTGTGAGCCTCTACTTATATTTTACAAGGACTGATAACATGATCTTCTTCTACACCAAGCACCATGTTATCTACAATGTAGAATATTAGACAATATGCACACATATATAATGAATATATAAAATGCAAACAATGATCATGTGATTCTTATTTCAAAATAAAATGTTCATACAAAAAGAGCTAGGCTTTCAGTATACATTCCAACAATCTCCCACTTATACTAAAAGACTATGCTGTCATCACTCTGCCATACATCTGATCCCCATGTCCTCCACATGCCTATCAAACGCTTTCACTGGAAGGGCCTTAGTGAATGGATCCGCCAGGTTATCCTCTGATGCAATCTTGGCGACAGCAACTTCCCCTCGCTTTACGATCTCTCGTATAAGGTGGTACTTGCGCTCTATGTGTTTACTCGCCTTATGGGCTTGTGGTTCCTTCGAGTTTGCAACTGCACCACTATTATCACAATAAATTGTGATAGTTCTGGGCAAACCAGGAATCACATCCAAGTCCATCAAGAAGTTCTTCCTTGGTGCCCTCGTAGGTGCCACATACTCAGCTTCCATGGTAGAGTCCGCCACGCATTTCTTCTTGACACTCCTCCATACTATGGCTCCACCTCCAAAAGTAAACACAAACCCCGAGGTTGACTTACTCTTGTCCCTATCTGATTGGAAATCCGAATCCGTGTAACCCACAGGGACTAATTGATCTGCCCGGTAAACCAGCATATAATCCCTAGTCCTTCTCAAGTACTTCAATATATGCTTTACCGCAGTCCAATGTCCCTGTCCAGGATTACTCTGATATCTGCTAACCATGCCCACGGCAAAGCAGATATCCGGTCTCGTACATAGCATCGCATACATAAGGCTTCCTACTGCCGAAGCATAAGGAACCGCCTTCATCTCCTCTATCTCCTTTGATGTTTTGGGACACATCTCTTTAGATAAAGGAACTCCATGCCTAAAAGGTAGAAAACCTTTCTTGGAGTTCTGCATGCTAAAACGAGCAAGGATAGTGTCAACATATGAAGCTTGAGATAAGCACAACATCCTTTTCTTGCGATCCCTTATAACTTTGATCCCAAGGATGTGTCCCACTTCTCCCAAGTCCTTCATGTCGAACTGTTTGGACAATCATACCCTTACGTCTGATAACACTTTGATATTGTTGCCAACTAACAAAATGTCATCTACGTATAGTACAAGAAACACCACTACGTTTCTGTCACATCTCTTGTATACACAAGGTTCATCCGGACTTTGAATAAATCCATATGACTGGATTACCTCATCAAAGCGGATGTTCCAAGATCTAGAAGCTTGCTTCAATCCATAAATGGACCGATTAAGCTTACATACAAGATGCTCTTTGCTTTTAGCAATGAATCCCTCTGGTTGCCGCATATAGATGTTCTCCTCAAGACTTCCGTTAAGGAAAGCTGTCTTGACATCCATCTGCCAAATCTCATAATCCATATGAGCAGCTATAGATAAGAGAATCCGGATAGACTTAAGCATAGCTACCGGCGAAAAGGTCTCCTCATAATCGATACCCTCTTTCTGAGTATACCCTTTCGCAACAAGCCTAGCTTTGAAGGTTTCAACCTTCCCGTCTACTCCTCTCTTTCTCTTGTAGATCCACTTGCATCCAATGGTTTTTACACCATCGGGTGGCTCTACTAGCTCCGATGATTAGAATCCATAGATTCTATCTCAATTCATCTCTTTGCCAAGATATCGCATCTCTATCTTGGATTGCCTCGTCATATGTCCAGGGATCATGTTCACCAGGGACTAAGTCCGAAGACTCTCCCAAAAACATGAATCTGTCGGGTTGTCTTACAACCCTCCCACTACGACGAGGTGCCTCCTGTGTATGCTCTATGACACGCGGTGCAGTGACTTGTGGTGTGTCCTCTTGTACCGGTGGTACTGAAGTTGGGACTTCCCCTGTCAACTCCTCAAGAACAATCCTACTCGTGGGCTTGTGGTTCATCACATAGTCCTCCTCTAGAAATCTGGCATTCGTACTCACGATCACCTTCTGATCTCTAGGACTATAGAATAAACCACCCTTCGTTCCCTTAGGGTAGCCAACAAACAAGCGCACTTCTGTACGAGATTCCAACTTACCAGCATCTCCCTTCAGCACATGTGCTGGACTACCCCAAATCCGAATATGTCTTAGACTAGGCTTTCGCCCAGTCCACAACTCTGTGGGAGTAGAGAGTACTGACTTAGATGGAACCAAGTTCAGAATGTGTGCTGCTGTTTCCAGAGCAAACCCCCAGAACGAATCAGGTAACTCAGAATAACTCATCATCGATCTAACCATCTCCATAAGAGTCCTATTCCTTCGCTCCGCTACACCATTCTGCTGGGGTGTGTCCAAAGTGCAATTGGGATTGAATCCCAGCCTCTGATAAGTAACTCCTAAACTCTCCCAAGAGGTACTCGCCACCACGATCAGATCGTAATGTCTTGATACTTTTACCTTGACGGTTCTCCACATCAGCCTTGAATTCTTTGAACCTGTCAAAGCATTCAGACTTGCGGCGCATCAAGTAAATGTATCCATATCTTGAATAATCGTCTATAAAAGAGACGAAATATTCAAAACCACCTCTTGCCTGGATAGTCATAGGACCGCACAAATCAGAATGAACCAGTTCTAACACATCTTTGGCTCTATACCCCTTGGCCTTAAAAGGCCTCTTGGTCATTTTACCTTCCAAGCATGATTCGCAGGTTGGGAGATCCTCCACCACTAATGAACCTAAAAGTCCATCAGCTATCAACCTTTGAATTCTACTTAGGTTAATATGACCAAGCCTTAGATGCCAGAGATATGTTTGGTTCATTTGCGAAGGTTCTTTTCTCTTATTAGATTTAGAAGATGAGCTATTTATTTCTATTTGCATCGTGGGAGTTTTTGGTTCAAGAGTATATAAATTGCCAACCAATGTACCAAAACAGATAATCTCCCTATTCCTTTTATAACAACTCTGTCATTAAAAGAAACAGAATACCCATCCAAAAACAATTTAGAAACTGAAATTAAATTCTTTCTAAAAGTAGGTACATAAAGACAATTTCTTAAAACCAAAACTTTATTCCTATCAAAAGATAAATAAACGTCTCCCACTGCAATAGCCGCCACCTTTGAAGCATTGCCCATGTAGACGGTAACCTCTCCCTCAGCTAGTCGTCGGGTTTCCTGGAACCCCTGCAAAGTATTGCAGACATGATCAGTGGCTCCTGTATCTACACACCAGGTACTGGTAGATAACACCGCTAAACATGTTTCAACAACTAAACAAGAAGATATACCTTTGTTCTTTCGGCGAGGACAGTCCGCCTTCCAATGTCCAGTCTGCTTGCAAGTGAAGCACTTGCCTTTCGGCTTCTTCACTCCTGCCTGGGGTCCCACTGCCACTTTCTTCGCTCTACCTTGCTTCTTCTTCTTCTTACCTTTCGGTTTAGAGGAAGAAACCTTCTGAGCGACCATGGCTTGAGAACTCTGACGAAAAAGCCCCTCTGCCGCCTGGAGTTCTGTCAGAAGCTCCGCCAACGAATACAACCTCTTGTTCATGTTGTAGTTGAGGTGGAACTGCTCAAAACTCCTAGGCAGAGACTGGAGAATGATATCGACCTGGGTTTCCCCATCGATCTCAGCTCCGAGGACTTCCATCTCATTAAGATGAGCCATCATCTTGAGAACATGGTCCCTAACGGGTGTTCCCTCGACCATGGTGGTCGTCATCAAGTTTCTCATTGCCTCCTGCCTAGCCGCCCTACTCTGATGTCCGAAAAGTTCCTTGAGATTGAACATCATGTCATAAGCTGTGGCTATGGCTTGATGCTGATGTTGCAGCACATTTTACATAGATGCCAAAATGTAACACCGCGCCATCTCATCTGCCTTAACCCATTTCTTATAATGTTCTTTCTCCTTTTCATCAGAGTCATCGGTGGGCTTAGGAGGACAGACCTCAAAGAGTACAAATTTGTACTCCTCCGCAGTTAAGACAATATCCAGGTTTCTTTTCCAATCAATGTAGTTTGGACCAGTAAGTTTGTTTTCTTTTAAAATCACAGCAAGTGGGTTGAAAGCCATTTGAAAATCCTAAAAATCACAATGATCAAAAAATATCAGATTTCAAATAATATTGATTCCTCAAAATAATAAAATCCCGAAATCAACCAACACCTCAAAACACTGAGAATATCGCATGCCACGATAGTGTGGACGTATACGAATTCTACATTTGTAAGAGGAGGTTTTACCCATTAATTTTATTATCTTGTCAACCTTACTTTTTGACAAATAAAATTATTAGTTCGTTCCTCTTTAGCCCTACAAATAAAAGCAGTGACTCCGATGGGGAGGATACTTTTTATTTGCATCTAAGTGTGCACCATTACACGGTACTAAGGGAATTATTTCGGATTATGTGCCTTACCGATGGGGAAGTACACACGCTCCTAGATAATTTCCTACAACCATTATTTGACCTAGTGATCCGCAAACAAAGCCATCCGATGGGGAGGAAGGCACTCAGAGCCAACGCGCAAGTTTGTTGCATCACACGTCAAATTGTAATGGAGGCCACGGGAATTAATTAAAATGTCCCTCTCCCACTTAGTAAATTGCAATCGAGGAATTTTAAAACAAACACAACATGCATATAAAACAAATAAGTAATAAATATGGAAAAATCATAATTTTTCCAACTATTATGGCATTGTTCTCCAATACGCATCCCGTCGTGTCGCCACCTCGTCCGCTCCATCTTTTCCCGTGCGCAAGTCACCAAAGAGTTCCGAGCCGAGATAAATCATATTAATTTACATCCATCGATCCTATACTCCACGAAGGAGTGTACAAATAATCTAGATCGAAAGTAAACTAAAATGAGCGGCTAAACAATGCCGTATTTAATTATAAAAATTAAATACTAATCTAGCCTCGTCAACCCCGAGGATTCAAATAATAAATTTTTACACACATCCATTCACATACACACACATGGCCATAATAGTCGGATCTTATGCCTGCAACCAAAGAGTTAAACTACGCATATCCTACTATTATCCGGCACATATAATATATGAAAAATGCATAAAAATTAACCGAATCCAAAACACACAAAACCGGAAACCGTGGCTCTGATACCAATTGTTGGGTGGTCGCTTCGGAGGCTCATTGGGTCCCATGTCCCCGGATTAAAATTTTCACTAATGAAAGGATTAATCCGGATAGGATGAGCTTCCTTAGTAACACCATTTCGTCGTCGTGCTAACAACTCGAGTGGTCGCTCGAACAAACTAGTTGTTCAAGCAACTCTACTCTTCTAGTTGATTAGCCGCGGAAGAGACGACGGATGGATCGCCGGTTTTTGTGTTTGTCTTCGGGGTCCATGATTATACAATATATATTCATACACACACATGCATAATCATCATATATAAGAACATGCTCAGGTCTGAACATAAAGTTAAAATTACTTTATACCTTACGATCTTCTACCGTATGTCCTATCCTTCTCGTGGACGACGTGTGGACGAAGATCCTCCACGAGTAGAAGCCTTCTAGATCGAGTTCTCCTTTACCTTGTCCACAACAAAGAAAAACCACAAATACCTTTCCTATCTAGAACCGCCACCAAGGTAGGAAGTTTGATGCAACCACGGCCAAGGAATGGATGAAGATGCGCCGCCACCAAAACAAGAGGAGCGCCGCCACCTTTGGGAATTGGAGGAAGATGATCTTGCCGCCACCAATGAGAGGAGAACCGCCGCAAAGGAAGAAGAGAGTGGCTAAGATGAAGGGCGCCGGCCAAGGAAAGCTTGAATGAATTGGGCGCAAGAACAATGTTGGATGAAGATGGTTTCACCAACCTAGCTCCAAACCCTAGCCGCCAACTCTTTCCAAACCCTAATCCCTATTCAAAATCTATATCTTGCCGCCCAACCCTAAGCCCTTATTTATAGAATTTAGGAGAAAGTTGGTTAGCCAAAATTATAGGAACTAACTCCTATATTCTTGCTGCCCAACCCCTAACTCCTTTAAGATTTATTACCGCCCAACCTATGGATGAGCCAAACCCTAATTCTAGAATTTAGGCTTAAGCCTCCTCTAATCTCCACCGTCGGATCTAGGGATTTAATCTCCACCGTCGGATCTAGGGATTTAATCTCCACCGTCGGATCTAGGGATTTAATCTCCACCGTAGGATCTAGGATTTTATCCCAACCATCGGATCTAGGATTTCATCCCAACCGTAGGATCTAGGATTTCATCCCAACCGTAGGATCTAGGATTTCATCCCAACCGTCGGATCTAGGATTTCATCCTAACTCACGGATCTATGGATTTAATCCAACCGTTGGTTCTAGGGTTTCATCCCAACCATCGGATCTATGGATTCAATCCACCCGTTGGTTCTAGGTTTTGTTTTACATTCTTGGATCTAGACTTCACAAGGATTATATTAGGCTACGATAGGGACCATAAGGAGGAGTTGGGTCTTGGCCACCCGATGGATCGGAACCACACAAACTTGATCCATCAATGATGTTCCATTCCACTAGAGGATCATCATTGACCTCACCAACCCCCATAAATTAATATGGGCTCCATATATTATTTGTACATTAATCTCCCCGTGTTTAAGATATCGAATGTCCGTCAATTAATTGATTTACTGACCATCAATTAATTAACATCTAACTCCTCGAGTAGTACCACTCAACCTTATCATCATGTTGACTAAGTCATAATGCTGGGTTTACATGATGAACCTTATGAGCTCCTCAAGGGGACATCATCATACTAATATATAGTACACGGTTTACTCCTATAATCAACGGCACACCATGTAAATAATATTATTTCCCTACTTACGGGCTTATTGATTTAATCCATCTAAATCTCACCCTAAATTAAAGAAATAAATACTAAGTACATGTGCCCGTTATTATATCGGGATTAAGAGCATGTACAACATAATATCCGAGGTCCGATTCAATTATGTAGTCAGTACTAAATTGAATCACCTCTATGTCGGTCCTACTCAATACACCTAAGTGTACTAGTGTAACTCTATGTTCAAGATAAAACAATACCAAGCTACACTACAACCATGCCAATGGTTTGTCCAAAACCATCTTGGTTGTGAGCCTCTACTTATATTTTACAAGGGACTGATAACATGATCTTCTGTGCCACACCAAGCACCATGTTATCTACAATGTAGAATATTAGACAATATGCACACATATATAATGAATATATAAAATGCAAACAATGATCATGTGATTCTTATTTCAAAATAAAATGTTCATACAAAAAGAGCTAGGTTTTCAGTATACATTCCAACAATCCTATCTTTCCAACGGTTGGAATATGCCTATAGTTCTACTCGATCCAATTTAGTTAACTAATTTTACTCAATCTAATTGAGCTTACTCTAACCCAAGCCATGATAGGCGGGACCAAGATTGTCCCTCCGCACCCTACCAAGATAATATGTGTTGCTCTGCTTTGGCAGATTCAACAACTACAAATGATCGAGGTAGTGATGGGTATCAAGGACTTGATAGGTATTTACGAGTTGATTCGATTAAGATCTAATCTAATCGTAATGTGTATCATATACGCATTGAGGCCTTTATTATTCTATACTAGCATGCATCACATACATACAAGCATTATTCTAGCATGCATCATATACATACAAGAAAAATATCCTAGCATGCATCACATACATACAAGCATTATTCTACTAGCATGCATCACATACATATAAGCAAAATTAAATATATATATATCAACATATATATATATATATATAAAATTAACTGTGATGTGTTCATGTCCCTACTACGATCTTCTCAAGCCAATGAGAAGATCTGATGGTCAACCTAGGGCTAGCGGCTTCTCCAAGCGCTTCCTTTGACCGCCATGTCTCGTCGGCACCCTTCTCGTAACTTCGTCTACAAGTGGACTTTCCACCGCTCCATTTTGTACATTACAAATATGAAACTCGAGTTACATTCGAGTCTAAAAATATTTACAACTAGAATTTCAAAAGAAGAGGTACGACGTGCAGGTCGCATACACTATACAACACGCACAACCACAAAAATGGCATGCAGGCCGTATTATGAATTACAACACATCATCATCCAATCATATTGGGGTTCTTTGGCCATGACCATCAAAGAATTATACATAATTCTAAATTATGTATTTTACAGAAAATTTCTATAATTTTTCTTATTTATTTTTTAATTTTATGAGTCATCTCTCCGTAACGGTCCCGCTAAGCGGTTTCCGAGCGCGATCGCGGGACAAGGCCCCTTTCGGGGATAGGGGCAGCGCCCCTACTCGCAAAATAAACTTTGCGAGTGTCCCTACTACGATCTTACAGTGACTTAAGTCACTGTCCCAAACACCTAAAGCGAGAACTCACCGTTTTGGAGAGTTTTTCTCGATGGTTGAAGCTTACAAGTGTCCCAACACTCGTTGCTTCGACTCTTCGAGAAAAATACCCAAAAATTCGATAAAATTAGGAAATTTACAGAAACATAAAAAACTGTAATTTTTATATCTAATACAAAAACTACAAAAATGAAACACACACATGCTTCGCACGTGGCTTTGATACCACTGTTAGACTTTCCGAGCCGCAAAAACTGCTTTTTGCATTGCGAAAACCTCGGAAGCCCGACCATGGATCCGTGCGAAGATATATATAAAATAAAACATGTATGTGTTTAAAGATCCTAGATCTACCTTAGATCTACAAGATAGAGCGTTACCCTCATAGCGACGCCCTTCGCTTATCCCGCTCATCAAAAAGCTTGACGGAACTCAAGAGTGTCAAGTGTACACTCCTCTATTGGTATCCACACGGACAAATGGTAAAGAAACTCAACCTAGAGTGTGCTAGCACTCATGGAAATTTTGTCCAAGAAGGATTGGGAGAGCAAGAGAGGAAGAACCAAGGAAGAAGATGAAGTTATACAACTTAACTTCACACTTTCATAACCCACTATAAGGGGGTTACATGCATGCATGTAACTCCAAGAGGTGGCACCCCATGATGTGTCCATGATGTGGAGCATCATCATTGGCCGGCCCGATGCCAAGTCACCATGACATGACAATTGGTCAAGTCAAAATTGACCATTCATTTTCCCTCTCAAGTCAAGTCAAACTTGACCTATTATCTCCCATGGTTGATCAAATCTAACCACTTGATTCAAGTCAATTTGATTTAATGAATCTCTATTCATTAAATTAAATTGACTCAAATATAAATTAGACTCATTCAACACTTGAATCAAATTGAGTCTAACTCAATTAGTCTAATTTGGATTACTCTTAATCCAATTTGGTTCATCCCATGGTTCATCATATGAACCTAATCTCCATCTAATTGCCCTTTGTGTGTGACCCTATACGTTCTTGTAAAGTTGGCAATGCTCCTAAACCGATTTAGGAATATAAGCAATGAGCGGTATCTAGCAACACATCATTGCTACCCAAGTTACAAGAATGTTGAGATCCAACATCACTTTTGTGACTACTAATTGTGACTCTCACAATATGTGACAATGTCCTTCTATCCTTGACATCTAGATTGACCAATTGAGGCATAGACCGTGTCATCCTCGGGACAATCTATATCTTGAACTCCAAGTAAACTCACTCTAATCAAATGAGCTCAATATCTCATATTGACTCATTTGGGCATGGTCATGCACTTCGTGGTCTCACTCTATCAAGAATAACGATGTCACTCCCATCATATAGGAGGGATAGATCCCATCTACATCACTCACATCCCTCCGCATAATTTGTTACATACCCAGTAATCGCCTTTATAGTCCACCCATTTACGGGTAACGTTTGACAAATCCAAAGTATGCAACTCCTTATGTAGGGAATCATGGTGACTTCAGGTCTAAGGACTAATAGTCATACTAATAGCCACATGAGAAAGTATATGACACTCATATAACGATCCACGATACTTTCTCATGACGGATCATTCAGTATACATTCTCCAATGCATACCCATGTGTCAACTTGATATCTTATATCCATAACTTGTGAAATTAAGTCATCATGTTGACCTACATGCTAGTCTCTACGCATTAACATTGTCCCTGAATGTTAATACTCGACTAGGATTGATTAAGAGTAATGTTCTCTATATCATCTCATTATCGATTCAACCAATCGATTGATATAGATAAGAACCTACTACTCAAGGACATTATTATATTTAGTTATTTGGCACCAATACAAGTAAATATAATAACCATGCCTTTATAAATAGGAATATGATATAATAAAGTCCATTCAACAATCATCACATGATTGGCTCTAGGGCTTTCACTAACATATCGACCCTTGGACTTCCCAATTGACAAGTACCCATGACTTGGACTTTCACCACCAAGAATACACACTTGAACTTACGTGGCTAAGACTACACCCTTGGACTTTCCTTGACAACCCATGTTGGACTTTCCAATTGCTAAGACTCAAGCTTGGACTTTCCCTTTCCAACCCATGTTGGACTTTCCAAATGCCAAGACTCAAGCTTAGACTTTCCTTGCCAAGATCCATGCTTGGACTTTCCATGCCAAGTACTCATGACTTGGACTTTCCCATTGCCAAGATCCATGCTTGGACTTTCCATGCCAAGTGTCCCACTTAGACTTCTCCATCATATGGTAAACTCCATGTCAACCATATAGTCATCCCATTGTCAAACAATGATCAACTCACCGTCAAACATCAAAACACAAACATAAAAATACTACTCGAGTCTAATCAATCGTGACCTGGGCCGATTGAACTAACAATCTCCTCCTTTTTAAAGTTTGACAAAAACCAAATACCTTTGAGTTAGAACACTAACTCAAACCAATCCTCCCAATTTTCCAAATTGGGAATTCTCACATTCTCCCATCAATTCTCCATTAATTCTCTCCCATTTTGACATGCATCAAAAAGGCTCTCCCCAAGGGTATCAATGTATCATATTCCAATGGGATCTTACAATCTCCCCTTGGTCCAAAAAACATCTAGGATGCCTTCACTCTTCCTAGTGATAAGTCTCATATCACTAAAGAGAGGCAATCATCACTTCTATAAATTCTCCCCCTTATGAGGAAGAACACATCCATCATCCCATGATGGATAACCTCCCCCTAAAGGCTTGCTCTCCATTGACCATTGCACCAACAATGTCATTGGAGAGCCCCTAAGACTATTGGAACACTAAACCATCAAAATTAAGGTTGAAAGTTCAAACTTGAACTTTCACCCACCTTAAAATTTAATACACTCCCTAACAACTCTTCTAATCCATATTTAATGAATTTTAACCCTTTATAATACTTTTCAAAGTATATCCTAGGATTAGGAGCAGAAAGGGTAGCCTAACATAGTTGAAATCAAGTTAAACAAATGTTATTTACCCGAAATTAACACTAACAGTCGACTCTGTCAATCAATAGTCGACTGCCCTTGACGTCAGTCGACTTCCATCCAAAGCAGTCGACTGATTTCTGCACTGTGCAAAAATCAGGTTTAGAAAATAAAATTTCAAAAATCATTAGTAATTATACGTAATTTTAAAAAACACTAAACTTCATACGTATACTACTTATAAAAATCATTATAGGTGAAAAATATTTGAAAAATAAAATACCCATTAAATATTGAGATTGATATAAAACTCAAAATCATTGATAACTTCAATGATTTTGACCTATTTTGTATCAACTTTTTCAATGGTGACTTCTATCGAAAGATAGACTACACCAAGGTTTTTCAAAATGATTTTGAAATGATTTTAAAACCTTATATTGAACTGTGGACTACATGACTTGTACATAAGCTTTTAACATGATTTATCCATGGTATAAGATGAGTTTGAGTTCATCTAAATGCAAAAGCTATGCACCTTGAACTAAACTCATTTCCTAACCACTCACATGTGTCTAGGGAATATGAATACCCACACATATCAATGGGTTGGCAAGGAAGTCCAAGGGTGTAGTATTGGCCAAGTAAGTCCAAGGGTGTAGTCTTGGCGGTGAAAGTCAATGTCATGGGTACTTGACAATTGAGAAGTCCAAGGGGAATATTGGCGGTGTAAAGTCTAAGAGTGGAGTCTTGGCTGCATAAGTACAATGGTTGGCAGCGTAAAGTCCAAGCGGAGTCTTGGCAGCGTAAGCCCAATATGCCTTGGCGGTGTAGATCAACTTAGCATGACATAGCCGATGGAAGTACTTGAAAGCTAGCGTATGGATGAATAAGTCATGAATGACTTGGAGGGATCCGATAAGTGTGAGGCTGACGGAGATGGCTAGAAGGCTTAGGTTTAGGCTAAGGGTGTTCTAGCAAATATAGGGGCACCATACTTGGGTTAAAACCTCATGTTTGAGGTGTATCAGTCGACTGGGTCTATGTTCAGTCAACTGATGAGAATCAACAAGAGTTCGACTGTTGAATTGGCCTAGCGGATCGCCAACATTGGGCAATGATCGATGGCCCGAGCGGCCGACGATCTAAAGATCACCGACCATCGGGTCGAAATCGAGCATAGAAAGCTCTCCAGTCGAGTGATTGACCTGAGCACTCGACTGATTGAGCCATCAGTCGACTGATGGGTATAATTAGTCGACTAATGGTCTATCCTTTGGACTTATCGACATGGTTCATGCCATTGTGAGACAACGACTACAGGGGAAGTCAACTGATGGTCCCGATTAGTCGACTGCTAGGCGAAAAATTAGCCTGAATGCAGGTTATAAAAACAGGTCATGGAGGAGGTTTTTGTCATGGTTCTCTTGGGCAATTTGAAGAGGAATAGTTGGTGCTTTCCAGTCCTTCAAGGATAGTCCAAGGCAATCAAATATCAAGCAATCAAAAGCTCTTTGTAAAGTGTTTTCCTTTACTTGTATTGCATTTCATATTCATAGTTGCTTGTATCTCTTGTATTACTTAGTGTAATCTTTGTATGAGGTTTCTCCACCTCCGGATTATTCCGAGAAGGAGTTATTTAGTAGTGGTGTGTGATTGGCATCACTTGGGCTCATTCGAGCCCAATGCATGGAGTATGAACCATTCGGTTCCGAACCACGTTATATCGTGTTGTCTCTTAAGCTTGTGTTGTATTTACTTTTATTATTATATATTCCACTGTGTTAACAAATGTTGTAGAGACGAACCCGATCATAATCTATCAACAAGCGATGATGCTATTCACCCCCCCCTCTAGAGGCCATTGAGGTCTTAACAATTGGTATCAGAGCCCGGGGCTCTTCTATGGATTAACAACCGGGAGCAAAGACACTAGAGGGTGAAGAAGATGGAGTTTGAAGAACAATTAGGATGTGAAATCAACACACCGGTCCCATATGCGCTTTATGGATGAGAAGGCTTTAATTCATGGAAGAGGTGGATTGAAGACTTTATTATGATGAGGGACTTTGAAGAATGATCCACTTTGATGGAAGGGTTCAAATTTTCAAGAGGGCCTAAGGGAGGAGGGTTCCTCAAAATGAATAAGTGGACCGAAGAATAACTCCAAGGATTCAAGAGGAGTAATAAGGTAATCAAATTTTTGAGTGATTTAATTCCTAACGATGTTGTGTACAAATTAGGAGAATACAAGGATGCAAAGGAATTTTGGAGTGAATTGGCCAAGCTCCATGAGAACCCTCAACCGGTCCAAGAGCCCGAAGAAGAAGAATCCTCATCCTCACAAGCAAGTAAGGATTCAGAAGTTGATAGAGAATCAACATCCGGATCCGGATCGGAAGAGGAAGAAAAGGTGGAAGAAGGCTCCACCTCTAGGATTGAGGGAGAGGATATTAGATCATCCTCAATACTGGAGCAAGAAGAACATGAACCATCGACCTCCAGTCAAGAAGAAGAAGAAGTCAAAACCACCACCCTAGGTAACTCAAACATTGTAGTTAAAATTAAAAATCATATGATATGTTTTGACTATAAAGAGTAAGGACACTACAAGAGTAAGTATCCTAAAAGAATTAAGAAGACTCCACCGACACCAAAAGTCAACGAAAAGACTAATGAAGTCGGAGTTCCCACCAAGAAGAGCAAGGAGCACGTGGTGTGCTTTAAGTGCCACCAAAGAGGGCATTATAGGAGTCAATGCCCTAGGGGGAGAAAGAAGGTCAAAGACGGAGCTACACATGTAGGGGGAGCCTCTAAGGCAAACCCTAAGATATATTTTAATGCACCTTCTAGTTCTAGGATAAAAAAACATGTTTTTAATTCACTTGCAATTACTAATGAAAATCATGCTAGTAGGAATAATAGATTTTATTGTTTAGGTGCTAAGAGCATCAACCTTAGGAATAAGGAAAAATTTGGGACTAATGTCCCTAAAACAATTTTACCTAAGGACAAACCTAGACCAAACAATTCTGGACCTATCCTTCCTAGGGAGGCCATTAGGAAGATAGAATATCACCTAGGCATCAACCCTAAATAGACTAGACATATGCCTAGAAATAAGAATATCTCAAGAGTTAATGAAAAATAAAAAATTGAGATATTAGAAAAGGAAAATCAAGTCTTGGGGTTAAGACTTGAGAAAATGGAGAAGACCTTTAGGAATATACAAAATCAATTTCAAGGGTTAAGTGATCAAAAATCTAGGTCTAAGAGTCAAAGTCAAAGGCCTAGGAAACAAGAACCATCAAAGGGAAAACCTAATCCCAAGGAGACCTATCATAATGTTCCATTCGATTATGGAACTCAAGTTAGGTCTAGGAAATCCAAGGTCAATAGGGAAGTCATCCCTAAGATTGACCAAGGTAGGTGCTTAGTGGCTAAGGTTTCAAGGAAACCTAGGGAAGCCATTAAGAAGGTTACAAGGGGAGTTACCCCTAGAGTTAACCTAGGTAAGATCCATTTGACCAAGGCTAACAAGCCTAGAAGGGTCATTAGGAAGGTATCTAGGGAAGCTATCCCTAAGGAATACTTAGTAAACCCAAGGAGCTCCAATAGGTATTGGGTTCTTAGGAGCGTGATCGATTCGCGCTAAGTGGGTTTAGGTGTGCCAACTTTGAATGGATAGGTAGTAAACCTAACCATGGTAAAGGTGGCACTTTAGGTCATTTCCAAGGTAATGTGATACTTTAGAAATTTGGTTTGATCATAATCCTAAAGGCTTTTAGGATGTGCCAATATATTTTGAAGACTATGAAAAATCAATCAAATTGGCATAATTTAGGTTTAGAGGTCATGGTGTGCCATTTTAGGTTTTTGGCACACTTGGAGGATTAATAGTAATATGGAAAAAAGGGTTTAATAATAGCAAATGGCAATTTATGTTAAAATTTAGGTATTATATACCTTTACTTTTTATTTGTCATGCTTAATTTGTCATATACCATGTCATGACATCATATCTACTTTTAATTATATAATATGTCATGATCATGCTTAGGATTAAGGTTAAATATGTAACGCCCGCAAGGGCGGGCGTGACAAAATATTATGTATACTTAGATTCCATTTTATGTCATGACATCATGATTATGAGCACATGTTTATTTATATCATCACTAATGCCATAGTCACTCATGCATTTATGAAAATTGAGTTAAGGACAATTGGCATGACTTGAAGTCCCATGTATAAGGGAATCAAGTAGTGTTACCTTAGAAAAATACATGAAACCCTATCTTAGGTGAACAAAACCTACATCTCACATCACATTGACATGTATGTGTATTGATATACTCTAGATACATGTGAGATGCTAGGATATGAGTTGAGTTCAAGGTGCATGGTTTTTGCATCTAGATGAACTCAAACTCATCTAAAATTATTGGTGGATCATTGGGAAAGCTAATGTTCAAGCCATGTACATTAAGCCCAAAGAATATGATCCAATATAAGATTTTAAAAACATTTTAAAATCATTTTGAAAAACTTTTGATAGCAATCATCATTGATGATGTTGATACAAAGTGAGCTAAAACATTGAAGTTTTTTTTTTCACTTTTGAACTTTGTATCAATTTCATTATTTTAGGAATAAATTATTTTTCCAATATTTTTCATCCATTGTATTGGTAATAAGTATTATACGTATGAAGTTTCATGATTTTTCGAGTTACGTATAATTACTTATGCATTTCTAAAATTAATTTCTGATAACTGAAATTCGAAATTTCAGTTATCAGTCGACTGCCGTCTGATGGCAGTCGATTGATGAGCAAGGCAGTCAACTGTTGCCTGATAGAGTCGACTGTCAGGCTAATTTCGGATAAACAAGATTTGTTTAGCCCAATTTCAACTATGTTAGGGTTCCCTAACTGTTGGATCGAAGTAGATCGCTAGAGGGGGGGGTGAATAACGATAAAACCTTTTCTTTTTGTTCGTTGGTTAAAACTCGAGTAGCTAATTAATTTATAGCGGAAAGATAAGCAATAAATAAAAGGAGACAAATATTTTTACTTGGTTCGTAGCCTTCGGCTACTACTCCAAGGCCCTAGTGATCCTTGATCACGCACGAATGACAATTCACTAAAAACCCTCCTCCTTGTTGGAGGTAGGAGTTTGACGATTACAAAAAACCTTCGAAAGGAAAGATAGAGAGACAAATCCTCTCTTCTATTAATGTAAAGTGCAATGATAGAAAACCTCGATTAACAAAAGAAATTGCAATATTTAAAGAGACGACAAATTAAAATATCAACAACTAAAGAGTAGAAACTAAACTAGGGTTGTTGACAACACTTCGTCGTAGAGTCGTCGGAGAATCACAGAGTTGCAGAGGTTTTTGAGCACTTAGAGATGATGAAAAACCCTAGGAGAGGCCCTCCTTTTATAGCCTTTGAGCCCCTTTTCGAGAGGAACTTCACCCAATAGAGTTTTGGCACATGGCTCCTTGAAAAATGGTGATAATGATAGCCATCATCGTCGATTGATGGTGATAATCGAATGTCGACCTCAGCACGATCGATTGGACGGCAGTCGAGTCCTCCAAGCTGGCAGTCGACTGATGCTAGATGTAAGGCAAAGTTAGCTTAACAAAAACATTAATTTGACGACCTCCGACCATCCGATCTCGACCTAGACCACCAATAGGATGTCTTTGGTCGGATCTACGCCTAAGATCATCCCCGTAAAGAGGATACGACCTCACTTACTCTCGCACACACACGAGCTTACCTCGATACTTACTGTGTCGCTTTCACTTCTGGCCTTCCACTCGATTCCTTTGGCTCCCTCCGAAGTCACTCAAGTGTCGCCCGACCACCACGGCTTCCTCCGGGTGTCGCTAGGCTTCAGTTCTAGCTATAGCAATTTCCTGCACACTCGATTTAGCTCGTGAGATAACGGCATGAGCTTAACTTTGTATCATTTGCTATAATCAAAACTCAGGTTCGACTTAGGTGCCTACTGCACCAACACTAACCACTCCTAACCTTAGGATATGCTTTGGAAAGCATTGGAAAGGGTGAAAATTCATTGGATATTAGGGTGATGTATCAATTTTAAGGTGTGGGAAAGTTCAATGTTGACCTTTAGACCTTAATTTTGATGGTTTAGTGTTCCTATAGGCTTAGGGACTTTCCAATGACATCTTTGGTGCAATGGTCAAGGGGGAGCAAGCCTCAAGGGGGAGCAAGCCTTTAGGGAGAGGTATCTATCATGGGATGATGGATGTATTTTTCCTCATGAGGAAGAGAAATGAGAATTTGAGATACCCAATTTGGAAATTGAGAGAGTTCATTGGAGTGTCTCTCTTGAGTGATATGGGACTTATCACTAGGAAGATTGTAGGTAGCCTAGGTATTTTTGGACCAAGGGGGAGATTGTAAGATCTCATTGGGATATGAGACATTGACCTCCTTGGAGAGAACCTTTTTGATGTATGTCAAAAAAGGGGGAGAAAGTAAAATTACCAATTTGGGAAAATTGGTAAGCGAATTTGAGTTAGGGGCCTAACTCAAGGGTGTTTTTGTCAAACATTAAAAAGCAGGAGATTATTGGTGCAATCGGCCCAGGTCACGATTGACCAGACTTGAGTTGGACTTGAGTAGTGTTTTGATATTTGACATTGATGTCTGACAAGTGTTGGGGAGATTGTTGGTGCAATCGACCCAAGTTAATAATTGATGTTTGACAATCGTTTGACCATTATCATGGGAGAAGTCCAAGTCTTGTGCACTTGGCATGAAAAGTCCAAGCTTGAGTTATGGCATGGAAAGTCCAACATGGGTTGACAAGGAAAGTCCAAGCATATGTCTTGGCAAGGGAAAGTCCAAGCTTGAGTCTTGGCATTTGGAAAGTCCAACATTGGGTTGGCAAGGAAGTTCAAGGGTGTAGTCTTGGCCAAGTATGTCCAAGGGTTTAGTCTTGAAGGTGAAAGTCCAAGTCATGGGTACGTGGCAATTGAGAAGTCCAAGGGGAATATTAGTGGCGTAAAATCCAAGGGTGGAGTCTTGGCAGCATAAGTTGTAATGTCCATAAAATTCCTAGCAATTTTACAAGAATTTTTGCATGATTATAATGGGCTTTATGTGGGCTCCTTCAAAAAAAAATAAAAGAAATAGAGCCAAAAAGGATGCATTGCCCAGGGTTTGAACCCTAAACCTCCAAGTAGATAGCTAAACCTTAAGATGCATCCAATAACCAGAAGCCCAGCAGGGTTGTGCTATTAGAAGGATATGGGAAATGATAGATAAGGGTAAGGGAGGCTAAGGGACACTTTCAAGTGAATAAATAGGAGAATGAGGAGGCAAGAGAAACAAAATTTGTCATTCTCCCCTTCTCCTCTTCTTCCTCACCGAAACCCTAACTTCCTCTCCTTCCCTTTTCCGAAAACCAACCAAGCAAGAAGAGGGCTCTAGTCTTGGCATCACATAGGGTATTTTCTACTACTAAACAAAGTGAAGGATGTAAGTATCCCCTCACCTGTAGTACAAGTTGCTTTGGTTGATGGTTGTTAAGAAAATCCTTTATGAAACTTTCGGCCAAGACCTTCTTCATGCTTCCTATAATTGTCCATGCTATGTTTTGTATGAATATGATGATAACATGTTTCTAGATAGGCTTGGTTTAAGTGTTTGATCTTCAAGATTCTTGAAACTCTCGGCCAATACCTTCTTCATGCTTCCCATGATTGCCCATGCTATGTTTTGTATGAATATGATGATAACATGTTTCTAGATAGGCTTGGTTTAAGTGCTTGATCTTCAAGCTTCTTGAAACTCTCGGCCAATACCTTCTTCATGCTTCCCATGATTGTCCATGCTATGTTTTTGTATGAATATGATGATAATATGTTTCTAGATAGGCTTGAGTTAAGTGTTTGATCTTTAAGCTTCTTGAAACTCTCAGCCAAGACCCATTTAGGCTCCTAATGGACTTCCATGCTATGATCTATATATAGTCATGTTATGTTTTGAATGTAGATGAAGACAATATGTAGATAGCTAAGCTAGATTTAAGTGTTGGACCTTTAAGCCTCTAGAAACTCTCGGCCAAGACCCATTTAGGCACTTAATGGTCTTCTATGCTATGATCTATATGTAGTCATGTTATGTTTTGAATGTAGATGAAGATAATATGTTGATAGCTAAGCTAGATTTAAGTGTTGGATCTTTAAGCCTCTTGAAACTCTCGGCCAAGACCTATTTAGGCCCCTAATGGCCTTCCATACCATGATCTATATGTGATGGAGATTAACATGTGGTTAGTAGAATCTTGTACAAGTTGTTTAGGGTTTAAAATTTTGTTAGAACCCCATAGTAGAATCTTGTATGTTGTTTATTAACACCATGTTATGCTTGTTCATGATGTTTATGCCATGCTCTATATGTGTGTGATGTTTGTTTGATGTTAAGTAGACCTTGCACAAGTTGTTTAACATGTAAACTCCTAAGAACCCTCCCTTAGGGTTTCAGCCAGCCCATGTACATGCCCTCTACTAAATCCTCCATGCCATGCTACATGTAGAAAAAAAATGCAAATATGATGTTAGTTAGATTTTATGATAGCATGATTGGTTTATATCACTATCTTATGTCCATGTTAATTGTATGAATGTATGATTATGTTCTGCTCATTGCCATGTTAATTGTATGAATGTATGATATGTCATAAAGAAGGAACATGATATGTTATGAAAAGAAATATGATACGTTATGAAGAAGGAACATGATATACTATGAAGAAGGAACATGATATGCTATGAAGAAGGAACATGATATGCCATGATAAGGAACATGATATGTTTATGAAAAGATATATGATATGTTATGAAAAGAAATATGATATGTTATGATAAGGAACATGATATGCTATTTTACTTTTTGCATGGCTTGTACCGGACCCTAATAAGGTCCAAGGGATGGGCTCCTACGTGCCCCTGGGTCGACGGTCGTAGTACGGACCCAGTATGGGATGGACTCCTAGTTGCCCTAGGCCGACGGTCATAAGTACGGGCTTAGGATGGGCTTCTATATTATGTTGCCCCTAGGCCAACGGACATAGTATGGGCCTAGTACTCTAGTAGGTTCGGGATTAGCTACCTCGGGTCTATTAGGGATGCACGCTATGATGATGATGTATGTGGTACAATGTCAGGCCTAATATGTTGAGATTATGTTTAAGTACCTATAAGATATATGTTTTCAAAGTGCATCTTGCATATACCCTTATTTCATGTCTAGGTGATTATGATGTTTACATCAATGTTATGCTTATATGTTCTTGTATATTTATATGAATGCTATGCTTATATGTTCTCATATGTTTATATGCATGCTATGCTTATATGTTCTTGTATGTTTATATGAATGTTATGCTTATATGTTCTTGTATGTTTATATGCATGCTATGCTTATATGTTCTTCTATGTTTATATGAATGCTATGCTTATATGTTTTTGTATGTTTATATGCATGTTATGCTTATATGTTCTTGTATATTTATCTGCATGCTATGCTTATATGTTCTTGTATGTTTATATGCATGCTATGCTTATATGTTCTTAAATGATCATGTCACTACTCTATGTCTAATTCTCGATGTATGACTTTTGTGAGTAGGAAAGGATCTTACTAAGCCTATGTGCTTATAATTTTATGTTCCCTTGTACTGCAGATAAGGGTAAAGAATGGCTAAACTAAAGGGAGCAATAGGAGGGGCAAAGTGTGTGTGGTAGTGGCATAGTGGAGGAGATCTGTTTATGTTTCCCATACTTATGCATGTTTTCCTTTAAGTTTTGCATGTTAGTTGTTAAGAGTCGAACTCTACTTGATGATGAATGGTCGCTACTTGGTGTCCTTTAAGTTGAATGTCATGAACTTGAACTAAGTACTTATGAAATGATGATGCATGCTTTATGTTTAAAAGGAAAAAAAAAAGAAGTTTAAAGTCTTCCACTGTAAGAAGTATATGTAGTCTTCCACTGTAGGTGCATGTATGTATGATCGCGTCACCCCTGGAAAGGGCAGGCGTGACAGGTTGGTATCAGATCAGATCTGCCTTTCCACTACACACACATCAAGCTCCAATCCTGCCGCTCCAAGTAAGAAATTCTATCTCTACTCTATTTTTGTTCATGTATGACAAGAAATGCTTTTAGCTTAAAAATGCATGAATATATGTTGGATAATCTTATGCTAGCCTTTAGTTTAAATAATTCGTAAATATATGAATGATAATCTTATGCTAGCTTCATTATAATATATGAAGATAAACATGGCTAGGAGACACAGTAATAGAGTTGATGAGATAGCACCCTCACCTGACCTTACGCATGTGGTTACTGAACTCCAACGTCAAGTCACAGAGCAACAACAAGTGATAAATGCTCTAATGAACCAGCGAGGAAGCCCTACTTCCCCACTAGCAGGCCCTGGCCCAATAGTTCGACAAGAAGCTTACCTAATCCAGTGGCAGAGGTTGAAGCCGGAAAATTTCTCTGGTACTGGTGAACCATCGGACGCCCTGGCTTGGTTCAAGACTGTGGAAAGCATTGTAGAGCTATTGGACTGACCCGAATGCGAGAAGATTAAGTGCGCATCATTTTGCCTTTCGGGAGATGCCCGAATGTGGTAGGAAAAAGTTAAAGCAAAGAGGCAAGTGAATCAGATGAGATGGACGAACTTCGAATATGAATTTTTCGAAGAATTCTTCCATATGCGGGTGACAAACAAGCATTACGACGAGTTCACTGGGTTCTGGCAAGGTGACCTATCAGTTAGTGAAGCTGTGAAGAGATTCAACCGACTCGCACGCCTATGCCCAGAGTTGGTCAGTATAGAAAGAGAAAGGGTCAGACTCATGCTGAAGATGCTCCGACCCGAGATAGCTCTGAACGTGGCCGGCGGAGTTAATAGACCGCAGAGGAGCTGTTCAGTAGTGCCTTGATTACTGAACATTACCTGAACAACATTAAATAGCAAAAGAAGGCACTGAATGAAGGCAGAAGTCAAGCTGTAACGCCCGTAAAATTCCTAGCAATTTTACAAGAATTTTTGGCTTGATGATAATGGGCTTTATGTGGGCCTTTTCAAAAATAAAAGAAAATAAGCCAAAAAGGGGTGCAAGGCCTAGGAATTGAACCCCAAACCTCTAGAGATAGCCAAGCCCTATAGATGCACCCACTAACCAGAAGCCCAATAGGATTATATCATTAGAGGAATAAGGGAAATTATGGTTAAGTGTAAGGGAGATTAAGGGACCCTTTAGGTGAATAAATAGGGGGGGATGAGGAGGCATGAGTGAGCAACTTCACTTTCTCCACTTCTCTTCTTCTTCTCACCGAAATCCTAAAGCTCTCCCTCTCCATTTCCTCTCCATTTCCACTCTTGGCCGAAACTCATCTAAGCAAGAAGCAAGGGCTAGGTTTTGTGTTCCTTAGGTTATCTTCACACTACAAGCAAAGCGAAGGATGTAAGTATCTCTCACCTGCATACGAGTAGCTTCGATTGATGTTTGTAAAAGAAACCTATATGTTATATCCGGCCAAGCTAGGTTTTGGTTTATCAATGAAGTTGTATACTATGTTTAGGAAGTAGATGATGATGTTAAGATGGAAAAAGGGATTAGGTTAAAAGCTAACCCTAATAGCCACTAAAGCCTATTCGGCCAAGCCATGATTTTAGGTTTCAATGAAGTTCCATGCTATGTTTTTTTTTGTAGCTATATGATGATGCTAGGATTTAAAATGGATTAGGTTAAAGGTTAACCCTAAAGACCTACATGGACCATTCGGCCACCCCTAGATCTTGATGATTCAATGAAGTTTAATCCATGTTTTGTAGGATAATGATGTTGTTATTATGTTAAATGAATTAGGTTAAAGGTTAACCCTAAAAACCCTACATGGATCATTCGGCCAACCTATGTTTTGGGTGACTAAATGGAGTTTTAATTCTTGTTTTATATGCAAATGAAGTTGTTGCTATGTTAAATGAATTAGGTTAAAAGATAACCCTAGAAAACCCTATGGATCATTCGGCCAACCTATGTTTTGGGTGATTAAATGAAGTCTAGTTCTTGTTTTATATGCAAATGAAGTTGTTGTGTTATGTTAAATGAATTAGGTTAAAAGATAACCATAGAAAACCCTATGGATCATTCGGCCACCATGACTTTTGGGTGATTAAATGAAGTCTAGTTCTTGTATTATATGCAAATGAAGTTGTTGTGTTATGTTAAATGAATTAGGTTAAAAGAGAACCCTAGAAAACCCTATGGATCATTCAGCCACCATGAATTTTGGGTGACTAAATGAAGTCTAGTTCATGTTCTATGTGCAAATGAAGCTGTGGTTGTGTTAAATGAATTAGGATGAAGGATAGCCCTAGACACCCCTATGGACCATTCGGCCATCATGCATTTTGGGGATTAGATGAAGTTTTAATACAAGTAGTATGTGCATATGAAGTTGTTGTTAAGTTAAATGAATAGGTTAACATGTGTTTTATGTTGGATGAATTCATGTTGACTTGTGATATTAAATAATGCTAGATGAAGATAACATGCCTTAGGTTAGTGTTTACTTACTTTTGATGTCATGCCGTTTGCCATGTCTATGTGTATGCGATATTTAAAATATGTTATGAAATGGAAGAAGATAAGATTATGAAATGAAACAAAATGATATGTTCACGACATGAATATGACATGATGATGAAATGAAGAATGATATGTTATGAAATGAAGAATGGTATGTTTACGAAATGAAAGATGATATGTTCATGAAGGGAAGCATGATGTGTTATGAAATGAAGTATGCTATGTTTGCAAAATGAAATAAGCTATGTTATAAAAATAAGCATATAAGTATTTTACCTTCTGCATGGCTTGTACCAAGACCCTAACAAGGCCCAAGAAGGGATGGGCTCCTAAGATGCCCTAGGTCAATGGAATAAGACTCGGGCCTAGGATGGGCTTCTATGTATGATTGCCCCTAGGTCGATGGAATAAGACTCGGGCCTAGTACGGGATGGGCTCTAAGATGCCTTAGGTCGATGGAGTAAGACTCGGGCCTAGGATGGGCTTCTACGCTATGACGATTGCCCTAGGTCGACGGACTAAGATCGGGCCTAGTAACCTATTAGGTTCGAGACTTGCTACCTCGGGCCTATTTAGGGATGCGCGCTATGATAATGAAGAAGTGGTACAATGTCGGGCCCAAATATGTTGAGATTTATATTTACGTACCTATAATATATGTTTTCAAAAGCATCTTGCATATGTTACATAGTTAGATTGTTATGTTCACATGCCATGTTGATATGTTACATATGAAGTATGTTATGTCTGATATGCCATGTTTATGTCACTATGCTACATATGATGTATGTTATGTTTGATATGTCATGTTTGTCACTATGCTACATATGATGTATGTTACGTTTGATATGCCATGTTATGTCACTATGTTACACATGATGTATGTTATGTTTGATAGGTCATACATATATGTTGTATGTTATGTTGATTTGCTACGTTACGTATGTTATATGTTATGTTTAATTAAGTCCTAAATGTACATGATATGATGCTATGTTATAGATGATACATGTTATGCTGCCATGCTATGGATGAGACATGTTATGTTTACTCACGTTACTTATGCTACATGTTAAGTTGATTACGCCATGTATGTTACATGTTATATGGCTTATATGTTATGAATGTTACATGCTTATATGTTATGAATGTTACATGCCATGATTAATGTCGATATATGGTTTTTGTGAGTAGGACTGGATCTTACTAAGCCTATGTTCTTATAGTTTATCTTTCCCTAAATCGCAGATAAGGGTAAGGGATGGATAAACTAAAGGGAGCAGCAGAAGGGGCCAAATGTGTGTGGCAGTGGCATGGTGGAGAAGATCCGTTAGGTTTATATATATATGTTTACCTATGATGATGATGTTTATGGATGTCACTTACTTATGTCTCATGTGACGACGATGGTTATGAACCTGAACTAAGCACTAGGTATCTATATACGTTATGATGCATGCTCTATGTTAATAAGAAGAAGTAAAGAAGAAGTAAGAAGAAGTATCTATACATGTTATGATGCATGCCCTATGTTAAGAAGAAGATATATATATATATATATATATATATGTCAATGCATGTTTATGTTTTAAAGAAGAAAAAAAAAATATAGGTCTAAAGTCTTCCGCTGTAAGAATTAAGAAGTATGTATAAAGTCTTCCGCTGTATGTAATGTATGTATGTACGGTCGCGTCACGCGCCGCCCCTCCGAGTTCTGGTCCGAAAAGGGCGGGCGTGACACAAGCCCAGTTAGGAGGTCAAAGAACCCAGAGTACTTGGAAAGGGAACCACACTGGCAAGAGAAAGCAATGGGATGACTCTAAAGGTGGTCCAGCGAACAAGCAGCCCAAGATCCCTCTGTGTACTACATGCGGGAAGATACATCCCAGAGTGTGCTACAGGGGCACGAATAGATGCTACAACTGTGGACGGGAAGGGCATAGAGTCAAGGACTGCCCTATTCAGTTCGTTGAGCACCTCCTCGATATACCCGATGCAGGGTGCTCCTCCACAGCTACACGGATGCAGTGCAATCGAAGGTACCGATAAGTCAAGGGAGATTGGAAGCCCGCGGTGGCACGGAATGCAGGTATTCTCTCTCACCCAAGAAGATGTGGCGATGCTTCTACGGTTGTCACAGGTCAGATATTTATTTTCTGTCAGCGTGCTATTGTATTATTTGATACTGGAGCAACACATTCATTTGTTTCTACACCTTTCACGAAAAAGATGGACATGCCACCACAAGCTTTGGATCGCAAGTTCTAAACACCCTGCCCTCGGGAGAAGTAATGCCCTCTACTCATATGTTGCGAGCCACACCCATCAGAATCGCAGGAAGAGAACTCTACTGTGATATGATAGTGCTTGACATGCAGAATTATGATTTCATATTGGGCATGGATTTCTTAAGCAAGTACGGTGTTTCGATCGAGTGCCACAAAAGAAAAGTGGTCTTCCAACCGAAGGAAGAACCTATGTTTGAATTTATCGGAGAGCCAAGGAAAAGAATCGATAAAATTCTATCAGCTCTACAGGCGCGCAAGATGTTAGACAGTGGATGCACTGGATTTCTAGAACATGTGGTGGATACAATTCAAGCCGAGGACCAGAAGCTAGAAGATGTCAGAGTTGTATGCAACTACCCAGAGGTATTCCCAGATGAACTACCAGGGTTAGCCCTAGATAGAGAAATTGAATTTGAGATCGAATTGATTCTTGGTACTAACCCGATCTCTAAAGCACCTTACCGTATGGCACCGACTGAATTGAAGGAACTTCAGGGACAGCTACAGAAGTTACTCGACAAGGGACTCATATGCCCAAGTCGCTCTCAATGGGGAGCTCCAGTACTGTTGGTAAAGAAGAAAGATGGGTCTATGCGAATGTGCATAGACTACCGAGCGCTAAATAATGTGACGATCAAGAACAGGTACCCTTTACCATGGATTGACGACCTATTCGACCAGTTAAAGGGTGCCACCGTCTTCTCTAAGATTGATCTAAGGTCTGGCTTCCATCAAGTGAAAGTGAAACCAGATGATATACTGAAGACGACCTTTTAAACAAGATACGGACATTATGAGTTCGTAGTTATGCCTTTTGGAGTGACGAATGCACCTGCTATGTTCATGGATCTGATGAATCGGGTATTCTCGGCATTCCTTGACAAATTTGTGATTGTTTTCATCGATGATATACTGATATATTCGAGAACCCAAGAAGAGCACGCAGAACACCTGAATATGGTATTGCAGATTCTTCGGGAAAAGTAGCTGTATGTAAAGTTTTCCAAATGCGAGTTCTGGCTCGATCAAGTATCATTTTTGGGTCACATTATATCCAAGCACAGAGTGATGGTAGACCCAATAAAGATTAAAGCTGTGAGTAACTGGAACAGGCCAAAGAATGTCAGTGAAATCAGAAGTTTTCTCGGACTATCAAGCTACTATAGGAAGTTTGTAGAAAACTTCTCTAGAATTGCAGCCCCTATGACAGTTCTCACCAGAAAGAACAAATAGTATGAATGGACGGACGCCTGCGAGAAGAGTTTCACAGAATTGAAAAGGAGACTGACCAGTGCTCCAATCCTTACTCTTCCGGACAGTAATGAAGGCTTCGACATGTACAGCGATGCTTCCAAGTTGGGACTCGGAGCTGTACTCATGCAGAATGGCAAGGTCATTGCCTATGCCTCTAGGCAACTCGAGGAACATGAAAGGAATTATTCCACTCATGATCTAGAGCTAGCGGTCATGGTCTTTGCTCTCAAAACATGGAAGCATTATCTATATGGAGCTCAGTGTAGGATTTATATAGACCACCAGAGTCTGAAATATTTCTTCACACAGAAGGACCTAAACATGAGACAACGCAAATGGCTTGAGCTCATCAAGGATTATGACTGCGAGATCTTCTACTATCCAGGAAAAGTGAACAAGGTGGCCGATGCACTCAGTAGGAAGTCATGTGCCACTTCGATGACTCTATCGGTATTAACTCGACCCTTAGAAAAGGAAATTATTCATTACGGGGTTGAAATCATTTCCGAATGGCTTTCTACCATGATGATAGCACCGACGCTGTTTGACGATATATTAGAAAAGCAAGCCCGCGACCCGAGCATTCAAAGGATCAAGCAAGAGGTCCTGGAAGGAAAGGATGATGGATTTCGTATCTCTGACAGTGGAGTACTCTACCTCAGGGATCGCTTGTGTATTCCCAATGATCCAGAATTACGGAAGAAGATATTTGAGGAAGCACACGGAACCCCTTATGCGATGCATCCTGGAACCACCAAGATGTACCAAGATCTGAAAAGGAAATTCTGGTGGTTAGGTATGAAAAGAGATGTGGCTCAGTATGTCAGTACCTGTCTGACCTGCCAAAGGGTTAAAGAAGAACACCAGAGACCTGGAGGAACACTGCAGCAATCCAAATTCCATAATGGAAATGGGAAGATATTTCTATGGATTTCATCTTAGGACTGCCCAAGATGACGAACGGATATGACGCTATATGGGTAATCATGGACAGATTGACGAAGTCTGCCCACTTCTTAGCAATCAAGACGACCTATTCGACTGAGCAACTGGCTAAATTATATGCTAAGGAAATTATCAGATTAAATGGGATTCCTAAGACCATCATTTCTGACAGAGATGGTCGCTTTATTTCCCATTTCTGGGAATGTGTTCAGAAGGCCCTTAGCACAAAGCTATTATTCAGTACTGCCTTTCATCCTCAGCCTGACGGACAGACCGAAAGGGTGAATCAAGTACTGAAGGATATGTTACGAGCTTGTGCCTTGGATTTCAAAGGGAGCTAGTGCAGATACTTATGCTTGGCAAAATTCACCTACAATAATAGCTGTTAGGGCAATCTCTTGTCGTGATATGGTTTTGATGTGTGTGGCAAAGGGTTTAAGTTAGTTTGTTATTATGATTTGATATGTGCATTGAAGTCATGCAGGACTTAGTAATTCGCACATGGAGCCTTGGCGGGTTCACCACTCATAACATCGTGCTTGAGTCGGAGAAGGAGCATTGCAGAGTCATGCGCTTGATGCTGCCGAGGGACCGCCGGACGAGATGACTTGAAGCGAAGCCAAGGAAGCAGACTTCGAAGGCAAGAAATGCGAAGGAGCATTACAGAGTCGTGCGCCTGATGCTGCCGAGGGATGTGGCCGCGAACGAAGAGAGCTTCGGCGAGGGACTTTGAGTGAGATGAGAGAATGAGTGAATTGTAAGTAGCTCATTAGGTGAACTTGGCCGAATGGCTAAGTGTCGGATGAGTTTTCCTGACATCAGTAGACTGCCATGAAATGACAGTCGACTACTCTGAGTCGAACGCGGTTTGACTGGTATCCGACTGAGTGGATTTTAGCCTAGCAGTCGACTGCCATATGGAGGTAGTCGACTGCCAAGACCATCAGTCGACTACTAAAGGCAGCAGTCGACTGGTCAAGAGGGTTTGGGCCACATAACCGCTCGTAGCCGACTGGGCAGTCAACTACGGAGGCAATAGTCGACTGATGGATCCATCAGTCGACTGCCAAGGGATCTGTTGGACTACAACGGTCGGGATCCGACGTGTTCGGAGGCCGTTGAAGTGGCGGCAGTCGACTGCCAAGGGCAGCAGTCGACTGGTGGCGGCCAATGGGAAGAAATCAACCCTCTTTATAAAAAGAGAGGGTGTGGGCTTTTGGATGGCTAATGCTCATATTCCAAACCATCATCCAAGTGCTCCACAAGTGATAAACTCCTTCTTCTAGTTCTCTTTCACATCTATTGTAAAAGGAGTGTTCTTGAGTTATAAGGGTTACCTCCACCTAGCTTAGTGCAAAGGAGAGACCGATAGTGATTTGGTTACGGAGTGATTCACCGAGGATGAATCGGGGACCGTGGATTAGCGGCGTAGCCGTGAACCACATTACATTTAGGTGTTAGCATTATTTGTATTCTTTATAGTTTATTTGCTTGTCTTTATTAGTATTTCTCTTGCGCTAACAATTGTGTAGACGAGCAAATTCTGTCATCCAACGAAAGAGGGCTATTCACCCCCCTCTAGTCGGCCGATCGATCCCCTACAAGTGGTATCAGAGCCAAGGAAAGCTTGTCGAGGACTAACCGCCACAACAAGCACATTCAAGAATGGTCGGCTCAAATATTCACCCTCCAAAGTTTGAAGGAGAATTCTCTTGGTGGAAAAAGAGAATGGAGGTATTTTTTGAGACCGATTTTGAAATTTTATTAATTATAGAAAATGATTTCGAGATGCCTAGGAATGAAGAAGGGGAGCTATTGGAGAAATCAAGATGGAGCAAAAGACAAAGAGAGGATTACTTGGCGAATTCAAAGGCCAAGCACCACCTCTACAATGTACTCCCCCAACAAGAAGTTAATTAGATTGGGGAATGCTCTAGTGCCAAGGAGATGTGGGAGAAGCTAGTAGAGCTTCATGAAGGTACCTCGGAGGCCAAGCTTGCAAGAAGAGACCTCCTCCGCTCCGAACTATCAAACATCAAATTAGAAAAGGGAGAAAAGGTAACATCATTGCATTCTAGGTTTAAAGAGATTTTAATTGGGCTAACAAGTGTAGGAGAAAAACTTTCGAACCGAGATATGCTTATGAAAGCAATCGACGCTTTTCCCCGGTCATCGAAATGGAGTTCAGTTGTGGACTCCTTCTACATGTCCAAGAATTTAGAAGTGAGCACCTTGGAGGAGTTCTTCTCAACAATGGAGCTCCATGAAACAAGACTTGAAGGAATAATAGAAGAGCCTAGAATTCAACCTTCAAGAGGAGTAGCCTTGATGACCAACAAGGGGAAGAAGAAGATGGAGATCCCCTCCTCCTCCGATGAAGCATCCTCCTCTTCCTCCATGGATAGCACGGAAGAAGCCTATATGGTAAGGAGGGTAAGACGTGCTTTAAAAGGTTTCAATTTAATAAATCTAATGATAGGAGGAGAAGACCAAGGGGGAAGGTGATTTGCTACAATTGTCAAGGGGAAGGACATATAAGGGATAATTGTCCCCTCTTGAACAAGAGCAAGGAGGAAAAGAGAAAGAAGGAAGAAAAGAAGAAGAAGAAGGGGAGCAAAAAGAAGAAGGAAGAAGAAAAGAAGGCCAAGGAAAAAGGGAAGGTAAAGGTATTAAAAGCAAGGACTTGGGATGATCCCTCCTCCTCCTCATCATCATCATCCGAGGAAGAAAATGCTTTTGTCACAAATTTAGCCCTAATGGCCTTTGACGATCTAGATTGCTCCTCCTCCGAAAATGAAGAAGCAAGCTCAAGTGAGGAAAGCTCAAGTGAAGGGGGAGCCTCCTCTACATCCTCATCATTGGAAGAGGATTTGGTAAGTGAGGTAACGAATCTACCCTTTAAGCAAATAATGTCCATGATTTCTAGCCTCACTAAGGATTTATTTAGGGCAAAGAAAAGGAATAAATTCATGCTTGAGCAAATTAAGGATTTAGAACAAAAATTAGAAAAAGCATGCTTAAATGATAATGATAATGATGCATGCTCATATGATAACTATATGCCTTTGGATGTTAATGATGTATGCATAGAAGAAAATAGGGCTCTAAGGGAAAAGGTAGACTATTTGACCAAAGCCCTAGAAAAATTTACAATAGGCTCCAATACTCTTAACATGATAATTGGGAGCCAAAGGGCAAGCTTCAACAAGAAAGGCCTAGGTTATAAAGAAAAGAAAAATGAAAAGGCCTATAAATGTCTAATTGCTAGAGGTCAAGATAAAAAGAAGGTAATAGCTAGAAAATGGATTCCTAAGGAGTATTTAGTGAACCCCATAGGAAAGAACTTATTTTGGGTTCCTAAATCCATCCTAAAGGGTTAGGAAAACCCTAGGATAGTCAACCATATGGACTTTACATATATCATATTTTTTGTTGACTTAGGATGGCGGGACAACATTTTTGAAATAGTGTTAGGTGATGATAATGCACCTATAAATAGATAAATCATGCTTTAGGTAATGTTTATCTTATTATCATGATGTAATACCTAATGCATGATCACAATTTGATGAATACATTTGTTTCATGATCATACTATGAAATCAATTCATATATATCTTTATGATCATGTGGATTGTTAGGATAATACTTAACCTTGATAGAATTGCATGAAAATAATGGTTAAGTATATACAAATACCTTTAGGATACATCTTACACTCACCATAGGCTACCTTGATTGAAAACCTAGCATAGGTGAGATGGTAGGATGATACTAATGGTCCATTAATGCCTATGGCATTTAGATGGTTATTTAAAGTATCAAAATAGCAATAATAGACCAATCATGGGGAAGGCTTATGTTTAATTCATAGACATATTGCCCAAAGATCATGGTTGGATATTTCACATGTTTTCAAAACAAATTCTTACTTTAAAATCTATGTATTCATGTTTTGAAACAATCCAAAGCAAGACTAGGTGTTAAAATGGATACTAACATGATAAAAAACCTAGTGGTTTTTAAAGCTTTTGGATTTTTGGCAAATATCTAAAAATATAATGATTTTTCATGAAAAACTATTTTTCATTGATAGATATGCTTAAAAGAAATGTGTTCCCCAAATTTCACTATTTTTAGAATTTTCTGAAATTTATAGTGCATTTCTGAAATTCATCCAGAAAATTAGAAATTTGGAATTCATTATGCCAGTCGACTGCCATACTGATAGCAGTCGACTAATGGACTGTAAACGAGCACAATAACATAATTTTATCAGGTTTTTGACTGATTTTAATTTTTGTTTTTCTCTATACTTGATGCCATGATATAAAAACTTTGTTTAATCTTTTTGATGGTGTCAAAGGGGGAGAAAACTATATGTTTAAGGGGGAATATATTTAGGGGGAGTTTCATGTATTAAGGGGGAGAGTTGCTAATCATGTTATTCACATGCCTTCTTTCCTTAATGTTTTATCAAATGTTTTTACCTAACTTAAACGAATTGCCACACATCAAAAAGGGGGATATTGTTAGAACAATCTCTTGCCGTGATATGGTTTTGATGTGTGTGGCAAAGGGTTTAAGTTAGTTTGTTATTGTGATTTGATATGTGCATTGAAGTCATGCAGGACTTAGTAATTCGCACATGGAGCTTTGGCGGGTTCACCACTCATAACCTCGTGCTTGAGTCGGAGAAGGAGCATTGCAGAGCCGTGCGCTTGATGCTACCTAGGGACCGCCGGACGAGATGACTTGAAGCGAAGCCAAGGAAGTAGACTTCGAAGGCAAGAGAAGCGAAGGAGCATTGCAGAGTCGTGCACCTGATGTTGCCGAGGGACGTGGTCGCGAACGAAGAGAGCTTTGGCGAGGGACTTCGAGTGAGATGAGAGAATGAGTGAATTGTAAGTAGCTCATTAGGTGAACTTAGCCGAATGGCTAAATGTCAGATGAGTTTTCCCGATATCAGTCGACTGCTCTGAGTCGAACGCGGTTCGACTGGTATCCGACTGAGTGGATTTTGGCCTAGCATTCGACTGCCATATGGAGGCATCGAAGACCATCGACCATCCGCGAAGGTAGTAGTCGATCAAGACATCGATCCGCGAAGGCGCAATGATCGTCAAGAGGGTTTGGGCCACAAAACTACTCGTAGCCGACTGGGTAGTCGACTACGGAGGCAGCAGTCGACTGATGGATCCATCAGTCGACTACCAAGGGATCCGTTGGACTACAACGGTCAGGATCCGACGTGTTCGGAGGTCGTTGAAGTGGTGGCAGTCGACTGCCAAGGGCAGCAGTCGACTAGTGATGGCCAACGGGAAGAAATCATCCCTCTCTATAAAAAGAGAGGGTGTGGGCTTTTGGATAGCTAATGCTCATATTCCAAACCATCATCCAAGTGCTCCACAAGTGATAAACTCCTTCTTCTAGTTCTCTTTCACATCTATTGTAAAAGAAAGAGTGTTCTTGAGTTGTAAGGGTTACCTCCACCTAGCTTAGTGCAAAGGAGAGACTGATAGTGATTTGGTTGCGGAGTGATTCACCGAAGACGAATCGGGGACCGTGGATTAGCGGCGTAGCCGTGAACCACGTTACATTTCGGTGTTAGCATTGTTTGTATTCTTTATTGTTTATTTGCTTGTCTTTATTAGTATTCCACTTGTGCTAACAATTGTGTAGACGAGCAAATTCCGTCATCCAACGAAAGAGGGCTATTCACCCCCCCTCTAGCCGATCGATCAATCCCCTACAATAGCTACCAAGCTACTATTGGAATGGCGTCCTATGAGGCTCTATACGGGAGGAAATGTAGATCTCCTATATGCTGGTACGAGGGTGGTGAAAAGAAGGGGATGAGACTTCAAACAGATTTCATTGACGACACCACCCGAGCTATACAGAACATCCGCCAAAGAATTGAAACTGTGCAGAGCCGGCAAAAGAGCTATGCAGATATGCGGCGTAGACCGTTGGAATTCGACGTCGGGGATCTGGTATTCCTCAAGGTAGCCCCTATGAAGGGAGTGATGAGATTCGGAAGGAAGGGTAAGCTGAGTCCGCGTTATGTGGGACCGTATCCGATACTGAAGAGAGTTGGCAAGGTAGCTTACGAGCTAGAGCTGCCTCAAGAGATGTCAGCTATTCACAACGTGTTCCACGTTTCGATGCTCAAGAAGTGCATTTCTAGTACAGACCAAGTGATCGAGCCACAAACAGTGCAAGTTCAAGAGGACCTGAGTTATGAAAGGCGGCCTATCCAGAAACTAGACCGAGAAGTCAAAAGACTAAGGAATAAAGAGGTGCCCTTAGTGAAGGTCCTGTGGCAAAATTAACGGTACGAAGAAGCCACCTGGGAACACGAGGAGGACATGAAACAGAAGTACCCAGAGTTATTCTAAGTTTCGAGGATGAAACTTTTAAAAGGTATGAAGGATTGTAACGCCCATAAAATTCCTAGCAATTTTACAAGAATTTTTGCATAATTATAATGGGCTTTATGTGGGCTCCTTCAAAAAAAATAATAAAAGAAATAGAGCAAAAAAGGATGCATGGCCCATGGTTTGAACCCTAAACCTCCAAGTAGATAGCTAAACCTTAAGATGCATCCAATAACTAGAAGCCCAGCAGGGTTGTGCTATTAGAAGGATATGGGAAATGATAGATAAGGGTAAGGGAGGCTAAGGGACACCTTCAAGTGAATAAATAGGAGAATGAGGAGATAAGAGAAACAAAATTTGTAATTCTCTCTTTCTCCTCTTCTTCCTCACCGAAACCCTAACTCCCTCTCCTTCCCTTTTTCCGAAAACCAACCAAGCAAGAAGAGGGCTCTAGTCTTGGCATCACATAGGGTATTTTCTACTACTAAACAAAGTGAAGGATGTAAGTATCCCCTTACCTGCAGTACAAGTTCCTTCGGTTGATGGTTGTTAAGAAAATCCTTTATAAAACTTTCGGCCAAGACCTTCTTCATGCTTCCCATGATTCTCCATGGTATGTTTTGTATGAATATAATGATAACATGTTTCTAGATAGGCTTGGTTTAAGTGTTTGATCTTCAAGCTTCTTGAAACTCTCGGCCAATACCTTCTTCATGCTTCCCATGATTGTCCATGCTATGTTTTGTATGAATATGATGATAACATGTTTCTAGATAGGCTTGGTTTAAGTGCTTGATCTTCAAGCTTCTTGAAACTCTCGGTTAATACCTTCTTCATGCTTCCCATGATTGTCCATGCTATGTTTTTGTATGAATATGATGATAATATATTTCTAGATAGGCTTAGATTAAGTGTTTGATCTTTAAGCTTCTTGAAACTCTCGGCCAAGACCCATTTAGGCTCCTAATGGACTTCCATGCTATGATCTATATATAGTCATGTTATGTTTTGAATGTAGATGAAGATAATATGTAGATAGCTAAGCTAGATTTAAGTGTTGGACATTTAAGCCTCTTGAAACTCTCGGCCAAGACCCATTTAGGCTCCTAATGGTCTTCTATGCTATGATCTATATGTAGTCATGTTATGTTTTGAATGTAGATGAAGATAATATGTTGAAAGCTAAGCTAGATTTTAGTGTTGGATCTTTAAGCCTCTTGAAACTCTCGGCCAAGACCTATTTAGGCCCCTAAGGGCCTTCCATTCCATGATCTATATGTGATGGAGATTAACATGTGGTTAGTAGAATCTTGTACAAGTTGTTTAGGGTTTAAAATTTTGTTAGAACCCCATGAAGTTTAGATCACACCATGTTATGCTTGTTCATGATGTTTATGACATGCTCTATATGTGTGTGATGTTAGTATGATGTTAAGTAGACCTTGCACAAGTTGGTTAACATGTAAACTCTTAAGAACCCTCCCTTAGGGTTTCAGCCAGCCCATGTACATGCCCTCTACTAAATCCTCCATGCCATGCTACATGTAGAAAAAAAATGCAAATATGATGTTAGTTAGATTTTATGATAGCATGATTGGTTTATGTCAATACCTTATGTCCATGTTAATTGTATGAATTTATGATTATGTTCTGCTTATTGCCATGTTAATTGTATGAATGTATGATATGTCATAAAGAAGGAACATGATATGTTATGAAAAGAAATATGATAGGTTATGAAGAAGGAACATGATATACTATGAAGAAGGAACATGATATGCTATGAAGAAGGAACATGATATGTCATGATAAGGAACATGATATGTTTATGAAAAAAAATATGATATGTTATGATAAGGAACATGATATGTTATGAAAAGAAATATGATATGTTATGATAAGGAACATGATATGCTATTTTACTTTTTGCATGGCTTGTACCGGACCCTAATAAGGTCCAAGGGATGGGCTCCTATGTGCCCCTGGGTCGACGGTCGTAGTACGGACCCAGTACGGGATGGGCTCCTAGTTGCCCTAGGCCAACGGTCATAAGTAAAGGCTTAGGATGGGATTCTATGTTATGTTGCCCCTAGGCCGACGGACATAGTACGGGCCTAGTACTCTAGTAGGTTCGGGATTAGCTACCTCGGGTCTATTAGGGATGCGCACTATGATGATGATGTATGTGGTACAATACCGGGCCTAATATGTTGAGATTATGTTTAAGTACCTATAAGATTTACATTTTCAAAGAGTATCTTGCATATACCCTTATTTCATGTCTAGGTGATTATGATGTTTACATCAATGTTATGCTTATATGTTCTTGTATGTTTATATGAATGCTATGCTTATATGTTCTTGTATGTATATATGCATGTTATGCTTATATGTTCTTGTATGTTTATATGAATGTTATGCTTATATGTTCTTGTATATTTATATGAATGCTATGCTTATATGTTCTTGTATGTTTATCTGCATGCTATGTTTATATGTTCTTGTATGTTTATATGCATGCTATGCTTATATGTTCTTAAATGATCATGTCACTACTCTATGTCTAATTCTCGATGTATGGCTTTTGTGAGTAGGAAAGGATCTTACTAAGCCTATGTGCTTATAGTTTTATGTTCCCTTGTACTGCAGATAAGGGTAAAGAATGGCTAAACTAAAGGGAGCAGTAGGAGAGGCAAAGTGTGTGTGGTAGTGGCATGGTGGAGGAGATATGTTTATGTTTCCCATACTTATGCATGTTTTCCTTTAAGTTTTGCATGTTAGTTGTTAAGAGTCGAACTCTACTTGATGATGAATGGTCGCTACTTGGTGTCCTTTAAGTTGAATGTCATGAACTTGAACTAAGTACTTATAAAATGATGATGCATGCTTTATGTTTAAAAGAAAGAAAGAAAAAAAAGAAGTTTAAAGTCTTTTGCTGTAAGAAGTATATGTAGTCTTTCGCTGTAAGTGCATGTATGTATGATCGCGTCGCGCCGCCCTTCCAACCCCTGGAAAGGGCGAGCGTGACATAAGTCCAGCCCAATGTGCCCTCAACTTAGATGAACAAGTCATGGATGACTTGGAGGATCCAGTACCATACTTGGGTTAAAACCTCATGTTTGAGGTGTATTAGTCGACTGGGACTATGGTCAGTCGACTGATGGGAGTCGACTAGAGTTTGACTACTGAAATTGGCCTAGCAATGATCGATGGTTCGACATAACCGATCCGAGATCACCCACTCGTCGTGAAGTCGAGCACAGAAAGCTCTCCAGTCGAGTGATCGACCCGAGCACTCGACTGATTGAGCCATCAGTCGAGTGATGGGTATAATCAGTCGATTGATGGTCTATCCGTTGAACTTATCCGACGTGGTTCATGCCGTTGTGAGACAATGACTACAGGGGAGTCGATTGATGGTCTCGATTAGTCGATTGCTAGGCGAAAAATCAGCCCGAATGCAGGTTATAAATGTTAGTAATATATGAGAGATGTCCTAAGGCAATCGCCTTATGTATGAACCATTTATATGATAAATGAAGATTCACTATTTGAGTATACATGTTTAATGTATTTGATTGGATCTTAAACTCATTTACTGAATGTCCACGATACGATTCACAGCATGAGAGAATTTGTGATTGGATCACAACTAGTGAGTATCTCTACATGTGTAATTGTGATGTATCGGAATTATCCCTAGTCGATGAATCGATGGATTTGACACCATCAATTCGCCGAGACTAGCACGAGGTATACTCCTTGGTGTATCCAAGCACCGATTCTCACCGGCCGGAGACATAGTGATGTCCGAGTTAATCGTGGATGCTAGTTATGGTAACTAGTTCATTGAGTGACCACCGTAAGACTTCATATGGTTCTCTCGCATATAGATATGTCAATGAAGTTCTTACCGCGGGCTTGGCGCGATGTTCCTTCGACTTGGCGGTATTCAAGTCATCTTGATCATGGAGACTTATGCTTTGACATCTTAAGCAAACATCTCTCGAGATGTGGACCCGGATGATTGGGTATAAGTCAAGTGATCAAGGTGTTTGAATAGCCTATAAAGGATTCACCACTCCTTGCAGGAGATGTATTCCCATTGCCTCTCGTCTGATTGTTACTAAATTCTTTGGCCAACGTATTACATGTTTAGAGTAAAGTACTCTTCTATACATGTGGAGTAACTAGAATCCGTAGGACGAGGAAATGATACTTGGGCTAGGTGTGACGTAGTCAGCCTAGTGGGGACTGACACAATAGACCATGTCCTGAACCAAGTGGGTATAAGATGAGTGAAGGGAATGAGGCACGATTCATTCGAGCTACTGAAGGGTTTCAGAAATAGTTCTGGATCAACCGTTGATCTTTTCGGTTAATTGGGGATCATGATGTACTACTAGGTGCCACTCATGATCGTTCTATAATTAATGGTTAATTATAGATGGCCAACATAAACCGAGAACCTATTTGGTCACACGCACAACGAGTGTAATCCAAAGGATTTAAAACGAGCTTGAGAATGGGATTCTCAGACCGAGAGAAACTATGTTTGGTTGGACTAAACATAAAGCGAGCATGAAATTGTTTCAGTCGCAATGGAAGCGTGGATGGGCCGTGTCTTATGAAGACATAATGGATGGACCAAAATGGTTTGGTTCTAATCCAATGGATGAGAATAAACCAAAGGGTTTGGTTTATATTAAACGAATGAACCAAAGGTCGGTTCGGTTCGTTTTAACTTAAAATAAACCATCATGGTTTGGTTTATTTTAACTTATCTTAATGGAGCGGGTTAACGGGCTTTATGGATATGATCCATTAACCATTAAGAGAATTAGTTCTCTATAAAATAGGGCTTAAACCCTAATCCTAAAACCCGAATTGGAGTTGCCGCCCACCCCTTGAAGGAGTTTTCGGCGCCAACCCTAGTGTGCCGCCGCCCAACCCCTTGTGCCGGCCGTCAACTTGTTGCCGGGCGCCCAAGCTTCAGCCGGCTATCCTCCGGCGACCTCCGTGATCTCCTATAGGTTTGGCATCAAGGTGAGCCTTTTCTTTCCTTGGTTGGCCGGGCGCCTATATCCTTCCACCAAGCTGTCCAGTTTTCTGACAGCTTCTCCTCCGCCGGAGCGCCGCTTGGACGACGGTTAGTGCTCCGACAGCGGCTAACTTTCCGGGGATTTGATCTCCGTAATCCTCTGAGGTGGAGCTGGCGATTCACAATTGGTTGACGAATACCTCTCCGGAGAAGCGAAGTTTTGAGAACTCGCTTTAGGATCCGAATTTGGATTCGGATCGTGATCATCTTCGATCACGCCGCCTTCAACACGAGGCTAGTAACCCGCACGTAAGACGGCTCGTGACTTAGCGAAGTCATCCCGAGGAGCTCGGCGTGGATACGGATAGAGACGATTCTACGAGGATCGCTCCGCTGATGTCGTTTCCCGCTACACGCCATACTAAAGGTATAACGAGATAAATTTCTTTTATTGCAAATTTTAATTTACGGTTATGTCTACACTTGTTGTAATATGCATGCGGTGTTGTGTGTGTTGTAATAAATATAGATTTATTATTTTAATTGCTTCACTGCGGCTCATGTTTACGAAACATGATCGAACACACACACGCCAAGCGTGCTAAACCCAACAAAGGGTATCGTGAGCCTGTGTTGTGTTTCACATAATCGTAAAATGGTTTTATGATAGTCATAATGTATTTCTGAAATTTTCTAATTTTGGAAATTTAGAAGTATTTATGGAAATTTTTCAATTTTGGAAAGTCTAGAAGTATTTATGGAAATCTTCCACTTTTGAAAGTTGAAGTATTTATGAAGATATTTTCCATAAATAAAATATTTGATTAGATTCTGAAATTTGTTTCTAATTTAATCATGATTTGATTTGGGAAATCAAATCTTAAAATATTTTAATTTCCATAAGTAGTTTTAATGATTTAGGAAATTGGTTTCCTAAATAGATTTTCCTTAATCAAATAATTCCATGAATAAAATATGTGATTAGATTTGGAAATTTGTTTCCTAATTTAATTATGATTTGATTTGGAGAATTAAATCTTAAACATATTTTATTTCCATAAATAGTTATGACATATAAGGAAATTATATACATGACATAATTGTATGTCATGTAATTGCATTAGATGCATAACATTATGTCATACGTGTCATGACATGTAGATGTATGCCATGTTTGTCATGCCATGTAGATAATAGTTATTTGCATGCAAAGAGGATGAGACATAAAAACCCTTAATCAATATTAAAGCCTACACCTTCCATTAATATGGTTAGAACCAGAGTTCTGTTTCTTGTTTGGGTTGTTGGACTCTCTCCAAGCCCGGCTCGAACCTGAATATGTTCAAACCATGGAATAGTTTAATACTAATATGGTAAGAGTTAGAGGTCAATCGTTAGCTTTGGTTGTTGGACTCTCTCCAAGCTGGGCTAATTAGTTGAATGCGCTCTAACCATATTAAAACTATGTCCTGATTAATGGGTTGGCTTTAACCTGGAGCATCGGCTTGTTGGACTCTCTCCAAGGTCGATGTAAAGGGAGGTGAAGTTGGGTGTTATGCATATGATGCATACTTGTTAATGTGTTAACAACCCAATGTATGTGTGAACATTCAATTAGTTGATAGCACATTGTGATAGTTGCATATACGTGATATGCAATCGGTATAGTTGATACCTACCGTCGTAGTTATGAATGGCTTGTTGGACTCTCTCCAAGGTTGTTCATAACTATGATGGATATCAGCCCATTCGGAGATGGACCTACGATCTCCCGAAGTGATTTTGGGGTTTTTGAAATTCGAAAAAATGAATGGGATTTATAAATGTATATTAATGCATTTTAAAATCATCTTTCTCATATATGCTCATTTTGTATTTCTAAGATTGATCATGATGTCTTTGAATTGCGTTCCATTTTGGATTCGAATAAATTGAATGGGCCGAACTTCTTGGATTGGCTTAGAAACTTGAGAATTGTTCTCAAGGTGGAAAAGCTTGCAAATGTCCTCGAAGCGCCTCTTCCCGCCCGTCCTAGTGACGATGCAACTCTGGACCAATTGTTGGCCTATCAGAAACATGTGAGTGATTCTGAACAAATGAGTTGCATCATGCTAGCCACGATGGAACCCAAGCTACGAAAGCAGCATGAGCATATGGATGCTCATATCGTAGTCCTTCATCTTTGTGAGTTGGTTGATGAGCAAGTGAGATTCGAAAGGTTCGAAGTCTCAAATCTCCTCTTCACCTCTGAGATGCTAGGAGGTTCATCTGTGGTACTGCTCAATATGCTGAAGACTATGGAGTCTTCTGAGAAGCATGAGCAGGGGACGGTGCTGTTAGTTGATTCCTCGAAGAAAGGTTCTAAGAGGAAGTCAAAGGAACAGCAGAAGGGAAAGAAGAGAAGGGCTAAGAAGGTAGAACTAGCACAAAAGGAAACTTGCCATCATTATGGCAAGGAGAGACATTTGCGAAGAAAGTGCAAGATTTATCTTGAGTCCGTGAAGAAGAATAAGGCATCGGATGCCCCATCTTCTTCACATATCTTCGTTATTGATTGTCATTCTATTTCCTCAAACACTTGGGTATTGGATACTGGGTGTGGCTCACATATATGTAATGACATACATGGGCTAAGGAATAGAAGAAGACTTGTCAAGGGAGAGTCAAATTTGCGTGTTGGGAATGGAGCAAAGGTTGCTGCACTCGCCATCGGAACGTATTTGTTAAAACTCCCTGCAGGACTTGTCTTAGAACTGGACAATTGCTTTTATATTCCTTCGTTGATAAAGAACATCATTTCTATTTCTTGTTTAAATAGAAATGGTTTCCATTTGACGTTTAGTAACAATTGTTGTTACATAACTTTGAATGGGGTTCTTTATGGGACTGGAACTTTATGCAATGGTGTTTATACGTTGGACGTATCCAGTGACATTTGCAATATCGAAGCGAGCAACAAGCGTGCTCGAAAGGATAATCAAATAGACTCCTACATGTGGCATTGTCATCTTGGCCATGTAAGCAAGAAACGCATGTCCGAATTACATCGATGTGGAATTCTGGAATCGTTTGAATTGGATTCATACGATACATGCGAATCATGCTTAAAAGGCAAGATGACTAAGTTACCTTTTACTAGAAAAGGTGAACGAGTGGGAGAGTTACTAGGTCTAGTACATACTGATGTATGTGGACCTATGTCAACTCAAGCTTTAGGAGGCTATAGCTACTTCATTACCTTCACCGATGATCACTCACGGTTTGGGTATGTGTTCTTGATGAAACACAAGTCTGAAGCCTTTGAAAGGTTCAAAGAATTTAGAAATGAAGTAGAGAAACAACATGACAAAAGTATTAAAATACTTCGATCGAATCGAGGTGGTGAATACTTAAGTCAAGAGTTTCTTGATTATCTGAGAGACAATGGCATATTGTCTCAATGGACTCCGCCCTATACACCACAGCATAATGGTGTATCTGAGAGGCGTAACCGGACCTTGTTGGACATGGTCAGGTCAATGATGAATCATGCGACTCTTCCCAAGTCCTTTTGGGGTTATGCACTTCAGACAGCTGTTTACTTGTTAAACAGAATGCCTACCAAGGTAGTCTCAACTACTCCATATGAGATATGGAATGGTAAGAAACCTCATGTATCTTACTTGAAGATATGGGGTTGTCCTGCTTATGTGAAGCGGACTATATCAGACAAACTGGATGCTAAGTCTGATAAATGTCTATTTATTGGATACCCTAAGGAAACAAGGGGTTACCAATTCTATCATCCTGTGGAACAAAAGGTGTTTGTTTCAAGGCATGCTGTGTTTCTAGAGAAAGAGTTTCTCTTGCAAGAAAACAGTGGGAGTATCGTCGAGCTTGAGGAGGCTCGAGAGACTCAAATAGACATTGATGGGATACCTGGTGAAGCACAACAGCCGACAACTCATAGTGATGAGCAATCGGCTGGACCTATTGTAACACCACATCTTCGTAGATCTGGTAGAACACGCAATATTCCTGAGAGATATGGATTTCTCGTAAGTGAATCGAACGACATGTTACTCATTGATGATGAGGAGCCTACCAGTTATGAAGAAGTGCTGACAAGTTCAGAAAGGGATAAGTGGCTTGGTGCCATGAAGTCGGAAATTGATTCCATGTACGAAAACCAAGTTTGGAACTTGGTTGACCCACCTGAAGGCATAAAGCCTATAGGGTGCAAGTGGGTTTTCAAGAAGAAAACCAACATGGATGGTAATGTGATTACCTATAAGGCTAGATTGGTGGCGAAAGGATATCATCAAAAACAAGGTGTTGATTATGACGAAACCTATTCGCCTGTAGCTATGCTTAAATCCATTCGGATGCTCCTGGCCATAGCGGCTCATTATGATTATGAGATATGGCAGATGGATGTGAAAACAGCTTTCCTTAATGGAAACCTGCTCGAGGACGTGTATATGATACAGCCTGAGGGTTTCACATCGGTTGATAAAACCAAGGTATGCAAATTGCGACGATCCATTTATGGATTGAAGCAAGCATCCAAGAGCTGGAATATCCGTTTTGATGAGACGATCAAAAAGTTTGATTTCTCACAAAATCCAGACGAACCTTGTGTGTACAAGAAGGTTAGTGGGAGTGCAGTCGTGTTCCTAGTATTGTATGTCGATGACATATTACTTATAGGAAATGATGTGTCAATCTTACAGTCAGTTAAGGTTTGGTTATCCAAGACATTCTCCATGAAAGACCTGGGAGAAGCAACCTACATCCTTGGGATTAAGATCTATAGAGATAGATCGAAACGGTTGCTTGGTCTTTCGCAGTCTACATATATAGACCGAGTGCTAAAGAGGTTTAGCATGTCGGAATCCAAGAAAGGTTTCTCGCCCATCGTGCAAGGGGTACACCTTTCAAGTCTATGTGTCCGCCTTTAAGACGAGAGGATTTGCATGAGTAAGATTCCCTATGCATCCGCAATAGGATCTATCATGTATGCTATGTTATGTACGAGGCCCGATGTATCGTACGCTCTGAGTGTCACGAGCAGATACCAATCCGATCCAGGAATGGATCATTGGGCGGCTGTTAAGACGATCCTTAAGTACTTGAGAAGAACTAAGGATGTGTTCCTAATATATGGAGAAGGGGACATGGTGATACGCGGGTATACGGATGCCCTGCAGACAAGGATGATTCTGTGTCTCACCGATATGTGTTCACCTTGAATGGGGGCGCAGTGAGTTGGAAAAGTTCCAAACAAGAGACTGTAGCGGATTCTACCACTGAGGCAGAATATATTGCAGCTTCGGAAGCAGCAAAGGAAGCGGTTTGGATCAAGAAGTTTGTTCATGAACTTGGTGTGATTCCGGCCATTGTTGAAGCAATACCGGTCTACTGCGACAACAATGGAGCAATTGCACAGGCGAAAGAGCCAAGGTCTCATCAACGATCCAAACATGTGCTTCGCCGCTATCATCTTATCAGAGAGATCATTAGTAGGAACGAAATACAAATCGAGAAAATTCCCACTGAAAGGAACTTAGCGGATCCTTTGACTAAAGCATTACCTCAAAGTAAGTTTGAGGGTCATGTTAGTGCTTATGGTATAGGATACCGTAGCGATTGGCATTAGGCCAAGTGGGAGTCTGTTAGTAATATATGAGAGATGTCCTAAGGCAATCGCCTTATGTATGAACCATTTATATGATAAATGAAGATTCACTATTTGAGTATACATGTTTAATGTATTTGATTGGATCTTAAACTCATTTATCAATGTCCACATACGATTACAAAGATGAGAGAATTTATGATTGGATCACAACTAGTGAGTATCTCTACATGTGTAATTGTGATGTATCGAATTATCCTAGTCGATGAATTGATGGATTTGGACACCATCAATTCGCCGAGACTAGCACGAGGTATACTCCTTGGTGTATCCAAGCACCGATTCTCACCGGCCGGAGACATAGTGATGTCCGAGTTGATCGTGGATGCTAGTTATGGTAACTAGTTCATTGGAGTGACCACCGTAAGACTTCATATGGTTCTCTCGATATATAGATATGTCAATGAAGTTCTTACCGTGGCTTAAGTGCGATGTTCCTTTGACTTGCGGTATTCAAGTCATCTTGATCATGGAGACTTATGCTTTGACATCTTAAGCAAACATCTCAGGAGATGTGGACCCGGATGATTGAGTATAAGTCAAATGATCGAAGGTGATTGAATAGCCTATAAAGGATTCACCACTCCTTGCGAGGAGATGTATACCCATGGCCTCTCGTCGGATTGTTACTAAAGTCTTTGGCCAAAGCATTACATGTTTAGAGTAAGGTACTCTTTGATACATGTGGAGTAACTAGAACTGTGAGGGACGAGGAAATGATACTGGGCTAGGTGTGACGAGTCACCTAGTGGGATCGGCACAATAGACCATGTCCTGAACCAAGTGGGTATAAGATGAGTGAAGGGAATGGGGCACGATTCATTCGAGCCATCAAGGGTTTCGTAAATAGTTCGGATCAACCGCTGATCTTTTCGGTTAATTGGGGATCATGATGTACTACTAGGTGCCACTCATGATCGCTCTATAATTAATGGTTAATTATAGACGGCCAACATAAACCGAGAACCTATTTGGTCACACGACAACGAGTGTAATCCAAAGGATTTAAAACGAGCTTGAGAATGGGATTCTCAGACCGAGAGAAACTATGTTTGGTTGGACCAAACATAAAGCGAGCATGAAATTGTTTCAGTTGCAATGGAAGCGTGGATGGGCCATGTCTTATGAAGACATAATGGATGGACCAAAATGGTTTGGTTCTAATCCAATGGATGAGAATAAACCAAAGGGTTTGGTTTATATTAAACGAATGAACCAAAGGTTGGTTCGGTTCGTTTTAACTTAAAATAAACCATCATGGTTTGGTTTATTTTAACTTATCTTAATGGAGCGGGTTAACGGGCTTTATGGATATGATCCATTAACCATTAAGAGAATTAGTTCTCTATAAAATAGGGCTTAAACCCTAATCCAAAACCCTAGCCCTTGGAGTTGCCGCCCACCCCTTGAAGGAGTTTTCGGCGCCAACCCTAGTGTGCCGCCGCCCAACCCCTTGTGCCGCCGTCCAACTTGTTACCGGCGTCCAAGCTTCAACCGGCTATCCTCCGGCGACCCTCCGGTGATCTCCTATAGGTTTGGCATCAAGGTGAGCCTTTTCTTTCCTTGGTTGGCCGGCGCCTATATCCTCCACCAAGCTGTCCAGTTTTCTGGACAGCTTCTCCTCCTCTCGTCGGAGCGTCGTTTGGACGACGGTTAGTGCTCCGACAGCGGCTAACTTACCAGGGATTTGATCTCCGGTAATCCTCTGAGGTGGAGGACGAAGGATTCGTCAATTGGTTGACGAATACCTCTCCGGAGAAGCGAGTTTTGAGAACTCATTTTAGGATCCGAATTTGGATTCGGATCGTGATCATCTCTCGATCACGTCGTCTTCAACACGAGGCTAGTAACCCGTACGAAGACGAAGCTCGTGACTTAGCGAAGTCATCCCGAGGAGCTCGGCGTGGATACGGATAGAGATGATTCTTACGAGGATCGTTCCGGTTGATGTCGTTCCCGCTACACGTCATACGAAAGGTATAACGTAGATAAATTTCTTTTATTGCAAATTTTAATTTACGGTTATGTCTACACTTGTTGTAATATGCATGCATGTGTTGTGTGTGTTGTAATAAATATAGATTTATTATTTTTAATTGCTTCCACTGTGCTCATGTTTACGAAACATGATCGAACACACACACGCCGCGGTGCCGGAAACTCAACAATAAAAGCAGGTCGTGGAGGAGGTTTTTGTCATGGTTCTCTTTGGTAATTTGAAGGGGAATAGTTGCTGCTTTTCAGTCCTTCAAAGCTAGTCCAAGTCAATCAAAGATCAAGCAATCAAAAGCTCTTTGTAAAGTGTTTTTCTTTACTTGTATTGCATTTCATATTCATTGTTGCTTATATCTCTTGTATTACTTAGTGTAATCTTTGTATGAGGTTTCTTCACCTACGGATTGTTCCAAGAAGGAGTTATTTAGTAGTGGTGTTTGATTGACATCGCTAGGGCTCATTCGAGCCCAATCCGTGGAGTAGGAACCATTCAATTCCGAACCACATTATATCGTGTTGTCTCTTGAGCTTGTGTTCTATTTACTTTTATTATTATATATTCCTTTGCGTTAACAAGTGTTGTAGAGACGAACGCGATCATAATCCATCGACAAGTGATGATGCTATTCACCCCCCCCCCCTCTAGCGGCCACCGAGGTCCTAACAAATGTGATGTGAGATGTGGATTTTGTTCATCCTAAACTAAGGTCTCATGTATTTTTCTAAGGCAACACTATTTGATTCCCTTATACATGGGACTTCAAATCATGTCATAGTCCTTACATCAATTTTGATTAATGCATGAATTATGATTATGGTATATAATGATAGCATAATTGAAAGCATGTGCCAATAATCATGATGTCATGGCATATGATTAAGTCCAAATATACATGACACAAAAACTAACCCTAAGCATGATCATGACATTTTATAAGATTAAAAAGAGATATGATGTCATGATATGACATATAACAAACAAAACATGACAAATAAAATATGAAGGTATGATAATACCTAAGTTTTAATATTAATTGTCATTTGTTAGAATTAAATTCATTTTGCCATATTACTACTTATCTCCCAAATGTGCCAAAAACCCAAGATGACATGCTATGACCTCTAAACCTAGTTTGTGCTAATTTAATTGATTTTTCATAGTTCTCAAAGTATATTGGAACATCCTAAAATCCTTTAGGATATAAAATTAAACTTCATTTCCAAGGTATCACATAACCTTGAAAATGTCCTAAAGTGCCAACTTTGCTATGGTTGAGTTAACTACCCATCCATTCAAGATTGACACATCCTAACCCATTTAGTGTGAGTCGATCACGCTCCTAGGAACCCAATACCTATTGGAGCTCCTTGGGTTTACTAGGTATTCATTAGGGATAACTTTCCTAGATACCCTCCTAATGACCCTTCTAGGCTTAGAAGCCTTGGTCATTACAGTCTTGCCTAGGTTAACTCTAGGGGTGACTCCCCTAGTAACCTTCGTAGTGGCTTCCCTAGGTTTCCTTGAAACCTTAGCCACTAGGCACACACCATGGTTACCCTTATGGATGACTTCCCTAGTAACCTTGGTTTTTTATAGACCTAGGTTGTGTTCCCTAATCGAATGGAACATTATGATAGGTCTCCTTGGGCTTAGGTTTGTGACCCAAACCTTTCTTGCCCTTGGGTGGACCTTGCCTCATAGACCCTAGGCTTTGACTCCTAGATCCTAAATCTTGATCATTTGACCCTTGCATTTGATTTTTCATTTTCCTAAGGGTCTTTTTTAATTTCTTAAGTCTTGACCTCAAGACTTGATTTTCCAACTCTAATTGCCCAATTTTTGATTTTTCATTTAGCCTTTGGGCATTACCATTTCTTCTAGGCATATGCCTACCCTTCTTAGGGTTAATGCCTAAATGGTCTTCTACCTTCCTAATAGTTTCCCTATGTAGGATTTTTCTAGCGTTATTAGTCCCAAATTTCACCTTAGTTCTAAAATTGTAAGATTTTGCACCTAAGCAATAAAACCTATTTCTAGCATGCTCTTTATGAATCATAGCAAGATTACTCCTAGCATGCTTTTGCCTATTACTTAAAGAATGAGCATTAATAAAATTTACCTTAGGATTTGCTTTAGAAGCTCCCCCTATATTTGATGCTTATTCTTGGGTCTTCTTCCTTCCCCTAGGGCATTGACTTCTATAGTGGTCCTGTTGTTGGCACTTGAAGCACACCATGTGCTCCTTGCTCTTCCTAATTGGGGCTCTGACATCCTTTGACTTTTCTTGAAATTTTAGTGTCGGTTGTCTTTTCTTGACTCTTTTCGGACATTTACTCTTGTAGTGTCTTTCCTTGTTCCCTACACTCAAAGCACATAATATGATTTTTATTTTTAACTAAGGTGCTTGAGTTACCTTCCATGGTAGGAGAATTTTGATCGGATTCTTCATGGCTCTTGGAAGTAGAGGCTTCCTCTTGTTGCTCTGGCATTGAAGATGGTCTAATCTCCTCCCCCTCAATCCTAGAGGTGGAGGCTTCTTCTACTCTTCCACCTCTTCTGATCCAGATGTTGATTCTCTATCAACCTCCGAATCCTTAAGCTCTTAGGATGATGATCCACATTCTTCTTGAGCTTAAGAGGATGAGCACTCCTCTTCCTTTGATTCTTCCTTATCCTCTAGGACCGATTGGGGCTCCTCATGAAACTTGCCAATTTTCTCTATAGCTCCTTGGCATCCATATAATCACCTAAACTACACAAAATATTATTAGAAATTAAATTAACCAAGAATTTTATTACATTTTTATTTTTCTCGAATTCTTGGAGTTTTTTTCGGTCCACTTCTTTATTTTGAGGAATCCTCCCTTTGGCCCTCTTGGATATACAAATCCATCCATCAAGATGGCCCAATCTTCGAAGCCCCTCATCATTATGAATTCTTCAATCCTTCCCTTCCATTGATTGAAGCCTTCTCATCCATAGAGGGTGTATGGGATTGGAGTGTTGATGTCCCATCAAAGTCCATCTTCTGCAACTCCATCCTCTAGCACTTTTTCTCCCGATTGTTAATTCATAGAAGAGCTCCTAGCTCTGATACCAATTGTAGGAACTTCGGTGAGTGCTAGAGGGGGGTGAATGGTGCTTTTTCTTTGACGTAGATGGAATTTGATCGTCGCTTGATCGTTTGTCTACAATTATCGTTAGCGGAGAAGAATACAAATAACAAATAACACGATAACAACAATACAAGCACATAAACACAAAACTGCGATATAATATAGTTCGGAACCTTAGGGTTCCTTCTCCACCGGGTGAGCTCAAATGAGCTCCAGTGATGCAAATACCAACATTAATCAATAAACACCTTCTCAACAACACGTCAGAGGTGGAGAAATCTTGTACAAATGATTACAATAGTAATACAATGAAATACAAGAAATTACAAGAAAAATAAGTAAAGAAAACTTTACAAAAAATCTTTTGAATGCTTGCTTATTTGGTTGCTTTGGCTGCACTTGAAGACCCTAAATTGCATCAGCAAATCTCCCTAAGAACCATAGCCAAAAACCTCCCCTTCGTGCTCCTTTTAAAGATGAAACTTGGGTTGATTTTCGCATAGCAGTCGATTGCCAAAAGGCCCTAGTCGATTGCTCCTATAGTTGTTGTCTCACAATGACTTAATCCATCTTGGAAAAGTTCAAACGGATACCTAGCAGTCGACTAATCAGTCCCATCAATCAACTGCTCATAGCCTCCAGTCGACTGCTAAACCCTAACAGTCGACTCGGAAACATTCTGTGCCCGTGTCCTCGACTGACAGTCAATTGCTCTTCATGGCTATCGATTGCTCAAGGCCAATCAACTGCCCAATGCTGGCAGTCGATTGCCAAGGCCACTTGCCGCAGTCGAATGCCAATCGACTCATGACAATCGACTGGTATAATCCCAATTGACTTCTCAGTGTCGACTTGGCTGCCAAGTGTCAAACACTTGACCAATCGACTGGTCCATAACCCCAGTCGATTGCTACACCTCAACCATGAGGTTTACCCCAAGTATAATGCCCTCATACTTGCTAGATCACCCTTAGCCTAGACCTAATCCTTCTAGCCACCTCCATCAGCCTCACACCTATTGGATCCCTCCAAGTCATCCATGACTTGTTCATCTATATGCTAGCCTTCAGGTGCTTCTATCGGCTATTGTCATGCTAAGTTGGTCTATACCGTCAAGGCATATTTGGCTTGCACTGCCAAGACACACTCTTGGACTTTACACCACCAACCATCGGACTTATGCCGCCAAGACTCCACCCTTGGACTTTATGCCACCAATATCAACCCTTCAACTTCCCAATTGCCAAGTACTCATGACTTGGACTTTCACCGCCAAGACTACACACTTGGACTTACGTGGCCAAGACTACACCCTTGGACTTTCCTTTCTTGGACTTTCTATGCCTAGCATTTGGTCTTCGAACCTGCAAGGACTTCTTCTTGCCAAGATTCCAACCCTCAACCTTCTTGGACTTTCTATGCCTTGTCTGGTCTTTCAACCTGTAAGGACTATTGAGGATCTTGTAGTGTGCTAGAGGGGGGTGAATAGTACTTCTTCAATCTTCTTTTATTTCATTTGTCTTAAATGCATCATGCTTGTCTACAAATTATTACTACACAGTAGAAACATAAACCATAAATAAAAAATACACACAATTCACAACACCGAGTTTTTATGTGGCTTGAAACCATAGTTCCTATTCCACAATCTAGCTCTCCTAGAGATAGTTCCCACTATCTTTTCTCCTTCTCAGAAACACTCCAGAGGTGGAGAAACCTCTTACAAGAGATTTACAACAAAGAACAACAAAACAAGTGTAAAGAAACAAATGGAATATAAATGAAATTGAAACACTTTACAAAAGAACATTTTTCTCGATCTTTGAGTATGGTTGCTTGGAAGGCTTTGAAAGATCTAGAATACAGCAAGAATTCCTCCTCTTCTAAGTCACCAAGAATCAGCTCCAAAATCTCCACCAAAGTCCACCTTTTATAAGCTCCCGTCGGACTAATTTTCTACCTACCAGTCGACTGGCCTTACCCCCCAATCGACTGGTCACTGTACCATTGTCTCACAACGAACTAATCCACGTCGAATTATAGTTGATCAGTCGACTGCTCATTATCATCAATCGATTGACATAGGCCAGTAGTCGACTGCCATGAACCATTGATGTGCGTAAATCATATAGGTTTGGTGCTTATTTTGGCACACATCTCGTTGAATTTAGTAGGTATTTTGTGTATATTTGCTTTACTTTTAACTTTATTTCTACTTTCTTGTTCAAAGGTCTGCTTTCATTGTTTTTCCGATACAGGACTGAGTTTTGAAGCTTAATGAAGACCCGGACGAAGCATGAAGAAAAGAGAGCATGCTCTGGCTGTGTTCTCAAGACACGGGCATGCTTCTAGGCGAAAATACAAAGTTCATGTGCCTTTCCAGCAAGACACATGACTATTCCTTTTCTCTAGAGTAGATTCAAGTCACGGTTCATAGTGCCACACACAGCTTGGCCATATAAAATTCACACAGTCGTGTCACGCTACCTTAATTCCAAGAAATAGGTTTTCTGCACAATTAAGGAAAGTCAGAATCACCTCTATATATAGGGAGGCATACAAAACCATGAGGAGGATGGTCAGTGTTAGGGAAATCAACCCATGGATGATGTCTTTTGATGTGTGTGGTAAAGGTTTAAGTTAGGTTATTTGTGGATTTGATATGTGTGTTAAAGTCATGCAAGACTTAGTAATTCACACATAGTTAGCTTGACAAAGCATTGGCAAGATCACCATATCATGACTCGGTCATGAGTCGGTGAAGGACGACATTGCGAAGCCGTGCGCTTGGTACATCCGAGGGATTGTCGGACAAGGAGCATTGGAGTGAAGCCAAGGAAGCAGACTTCAGGGCCAGACACAAAGGATAGCATTGCGAAGTCGTGCACTTGGTGCATTTGAGGGACGTGGTCGGACGAAGAGAGCTTCAAGGCGAAGGACTCCAAGGGAGATGAGAGTGAGTGATTGTAACCCGGGATGGGGTAGCTCATAGGTGAACTTAACCGAATGACTAAGTCAAGTGTCGGATGCTCAACCAAAGGTTAGTTTGAGGTTTTACCCGACACTAGTCAACTGCTATAGGTAGTAGTCGACTGCTCTAAGTCAATTGGACTCGACCGGTGTTCGACTGAGTTGGTTTTGGCCGAACAATCGAGCTAAGGATGATACGATCGCCGATCGACCCATCGATGCCAAGGGATGGCTGATCGATCAGGGTGAATTCGAGCACAAAAGATTTGGCAGTCGAGTGATTCATCGACCACTAGACTGTTGGCTCCATCAGTCTATTGATGGGAAGATCAGTCGACTGATGTGGGAGCCATTGGTTGGAATCCAACATAGATGAAGTCGTTGCGAGGCAACGGCTACAACAGCAGTCGACTGCTCGGTGCCCAATGGGAAGAATGGCTTCTTCTCTATAAGAAGGGGCCTTGGGTCACATGGGATGGTTAATGCTTCTTCTCTAAATATACTCTCAAGTGCCAACACATTTTCTACTCTTCTTACTTGCTCTTATTTCAATTCTATTGTAAGAAGAGAGATCTTATAAAGGAAAGGTTTACCTCCACCTTGCTTAGTGCCAAGGAGAGATTAGTGCATTAGTTAAGGAGTGATTCACCTTGAAACGAATTGTGTCGTGGATTAGCGGCAAGAGTCGTTAACCACGTTACACATTCTTATTAGCATTGCTCTCTCCTTTACTTTGTGTTTTGTCTTAATCTTTTGTTAGCATTTATTTTTCGCTGCGCTAACCCTAATCGTAGACAATTAAGCAAGCAACCGAATTCCATCATCTACGATAAAGAAGCTATTCACCCCCCCCCTTTAGCCAGCCACCGATCCTCCAACAAGTGGTATCAGAGCAAGGTTGCTTGTCACCGGACTCACCGCCGCAACAAACACGACAACAAAGATGGCCGGCTCAAACATCCATCCGCCTAAGTTTGAGGGGGAATTCGCTTGGTGGAAAAAGTGAATGGAGGTATTCTTTGACACGGATTTTGAAATAATGTTAATCATGGAAAATGGTTTCAAAGTTCCTAGGGATGAAGAAGGGGAGCCATTGGAGAAATCTAGATGGTCAAAGAAGCAAAGAGAGGAGCACTTGGCGAATTAGAAAGCCAAGCATCATCTATTCAATGTGCTTCCTCAACAAGAGATAAATAGAATTGGGGAGTGCTCAAGTGCCAAAGAGATGTGGGAGAAGCTAGTGGAGCTTCATGAAGGCACATCCGAAGCCAAGCTAGCAAGAAGGGATCTCCTTCGCTCTCAATTGAACAACATCAAGTTAGAAAAGGGAGAGAAGGTATTATCATTGCATTCTTTATTTAAAGAAATGATTAATGGACTAACAAGTGTAGGAGAGAAGCTCTCAAATAGAGACATGATAATGACGACAATAAATGTCTTCCCCCGATCGTCAAAGTGGAGCTCAATGGTGGATTCATTTTATATCTCCAAGAATCAAGAGGTGAGCACTCTAGAAGAGTTTTTCTCCACCATGGAGCTTCATGAGACAAGACTTGAAGGCATAGTGGAAGACTCTAGCACAAAGCTAAGGGGAGTGGCACTAGTAGCAGAAAAAGAAAAGAAGAAGAAGAAGAAGACTCCACCACCTTCCTCATCCGATGAATCATCTTCCTCATCAATGGATATCAATGAGGAGGCTTACATGGTAAGAAAGGTGAGACATGCACTTAAGAATTTTAAATTTATTAAATCTCATGATAGGGGAAGAAGGCCAAGGAGGAAGATCATTTGCTACAATTGCCAAGGAGAGGGGCACATAAGGGATGATTGTCCCCTCTTGAACAAGAGCAAGGAAGAGAGGAGAAAGAAAGAAGAAAAGAAGAAGGGGAGCAAGAAGAAGAATGGAGAGAAGAAATCAAAAGAAAAAGGAAAATCCATGGCAAACAAAGCGACATGGGATGATCCATCCTCATCGGAGGAAGATCAAGCCTTCACAAGCCTTGCCCTTATGGCAATAGAAGACTTGGACTCCTCCTCCTCGGAAAAAGAAGAAACAAGTTCAAGTGAGGAGGGCTCAAGTGAAGGGGGAGCTTCATCTTCATCCTCATCGAAAACGGAGGAAGAAGATATGGAAAGTATGGTAACAAATCTTTCTCCTAAAAAGATTGTCTCTATGATTTCTAGCCTAACTAGGGATTTGTTTAAGGCTAAGAAAAAGAACAAATGCATGTTTGATCAAATTAAGGCCCTAGAAGAAAAGCTAGAAAAAGCATGTTTAGATGTTAATGATAATGCTTTTTCTTCTAGTATTAATAATGCATGCTCACATGATGATTATACGCCTTTTAATATTAATGATGCATGTATTGAAGAAAATAAGGTCTTAAGGGAAAAGGTAGATCATCTAACCAAAGCCCTAGAGAAATTCACAATAGGCTCCAATACTTTGAACATGATAATTGGGAGCCAAAGGGCAAGTTTCAACAAGAAAGACCTAGGATATAAGGGATCCAAAAATGAGAAGGTCTACCATTGCCTAATTGCTAGAGGTCAAGCTAAAAATACAATGGTAGCTAGAAAATGGATCCCTAAGGAGTATTTGGTGAGCCCTATTGGAAAGAATATATATTGAGTTCCCAAGTCTATCCTTAAGGGTTAGGAAAACCCTAGGATAGTCAACCATAGTGGACATTATTTAAATCATATTGAATTGTTGACTTAGGATGATGTGGGTAATAATTTTTTGATTTACAGTGTTGGGTGGTGATAATGTGATCATAATAAGGAATCATAATAATATTTGATTTTTTGATCATGATATACAAGAATTGAAAATATTTGATCATGATTGATAATATGTGATTTTATGATCATGTTGGGTGTTTTAGGATATAGATACTTAACCTTGGTAGAATTGCATAAAATTGATGGTTAAGTATGAAATACCTTTAGGTTCATCTCACACTCACTATAGGCTAACTTGATTGAAAACATAACATGGGTGAGATGTTAGAATGATACAAATGACTCACTTATGACTATAACATTTTGATGAGTCATTATAGATATCATGATAGCAATAATAGACCAACTATGGGGAAAGTAAATGTTTAATCAATGGACATATTGCCCATAGATCATAGTTGGATATTTCAAATGTTTTGAAAATATTTCTTGTTTGATAATCTGCAAGTTCATGTTTTGAAAAGATTCTAAGGCAAAACTAGCTTTCAAGTTGATACAAATTTGAGACTTTTTGTAACTTTTGAGTCTTTGTCTAATTTTCGAAAATAGAATGAATTTTCAAGAAAAAATATTTTTTACTGATAAACGAACTTATTAGAATTATGTTCACTGAATTTCATGATTTTTAGAATTTTTTGGAATTTTTAATGTATTTCTAAAATTTGGGTTCGAAATTAGAAAATTCTGAAATATAGGTGTTGGTCGACTGATGTACTGTGCACGAGCATAGTAACCTGTTTTATCAGGTTTTGAGTTTGATTTTGGGTATTTTCGTTCCCTAGACTTGATGTCATGCTTATATAACATATGTTAGATGTTTTTGATGGTGTCAAAGGGCGAGAATTATTGGGTTTAAATTAATCATACTAGGGAGAGATTAGCATGTGTTAAGGGGGAGTTGCATGTATTAAGGGGGAGTTGATATTCATGTTTTACATGCTTTCCTTCCTTATGTATTTTGATTAATGTTTCACCTAACTTAAACATCGTTGCCACACATCAAAAAGGGGGAGATTGTTAGGGCAATCAACCCATGGATGATGTGTTTTGATGTGTGTGGCAAAGGTTTAAATTAGGTTGTTTGTGGATTTGATATGTGTGTTGAAGTCATGTAGGACTTAGTAATTCACACATGGTTAGCTTAACAAAGCATTGACAAGATCACCATCTCATGACTCGGTCCTTGAGTCGGTGAAGGATGACATTGCGAAGTCGTACGCTTTGTGCATCCGAGGGATCGCCAGACGAGGAGCATTGGAGTGAAGCCAAGGAAGCATACTTCAGGGCGAGACGCGATGGATGACATTGCGAAGTCGTGCACTTGGTGGATCCAAGGGACGTGGTCAGACGAAGAGAGCTTCAAGGCGAAGGACTTCAAGGGAGATGAGAGTGAGTGATTGTAACCCAGGACGAGGTAGCTCATAGGTGAACTTGGTCAAATGGCTAAGTCAAGTGTCGGATGCTCAACCAAAGGTTGGTTTGAGGTTTTACCCAACACCAGTCGACTGCTATAGGTAGCAGTCAACTGCTCTAGGTCGATTTGACTCGATCGGTGTTCGACTGAGTCGGTTCTAGCCGAACAATCGACCACCAAGGGATGGAAGTCGACTGCCGACACCATCAGTCGACTGCAAAGGGATGGCAGTCGACTGATCAAAGTGAATTTGGTCACAGAAGCTTTGGCAGTCGAGTGATCTTGTCGACCACTCGACTGTTGGCTCCATCAGTCTACTGATGGGAAGATCAGTCGACTGATGTGGAAGCCATTGGTTGGAATCCAACATTGATGAAGCCGTTGTGAGGCAAAGACTACAACAACAATCGACTGATGGTTGCATCAGTCGACTACTCGGTGCCCAACGGGAAGAATGACTTTTTATCTATAAGAAAGGGCCTTGGGTCACATGGGATGGTTAATGCTTCTTCTCTAAACATACTCCCAAGTGCTAACACGTTTTCTACTCTTCTTACTTCCTCTTATTTCAATTCTATTGTAAGAAGAAGATCTTGTAAAGGAAAGGCTTACCTCCACCTTGCTTAGTGCCAAGGAGAGATTAGTGCATTGGTTAAGGAGTGATTCACCTTGAAACGAATCGGGTCATGGATTAGCGGCAAGAGACGTGAACCATGTTACGCATTCTTTTTAGAATTGCTCACTCCTTTACTTTGTGTTTTGTCTTAATCTTTTGTTAGCATTTATTTTCCACTGCGCTAACCCTAATCGTAGACAATTAAGCAAGCGACCGAATTCCATCATCTACGATAAAGAGGCTATTCACCCCCCTCTAGCCGGCCACTGATCCTCCAACAGTCAGTGCCCTAAAAAAGTACCAAAGGCTCTCTTATTGGCGGAGGAAAGGAAGATATTCAAGGTCGATGATGAAGCTCCATCCATAGGAAGGCTGCCAAGATGCATCTCTAACTAAAGCAGGGCGTATTTTCTTCCAAACCAATATTTCTTTGGTTGTAAACATTAAACTATAATGTCTTGTGTTTGTTTTTCTTTGCCTATTGAGTAGAACCTTTGATTCTTGGATTAGGAAGTAGCCTATGAGTGTTAGACATGATTACTGCAATAAATTCTGATTACATTTGTTTATATTTGTGATTTATGTTTTCTAGTTCTGTGATAATGATGACTCACTTTTGTTTCTACTGTGCTTAGTCAATATAGATGTCAAAAGCATATAAATCGAAACCTAGGAGAATTAAGGAGGAACCAAAAGGTTGACCAAAATCGCAGATAACGAGACGTGAAAGAGTAGGATTTAAAATAAGATTCACCTTCTCATGGGGAGAACATAGGATATCCTAGAACTCCATGAACCTAATCTATCTAGAGGCCGCAAAGTAGGAAAAATCAACTCGAAGAGGTTGTGGGACCCAGTGACAGGGGCAACCCATTGATAGAAACCTCCTGAGCTCTGTGGGTCCGAAAGGGATTCTCTAGTTTAGATTAGGTAATTCCTGCATAGTACCAAAAGTTCAAAGGGATTAAACTTGATGATCCACCCGCAAGATCGAAATTAGAGAACTTAGAAGCATTTTTTTTTTATTTACATTAGGTATCAGGTACGATTTCTCTTCCCTACTAGTCTTAATGGCTGACCGGTCTCACCCCCACGGCCTTCGACTAGAGTCCCCACTGGTCAACGAGGGTAAATCAGGGTGACAGATGATCAGAGCACGTTTAAATCCATGCTGGACTAGAAGGGCCAACCACGCTTGGTCGGGGGGGCATCGTGCATAAATTAATGACATGCCCAACGTCGCATAGGTGAAACCGAAGTCCTAGAATCTTCTTCCTTAGACTTGAGTACATCCTTTGCCTTACTCCGAGTGACACCAACCTTCGAGCTTAGACCATAACTGAGAACTTTCAAGCACTAAGATCCACTCCAAACAATCAGAGTTCATTGTACATACCAATAATCGAATATCAATCTCTATGGGATCAATAATTTTTATTACTTGATGACAACTGTGAACTTGTGGGGTCGAGCGCAAGCTAATCTTTGCCCTCACGGTTAGAGATTTGGTTCACGTGCATCAAGTTTTTGGCTTCTTCGCCAAGGGTTTGAGGTTATGTTTATGCACATCAAGTTTTTGACTCAAAAACAATGTGCTTTGTCCACTTAAGGCTAGTCAACTGACCAATCCAACAATCGACTGTAAGTGGCCAATCGACTGGTCCAAACTACCAGTCGACTGCCCGAGCACCAGTCAATTTTCCTGAGTCACAGTCGACCGAGAACTAGCTCGACCGAGTGGACCACTCGACTAGTTGACTGGTCTAAAACCCCAGTCAACTGCCCGAGTCTTTTGAGCTCTTAGTGTCGAGCACTCGACCAGTCGATTGGTTAAGACTACCAATCGACTGGTACACCTCAAAACTGAGGTTTACTGCAAGTATGATCATCTCATACTTGACAGTCACCCTTAGCCTACACCTAAGCCTTCAAGATACTTGTATTAGCCTCACACTCTCAGGTTGAGTCCACGACTCCTCGCCTTTTACACTAGCCTTCAAGTACTTCCTTTGGCCTTGTCAAGCTATCAGGTCTACCTTTGCCAAGAGGTTGCGCCTCCCGAACTTCCATTGCCATGTTACAGTTGGACTTACGCCACCAAGACTACACACTTGGACTTACTTGGTCATGACTACACACTTGGACTTTTCCATTACCAAGTATCCATACTTGAACTTTCGCTGCCAAGATTATACACTTGGACTTACATGACCAAGACTACATACTTGGACTTTTCCATTGACAAGTATCCTTACTTGGACTTTTCCTTGCCAAGTCTCCAAAATTGGACTTCCCTTGCGAAGTCTTCATACTTGGACTTCCCTTGCCAAGAATCTATTCTTGGACTTTCCTTGCCAAGTCCCCAAACATGGAATTCCCTTGCCAAGAATCCATTCTTGGACTCCCCCATTGCCAAGTATCCATACTTGGACTTGCCTTGCCAAGAATGCATTCTTGGACTTTGCTTGCCAAGTCCCCAAACTTGGACTTCCCTTGCCAAGAATTCATTCTTCGACTTCTCCATTGCCAAGTATCCAAACTTGGACTTTCACTCGAGTCTTTCTCGAGCTTGGTCAACCATGACCTAAGATTGATTGCTCTAACAATCTCCCTCATATGATCTTGAATGTCCCAAACCATCCACTAGTCATACTATCATACATATTGTCAAATGTATTGTCAAAAATTAAAACACTACTCGAGTCCCACTCGAGCTTGGTCAACATGGACCTGAGGTCAATTTCACTAATAATCTCCCCTTTTTTATGTTTAACAATACCTTTAAGTTAGGTTATCCCATAAGCTCAACTTGACTCTTCTTATGCCAAAGCATAATCAAGGTTTACTAACTTAAACCCTTCATTTCTCCTCCTTTGGTACATATAAAAAAGTCTCACATCTTCTAATGAGACCCTTCATTCTCTCCCTTTATCCAAATTCATCTTAAATCTCTTTATTCTCTTTAGTGATAAAACCCTTATCACTAAATGAAAGGCAATTCTTCACTCTTCTCCTTTTGAAACTTCATTTATCATGCCTTGATGGACAAACTCCCGCTAAAGGCTTGTTGCCCCTTAAATAATTCACCAACAATGTCCTTGGAGAGTTCTTAACCTATAGGAAATCTAAAAAAATAATCAAAAATAAGGGTAAAAGTTCAAACTTGAACTTTAAACTCCCTTAAAATTTGATTTTCACCCTAATTAACTCTCCTAATCATTTTCAATGAAAATATCACCCTTTCGATGCTTGTCTAAGCATATCATAGGGTTGAGAGTGGTTAGGATACTTAGGGTTGCTGATAATTAGCTAAAAAAACTTGTCCAATCGAATATCAAATAATAGTCAACTGATTTCAGTAATCAGTCGACTGAACCCAGTACTAGTCAACTATTCCATGAAGCAGTCGATTGGTTTCTGAATTTTCAAAAATTAGTTTTTAGTCGAGTTTTGGAAATACATAAGTAATTCTACGATTTTTTGAAAATTTTTGAAATTTCATATATACATTACTTATGTAAAATACTATGGGTGAAAAATAATTTTATATGAAAATATCCATTATTTTCCAAAAATGATACGAAGTTGAAAATCATTGAAATCTTCAATGTTTTTGCCTAACTTGTATTAATATCCTCAATAGTAATTCCAATCAAAAGATAGACTTCACCAAGTTTTTCCAAAACTTTTTAAAAATTATTTTTCATTACTTATTTTCAATCATAATCAATGGGCTAAGTGTACATGAGTTGTACATTAGCTTTCCTCATGATTTAATCATATGATTTAAAGAGTTGAAGTCATTTTGATGTACCATATAAACACATTGAACTTAACTCATTTTTCTAGCATCTCACATGTGTCTAAGGTATTTTAATATACACATGTCATTCTATAGTTTTTGTGAGATGTGGATTTTGGTTCTTCACTAAACTAAGGGTTCATCTAATTTTATCTAGGCATATCTAATTTGACCTCCTTAGCTAGGATGTCAATTAATGTCATTTGTCCTTAATTTCAAATTGATAGATTTAATGCATGAATTATGATCATGGCAAATATTGGTTGCATGATTTAAAAATATTTCCAATGATGCATGACATCATGATATAATATAAATAACCTAAATATTAGCATGACATTTCAAATAATCATGTGATACATGATGTCATGGCATGGATTATGACAAACAAAGCATCACAAATATATAATATAAAGGTATAGAGATACCTAAGTTTTGAACCTATTTGTCATTTGCTAAAATTATATCAAATACCAACTTTGTCATAATAACAACCCAACTCCCTCAATTGTTCCAAAAGCCCCAACTTGGCACACTATTGAGCTTAACCTAGTTGTGCCAATTATGATCAACTTTTCAAACTTTCATTATTTCTATTGGTACATCCTAAAATCTTTTAGGATATAATTCTACATTCATTTTCAAAGTATCAATATATCTTGAAAATGCTCTAAAGTGGCAACTCCACCATGGTTAGGTTAATTATCTTTCCATTTAAAGTGAACACACCCTATACTCATTTAGTATGAAGAAATCACACTCCTAAAAACCCAATAGCTATTGGAGTTCCTTGGCCTTTCTAGGTATTCACTAGGAATAACTTCCTTTGATACCTTTCTAATGACTCTTCTAGACTTCTTAGAAGCTTTTTCATTGTGGTCTCATTTAGGTTTACTATAGGGATACCTTCCCTTGTAACCTTCTTAGCGGCTCTTCTAGGTTTCTTTAAAACCTTAGTCACTTGACTCTTATCAAGGTCAACTCTAGGGATGACTTCCCTTGTAACCTTGACTTTCCTAGACCTAGGATTAATTCCATAGTTAAATGATATATTATGGTAGGAAGGCATGATTTCCTTGGATTTAGGTTTGTAACCCAAATCCTTTTTGTCCTTAGAAATTTCTTGCCTCCAAAACCTTAAATTTTGTCCATTATACCCTTTAAACATATTTTCCATCTTTTTGAGGGTCGTTTCCAACTTATCAAGCTTTGACCTCAAAAATTGATTTTCTACCTCTAATGTTTCAATTGTTTGTTTGTTCATTATTTCTTTGGATATTCTTTTTCTTCCTAGGCATGTGTCTAGTCTTTTTGGGATTATTGCCTAGATTGTTGACATTCTCCCCATCCTTGTCTAAACTAAGTCTACCTTTAAAAGTTCTAATATTCTCCTTAGGTAGCGTAGTTCTAGAGTTAATGATTCTATAATTGTCCTTTTTTCTAATTTCATGATGTTTAGCACCTAAATAATAAAAGTTGTTATTAGCATGTGATGGGTGTGGGTTTTTTTTCAGTTAAGGAAGAAGAAATTTTTTGTTTTAAGAACTTGTAAAATTTTACTCGACTTTGCTCTTTAGTTTTGCTAAAGAGGGAGAACTTATGATGGAGTCGGGGTTTTTTGATCATATTAAGCTTTTCCCGAGCAATCTATGTGTTTGATGAGCAGTATTAGTACTTCCCGTGCAGTTTATATTTTTCCCGATCAGTATATGTGATTTTCGAAGCAGTAGAGGTGTTTAGAAGTGGAGTATAATGTTGGCAGAGCAGTATGAGTACTTCCTGAGCAGTTTATATTTTTTCCTGATCAGGATATGTGATTGCTGAAGTAGTAGAGGTGTTCGAAGTGTAGTGTTGGCAGAGCAGTATGAGTACTTCTTGTGCAGTTTATATTTTTTTCGATCAATGTATGTGATTTCTGAAGCAGTAGAGGTGTTCAGAAGTGAAGTTTAATGTTGGCAGAGCAGTATGAGTACTTCCCGAGCAATTTATGCTTTTCCCGAGTAGTATATGTGATTTTCGAGCCCAGTGGAGGTGAGTAGTGCAGGGTTGTTCAAAAGAGAAGTGCAATGTTGACAGAACAGGTTATGTTTATTTTGAGTGGTCTGTATAATTTCTGAGTAGTCTATGATTTTTTCGAGAAATGTGTATAATTCCTGAGCAGTATGTATAATGCTCAAGCAGCGTGTTTGTTTCCCGAGCTATATGTGGGTGTCGGAGGTTCTTTCTGTACATGGTGAAATAAGGAGAAATGGGTATCCTAAGATGTTGGGAATGACAGGAAGAGTTTGAGGAGGATAAATATGATTAATATAAGATATTTTATCATTTATTTATATATTTTATTTAATTAATATGTGGCAGGAAAATATAAAGCACATGAAGTATTTGAAAGAGATATTTTAAATATAGGCGGGAAAAGCAAGTACACTTGACAGTTGGGCGAGGGTACTAGAGTAAATTTACTTCAAGGAGGTGGAAGGATAAAGCGTCTATAAAAGGGGCAAAGGTAGAAGAGAGCAGGGGATGATTGTTTCTTCATTATTCGATACCTCAAAGATTTTCTTCTCACATCTTCTTCTTCATTCTTTCTGCATTGTTATTCTCTTCATACTGTTACTGACTTGAGCATCAGAGTGGTCGCGCCAAGAAGTCTGCCCATTTTTAACACTCCTCATAAAGTGACAGATCTAGCTCTACTCCAAGGATCCAAGGTGACTCAAGAAGAAGATATTTCTTTATCTCATCTTTAATCCTCTTTGGTGACAAATCCAACAATCCACAAGAAGGAGGAGGGAGATCTTAGTAGTCCGAAGAAGTAAACACCATCAAAAGTCATGTATATTATATATCAAAATGTTCCTAGTTGAAAATGTTTCTAAAGTGAGTATATATATCTCTTTGTCATGTAAGCCAATTTTCCTACTACTCGTGCACATGATATATCTTGGGTATATCAATAGGTTAAGTCACAATCACAAATTGAGGCATTTCCATACAGTTTATTAATTGCATATTGTTTATAATTTAGTGATTAACATTTTTTGAAATACTGTTATCTATCCCATAACTTTCTGATACTCAAAACTTTATTAAGTACTATATTTGTCACGCCCCGAGAGCATGCTGTACCGAAAAATAAACGGACGACATCTCTCCTATACGTGGCAACATCTCGGGTTAATACAAAGCCCCTAGGCCACAACAACAACAAATATATATATAACCATAATACCACATCAAAACACAACGGAAACAACAAGACAAATACATAGAACACAGCGGAAACATAATACAACATCACAAACTACACACATGCATACCGGTATGACTAACACTGACTCAGAACACCATAACCAAACCCAGAAGAAGAAAGGTACAACCTTTACAACGTCTAATCACTACAAAACATCACATAAACCAAATAATATCGCAACACCAATGAAAATCCAAAAAAACCCGGACTCTCGGAGTTGAGATGAGACGATGCCAGCCAACAGTGCTCCAAGTCCATCACGAAGTCGGCTACCTATTACCTGGGCGATAGAAAAACTCAGGGTCTGTGGTGGTGAGTAAAACTCAGTAGGTAATAGGAAAACATGTAAATATATGTATCAATATTACATGTCATTCAACAGTTTAATCTACTCGTACAATAGGTATACATCAGCATAACAAGTATACATACATGCATACACTAAGTAAACTGAACAACAAACGATGCTGACATACCTGACAGTCAGCTACTCTATCCTCATCCAACCTAGGCATATATCGACAATATAAGATATAAGGAATAATACTAACTCACACTACATCCTGATATGGGTCGAGGGTATCACAGTGAATAACCAACAAGTATACAAGTACCGGCCTACTACCATACAGAAAATGCAATAGCATGTATGAATATGTACAAACAAATGCAACAAGTATAGTACATACAAATACAGCATCACAATAAGCATATATATATAGACTGCATCTATATGTATACTAATCACAATCATCCATATATATATATATATATACATGCATATATGTATATATATGGCAATATGCAAAAATGCCATAAGTCGGCAATGCAGTATGCATGGTCATGTCGGCTCACCCTAAAGCTACCACGACCCTAGTGTGGCCTCGGTGGCTCGAGCATGACAACTGTCCCAACTCAACACCAACCACTACTCTCGAGTGGCCGAGTGGGCAGTATAATCGAGTAGCATATAAGCGTGAAGAGCAAGCTACATGATGGGGGTCCCTGCTGTTGGCCACTCCGACAGTCACTACCCATGTGTGGTCGAGTGCCACATATGCAGGACTACGACACGCAAATCCCACTACCACCGTCTATAGTGGTAGAGTGTTGCACCACAATGCTCTGCCCCCACACCAGTTACTCCTCCTATGAGTAATCGTGGAGGCAGGATGACTGACGACCCTCTCAACCACAAGGGAGATCTCGTCGTCAGCATGCATGCAAATGATATGAATGCAATGTCTCACATACAGACATCCACCATATACTCTCTATTCTACAGAAAGTCATACTAGTCAGATCAACGCACTCTCTATCTTGTAGAGAGTCATACTCAACTAATCATAACGCTCTCTATCCTGTAGAGAGTCATACCAATCTAATCAATTTCGTGACTCGAACTCGAATCGACTTTCATCTTGCAGAGAGTCGTGATCACACTCTCTATCCTGTAGAGAGTCGTACTCAACTGATTATAACAAGCTAGGACCACCGGTCCGTAGTGACACACTAAGTACCATTCACCTGACCATTTACATAATACATGGTCGGTGGTAAACATGCAATCTAAGGGTACTAGAATAACCCTAGGTTCAAGGCATTGTCTACCTACGGATGACCTCTTTGCCCAATTTACAATCAGGTTGTCATCTGGATTTTTACTATTTGCATTTAACTAAACAAATGTTAGGATCTTTGTAACGGCTAGAGGGGGGTGAATAGCGACGTGCCCGTGCGATTATGGAATTCGATCTCGTTCGTGTCTACAATTTCGTTAGCGCAGCGGAATATAGATAACGAAAGCAATAACGAAATATACAATCACACACGAACACGAGTATTTAACGTGGTTCGGAACCTCAAGGTTCCTACTCCACGGATCGAGTTCTACGAGCTCTAGTGATGCACACGCAAACACTAATAAACACTCCTTCTCAGAAAAATCCGGAGGTGGAGAAACCTCGTACAATGTATACAATAGTAATACAAGATGAATACAAGCAATATAATGAAATACAAAGCAATACAAGTAAAGAAAACACTTTACAAATGCTCTTTGAATGCTTGATCACTTGGTTGCTTGATATCAACTTGGAGACCCTGATTTGCAATAGCAAATCGCTCCAAATGCTCTCAAGAAACCCCTTTGTTTTTCCTCCATCACGAGCTCCTTATAAAGCTTCAACTCAGGCCGAAAGTCGATCACCGACCGATCGGACCATCACGATCGCTACATCGCTGTCGCGGAGACAACGGCTAGATCCACGCTGATAAGTCCAACGGAATATCATCACGACCGATTCAGACCATCACGGGCCGATCGATGGAGCTCCACTCGATCGTAGTCGAAAGGAGACTCCATTGCGGGCCGAATCGCTGAACATCGATCGGCCGATCACATGATCATCGGCCGATCCATCCATCGCGATCGCCTGGCAAAGGGCGCTGATCGCTAGGCCACTTCCCGTAGTCAAACCCTAGTTGACTCAGGCCAGTCGACTGCCACATGACACCAGTCGACTGGCACACCTCAAACATGAGGTTTTAACCCAAGTATGGTGCCCCCATACTTGCTAGACCACCCTTAGCCTAGACCTAAGCCTTCTAGCCACCTCCATCAGCCTCACGCCTCTCAGATCCCTCCAAGTCATCCATGACTTGTTCATCCATTGCGCTAGCCTTCAGGTGCTTCCATCGGCTATGTCATGCTAATGGTGTCTACACCGTCAAGGCACATTGGACTTACACCGCCAAGACTCCGCTTGGACTTTACGCCGCCAACCATTGGACTTATGCTGCCAAGACTACCTCTTGAACTTTATGTTGCCAATATCAATCCCCTTGGACTTCAAATGCCAACCCATGTTGGACTTTCCATGCCAAGACCATGCTTGGACTTTCCTTTCCAAGACCATGCTTGGACTTTCCTTGCCAACCCATGTTGGACTTTCCATGCCAAGACCATGCTTGGACTTTCCTTGCCAAGACCATGCTTGGACTTTCCTTGCCAACCCATGTTGGACTTTCCATGCCAAGACCATGCTTGGACTTTCCTTGACAATCACATTGTCATCCATTTTTGTCGAACAACAAAACATCACTCGAGTCAAACTCTAGTATGGGCAATCGTGACCTGGGCCGATTGCACCAACAATCTCCCCCTTTTTGATGTTTGACAAAAACCAAACCTTGAGTTAGGCCCCTAACTCAAATCCCTTACCAATTATCCCAAATTGGTAATTTAACCTTTCTCCAAATGTTCTCCCCCAAACATTCTCCCCCTTTTTGACATACATCAAAAAGGTTATCTCTCCAAGGAGGTCAATGTCTCATGTCCCAATGAGATCTTATAATCTCCCCCTTGGTCTTAAAAATACCTAGGATGCCTACCATCTTCCTAGTGATAAGTCCTATATCACTCAAGAGAGGCAATCCTATTCACTCTCCCAATTTCCAAATTGGGTATAAAAAACCCATCAATTTTCCCAATTGATGATACTCTCCCAAAACTTCTCTTCCTCAAGAAGAGAAAAACACATCCATCATTCCATGATGGATAACTCCCCTTAAAGGCTTGCTCCCCCTTGACCATTGCACCAACAATGTCCTTGGGAAGTCCCTAAGCCAATAGGAACTCTAAGCCATCAAAAATAAGGTTAAAAATTCAACATTGAACCACACTAAATTTGATACAAACCCTAAACACCTCTTCTAATCCATATCCAATGGATTTTCACCCTTCATCATGCTTCCCAAAGCATATCCTAGGGTTAGGTGTGGTTAGGGACCTTAACCGCAGCTGAAATCGGGTCAACCAACCATAGTTTTCCCAAATCGCATAATCATCAGTGATTCACTACGATCGGACACGCATCGATCAGCCACCCGAGCGATCGATAACTAAAAAATCCGATTTTCAGTTATCAGAAACAAGTTTTGGAAAATCATAAATAATTATACATAATTCAAAAAAATCATGAAAATTCATACGTATAACACTTATGACCAATACAATGGGTGAAAAATGTTTGAAAAATATTTTACCCATAAAATATCGAAATTGATACAAAATCTAAAAATGAAGAAAAACTTCAATGTTTTAGCTCACTTTGTATCAATCTCATCAATGGTGATTGCTATCAAAAGATAGGCTTCACCAAGGTTTTTCAAAATGATTTTAAACTGTTTTCAAAACCTTATTTTGGATCATATTCCTTGGGCTCTATGTACATGACTTGTACACATGCTCTCCCAAAGATCCACAATTGAAATTAGATGAGTTTTAGTTCATCTAGATGCAAACACTATGCACCTTGAACTTAGCTCATATCCTAGCATCTCACATGTATCTAGGGTGTATAAAATACACATACATGTCAATTTAATGTGAGATGTAGGTTTTGTTCATCCTAATCTAGGGTTTTATGCATTCTCTAAGGCAACCCTACTTGATTCCCTTATAAATGAGACTTCAAGTCATGTCATAGTCCTTAAATCAATTTAAACCAAATTGTCTTAAATGCATGAATGATTATGACATTAGAAATGATATAAATAAGCATATGCTCATAATCATGATGTCATGGCATAAGATGAAATCTAAAAACATATGACATTTGAAACCTTAATCCTAAACATGAACATGACATATAACATGATTAAAATAAATACTATTCACCTGACCATTTACATAATACATAGTCGGTGGTAAACATGCAATCTAAGGGTACTAGAATAACCCTAGGTTCAAGACATTGTCTACCTACGGATGACCTCTTTGCCCAATTTACAATCAGGTTGTCATCTGGATTTTTACTATTTGTATTTAACTAAACAAATTCTAGGTTACTTACATCACCTATATATATAACTCCTAATCATGATAAAATCAAACATGATAACAACAATGGAGTTAATAGCCAAAGATAAAGTATCAAGTGCAAGAGTAAATAGAACAGAGTCAAGGTAACATGATCATATAAGATAATCATGCATCTAAATCTGTATGCATTAAAACTACCTGACTAGGGTAGGAATTACCTACCTATTATGTAATTCATGCTGATTGTATTCACATCCACGAACCTGCCTCGTATCAAAGTCCTGGAACCGTAGAATACCAATATAATCAAAATAACTTTAGTCTCCACTAACCACCAATATAATCCAATAATAACACATTCAAATCAGTTTACTAAATTAATCTGATACACAACTATGAACAATCAAATCTCACTTACCATGCCTAGCTTTCATTTGCTCGACTTCTTGATCCTCATCAGATCTACTCAACTGCCTAAAAATACGATATGTAAATCTACACTTAACACCACTATATTAATGATCACAAACAAATATGATTGTTCTCCAACTATATCATTACTAGATCAAAGCTTACCTCTCCCCCTTCAATCGACCACAACTTATCAACAAGCTAAATCCAGATAAACTGAAGGCGAAACTCCACCACAATAATCCCAAAACACCTGCAAATACATAGTATCTAAGTTTTTTTGCATCCTACCGATACGTGCATACCAAATCAAAAGAGAAAAGAAAATTACCTAACACCATCGTAGATATGGTCGATGCCCATTACCGATTGATAGGTCTACCCAATTTCCAAAGATTTACACGGTTGATGTTCCTCTCGGATTTGAAAGACCTTCGGCTTTTCCTTCTTGAACTTACTGTGAACTGCCATGGAACGCAAGCAAAGAAAAGGAAGGACAACCTCCTTACAATTAGCCAAAATTACAGAAAACAAAGTCGATGGGGATGAAGAGCTCACCGTGGTAGAAACAAGATGCAACGATGATGCTTGCTACTTAGGTGGAGATCTACAACAGCGAAGCGACGAAAGAGGTGACCGACATTGGATTCATCACTCACACTGAGAACCGGCTCTTCGACTTTCAGCGAGGATTGCCCCCAAGTAGTGGCTGGCGGTTGACCAGTCACTCCGGCGAAGCTTGAGGGGAAGGGGAGAGGCGACATCACTTGTTGTCGTCAGATCTATAGAGGAGATGAGTAGTGCTCGAGTGAGATCGAGAGAGACAGAACCACACCTGAGACGAGGCAGGCGATGGCGGCCAGTGGAAGAGGGTGGCTACCGGCGCTTGCTGTCGTCCGGGTCAACAGAGCACGACCAGGAGGCAGTGCGTCGATGGATCGGGATTTCAAGGATGCGGCATCAAGGCGGCAGCAGATCTCTCACAGCGGCGGCGAGCGGTGGTGAGGCGGGTTGATAGACGCGATGCTGCCAATTGCCTGTGGCCTAGCGACTGACGAGTCGCTCCACCGGCGGTTGAGGGCTCGGGGTGGAGAAGGGATCGTTAACGTTTGTGGTCGTCTGGATCAGTGGAGCGCAGCAAGAAGGCGGCGGCGACGGTGCGGGGGCGACGAGTTGAGTTCAGGTGGCGTCGGCACCCGCTGCTGTTGGATCGGCAGAGACGAAGGGGCGACTACGAAGAAATGAAATAGGGGAAGGAGAGTCGGGATCGGGAATTGGAAGTGAAAGAAACGGTCATGATAAAGTCGATGAGCATAAACGGTTCACGCAGAGAGGAAATGGGTTATGCGGATCAGATTCGAGATTTAACCCGGTTCTTATTAACCCATTAATCTTAGGGTTAGGTTAATAAACCCAATTAACCCCTAGACTAGGATTTAAACTCATTTTAAATCCTGAAAAATTTCTAAAAATTCCTGAAAAATTCTACAAGCTAATTTCTTAATTAGTAAGATTTTTTTTTCCTATATCTTACAATGTTAGACTCAAAAAGGTCATTATTATAATTACCAAAATATGATCTCTAGAATTAATAATTTTTTTAAATTAAATAAGCGTTTATATTAATCAATTTTATCTTCATTTTGTACTAATCGTAGAATCATCTTTTTTAAGTTGCGTAAGATTTTTGGAGAGCTTTCAAGGTACCAATAAAAAAATTAAATAGCTAGTTAATCTCAAATTATTGCTTAACCTAAGACCACGTGATACTAATTTATTATTGATGTAAAGATGCACATGCAGTTCAATTGATTGTTTAACTAATCTTGGAGCAATTTACAATTAAAAAAAACAAATGATTGATCAAAAAAATTTATAGCTACAACTTGCTCTTCCTGTTTCTTGTTTTGAAGTGGTGTTAAATCGTTATCATTGTCAATTTACGTAGTCATAAATATCTGTCAACTAGCACTTTTAGTTCAAAAATTATTATCATGGCAACCAGGTCGGTCATCGCTATCCATATGCATATATGTCAACCTTTAGCAATAATATAATTGTTTTTTATATAATTAAAATCCTTTTTTTAATAACCTATATTCTATACCCATTTCAAAATTTATTAAAGCTTAACCATTATAATTTTATTTAATCCCTAATTAAAATTATAACATAGTGATAAATATTAATAAAGATAAAACTGTAACTCATTTTAATTTCAGTTTCTAATTTTAAAAAATAATTTATAAAGTTGAAATCCATTTTAATTTGTCCAAGTGATATTAGTTAAAAATTAATTTTATCTTAAATTTATCAATATTCTGTCTCAAATAAAATACTAAATATAATTTCACTTTATTGATAAATCACACTAAAAAAATATTAAATTAGTGATGAATTTTAATAACGAAAATAATTTGATATAAATATGTAACAAATTTGACAATAAATTATTAAATCATCATAAATCAATAACAAAATTTATAACAAAAGAGATGTTTTCGCAAAAATAGTAACAAAATATATATTTGATGATAAATTTGCAACAAATTAAATTTTGTTGCAAATATCGTTGCTAATTTTGCAATAAATTTAACTTTTGTCACGAAATTTACGACAAAAAATCAAATTCGTTATAAATTTTTTCAATGAAATAAGAATTCGTCGCAAAATTGCAACGAATTCTGGATTCATTGAAAATTCTACGACGAAAATGGAATTCGTCACAAAACGTTGCGGTGAATTCCATTTTCGTCGTAGAATTTGCAACGAAACCAAAATTCTGGCAAATATTCTGAAAAATTTCATGACAAAATGTTTTCGTCAGATTTTTTCAATTATTTAGAACAAAAATGCAGCAATCGCTGGCGAAATGCAAATTTTCACGGAATTTCATATTCGTCTCTAAATCAACAACAAATTTTATCTTTTGTCACAAAATTGGCGAGCCTATCGATTTAATCTATAAATCTCGCTCATTGATAAATCAAAGAAATAAATATTAAGTACATGTGCCCATTATTATATCGGGATTAAGAGCATGTACACCATAATATCCGAGGTCCGATTCAATTATGTAGTCAACAATAAATCGAATCACCTCTAAGTCGGTCATGCTCAATACACACAAAGTGTACTAGTGTAATTCTATGGTCAAGAAAAACCAATAGCAAATCAAACTACAATCATACCAATGGTTTGTCCAAAATCATCTCGATTGTGAGCCTTTACTTATACTCTACAAGGAACTGATAACATGATCTCCCGTGTGATACTACACACTATATTATCTATAATGTAATATATTAGACAATATGCATAACCATAAATATGCAAACAATGATCATGTGATTCTTATTTCAAAAATAAAGATGTTTATACAAAAGATAGACTTTTCAGTATACATCCCAACAATCTCCCACTTATACTAAAAGACTATGCTGTCCTCATACTGTTATACATCTGATTCTCATTCCCTCCACATGCCTATCAAAAGTTCTCGCTCGAAGGGCCTTAGTGAAAGGATCTACCACGTTATCCTCTAATACAATCTTGGTCATAGCAACTTCTCCTCACTTTACGATTTCTCGTATCAGGTGGTACTTGCGCTCTATGTGTTTACTTGCCTTATGGGCTCGTGGTTCCTTTGAGTTTGCAACTGCACCACTGTTATCACAATAAATTGTGATAGTTCTGGGCAAACCAGGAATTACATCCAAGTACATCAAGAAGTTCCTGAGCCATACAACTTCTTTGGCTGCCTCAGAGGCTATCATATACTCAGCTTCCATAGTAGAGCCCGCCACACATTTCTGCTTGACACTCCTCTATACAATGACTCCACCTCCCAAAGTAAACACAAAACCTGAGGTAGACTTACTGTTATCCCTATCTGATTGGAAGTCAAAATCTGTGTAACCCACAGGGAGTAATTGATCTACCTGGTATACTAGTATATAATTTCTAGTCCTTCTTAGGTACTTCAATATATGCTTTACCGCAGTCCAATGTCTCTGTCCTAGATTACTTTGATATCTGCTAACCATGCCAACGACAAAGTAGAATCCGGTCTCGTACATAGCATAACATACATGAGGCTTCCTACTGTCGAAGCATAAGAAACTGCCTTCATCTCCTCTATCTCCTTTGATGTTCTAAGACACATCTCTTTAGATAAAGGAACTCCATGCCTAAAAGGTAGAAAACCTTTCTTGGAGTTCTGTATGCTAAAATTAGCCAAAATGGTGTCTATATATGAAACTTGAGATAAGCACAACATCCTTTTCCTGCGATCCCTTATAACCTTGATCCCAAGGATGTGTCCCACTTCTCCCCAAGTCCATCATATCAAATTGTTTGGACAACCATACCCTTACGTCCGATAACACCTTGACATTGCTGCCAATTAACAAAATATCATCTACATATAGTACAAGAAATACTACTACGTTTCCGTCACATCTCTTGTATACACAAAACTCATCCAGATTTTGAATAAATCCATAAGACTGGATTACCTCATCAAAGCGGATGTTCTAAGATCTCGAAGCTTACTTCAATCCATAAATGGACCGATTAAGTTTGAACACAAGATGCTCTTTGCCCTTTGCAATGAATCCTTCTGGTTGCTTTATATAGATGTTTTTCTCAAGACTTCCATTAAGGAAAGTTATCTTAACATCCATCTCTTATACCTCATAATCCATATGAGTAGCAATACATAAGAGAATCCGGATAGACTTAAGCATGGCTATCGGCGAAAAAGTCTCCTCATAATCGATACCCTCTTTCTGAGTATACCCTTTCGCAACAAGTCTTGCTTTGAAGGTCTCAACCTTCCCATCTATTCCTCTTTTTCTTTTGTAGATCCACTTGCATCCAATGGTTTTTACACCATTGGGTGGTTCTACTAGCTCTCATACCTGATTTGAATACATAGATTCTATCTCAGAATTTATTACACTTTGCCAAGATACCGCATCTTTATCTTGGATTGCCTCGTCATATGTCCAGGGATCAGGTTCATGTTCACCAGGGACCAAATTAAAAGATTTTCCCAAGAACATAAATCTATCAGGCTATCTAACAACCCTTCCACTACGATGAGGTATCACCTGTGTATCCTCTGTGACACCCGGTGCAGTCACTTGTGGTATATCCTCTTGTACCGGTGGTACTGAAGTAGTGACTTCCCCTCTCAATTCCTCCAGAACAATCTTACTCATGGGCTTGTAGTTTATCACATAGTCTTCGTCTAGAAATCTGGCATTCATACTAATGATCACCCTCTGATCTCTAGGACTATAACACAAATCACCTTTTGTTCCTCTAGGATAGCCAACGAGCATGCACACTTCTATACGAGGTTCTAACTTACCAGCATCTGCCTTCAACACATGTGCTGGACTCCCCCAAATCTGAATATATCTCAGACTAGACTTTTGCCCAGTCCACAATTTTGTGGGAATAGAAGGCACTGATTTAGATGGTACCAAGTTCAGAATATACACTGCCGTATCTAGAGCATACCCTCAGAATGAATCTGGCAACTCAGAATAACTCATCATCGATCTAACCATCTCCATAAGAGTCCTATTCCTTCGCTCCGCTACACCATTCTGCTGGGGTGTGCCAGGTGCAGACAATTGGGATTGAATCCCAGCCTCTGATAAGTAATTCCTAAACTCTCTCAAGAGGTACTCACCACCATGATCAGATCATAATGTCTTGATACTTTTACCTTGACGTTTCTCCACATCAACCTTGAATTCTTTGAACCTGTCAAAGCATTCAGACTTGCGGTGCATCAAGTAAATGTATCCATATCTTGAATAATCATCTATGAAAGAGACGAAATATTCAAAACCACCTCTTGCCTGGATAGACATAGGACCACAAAAATCAGAATGAACCAATTCCAACACATCTTTGACTCTATACCCATTGGCCTTAAAAGGCCTCTTAGTCATTTTACCTTCCAAGAAAGATTCGCAAGTTGGCTCTATACCCCTTGGCCTTAAAATGCCTCTTGTTCATTTTCCAGATCGTCTTGTTCGGGCTCGATCGGCTTGGCCATGAAGACGAGATCGTCATCTTCCTCCTCCGACAATTCTTCCCAAGTAGCGTTAAGCGCTTTCTTGGACTTGGGTGCTTTGTTCTTGAGTTTCGGAGACTCTGACTTGATGTGTCCGAACCTGTTACATTCAAAGCATCTAAAATTAGAATTAGGTTTAGATTTACCTTGATTGACAGGTCATCTTTGACTCTTGATCATCTTCCGAACTAGATTCACTAGTTCGGTTTCCATCTCGGGGTCTACCTCCGACTCGTACTCGTCCTCTTCCTTAGGGGGTGGTTTGGTTGTGGGCTTCTTCTTTGAACCTGCAAGTAAGGCAATACCTTTCTCAGGAACTAAATTAGACTGTTCATGGAGTTCAAATTTAGAAAATATTTCATCTAGCCTAATTTTTGAAAGGTCCTTAGAGAACTTGTAGGCATCGACCATGGATGCCCACAAGGTAGTCCTAGAGAAAGCATTTAAAGCATACCTTATAAGGCCTCGATTCTCGACCTTTTGTCTGATAGCATGCAAGCCATTGACGATGTCTTGATTGAGGGTGTATAGTTGTGTTGCCGTCTCGTGTTCCTGTCGGGTTTCCGACACCGCGGCGAGTGTGTGTTCGAACATGTTTCGTAAACATTTGCACAGCGGAAGGAATAAAATAATAAATCTAATTTATTACAACACACACATCACACGCATGCATAGTACAACATGTGTAGACATAACCATAAATTCAAATTTTGCAATAAAAGGAAATTTACACTATATATACCTGACGTATCACGTGTAGCGGGAAAGGCATCAACCGGAATGATCCTCGCTAGAATCGTCTCTATCCGTATCCATGCCGAGTATCTTCGGGATGACTTCACTAAGTCACGAGCCTTGTCTTCGTACGGGTTACTAGCCTCGTGTTGAAGACAATGTGATCAAGAGAAGATCACGATTCGAATCAAAATTCGGATCCAAAACGAGTCCTCAAAAACTCGCTTCTCCGGAGAGGTATTCGTCAACCGTTTGACGAATCCTTTGTCCTCCACCTATGAGGATTATCGGAGATCGAATCCCCGGCAAGTCTACCACTGTCGGAGCTCCAAACATCGTCCAAACGACACTCCGATAAGAAGGAAACAAGCTGTCCAGAAAACTGGACAGCTTTGGTGGAGGAATAAGGGCCAGCCAAAAGGGAAGGTTGAAGCTCACCTTATTGCCAAACCCAAGGGAGATCGCTGGAGCTCCTCCGGAAGAAGCTCGACGCCGGCAAGAGGGAAGGACAACACCTTCTGGACGCCGGCAAGGGAGCTAGGTTGTGGGCGGCGGCAAGGGGGGCTGTTGGCGCCGACATCACCAAGGAGAGGAGGGGACGGCCAAACGATTAGGGTTGCATCAATTAGGGTTTAACAAAATCCCTTAAGCCCTATTTTATAGAGAACAAATTCTCTTAATGGTTATCGGATCATAACCAAAAGCCCGTTAACCCGCTCCATTAATTTAAGTTAAAATAAATCAAGCCATGTTGGTCTATTTTAAATTAAAACGAACCAAACCATCTTTGGTTCATTCGTTTAAAACAAACCAAACCCATTTGGTTTATTCTCCTCCATTGGATTAGAACCAAACCAATTTGGTTCATACATTATGTCTTCAAAAGACATGGCCCATCCACGCTTCCATTGCGACTGAAACGATTTCATGCTCGCTCCATGTTTGGTCCAACCAAACCTAGTTTCTCTCGGTATGAGAATCTCATTCTCAAGCTCGTTTTAAATCCTTCGGATTACGCTCGTTGTGCGTGTGACCAAATAGGTTCTCAGTTTATGTTGGCCGTCTATAATTAACCATTAATTATAGAACGATCATGAGTGGCACCTAGTAGTACATCATGATCCCCAATTAACCGAAAAGATCAACGGTTGATCCAGAACTATTTCTGAAACCCTTCAGCAGCTCGAATGAATCGTGCCACATTCCCTTCACTCATCTTATACCCACTTGGTTCAGGACATGGTCTATAGTGTCAGTCCCCACTAGGCTGACTACGTCACACCTAGCCCAAGTATCATTTCCTCGTCCTATGAATTCTAGTTACTGCACATGTATCGAAGAGTACCTTACTCTAAACATGTAATGCTTTGGCCAAAGACTTTAGTAACAATCTGACGAGAGGCCATGGGTATACATCTCCTCGCAAGGAGTGGTGAATCCTTTATAGGCTATTCAAACACTTTCGATCACTTCGACTTATACCCAATCATCACAGGTCCACATCTCCTTAAAGATGCTTGCTTAAGATGTCAAAGCATAAGTCTTCAAGATCAAGATGACTTGAATACCGCAAGTCAAAGGAATATCGCACTTAAGCTACAGTAAGAACTTCATTGACATATCTATATATGCAGAGAACCATATGAAGTCTTACGACTGGTCACTCCAATGAACTAGTTACCATAACTAGCATCCACGATTAACTCCGGACATCACAATGTCTCCATCTAGTGAGAATCAGCTGCTTGGATACACCAAGGAGTATACCTTGTGCTAGTCTCGACAGAATCAATGGTGTCCAAATCCATCAATTCATCGACTAGGGATAATTCCGATACATCACAATTACACATGTAGAGATACTCACTAGTTGTGATCCAATCACAAATTCTCTCTTGCTGTGAATCGTATCGTGGAAATTCAGTAAATGAGTTTAAGATCTAATCAAATACATGAAAATATGTATACTCAAATAGTGAATCTTCATTTATCATATAAATGGTTCAAACATAAGGTGATTGCCTTAGGACATCTCTCATATATTACTAACAAACTCCCACTTGGCCTAATGCCAATCGCTACGATATCCAATACTATAAGCTCTAACATGACCCTCAAACTTACTTTGAGGTAATGCCTTAGTCAAAGGATCCGCTAAGTTCCTTTCAGTGGGGATTTTCTCGATTTGTATTTCTTTCCTACTGATGATCTTTCTGATAAGATGATAGCGGCGAAGCACATGTTTGGATCATTGATGAGACCTTATCAAGTTCATAGATGAACTTCTTGATCCAAACCGCTTCCTTTGCTGCTTCCAAAGCTGCAATGTATTCTGCCTTAGTGGCAGAATCCGCTATAGTATCAAGCTTGGAACCTTTCCAACTTATTGCGCCTCCATTCCAGGTGAATACATACCCAGACTGAGACATGGAATCATCCTTGTCTGTCTGGAGTTGGCATCCGTATACCCACGTATCACCATGTACCCTTCTCCATATATTAGGAACGTATCTTTAGTTCTTCAAAAGTACTTAAGGATCGTCTTTATAGTCACCCAATGATCCATTCCTGGATCAGACTGGTATCTACTTGTGACACTCAGAGAATACGATACATCGGGCCTCGTACATAACATAACATATATGATAGATCCTATTGCGGATGCATAGGGAATCTTACTCATGCAAATCCTCTCGTCTTCTGTACGCGGACACATATACTTCGAAAGGTGTATCCCATGCCTGATGGGTAGGAAACCTTTCTTGGATTCCGACATGCTAAACCTCTTTAGTACTCGGTCTATATATGTAGACTGCGAAAGACCAAGCAACCGTTTCGATCTATCTCTATAGATCTTAATCCCGAGGATGTAGGTTGCTTCTCCCAGGTCTTTCATGGAGAATGTCTTGGATAACCAAATCTTAACTAACTGTAAGACTGAAACATCGTCTCCTATAAGTAATATGTCATCGACATACAATACTATGAACACGACTGCACTCCCACTAACCTTCTTGTACACACAAGGTTTGTCTGGATTTTGTGAGAAATCAAACTTTTTGATTGTCTCATCAAAATGGATATTCCAGCTCCTGGATGCTTGCTTCAATCCATATATGAACCGTCGCAATTTGCATACCTTGGTTTTATCAACCGATGTGAAACCCTCAGGCTGTATCATATACACGTCCTCGAGCAGGTTTCCATTAAGGAAAGTTGTTTTCACATCCATCTTCTATATCTCATAATCATAATGAGCCGCTATGGCCAGGAGCATCCGAATGGATTTAAGCATAGCTACAGGCGAATAGGTTTCGTCATAATCAACACCTTGTTTTTGACGATATCATTTCGCCACTAATCTAGCCTTATAGGTAATCACATTACCATCCATGTTGGTTTTCTTCTTGAAAACCCACTTGCACCCTATAGGCTTGATGCCTTCAGGTGGGTCAACCAAGTTCCAAACTTGGTTTTCATACATGGAATCTATTTCTGACTTCATGGCATCAAGCCACTTATCCCTTTCTGAACTTGTCAGCACTTCTTCATAACTAGTAGGCTCCTCATCATCAATGAGTAACACGTCGTTCGATTCACTTACGAGAAATCCATATCTCTCAGGAATGTTGTGTGTTCTACCAGATCTACGAAGATTTGGTGTTTCAATAGGTCCAGCCGATTGCTCATCACTATGAGTTGTCGGCTGTTGTGCTTCACCAGGTATCTCATCAATGTCTATTTGAGTCTCTCGAGCCTCCTTAAGCTCGACGACACTCCAACTATTTTCTTGCAAGAGAAACTCTTTCTCTAGAAACACAGCATGCCTTGAAACAAACACCTTTTGTTCCACAGGATGATAGAATTGGTAACCCCTTGTTTCCTTAGGGTATCCAATAAATAGATATTTATCAGACTTAGCATCCAATTTTTCTGATACAGTCCACTTCATATAAGCAGGACAACCCCATATCTTCAAGTAAGTTACATGAGGTTTCTTACTATTCCATATCTCATATGGAGTAGTAGAGACTACCTTGGTTGGCATTCTGTTTAACAAGTAAACAATTGTCTGAAGTACATAGACCCAAAAGGACTTGGGAAGATTCGCATGATTCATCATTGACCTGACCATGTCCAACAAGGTCCGGTTACACCTCTCAGATACACCATTATGCTGTGGTGTATATGGCGGAGTCCATTGAGACAATATACCATTGTCTCTTAGATAATCAAGAAACTCTTGACTTAAGTATTCACCACCTCGATCCGATCGAAGTATTTTAATACTCTTGTCATGTTGTTTTTCTACTTCATTTCTGAATTCTTTGAACCTTTCAAAGGCTTCAGACTTGTGTTTCATCAAGAACACATACCCAAACTGTGAGTGATCATCAGTGAAGGTAATGAAGTAGCTATAGCCTCCTAAAGCTTGAGTTGACATAGGTCCACATACATCAGTATGTATTAGACCTAGCAACTCTCACACTCGTTCACCTTTTCCTGTAAAAGGTAACTTAGTCATCTTGCCTTTTAAGCATGATTTGCATGTATCGTATGAATCCAATTCAAACGATTCCAGAATTCCACATTGGTGTAATTCGGACATGCGTTTCTTGCTTACATGGCCAAGACGACAGTGCCACATGTAGGAGTCTAATTGATTATCCTTTCGAGCACGCTTGTTGCTCGCTTCGATATTGAAAATGTCACTGGATACGTCCAACATATAAATGACATTGCTCAAAGTTCCAGTTCCATAAAGTACGCCATTCAAAGTTATATAACAATAATTGTTACTAAACGTCAAATGGTAACCATTTCTATTTAAACAGAAAATAGAAACAATGTTCTTTATTAGAGAAGGAACACAATAGCAATTGTCCAGTTCCAAGACTAGTCCACTAGGGAGCTTCAGCAAATAAGTTCCGATGGCAACCGCAGCAACCTTTGCTCCATTGCCAACTCGCAAATTTGACTCCCCTCTGACGAGTCTTCTTCTATTCCTTAGCCCCTGTATGTCATTACATATATGTGAGCCACACCCAGTATCCAATACCCAAGTGTCTAAGGAAATAGAATGACAATCAATAACGAAGATACCTGAAGAGGATGGGGCATTGGATGCCTTCTTCTTCTTCATGGACTCAAGATAAATCTTGCAGTTTCTTCGCCAGTGGCCTTCCTTGCAACAATGATGGCAAGTGCCCTTTTATGCTGGTTCTGCCTTCTTTGCCTTCTTGTTTTTCCCTTTCTTCTGTTCCTTTGTCTTCCTCTTAGAACCTTTCTTTGAGGAATCAACTAACAGAACCGCCTTCTCCTCATGCTTCACAGAAGGCTCCACAGTCTTCAGCATATTGAGGAGCTCAGGAATAGTGGATTCTAATTTGTTCATCCGATAGTTCATCACAAATTGTGACAAACTCTTGGGCAAAAAATGCAGAATTAAGTCAATACTTAATTCATGATCCATCACAAACCCGAGGGTGGCTAGCCGCTCGATGTACCCGTTCATTTTTAGCACAAACTGCACTACAGACGAACCTTCTTGCATCTTCTTGGTGAAGAGGAGCCTGGAGACTTCGAACCATTCGGATCTCGCTTGCTCATCAAACAACTCATGAAGATGGAAGACCATGGTGTTAGCATCCATATGCTCATGCTGCTTTTGCAACTCAGGTACCATCGCAGCTAGCATGATGCAACTCGCCAGCTCAGAATCTACTACATGCTTCTGATAGACCAACATTTGGTCTGGAGTTGCAACGTCCTTAGGACGGTTGGGAAGAGGCTCTTCAAGGACATATGCTAGCTTTCCGCCTTGAGAACAATTCTCAGGTTTCTAAGCTAGTCCAAGAAGTTAGTGATGGATCGAGAAGCATCGCTAGAGGGGGGGTGAATAGCGATCGTAAATCTTTCGTTCGAATTCGTTCGTTGAGACACAAGTAAACGAGTAAGCACAGCAGAAAATAAAGTGACACATTTATTTTACTTGGTTCACAACCCAGCGGTTGCTACTCCAAGGCCCTATCGGTCATAGACCGCGTACGACGGGCAAAGCACTATAATGTCTCCTCCTCGTTGGAGGTAGGAGACAATGATCACAAAATCTGGAAGTAGGAGGATGAGGCAACAAGCCTACCTCACCTCGTTATGAATAAAAACAACGAATACAATATTAAAATATATTACTAGATGCTGTTGCCGACAAAGAAGATCTGAGCTTGTTGTCGCGTCGGCGTTATGACGGTGTTGAGCGTTGGCGTTGTAGGATCACTTGATGAATAAACTTGATGTGATTTGGAGTTGTAATCCTCCCCTCCTTTTATAGATTTTGGCCTCTGAATATGTCTCCTCTTTTTTCGGAACAGATCACGAAGTTGTATAATTTTTATCGCTGGCGGTCGAAAACCTTATCGCTTGACTTAGCTTAAAGTCGATTCGCCGCCATCAATCGACCGATGACTCCCATCACCGATCGATGAGCATCATCGATCGCTCCATGTCCGCAATGATTGCGGCTGCCACTTCCCTGCAGTGAGAGGTTAGCTCGGAAAATGATAAATATGATGGTTTCTAACCGTCCGATCTCGACCAAGACCTTCCACAAGAAGTCTTAGTCGGATCGCCGCCCACGATCGTCCCCGTACAGAGGACATGACCTTACCATCTCTCACTCACACGAGCTTACCTCGATTGTTACTGTGTCGCTTTCGCTTCCGGCCTTCCACTCGATTCCTTCGGCTCCCTCCGAAGTCACTCGAGTGTCGCCCGACCACCATGGCTTCCTCCGGGTGTCGCTAGCCTTCAGCTCTAGCTTTAGTACTTTTCTACACACTCGATTTAGCTCATGAGATAACGATGTAAACTTAACTTTGTGTCTTTGCCATAATCAAAACACAGGTTCGATTATCTGGTGCCCCTGCACCAACAATCTCCCCCTTTTTGATCTATGGCAAACCAACACAAAGTTAAGGGAAATTAAAGCATAAAACAAGTATAGTAGATGATGAATGTCATTTTCAAAAACTCCCCCTTAACCCTAGGTGAGTTTTGAAAGAGATACTTTAGTTTTCAAAATTAAATAAATTTTGTGTTACTCCCCCTTAACTTTCGCTCTTCTCCCCCTTTTGCCATAAATCAAAACAAATGTTGGGGTTTGTTATGTAAAATAGGGGTTTAAAACAATATGGTATATGCATGCATCAAGATAAATTAGCTATGAGTCCAAGCATGCGTCTAGCAGTAATTAGATAGATTGGTTCGAGGTGTATCCCTCTGCACCAATAATCTAAAGGTTTGTAATATAACCCTTAGGGTTAGTTTGCTTTCCCCCTTAGTCAAATATATGAAGTATAAGAGATGTAGGGGCCGCTAAACTTTGGCCTAAGAGTTGTTAAGTACAATAGTTGGGAAAATAAATAGTATTTTGAAGAGGTTATATTTCAATTATCCTTAACATCTCACCCATTCTATGTGTCTCAGAATTTGTTCACCTTATGTGTTTTGTGAGATGATTTTAAATTGATTAAAGATAGTCAACCTTGGGTTAGATTCGGATTTAACCTTTAGATCGTTAAGTAACTTTTCGAGAAATTGACTTCTAGGTCGTGGCGAGGCACAGGGGCCTTCTTTGATCGGAACAATGACCACTTCCTTAGACAAAGCCAAATTCAAGAAAATATCACTTAAGTCACTTAGGGTTACTTCCTGGTCTAACTAGTTTAGGATACGGCGAGGTAGCTTCAGCTAGTTCCACTCGGTCAAGTGCACCAAGCTAGATACGCCTTATCTAGCTCGAATACACGAGACTTTGTTTCCCTAACGTACTATCATCTCGCCACGTCCTGATACTATGTTGTCAAGAGTTGACTAACTATTTTCCCTATCTAGTCGTTCTACAAATTAAAGTAAAATATTCAATGGTTTTGCTAAGTAAGCGGGTATACTATTTTAGTGTTAGCTCCCCGTGGACCATTGAACCAATATGGTCTATTCAAATAATGAATTTGATCCTGGGGAATCCAAAACTTATTAGTCCTAATATGTGAATTCAATAAAACCTTTGGGACCCATGCTTGGACTCTTTGATGACTATGATTTAAGATAAACATATAAGACCTATTCGTAGTCTTTGACTTAAATCCGAGTCCGGCTTTGTTGTACACGACTCTTTGGGTTCCAAGTAGTCGATTAAGGTTCTTAGATCCCAACGTGAACCTTTCCAACCTAGCCTCAACCTCTTGAACTCGGTCTTTCAAAAGAGAATTCTCCTCCTCAAGTTTTTCAATTTGGGTTGAGTTTCCCTCTTGAACTTGACTAGTTGAAGAGGTTAGAGTAGCCTCTTGCTTGAGGTTTTCAACCTCCTCAAGTAACGACTAAATCCTAGACTCGGACTTAGTCAATTTCCTAGTAAGCATTTTAATTGTACTGTAAAGTGTACTAATTAAAGAGCGATTAATCTTGACTTTCCCTTTTGGTCTGGCTTTGAGTTTCCTCTCGAAGTAGTCCTCGAGTTCGGAGTCGGTGTTGTAATTGGATTCGGATTCGGACTCTGACTCGGACTCTTCGGGTCTTGCCATGCATGCTATGCCGCCACCTTCTTCATTGTCCCATGTTGCACGAAAAGCTTTCTTTTGATATGATTTGAATTGTGCCCTCTTTTGATTCTTTAGTAGCCTCCTTTCCCTCCGAATGATCTTCCGCACTATGTTCACTATTGCTTCCACCTTTTCGGATTCGGACTCTAATTCGTCGTCGGGTTCGAGTCCATCTTCTTGAATGGTAGGTGGTTTGCTTCTTTGTCCTGTAAGTAGAGCAATACCTCTCTCAGCCCGGACCACGTTAGTTTGCTCATGAAGTTCAAACTCGGAAAATAATTTGTCTAACCTAAGCTTTGAAAGGTCCTTAGAGACCTTGTAGGCATCGACCATGGATGCCCACAAGGTAGTCCTAGGAAATGAATTAAGAACGTACCTTAGTAGGTTGCGGTTTTCGACCTTGTGTCCGATGGTATGCAGGCCGTTGACAATGTTCTAGACACGGGCATGTAGTTGCGTCGCCGTCTCGTGTTCCTGCATCTTAAGGTTATACAACTTATTGAAAAGCAAGTCACATTTACATACCTTAGCATTGGACGTTCCTTCGTGTAGCTCGATTAATTTGTTCCATAGGTCCTTGGCGCTAATGAATGGTCCAATGCGGTTGAGTTCATCCTTGGACAACCCGCATTGCAATATTTGAGTTGCTCTTGCATCGGCTTCAATTTGCCTCTTGGTTGCGTTAGTCCACTTGTTGAAATCCAAGGGCTCTCCTTGATCATTGGTGGGTAGAGCAAAGCCGGTTTGAATTATTATCCAAGTCTCGACTTGTGTTTTCAAGAAACACTCCATCCGACCTTTCCAATAACGGAAATCATCTCCGTTAAAGGACGGAGGTCGGGTGGTGCTATACCCCTCAATGTGAGCCATTAAGTATCTTGCAAAACACGAATAAAAATCAAAGGGAATTCCAAGACTTGGTCTTCGATTAGTAATGCGGGAAATAAATAGGAAATAAACAGAATTAAATGAGAAAAATAAGAAACTAACAAAAACTAACAACTTACAACCTTTGATGTCCCCGAAAGGGTACTAGACGTTGGATTTTGGGTCTGGAAACAGCTTGCTTCGATTTGGTAGGTAGATCGTTATGTGAGTCCACTTGTGCAAAAAGTTATGGCCGTTTTACCGTCGGCTACTCCAAGAGAGAAAACTTGCAAGCACACAACCAAAAGAAACGTACCAAGACTTCGTCTTGGATTAGTAGTGCGGGAGGAAAAAGACCAAAAAAAATACGAATCGAAAAATATGAATAGAAAACCAAAACGTGCTAGATCGGTGGTTTCACCAAATCTTAGCGCCCCCGCTCTGATACCAATTGTTGGATCGAGAAGCGTTGCTATAGGGGGGGTGAATAGCGATCGTAAATCTTTCGTTCGAATTCGTTCGTTGAGACACAAGTAAACGAGTAAGCACAGCGGAAAATAAAGTGACACGTTTATTTTACTTGGTTCACAACCCAGTGGTTGCTACTCTAAGGCCCTATCGGTCCTAGACCGCGTACGGAGGGTAAAGCACTATAACATCTCCTCCTCGTTGGAGGTAGGAGACAACGATCACAAAATCCGGAAGTACGAGGATGTGGCAACAAGCCTACCTCACCTCGTTACGAATAAAAACAATGAATACAATATTAAAATATAAAGAAGATCCGAGCTTGTTGTCGGCTCGTTATGACGGTGTTGGAGCGTTGGCGTTGTAGGAGCACTTGATGAATAAACTTGATGTGATTTGGAGTTGGAATCCTCCCCTCGTTTTATAGATTTTGGCCTCTGAATATGTCTCCTCTTTTTTCGGAACAGATCACGAAGTTGAATAATTTTTATCGCGAAGTGGCCACGTCAAACCTTATCCGTTTTGACCTAGCACAAAAGCTGATTCGTCGCCATTAGTCGACTGATGACTCCCATCACCGATCGATGAGCATCATCGGCCGATCGCCCATGTCCAGATCATTGCCGGCTAACCACTTCCCTGCAGTGAGAGGTTAGCTCAGAAAATGATAAATACGATGGTTTCTAACCGTCCGATCTCGACCTAGACCTTCCACAAGAAGTCTTAGTCGGATCGCCGCCTACGGTCGTCCCCGTACAGAGGACACGACCTTACCATCTCTCACTCACACGAGCTTACCTCGATTGTTACTGTGTCGCTCTCACTTTCGGCCTTCCACTCGATTCCTTCGGCTCCCTCCGAAGTCACTCGAGTGTCGCCCGACCACCGCGGCTTCCTCCGGGTGTCGCTAGCCTTCAGCTCTAGCTTTAGTACTTTTCTACACACTCGATTTAGCTCGTGAGATAACGATGTAAACTTAACTTTGTGTCTTTGCCATAATCAAAACACAGGTTCGATTATCTGGTGCCCCTGCACCAACAGTTAGTCCCAGTCAATTTGTTTGAATCCAAAATAGTGTGCAAATTCAAAGACGTCATGATCAATCGATTAACCTAGAAATACAAAACGAGCATATATGAGAAAATGATTTTAAAATGCATCAATATACATTTATAAATCCCATTCATTTTTCTAATTTCAAAAACCCCAAAATCACTTCAGGAGATCGTAGGTCCATCTCCAAATGGGTTGATATCCATCATAGATATGAACAACCTTGGAGTGAGTCCAACAAGCCATTCATAACTACGATGGTAGGTATCAACTATACCGATTGCATATCACGTATATGCAACTATCACAATGTGCTATCAACTAATTGAATGTTCACACATACATCGGGTTGTTAACACATTAACAAGTATGCATCATATGCATAGCACCCAACTTCACCTCCCTTTACATCGACCTTGGAGAGAGTCCAACAAGCCGATGCTCCAGGTTAAAGCCAACCCATTAATCAAGAAATAGTTTTAATATGGTTAGAGTGCATTCAACCAATTAGCCCAGCTTGGAGAGAGTCCAACAACCAAAGGTAACCATTGACCTCTGACTCTTACCAAATTAGTATTAAACTATTCCATGGTTTGAACATGTTCGGGTTCGAGCCTGGCTTGGAGAGAGTCCAACAACCCGAACAAGAAACGGAACTCTGGTTCTAACCATATTAATGGAAGGTGTAGGCTTTAATATTGAGTTAGGGTTTTTATGTCTCATCCTCTTTGGATGCAAATAACTATTATCTACATGGCATGACATACATGACATACATCTACATGTCATGACACGCATGACATTATGATATGCATCTAATGCAATTATATGACATACAATTATGTCATGTACATAATTTCCTTATATGTCATAACTATTTATGGAAATAAAATATGTTTAAGATTTAATTCTCCAAATCAAATCATAATTAAATTAGGAAACAAATTTCCAAATCTAATCATATATTTTATCTGTGGAAAGAGTTGATTAAGGAAAGTCAATTTAGGAAACCAATTTCCTAAATCATCAAAACTACTTATGGAAAATTAAAATATTTTTAAGATTTGATTTCTCAAATCAAATCATGATTAAATTAGGAAATAAATTTCCAAATCTAATCAAATATTTTATTTATGAAAATATCAATTTCCATAAATACTTCCAACTTTCCAAAAGTAGAAGATTTCCATAAATACTTCTAGACATTCCAAAATTAAAAATTTCCATAAATACTTCTAACTTTCCAAAAGTAGAAAATTTCCAGAAATACCATTATGACTATCACAAAATAATTTTATGATTATGTCAAAACACAACCTGGGCTCCGATACCACTGTTGGGTTTCCGACACCGTAGCGAGTGTGTGTTCGAACATGTTTCGTAAATATTTACACAGCGGAAGGAATAAAATAATAAATCTAATTTATTACAACACACACATCACACGCATGCATAGTACAACATGTGTAGACATAACCGTAAATTCAAATTTTGCAATAAAAGGAAATTTACACTACGTATACCTGATGTATCACGTGTAGCGGGAAAGACATCAACCGGAACGATCCTCGATAGAATCGTCTCTATCCGTATCCACGCCGAGTATCTTCGAGATGACTTCACTAAGTCACGAGCCTCATCTTCGTACGGGTTACTAGCCTCATGTTGAAGACGATGTGATCGAGAGAAGATCACGATCCGAATCAAAATTCGGATCCAAAACGAGTCCTCAAAAACTCGCTTCTCCGGAGAGGTATTCGTCAACCGTTTGATGAATCCTTCGTCCTCCACCTATGAGGATTATCGGAGATCGAATCCCCGGCAAGTCTACCGCTGTCAGAGCTCCAAATGTCGTCCAAACGACGCTCCAACGAGAAGGAAACAAGATGTCCAGAAAACTGGACAGCTTTGGTGGAGGAATAAGGGCCAGCCAAAAGGGAAGGTTGAAGCTCACCTTATTGCCGAACCCAAGGGAGATCACCAGAGCTCCTCCGGTAGCAGCTCGACGCCGGCAAGAGGGAAGGACAACACCTTCTAGACGCCGGCAAGGGAGCTAGGTTGTGGGCGGCATCAAGGGGGGCTGTTGGCACCGACTTCACCAAGGAGAGGAGGGGGCGGCCAAACAATTAGGGTTGCATCAATTAGGGTTTAACAAAAACCCTTAAGCCCTATTTTATAGAGAACAAATTCTCTTAATGGTTATCGGATCATAACCAAAAGCTCGTTAACCCACTCCATTAATTTAAGTTAAAATAAACCAAACCATGTTGATCTATTTTAAGTTAAAATGAACCGAACCATCTTTGGTTCATTCGTTTAAAACAAACCAAACCCATTGGGTTTATTCTCCTCCATTGGATTAGAACCAAACCAATTTGGTTCATCCATCATGTCTTCATAAGACACGGCCCATCCACTCTTCCATTGCGACTGAAACAATTTCGTGCTCGCTCCATGTTTGGTCCAACCAAACCTAGTTTCTCTCGGTCTGAGAATCTCATTCTCAAGCTCGTTTTAAATCCTTCGGATTACGCTCGTTGTACGTGTGACCAAATAGGTTCTCGGTTTATGTTGGCTGTCTATAATTAACCATTAATTATAGAACGATTATGAGTGGCACCTAGTAGTACATCATGATCCCCAATTAACCGAAAAGATCAACGGTTGATCCAGAACTATTTCTGAAAGCCTTCAGCAGCTCGAATGAATCGTGCCCCATTCCCTTCACTCATCTTATACCCACTTGGTTTAGGACATGGTCTATAGTGTCAGTCCTCACTAGGCTGACTACGTCACACCTAGCCCATATATCATTTCCTCGTCCTACGGATTCTAGTTACTGCACATGTATCGAAGAGTACCTTACTCTACACATGTAATGCTTTGGCCAAAGACTTTAGTAACAATCCGACGAGAGGCCATGGGTATACATCTCCTCGTAAGGAGTGGTGAATCATTTATTGGCTATTCAAACACCTTCGATCACTTCGACTTATACCCAATCATCCCGGGTCCACATCTCCTCAGAGATACTTGCTTAAGATGTTAAAGCATAAGTCTTCATGATCAAGATGACTTGAATACCTCAAGTCAAAGGAACATCGCACTTAAGCTACAGTAAGAACTTCATTGACATATCTATATATGCAGAGAACCATATGAAGTCTTACGGCTGGTCACTCCAATGAACTAGTTACTATAACTAGCATCCACGATTAACTCTGGACATCACAATGTCTCCAGCTAGTGAGAATCAGCTGCTTGGATACACCAAGGAGCATACCTCGTGCTAGTCTCGACAGAATCAATGGTGTCCAAATCCATCAATTCATCGACTAGGGATAATTCCGATACATCACAATTACAGATGTAGAGATACTCACTAGTTGTGATCCAATCACAAATTCTCTCATGTTATGAATCGTATCGTGGACATTCAGTAAATGAGTTTAAGATCTAATCAAATACATGAAAATATGTATACTCAAATAGTGAATCTTCATTTATCATATAAATGGTTCAAACATAAGGCGATTGCCTTAGGACATCTCTCATATATTACTAACAGTTCCTGCATCTTAAGATTATATAACTTATTGAAAAGCAAGTCATGTTTACATACCTTTGCATCGTCGGTTCCTTCGTGTAGCTCTACGAGTTTACTCCATAGATCTTTTGCGCTAATGAAGGGTGCGACGCGGTTTAACTCCTCTTTAGACAAGCCGCATTGTAAGATTTGGGTCGCCTTGGCGTCGGCTTCCACTTGTCTTTTCATGGCATTCGTCCATTGATCGTAATCCAACCATTCACCCACTTCATTAGTAGGAAGCGTGAATCTAGTTTGGATTATGATCTACATCTCGATTTGGGTCTTTAAGAAGCACTCCATCTGACCCTTCCAATAACAGAAGTTGTCTCTGTTGTAAAATGGAGGTCGGACGGTGTTAAACCCTTCGAGATGGGCCATTGAAAAAGACAAAAAGACAACGGAAAAAGATCACCTCGCAAAAGCAAAAACAAGCTAATGTACCAAGACTTTCGTCTTGGATTAGTAGTGCTGGAGAACGAAATCAAACGAAACAAAAAAAGTCATAAACAAAAATAAACAAAATAAATCTGTAAAAATTGCTAGATTAGTGGTTTCACCAAATCGTAGCGCCGCCGGCTCTGATATCACTTGTTGGATCGATTTGAGCGCTCGAGGGGGGTGAATAGTGCAAAACAAGTTTTCGAATTCGTTCGATTAAGAAAAGCGATAAGAGTAAAGTGCAATGGAAAATTATTATGACACTTTTTGTTTTTACTTGGTTCACAGCCTTCGGTCCTAGTGGTCCTATACCACGCATAGAGGGCAAATCACTAAAATACTCCTCCCCGTCAAAGGTAGGAGTAAGCGAGTACAAAAACACGAAAACGGATTGAGGTAGAGGGACACTCCCCCTCTCCTTGTTACGATTAAAAGCTCCGAAATACAAATCGAAATTTAATAGAATGAAATAACAACTTTAAATGTTACCGACGACTAAAGAGTTAGAAGGAGAAACTTGGGTCATCGGCGTTTCGGCAACACTTCGTCGTTGTAGGATTGTCGAAGAGTCACGACATTGCAGGGAGAACTTGGAAGCACTTTGAATGATGAAAATGGTGTGGAGAACCCCTTATTTTATAGCCTTGAGAAACCCTAATTGTTGAGATGAGGTTTCATGAGGTGATGGAACCTAGCCCTTGAGAAATGGTGATAAGCTTCGACTCTCCTCGAGGCTGATCCTTGACCATCAGTCGACTAATCAACCCTAGTAGTCGACTGATGGAGGCAGCAGTCAACTGCCAACAGCTGACAGTCGAATTTTGTTAGGGTTTCCAACTACAATAGAAGGTTAGCTCGAAAATAAGTGATTTCGATGGTGACCAACCGTCCGATCTCGACATAGACATTCCTTTGGAAGTCTTTAGTCGGATCATCACCTAAGGATGTCCCCTTACGGAGGACACAACCTTACTTACACTAACTCACACGAGCTTACCTCAACCTTTACCTTTGAAGCTTCGCTCTCGATCTTCACCTGAGTTCTTCGGCTCCCTCCGAAGTCCTCCCGGTGTCACCCGACCACCACAGTTCCCTCCGGGTGTTGCCGACCTTCCACTTAAGCTTAGCATTCCTGCACACTTGATTCAGCTCGTGAGATAACAATATGGGCTTAACTTTGTGTCTTTTGCTATAATCAAAACTTTAGGTTCGACATAGGTGCCTACTGCACCAACAGAAATGGCTCGACTTTAATGGGAAACGGGTCGGGTTTGCAACACACGATTTGGGTTTAAGACCATATAAGGCTTAAACCAAAATTACCATCAAGCCTAGGTTAGGTTTAATTAAATCTCTCGTCATGCTATTATTATTATTATTTTTTCTCAATAATAATATTACTCCTTTAGCCATCTATTTGCGGTATTTTATATTCTCCCCCACTTAATAAAATGTGCTCCCCAAATTTCATACTTAAATGTGATAATACATTCAAGAGATTTCTTAAACTACTACTTACCTCAAGTGAAAAGATGTGGATATCGAGCTTGGATAGTATCTTCCAGCTCCCACGTAGCCTCTTCATCGGTATGATGTTGCCATCCAATCTTTACAAGTTGGGTGGTTTTGTTCCGCAACTGTCGCTCCTTGCCACCAAGTATTCGTACTGGAATCTCCTCATAAGTCGCATTAGGCTGAAGTGGAATCGGTACCTCTTTCAGGACATGATCAAAATGTGACACGTATTTCCATAGAATAGAAACATGAAATACATTATGAACACCTATAAGTGTCGGAGGTAAAGCCAACCGGTAAGCTACACCTTCAATCCGCTCCAATATCTCAAATGGACCAATGTAGCATGGAGCTAATTTTCCTTTCAACCCAAATCTTTTGACTGCTTTGGTGGGTGAAACTCGTAGGAATACATGATCTCTGACTGAGAATTCCAAAGGCCTTAGCCTTGGGTCCACATAACTCTTCTGTCGATCCTGTGCCTCGGATAACCGTTGTCTGATTACGCGCATCAAATCTTCATCATGTTGAATACTCTGTGCCCCCAGCAACTATCGTTCCTCAACTTCCTCCCACAACATAGGAGATCTACAGAGTTTACCATATAAGGCCTAAAAATGAGTCATCTGAATGGAAGAGTGATAACTGTTATTGTAGGCAAACTCCACTAAAGGAATGTGATCCTCCCAACTGCCTCTAAAATCCACTCTATCATCCAGAACTGGAAGTGACTAGGAGACAATAATGATTAATCTCCCTTGTTATATCTGACTATGCCCTAGAAACTATATAGTAGCTACACAGTAGCTAGTCAACACTCCACGAGCATTCCTACTCCATACACCTACAAATCAATATAATAACTATTAAGTTCATGCCATATGTATAACAACTTATCTCGCAGTTCCTCAACTACCGTAAGCTTAAGATACATCTCGTTCAACTGTATCAGATCCATTCCAATCCCTACAATGATGCATCAATGTACAATACCCTTCCATCCACACCGGAAGGATTGGCTAATACTGGTACAAACGTCAATCATCATCTAGGCCCTGAACCCTAGTTTCACAAGCTTCTGACCAAGTGATTTCCATCACCCTTTTGGTAAAATAAATCTGTGGTATAGTAACACTAGAAGCATCCTACCCACATCCGCGGGAATAACCAAATCAATAAAAGGAACCCACCATCTACGATAATAACCAAATCATACAAGGAAACCACCATCTACGGTGGCCAAGTGCACAACTCCAACTACCACCATCAATAGTGACCAAGTTACTCAACGCCAACAACCACAAACTGATCCAATCGTGTCCAGAATACACGATTTCTCAAATCCATGGACGACTAAATCATTAAATAGTCTGATAATATAATCAAAAGCTCATAAAATTCATACCAAGTATGAAATTGTCGTCTCTACACCCCTGCATCATCTTTACTCTAAGCTGATGATATATCAATCATTACAACGATAATGATAATTGTATGATGATATATCACTACAATATCAACACACCAATCATAAATCAATCCCAGAGTATACACAGGTATCCTTAAGATGATCTAAACAGATCATTTATCCACAATGAAGGATATTCATTCTCAATAGCTACTGCATCCCATCATCGACAATTGATGCATAATCTCACAGGTCCGTCTCTCTTTTAATAATGAGTTCCAGATCTCCTCAAGAAGAACAATTGGGATAGATAAATCTCCTATCCCATACCTTTTTTAATTGTAACTTACCTTCTTCCAATCCCCATAGTGTGTAGTAACACTGATACCAATAAAATTATCTTCTGGTATGAGACCTTCATTATCGAAACTATTCACAAAATCACTCCGATCGTATACTCCACTTGCCTATGCAGCGGCAAGCCTACGAGTTCTTCTGAACCACATCTGAATACTCTCGGATTATACACCCATCTGAAAGACATTTTATACCATCATTTCAACAATTTAAATATCCATAAGGATATGTCAACAGTAAAAATATGTCTATCAAAGTCCAAGGGCATCTCTTGACTCCTAAATTGTTGGTCAACATCGCACCTGATGGTAAAGATACCACCGATCCATATGATCTGAATATAGAAATCCTTCTAATCCTATCTCAGAATGTTCTAGACATAGATACCTATAAACTATCTGTATCTCTCAATATATCAACCGAGAGGGTAAACTAAAGTAATACCCCGAATGATCAATCCTTCGACCCTCTGTGTCTTCTCTCTAGTAATCATATAAACTTGTCCAACTTTTTCTCATGGCAGCTAAGCTTATGTAGGTGCAAAAGACTACCTTGGAGGAACTAAAGTCAATTGCCAAAATGAATACACAAATCGAAACGGCTGCAATGGGGGTGGTGAACACTATTGTACTGGTTATGAGTACACCACCAACTGTAAGGTACTGAAGAACAACCAACATCGTAGCACACTCCAACTCTGCAAATACTATAGCTACAACTAAAGAATACATAATAGATACGACCATCGTCGTATACTCTCTTCTGTACAAAGCAAATCTACATCTAGGAACAATTGTTGTTGTCTGCATGAGTCTTCTAAGATATCCTCTGCTGATACTGCTGAGTAAATCACTTCCCCTGGAGGGAAGTATCAAGGAACTCCAACCACGCCTGAGGTAGTAAATCATTGTTGGTGTAATAACCCAATCTTCTATGATGATTCTCTGCTATCGAGATTGCGCATCATCCTCTCGAAACAATATCGATAGTCTTCAACTAAGTTTTCAAAGTACACTCTCTCCTCATATGTATTGTCTGCTTATAGTAGAAGCAGATAAAATGATCCATCGAATAATCTGACTTTGCGTGTCGTCGTGTCCCGCACTGCATGCACATAATCCGTTCGTAGTCTTTCTTCTGATTTCACTAATAACATGAGACAGTTCTGATGATCTGCAGTTGGTCTTCTATGATCGAAAAAACTCTCCAATAGTAGCTCGTGGCCTATGACCCAAACTTGCTCCTTTTAACAAACATTTAGAGACTTCTGATTCTAATAATTTGTCCTACAATATCTATTTATCGATCTCCAACTCTTAAACACTTTTACGGAGTCATTTCTAAACTCATGACTCGATCCAAGGTCTTCCGGCAGGATCTTATAGAAGATCCAGACATCCTAATCCAAATGTAAGCCAATAAACCGTGGGTGGATTAAAACATCCATTCACATTCTTGAGCTATTAGGTGGTCGTAACCTTTGCAAGTCTCACAACTCCGCATGGTACTCCCATTACTAACCGATCACCCTACTTGAAGCTCAAGAATTCCCTGACAATGAGTCAAAGGAAATAACATGGGGGAAATACTCTCTCCCTACATCACTAAATTGTGACAAAGTGATATCCTATTCCCCGAAGGTTATTTCCTACATCTTCCACCAAGTACCGGCTTAATCCCTATAATGGTACACAACTCACTCCACTTCCTTTATATAACATGAGTCAAGTACTCGAAAGTACCTTCAAAGTTATACAACCCAGCACGAATAACTCAGGGATCAAAATCCCTATGAAACACTGCAAACTAACCCTCCGCTATTTGCATCAACAATAGATTACACGTCTTGTCCATTACCCAACAGGTAATGATCTAACTAGTATAATTAGTGAAAATCTCTAACACTGTAGTTTTTTATTTCCACAAGAAATGTGATGACTTGGCCCCTATTTTCTGACTCGGTATCAGTCGGCTCTCAAAGACAATTCACCTTTTTGACAGTAGGTTCAAGTCTTACAAACTCAACAAGTCAGTCCCGTGGTCAACTCATACCACGGTTATGAATAGTGACTAACACACTACATGTCGTTCCCTGTTATAATCACTAAATGCATAGTCAACAAAATCGAGAGTATAAACACAAAAAAGCAACTTCGGCTGGTCGCCTTGGTGGATGACCCCTACTACGAGTCTGTACAGGTGGCATATCTCCGTCTGTCAACACCTACTGAACAATTCAAATAAGTATCTAACTCGAATATAAGTTATCAGGAATTCTTACTTCATGCTGCTAGGAGCTCATGGCGCTGTCAATCCCATCTCACAAAACCAAGACCAAACCAAAACAAAATGACTCCCGAGGTCCAAAACTCAATGAAAAACATCATTGTATGGCATCACAAAACCTAGGGCTCTGATACCAATAAAGTTGTCATGCCCCGAGAGTATGCCGAGCTGAAAAACAAATGAACAGTATCTCCCCTATACATGACACCATATCATGTTGATACAAGGCCTTTCGACCATAATCACAATAACATATACACATATGTATAACCAAAATCATAGTGGAAATTACCACAATAGAGTTAAAAACTCGACATGACTGTATACTAGTATGACTAACACCAAAATAAGAAAGTACCGTAACAAAATAAAAAAAAGACAAGTACAACACTAACAGTGTCCAACACTATAAACCATCATATAAAACAAGTCCATAACAAAACACCTACAATAAACTAAAAGCCAGGACCCTCAAAAGTGAGATGAGATTATGCCAGCTGATGATGCTCTAAGCCTATCACGAAGTTGACTACCTGTTACCTGAGCGACAAGAAACCCAGGATTTGTGGTGGTGAATATAAAACTTAGTGATAATAAGAATAGAAGTGCATGCATAATATACATATCACATGCGAGTCAAAAATATGATGTCTAAAGGTATAATAGATATACACCAGTATGATATAACTATTGTATAACCAACTGATCAACAATAACAATATAAGGTACTGATATACCTGAAGATCAACAATGATGCAACTCATACAACCTGAGTATAAGTACCATAATACAACACCTACAATATGGTAGAGTAATATCAACTCTGTAATCAACAAAACTGCCATTCTAACATTCTATGTCCAATAGAACAATGAACCGGGTCTGTCCCGTATCACCTCAGGGTACTGGTCAAGGTATACAACAGTCTGACCAAAACAACACTGGTAATCCACACACGACCATATAGAATATGCAAGTAGAATTTAAGATTATGTACAATCAAATGCAGCAAGCATAGCTCAAACAAATGCAACATCACAACGATTATATATATAGACTCTATCTATATATATTCTCATCACACTCACCTATATATAAATATACACGTATACGTGTGTGTGTATATATATATATATGTTGGGATGTATACTGAAAAGTCTACCTTTTGTATGAACATCTTTATTTTTGAAATAAGAATGACATGATCATTGTTTGCATATTTATGGTTATGCATATTGTCAGATACATTACATTGTAGATAACATGGTGTGTGGTGTCACGGAAGATCATGTTATCAGTTTCTTGTAGAGTATAAGTAGAGGCTCACAACCGAGAAGGTTTTGGACAAACCATTGGTACGGTTGTAGTGTAATTTGGTATTGGTTTGTCTTGACCATAGAATTACACTAGTACACTTTATGTGTATTGAGCAAGATCGACTTAGAGGTGATTTAATTTATTGCTGACTACATAATTGAATCGGACCTCGGAAATTATGGTGTACATGCTCTTAATCCCAATATAATAATGGTCACATGTACTTAGTATTTATTTCTTTGATTTACCAACGGGCAAGATTTATAGATTAAATTGATAGGCTCGGTAAGTTGGAAAATGATATTATTTACATGGTGTGCCATTGATTATAGGAGGAAACCATGTCCTATATATTAGGATGATGATGTCCCCTTGAGGAGCTCATAAAGATCATCATGTAAACCCTGCAGGTGGACTTGGTCTGGCATGATGGTGAGGTTGAGTGGTACTACTCATGGAGTTAGATGTTGATTAATTAATTGTCAGTATATTAATTAATTGACGGACATTCGATATCTTAAACACGGGGAGACATTTGTACAATTAATATATGGAGCCCATATTTATTTATGGAGGTTGGTGAGGTAGATCAATGATAATCCTCTAGTGAAATGGATTATCATTAATGCATCAGATTTTATATGGGTTGGATCCATTGGGTGGCCAAGATCCAACTCCTCCTCATGGTCCCTATTGTTGCCTATTTAAACCCTCATGAAACCTAGATCCAACGGACATGATTAAATGGAGGTTTGGCTTAGATATATAAATAGAGGTTGGAAGAGGCTTGGGCGAGATATCCAAGTGCTAGGGTTTTTGGAGTTGGGCGGCAAGGCTTCTAGGGTTTTGGAGTTGTGCTAGGGTTTGGGGCGGCAAGCATTGGTTGCTAGGGTTTGCTTCTCCTAGGGTCGGCGGCAACAAAGTTGGAAGCTTAGGTTTTGTTCTCCTTCTTCCTAACTTGGCCGGCGACTTCTTCCCTTAAGCTTTGGCCGGTGCTTCCACCTCGTCTTTCTTTTCTTAGAGCCAACGGTTCCTTTCCATTAGAGAGGGCCAGCGCCAATTGCTTCATCCTTTCCTTGGCCGGCGGCAACAACAAGTTTGGTGGCTTGGTGGTCAGCGCTAGATAGGAGAAGAAGTGTTGAGTATTATTCCCTTTGTTCGGAGTGAACAAGGAAGGGAAGAACGAGTTCTAGGAAGTTTTAACTCTTGGAGGATCGTTGCCCACACAACGTTCAAGAGGAGGATTGGTCATACAATAGAAGACCAAGAGGTAAACAAGAGGTATAATTCTTATATAAGTTTCTTTCTTGTTCTATGCAATTTGTATGTGGCTAATTTACTTGGACCCCAAAGATAAACACAAAAACCGGTGATCCATACATCATCTATTCCGCGGCTAATCGAGGAAAAGAGTTAGGTTGCTTGAAGAACAAGTTTGTTCAAGAGACCACTCGAATCGAATAGCACAATGATGGATCGATTGCTTGGGTAATCCATCTTCGTCAAGGATTAATTTTTTTAATCCAGGACCGTAGATAGGATCGCCATGCATGAGCGACCGAAGTGGTAAGCAACTCCCTACAAGTGGTATCAAAGCCACGATTTCCGATTTTGTGTGTTTAGGATTCGGTTACTTTTATGCACTTATCATGTATTGTATGTGCCAGATGATAGTAGGATGTGCATAGGCTAACTTTTCGGTTGCAAGCATAAGATCCAACTATTATGGCTATATGTGTGTGTATGTGATTGGATGTGTAATTGTAATATTATTTGAATCCTCGGGGTTGACGAGGCTAGTATTTAATTTTTGTAATTAAGTACGACATTGTTTAGCCACTCTTTTATTTTAGTTTACTTTCGATCTAGATTTCATGTACACTCCTTTGTGGAGTATAGGATCGATGGATGTAAATTAAAATATTTTTTCTCGGCTCGGATCTCCGGATGGCTTGTACATGGCATAGGGAGGAGTGAACGAGATGGCGACACGACGGGAGACATATTGGAAAACAAAAGCTATAATAGTTGGAAAATATTTTTTTTCATATTTATTGCTTCTTTTTTGATATGCATGTTGTGTGCTAGTAAAATTCCTCATTTTAAAAATTACTAAGTGGGAGAGGGATATTTTTTAAAATTTCCGCGGCCGCCATTACGATTTGACATGTGATGCAAACAAACTTGTGCATCGGCTCTGAGTGCCTTCCTCCCCATTAGATAAATTTGTTTTGCAGATCATAGGGTCAAATATGGTTATAGGAAATTATTTAGGAGTGTGTGTACTTCCCCATCGGAAGGCACATAATCCGAGATAATTGCCTTGGTATCGAGTAATGGTGAACACTTAGATGTAAATAAGAGTATCCTCCCCATCGGAGTCACTGCTTTTATTTGTGTTGGGATGTATACTGAAAAGTCTATCTTTTGTATGAACATCTTTATTTTTGAAATAAGAATCACATGATCATTATTTGCATATTTATGGTTATGCATATTGTCTAATACATTATATTGTAGATAACATCGTGTGTAGTGTCACACGGGAGATCATGTTATCAGTTCCTTGTAAAGTATAAGTAAAGGCTCACAACCGAGATGATTTTGGACAAACCATTGGTATGGTTGTAATGTAATTTGGTATTGGTTTGTCTTGACCATAGAATTACACTAGTACACTTTGTGTGTACTGAGCAGGACCGACATAGAGGTGATTCGATTTATTGCTGACTACATAATCGAATCGGACCTCAGATATTATGTTGTACATGCTCTTAATCTCGATATAATAACGGGCACATATACTTAATATTCATTTCTTTGATTTACTAATGGGCGAGATTTATAGAGTAAATCGATAGGCTCGGTAAGTTGAGAAATGATATTATTTATATGGTGTGACGTTGATTATAGGAGGAAACCATGTCCTATATATTAGGATGATGATGTCTCCTTGAGGAGCTCATAAGGTTCATCATGTAAACCCTACAGGTGGACTTGGTCTGGCATGATGATAAGGTTGAGTGGTACTACTCATGGAGTTAGATGTTGATTAATTAATTGTCAGTAAATTAATTAATTGATAGACATTCGAGATCTTAAACACGGGAAGATAAATGTACAAATAATATATGGAGCCCATATTAACTTATGGGGGTTGGTGAGGTAGATCAATGATAATCCTCTAGTGGAATGGATTATCATTAATGAATCGGACTTTATGTGGGCTTGATCTATTGGGTGGCTAAGATCCAACTCCTCCTCATGGTCTCTATTGTAGCCTATTAAAACCTCATGGAGCCTAGATCCGATGATGGAAAATAAAACTCTAGATCCGACGGTGGAGATTAAATCTCTAGATCCGATGGTTGAGATTAAATCTCTAGATCCGACGACTGAGATTAAATCCCTAGATCTGATGGAGGAGATTAAAAGGAGGCTTAAGCCTAACTCTATAAAAGGAGGCCAAGGCTTGGGCGTGCATGACACTTTGGGAGATTAGGGTTTTGGAGCTTGGCTTGAGAGGAGAGGTGGGCGGCTAACCTAGGGTTTGCTTCTTCCTAGTGGGCGGCGGCAAGACAATCCTAGGGTTTGGCCATCTTTGGCGGGCGGCAACTCCACCATCTCTCTCTCTCTCTCTCTCTAGGCTGGCGGCAGCTCCTCTCTCTCTCTTTCTCTCTCTAGGTTGGCCGGCGGTAACCTTCCTTTAAGGTTGGTCGACACTCTTCCACCTCTCTTTGGGCTGATGGCAAGCTTCAAGTTTGGAGCTTGTTGGTTGGTCCTAGAAAGAGTAGAGTTTTGTTTTATAGTCTTCCTTTGTTCGGGGTGAACAAAGAAAGGAAGATTGGTGATCTAGGAGGCTTTGACTTTTGGAAGATCGTCGCCCACACGACGTCCAAAAGGAGGAAGGACATACAATAGAAGATCGAGAGGTATAATGTTTGTTTATATTCTTTTGTCTTATGTCTATAATTGTTTTTCAATTATATGCATGTTGTATGTTTTCAATTATATTTGGCTAATTTACTTGGACCCCGAATACAAACATTAAAACCGGCGATCCGTACATCATCTATTCCGCGACTATTCGAAGAATAGAGGTAGGTTGCTTGAACAACAAGTTTGTTCAAGTGACCACTCTAATCGAATAGCACTACGATGGAACGGTTGCTTGGGTAATCCCTATTTGTCAAGGATTATTTTTTTTAATCTAGGGACGTAGACGGGATCGCCATGAACAAGCGACCGAGTTGAAGTGGGAAGCGAAGTTTCCCCCCTTCAAGTGGTATCAGAGCTTCGATTCCAAAACCTTCAATTTGTAGGGTCGAAGAGGAACCAACTATTAATTTTATTTGTTAAAAACTAAGGTTGACAGGATAATAAAATTAATGGGTAAAACCTCCTCTTACAAATGTAGAATTCGTATACGTCCACACTATCGTGGCATACAATATTCTTGGTGTTTTGAGGTGTTGGTTGATTTTAAAATTTTATTTTTTGAGGAATCAATAAATTTTTGAAATATAAAGTTTTGATCTATGTGATTCTTAGGTTTTTCAAAAATAACTTTCAACCCACTTGCTGTGATACTAAAGGAAAATAAACTTACTGGACCCAATTATGTTGATTGGAAGAGGAATCTAGATATTGTCTTGACTGCTGAGGAGTACAAGTATGTACTCTTCAAAGAGTGTCCTCCTAAGCCGGCGAATGATTCTGAGGAAAAGGAGAAAGAGAGTTATAAGAAGTGGATAAAGGCTGATGAAATGACGCGGTATTACATTTTGGCTTCTATGTCAAATGTATTGCAACATCAGCATCAAGTCATGCCTACTGCTTATGACTGTTGGGATGTATACTAAAAAGTCTATCTTTTGTATGAACATCTTTATTTTGAAATAAGAATCACATAATCATTGTTTGCATATTTTTATGGTTATGCATATTATCTAATACATTATATTGTAGATAACATGGTGTGTGGTGTCACACGGGAGACCATGTTATCGGCTCCTTGTAAAGTATAAGTAAAGGCTCATAATCGAGATAGCTTTGGACAAACCATCAGAATGGTTGTAGTGTGATTTGGTATTGGTTTGTCTTGACCATAGAATCACACTAGTGCACTTTGTGTGTATTGAGCAGGACCGACTTAGAGGTGATTCGATTTATTGTTGACTACATAATCGAATCGGACCTCAGATATTATTTTGTACATGCTCTTAATCCCGATATAATAACGGACACATATACTTAGTATTCATCTCTTTGATTTACTAATGGGCGAGATTTATAGATTAAATCGATAGGCTCGGTAAGTTGGGAGATGATATTATTTATATGGTGTGTCGTTGATTATAGGAGGAAATCGTGTCTTATATATTAGGATGATGATGTCCCCTTGAGGAGCTCATAAGGTTCATCATGTAAACTCTGCAGGTGGACTTGGTCCGGCATGATGAAAAGGTTGAGTGGTACTACTCATGGAGTTAGATGTTGATTAATTAATGGTCAGTAAATTAATTAATCGACGAACATTCGAGATCTTAAACACGGGGAGAAAATATACAAATAATATATGGAGCTCATATTATCTTATGGGGGTTGGTGAGGTAGATCAATGATAATCCTTTAGTGGATTGGATTATCATTAATGGATCGAACTTTATGTGGGCTTGATCCATGGGTGGCCAAGATCCAACTCCTCCTCATGGTCCCTAATGTAGCCTATTAACACCTCATGAAGCTTAGATCCAATGGATAGAAACAAAACTCTAGATCCAAAGGTAGAGATTAAATCTCTAAGATCCGACGGTTGAGATTAAATCTCTAGATCTGACGGTTGAGATTAAATCCCTAGAACCAATGGTGGAGATTAAAAGGTGGCTTATCCCTAACTCTATAAAAGGAGAACAAGGGGTTGTCATGGAGAATTAATTGAGAGAAGCTAGGGTTTTTGGAGTTGGCGGCAAGAGCTTGGAGCTAGGGTTTGGGCCTTGCGGCACCTAATAAGGAAAGTTTTTCCTTGCCTTCTTCTTCTTCCTCAAGCTGCCGACGCCCTTTAAAGCCTTTCCCGCTCTTGTTCGGCATCCAAAGTAGGTCCTCTCCTTCTCCTTGGCCGGTGGAACAAAGGCTTAGGGTCCTCCCTTGAAGCTTTTGGCCGACAACCATTAATCTCCTCTTCTTTCTTGGTTGGTGGCAAGCTCCATCCTTGGAGGTTGTTGGTTGGTTGAAAGAAGGAAAAGAGCCTTGTTTCTATTCTTCCTCTTGCTCGGAATGAGCAAGGAAGGAAGATTGGCGATCTAGGAGCTTCAACTTTTGGTAGATCGTCGCCCACACGACGTCCGAAAGGAGGAAGGTCATACATTAGAAGATCGAGAGGTATATCGATTCTCTATTCCCTTATGTAACATGTTTGTTTTTGTTTTTCAATTATGAGCATGATATAATCTATTTGTGGCTAAATAATACTTGGATCCCGAACATAAACATGAAAGCTGGCGATCCAGACATCGTCTATTCCGCGGCTACTCGTAGAATAAAGGTTAGTCGCTTGAACAACAAGTTTGTTCAAGTGGCCTCTCTAAACGAATAGCATGACGATGACTTGGTTGTTTGGGCAATCCCTTTTGTCTAGGATTAATTTTTTTAATCCGGGGACATCGATGGGATCGCCATGAACAAGCAACCGAGGTGAAGTGGGAAGCGAAGTTTCTCCTCACGGATCAATGAAACCAACCCTTCAATTGGAATCAGAGCCAAGGTTTCCGATTTTGTGTGTTTAGGATTCGGTTAATTTTTATGAACTTTTCATATATTATATGTGCCGGATAATAGTAGGATATGCGTAGGTTAACTCTTTGGTTGCAGGCATAAGATCCGACTATTATGGACATATGTGTGTATGTGATTGTATGTGTGTAAATGTTTATTTTGTTGAATCCTCGGGGTTGACGAGGCTAGTATTTAATTTTTTGTAAATTAGATACGACATTGTTTAGCCACTCCTTTTATTTTAGTTTACTTTCGATCTAGATTTCATGTACACTCCCTAGTAGAGTATAGGATCGATGGATGTAAATTAAAATAGATTTTAGTCTCGGCTCGGATCTCCAGATGGCTTGTACATCGCGTAGAAGGAGCGAACGAGAAGGCGATGCGACGGGAGACATATTGAAGACAAAAGCCATAATAGTTGGAAAATAATTTATTTTTCATATTTATTGCTTTTTGTTTGATATGCATGTCGTAGGCTAGGAAAATTCCTCAATTTTCAAATTACTAAGTGGGAGAGGGAAATCTTTATAAATTCCCACGGCCTCCATTACAATTTGACATGTGATGCAAACAAACTTGCGCGTTGGCTCTGAGTGCCTTCCTCCCCATCGGATGAGTTTGTTTGCGGATCACAAGGTCAAATATGGTTATAGGGAATTATTAAGGAGCATGTGCACTTCCCCATCAGAAGGCACATAACCCGAGATAATTACCTTGGTACCGAGTAATGGTGAACACTTAGATACAAATATAAGTATCCTCACCATCGGAGTCACTACTTTTATTTGTAGGGCCAAAGAGGAACCAACTATTAATTTTACTTGTCAAAAAGTTAGGTTGACAAGATAGTAAAATTAATGGGTAAAACCTCCTCTTACAAATGTAGAATTCATATACGTCCACACTATCGTGGCATACGATAGATATTCTGATTTTGAGGTGTTGGTTGATTTTAAAATTTTATTGTTTGAGGAATCAATAATTTTTTGAAATCTAATGTTTTGATTTATGTGATTCTTAGGTTTTTTCAAAATGACTTTCAACCCACTTGCCGTGATAATAAAGAGAACAAATTTACTCGGACCCAACTATGTTGATTGGAAGAGGAATCTAGACATTGTCTTGATCACGAGGAATACAAATATGTACTCTCAAGAGTGCCCTCCTAAGCCCGGAGAAGATTCTGGGAAAAGGAGAGAGAGTTATAAGAAGTGGTAAAGGCCGATGAGATGGCGCGGTGTTACATTTTGGCATCTATGTCAAATGTATCGCAACATCAAGATCAAGCCATGCCCACTGCTTATGACATGATGCTCAATCTCAAAGAGCTTTTCGGACACCAGAATTGGGCTGCGAGACAGAAAGCCATGAGAAACTTGATGACGACCACCATGATCGAGGGAACACCTGTGAGGGATCATGTTCTCAAGATGATGGCTCATTTGAATGAGCTGGAAGTCCTTGGAGCTGAGATCGATGGGGAAACCCAGGTCGATATCATTCTCCAATCTCTACCTAGGAGTTTTGAGCAGCCACCGAACTACAACATGAACAAGAGGTTGTATTCATGGAACTTCCGATGAACTCCAGCAGAGAGGGGCTATTTCGTCAGAGTGCTCAGGCACATGCCCATGGTGACCCAAAAGTTTTCTACTTCTAAGCCGAAAGGCAAGAAGAAGAAGAAACAAACTAGGGCAAAGGCGGTGGGAGGTACTCAGGGTGGAGTGAAGAAGCCGAAAGGCAAGTGCTTCACTTGTAAGCAGACTGGACACTGGAAGAAGGACTGCCCCAACCGCAAGAACAAAGGTATATCTTTTTGTCTAGTCGTTGAAACATGTTTAGCGGTGTTATCTACCAGCACCTAGTGTGTAGATACGGGAGCCACTGATCATGTCTGCAATACTATGCAGGGGTTCCAAGAAACCAGACGACTGCTTGAGGGGGAGATTACCATGTACTTGGGCGATGCCACGAAGGTGGCGGCTATTGCAGTGGGAGACGTTCATTTATCTTTTGAGAAAAATAAACTTTTGGTTCTTAAGAATTGCCTTTATGTACCCTTATTTAGAAAGAATTTTATTTCGATTTCTAAATTGTTTATGGATGGATATTCTATTTCTTTTAATGACAGAGTTGTTATAAGAAGAAATAGGGATATTATCTGTTCGGGTGCATTAATAGGAAATTTATACACACTTGTACCAAAAGCTCCAACAATGCATATTGAAATTAATAACTCATCTTCTAATTCCAATAAGAGAAAAGAACCTTCGAAGATGAACCAAACATATCTTTGGCATCTTAGGCTTGGTCATACTAACCTAAGTAGAATTCAAAGGTTGATAGCTGATGGACCTTTGGGTTCATTAGTGGTGGAGGATATCCCAACCTGCGAATCTTGCTTGGAGGGTAAAATGACCAAGAGGCCTTTTAAGGCCAAGGGGTATAGAGCCAAAGATGTGTTAGAATTGGTTCATTCTGATTTGTGTGGTCCTATGTCTATCCAGGCTAGAGGTGGGTTCGAGTATTTCGTCTCTTTTATAGATGATTACTCGAGATACGGATACATTTACCTGATGCGTCGCAAGTCTAAATGCTTTGATAACTTCAAAGAATTCAAGGCTGATGTGGAGAAACGTCAAGGTAAAAGTATCAAGACACTACGATCTGATCGTGGTGGCGAGTACCTCTTCGGAGAGTTTAGTAATTACCTATCAGGAGGCTGGGATTCAATCCCAATTGACTGCACCTAGCACACCCCAGTAGAATGGTGTAGCAGAGCGAAGGAATAAGACTCTTATGGAGATGGTTAGATCGATGATGAGTTATTCTGAGTTTTCAGATTCATTCTGGGGATATGCTCTAGATACGGCGGTATACATTCTAAACTTAGTTCCATCTAAATCAGTGTCTTCTACTCCCACAGAATTGTGGACTGGGCGAAAGCCAAGTCTAAGACATATTCGGATATGGGGGAGTCTAGCACATGTGCTAAAGGTAGATGCTGGTAAGTTAGAACCTCGTTCAGAAGTATGCATGTTCGTTGGCTATCCTAGAGGAACGAAGGGTGGTTTATTTTATAGTCCTAAAGATCAGAGGGTGATTGTTAGCACGAACGCTAGATTTCTAGAGGAAGACTATGTCATGAGCCACAAGCCCAAGAGTAAACTTGTTCTGGAGGAATTAAAAGGGGAAGTCACTTTTTTAGTACCACCGGTACAAGAAGATATAGCACATGTCACTGCACCGCGTGTCACAGAGGATACACAGGTGATGCCTCGTCGTAGTGGGAGGGTTGTGAGACAGCCTGATAGATTCATTTTCTTGGGAGAATCTTCTGATTTGGTCCCTGGCGAACATGAACCTGATCCCTGGACATATGACGAGGCAATCCAAGATAAAGATGTAGCATCTTGGCAAAGTGCAATGAATACCGAGATTGAATCTATGGATTCAAATCAGGTATGGGAGCTAGTAGAACCACACGATGGTGTAAAAACCATTGGATGCAAGTGTATCTACAAAAGAAAGAGAGGAATAGACGGGAAGGTTGAGACCTTTAAAGCAAGGCTTGTTGCGAAGGGCTACACTCAAAAAGAGGGTATCGATTATGAGGAGACCTTTTCGCCGGTAGCCATGCTTAAGTCTATCCGGATTCTCTTATGCATGGCAGCTCATATGGATTATGAGGTGTGGCAGATGGATGTCAAGACAACTTTCCTGAATGAAAGTTTTAAGGAAAACATCTATATGAAGCAACTTGAGGGATTCATTGTTAAAGGCAAAGAGCATCTTGTGTGTAAGCTTAATCGGTCCATTTATGGATTGAAGCAAGCTTCGAGGTCTTGGAACATCCGCTTTGATGAGGTAATCCAGTCTTATGGATTTATTCAAAGTCCAGATGAGTCTTGTGTATACAAGAGATGTGACGGAAACGTAGTGGTATTTCTTATACTATACGTAGATGACATTTTGTTGATTGGCAACAATATCAAGGTGTTATCGGACGTAAGGGTATGGTTGTCCAAACAGTTTGATATGAAGGACTTGGGAGAAGTGGGACACATCCTTGGGATCAAGGTTATAAGGGATCGCAGGAAAAGGATGTTATGCTTATCCAAAGCTTCATACATAGACACGATTATGGATCATTTTAGCATGCAGAACTCCAAGAAGAGTTTTCTACCTTTCAGGCATAGAGTTCCTTTATCTAAGGAGATGTATCCTAGAACATCTGAGGAGATAGAGGAGATGAAGGCGGTTCCTTATGCTTCGGCGGTAGGAAGCCTCATGTATGCGATGCTATGTACGAGACCAGATATCTTCTATGTCATGGGCATGGTTAGTAGATATCAGAGTAATCTACGACAGGGACATTGGACTGCGGTAAATCATATATTGAAGTACCTGAGAAGGACTAGGGATTATATGTTGGTTTACCGGGCAGACCAATTACTCCCTGTGGGTTACACGGATTTCGACTTCCAATCTGATAGGGATAACAGTAAGTCTACCTTAGGTTTTGTGTTTACTTTGGGAGGGGGAGCCATTGTATGGAGGAGTGTCAAGAAGAAATGCGTGGCGGACTCCACCATGGAAGCTGAGTCTGTGGCAACCTCTGAGGCGACCAAAGAAGTTGTTTGGCTCAGGAACTTTCTGATGGACTTGGATGTGATTCCTGGTTTGCCCAGAACTATCACAATTAATTGTGATAATAGTGGTGCTGTTGCAAACTCGAAGGAACCACGAGCCCATAAGGCTAGTAAACACATAGAGCGCAAGTACCATCTGATACGAGAAATCGTAAAGAGAGAAGTTGTTGTGGCCAAGATTGCATCGGAGGATAACCTGGAAGATCCTTTCACTAAGGCCCTTCCAGCAAGAGCTTTTGATAGGCATGTGGAGGGAATGGGGATCAGATGTATGGCAGTTTGAGAACAACATAGTCTTTTAGTATAAGTGGGAGATTGTTGGGATGTATACTGAAAAGTCTATCTTTTGCATGAACATCTTTATTTTGAAATAAGAATCAGATAATCATTGTTTGCATATTTTTATGGTTATGCATATTGTCTAATACAATACGTTGTAGATAACATGGTGTGTGGTGTCACACGGAAGACCATGTTATCGGCTCCTTGTAAAGTATAAGTAAAGGCTCACAATCGAGATGACTTTGGACAAACCATCAGAATGGTTGTAGTGTGATTTGGTATTGGTTTGTCTTGACCATAGAATCATACTAGTGCACTTTGTGTGTATTGAGCAGGACCGACTTAGAGGTGACTCGATTTATTGCTGAATACATAATCGAATTGGACCTCAGATATTATTTTGTACATGCTCTTAATCCCGATATAATAACGGGCACATATACTTAGTATTCATCTCTTTGATTTACCAATGGGCGAGATTTATAGATTAAATCGATAGGCTCGGTAAGTTGGGAGATGATATTATTTATATGGTGTGTCGTTGATTATAGGAGGAAACCGTGTCCTATATATTAGGATGATGATGTCCCCTTGAGGAGCTCATAAGGTTCATCATGTAAACCCTGCAGGTGGACTTGGTCCGACATGATGAAAAGGTTGAGTGGTACTACTCATGGAGTTAGATGTTGATTAATTAATGGTCAGTAAATTATTTAATCGACGGACATTCGAGATCTTAAACACGGGGAGAAAATGTACAAATAATATATGGAGCCCATATTATCTTATGGGGGTTGGTGAGGTAGATCAATGAAAATCCTTTAGTGGATTGGATTATCATTAATGGATCGGACTTTATGTGGGCTTGATCCATGGGTGGCCAAGATCCAATTCCTCCTCATGGTCCCTAATGTAGCCTATTAACACCTCATGAAGCTTAGATCCAATGGATAGAAACAAAACTCTAGATCCAAAGGTAGAGATTAAATCGCTAAGATCCGACGGTTGAGATTAAATCTCTAGATACGACGGTTGAGATTAAATCCCTAGAACCAATGGTGGAGATTAAAAGGAGGCTTATCCCTAACTCTATAAAAGGAGAACAAGGGGTTGGCATGGAGAATTAATTGAGAGAAGCTAGGGTTTTTGGAGTTGGTGGCAAGAGCTTAGAGCTAGGGTTTGGTCTTGGCGGCACCTAATAAGGAAAGATTTTCCTTGCCTTCTTCTTCTTCCTCAAGCTGCCGGCGCCCTTTGAAGCCTTTCCAGCTCTTGGCTGGCATCCAAAGTAGGTGTTCTCCTTCTCCTTGGCCGGTGGAATAAAGGCTTAGGGTCCTCCCTTGAAGCTTTTGGCCGGCAACCATTAATCGCCTCTTCCTTCTTGGCCGGCGGCAAGCTCCATCCTTGGAGGTTGTTGATTGGTTGAAAGAAGGAAAAGAGCCTTGTTTCTATTCTTCCTCTTGCTCGGAACGAGCAAGGAAGGAAGATTGGCGATCTAGGAGCTTCAACTTTTGGTTGATCGTCGCCCACATGACATCCGAAAATAGGAAGGTCATACATTAGAAGATCGAGAGGTATATCGATTCTTTATTCTCTTATGTAACATGTTTGTTTTTGTTTTTTAATTATGAGCATGATATAATCTGTTTGTGGATAAATAATACTTGGATCCCAAACATAAACATGAAAGCCATCCATCTGGACATCGTCTATTCTGCGGCTACTCATAGAATAGAGGTTGGTCGCTTGAACAACAAGTTTGTTCAAGTGATCTCTCTAAACGAATAGCACGATGATGACTTGGTTGTTTGGGCAATCCCTTTTGTCTAGAATTAAATTTTTTAATCCGGGGACATCGATGGGATCGCCATGAACCAGCGACCGAGGTGAAGTGGGAAGCGAAGTTTCCCCTCATGGATCAATGAAACCAACCCTTCAATGACATGATGCTCAATCTCAAGGAACCTTTCGGACACCAGAATTGGGTTGCTAGGCAGGAAGCCATGAGGAACTTGATGACGACCACCATGATTGAGGGACAATCATGAGGGATCATGTTCTCAAGATGATGACTCATTTGAATGAGCTGGAAGTCCTTGGAGCTAAGATTGATGGGAAAACCCAGGTCGATATCATTCTCCAATCTCTACCTAGGAGTTTTAAGCAGTTTCACCTGAACTACTGTTGGTGCTTATAAGAATCATATATCTTTACAATGACATGATATTGTCTACTTTGGGCCCAATCCCTCATGGTTTTATTTTTGGGCTTTACCCAAAAGGTCTCATGCCAATGGAAATATCTTTTCATGTTATAAGCACATAATCTTTTCTATGTCTTACCAATGTAGAACTTTGATTGTATCCTCAATACTCCAACGATCCCCCCCCTTAAATGAAGGACCACATTGACCCCCTCAAGTCTATTCGTCCTCGAAGGACATCCTCTACTTGATGTCCGATCCTCAACCCACCAGGACTTCCTGCCAATTGTGTGGTCCTCCTGACCCAGTTGGACTTCCTACCAGTTGTCCAACCCTTCTGGCCTAATTGGACTTCTTGCCAGTTCTTCGGTCCTCCCAACCCAACTGGACTTTCTGCATGGTGTCTGGTTCTCTTGATCCGGACATGGGAGCTCAACTTCCTTCGTCTGAGGTTCATGGCTTGACATGGACCATGACTCTGATACCAATTGTTGGTGCTTATAAGAATCATATATCTCCACAATGACATGATATTGTCCACATTGGGCCTAAGCCCTTATGGTTTTGTTTTTGGGCTTTACCCAAAAGGCCTCATGCCAATGGAAATATCTTTTCATCTTATAAGCACATGATCTTTTCCATGTCTTACCAATGTGGGACTTTGATTGTATCCTCAATACTCCAACAACTACAACATGAAAAAGAGATTGTATTCGTTAGCGAAGCTTCTGATAGAACTCTAGGCGGCGGAGAGACATTTTCGTTAGAGTGCTCAGGCTCAGGCCATGGTTGCTCAGAAGGTTTCTACTTCTAAGACGAAAGGCAAGAAGAAGAAGAAACAAGGTGGAGCAAAGGTGGCGGGAGGATCTCAGGGAGGATTGAAGAAGCCGAAAGGCAAGTGCTTCGCTTGCAAGCAGACTGGACATTGGAAGAAGGACTGCCCCAACCGAAAATAGAACAAAGGTATATCTTTTGGTCTAGTCATTGAAACATGTTTAGCGGTGTTATCTACCGGCACCTGGTGTGTAGATACGGGAGTCATTGATCATGTCTGCAATACTTTGCAGGGGTTCTAGGAAACCATATGACTAGCTGAAGGGGAGATTACCGTTTACTTGGGTGATACTACGAAGGTGGCGGCTATTGTAGTGGGAGATGTTTATTTATCTTTTGATATGAATAAAACTTTGGTTCTGAAAAATTGCCTTTATGTACCTTTATTTAGAAAGAATTTGATTTCGATTTCTAAATTGTTTTTGGATGGATATTCTATTTCTTTTAATGACAGAGTTATTATAAAAAGGTATAGGGAGATTATCTGTTCTAGTGCATTGATAGAAAATTTATATACCCTTGAACCAAAAGCTCCCACGATGCAAATAGAAGTAAATAACTCATCTTCTAAATCTAATAAGAGAAAAGAACCTTTGAAAATGAACCAAATGTATCTTTGGCATCTAAGGTTAGGTCATATTAACCTGAGTAGAATTCAAAGGTTGATAGCTGATGGACCTTTGGGTTCATTAGTGGTGGAAGATTTCCCAACCTACAAATCTTGTTTGGAAGGTAAAATGACCAAGATGCCTTTTAAGGCAAAGGGGTATAGAGCCAAAGATGTGTTGGAATTGGTTCATTCTGATTTGTGTGGTCCTATGTCTATCCAGGCTAGAGGTGGTTTTGAATAGTTTGTCTCTTTTATAGATGATTATTCAAGATATGGATACATTTACTTGATGCGCCGCAAGTCTGAATGCTTTGACAGGTTCAAAGAATTCAAGGCTGATGTGGAGAAACGTCAAGGTAAAAGTATCAAGACACTACGATCTGATCGTGGTGGTGAGTACCTCTTGGAAGAGTTTAGGAATTACTTATCAGAGGCTGGGATTCAACCCCAATTGTCTGCACCTGGCACACCCCAACAGAATGGTGTAGCGGAGCGAACAAATAGGACTCTTATAGAGATAGTTAGATCGATGATGAATTATTCTAAGTTTCTAGATTCATTCTGAGGGTATGCTCTGGATACGACATGTTAGGACCTGTGCGCTCGCTAGAGGGGGGGTGAATAGCGTCGTGTTATATGTCGATGGAAATCGTTCGCGTGCTTGTCTACAATTTTTGTTAGCGCAGCGGAAATAAAGATAATAAAGCAATAACGAAAACACAAACACACAAATGCAAGGATATAATGTGGTTCGGAACTGAACGGTTCCTACTCCACGGATCGAGCTTTAAAGAGCTCTAGTGATGCACACATACACACTAATCACAAATACTCCTTCTCGACACAAGTTGGAGGTGGAGAAACCTCGTACAAAGATTACACTAAGTAATACAAGGTAATACAAGCAAATACAACAAGAATATAACAATCTATGCAAAGAAAACTTTACAAATGCTCTTTGGATTTGCTTGATCTTTGATTGCCTTGAACTAGCCTTGAAGGATTGTAAAGCACCAACTCTCCCCTTCAATTTGCTTAAGGAAATCGTTGCCTTTTTCCTCCTTCACGAGCTCCTTATAAAGCTTCTACCTGTGATGGAAAAAGTCGATCAGTCGACTGCTCGGGACCATCAGTCGACTATTGCCACTGTTGTCGTGAGACAACGGCTAGATCCATGCTGGAAAAATCCAACGGATCCATCATCAATCGACTGATCATACCCATCAGTCGATTGATGGAGCCTTCACTCGACCAGTCGAGTCTCGACTCCATTATGTGCCTGATTTCTCGAGCACCAGTCGACTGATCACAAGATCAGTCGACTGCCCTCCTCTGGCAGTCGACTGCTAGGCTAAATCCCACAGTCAAACCCTAGTTGACTCAAGCCAGTCGACTACCACATGACACCAGTCGACTGGCACACCTCAAACATGAGATTTTAGCCCAAGTATGGTTCCCCCGTACTTGCTAGACCACCCTTAGCCTAAACCTAAGTCTTCTAGCCACCTCCATCAGCCTCACGCCTCTCGGATCCCTCCAAGTCATCCATGACTTGTTCATCCATCGCGCTAGCCTTCAGGTGCTTCCATCGGTTATGTCATGCTAACGGTGTCTACACCGCCAAGGCACATTGGACTTACGCCGCCAAGACTCCGCTTGGACTTTACGCTGCCAACCATTGGACTTATGCTGCCAAGACTTCACCCTTGGGACTTTACGCCGTCAATATCAAACCCCTTGGATTTCTCAAATACCAAGACTCAAGCTTGGACTTTCCCTTGTCAACCCATGTTGGACTTTCCATGCCAAGACCCATGCTTGGACTTTACCTTGCCAAGACCCATGCTTGGACTTTCCCAAATGCCAAGTCTCCCACTTGGACTTTCCATGCCAAGTACCCAAAACTTGGACTTTCCCATGATAATTACATTCTCATATGTTTTTGTCGAACATCAAAACATCACTCGAGTCAAACTCGAGTCCTGGTCAATCATGACCTGGGTTGATTGCACCAACAATCTCCCCCTTTTTTATGTTTGACAAAAACCAAACAAACCATTGAGTTAGAACACTAACTCAAATTCCTTACCAATTATCCCAAATTGGTAATCTTATCTTTCTCCAAAACATTCTCCCCCTTTTTGACTAACATCAAAAAGGTCTTCTCTCCAAAGAGGTCAATGTCTCATGTCTCAATGAGATCTTACAATCTCCCCATTGGTCCAAAGATACCTAGGATGTCTACCATCTTCCTAGTGATAAGTCCCATATCACTCAAGAGAGACAATCCTATTCACTCTCCCAATTTCAAAATTGGGTCTCTCAAAATCCAATCAATTTTCTCAATTGATGACATTCTTCCCATAACTTCTCTTCTTCAAGGAGAAAAATACATCCATCATCCCAAGATGAATACCTCCCCCTAAAGGCTTGCTCCCCCTTGACCATTGCACCAACAATGTCCTCGGGAAGTCCCTAAGCCAATAGAAACTCTAAAATAATGAAAAATAAGGTTCACAGTTCAAAAATGAACTCTTCCACCCTTAAATTTGATACTTTGACCTAACACTTCTCCTAATCCATATCCAATGGATTTTCACCCTTTATAATGCTTCCCAAAGCATATCCTAGGGTTAGAAGTGGTTAGGGACCTTAACCGTAGCTGAACACGGGCTAAACAAACATTATTTTCCCGAAATCAGCATTGGCAGTCGACTCCGTCAGGTACCAGTCGACTGCCACTCTCATTAGTCGATTGCCACCAAGGGCAGTCGACTGATAACTGAAATTTCTAAATTTCAGTTATTAGAGTTGAATTTTAGAAAATCATAAGTAATTCTACGTATATCAATAAATCGTGAAACTTCATACGTATATTATTTATAGTCAATACAATGGGTGAAAAATATTTGAAAATTATTTTACCCATAAAATTCCGAAATTGCTACAAAATTCAAACGTGAAGAAAACTTTTAAGTTTTAGCTCACTTTGTATTAATCTCATCAATGGTGATTGCTATCAAAAGATAGACTTCACCAAGGTTTTTCAAAAGGATTTTAAAATGTTTTCAAAACCTTATTTTAGATCATATTCCTTGGGCTCAATGTACATGACTTGTACACAAGCTTTCCCAATGATCCACCAATGAAATTAGATGAGTTTTAGTTCATCTAGATGCAAAAACTATGCACCTTGAACTTAACTCATATCCTAGCATCTCACATGTATCTAAGGTGTATAAATACACATACATGTCAATTTAGATGTGAGATGTGGGTTTTGTTCTCCCTAATCTAGGGTTTCATGCATTTTTCTAAGGCAACCCTACTTGATTCCCTTATAAATGGGACTCCAAGTCATGTCATTGTCCTTAAATCAATTTTAATCAAATGCATGAATGATTATGGCATTAATGATGATATAAATAAGCATATGCTCATAATCATGATGTCATGGCATAAAATGAAATCTAAAAATACATGACATTTAAAACCTTAATCCTAAACATAAACATGACATATAAAATGATTAAAAATAAGCATGATGTCATGACATGTTATATGACAAACAAAACATGGAAAATAAAATACATAGGTATAATAATACCTAAATTTTAATATTAATTTTCATTTCATATAATTAATTATATTTTACCATATTTCTACTTTTCTCCCTAGTGTGCTAAAAACTCAAAATGACACACTATGACCTCTAAACCTAAAATGTGCCAATTTGATCATTTTATCAAACTTCTCAAATAATATTGGCACATCCTAAAATCTTTTAGGATTAAAGTTCAAATGTATTTCCAAGGTAACCATAACCTTGAAAATAACCTAAAGTGCCACCTTTACTATGGTTGAGTTAACTACCCATCCAATCAAGGTTGGCACACCCTAAACCCATCTAGTGTGAATCTATCACGCTCCTAGGAACCAAAAACCTATTTAAGCTCCTTCGGTTAATTAGATATTCTTTAGGGATGACCTCCCTAGATACCTTTCTAATGACTCTCCTAGGCTTGTTAGCCTTGGTCATTTAGGTCTTACCTAGGTCGACTCTAGGGGTAACTCCCCTTGCAACCTTCTTAGTGGCCACCCTAGGTTTCCTAAAAACCCTAGCCACTAGGCACTTACCATGGTTACTCTTAGGGATAGCTTCCCTAGTAACCTTGGTTTTCCTAGGTTTAGTTCCATAATCAAATGGAACATTGTGATAGGTTTCCTTAGGCTTAGGTTTGCCCTTGGATGAATCTAGTTTCCTAGGTCTTGATTTTTGACCATTTGACCCTAGGCTTTGACTTCTAGACCCTTGAAATTGATTTTGTATTTTTGCAAGGGTCTTCTCCATCTTTTCAAGCCTTGACCTCAAGACTTGATTTTCCTTTTCTAATTGCCCAATTGATTTTTGATTAAGTTTTTGGGCATTACCATTTTCTTTAGGCACATGCCTACCCTTCTTAGGAGTAATGCCTAAGTGGTTTTCTATTTTCCTAATGCTTTCCTTAGGAAGAGTTTTTCTAGGGATATTAGTCCCAAATTTCTCCTTATTTGAAAATTTGACCCTCTTAGCACCTAAGCAATATTCTCTATTTCTAGCATGCTCTTTTTGATAAATAGCAAGATTGCTAAAATTATTTCTAGCATGCTTTTTGACATTATTTGAATAAGGAGTTTTATTTAAAAATACCTTAGGGTTAGCTTTGGAAGCTCCCCCTACTTGTGGTTCTCCTTCTTGGCCCTTTTTCTTCCCCCTTGGGCATTGACTCCGGTAATATCCCGGTAGCCGGCATTTGAAGCAAATGACTTGCTCCTTGCTTTTAGTTGTTGGGAGAACACCGGTTTCATTGACTTTTGGCATTGGTGGAGCTTTTCTTACTCTTTTTGTGCATTTTCTCTTGTAATGCCCAATTTCCCTACACTTAAAACATATGATATGATTTTTATTACAAATTGATATGTTTGAGTTACCTAAGATGGTGGTGGAAGGTGCCGGAATTGGATTTTGAGCTTCTTCATCTTGACCGGATGTCGAAGGCTCTTCTTGGGGTTGCTCCAATGTAGATGTTCTAATATCCTCCCCCTCAATCCTAGAGGTTGAGGTTTCTTCTAATTCTACTTCTTCCTCATCGGATGTCGAACACTCCTCGACCTCCGAATCCTCACTTTCTTGTGAGGATGAGCTCTCTTCCTCATCCTCCTCATCTTCTTGGATTGAGTGAGGCTCTTCATGGAATTTTTCCAATTTGTTCCATACCTCCTTGGCGTCTTTACAATCCCCTATCTTGATCAAAAAATCATTAGGGATTATATTAAGCAAAATACCCATTACCTTATTGTTGATGTTATAGTATCGGAGTTGTTCTTGACTCCAATTCTTCTTCTTGATTTTTCTTCCTTCTTCGTCTTTTGGAGTGTCAAAACCTACTAAGACACTATTCCAATTATCAAAGTCACACATTAGAAAATGCATCATTCTACCTTTCCAATACGCGAAATCTTCGCGGTCGAAAGAAGGCGAAACGTTGATGTCGTCACCCAATCTCTCCTTGAATTCCATCTTGTTCCTCTAGCATGCTCCCTTAGTTGTTAAACCTTGAAGAGCGGCCTCGCTCTGATACCACTTGTTAGGACCTGTGCGACTGCTAGAGGGGGGTGAATAGCGTCGTGCTATACGTCGATGAAAATCGTTCACGTGCTTGTCTACAATTTTCGTTAGTGCAGCGGAAATAAAGATAATAAAGCAATAACGAAAACACAAACACACAAACGCAAGGATATAACGTAGTTCGGAACCGAACGGTTCCTACTCCACGAATCGAGCTCTAAAAAGCTCTAGTGATGTACACGCACTCACTAATCACAAATACTCCTTCTCGACACAAGTCGGAGGTGGAGAAACCTCGTACAAAGACTACACTAAGTAATTCAAGGTAATACAAGCAAATACAACAAGAATACAACAATCTATGCAAAGAAAACTTTACAAATGCTCTTTGGATTTGCTTGATCTTTGATTGCCTTAAACTAGCCTTGAAGGACTGGAAAGCACCAACTCTCCCCTTCAATTTTCTCAAGAAAATCACTACCTTTTTCCTCCTTCACGAGCTCCTTATAAAGCTTCTACCTGTGCTGGAAAAATTCGATCAGTCGATTGCTCGGGACCATCAGTCGACTGTTGCCACTATTGTCGTGAGACAATGGCTAGATCCATGCTGGAAAAATCCAACGGATCCATCATCAGTCGACTGATCATACCCATCAGTCGATTGATGGAGCCTTCACTCGACCAGTCGAGTCTCGACTCTATTCTGTGCCCGATTTCTGAGGCACCGATCGGTGATCACAAGATCGGTCGGCGATCGATCGATCAATCACCGACCGCGCCCTCCTTTGACGATCGCTAGGCCAAATCCCACAGTCAAACCCTAGTTGACTCAAGCCAATCGATTGCCACATGACACCAGTCGACTGGCACACCTCAAACATGAGGTTTTAGCCCAAGTATGGTTCCCCCGTACTTGCTAGACCACCCTTAGCATAGACCTAAGCCTTCTAGCCACCTCCATCAGCCTCACGACTCTCGGATCCCTCCAAGTCATCCATGACTTGTTCATCCATCGTGCTAGCCTTCAGGTGCTTCCATCGGCTATGTCATGCTAACGGTGTCTTCACCGCTAATGCACATTGGACTTACGCCGCCAAGACTCAGCTTGGACTTTACGCCGCCAACCATTGGACTTATGCTGCCAAGACTTCACCCTTGGACTTTATGCCACCAATAACAAACCCCTTGGACTTCTCAAATGTCAAGACTCAAGCTTGGACTTTCCCTTGCCAACCCATGTTGGACTTTCCATGCCAAGACCCATGCTTGGACTTTACCTTGCCAAGACCCATGCTTGAACTTTATATTGCCAAGACCCATTCTTGGACTTTCCCAAATGCCATGTCTCCCACTTGGACTTTCCATGCCAAGTACCCAAGACTTGGACTTTCCCATGACAATTACATTGTCATATGTTTTTGTCGAACATTAAAACATCACTCGAGTCCTGGTCAATTTTGACCTGGGCCGATTGCACCAACACGACTGTGTATATTCTGAACTTGGTACAATCTAAATCAGTGCCTTCTACTCCCACAGAATTGTGGACTGGGCGAAAGCCTAGTCTGAGACATATTCGGATTTGGGGGAGTCCAGCACATGTGTTAAAGGCAGATGCTGGAAAGTTGGAACCTCGTACAGAAGTGTGCATGTTCATAGGCTATCCTAGAGGAACAAAAGGTGGTTTGTTCTATAGTCTTAGAGATCAGAGGGTGATCGTTAGCATGAACGCCAGATTTTTAGAGGAAGACTATGTGATGAACCACAAGCCCATAAGTAAGATTGTTCTGGAGGAATTGAGAGGGGAAGTCACTACTTCAGTACTACCAGTACAAGAGGATATACCACATGTGACTGCACCGCGTGTCACAGAGAATACACAAGTGATACCTCGTCATAGTGGGAGGGTTATTAGACAGCCTGATAGATTTATATTCTTGGGAGAATCATATAATTTGGTCCCTAGCGAACATGAACCTGATCCATAGACATATGATGAGGTAATCCAAGATAAAGATGTAGTATCTTGGCAAAGTGCAATGAATTCTGAGATAGAATCTATGGATTCAAATCAGGTCTGGAAGCTAGTAGAACCACCCAATGGTGTAAAAACCATTGGATGTAAGTGGATCTATAAAATAAAGAAAGGAATAGATGGGAAGGTTGAGACCTTCAAAGCGAGGCTTGTTGCGAAAGGGTATAATCAGAAAGAGGGTATCAATTATGAGGAGACCTTTTCGCTAGTAGCCATGCTTAAGTGTATACGGATTCTCTTATGTATTGCTGCTCATATGGATTATGAGGTATGACAGATGAATGTCAAGATAACTTTCTTTAATGGAAGTATTAAGAAAAACATCTATATGGATCAACCAGAGGGATTCATTGCAAAGGGCAAAGATCATCTTGTGTACAAGCTTAATCGGTCCATTTATGGATTGAAGCAAGCTTTAAGATCTTAGAATATCCGTTTTGATAAGGTAATCCAGTCTTATGAATTTATTCAAAGTTCGGATGAGTCTTGTGTATACAAGAGATGTGACAAAAACGTAGTTGTATTTCTTGTACTATACGTAGATGACATTTTGTTAATTGGCAACAATGTCAAGGTGTTATCAGACATAAGGATATGGTTGTCCAAACAGTTTGATATGAATATCTTGGGAGAAGTGGGACACATCCATGGGATCAAGGTTATAAGGGATCGCAGGAAAAGGATATTGTGCTTATCTCAAGCTTCATACATAGACACCATTTTGGCTCGTTTTAGCATACAGAACTCCAAGAAAGATTTTCTACCTTTTAGGCATGGAGTTCCTTTATCTAAAAAGATGTGTTCTAGAACATCAAAGGAGATAGAGGAGATAAAGACGGTTCCTTATGCTTCGGCAGTAAGATGCCTCATGTATGCTATGTTATGTACGAGGCTGGATATTTGCTTTGTCGTGGTTATGGTTAGCAGATATCAGAGTAATCCAGGACAGGGACATTGGACTGTGGTAAAGCATATATTGAAGTACCTGAGAAGGACTAGGGATTATATGCTGGTATACCAGGCAGATCAATTACTCCCTGTGGGTTACACTGATTCCGACTTCCAATCAGATAAGGATAACAGTAAGTCTACCTCAAGGTTTGTGTTTACTTTGGGAGGTGGAGCCATTGTATGGAGGAGGGTCAAGCAGAAATGCGTGGCGGACTCTACCATAGAAGCTGAGTATGTGGCAGCCTCTAAGGTAGCCAAAGTAGTTGTATAGCTTAGGAACTTCTTGATGGACTTGGATGTGATTCCTGGTTTGCCCAGAACTATCACAATTTATTGTGATAACAGTGGTATAGTTGCAAACTCGAAGGAACCACGAGCCCATAAGGCAAGTAAACACATAGAGCATAAGTACCACCTGATATGAGAGATCGTAAAGCGAGGAGAAGTTGTTATCGCCAATATTGTATCAGAGGATAACCTAGCAGATAGTTTCACTGAGGCCCTTCCAGCAAGAGCTTTTGATAGGAATGTGGAGGGAATGGGAATCAGATGTATGGCAGTATGAGGTTAACATAGTGTTTTAGTATAAGTGGGAGATTGTTGGGATGTATACTGAAAAGTCTATCTTTTAGATGAACATCTTTATTTTTGAAATAAGAATTATATGATCATTGTTTATATATTTATGGTTATGCATATTGTTTGATACATTACATTGTAGATAACATAGTGTGTGGTGTCACATGGAAGATCATGTTATCAGTTCCTTGTAGAGTATAAGTAGAGGCTCATAACCGAGATGGTTTTGGACAAACCATTAGTATGGTTGTAGTGTAATTTGATATTGGTTTGTCTTGACCATAGAATTACACTAGTACACTTTGTGTGTATTGAGCAAGACCGACTTAGAGGTAATACAATTTATTGTTGACTACATAATTGAATCGGACCTCGTATATTATGGTGTACATGCTCTTAATCCCGATAAAATAACGGGCACATGTACTTAGTATTTATTTCTTTGATTTATCAATGGGCAATATTTATAGATTAAATCGATAGTCTCGGTAAGTTGGGAAATTATATTATTTACATAGTGTGTTGTTGATTATAGGAGGAAACCGTATCCTATATATTAGGATGATGATGTCCCCTTGAGGAGCTCATAAGGATCATCATGTAAACCCTACAGGTGGACTTGGTCCGGCATGATGATGAGGTTGAGTGGTACTACTCATGGAGTTAGATGTTGATTAATTAATTGTTAGTAAATTAATTAATTAATGAACATTCGATATCTTAAATACGGGGAGACATTTCTATAATTAATATATGGAGCCCATATTTATTTATGGGGGTTGGTGAGGTAGATCAATGATAATCCTCTTGTGGAATGGATTATCATTAATAGATCAAATTTTATGTGGGTTGGATCCATTAGGTGGCCAAGATCCAACTCCTCCTCATGGTCCCTATTGTAGCCTATTTAAACCCTCATGAAACCTAGATTCAACGGACATGATTAAATTGAGGTTTGGCCTAGATCTATAAATAGAGGTTGGAAGAGGCTTGGGTGAGATATCCAAGTGCTAGGGTTTTTGGAGTTGGGCAGAAGGCTTCTAGGGTTTTGGAGTTGTGCTAGGGTTTGGGGCGACAAGCATTGGTTGCTAGGGTTTGCTCCTCCTAGGGCCAGCGGCAATAAAGTTGGAAGCTTAGGTTTTGTTCTCCTTCTTCCTAACTTGGACGACGACTTCTTCCCTCAAGCTTTGCCCGGTGCTTCCACCTCCTCTTCCTTTTCTTAGAGCCGCCGGTTCCTTTCCATTGGAGAGGGCCGACGCCAATTCCTTCATCCTCTCCTTGGCCGACGACAACAACAAGTTTGGTGGCTTGGTGGTCAGCACTAGATAGGAGAAGAAGTGTTGAGTATTCTTCCCTTTGTTTGGAGCGAACAAGGAAGGGAAGAACGAGATCTAGGAAGTTTCAACTCTTGGAGGATCGTTGCCCACACAACATTCAAGAGGAGGATAGGTCATACAATAGAAGACCAAGAGGTATAATTCTTGTTTATGTTTCTTTCTTGTTCTATGCAATTTGTGTATAATTGTATGTGGCTAATTTACTTGGACCCCAAAGATAAACACAAAAACTGACGATCCGTACATCATCTATTCCGTGGCTAATCGAGGAAAGAGTTAGGTTGCTTGAACAACAAGTTTGTTTAAGAGACCACTCGAATCGAATAGCACGATGATGGATCGGTTGCTTGGGTAATCCGTCTTCGTCAAGTATTAATTATTTTTAATACAGGGACGTAGATAGGATCGCCATGCACGAGCGACCGAAGTGGGAAGAAATTCCCAACAATATATATATATATATATATATCTTCATGCAAACATACCCTACTCGCTACCTTGACCCCAGTGTGGCCTAGGTGGTACGACATGACAACTGTCCCAACTCAACAACAACCACTGCTCTCGAGTGGCTGAGTGGGCAGTATGAACAAGTAGCAAATAAGCATAAAGAGCTAGCTACAAAACGAGGGTCCCTGTTGCTGGCCACTCTGACTGTCATTACCCATGAGTGGTCGAGTGTCATGCACCCAAGACAACTGCATGCTACTCCAACAACCACTGTCAATAGTGGGGAGAGTACAACATAATAAATGCTCTGCCCTCACACCAATTACTCCTCCACGATTAACCTGGGAGGCAGGATGACTGACGACCCTCTCAATCACAAGAGAGACCAAGTCGATAGCATGTAAGTAAATGGCATAAATGCATAGTCACACATACATACATCACTACAGACTCTTTATCCTAATGAGAGTCATACTCAACTGATCAACACACTCTCTATCCTACAAAGAGTCATACTCAACTGATCAACACACTCTCTATCCTACAGAGAGTCATACTCAAATGATCACAACTAAGCTAGGACCATCGGTCCGTAGCGACACACTATCCAAGATCCACATGACCATACATAAACACATGATCCGAAATGGATACGTGATCTGTAACTGTCATACCACGTAAGGAATGTAATATGACAATCAACTCTACATCTAGGTCATAACCGATCCCCTGAATGAATTGTCTAAATTTCACAATTCGGATCTACAACCGAATTTAGCTACGTACACGTAGGTAAACCACTATAGGTCAACTTACCATAACCTTTATAATTCATAACAATGATGAATAAATGAATGACAACAACGATAGAGCATTTAAGTGCAAAGGCAAGTATCAAGCATCAGAAAAACTAGAGTGGAGTCAAGATCAAAGTGACAACAATATGCAATCACATGCATCAAGGTTTAGCTACTACCTAACCAGGGTAGGAAATATTATCCACCTGCTATAAAGCTCGAAATAATAAATTCTTCATGCCTGTGGACCTGTCTCTTATCCACGTCCTACATACAACATAACTATTGTTAAGTACTATGATACGATCCACCGTCAAATCGAATCCTAAGTCGATTTCGTACATAAATCAATTAACCCAAATGCTTAATAAAATCCTGATCACATATGCTACATAATCCCCCTTCATTAGCCACCACATCTCACACTTGACACCTTACAGCCCCATACACAATGCATATAAATCATCACCATACACATCATAACCCTGCACAACCCCTGATTACACCCATTTAGGGCTCTAACCAACTTCAAAATCAGATCCCCAACTCAAATCCCTCAACACAGTCGACAAATCCCCAATTTGCAGTCGTACAACTGACAATTCCTTCCTCATAGCCGACAAAATCCTCAACACCAGCCCCTTCCTAGCCAAGAGCAGCCTTCACAGCTCTCACCCATAACCATCACTCCGATCACACTCATTCACAGACTCCAACTCACAGTCGGCAAAACTCCACTAAAGGGATATCCACCCCCATAGATCAATATCCATTGACACACAACCAAAATCTAGCAATTATAGATGGAGAGACAAGGGTAAATCAAGCTTACCAGCCCTAGAAACTCCACCGGTGGCAATCCTCCCAAATCCCCTGTACTTCGGCCCAAGGTCACTGCCCAAATCACTGATCGAGCTCAATAGAGGACAATCACAGCTAGAACCTAGATCTCATCTAAGTTAAGAAAAATTCTTCTCTTACTTAGCTTCGACGACAACCGACAGCGACCCCCTTTCAACCGGCAGCCCCCTCACGACCACTCCTACCCTCTGTTTTCGCCCATCCGTGGAGACCGTCGAGGGCACTCCTCTCGCTACCGCTTGCTGTGAGGAAGGAGGCAGGGATCACATCTTCCAATCAGAACCTGGTGTCGATGTCGCCGACCCAAGCTCCTAGCCACGTGCACGCTTGCTGCTTTGGCTCGTCCGTGGGCACCGGCGAGGAAACTCGCTCGTCTCCGCTTACAGCAGGGAGGAAGAAAATCGACGAGTAGGAGAGGCATGGAAGAAGAAGAATCGCGCAGAGAAGTTGGGTCACGAGGAGAAGAAAATAAAGGACGCAGCTAGAAAATGCTCGTGCGGAGAAGGATGGCAGAAACAGCTCGGCTTTAATGGAAAACGGGTCATGTTTGCAACACACAGTTTGGGTTTAAGACCCTCTAAGGCTTAAACCCAAATTACCATTAAGCCTAGGTTAGGTTTAATTAAATCTATTATTATTATTATTATTATTATTATTATTATTTTCCTCAATAATAGTATTACTCCTTTAGTCATCTATTTGTGGTATTTTATATTCTCCCACACTTAATAAAATTTGGTCTCCAAATTTCATACTTAAATGCGATAATACATTCAAGAGATTTCTTGAACGACTACATACCTTAAGTGAATGATGCGGATATCGAGGTCAGATAGTATCTTCCCGCTCCCACATAGCCTCTTCATCGGTATGATGTTGTCATCCAATCTTTACAAGTCGGATGGTTTTGTTCTGCAACTATCCCTCCTTGCGACTAAATATTTGCACTAGAATCTCCTCATAAGTTGCATTAGGCTGAAGTGGAATCGGTACCTCTTTCAGAACATGATCAGAATATGGCACATATTTTCTCAGCATAGAATAATGAAATATGTTATGAACACCCGCGAGTTTCGGAGGTAAAGCCAACCGGTAAGCTACCCCTCCAATCTGCTCCAATATCTCAAATGGACCAATGTAGCGTGGAACTAATTTACCTTTCAACCCAAATCTTTTGACTCCTTTGGTGGCTGAACTCATAGGAATACATGATCCCCGACTAGGAATTTGAAAGGTCTTCGCCTTCGGTCCGCATAAGTCTTCTATCGATCTTGTGCCTCGGATAACCGTCGTCAGATGGCGCATATCAACTCTGCATCATGCTAAATACTCTGTGGCCCCAGCAACTGTCATTCCCCAACTTCCTCCCACAACACAGGAGATCTGTAGGGTCTGCCATATAAGGCCTAAAAAGAAGTCATCTGAATGGAAGAGTGATAACTGTTATTATAGGCAAACTCCACTAAAGGAATGTGATCCTCCCACTACTTCCGAAATCCACTCTATCACCCAAAACTGGAAATGACTAGGAGATTATAATGACCAATCTCCATTGTTATATCTGTCTGTGCCCTAGCAACTATATAGTAGCTACACAGTAGCTAGCCAACACTCTATGAGCATTCCTTCTCCATACACCTACAAATCAATAAAATGACTATTAAGTTCACGCCATATGTATGATAGTTTATCTTACAGTTCCTCAACTGCCATAAACTTAAGATACGTCTCATTCAACTGTATCGGATCTACTCCAATCCCAACAATGATGCATCCGTGTATAGTACCCTTCCATCCACACCGAAAGGATTGGCTAACACTGGTGCAAACAGCAATCATCATCTAGTCCCTGAACCCTAGTTTCATAAGCTTCTGACCAAGTGATTTCCATCGCCCTTTTGGTCAAACAAATCGGTGGTATAGTAATGCTAGAAGCATCCTACCCACATACGCGGGAATAACCAAATCAATAAAAGGAAACCACCATCAACAGTGGTCGAGTGCGCAACTCCAACTACCACCATCAATAGTTGGCAAGTTACGCAACTCCAACAACCACAAACTGATCCAATCGTGTCCAGAATACATGATTTATCAAATCCATGAATAACTAAATTGTTAAATAGTCTGACAACATAATCAAAAGCTCATAAAATTCATACCAAGTATGAAATTGTCGTCTCTACACCCTTGCATCCTCTTTACTCTAAGATGATGATATATCAATCATCACAATGACAATGATAATTGTATGACGCCATGTCACTACAATATCAACACACCAATCATAAATCAATCCCAGAGTATACACAGGTGTCCTTAAGCTGATCTAAACATATCATTTATCCACAACGAAGAATATTCATTCTCAACAACTACTGCATCCCATCATCGACAATTGATGCATAATCTCGCTGGTCCGTCTCTCTTTTAACAAAGAGTTCCAGATCTCCTCAAGAAGAACCATTGGGACAGATAAATCTCCTATCTCATACCTCATGTAATTGCAACATACCTTCTTCCAATCCCCATAGTGTGTAGTAACACTGATACCAATAAAATTATCTCCCGGTTTGAGGCCTTCAATATCGACACTATTCCCGAAATCACTCTGATCGCATACTCCACTTGCCTATGCAGCGGCAAGCCTGCGAGTTCTTCTGAACTATATCTTAATACTCTCAGATTATACACCCATCCGAAATATATTTTATACCATCATTTCAACAATTTAACTATCCGTAAGGATATGTCTACCATAAAAATATGTCTATCAAAGTCCAAGGGCATCCCTTGACTTCTTAATTGTTGGTTAACATCTCACCTGATGGTAAAGATACCACCGATCCACATGATCTAAATATAGAAATACTTCTAATCCTATCTCAGAAGGTTCTAGACATAGATACCTGTAAACTATCAGTATCTTTCAATATAACAACCGAGAGGGTAAACTAAAGTAATACCCCGAACGATCAATCCTTCGACCCTCTGTGTCTTCTCTCTAGTAATCATATAAACTCGTGCAACTTTTTCTCATGGCGACTGAGCTTAGGTAGGTGCAAAAGACTACCTTTGAGGAACTAAAGTCAATTGCCAAAATGAAGACGCAAATCGAAACGGCTGCAATGGGGGTGGTAAACACTGTTATACTGGTAACGAGTACACCACCAACTGTAAGGTACTAAAGAACTACCAACATCATAGCACGCTCCAACTCTGCAAATAATATAGCTGCAACTAAAGAAAATAGAATAGATACGACAATCGTCGTATACTCTCTCCTTTCTACAAAGGACACTCTCTCCTCATATGTACTGTCTGCTTATAGTAGAAGCAGATAAAATGATCTATTGAATAATCTGACTTTGCATGTCGTCGTGTCCCACACTGCACGCACATAATCCCTTCGAAGTCTTTCTTCTAATTTCGCTAATAACATGAGATAGTTTTGACAATCTGCGGTTGGTCTTCTATGATCAGAAAAACTCTCCAATAGTAGCTCATGTCCTATGACCCGAATTTGCTCCTTTTAACAAACATTTAGAGACTTCTGATTCTAATAATTTGACCTGCAACATCGGCTTATCGGTCTCCAACTCTTAAACACTTGTACGAAGTCATTTCTAAACTCATGACTCGATCCAATGTCTTTCAGTAGGATCTGATAGAAGACCCAAACATCCTAATCCAATTGTAAGCCAATAAACCATGGGTGGCTTAAAACATCCATTCACATTCTTGAGCTATTAGGTGGTCATAACCTCTGCAAGTCTCACGACTCTGCACGGTACTCCCATTACTAACCGATCACCCTACTTGAAGCTCAAGAATTCCCTGACAATGAGTCAAAGGAAATAACATGGGGGAAATATGCTCTCCCTACATCACTAAATTGTGACTAAGTGATATCCTATTTCCCGAAGGTTATTTCCTACATCTTCCACCAAGTACCGGCTTAATCCCGATAATGGTATACAACTCACTCCACTTCCTCTATATAACATAAGGCAAGTACTCGAAAGTACCTTCAAAGTTACACAACCCAGCACGAAAAACTCAGGGATCAAAATCCCTATGAAACACCGCAAACTAACCCTCCACTATTTGCATCAACAATAGCCTACACGCCTTGTCCATTACCCAATAGGTAATGATCTAACTAGTATAATTAGTGAAAATCCCTAAGACTGTAGTCTTTGACTTCCACAAGAAATGTGATGACTGTTGGAGATCGAACCGGCCGGCTAGAGGGGGGTGAATAGCCTTCTTGCATTGGATAATGGAATTTCCTCGTCTACAAAAGATTAGCGCAAGCGGAAACAACAATACAAGACAAGCAAATAAACAAAAGAGAATAAAAACAATAACACCGAGATGTAACGTGGTTCACGGCTACGCCGTTAATCTACGGTCTGATTCGTCCAAGGTGAATCACTCCTCCAAATCCACTAGATCTCTCCTTTGCACCAAGCTAGGTGGAGGTAACCTCTTTACAATTTCTCTTCTTACAATAGAATGGAAATAAACCAAGTAAGAAGAGTGGAAAAACCCTTAGAGCACTTTGGGAGAAGATTAGAGCATAAGCATTAGGCTCCCAAAGCTCCATCCCCTTCCTTTTTATAGAGGAAGAGGGTTTCTTCCTGTTGACACAGGAGTAGTCGACTGATGCCCTCGATCAGTCGACTATTCATGTACCCGTTGTCCAATAATGGCCGCTTTCCACGTTGGATTTCATCCAACGGTATTGGCATCAGTCGACTGATATTACCATCAGTCGACTGATGCTCGATCAGTCAAGTGCTCCGCGAAGTCAACTACATTCTGTGCCCGTGCACATTGTCGGCCGATCGCCATTTCTTGGCGAATAACCGCCGTCGACATCGATCATTGCCGATCCATGCGATCGGCCGCCAAGCACTAAACCCTAGTCTTAAACCAATCAAATCAAGTTCGACTCAGAGCAGTCGACTGCCAGTCCATGGCAGTCGACTAGTGTCGGGAAAACTCATCCGACACTTAGCCAAATGGCCAAGTTTCACCTAAGAGCTACCCCTCCCCGGGTTACATTCGCTCACTCTCATCCCTCGGAGTCCCTCGCCTTCGAAGTTCTCTTCGTTCGCGGTCACGTCCCTCGGCAGCATCAGGCGCACGGCTCTGCAATGCTCCTTCGTGTCTCTTGCCTCGAAGTCTACTTCCTCTGGCTTCACTCCAAGCTCCTCGTCCGGCGGTCCCTCGGATGCTCCAAGCACACGGCTTCTGCAAAGCTATCCTTCACCGACTCAAGGACCGAGTCATGAGATGTGAAACTCGCCACGACTCCATGTGCGAATTACTAAGTCCTGCACGACTTCAACGCACATATCAAATCATAACAAACTAACTTAAACCCTTTGCCACACACATCAAAACCTAATCATGGCAAGATATTGCCCTAACAATCTCCCCCTTTTTGATGTGTGGCAATTCGTTTAAGTTAGATAAGAACATTTGATAAAAATTTCTAAGGAAAGAAAGCATGTAAATATAAACATGATATAGCAACATGCAACTCCCCCTTAATCCATGAAACTCTCTCTCCCCCTATCATAATTTACTTAAACATAATCATTTCTCCCCCTTTGACACCATCAAAAAGATTAACACTAAGTTATAAACTCATGGCATCAAGTATAATAGAAGGAAAATACCAAAAATTAGTCTAAAACCTAAATTCGGCCTTAACTAGTCTGATTTTGTGCCACCAATGACCGGTTCAGACTACATTGATCGCACGAATTTGTAAGAACTTTCTGATTTTCAGACCGAATTTCAGAAATACATTAAAAATTCCAGAAAATTCAAAAAATCATGAAATTTGGGAATCATATTTCTTGTAAGATTCTTTATCAATGAAAAATAGGTTTTTATGAAAAATCATTATATTTTCACGTATTTGCCAAAAAATCCAAAAGGTTTAAAAACCACTAGGTTTTTGATCATGTGAGTATCAAGTTTAACACCTAGTTTTGGTTCCAATTGTTTCAAAACATGAATACATAGATTTTAGATTAAGAAATTATTTTGAAAACATATGAAATATCCAACCATGATCTTTGGGCAATATGTCTATGAATTAAACATAAGCCTTCCCCATGATTGGTCAATTATTGCTATTTTGATACTTTAAATGACCATCTAAATGTCATAGGCATTAGTGGACATTTGTATCATCCTAACATCTCACCCATGCTAAGTTTTCAATCAAAGTAGCCTATGGTGAGTGTGAGATGCATCCTAGAGGGTATTTGTATATACTTAACCATTATATTCATGCAATTCTATCAAGGTTAAGTATCATCCTAGCAAACCTCATGATCATAAAGACATATATGACTTAATTTCACATTATGATCATGAAACAAATGTATTCATGAATTGTTTTCATGCATTAGATATTACATGATGATAATAAGGTAAACATCATCTAAAGCATGATTTTATCTATTTATAGGCACGTTATCATCACCTAACACTATTTCAAAATGGTGTCCCGCCATCCTAAGTCAACCAAAATATGATATAGGTCAATTGCATATGGTTGACTACCCTAGGGGTTTTCTAACCCTTAAGGATGGATTTTGGAACCCAAAATAAGTTCTTGCCTATGGGGTTCACTAGATACTCCTTAGGAATCCATACTTTCTTCTTATCTTGTCCCCTAGCAATTAGGCATTTGTAGGCCTTTTCAATTTTCTTTTCTTTATAAGCTAGGCCCTTTTTGTTGAAGCTAGCTCTTTGGCTCCCTATGATCATGTTCAAGGTGTTGGAGCCTATAGTGAATTTTTCTAGGGCTTTTGTCAAGTAATCTACCTTTTCCCTTAGAGCCCTATTTTCATCCATACATGCATCACTAACATTAAATGGCATATATTCATGTGAGCATGCATCATCATGGCAAGAAGAAATATTTTCATTTTCATTTAAGCATGCTTTTTCTAACTTCTCTTCTAAGTCCTTAATTTGTTCAAGCATGCATTTATTCTTTTTCTTGGCTCTAAATAAGTCCTTAGTGAGGCTAGAAATCAAAGACATAATTTGCTTAAAGGGTAGATTTGTTACCTCACTTACCAAATCCTCTTCTTCGGATGAGGATGTTGTTAGTAATATATGAGAGATGTCCTAAGGCAATCGCCTTATGTATGAACCATTTATATGATAAATGAAGATTCACTATTTGAGTATACATGTTTTATGTATTTGATTGGATCTTAAACTCATTTACAGAATGTCCACGATACAATTCACAGCATGAGAGAATTTGTGATTGGATCACAACTAGTGAGTATCTCTACATGTGTAATTGTGATGTATCGGAATTATCCCTAGTCGATGAATTGATGAATTTGGACACCATCAATTCTGTCAAGACTAGCACGAGGTATACTCCTTGGTGTATCCAAGCAGCTGATTCTCACTGGCTGGAGACATTGTGAAGTTCGGAGTTAATCGTGGATGCTAGTTATGGTAACTAGTTCATTGGAGTGACCAGCTGTAAGACTTCATATGGTTCTCTGCATATATAGATATGTCAATGAAGTTCTTACTGTGGCTTAAGTGCGATGTTCCTTTGACTTGTGGTATTCAAGTCATCTTGATCATGGAGACTTATGCTTTGACATCTTAAGCAAACATCTCTAAGGAGATGTGGACCCGGGATGATTGGGTATAAGTCAAAGTGATCGAAGGTGTTTGAATATCCTATAAAGGATTCACCACTCCTTGCGAGGAGATCTATACCCATGGCTTCTCGTCGGATTGTTACTAAAGTCTTTGGCCAAAGCATTACATGTTTAGAGTAAGGTACTCTTCGATACATGTGGAGTAACTAGAATCCGTAGGATGAGGAAATGATACTTGGGCTAGGTGTGACGTAGTCAGTCTAGTGGGGACTGACACAATAGACCATGTCCTGAACCAAGTGGGTATAAGATGAGTGAAGGGAATGGGGCACGAATCATACGAGCTGTTGAAGGGTTTCAGAAATAGTTCTGGATCAACCGTTGATTTTTTCGGTTAATTAGGGATCATGATGTACTACTAGGTGCCACTCATGATCGTTCTATAATTAATGGTTAATTATAGACGGCCAACATAAATCGAGAACCTATTTGGTCAAACGCACAACGAGCATAATCCAAAGGATTTAAAACGAGCTTGAGAATGGGATTCTCAGACCGAGAGAAACAAGGTTTGGTTGGACCAAACAAAAAGCGAACATGAAATTGTTTCAGTCGCAATGGAAGCATGGATGGGCCGAGTCTTATGAAGACGTAATGGATGAACCAAAATGGTTTGGTTCTGATCCAATGGAGGAGAATAAACCAAAGGGTTTGGTTTATTTTAAACGAATGAACCAAAAGTTGGTTCGGTTCGTTTTAACTTAAAATAAACCTGTTAGTAATATATGAGAGATGTCCTAAGGCAATCGCCTTGTGTATGAACCATTTATATGATAAATGAAGATTCACTATTTGAGTATACATGTTTTATGTATTTGATTGGATCTTAAACTCATTTACTGAATGTCCACGATACGATTCACAGCATGAGAGAATTTGTGATTGGATCACAACTAGTGAGTATCTCTACATGTGTAATTGTGATGTATCGGAATTATCCCTAGTCGATGAATTGATGGATTTGGACACCATCAATTCTGTCGAGACTAGCACGAGGTATACTTCTTGGTGTATCCAAGCAACTGATTCTCACTGGCTGGAGACATAGTGATGTCCGGAGTTAATCGTGGATGCTAGTTATGGTAACTAGTTCATTGGAGTGACCAACCGTAAGACTTCATATGGTTCTCTGCATATATAGATATGTCAATGAAGTTCTTACTGTGGCTTAAGTGCGATGTTCCTTTGACTTGCGGTATTCAAGTCATCTTGATCATAGAGACTTATGCTTTGACAACTTAAGCAAGAATCTCTAAGGAGATGTGGACCCGGGATGATTGGGTATAAGTCGAAGTGATCGAAGGTGTTTGAATAGCCTATAAAGGATTCACCACTCCTTGCGAGGAGATGTATACTCATGGCCTCTCGTCGGATTGTTACTAAAGTCTTTGGCCAAAGCATTACATGTTTAGAGTAAGGTACTCTTCGATACATGTGGAGTAACTAGAATCCGTAGGACGAGGAAATGATACTTGGGCTAGGTGTGACATAGTCAGCCTAGTGGGGACTGACACAATAGACCATGTCCTGAACCAAGTGGGTATAAGATGAGTGAAGGGAATGGGGCACGAATCATTCGAGCTGCTGAAGGGTTTCAGAAATAGTTCTGGATCAACCGTTGATCTTTTCGGTTAATTGGGGATCATGATGTACTACTAGGTGCCACTCATGATCGTTCTATAATTAATGGTTAATTATAGACGGCCAACATAAACCGAGAACCTATTTGGTCACACGCACAACGAGCATAATCCAAAGGATTTAAAACGAGCTTGAGAATGGGATTCTCAGACCGAGAGAAACTAGGTTTGGTTGGACCAAACATAAAGCGAGCATGAAATCGTTTCAGTCGCAATGGAAGCGTGGATGGGCCGAGTCTTATGAAGACGTAATGGATGAACCAAAATGGTTTGGTTCTAATCCAATGGAGGAGAATAAACCAAAGGGTTTGGTTTATTTTAAACGAATGAACCAAAAGTTTGTTCGGTTCGTTTTAACTTAAAATAAACCATCATGGTTTGGTTTATTTTAACTTATCTTAATGGAGCGGGTTAACGGGCCTAATGGTTATGATCCAATAACCATTAAGAGAATTAGTTCTCTATAAAAGAGGGCTTAAGGGATAATTAAGCCCTATTCCAAAAACCCTAGCAAGGAGTTGCCGCCCACCCCATTGAGGGAGTTGCCGCCCAACCTCCTTTGCCGCCCAGCCCCTTGTCCCGCCGTCCAGCTCCTTGCCGGTGACCAAGCTTCAGCTGGTGATCCTCCGGCGACCCTCCGGTAATCTCCTTTAGGTTTGGAATCAAGGTGAGCTTTATCTTTCCTTGGTTGGCCGTCGCCTATCTCCTCCACCAAAGCTGTCCAGTTTTCTGGACAGCTTGTTCTGCTCTCGTCGGAGCGTCGTTTGGATGACGGTTAGAGCTCCGACAGCGGCTAACTTACCAGGGATTCGATCTCCGGTAATCCTCTGAGGTGGAGGACGAAGGATTCGTCAATCGGTTGACGAATACCTCTCCGGAGAAGCGAGTTTTGAGAACTCGTATTAGGATCCGAATTTGGATTCGGATCATGATCATCTCTCGATCACGTCGTCTTCAACACGAGGCTAGTAACCCGTACGAAGACGAAGCTCGTGGTTTAGCGAAGTCATCCCGAGGAACTCGGCGTGGATACGGATAGAGACGATTCTAGCGAGGATCGTTCCGGTTGATGTCGTTCCCGCTACACGTCATACGAAAGGTATAACGTTGATAAATTTCCTTTTATTGCAAATTTAAATTTATGATTATGTCTACACTTGTTTTAATATGCATGCGTGTGTTGTGTGTCTTGTAATAAATGTAGATTTATTATTTTTATTGCTTCCGCTGTGTTCATGTTTACGAAACGTGATCGAACACACACACGCCGCGGTGCCGGAAACCCAACAGTGGTATCAGAGCCCAGGTTGTGTTTCGACATAATCGTAAAAATGGTTTTGTGATAGTCATAATGTATTTCTGGAAATTTTCTAATTTTGGAAATTTAGAAGTATTTATGGAAATTTTTCAATTTTGGAAAGTCTAGAAGTATTTATGGAAATCTTCCACTTTTGGAAAGTTGGAAGTATTTATGGAAATTTATATTTTCCATAAATAAAATATTTGATTAGATTCTAGAAATTTGTTTCCTAATTTAATCATGATTTGATTTGGGAAATCAAATCTTAAAATATTTTATTTCTATAAGTAGTTTTAATGATTTAGGAAATTGGTTTCCTAAATAGATTTTCCTTAATCAAATAATTCCATGAATAAAATATGAGATTAGATTTGGAAATTTGTTTCCTAATTTAATTATGATTTGATTTGGAGAATCAAATCTTAAACATATTTTATTTCCATAAATAGTTATGACATATAAGGAAATTATATACATGACATAATTGTATGCTATGTAATTGCATTAGATGCATAACATTATGTCATGCGTGTCGTGACATGTAGATGTATGTCATGTATGTCATGCCATGTAGATAATAGTTATTTGCATGCAAAGAGGATGAGACATAAAAACCCTTAAACATTATTAAAGCCTACACCTTCCATTAATATGGTTAGAACTAGAGTTCCGTTTCTTGTTTGGGTTGTTGGACTCTCTCCAAGCCCGGCTCGAACCCGAACATGTTCAAACCATGGAATAGTTTAATACTAATATGGTAAGAGTCAGAGGTCAATCGTTAGCTTTGGTTGTTGGACTCTCTCCAAGTTGGGCTAATTGGTTGAATCCGCTCTAACCATATTAAAACTATTTCCCGATTAATGGGTTGGCTTTAACCTGGAGCATCGACTTGTTGGACTCTCTCCAAGGTCGATGTAAAGGGAGGTGAAGTTGGGTGCTATGCATATGATGCATACTTGTTAATGTGTTAACAACCCGATGTATGTGTGAACATTCAATTAGTTGATAGCACATTGTGATAGTTGCATATACATGATATGCAATCGGTATAGTTGATACCTACCGTCGTAGTTATGAATGGCTTGTTGGACTCTCTCCAAGGTTGTTCATAACTATGATGGATATCAGCCCATTCGGAGATGGACCTACGATCTCCCAAAGTGATTTTGGGGTTTTTGAAATTTGAAAAATGAATGGGATTTATAAATGTATATTGATGCATTTTAAAATCATTTTCTCATATATGCTCGTTTTGTATTTCTAGGTCAATAAATTGATCATGACGTCTTTGAATTTGGGCACTATTTTGGATTCGAACAAACTGACTGGGCCTAACTTCCTGGACTGGCTTAGAAACCTGAGAATTGTTCTCAAGGCGGAAAAGCTTGCATATGTCCTTGAAGAGCCTCTTCCTGACCATCCTAAGGATGATGCAACTCCAGACCAAATGTTGGTCTATCAGAAGCATGTGGCAGATTCTGAGCTGGCGAGTTGCATCATGCTAGCGGCGATGGTACCTGAGCTGCAAAAGCAGCATGAGCATATGGATGCTAATACTATAGTCTTCCATCTTCCTGAGTTGTTCGATGAGCAAGCGAGATCCGAAAGGTTCGAGGTCTCTAGGCTCCTCTTCACAACGAAGATGCAAGAAGGTTCGTCTGTAGTGCAGTTTGTGCTAAAGATGAACGGGTACATCGAGCGGCTAGCCACCCTCAGTTTTGTGATGGATCATGAGTTAAGTATTGACTTAATTCTGCATTGTTTTCCCAAGAGTTTCTCACAATTTGTGATGAACTATCGGATGAACAAATTAGAATCCACCATTCCCGAGCTCCTCAATATGCTGAAGACTGTGGAGCCTTCTGTGAAACATGAGGAGAAGGCAGTTCTGTTAGTTGATTCCTCAAAGAAAGGTTCTAAGAGGAAGGCAAAAGAACAGAAGAAAGGAAAGAAGAAAAAAGCAAAGAAGGCAGAACCAGCGCAAAAGGGCACTTGCCATCACTGTGGCAAGGAAGGCCACTGGCGAAGAAACTGCAAGATTTATCTTGAGTCCATGAAGAAGAAGAAGGCATCTGATGCCCCATCCTCTTCAGGTATCTTCGTTATTGATTGTCATTCTATTTCCTTAGACACTTGGGTATTGGATACTGGGTGTGGCTCACATATATGTAATGACATACAGGGGCTAAGGAATAGAAGAAGACTTGTCAGAGGAGTCAAATTTGCGAGTTGGCAATGGAGCAAAGGTTGCTGCGGTCGCCATAGGAACTTATTTGCTGAAGCTCCCTAGTGGACTAGTCTTAGAACTGGACAATTGCTATTATGTTCCTTCTCTAATAAAGAACATTGTTTCTATTTCCTGCTTAAATAGAAATGGTTTCCATTTGACGTTTAGTAATAATTGTTGTTATATAACTTTGAATGGCGTACTTTATGGAACTGGAACTTTGAGTAATGGCATTTATACGTTGGACGTATCCAGTGACATTTTCAATATCGAAGCGAGCAACACGCGTGCTCGAAAGGATAATCAAATAGACTCTTATATGTGGCATTGTCGTCTTGGCCATATAAGCAAGAAACGCATGTCCGAATTACACCGATGTGGAATTCTGGAATCGTTTGAATTGGATTCATACGATACATGTGAATCATGCTTAAAAGGAAAGATGACTAAGTTACCTTTTTCAGGAAAAGGTGAACGAGTGGGAGAGTTACTAGGTCTAAAACATACTGATGTATGTGGACCTATGTCAACTCAAGCTTTAGGAGGCTATAACTACTTCATTACCTTCACCGATGATCACTCACGGTTTGGGTATGTGTTCTTGATGAAACACAAGTCTGAAGCCTTTGAAAGGTTCAAAGAGTTCAGAAATGAAGTAGAGAAACAACATGACAAGTGTATTAAAATACTTCGATCGGATCGAGGTGGTGAATACTTGTGTCAGGAGTTTCTTGATTACCTAAGAGACAATGGTATATTGTCTCAATGGACTCCGCCCTATACACCACAGCATAATGGTGTATCTGAGAGGCGTAACCGGACCTTGTTGGACATGGTCAGGTCAATAATGAATCATGCGACTCTTCCCAAGTCCTTTTGGGGCTATGAACTTCAGACAGCTGTTTACTTGTTAAACAGAATGCCTACCAAGGTAGTCTCAACTACTTCATATGAGATATGGAATAGTAAGAAACCTCATGTATCTTACTTGAAGATATGGGGTTGTCCTGCTTATGTGAAGCGGACAGTATCAGACAAATTGGATGCTAAGTCTGATAAATGTCTATTTATTGGATACCCTAAGGAAACAAGGGGTTACCAATTCTATCATCCTGTGGAACAAAAGGTGTTTGTTTCAAGGCATGCTGTGTTTCTAGAGAAAGAGTTTCTCTTGCAAGAAAATAGTGGGAGTGTCGTCGAGCTTGAGGAGGCTCGAGAGACTCAAATTAACATTGATGAGATACCTGGTGAAGCACAACAGCCGACAACTCATAGTGATGAGCAATTGGCTGGACCTATTGTAACACCACATCTTCGTAGATCTGGTAGAACACGCAATATTCCTGAGAGATATGGATTTCTCGTAAGTGAATTGAACGACGTGTTACTCATTGATGATGAGGAGCCTACCAGTTATGAAGAAGTGCTGACAAGTTCAGAAAGGGATAAGTGGCTTGGTGCCATGAAGTCGGAAATGGATTCCATGTATGAAAACCAAGTTTGGAACTTGGTTGACCCACCTGAAGGGATAAAGCCTATAGGGTTCAAGTGGGTTTTCAAGAAGAAAACCGACATGGATGGTAATGTGATTACCTATAAGGCTAGATTGGTGGCGAAAGGATATCGTCAAAAGCAAGGTGTTGATTATGACGAAACCTATTCGCCAGTAGCTAGCTAAATCCATTCGGATGCTCCGCCATAGCGGCTCATTATAATTATGAGATATGGCGATGGATGTGAAAACAGCTTTCCTTAATGGAAACTCGCCGAGGACGTGTATATGATACACCGAGGGTTTCACATCGCTGATAAAACCAAGGTATGCAAATTGCGACGATCCATTTATGGATTGAAGCAAGCATCCAGGAGCTGGAATATCCATTTTGATGAGACAATCAAAAAGTTTGATTTCTCACAAAATTCAGATGAACCTTGTGTGTACAAGAAGGTTAGTGGGAGTGCAGTCGTGTTCCTAGTATTGTATGTCGATGACATACTACTTATAGGAAACGATGTTTCAATCTTACAGTCAGTGAAGGTTTGGTTATCCAAGACATTCTCCATGAAAGACCTGGGAGAAGCAACCTACATCCTCGGGATTAAGATCTATAGAGATAGATCGAAATGGTTGCTTGGTCTTTCGCAGTCTACATATATAGACCGAGTGCTAAAGGGGCTTAGCATGTCGGAATCCAAAAAAGGTTACTTACCCATCAGGCATGGGGTACACCTTTCGAAGTCTATGTGTCCGCGCACAAAAGACGAGAGGATTTGCATGAGTAAGATTCCCTATGCATCCGCAATAGGATCTATCATGTATGCTATGTTATGTACGAGGCCCGATGTATCGTATGCTCTGAGTGTCACGAGCAGATACCAGTCTGATCCAGGAATGGATCATTGGGTGGCTGTTAAGACGATCCTTAAGTACTTAAGAAGAACTAAGGATGTGTTCCTAATATATGGAGAAGGGTACATGGTGATACGTGGGTATACGGATGCCAGCTCCAGACAGACAAGGATGATTCCATGTCTCAGTCTGGGTATGTATTCACCTAGAATGGAGGCGCAATAAGTTGGAAAGGTTCCAAGCTTGACACTATAGCGGATTCTGCCACTAAGGCAGAATACGTTGCAGCTTTGGAAGCAGCAAAGGAAGCGGTTTGGATCAAGAAGTTCATCTATGAACTTGATGTGATCTCATCAATGATCCAAACATGTGCTTCACCACTATCATCTTATCAGAGAGATCATCAGTAGGAACGAAATACAAATCGAGAAAATTCCCACCGAAAGGAACTTAGCGGATCCCTTGACTAAGGCATTACCTCAAAATAAGTTTGAGGGTCATGTTAGAGCTTATGGTATTGGATACCGTAGCGATTGGCATTAGGCCAAGTGGGAGTCTGTTAGTAATATATGAGAGATGTCCTAAGGCAATCGCCTTATGTATGAACCATTTATATGATAAATGAAGATTCACTATTTGAGTATACATGTTTAATGTATTTGATTGGATCTAAACTCATTTACTGAATGTCCACGATACGATTCACAGCATGAGAGAATTTGTGATTGGATCACAACTAGTGAGTATCTCTACATGTGTAATTGTGATGTATCGAAATTATCCCTAGTCAATGAATTGATGGATTTGACACCATCAATTCGCCGAGACTAGCACGAGGTATACTCCTTGGTGTGTCCAAGCAGCTGATTCTCACTGGCTGGAGACATTGTGATGTCCGGAGTTAATCGTGGTTGCTAGTTATGGTAACTAGTTCATTGGAGTGACCAACCATAAGACTTCATATGGTTCTCTGGGTATATAGATATGTCAATGAAGTTCTTATCGGGCTTAAGTGCGATGTTCCTTTGACTTGCAGATTCAAGTCATCTTGATCATGGAGACTTATGCTTTGACATCTTAAGCAAACATCTCTAAGGAGATGTGGACCCGGATGATTGGGTATAAGTCAAGTGATCAAGGTGTTTGAATAGCCTATAAAGGATTCACCACTCCTTGCGAGGAGATGTATACCCATGGCCTCTCGTCGGATTGTTACTAAAGTCTTTGGCCAAAGCATTACATGTTTAGAGTAAGGTACTCTTCGATACATGTGGAGTAACTAAAATCCGTAGGACGAGGAAATGATACTTGGGCTAGGTGTGACGTAGTCAGCCTAGTGGGGACTAACACAATAGACCATGTCCTGAACCAAGTGGGTATAAGATGAGTGAAGGGAATGGGGCACGATTCATTCGAGCTACTGAAGGGTTTCAGAAATAGTTCTGGATCAACCGTTGATCTTTTCAGTTAATTGGGGATCATGATGTACTACTAGGTGCCACTCATGATCGTTCTATAATTAATGGTTAATTATAGATGGCCAACATAAACCGAGAACCTATTTGGTCACACGCACAACGAGCGTAATCCAAAGGATTTAAAACGAGCTTGAGAATGGGATTCTCAGATCGAGAGAAACTAGGTTTGGTTGGACCAAACATAAAGCGAGCATGAAATCGTTTCAGTCGCAATGGAAGCGTGGATGGGCCGTGTCTTATGAAGACATAATGGATGAACCAAAATGGTTTGGTTCTAATCCAATGGAGGAGAATAAACCAAAGGGTTTGGTTTATTTTAAACTAATGAACCAAAAGTTGGTTCGGTTCGTTTTAACTTAAAATAAACCATCATGGTTTGGTTTATTTTAACTTATCTTAATGGAGCGGGTTAACGGGCCTAATGGTTATGATCCTATAACCGTTAAGAGAATTAGTTCTCTATAAAAGAGGGCTTAAGGGATAATTAAGCCCTAATCCAAGCCCTCTAGCAAGGAGTTGCCGCCCACCCCATTGAGGAGTTGCGCCAACCTCCTTTGCCGCCCAGCCTTGTGCAGTCGGCTCCTTGCGACCAAGCTTCAGCCGGTGATCCTCCGGCGACCCTCCGGTGATCTCCTTTAGGTTTGGCATCAAGGTGAGCTTTATCTTTCCTTGGTTGGCCGGCGCCTATCTCCTCCACCAAAGCTGTCCAGTTTTCTGGACAGCTTGTTCTCCTCTCGTCGTCGTTTGGATAGCTAGTTAGAGCTCGACGGCTAACTTCGGGATTCGATCTCCGGTAATCCTCTAAGGTGGAGGACAAAGGATTCGTCAATCGGTTGACAAATACCTCTCCGGAGAAGCGAGTTTTGAGAACTCGTATTAGGATCCGAATTTGTATTCGGATCGTGATCATCTCTCGATCACGTCGTCTTCAACACAAGGCTAGTAACCAGTACGAAGACGAAGCTTGTGGCTTAGCGAAGTCATCCCAAGGAACTCGGCGTGGATACGGATAGAGACGATTCTAGCGAGGATCGTTCCGGTTGATGTCGTTCCCGCTACACGTCATACGAAAGGTATAACATATATAAATTTCCTTTTATTGCAAATTTAAATTTACGGTTATGTCTACACTTGTTGTAATATGCATGCGTGTGTTGTGTGTGTTGTAATAAATGTAGATTTATTATTTTTATTGCTTCCGCTGTGTTCATGTTTACGAAACGTGATCGAACACATACACGCCGCGGTGCCGGAAACCCAACAAAACCATCATGGTTTGGTTTATTTTAACTTATCTTAATGGAGCGGGTTAACGGGCCTAATGGTTATGATCCAATAACCATTAATAGAATTAGTTCTCTATAAAAGAGGGCTTAAGGGATAATTAAGCCCTAATCCAAGCCCTAGCAAAAGTTGCCGCCCACCCCATTGAAGGAGTTTTCGGCGCCAACCCTAAGCTTGCCGCCCAGCTCCTTGTGCCGCCGTCCAGCTCCTTGCCGGCGTCCAAACTTCAGCCGGTGAACCCTCCGGCGACCCTCCGGTGATCTTCCTAGGCCTCGGTGAAAAGGTGAGCACTTGGCTTCCTTGTTTTAGCCGGCGCCTACTCCTCCACCAAGCTGTCCAGTTTTCTGGACAGCTTCTTCTCCTCTCGTCGGAGGGTCGTTTGGACGACGGTTAGAGCTCCGACAGCGGCTAACTTACCGGGGATTCGATCTCCGGTAATCCTCTGAGGTGGAGGATGAAGGATTCGTCAATTGGTTGACGAATACCTCTCCGGAGAAGCGAGTTTTGAGAACTCATATTAGGATCCGAATTTGGATTCGGATCGTGATCATCTCTCGATCACGTCGTCTTCAACACGAGGTTGGTAACCCGTACGAAGACGAAGCTCGTGGCTTAGCGAAGTCATCCCGAGGAACTCGGCGTGGATACGGATAGAGATGATTCTAGAGAGGATCGTTCCGGTTGATGTCGTTCCCGCTACACGTCATATGAAAGGTATAATATAGATAAATTTCCTTTTATTGCAAATTTAAATTTATGGTTATGTCTACAGTTGTTTTAATATGCATGCGTGTGTTGTGTGTGTTGTAATAAATGTAGATTTATTATTTTTATTGCTTCCGCTGTGTTCATGTTTACGAAACGTGATCGAACACACACACCGTGATCATGGAAACCCAAGGGTATCGAGCCCAGTTGTGTTTTCATAATCGTAAAAATGGTTTTATAGTTATAATGTATTTCTGGAAATTTTCTAATTTTGGAAATTTAGAAGTATTTATGGAAATTTTTCAATTTTGGAAAGTCTAGAAGTATTTATGGAAATCTTCCACTTTTGGAAAGTTGGAAGTATTTATGGAAATTTATATTTTCCATAAATAAAATATTTGATTAGATTCTGGAAATTTGTTTCCTAATTTAATCATGATTTGATTTGGGAAATCAAATCTTAAAATATTTTATTTCCATAAGTAGTTTTAATGATTTAGGAAATTGGTTTCCTAAATAGATTTTCCTTAATCAAATAATTCCATGAATAAAATATGTGATTAGATTTAGAAATTTGTTTCCTAATTTAATTATGATTTGATTTGGAGAATCAAATCTTAAACATATTTTATTTACATAAATAGTTATGACATATAAGGAAATTATATACATAACATAAATGTATGCTATGTAATTGCATTAGATGCATAACATTATGTCATGCGTGTCGTGACATGTGGATGTATGCCATGTATGCCATGTCATGTAGATAATAGTTATTTGCATGCAAAGAGGATGAGACATAAAAACCCTTAAACAATATTGAAGCCTACACCTTCCATTAATATGGTTAGAACTAGAGTTCCGTTTCTTGTTTGGGTTGTTGGACTCTCTCCAAGCACGGCTCGAACCCGAACATGTTCAAACCATGGAATAGTTTAATACTAATATGGTAAGAGTCAGAGGTCAATCGTTAGCTTTGGTTGTTGGACTCTCTCCAAGCTGGGCTAATTGGTTGAATGCGCTATAACCATATTAAAACTATGTCCCGATTAATGGGTTGACTTTAACCTGGAGCATCGGTTTGTTGGACTCTCTCCAAGGTCGATGTAAAGGGAGGTGAAGTTGGGTTCTATGCATATGATGCATACTTGTTAATGTGTTAACAACCCGATGTATGTGTGAACATTCAATTAGTTGATAGCACATTGTGATAGTTGCATATACGTGATATGCAATCGGTATAGTTGATACCTACCGTCGTAGTTATGAATGGCTTGTTGGACTCTCTCCAAGGTTGTTCATAACTATGATGGATATCAGCCCATTCGGAGATGGACCTACGATCTCCCGAAGTGATTTTGGGGTTTTTGAAATTTGAAAAATGAATGGGATTTATAAATGTATATTGATGCATTTTAAAATCATTTTCTCATATATGCTCGTTTTGTATTTCTAGGTCAATAAATTGATCATGACGTCTTTGAATTTGCGCACTATTTTGGATTGAACAAAGGTGGGCCTAACTTCCTAGATCGCTTAGAAACACGAGAATTGTTCTCAAGGTGGAAAAGCTTGCATATGTCCTTGAAGAGCCTCTTCCCACCTCTAAGGATGATGCGCACTCGGACCAAATGTTGGTCTATCGAAGAATGTGGCGGTTGAGTGGCGAGTTGCATCATGCTAGCGGCGATGGTACTGCAAGCGGCATGAGCATATGGATGCTAATTCTATAGTCTTCCATCTTCATGAGTTGTTCGATGAGCAAGTGAGATCCGAAAGGTTCGAGGTCTCTAGGCTCCTCTTCACCACGAAGATGCAAGAAGGTTCGTCTGTAGTGCAGTTTGTGCTAAAGATGAGCGGGTACATCGGCGACTAGCCACCTCGGTTTTGTGATGGATCATGAGTTAAGTATTGACTTAATTCGCATTGTTTGCCCAAGAGTTTCTCACAATTTGTGATGAACTATCGAGATGAACAAATTAGAATCCACCATTCCCGAGCTCCTCAATATCTTTGAAGACATGGAGCCTTCGTGAAGCATGAGGAGAAGCGTTCTATTAGTTGATTCCTCAAAGAAAGGTTCTAAGAGGGAGGCAAAAGAACGTAAGAAAGGAAAGAAGAAAAAGGCAAAGAAAGCGAACAGTATAAAGGGCACTTGCCATCATGTGGCAAGGAAGGCCCTTGCGAAAAGCTGCAAGATTTATCTTGAGTCCATGAAGAAGAAGAAGGCATCCGATGCCCCATCCTCTTCAGGTATCTTCGTTATTGATTGTCATTCTATTTCCTTGGACACTTGGGTATTGGATACTGGGTGTGGCTCACATATATGTAATGACATACAGGGGCTAAGGAATAGAAGAAGACTAGTCTGAAGTCAAATTTGCGAGTTGGCAATGGAGCAAAGGTTGCTGCGGTCGCCATCGGAACTTATTTGCTGAAGCTCCCTAGTGGACTAGTCTTAGAACTGGACAATTGCTATTATCTTCCTTCTCTAATAAAGAACATTGTTTCTATTTCCTGCTTAAATAGAAATGGTTTCCATTTGACGTTTAGTAACAATTGTTGTTATATAACTTTGAATGGCGTACTTTATGGAACTGGAACTTTGAGTAATGGCATTTATACGTTGGGCGTATCCGGTGACATTTTCAATATCGGAGCGAGCATGCGTGCGAAAGGATAATCAAATAGACTCCTATATGTGGCATTGTCATCTTGGCCATATAAGCAAGAAGCATGTCCGAATTACAGATGTGGAATCTGGAATCGTTTGAATTGATTCATCGATACATGCGAATCATGCTTAAAAGGCAAGATGACTAAGTTACCTTTTACTGGAAAAGGTGAACGAGTGGGAGAGTTACTAGGACTAATACATACTGATGTATGTGGACCTATGTCAACTCAAGCATTAGGAGGCTATAGCTACTTCATTACCTTCACCGATGATCACTCACGGTTTGGGTATGTGTTCTTGATGAAACACAAGTCTGAAGCCTTTGAAAGGTTCAAAGAGTTCAAAATGAAGTAGAGAAACAACATGACAAGTATTAAGATACTTGATCGGATCGAGGTGGTGAATACTTAAGTCAAGAGTTTCTTGATTATCTAAGAGACAATGGCATATTGTCTCAATGGACTCCGCCATATACACCACGGATAATGGTGTATCGAAGTGTAACTTAGGACCTTTTTGGACATGGTCGTTAATGATGAATCATGCGACTCTTCCCAAGTCCTTTTGGGGCTATGCACTTGAGGTTTACTTGTTAAATGTAATGCCTACAAGTCTCTTCTCCATATGAGATATGGAATGGTAAGAAACCTCATGTATCTTACTTGAAGATATGGGGTTGTCCTGCTTATGTGAAGCGGACTGTATCAAACAAATTGGATGCTAAGTCTGATAAATGTCTATTTATTGGATACCCTAAGGAAACAAGGGGTTACCAATTCTATAATCCTGTGAAACAAAAGGTGTTTGTTTCAAGGCATGCTGTGTTTCTAGAGAAATAGTTTCTTGCAAGAGTGGGATTGGTCGAGCTTGAGGAGGGAGAGACTCAAATAGACATTGATGAGATACCTAGTGAAGCCATTGACCTACTACTCATAGTGATGAGCAATCATGGACCTATTGTAACACCACATCTTTGTAGATCTGTAGAACACAATATTCTGAGAGATATGGATTTCTGTAAGTGAATCGAAACGACGTGTTACTCATTGATGATGAGGAGCCTAGGTTATGAAGATCAGTTCAGAAAGGGATAAGTGGCTTGGTGCCATGAAGTCGGAAATGGATTCCATGTATGAAAACCAAGTTTGGAACTTAGTTGACCCACCTGAAGGGATAAAGCCTATAGGGTGCAAGTGGGTTTTCAAGAAGAAAACCGACATGGATGGTAATGTGATTACCTATAAGGCTAGATTGGTGGCGAAAGGACATCGTCAAAAACAAGGTGTTGATTATGACGAAACCTATTCGCCTGTAGCTATGCTTAAATCCATTCGGATGCTCCTGGCCATAGCGGCTCATTATGATTATGAGATATGGTAGATGGATGTGAAAACATCTTTCCTTAATGGAAACCTGCTCGAGGACGTGTATATGATACAGCCTGAGGGTTTCACATCGGTTGATAAAACCAAGGTATGCAAATTGCGGCCTCCATTTATGGATTGAAGCAAGCATCCAGAGTGGAATATCCGTTTTGATGAGACAATCAAAAGTTTGATTTCTCACAAAATCCGAACGGCCCTTGGGACCCTAAATAGGCGTGGCATTACATACTGAAGACTTTATACATTCTTCTTAATTCTCACAGCGGTAGACTTTAGACATACTTCTTAATACTTTTTTTTTTTTGGTTTTTTCTTTTAAACATAAACATGCATTAACACATATATACATATATATATAAATACTTTTCTTAGCATAGAGTATGCTAGGATAGATACTTCTTCTTACTTCTTCTTTACTTCTTCTTCTTAACATAGAGCGTGCATCATATATGCTTAGTAAATTACACATCATAAGGAGACATAAGTGAGGACATGAATAGACATCTTTATCATAGGTAAACATGTTTCCTAACGGATCTTCTCCACCATGCCACTACCACACACATTGGCCCCCCTTTAGTTTATCCATCCCTTACCCTTAAGGAAAGATAAACTATAAGCACATAGGCTTAGTAAGATCCTGTCCTACTCACTAAAACCATACATTATCATTAATCATGGCATGCAGCATTCACAACATAGAAGCAATATAACATGTAACATACTTGGTGTCATCAACTTAACATGTAGCATAAGTAACGTAAGTGAAATATAACATGGATCACCGTATCATCAAACATAACTTGTAATGTATCTAACGTAAACATGTAAACATTCATAGCATATTGTAAAGCATAACTTTCATAACGTATCTAACGTGGTTCATAACATATCACATTTCCGTAAGCATAAACATTCATAGCATATCATAAAACATAACTTTCATAACATATAACTTAACATTCTTGGCATATCGTTTAACATAACATGTAACTTAACAATCATGGCATATTATTTAACATTACATGTAACTTAACAATCATGGCATATTACTTAACATAACATGTAACTTAACAATCATGGCATATTACTTATTCACATCATGCTTCATTTCATTAACATAGCATAGCATACTTCATTACATACACCTCATGCTTCACTTCATTAACATAGCATAGCATACTTCATTTCATATACATCATGCTTCATTTCATTTTCATAACATGGCATAATTCATTTCATACACATCAGGCTTCATTTCATTTACATAGCATGGCATACTTCATTTCATAACAACATATGCTATTTCATTAACATAGCATGGCATACTTTATTTCATAACAACATAACTTATTTCATTAACATAGCATGGCATACTTTATTTCATAACAACATAACTTATTTCATTAACATAGCATGGCATACTTCATTTCATAACAACATAACTGATTTCATTAACATAACATAGCCTACAATTCATGGTATGAACTTCATTGTACCCTAAAGAGGTCAAAGGTGGCCGAATGGTCCTTATAGGCTTTTTAGGGTTTAGACCTTTAACCTAATTCAAGTAACATACATATGCATACAAATTCCATAAAATTCATGGTATGAACTTCATTGTAACCTAAGAACCAAAGGTGGCCGAATGGTCCATGTAGGGCCTTTGGGTTTAACTTTTGACCTAATCCCCTTTTTAAACTTAACCTCATCATATAGTTACAAAACATAGTATGGAACTTCATTGAAACCCTATAGTGGGGTTTGGCCGAATAGAACTATAGTGTTCATTAGGGTTAGCTTTTGTTCTAACCCACTTTAAACCCTAAAATCATCATCTAGTTCCCATAATATGGCATGGAACTTCATTGAAACCCTAAAGTAGGGTTTGGCCGAATAGAACTAAAGTGTTCATTAGGGTTAGCTTTTGTTCTAACCCACTTTAAACCCTAACATCATAATCTAGTTATAAAACATAGCATAAACATAGCATAGAGCTTCTTTGAGACCCTAGTTCATGACTTGGCCGAATGGGTCATGGAGGCCTCTAGAGTTAGATCTTTATCCTAATCCCTATAACATGCTAACATCATCACTTGCAAGCAAAACAAGATATAACTTCAATAAAACACCAACAAAACCCATGTTGGCCGAATGGTTCATAGGGTTTCCTAGGTTTAACTTTTGACCTAATACATTTTAAGCCCTAACATCATCATCTAATTACAAAAGCATGGCATACAACTTCATGGAAGCCCTAGATCATATCTTGGCCGAATATAACAATATAGACTTCTTTTATAAAACGTCAACCGAAGCTACTCGTATGCAGGTGAGGGATACTTACATCCTTCGCGTTGCTTTTGGTGGAGAAGACAACCTAAAGAACCAACCTAGCCCTAGCTTTCTTGCTTGGATGAGGCTCGGCCAAAAGAGGGAAATGGAGAGGGAAGCCTTAGAATTTCGGTGAGAAGAGGAAGAGAAGAAGAGAGGAAGTAAACAATTTCAATCTTCCCTCTTCTTTATAAAGGGGGGAGGAAGAGAAGTTCCTCTTTTCTTTTCTATGCCTCTTCATTTACCCTTAGTCCCATTTATCTATAGTCCCCCCCTTTCCTTAATCATACAATCCTATTGGGCTTATGGTTAGTGGGTACATCTATAGGGCTTGGCTATCTCTAGAGGTCTGGAGTTCAATTCCTAGGTCTTGTATCCATTTTTGGCTTATTTTCTTTTGTTTTGGAAAAAGGCCTACATAAAGCCCATTATCATTTGATGAGCCATCAAAAGTTTGATTTCTCACAAAATTTTCAGGCGAACCTTGTGTGTACAAGAAGGTTAGTGGGAGTGCAGTCGTGTTCCTAGTATTGTATGTCGATGACATATTACTTATAGGAAACGATGTCTCAATCTTACAGTCAGTGAAGGTTTGGTTATCCAAGACATTCTCCATGAAAGACCTGGGAGAAGCAACCTACATCCTCGGGATTAAGATCTATAGAGATAGATTGAAACGTTTGCTTGGTCTTTCGCAGTCTACATATATAGATCGAGTGCTAAAGAGGTTTAGCATGTCGGAATCCAAGAAAGGATTCCTACCCATCAGGCATGGGGTGCACCTTTCGAAGTCTATGTGTCCGCGCACAGAAGATGAGAGGATTTGCATGAGTAAGATTCCCTATGCATCCGCAATAGGATCTATCATGTATGCTATGTTATGTACGAGGCCCGATGTATCGTATGCTCTGAGTGTCACGGCGGATACGATCCGATCGAGGAATGGATCATTGGGTGTTGTTAAGGCGATCCTTAAGTACTTGAGAAGAACTAAGGATGTGTTCTAATATATGGAGAAGGGGACATGGTGATCACGGGTATCACGGATGCGACTTTGACGACAGACAAGGATGATTCAGTCTCACCGATCGTGTTCACCTTGAATGAGGGCGCGATGAGTTGGAAAAGTTCCAAACAAGAGATCAGAGCGGATTCTACCACCGAGGCGGAATACATTGCGGAAGTAGCAAAGCGGTTTGGATCAAGAAGTTCGTTCATGAACTTGGTGTGATTCCGCCATTGTTGAAGCAATACAGTCATCATGCAACAACAATGGAGCAATTGCAGACGAAAGAGCCAAGGTCTCATCAACGATCCAAACATGTGCTTCGCCGCTATCATCTTATCAGAGAGATCATCAGAAGGAACGAAATACAAATCGAGAAAATTCCCACTGAAAGGAACTTAGCGGATCCCTTGACTAAGGCATTACCTCAAAATAAGTTTGAGGGTCATGTTCGAGCTTATGGTATTGGATACCGTAGCGATTGGCATTAGGCCAAGTGGGAGTCTGTTAGTAATATATGAGAGATGTCCTAAGGCAATCGCCTTATGTATGAACCATTTATATGATAAATGAAGATTCACTATTTGAGTATACATGTTTTATGTATTTGATTGGATCTTAAACTCATTTACTGAATGTCCACGATACGATTCACAGCATGAGAGAATTTGTGATTGGATCACAACTAGTGAGTATCTCTACATGTGTAATTGTGATGTATCGGAATTATCCCTAGTCGATGAATTGATGGATTTGGACATCATCAATTCTGTCGAGACTAGCATGAGTTATACTCCTTGGTGTATCCAAGCAGCTGATTCTCACTGGCTGGAGACATTGTGATGTCCGGAGTTAATCGTGGATCCTAGTTATGGTAACTAGTTCATTGGAGTGACCAGCCGTAAGACTTCATATGGTTCTCTGCATATATAGATATGTCAATGAAGTTCTTACTGTGGCTTAAGTGCGATGTTCCTTTGACTTGCGGTATTCAAGTCATCTTGATCATGGAGACTTATGCTTTGACATCTTAAGCAAACATCTCTAAGGAGATGTGGACCCGGGATGATTGGGTATAAGTCGAAGTGATCGAAGGTGTTTGAATAGCCTATAAAGGATTCACCACTCCTTGCGAGGAGATGTATACCCATGGCCTCTCGTCGGATTGTTAATAAAGTCTTTGGCCAAAGCATTACATGTTTAGAGTAAGGTACTCTTCGATACATGTGGAGTAACTAGAATCCGTAGGACGAGGAAATGATACTTGGGCTAGGTGTGACGTAGTCAGTCTAGTGGGGACTGACACAATAGACCATGTCCTGAACCAAGTGGGTATAAGATGAGTGAAGGGAATGGGGCACGAATCATTCGAGCTGCTGAAGGGTTTCAGAAATAGTTCTGGATCAACCGTTGATTTTTTTGGTTAATTGGGGATCATGATGTACTACTAGGTGCCACTCATGATCGTTCTATAATTAATGGTTAATTATAGACGGCCAACATAAACCGAGAACCTATTTGGTCACACGCACAACGAGCGTAATCCAAAGGATTTAAAACGAGCTTGAGAATGGGATTCTCAGACCGAGAGAAACAAGGTTTAGTTGGACCAAACATAAAGCGAGCATGAAATCGTTTCAGTCGCAATGGAAGCGTGGATGGGCCGAGTCTTATGAAGACGTAATGGATGAACCAAAATGGTTTGGTTCTAATCCAATGGAGGAGAATAAACCAAAGGGTTTGGTTTATTTTAAACGAATGAACCAAAAGTTGGTTCGGTTCGTTTTAACTTAAAATAAACCATCATGGTTGGGTTTATTTTAACTTATCTTAATGGAGCGGGTTAACGGGCCTAATGGTTATGATCCAATAACCATTAAGAGAATTAGTTCTCTATAAAAGAGGGCTTAAGGGATAATTAAGCCCTAATCCAAGCCCTAGCAAAAGTTGCCACCCACCCCATTGAAGGAGTTTTCGGTGCCAACCATAAGCTTGCCGCCCAACTCCTTGTGCCGCCATCCAGCTCCTTGCCGGCGTCCAAGCTTCAGCCGGTGAACCCTCCGGTGATCTTCCTAGGCCTCGGTGAAAAGGTGAGCACTTGGCTTCCTTGTTTTGGCCGGCGCCTACTCCTCCACCAAGCTGTCTAGTTTTCTGGACAGCTTCTTCTCCTCTCATCGGAGTATCGTTTGGACGACGGTTAGAGCTCCGACAGCGGCTAACTTACCGGGGATTCGATCTCCGGTAATCCTCTGAGGTGGAGGACGAAGTATTCGTCAATTGGTTGACGAATACCTCTCCGGAGAAGCGAGTTTTGAGAACTCGTATTAGGATCCGAATTTGGATTCGGATCGTGATCATCTCTCGATCACGTCGTCTTCAACACGAGGCTGGTAACCCGTACGAAGATGAAGCTCGTGGCTTAGCGAAGTCATCCCGAGGAACTCGGCGTGGATACGGATAGAGACGATTCTAGAGAGGATCATTCCGGTTGATGTCGTTCCCGCTACACGTCATACGAAAGGTATAACGTAGATAAATTTCCTTTTATTGCAAATTTAAATTTATGGTTATGTCTACACTTGTTGTAATATGCATGCGTGTGTTGTGTGTGTTGTAATAAATGTAGATTTATTATTTTTATTGCTTCCGCTGTGTTTATGTTTACGAAACTTTATCGAACACACACACGCCGCGGTGCCGGAAACCCAACAGATGTAGAGGAGGTTCCCCCTTCATTTGAGCTCTCCCCACTTGTGCTTGATTCTTCATTTGAGGAGGAGGAGCAATCCAAATCATCAAAATCCATTAGTGCTAAATTTGAGTAGACATGTTCTTCTTCTTCTGATGAGGATGAGGAAGCAAGGTCATCCCTTATCTTTGCTTTGAGAGCCATGGTCTTTCCTTTTTCCTTGGCCTTCTTTTCTTCTTCCTTCTTTTTACTCCCCTTTTTCTTTTTCTTTTCTTCTTTCTTCTTTATTCTTCCTCTCTTCTTTGCTCTTGTTTAGGAGAGGACAATTATCCCTTATATGTCCTTCCCCTTGGCAATTGCAACAAATCACCTTTCCTCTTGGTCTTCTCCTCCTATCATTAGATTTATTAAAATGAAAACCTTTTAAAGCACGTCTTACCCTCCTTACCATATATGCTTCTTCCGTGCTATCCATGGAGGAGGATGAGGATGCTTCATCATCGGAGGAGGAGGGGACTTCCATCTTCTTCTTCCCCTTGTTGGCCATCAAGGCTACTCCTCTTGAAGTTGGAAACTTTGGCTCTTCTTGTATTCCTTCATGCCTCGTTTCGTGGAGTTCCATTGTTGAGAAGAACTCCTCCAAGGTGCTCACTTCTAAATTCTTCGAGATATCGAAGGAGTCCACCATGGAGCTCCACTTTGAGGACCGGGGAAAGGCATCTATGGGCTTCATTACTGATGCGGGTATGGGAAACAATCTGGTCGCTCCATTTTCAATGCAGTGAAGCACTGAGGGAGGTCTCAGAGGATTCTCCCCGGCCGCAATCAGTAGAGAATAAGAGGATGAAGTAGATAAAACGCAAAAAACTAACGCCAGCAATCGAGAGTCAGACACAAGATGTAACGTGGTTCGGAATGAGTATTCCTACTCCACGGAGGTGAGTTTTCTCACCAGATGCGGTGCCTAAGCACTTTCACTATGAAGGTCCTCCTTTATAGAAAGCAAGTTTCCGCAGGTGGAGGAAAAAGACCTCTTACAAGATGAGGAAAATACAAGAGATGTAGCAATGGCTGATCTCCGTCCTTCTTCTCCGGCGAGATGGTTGTTCCCTTTTTTCCTTCTCCTCTTGCCTCTTCTTCTCTCTTGCTGCGTCGGAATGATTGCGGATCCCTTTTTCTCTTTGCTTCCTCCCCTTTTATCTATTTTTCTTTCCTTCATCGTAACGTTGTAGGTTATCTCCATCGTACACGTGGCCACCACCTTTCCCTGTGGAATAATTCTGTTACAGATATCAGGAGTGAAGACTCCTTGGAATATTATGTGGGGCCTCCCAGGCCGTTGCCTAACACCCTTTCCTCTATTTTTTGGGAAACTAGGATAGACTATCTCCCTCAACCTTCCGTTTTGAGGGAAGCTAGTTTAGGTCTATAGCCCACGGGTGGCCTAGCTCTAAGGCTTTTTATCAACCCGAACCAACTCCTCTTTTCCCCATGTCAAATTCCCCTTGTATTGATCAGATTGGACTGGCCTCTTGGCGAAGCGCCTTCTGCCTCTCCTTTGTCGTATCAATTGCTTTCCGATGTTCGCCCGTGCCAATGGCTTTCAATATTCTCCCATGCCAATGGCTTCTGATGTTCGCCCGTGCCAATGGCTTCTGCATTTCGCCCGCGCCAATGACTTCTGAGGTTCGCCCGCGCCAATTTTCCTTTCCTTTCTTAGCTGAGCTGTGTATTTTGGATCCGATCTCAGGTCACCCGCTAATCCCTCTGTCGGGGATTATGTAGAGAAGGTACCAGTAGTATCATTTGTCAACCCCGAAAAATAGTCAAGCGAAGTTATAAGCTTGACTTTCCTAATGTACATAAAGTTTCTGACCTATTCTTCATTTCTCGACTTAAATCCATCCGTTCCCTTATAACTCCCCCCAGTATATTGAAGGAGGCCCGCTGGGCCCATGGGCTCCGCTTCTCCTTCTCCTTCTGTGCAGCCGAATCGTCACGGAAAACCCTATATAAACCCTCGCCTTCTTCTTTTAGGTATCATTTAGTGTGCTTGATAAACCGGTCTGTTCTTCTTCTCTCGTGATTCTCACCGGTGGCGTTGCGGCGATCCAGTCCTTCCTTTCTCACACGATTCTTCCTTATCCTCCGAGTAAGTGTTCTGCTTTGTTCACACCCATGGCTCCTAGGACCCTCTCTTCACCCGCCTGGTATGAACATACCATAACTCAGTTAGATTGCAACCATTATTTCTTTAACCTGAAGAACAACTACATAGACCCTTCTATAAAATGTTGTTTCACGACCAAACTGCATCGGCCTCATAAACCTCCTCCCGGCTTGACATGCTTTTTCTATGAATAATTTCTTAACGGCCTATCCCTGCCGGTACCGCAGGTCTATTTGGACCTCCTAAACTTCTACGGACTACCCCTGAACCAATTCACCCCCAACTCTTTCCTGATTCTGTCAGGAGCCCACATAGTGTTCCAACATTTGAACCTCTCTTTGACCCCCGAAATATTCCATTGCTTCTTCCAGTTAAAGTCTTCTAAGGCAGGCCTCTTCTATTTGTCTAGTCGTTCAGACTGCCAATTCCTGGTGAACCTGCCTACTTCCCACAAGGGTTGGGAAGCCTTATATTTCTTTGTACAACTTCCAGAGTCTTTACCTTACTCTGATACTTGGAAGGTAGACCTTCCTGAATTGCCTTCTTTCCGGGAAATGAGGACCAAATGTCCCTTCCCGGAAGTGTATAGAGTCTTAGGAGAGCTACATTACTGCTCAAACCATCTGATAGAAACTCCCCTCTTAAGCCACTTTGGATTGTCTCCTCTACCTTTGACGACTTCGGTTGCTATAGGTAGGGTGACATTTATCCTGCAATGTGACTTCCTTTTTAGGGCATTCATCTTTCTTACCAGTATATCTTGTAGATAACTGATGCGAAGGCTTTGGTGGAAGGAGTCGATCGAGGTGCCAAGAAGAAGAAGACTCGACTAAAAGAGGCAAATCCACAGTTGGCCATCTCTCTAAGAAGCTGGCTTATCAAGAAAGGAGCTTCAAGTTCATCAGCTCTTCTTCCCTTGTCTTCCCACCAACCGGAAGCTCAACCCCTAATCATCTATGAACCCAGAAGGGAAGGCAACACCTCCCCTGCCTCTTCTTTAGCTCCCCAAGGAGGAGATTCTCCCTCCCAATTTCTGCATTCTTCCCCCTCCGTACAGAATTCACCCCTGCCTTCTCATACGGAATCCCTCCAAGCTCCAATACCTTCCGACTCGAGAATCGCTCCTATCCATCTTCACCGTACCAGGCCCCCATCTTCTTCGGAAGGAGAAGATCCTTCCCTTTCGGTTCCTCCGAGGGCCACTCTGGGATCTTTGCTGAAGATTCGGCACCCTTCGGAAGTAAAATTCTTTAACCAGTCGGGTATACAAGGCTCGTGTGAGCAAGTGAGCAAACTGCTGGCAGAGGTATTTACTCCTTCTCCTCCTCTTTGTTATGGGTATTTCCCTATACTGATGTAGGCTGATAATTTTCCTCTCCTTCTAGGCCTCCACCCAACATAACAACATGGTAGCCCATCTAGCCCGATTCCAATCTAGTGTGGAGACTCGCCATTTTGCCGCCGTGTCGCAACAGAAAGAGCTCGCACGACGGTTAAACGAGCAAGAGGAAAAGGAGGCAGACTTTAGGGGCCAGTGTGAAGATGCCACGATGCAACTAGCCTTGGTTCGAAGCGAGAAAGAGGAACTGCAACGAAAAAATGAGGAAATAGAACAGCGCCTCTTTTTGCAATCTAGCGAGCTGCAAGAGGTAGATCTCCTGACTCAAGAACTGAAAGAGTATAAGAGATATCTTATGGACGCCATGACCAAGGATGCTGATCCTTTGGCTACTATCACACAACTTCAACAAGAATGTCATCATTTTAACCTAGAGCGTCGGGCACGGCTCACCAGTGAATCCTGCGAAAGAAGTGTCGAGAGCTTTTTCCATTGTAGCGGCTATTCCCCGAACCTTATCATCGGTGGCTCAGCAACAGTCCATCCTTCACCAAGAATACTCCGAAGCCCTCTCGACTCTGGGTAGGCAGGCCATCCAAGCATTGAAAAGATGCTCGGCCGAATCGGCGGAAAGTCGAGCTCAACTAGCCCAATGCCGAGATCATATGATTGAGCAGGAGTCTGATCTTAAAAGATGCTATGTGAAGAAGGGGGTAGATTTATTTGTATTAGGCTTTGAGGGTCTACCAAAAAGCCGAGCGAGGATACCGCCCGGCGGACACTAGTTATTTGGATCCAGTAAGGGCGTTAGCCAAGTGTCCGCCCGATCTATTTGAACTGTAACTTTTAACATTCTCTTTTTTAGTAACTTTCCTGAGGGCTTCTCGCTTGCTTCAACATACAGGCGATACCTTTGTCCCTATAACTAGTTATCATCCTCTTGTTATGCTCCTTGAGGATTGGGAACTCGAACCAATTTTAACTTGGTCTCGCTCTATGTATCTCTTTCCCGTGTAGTATGCGCAATAACCTTATCGGTTCAGTTTATCGGAGAGATGTAGAATACAGTTATTCCCCTCCACCCTAATTTTGGTTTGGGGATTCGGCGAAAGGTCTCTGCCTGACATCATTCATACCCGTCCCGATTCTGGTTCGGGCGACACTTTAAACAGCTCCTGCTTGTTGATCTTCCCTATCTCTCTTACTGCTTTGGAAATGATATCAACCTCTTCGTCTTCTTTCCCTTTCCCAGAACCTCTGTTGCCCCTTTCCTTCCATTATAAATCCTTCGTCCCCCATGTCTTCGTCCTGCTATCTTTCTATCATGGCTTCAGCGGGGCATCCCATCGAAGTTTCTTCAGAGTCAGAATCTTTTGAACTACAAGACTGGATCTCTGAGGATATTGAAGATTCGGAGACCCGCTCAACTGCCACTTCAGCCTTCCGCCCCCTTCCGTTTCCGCCTCTCCGTCCAGCTCCCACCCCTCCGGCAGGGAGGTCCTTCCGCGCTCCTTTCCCCTCCTTCCGCAACCGAGTGTGGAATCCTCCCTTCACGTGGGAGTATACAGTGGGAGATCCTCGTGCTGCCGCTGAACTTCCCCCACTTCCACCAGCACTGGCTTTCGTCCCAGTTCCCCCGGCGAGGACTCATCCTTCCTCTTTCGATGAAGGTCCACCAGTTCTTCCTCCCCCTCAAGGCGAACGCTTCAGAGTCATATTAGCTCCTTCTCCCCCCAAAGAGACATCTCCCGTTTCATCTGTTAGGAGTAATCATGGAAAATCTTTATAGATCAAGCTAATGTAATCATTTCAAATATGTTAATAAAAAATAAGGGAGGCAAATGATATCTGTTTTTGTCTTTTTCCTGTAGAAGTAAGATTTCTGTCTTCCAAAAGGACGGTAGTCTGATCCGAACATACCTTCCTCTATCATTTCTCGGGGATTCGGACCCTCTTAATTACAATTGTAGTCCCGTCGACCTTCCCACTACTGCCCCCACGTTCTCTCTTCTTTACTGGCATTTATGGTCGCTACTTCTTCCACCAATAAATGCACTATTCCCCTTCGTTGCCATAAAAACCCCCGACCTTTACCTGATAGCTTCCATCACTCTCCTTTTTCCTTTGCTTGCCATGGACAGGATATCGGAACAGGGTAGCAGTTCCTCACCTTCTAAAGAACAGATAAATGATCGCCGATACATAGCTATCTTGGAGGAATAAGTGAAGTGTTTACAGCAACAGCTGAAGGAAACTTATGCCAATAATCTCTCCCTGCGCCAACAACTGGTCGGGTCCCAAAAGGAACTGGCCAAGGCATCTTCGAAAGAATCCTATCGGCGTCAACTATGGTGCCAACCTCAACCATACAAGGGAACTCCCTCTGTCCCTTCTAACAAAGAACTGTAACGCCCGGGATGTATAAGGGCTGTTGTTTGTTATCTTCCCTTGTAGATGACTCAGAATATGTAATTCTCTCACATTAATGAACTTTCCTAGTTTATCTCCTTTCTCCATTATCTTAGTTGTATATTTGGCTCTTCTGTCTTTTCAATCTGCCGGGTATATGGAACCCTTAAATGAGTCAACCCTGCTATTTCACAGGAATACAACAATACAAAGTTAAAAAATAATTTCAACTCCCCCCCCTTTTCGGGGACAAAAAGTGATATACAACTGAGGAAGTCCCAGTCCTCCCGTTCCACCACCACACGGGGATAGCTTCCGCTCTGCGGGGATAGAAATTTATAGATAAAGTAAATAATAACCGAAAGATATCGGTTCTTCCGTTCCACCACCACACGGGGATATCTTCCGCTCTACGGGGATAGAAATTTATAGATAAAGTAAATAATAACCGAAAGATATCGGTTCTTCCGTTCCACCACCACACGGGGATATCTTCCGCTCTGCGGGGATAGAAATTTATAGATAAAGTAAATAATAACCGAAAGATATCGGTTCTTCCGTTCCACCACCACACGGGGATATCTTCCGCTCTGCGGGGATAGAAATTTATAGATAAAGTAAATAATAACCGAAAGATATCGGTTCTTCCGTTCCACCACCACACGGGGATAGCTTCCGCTCTGCCTTGCGGGGATAGAAATTTATAGATAAAGTAAATAATAACCGAAAGATATCGGTTCTTCCGTTCCACCACCACACGGGGATAGCTTCCGCTCTGCCTTGCGGGGATAGAAATTTATAGATAAAGTAAATAATAACCGAGAGATATCGGTTCTTCCATTCCACCACCACACGGGGATATCTTCCGCTCTGCGGGGATAGAAATTTATAGATAAAGTAAATAATAACCGAAAGATATCGGTTCTTCCGTTCCACCACCACACGGGGATATCTTCCGCTCTGCGGGGATAGAAATTTATAGATAAAGTAAATAATAATCGAAAGATATCGGTTCTTCCGTTCCACCACCACACGGGGATAGCTTCCATCATTACAAGGATAGAAATTTGTGATAGATAAAGTAAATAATAACCAAGGATATTTTCGCTTCCGCTCCACCACCACACGGGATAGCTTCCGCTCTTCCGCTCTGTGGATAGAAATTTATATGTATAGCGCCAAGGCCATCAGCATAAAGGAGGCAACACCTTCATATAATTCCTCTTTTGGCTCTCCTCCTGAAGGGGGAACACCTATGTCCGCCCCTTCCCTTGCAGATGGGGGGCTTTTATCACATAATGGGCCATTTACAAAATATAAACCCTTCTTTCCTTTCATTTAGAGGCCCACTAATGGTCAGCAAGCCCATTCTTCCCCTTTATAGGGGTTCTTTTGTCTTCGTTTCTTCCGCCATCCTTCCTCCCTTCGCTTTTGGTCTCCTTTTCTTCATCTGCTTGCTCCTCCGCCAAACCTCGCTTTCCTCGATCCTTTCTTCCCAACCCTCTTTTTCCTTTTATTTTTAGACCCCCAAGATGCATTCCAACTTCTTCCAGAGATAGCGGCGCTACGAATCGCAAACGGGATGTCGGTCACCTTTCGCTTCTTCTTCTTCTTCACCTTCCCGAATCACCATCATACCCGATTCACCTCGCTTCTCCCTCTCCTCCTCGGTGACCCTCACTACCTCCATCCCGAGGAAGCCAGGTCATTAGTCTCTTCACAAAGCCCTAACTTTCCCACTCTTTCTCCTTCCGCCAACGACGTTCATAAATCGCATTCTTCTTCCCAGCAACCTTGGGATGAACCTTGGGAAGATGTATTCCCATGTCAGCCAATTACAGAGGATGGATCACCCCTATCTTCTCTTTCCCTGGCCCGTCATTCCTTTTCTGAACCCATGGTGGTTGATATTCCTTCACTGCCAACTTCCCTGCTCATCGTCAAGAAGAATCCTCTCTCCTCTGGGCCCCGAGTCTCTCTTCTCGCATCCCTATCGAAGGCTCCTCCAGCCCAATGCTCATCCTCTCTCTCAAGATCCTCCTCGATCAACCTCCTTCCATTTTCCTTCCGACTCAACCCCAACCCGGCAGACACCTATTCCTCCCGCAACTATGGATATGCCGCCTCGACTACCACCTCCATGGGCCGTCAAATGATACTCCTCCTTCTTTCCATTCTCAACCGATGGATACCGCCTCCTTCTCTCCTTTATAGAGAGGTTCCTCTTCAAGATCTTCCGCCCCATCTTCTTCCCTTTCTCCCGAGTCTTGGATTCTAAACTTAGAGGAAGTGGTTCCTCGCATGGAAGGCTGCGCACATGCTCGGACTTGGTATGTTTTCTTACTCGGCTTCCTTAGCTTTGTCTAGTGACCAATTTCTTTTCCTACTATGTAGGCCTCGACCAACCATCAAAGAATTGGATCGCTCTTCATCAATACCAGGCTCAAGCCCAAGAATGGGAGCGACAACAACGGGAAGGCTTGGCGAATGCTCAAAATCGAGAACGACTCCTGTTACAACAATTACACCTGTGTCAAGAGCAATTAGCCGAAGCTCACCAGCAAATTCAGAAGGATGCTGACACTATTGCAGCATTAAAGGAGCAACCACGTGAGTGCAGAGCCACGGTCCCCACAGAAGTCCAGGCCTCTCTTGACACGAATCTTCCTCGGCTCAAGAGTTACTACGTCTTCAAGAGGTAGCAGAGCTCCTCAAGGGAAGCAAAGAGATTGATGTCATCGCCGCATCTTGGTTCAATATCAGCGAGCACAAGATAAGATAGGGGACCTTCGCACCCGCTTGTGCAAGGAGGTACAAGAAAACTCATCCCTTATAAATTCCCGGGCGCATGCTCATGCCCGTCTACGCAGGCAAGAAACTTCCCTCCAGAGGATGAGCACTGAACTTGCCCGAACCAGATCGTATTCCGAAGCAGTGGAGGGGATTTCAGCTTCCATGCGTCAAAATATGGTGGAGATGACACACCTTGTGCAGTAGGACCAAAGTTCCTGAGCCGATGATGTCTCCATCTTGGCCGATGCTATTATGGAGGTGTCGCGGCGCTATGTGGACGTGCGTCGAAATCTTCAAGAGCAACAAGAAACATGCGAGAGGCTGCATCGAGAGCGAAGCCCTGACCGTCCGAACCGCGAGGAGCGGCTCATCATTTTAATGCGCGCCACCTATCAAGATGGATTTAATGACGCGGTTCAGCAGTATGCTGCCCAAGGATTACCTCCTCCAACCTTATCCTTCATTTTCTTTAAATTGGGAGGTGGTTTTCACGTTATCCTCCCGACCGGTTTAAGCGTAATTTAATATCCCATTTTGACATGTGAATTTCTCTGCTTTTTCCTCTTCTTCTTCAAGATGTATGATAATACCATATTGCTTTTGTAAATAACCCCTTAATGAAATTTGGAGAATACTTGGCATCTAATTAACGTAATCAATTCAAGAAGCACCCCCTTCGGAGTTTCATAATTTCCCTTCTTCTATTCCATGTTTCTCATACAGTTTGAAAGAGTTTTAAATGAAGGGCATTCCAAGGTCGTGGAAGCTCTTTGCCTTGATCATCTTCATATAATATCAATCGCCACGCTACGCAGCGTTATTTCATAGGGTCCTTCCCAGTTGGGAGCCAGCTTTCCAGGGTCTCCAGCGGGATTGACTTTATGCAAAACCCAATCTCCTTCTTGAAATCTCCAAGGCATCACTTTCTTATTAAAGGCTCGCTGCACTCTTTGCTTGTAAAATTCCGCTCGCCTCCGTGCCATCTCCCGCCTTTCCTCCACCAAGTCCAATTCTTGCCGGATAAGTTGGTTCTGATTTGGTTCGTATGTCTTTATCCGAGCGCTATTCAACAAAACCTCGATCGGAATAACGGCTTCCTCCCCGTATACCAAACTAAAGGGAGTTTCTCCTGTTGCTGTCTTGGGTGTGGTTCGGTAGGCCCACAGACGCGGTAACTCTTCTACCAGTTTCCTCCTCGAGCACCCAACTTGGTCTTTAATCCTTGAATGAGGATAGTTACCTCCACCGCCCATTCGGCGAGGATGGGCTATCAAGTGAAAGCTCTTGAATGTTGAGACTTTGCACCATTCTTGGATCTTTTTCCTTGGAATTATCGCCGTCATTGTCACGACTATTTTCCGAGGAATACCATGCGACAAAAATGATATTTCTCCATAAGAATCAGATACACGGCATTCTCGTAATTTTGGCTAAGGGCTTTGCCTCCACCCATTTGGAAAAATAATCCACAACTACCAATAAAAACTTCCTCTGTAAAGGTGCCGCCGGCATCGGGCCTACTATATCTATTCCCCATTGATCGAAAGGACAAGAAGAGATTACGGCTTTCATTAACTCAGCTGGCCGTTCAGAACGGTTGCTATGCTTCTGACAAGCGATGCAGGTTTGCACTATATGAGCAGCATCTTGCTGAAGAGTAGGCCAAAAGTATCCTGCCAATAAGGCCTTTCTTGCTAAAGCTCTCCCTCCTAAATGATTGCTACAACATCCTTCATGGATCTCCCGGAGTACCCATTCCGCATCCTCGTTTCCCAGGCATTTTAACAAGGGTCGCCCAAAAGAGGTCTTGTATAGGTCTTCATTTAAGAGGATGAACCGTTTAGCTCGGTTTATTAAAGTGGATGCCGCTATTTTCCCTTCAGGGATCTTCCCGTGCCGTAAATAAGCTATGATGTCGGTCCTCCAATCAAGAGTTAGGCTTGATTCAGGAACGTCTCCCTCCACGCTGCATATTGCTAAGGAAGTATGAATTCTCGTATGGATCGCTTCCGAGGATTTTATTCCTCCCATAGCGCTAGCCATCCGAGCCAATTCATCTGCCTTCCCATTGTGCTCCCGCGGGATTTGCTTCAAGAGGACCTGACGAAATTGAGCTTTTTCTTTCTCAAAAGTCTTCAAGTACTTATGCAGCCTTTCCTCCCGAACCGCAAAAGAACCTTGAAGTTGTGATATTACCAACTGGAAATCCGAGTGGATCACAATGGAAGAAGCCCCCACCGCTTTAGCAGCCTACAGTCCCACTAGAATGGCTTCATATTTCGCTTCATTATTAGATGCCCGATACTCCAGGCGAACTGCTAATCGACTTTCTTCACCCTCTGGGGAAATTAATAAAATACTAACGCCGCTGCTTGTAGATCCTGAAGAACCGTCTACGAATATATTCCATGCCTCTGATCCCTCCTCCTTTGTTGCCGAACCATCTTCCGCGCCGCAAGGTACCTCTGCCAGAAAATCAGCGAGTGCTTGGGCCTTGATAACCGTTCGAGGTTGGTAGTGAATATCATACTCGCTTAGTTCTACCACCCATTTGGCCAATCTTCCAGAGAAATTTGGCTTAGTGACGACCTTACCCAATTCGCTGTGTGTTAGAACGGTGATGGGATGAGCCAAAAAGTACGGCCTTAATTTGTGGGTGGTTAGTACTAGGATATATGCCAACTTCTCCAGTTCCGTATAATAGAATTCTGCCCCCTTCAGGATATGGCTGGTATAATAAATAGGTTGCTGGTGAGAACCTTCTTGTTTCAATAATACTGAACTAACGGCTCCCTCCGAGACGGCCAGATACATCCATAATGGTTCTCCAGGTATTGGTTTGGCTAGCAGGGGGAGTCCAGCCAAATATTTCTTCAACTCCTGGAAAGCCTGTTCACATTGATCATCCCACTGAAATTTAGCAGCCTTGCACAAAATCTTGAAAAAAGGCAGCCCCTTGTCCGCCGATCTGGCTATAAATCGAATAAAGAAACAATCCGCCCACCAACCTTTGGGTCTCTTACAGATTAGCAGGTGATTTCATGTTGCATAGGGCTTGCACTTTCTCAGGGTTGGCTTGCAGCCCCTTCTCCGTTACTATGTACCCCAAGAACTTGCCACTCTTTACCCCGAACAGGCATTTGTTAGGGTTTAGCTTCATATTGAACCGCCTTAATGTAGCGAAGGTTTCATTTAAGTCCTTGACTAAATCCCGAGTGACCTTCGATTTGACCAAGATGTCATCCACGTATACCTCCACATTCTTCCATTTCTACTCCGAAGATTTTGTCCATAAGCGATAGGTGGCTCCGCATTTTTAGTCCGAACGGCATTACCACATAAGCGTATAACCCTCTGCAATACAAAGCTAACCCTCTTTTGATCTTCTTGGGCTAAAGGTATTTGATGATACCCTTGATATGCATCCATTAGAGACACCACTTCATATCCCATAGTAGAATCCACCAATTGATCAATACGAGGCAAGGGGTAGCAGTCTTTAGGGCATGCTTTATTCAAATCACGGAAATCGATACACATCCTCCATTGCCCGAAGGCTTAGGGGACCAAGACTACATTAGAAACCCATTCGGGAACCGGATTTCCTTTACATGACCCGCTTAGTAGTTTGTCCACTTCTTCCGCTATGACTTTGTCCTTTTCTGGTCCAAAATTTCGCCTCTTCTGTTGGACGGGTCGGGCTCCTTTAATGATATTGAGATGATGTTCCGCCACTTGAGGATGGATCCCTGTGAGATCATGCACATATTTTGCAAAGATGTCTTCATTCTCCTTCAGGCAAGCCACCAGCTCTTCTTTGACATCCAATCAGGCTATCCGTGTGGCCTTTCCTGAGCGAATTTCCACCGCTTCTCCCTCCTCTATTTTATCACTTTAGATCCTCGGTTCGGCCTTTCTTTCCTCGATCGTCGAACCATTTGCACGTAGGACTCCTGAGGCCTTCGTCTCCATGAACTTCTCCCACCGATTGCTCTACGGAAATTTCACCACGTGGTATGGGAAAGCCACTGCCTGAAAAAGGGTGAGGAAAGGATGCCCAAGAATAGCGTTATAAGTGGACGGAGCGTCCACAATAAGGAAAGGAATTATATTGGTTTTTGGTTGGGTTTTACACCCAGAGTTAAAGGCAATGATATCTCGCCCTTGGGTGAACCATGTGCCTGCGAATAACCAAGAGGGAGTGGACACATCTTCTAATTGGGCATTTCGTGCATTTGTCCAAGGCTTCTGGAAAAGGAATGTTACAGAGCTTCCCGAGTCAACTAGTACCAGGCCACTTCATAATTGGCGAGGATATACGGATAACCAAGGCGTCCGTGGGGCAAGCAGGACACCTTCAGATCTTCCGCCCGAACGAAATGGGCGGTGTAACTTGAATAGTCCGTCGCGATGATGGCCAAACTCTCCATGAGACGGCGACGACTTCGTGCCGGTTGGAGTCCCCGCTTCAGGTCCTCCAATTATAACATGAATAACTCCCAGGGAATGTCATCTAGATTGGATGAAGGGCCCTCACCGATGGGCCTTCTTGAGAGACAACCTCCCGGGATGGCGTTTGGGGAAAGTGACCCGGGTTGTTGATTATACGCCCCGACGGGTTACATTAGGTCGGGGCCTCGCCACGCCCTCCCGCTCAAACCTTACTTGCGGATATACGCAGATGGAGGCGATCCAATTCTTCTTGTAACTTGAAACATCGACCATCGTGGTCGTATTCGTGATATTGGCAAAAGAACGGGTCGGGGGTTACGCGATCCTCGTCCTAAGGGTCGCCAGCAGACCTCGCCGATCGTAAAATTCCATTTCACGCTTCTTTCCATGTCCTCACAGAGGAAGCGCTTGTGACCATGATTTGTAATGGGGGGTGGGGCTAACACCTTGCGCAAAGATTGGACGAGGCCTCGGAACCTCCGCCGAAAAGGTCTTGTATACTCCCGCCGAGGGGTGCTTGAGAGCAATGGACGAACTCTTTCGGGGATCGCTGTGGCAATCCGCTCGCCTCCGCATTTTAATCCTTCTTCTTCGTGATAAACCGCTTCCGCACCTCAAGAGCTCTTCTAGAATTATCCGTAGGTTGTCTTAACAAGGAATCGAGAAGGGCCTCCTCACCCATGCAAATAGCGCCTCAAAGATTCAGATCGGGTGGCGGGGATTCCCCTGGCTGCAGAAGTGAATCGATGAATATACCCCCTAAGGGATTCCGAAGGTCCCTGGGTGATATCCATTAACATAGAGGCGTCTTGTTTATACGCCTTGTAGATGACAAATTCTCGACTGAACATTCTCTGGAAGTCAGCAAAACAGGTGATAGACCCCGGGGGCAGAGTAGTAAACCACTTTTGCGCCGAGCCAGTCAGGGTGGTTCAGAAGACTCGGCACTTGAGAGCGTCAGTATAACAGTGAAGCGAGGCCGCTCCATCGAATTAAGATATGTGCTCTTCAGGATCCGTAGAACCATCATACTTATTGACCTGAGGATTCCGGAAGTAGGATGGAGGGAGCTCAGTGAGAATGTCCATCGTGAAGGGACTAGGCTCATATACTTCCGGAGGTCTGGTTGATTGACTTTCACCCTGTTCCTCTCTGCACGTTTGGGTGAAGGGCATAGTATTCTGAGGCGTTCTTCCCCCCAGTCCGCCTCCAAGCAATACTTCCCCATTGGTGATTGTACGAGAGGGAGGAGGCATTTCTAGGGGTGGGCCTCTGGAAGAAGGTTCCCCGGAGTGCGGATGCAAATATCCGGTCCTTCTCCTTTCCCTGGCGAGGGCTTCTGTAATAGCGTCATCCATCAGGGCCTTCAGCTGCGATGGTAGAAGGGTGATGGGGCGCTCCTCCGCTGCAGAAGTATCAGGTTGTTGTATTTCTTCAGGTTGTATCTCGACGTCCAGCTCAAATTTTCCCACAGACGGCGCCAACTGATGCGGGTATGGGAAACAATCTGGTCGCTCCATTTTCAATGCAGTGAAGCACTGAGGGAGGTCTCAGAGGATTCTCCCCGGCCGCAATCAGTAGAGAATAAGAGGATGAAGTAGATGAAACGCAAAAAACTGACGCCAGCAATCGAGAGTCAGACACAAGATGTAACGTGGTTCGGAATGAGGATTCCTACTCCACGGAGGTGAGTTTTCTCACTAGATGTGGTGCCTAAGCACTTTCACTATGAAGGTCCTCCTTTACAGAAAGCAAGTTTCTGCAGGTGGAGGAAAAAGACCTCTTACAATGATCTTACAATGATCTTACAAATGAGGAAAATACAAGAGATGTAGCAATGGCTGATCTCCGTCCTTCTTCTCCGGCGAGATGGTTGTTCCCTTTTTTCCTTCTCCTCTTGCCTCTTCTTCTCTCTTGCTGCGTCGGAATTATTGCGGATCCCTTTTTCTCTTTGCTTCCTCCCCTTTTATCTCTTTTTCTTTCCTTCATCGTAACGTCGTAGGTTATCTCCATCGTACACGTGGCCACCACCTTTCCCTGGGGAATAATTCTGTTACAGATATCAGGAGTGAAGACTCCTTGGAATATTATGTGGGGCCTCCCGGGTTTACTAACCTTTCCTCTATTTTTGGAAACTAGGCTAGACTATCTCCCTCGACCTTAGTGTTGAGGAAGCTAGTTTAGGTCTATAGCCCACGGGTGGCCTAGCTCTAAGGCTTTTTATCAACCCAAACCAACTCCTCTTTTCCCCGTGTCAAATTCCCCTTGTATTGATCAGATTGGACTGGCCTCTTGGCGAAGCGCCTTCCGCCTCTCCTTTGTCGTATCAATTGCTTTCATTAACTCTCCCGTACCAATGGCTTTCAATATTTGCCCGTACCGATGGCTTCTGATGTTCGCCCGTGCCAATGGCTTTCAATATTCGCCCTGCCAATGGCTTCTGATGTTCGCCTGTGCCAATGGCTTTCAATATTCGCCCGCGCCAATGGCTTCTGAGGTTCGCCCGTGCCAATGGCTTCTGAGGTTCGCCCGCGTCAATTTTCCTTTCCTTTCTTAGCTGAGCCGTGTATTTTGGATCGGATCTCAGGTCACCTACTAACCCCTCTATCGGGGATTATGTAGAGAAGGTACCAGTAGTATCAATTACCATATCCCGGTTGGAGAGCTTTTCACCTACACTTGTCAAACCGGTTAGAATTTCCTTAAATCTAGAGTGTAGAGATTTTACCTTCTCTCCCTTTTCGAGTTTGATATTGGACAATTGGGAGCGAAGGACAACTCTCCTTGCTAGCTTTGCCTCGGATGTGCCTTCATGGATCTCTATTAATTTCTCCCATATTTCCTTGGCGCTAGCACATTCTCCTATCTGGTTGACTTCTTGTTGAGGGAGTACATTGTATAGGTGGTGCTTGGCCTTTGAATTTGCCAAATACTCCTCTCTTTGTCTTTTGCTCCATCTCGATTTCTCCAATGGATTCCCATCTTCGTTCCTAGGCAACTCGAAACTGTTTTCCATAATTAATAATATTTCAAAGTCGGTTTCGAAGAATACATCCATTCGCTTCTTCCACCAAGCGAATTCTCCTTCAAACTTCGGTGGATGAATGTTTGAGCCGGCCATTTTGATGTAGAGCTTGTTGCGGCGGTTAGTCCGGTGACAAGCAACCTCACTCTGATACCACTTGTTGGAGATCGAACCGGCTGGCTAGAGGGGGGTGAATAGCCTTCTTGCATTGGATAATGGAATTTGCTTGTCTACAAAAGATTAGCGCAAGCGGAAACAACAATACAAGACAAGCAAATAAACAAAAGAGAATACAAACAATAACACCGAGATGTAATGTGGTTCACGACTACGCCGCTAATCCACGGTCTGATTCGTCCAAGGTGAATCACTCCTCCAAATCCACTAGATCTCTCCTTTGCACCAAGCTAGGTGGAGGTAACCTCTTTACAATTTCTCTTCTTACAATAGAATGGAAATAAAGCAAGTAAGAAGAGTGGAAAAACCCTTAGAGCACTTTGGGAGAAGATTAGAGCATAAGCATTAGGCTCCCAAAGCTCCATCCCCTTCCTTTTTATAGAGGAAGAGGGTTTCTTCCCGTTGACACAGGAGCAGTCGACTTATGCCCTCGATCAGTCGGTGTCACATGGCCGCTGATAACGCTTTCCACGTTGGATTTCATCCAGCGGTATTATCGATCGGTGATATTACCATCGATCAGCGATGCTCGATCAGTCGAGTGCTCCGCGAAGTCGACTACATTCTGTGCCCGTGCACAGTGTTGTCAGTCGACTACCATTTCCTAGCGATTGCGCGTTGACATCGATCATTGACATCGATTGCCGATCCATAGCGATCGCCGCACTAAACCCTAGTCTTAAACCCGGTCGAACCGGGCGAGTTCGACTCGGAAGCGCATCGGCGGTGTCGGAAAACTCATCCGACACTTAGCCAAATGGCCAAGTTTCACCTAAGAGCTACCCCTCCCCGGGTTACATTCACTCACTCTCATCCCTCGGAGTCCCTCGCCTTCGAAGTTCTCTTCGTTCGTGGCCACATCCCTCGGCAACATCAGGCGCACGGCTTTGCAATGCTCCTTCGCGTCTCTTGCCTCGAAGTCTATTTCCTCTGGCTTCACTCCAAGCTCCTCGTCTAGCGGTCCCTCGGATGCTCCAAGCGCACGGCTTCCGCAAAGCTATCCTTCACCGACTCAAGGACCGAGTCATGAGATGTGAAACTCGCCACGACTCCATGTGCAAATTACTAAGTCCTGCATGACTTCAACGCACATATCAAATCATAACAAACTAACTTAAACCCTTTGCCACACACATCAAAACCTAATCATGGCAAGAGATTACCCTAACAATGACTTGGCCCCTGCTTTTCGACTCGGTATCATTCGACTCTCAAAGGAAATTCATCTCTTTGATAGCAGGTTCAAGTCTTACAGACTCAACAAGTTATTCCCGCGGTCAACTCATACCACGGTTATGAATAGTGACTAACACACTACATGTCTTTCCCTGTTATAATCACTAAATGCATAGTCAACAAAACTGAGAGTATAAACACTAAAAGCAACTCCAGCTGGTCGCCTTGGTGGATGACCCCTACTACAAGTCTGTACAGGTGGCATATCTCAGTCTGTTAACACCTGCGGAACAATTCAAATAACTATCTAACTAGAATATAAGTTATCAGGATTCTTACTTTGTGCTGCTCGGAGCTCATGCCGCTGTCAATCCCATCTCACAAAACCAAGACCAAACCAAAACAAAACTACTCCCGAGGTCCAAAACTCAACGAAAAACATCATTGTATGGCATCGCAAAACCTAGGGCTATGATACCAATAAAATTGTCACGCCCTGAGAGTATGTCGAGCCAAAAAACAAACGGACAATATCTCCTTTGTACATGACACCATATCTTGTTGATACAAGGCCTTTCGACCACAATCACAACATATACATATATGTATAACAAAAATCACAGCGAAAATCACCACAATAGAGTTAAAAACTCGACATGACTACATACCGGTATGACTAACACCGAAATAAGAAAGTACCGTAACAAAATAAAAAAAAAGACAAGCACAACACCAATAGTGTCCAACACTACAAACCATCATATTAAACTAAGTCCATAACAAAACACTTACGATAAACAAAAAGTCAGGACCCTCGGATGTGAAATGAGGTGATGCCTTTCGGCGATGCTCCAAGCCTATCACGAAGTCGACTACCTTTTACCTGGGTGACAAGAAACCCAAGGTTTGTGGTGGTGAGTATAAAACTCAGCGGTAATAAGAATAGAAGTGCATGCATAATATATATATCACATGCGAGTCAACAATATACGTTCTAAAGGTATAATAGATATACACTAGTATGATATAACTACTGTATAACCAACTGATCAACAATATAACATAAGGTACTGACATACCTGAAGATCAAAAATGATGCAACTCATAAAACATGAGTATAAGTACCATAATACAACACCTACAACATGGTAGAGTAATACTAACTCTGTAATCAATAAAACTGTCATACTAACATTCTATGTCAAATAGAACGATGAACCGGGTCCGTCCCATATCACCTCAGGGTACTTGTCAAAGGTATATAACAGTCTGACCAACTCAACACTTGTAATCCACACACGACCATATAGAATATGCAAGTAGAATGTAAGATTATGTACAATCAAATGCAGCAAGCATAGCTCAAACAAATCCAACATCACAACGATCATATATATAGACTCTATCTATATATATTCTCATCACACTCACATATATATATATATATATATATATATATAAACGACATCAGACATCAACTATATATATATATATATATATATATATATATATATATATATATATGCAAATGACATCAACCATGGCAATGCAGATGCATGGTTATGCCTGCGTACCCTACTCGCTACCACGACCCCAATGTGACCTAGGTGGCACGACATGACAACTGTCCCAACCCAACAACAACCGCTGCTCTCGAGTGGCCGAGTGGACAGTATGAACAAGTAGCATATAAGCGTAAAGAGCTAGCTACACAACGGGGGTCCCTGCTGCTTTACAATCCGACTGTCACTACCCATGAGTGGTCGAGTGTCATGCACCCAAGACAACTGCACGCTACTCCAACAACCACTATCAATAATGGGGCGAGTGTGGCATAACAAATGCTCTGCCCTCACACCAGTTACTCCTCCACGAGTAACCTGGGAGGCAGGATTACTGACGACCCTCTCAACCACAAGGGAGACCAAGTCGCCAACATGCATGTTAATGACATTAATGCACAGTCACACATACATACATCACCACAGACTCTTTATCCTACAGAGAGTCATACTCAACAGATCAATACACTCTCTATTCTGCATAGAGTCATACTCAACTGATCAACACACTCTCTATCTTGTAGAGAGTCATACTCAATTGATCACAACCAAGCTAGGACCACGGTCCGTAGCGACTCACTATCCACAATCCACATGATCATACATAAACACATGATTCGAAATGGATACGTGATCAGTAATCGTCATACTACGTAAGAAATGTAATATGACAATCAACTCTACATCTAGGTCATCACCCATCCCCTGGATGAATTGTCTAAATTGTACAATTCGAATCTACAATCGAATTTAGCTACGTACACGTAGGTAAACCACTATAAGTTAACTTACCATAACCTCTATAGTTAATAACAATGATTAATGAATAGATAACAACAAAGACAGAGCATTTAAGTGCGAAGGCAAGTATTAACCATCAGAAAAACTAGAGTGGAGTCAACATCAAAGTGACAACAATATGCAATCACATGCATCAGGGTTTAGCTACTACCTAACCAGGGTAGGAAATATTACCCACCTACTATAATGCTCGAAATAATAAAGTCTTCACGCCTGCAGACCTGTCTCATATCCACGTCCAGCATATAACATAACTATTGTTAAGTACTATGATATGATCCACCGTCAAATCGAATCCTAAGCCGATTTTGTACATAAATCAATTAACCCAAATGCTTAATAAAATCTCGATCACATATGATACATAATCCCCCTTCATTAGCCACCACAACTCACACTTGACACCTTCACAGCCCCATACACAACGCATATAGAGCATCACCATACACATCACAGCCCTGCACAGCCCCTGATTACACCCATTTAGGGCTCTAACTAACTTTAAAATCACATCCCCAACTCAAATCCCTCAACACAGTCGGCAAATCCCCAATTCGCAGTCGTACAGCTGGCAATTCCTTGCTCACAGCCGGCAAAATCCTCAACACTAGCCCCTTCTTAGCCAAGAGCAACCTTCACAGCTCTCACCCATAACCATCACTCCAATCATACTCATTCACATCCTCCAATTCACAGCCGGAAAAGCTCCACCGAAGGGAAATCCACCCCACATATCACAATCCATTGACACAACCAAAATCTAGCAATTATAGATGGAGAGAAAAGGGTAAATCAAGCTCCGATGTCACTGCTCAAATCCTAAACCCTCCCCTATCCCCTATACGTCGGCCCAAGGTCACTGCTCAAATCGTAGATCGAGCTCAACAGAGGACAATCACAGCTAGAACCTAGATCTCATCCAAATTAAGAAAAATTCGGCTCTTACCTAGCTCCGATGACAACAGGTAGCGACCCCCTTTCAACTGGTAGCCCCCTCACGACCATTCCTACCCTTCGTTCCTACCCATCCGTGAGGACCGTCGAGGACGCTCCTCTCGCTGCCACTTGCCGTGAGGAAGGAGAAGGGTGCTCGGCAGGGATCGCAGCTTCCGATCAGAACCCGATGTCAACGTTGCCGACCCAAGCTCCTAGCCACGTGCACGCTTGCTGCTTTGGCTCATCTATGGGCACCGACGAGGGAACTCGCTTGTCGTCATTTGCAATAGGGAGGAAGAAAACCGACGAGCAAGAGAGGCACGGAAGAAGAAGAATCGCACGGAGAAGTTGGGTCGCGAGGAGAAGTCGGGTTGCGAGGAGAACGAAATAAAGAAGAAAATAAAGGACACGGCTAGAAAATGCTCGCGTGGAGAAGGACGACAGAAACAACTCAGCTTTAATGGAAAACGGGTTGGGTTTGCAACACACGATTTGGGTTTAAGACCCTATAAGGCTTAAACCCAAATTACCATTAAGCTTAGGTTAGGTTTAATTAAATCTCTCATCATGCTATTATTATTATTATTATTATTATTATTTCCTTAATAATAATATTACTCCTTTAGCCATCTATTTGCGGTATTTTACATTCTCCCCAACTTAATAAAATTTTGTCCCCAAATTTCGTACTTAAATGCGATAATACATTCAAGAGATTTCTTGAACTACTACATACCTCAAGTGAACAAATGTGGATATCGAGCTCGGATAGTATCTTCTAGCTCTCACATAGTCTCTTCATCGGTATGATGTTGCCATCCAATCTTTACAAGTCGGATGGTTTTGTTCCACAACTATCGTTCCTTGCGACCAAGTATTCGCACTGGAATCTTTTCATAAGTCGCATTAGGCTGAAGTGGAATCGGTACCTCTTTCAGAACATGATTAGAATGTAGCACGTATTTTCTTAGCATAAAAACATGAAATATGTTATGAGCACCCGCGAGTGTCGGAGGTAAAGCCAACCGGTAAGCTACACCTCCAATCCGCTCTAATATCTCAAATGGACAAATGTAGCGTGGAGCTAATTTTCCTTTCACCCTAAATATTTTGACTCCTTTGGTGGGTGAAACTCGTAGGAATACATGATCCCCGACTGGGAATTCCAAAGGTCTTCGCCTTCGGTTCGCATAACTCTTCCGCAGATCCTGTGCCTCGAATAACCGTCGTCTGATGACGTGTATCAACTCTTCATCATTCTGAATACCCTGTGGCCTCAGCAACTATGGTTCCCCAACTTCCTCCCACAACACAGGAGATCTACAGGGTCTTCCATATAAGGCCTAAAAAATAGTCATTTGAATGGAGGAGTGATAACTGTTATTGTAGGCAAACTCCACTAAAGGAATGTGATCCTCCCAACTGCCTACGAAATCCACTCTATCGCCCAAAACTGGAAGTGACTAGGAGACTATAATGACCAATCTCCCTTGTTATATCTGTCTGTGCCCTAGCAACTATATAGTAGCTAGCCAACACTCTATGAGCATTCCTGCTCCATACACCTACAAATCAATAAAATAACTATTAAGTTCACGCCATATGTATGATAGTTTATCTTACAGTTCCTCAACTGCTGTAAACTTAAGATATGTCTCATTCAACTGTATCGAATCTGCTCCAATCCCAACAATGATGCATCCGTGTATAGTACCCTTCCATCCACACCGGAAGGATTGGCTAACATTGGTGCAAACGTCAATCATCATCTAGTCCCTGAACCCTTGTTTCACAAGCTTCTGACCAAGTGATTTCCATTGCCCTTTTGGTCAAACAAATCTGTGGTATAGTAATGCTAGAAGCATCCTACCCACATCTGCAGGAATAACCAAATCAATAAAAGGAACCCACCATCTATGGTAATAACTAAATCATATAAGGAAACCACCATCAACAGTGGTCGAGTGTGCAACTCCAATTACCACCATCAATAGTGGCCAAGTTACGCAACTCCCATAACCACAAACTGATCCAATTTTGTCCAGAATATATGATTTCACAAATCGATAGACAACTAAATTGTTAAATAGTCTGACAACATAATCAAAAGCTCATAAAATTCATACCACGTATGAAATTGTCATCTCTACACCTCTGCATCCTCTTTACTCTAAGCTGATGATATATCAATCATTACTATGATAATGATAATTGTATGACGTCATGTCACTACAATATCAGCACACCAATCATAAATCAACTTCAGAGTATACACAGGTGTCCTTAAGCTGATCTAAACAGTTCATTTATCCACAACAAAGGATATTCATTCTCAACAGCTACTGCATCCTATCATCGACAATCGATGCATAATCTCATAGGTCAATCTCTCTTTTAACAATGAGTTCCAGATCTCTTCAATAAGAACCACTGGGACAGATAAATCTCTTATCCCATACCTCCTGTAATCGCAACTTACCTTCTTCCAATCCCCATAGTGTGTAGTAACACTGATACCAATAAAATTATCTCTCGGTATGAGGCCTTCAATATTGACATTATTCCCGAAATCACTCCGATCGCATACTCCACTTACCTATGCAACGGCAAGCCTGCGAGTTCGTCTGAACTATATCTTAATACTCTCGGATTATACACCCATCCGAAAGACATTTTATACCATCATTTCAACAATTTAACTATCCGTAAGAATATGTCTACAGTAAAAATATGTCTATCAAAGTCCAAGGGCATCCCTTGACTTCTTAATTATTGGTTAACATCTCACCTGATGTTAAAGATACCATCGATCCACATGATCTGAATATAGAAATCCTTCTAATCCTATCTCAGAATGTTCTAGACGTAGATGTAGGATCGTGTTTCTCCAAGAAAGGGGGGTGAATCTCGGAGGTTTAAAAAATTTATTTTAATTTTAAAACAATTTAGAATATTTGAAAAATATTGTGAGTATGCAGCGAAAAATAATAACACTTATTATTTTACTTGGTTCACAACCCTAACTGGGTTGCTAGTCCAAGGCCCGTAGCTCTTCCGAGAGCTACCTCGATGGGCAATCACTAACTACCCTCCGACTCGAGAACTCTCGACTTCGGAGGGTTTCACTTTTTACAAATATTAGAGTTTGATAACAGACTACCCACTCTTAAAGTTAAGTACACAAGCGAAATAATAAGTTAAAAAGAAATACAAGACTTTATACCAACACTTAAGGATTGTCGAGGTAGTCGCAGAGTATCGGAAGGTCGCCTTGTTGTGGAATGAGAATTTTATGGACGAGCAAGTATTTCGATAGCACTTCGACGTAGATTACTTGTTCTACTTGGATCGGGACGAGCGCATATTTTATAAACCTTTTCCAGTTGACTGGAATGCCTTCCAGTCGACTCCACATCAGCTCATCGATATGGAATTCATGGTCTTCTAGTCGACTCCACGTCACTCGACTCCGCATCGAGAAATTTGCCTCTTTAGTCGACTCAAACCCTTCAGTCGATTGAAACCCTTTCCATCTGCGTCGCATGATCTCCGATCGATCACCAGCTGATCCTGCCAAATAGGTATCCAGGCGACTGATCCATTTCCAGTCGACTGAACTTCAGTCGACTTGAATCCATCCAGTCGACTGATCCATGCAAAATAGGATTAGAACAAATAGATAATATAAAATGCAACAACAGTAGTAATACTGCTCGAACTCGACTACTAAGTCCCACGTGGACTTTTCATTGGATCGACGCCTAGCTTTTCCCCCTACAGAGGACTCGGCCTCACCTCTTCACTCGAGGCTTACCTGCCGGACTTACCACTCTTGATATCCGATCTGACCCACCAGGGCTTCCACCAGCTGTCCGGTCTGCCTGACCCAACTGGACTTTGTGACAATTGTCCGGTCTCCTGACCCAATCGGTCTTCATGCCAAATGTCTAGTCCACGTGACCCATTTGGACTTCATGCCTAGTGTCCAATCCTCCTAATCTATCAAGATACATGCCTAGTATCTGGTCAACACGACCTACTAGGACTTCCTGTTAAGCCTGCACACTTAACACTGATATAAGAATACAAGTGAATTCTAACATTTAACTATGGTTCATACATCAAAACTAAGGAGTGATGCTTACTGCGTCAACAATCTCTCCCTTTTTGATGTATGACAACACATTAGTTAAAGTTAGGAGAATCAAATACCAATACCCAAATATTGACATGTATAATAGATGAACTAACAAAGTTTTGACATGTATAGTAGATGCATAAAATAAACCATGTATGAGATGCATAAAGTCTTATCAAATTTTTGCATTTTTCTTTCAATAAATAGCTTTTTTATTTTAATAAATATCTAACTTTATATCTCTTTCTCCCCCTTTGGCATACATCAAAATAAATATTAAATTTAAAAATGCAAAAATGATATAGTGGAGAGTTGAAATGAAAAATTTTCAAGCTCAATATTTCACCCGCAAATTTGATTTCAAAAACTAAATTTAAGCTTTTCAACAATTTGTCTAACTCCCCCTTAATATTTTAAAGTTTTCAAAATTTTCAAACATTTTTCTAACTTTTCAAAAAATTTCAATCTCTTCAAAACTTTTCAAACTCTTCAAACTCCCCCTGAATAAAAACTTTTTCAATATTTTCAAAATTTTGCAAACGTTTAACAATTTTCAAACATTTCAAAACTCCCCCTGAATAAAAACTTATTTTTTAAAATTTTCAAAAAATTTCAAGTCGATGCAAGAATGATAGGGAATAAGTCCAAGCATGAATCCCTAAATATTATATTTATATTTTGAAAATGCACATCTAAAAATCATCCTTAAAGCAAATGTCCAACTCTTTACTAGCTAAAATGATATAGAATTAATTATCAAGCTTTGAATTAGAGTTAGTCACTGAAGTGATCGATTTGCTCTTGTAAACCCCGTGTTGGTTCATGTCGATGCACTGGATCTACATCTAGAACTAGGGGTGCAGTCCTAACATCTTATGCCCATCTTCGTGGCTCAATACACAAACAGGTAATCCTAGGTGTTTATGAGATGCGAAGGCTAACTTAAATCTATAGGATCATGAAATCTAGATTGACCTAATCTAGATTAATTTTCAATTTCCTTTAAATAATATAATATAATGTTACTTTTCAAAAATAAATTATGAATAATAAGCATGAAAACATTCCTAATTTACCAAGCATAAACCTAATTGTCTTCTAAGCATACTAAAGGAAGTGGTTTAGTGAAGATGTCGGCAAGGTTTGATTTGGACTCAACATAGTTGAGTTCAATACTACCTTTTGCCACATGATCCCTTACAAAATGATGTTTAACATCAATGTGTTTAGTGCGTGAGTGATGAATTGGATTTTTATTTAAATTTATTGAACTTATGTTATCAACTAAAGTTTTTACCTTTTTGTAATCTAGTTCGAAGTCCTTAAGTGTGTGCATCATCCATAATAGTTGTGCTACACATTCACATAATGCTAAGTATTCTGCTTCAGTTGTGGAAAGAGCAACACAATATTGCTTCCTACTAAACCATCTTACTAAGCATGATCCTAAGAGTTGACATCCTCCACTAGTACTTTTCCTATCTAGTTTACACCCTGCAGAGTCTGAGTCAGAGTATCTTATTAACTCAAAGTTACTAGATCTGGGGTACCACATACCTACATTAATTGTTCCTTTAATGTATCTTAGTATTCTTTTGACATGTGTTAAATGTGACTCCTTAACACAAGTTTGATATCTAGCACACATACTTACTGCAAATAGTATGTCAGGTCTACTTGTAGTTAAGTATAGTAAACTATCTATGGCACTCCTATAGTACTTTAGATCTACAGACTTTCCTTCTTTGTCTTCATTTAATATAACATTCGTAGCCATAGGTGTTTTAATATCTTTTGCATTTTCCATACCAAATTTTTTAATTAATTCTCTTGCATACTTATTTTGGTATATATAGTTACCGTCTCTTGTTTGTTTTATTTGTAAACCTAAGAAAAAGTTTAACTCACCTACTAAGCTCATTTCAAATTCTTCTTAAGGTTTATAAATTTTTTTAAAAAATTTGAGTTTGTTGATCCAAAGATTATATCATCTACGTATATTTGAGCAATAAAAATGTCTTTGTTCAAGGTTTTTACGAAAAGTGTTGAGTCAATTTGACCTTGTCTTAACCCTTTAGAGCTTAAGTATGAAGATAGTCTCTCATACCAGGCTCTAGGAGAATCCATATAATGCCTTTTTTAATCTATATACATGATTAGGATATTCTAAGCTCTCAAAACTGGTGGGTTGACCTACGTACACTTCTTCTTTTATTACTCCATTTAAAAATACAGATTTGACATCCATTTTCTATAATTTGAACCCTTTATGTGTCGCATATGCTAGCAACATTCTAATTGACTCAATTCTAGCTATTGGGGCATAAGTTTCATCATACTCTAACCCTTCTACCTGACTAAACCCCTTAGCTACTAGTCTAGCTTTATTCCTAATGATTTCTCCTTGGTCATTTAATTTATTTCTAAACACCCATTTAGTGTCTATTATTGATTTATTTGATGGTGGAGGTACTAAGTCCCACACTTCATTTCTATCGAATTGTACTAGTTCTTCTTGCATGGCTATTATCCAATCAGTGTTTGGTAGGGCCTCATCTATTGACTTTGGTTCTATTTTTTATATTAATGTGATTTGACTTAAGTTTCTTAGAGATGATCTAGTTTGAACTCCTAAAGTTGGATTTCCTAATACTTGTTCGTGCGGATGATTAGGATTAATTCTAGATATCTTTAAGTTTTCTCCACATTGATTAGGGTTAATTTGTTCTTCTTCATCATGTGTAATTTTATTTAGCTCATTTTGATTATCTTTTAATGCATTTGGTTGATTATTAGTGATTTCTTCCTCATCAAATTTTACATTAGTTGTTTCTTCAATTTTTAGAGTTTTCTTATTATAAATTCTATAAGTTCTACTAGTGTTCGAATATCCTAAAAATATCCCTTCATCGATTTTTGAAGAGAATTTTTCGAGATGGTCTTTCGTATTAAAAATAAATACTTTACATCCAAATACCTTTAAATATTTTATTGAAGGTATTTTATTATTAAAAATTTCATAAGAAGTTTTATTATGTATTTTATTAATTATTACTCTATTTTGCACATAACATGCAGTGTTTATTGCTTCGGCCCATAAATAACTAGGTAGGTTATATTCATTTATCATTGACCTAGTGACTTCTTGTAGAGTTCTATTTTTTCTTTCTACTATTCCATTTTGTTGAGGTGTTCTAGGGCATGAATATTCATGATGATATCCATTTTCTGAACACATTTTTAAATTCTCCTCCGTTATCACTTCGTATTCTTTTTATCTTATGGTCTTTTTCATTTTCTATTTGTTTACTAAAATTTTTAAATACATCAAATGTTTCATCTTTATGTTTTAGGAATTTTACCCATGTAAACCTAGAGTAATCGTCTATTATTACTAAACAATATAAATTACCACTTAGTGATTTTACCCCATGTGAATCGAATAAATTTAAGTGGATTAACTCGAGTATTGAACTTGTTCGACCTTGATTAGTTAATTTATATTGAGACTTGGTTTGTTTTCCTTCTTGGCAAGAATTACAAACTTTTTTTTCAATATTTTTAAGTTTGGGCAACCCTCTAACTAGATTAGTTTCACTTAACTTCGTTATATTCCTAAAGTTGGTGTGAGCAAGTCGCCTATGCCATAACCAACTCTCCTCTTGTTGTGTCATATGACACTTAATTGAGGATCTTTCTAAATTTATTGAATATATATTTTTATTCCTAACTCCCTTAAGTAATATTTTTTAATTTTCAATACTTATAATCAAACATTCATTCGATAAAAATTTCACTACATAACCAGCATCACACAACTGACTTATACTAAGCAAGTTAAATTTGAAATTATCTACGAGCAGAACTTTTTGTATAACAAAATTAGACTCTAATTCAATGTTACCTGATCCAATTACTTAAGTTTGTCGTTGTTTCCAAAGGCGACTATTCCTAGCTTCTTGTATCTTAATTCTAAGAATTTTTTACTATCTCTAGTCATATGTCTGGAGCAACCACTATCCAGAATCCATTGGTCCATTCTGGAGTCCTACATGAATTAAAACTTTTTAAGATAATTCATGCCTTGAATAAGATGAATTATCTTAAATTTATTTAGGTTGTAAATTTGTTATGCAAATTAATTCTAGTTGAGTATATTAAGTTGGGTTGATTTTAATAAATTAAGTTTTGTTAAGTGAATTTGTTAATTTAGGTATGTTTGTTTGTTTTAATAAATTAAGTTTAATTAAGGTAATTTGTTAGGGTAAATTTATTAATATTGATTTAAGTATATTAGGTTTAGTTAAACTAAACTAAACTAATTAGTCTTAATTAAGTTCTAAATCATCTCACCCAAGCTAGGTTTTCAATACACTTATTCCTATGGGTTTTGTGAGATGAGGATTTCTTTAATCTTAATTAAATTTAATGAGCAATTTCAAAGTCTTTAAACTTGTGTTAGATTCAATCTTGGTTTGAGCTAGTTAAGTAGGTTTTTCCAGTATTGACTTCCAGGTCGTGGTGAGGCACATGGCCTTCTTGGTTATCGGAGCAACGACCACTTCCTAGACAAAGTCAATAAAGGAATCAAGTACTTGATTCACTTTAGACTAAGCCTTGGTCTAACTAGTTAAAGACTTAGTGAGTTAGCTTCTATCAGTTCCACTCGACTTAGTGCACCAGGTCGTGGCGAGGCACATGACCTTCTCGGTTATTAGAGCAACAACCACTTCCTAGACATGCACTTCGAATAGCTTCCCTAACTTACTATCAGTTTACTTGTCTTAGTACTAGGTTGTTCAAGTTTAAACTACTTTATTTCCTATCTAGTCCATTCTAAATTAATCAAGTAAAGTAAAATAAAGCATGCAAATGTTTAACTAAACAAGGAAACAAGCAAAGTGTTAGCTCCCCCTAAATGGTAGCTAGATTGAGTTTTGTTCACTAAGTGAACTTGACTCATGGGAACCCAAAATTGATTTGGTCCAACTTGGTTGACTAAGCTAGACTTAGGAACCCATGCTTGAACTCGATTCTTAGCGTTTCGGCTAAGTAATGACATGTATGATTTATAAGTGGATTTAGCCTTGTATTCGAGTCTGGATCTATTGTATACGGCTCGCTGAGTTCCAAGCATCATGTTGAGATACTTGGAACCTGATGTGAACCTTTCCAAAGATCCGGTTAGATCTTCTACTTGCCTTTTTAGGACCGAGTTCTCTTCCTCAAGCTTTGCAACATGAGTTGAGTCTCTATCCTTAATTTGGCAAGTCGAAGTCTTCAAGTTGACTTGCTCCTTAAGTACTTGGACTTCCTTAAGTAGCGAGTCAACTCGATTCTCAGACTTGGCTAGTTTCCTACCTAAGCATGCAATAATATTATACAACTTATCTTCTAAGGGAGAAGTTACCTCATTTGAACCTTTGGAAATGGATACAAACCCATGACTTCTCTCGGACTCGTACTCGGAACTTGACTCTGCTCCATATCTCGATTCAGCCATAAATGCAATGAAACTTCTCTTCATCTCTTTCGCGTCCGACTATTCCGATGATGACTCATCCCATGTCGCCTTAAGCGCTTTCTTCTATTGGTGCAATCGGCCCAGGTCACGATTGACCAGACTCGAGTTTGACTCGAGAGATGTTTTGATGTTTGACAAAGTGGTTTGACATTGATGTTTGACATTAATGTTGGTTGATGTTTTGGGGAGATTGTTTATACAATCAACCCGGATTATGTTTAACTGGACTCGAGTTTGACTCGGGGGAGACTTTGATGGTTGACTAGGGTTGACCATGTGATTCTGGAAAGTCCAAGTAATGGGTACTTGGCATGGAAAGTCCAAGCATGGGTCTTGGCATGGAAAGTCCAACATGGGTTGGCAAGGGAAAGTCCAAGCTTGAGTCTTGGCATTTGAGAAGTCCAAGGCGATTGATATTGGCGGCGTAAAGTCCAAGCGAGAGTCTTGGCAGCATAAGTCCAATGGTTGGCGGCGTAAAGTCCAAGCGGAGTCTTGGCACCGTAAGTCCAATGTGCCTTGGCGGTGTAGATACCGTTAGCATGACATAGCCGAGGGAAGCACCTAGAAGCTAGCACGATGGATGAACAAGTTATGGATGACTTGGAGGGATCCGAGAGGCGTGAGGCTGATGGAGGTGGCTAGAAGGCTTAGGTCTAGGCTAAGGGTGGTCTAGCAAGTATGGGGGCACCATACTTGGGTTAAAACCTCATGTTTGAGGTGTGCCAGTCGACTGGTGGCATGTGGCAGTCGACTAGCGGAGTCAACTAGGGTTTGACTGCGGGAAGTGGCCTAGCAGTCGACTGCCAAAGGTGGCTAGTCGATCGGCTCCAATATCGATGTTGTGCATCGATCGACCGTGCTCGAGAAATCGCCGCGAATGGAGTCGACTGGTCGAGTGAGGCTCCATCAGTCGACTGATGGGTATGATCAGTCGACTGATAGAGGACCCGTTGGACTTATCCAGAATGGATCTAGCCGTTGTCTCACGACAACAGTGGCATCAGTCGACCGATGGTCCCAAGCAGTCGACTGATCGACTTTTTCTAGCATAGGTTGAAGCTTTATAAGGAGCTCATGATGGAGGAAAAACTAAGCGATTTCTTGGACGTCTTGAGGTGATTTGCTGTTGCAAATCAGGGTCTTCAACCACGTTTCAAGCGATCAACAAGCAAGCAATCCAAAGGCATTTGTAAAGTTGTTTTCTTTACTAGTTTTGCATTGTATTATTGTATATTGCTTGTATTCATCTCTTATTGTTGTAAGAGTAGTTTGTAAGAGGTTTCTCTGCCTTCGACTTGTGTCGAGAAGGAGTATTTGTGATTAGTGATTGCATTGCCGTCGCTAGAGCTCGTTAGAGCTCGATCCGTGGAGCAGGAACCGTTTGGTTCCGAACCACGTTATATCCGTGTGTTTGCATTGTTATTTATTTCGTTATTGCTTTAATTACTATTCCACTGTGCTCTAACGAAATTGTAGATGATCAAACGCGAAAGAATTCCATCATCGAACAAGCACGACGCTATTCACCCCCCCCCTCTAGCGGCCTCAAATCTCCTACAATTGGTATCAGAGCCTGGGGCTCTTCTACGGACTAACCGCCGGGAGCTAAGAAAAAGAAGCTAGAGGGTGAAGATAGAAGAACAATTAGAATGGGATATCAATACACCGATCCCTTACTCCTTCTATGGACAAGAAGGATTTAGACAATGGAAGGCGAGAATTGAGGACTTCCTAATGATGAGAGACCTTGAGGAGTGGTCCATATTAATGGAAGGATTTGAGTATCCAAAAGGACCAAGGGGTGGTTTCCTCAAGAAGAAGAAATGGAGTGAAGATCAACTCCAAAGATTCGATAAAAACAAGAAGGTAATCAAATTTATTTTTGATTTAATTCCTAATGACTTCTTGTGTAGCCTAGGTGAGTGCATGGATGCCAAAGAGCTTTGGAGCGATTTGGCCAAGCTCCATGAAGGATCATCACCGGTCCAAGAGGAAGGGACCGAAGAGGCAAGCACATCATCCTCACAAGAAAGTGAGGAGTCAACTTACGGGTCGAAGAAAGAAGAGGTGGAAGAAGTAGAAGAAACCTTCACCTCTAGGATTTAGGGGGAGGAAAGAATTTCCACTCCGGAGCAACAAGAAGAAGCTTCAACATCCAGTCAAGATGAAGAAGCTCAAAATCTGACCACCATCACCCTAGGTAACTCGAGCATTTCAAATAATAATAAAATTCATATTATATGCTTTGAGTGTAGGGAGCAAGGACACTACAAGAGTAAGTGTCCTAAACGGGTTAAGAAGACTCCACCCGTGCCAAAAGTCAAGGAGACTGGTGCCTCAACGCAAAAGAGCAAGGAGCAAGTGATTTGCTTCAAATGCCGACAACCGGGACATTACCGGAGTAAATGCCCGAAGGGGGAGAAGAAGGGGCAAGAAGGAGCACCACATGTAGGGGGAGCTAAGGCTAACCCTAAGATATATTTAAATAATGCTCTTTCTTTCAATTATAGGCAAAAGCATGCTAGAACTAATTTTAGCAATCTTGCTATTTATCATAAAGAGCATGCTAGGAATAACAAATATATTTGTTTAGGTGCCAAAAATGTTAATATTTCAAAGGAGGAGAAATTTGGGACTAATATCCCTAAAAACAATTTATCTAAGGACAAACCTAGGTCAAATAACTCAAGACCAATTCTACCTAGGGAAACAATTAGAAAGGTACAAGAACATTTAGGTCTTAATCCCAAGTGGACTAGGCATATGCCTAGGAAGAACCATGCCCATGGTTTAAATCAAAATTCTAAAATTGGGCAATTAGAATTAGAGAACCAAGTCTTGAGGTCAAGGCTTGAAAGACTTGAGAAGACCCTTAAATTTATGCAAAATCAATTTAAAGGGCCAAATGATCAAAAGTCTAGGTCCAAAAGTCAAAGTCAACACCTAGGACCTAATAGTCAAAAGTCAACAAAGGGCAAGCAGGGTTTGAGTCACAAACCTAAGCCTAAGGTGGCTTATAATAGTGTTCCATTCGATTATGGAACACAAGTTAGGTCTAGGAAGACCAAGGTCAATAGGGAAGTCATCCCTAGAGTTGACCAAGGTAGGTGCCTAGTGGCTAGGGTTTCGAAGAAACCTAGGATAGTCACTAAGAAGGTTATTAGGGAGGCAATCCCTAAGGTTAACCTAGGCGAGACCCAAATGACCAAGGCTAATAAGCCTAGAAGGGTCATTAGGAAGATATCTAGGGAGGTTATCCCTAAGGAATACCTAATTAACCCTAGGAGCTCAAATCGGTTTTGGGTTCCTAAGAGAGTGATTGATTCACGATAAGATGGGTTTAGGATGTGTCAACCTTGATTGGATGGATAGTTAACTCAACCATAGCAAAGGTGGCACTTTAGATCATTTTCAAGGTTATGGTTACCTTGGGAATGTCGTTTGATTTGAATCCTAAAGGTTTTTAGGATGTGCCAATATTAATTATGAAATTTGATAAAAATGATCAAATTGGCACAATTTAGATTTAGAGGTTAGTGTGTCATTTTGGATTTTTGGCACATTAGGGAGATTAGTAGTAATATGGAAAAAATATACTTAATTATCTCAAATGGCAATTAATATTAAAATTTAGGTATACTTATACCTATACTTTTTATTTGCCATGATTTGTTTGCCATATGCGATGACATGACATCATGTTTATTTTCATCATTTATATGTCATGTTCATGTTTAGGATTAAGTCATTAAATGTCATGTGTTTTTAGATTTATATCATATGCCATGAAATCATGATCATTGGCCATGTTTTATTTTTTTTTGCTATTATTATGCCATGATAATTTCATGCATTCTTTTTGACTAAAATTGAATTAAGGACAATGACATGACTTGAAGTCCCATTTATAAGGGAATCAAGTAGGGTTGCATAGGAAATGCATGAAACCCTAGATTAAATGAACAAAAACCTACATCTCACATTAAATTGACATGTATGTGTATTTTATACACCCTAGATACATGTGAGATGCTAGGATATGAGTTGAGTTCAAGGTGCATAGTTTTTGCATCTAGATGGACTATAACTCATCTAATTTCATTGGTGGATCATTGGGAAAGCTTATGTACAAGTCATGTACATAGAGCTCAAAGAATATGATCCAAAATAAGGTTTGAAAACATTTTAAAATCATTTTAGAAAACCTTGGTGTAGTCTATCTTTTGATAGCAATCACCATTGATGAGATTGATACAAAGTGAGCCAAAATTTAGAAGTTTTCTTCACTTTTGAATTTTGTATCAATTTCGATACTTTATGGGTAAAATAATTTTCAAATATTTTTCACCCATTGTATTGGTCATAAGTATTATGCATATCAAATTTCGTGATTTTTCGATATACGTATAATTATTTATGATTTTTGGAAATTTAACTTTGATAATTGAAATTCGAAAATTTCAGCTATCAGTCGACTGCCCTTGGTGGCGATCATGATGTGATCTTGATCGTAGTAGTGTGAGTAGCAATCTTGATTTCGGGAAAACTAGGTTTGTTTAGCCCATGTTCAGCTGCGGTTAAAGTCGCTAACCACTCCTAACCCTAGGATATGCTTTGGGAAGCATTATAAAGGGTGAAAATCCATTGGATATGGATTAGGAGAGGTGTTAGGGTTTGTATCGAATTTAAGGTGTGGAAAGTTCATGTTTGAACTTTTAACCTTATTTTTGATGGTTTAGAGTTCCTATTGGCTTAGGGACTTCCCAAGGACATCGTTTGTGCAATGGTCAAGGGGGAGCAAGCCTTTTGGGGGAGGAATTCATCATGGGATGATGAATGGTATTTTTTTCTCATGAGGAGGAAAATGGGATTTTGAGAGACCCAATTTGGAAATTGGGAGAGCATATAGGATTGCCTCTCTTGAGTGATATGGGACTTATCACTAGGAAGATGGTAGGCATCCTAGGTATTTTTGGATCAAGGGGGAGATTATAAGATCTCATTGGGACATGTGACATTGACCTCCTTGGATAGAACCTTTTTGATGTGTGTCAAAAAGGGGGAGAGTAAAATTACCAATTTGGAAAATTGGAAAGGGAATTTGAGTTAGGGGCCTAACTCAAGGTTTGTTTTGTCAAACATCAAAAAGGGGGAGATTGTTGGTGCAATCGACCCAGGTCACGATTGACCAGACTCGAGTTTGACTCGAGAGATGTTTTGATGTTTGACAAAGTGGTTTGACATTGATGTTTGACTAATGTCGGTTGATGTTTTAGGGAGATTATGTTGGATCGAGAAGCGTCGCTAGAGGGGGGGGTGAATAGCGATCGTAAATCTTTCGTTCGAATTCGTTCGTTGATACACAAGTAAACGAGTAAGCACAGCGGAAAATAAATGAACACGTTTATTTTACTTGGTTCACAACCCAGCGGTTGCTACTCCAAGGCCCTATCGGTCCTAGACCGCGTACGGAGGGCAAAGCACTATAACGTCTCCTCCTTGTTGGAGGTAGGAGACAACGATCACAAAACCGAATATACAAGGATGAGGCAACAAGCCTACCTCACCTCGTTATGAAAAAAAACAAAGAATACAATATCAAAAATATTACTTGATTCTGCTGCCGACGAAGAAGATCGAAACTTGGCGTCGCGTCGACGTTATGACGATGTTGGAGCGTTGGCGTTGTAGGAGCACTTGATGAATAATCTTGATGTATTTGGAGTGGAATCCTCTCCTCCTTTTATATATTTTGGCCTCTGAATTTGTCTCCTCTTTTTTCGGAACGGATCATGAAGTTGTCCAAATTTTATCGCGAAGTGGTCGCGTCAAACGTTATCCATTTTGACCTAGCGCAAAAGCTGAATCATCGCCAATGATCGTGATGCCTCCCATCGATCGGTGATGTCGATCGCTGCTCCATGTCGTGATCATGTCGACAACCACTTCCCTGCAATAAGAGGTTAGCTCGGAAAATGATAAATACGACGGTTTCTAACCGTCCGATCTCGACCTAGACCTTCCACAGGAAGTCTTAGTCGGATCGCCGCCTACGGTCATCCCCGTAAAGAGGACATGACCTTACAATCTCTCACTCACACGAGCTTACCTCGATAGTAGCTCTCACTTTCGGCCTTCCACTCGATTCCTTCGGCTCCCTTCGAAGTCACTCGAGTGTCGCCCGACCACCGTGGCTTCCTCCGGGTGTCGCTAGCCTTCAGCTCCAACATTAATACTTTTCTGCACACTCGATAGCTCGTGAGATAACGATGTAAACTTAACTTTGTGTCTTTGCCATAATCAAAACACAGGTTCGATTATCTAGTGCCCCTGCACCAACAGATTATTTATACAATCAACCCGGGTTATGTTTAACTGGACACGAGCTTGACTCGAGGGAGACTTTGATGGTTGACTAGGGTTTACCATGTGATTATGGAAAGTCCTAGTCATGGGTACTTGGCATGGAATGTCCAAGCATGGGTCTTGGCATGGAAAGTCCAACATGGGTTGGCAAGGGAAAGTCCAAGCTCGAGTCTTGGCATTTGAGAAGTCCAAGGGGATTGATATTGGCGGCGTAAAGTCCAAGCGGGAGTCTTGGCAGCATAAGTCCAATGGTTGGCGGTGTAAAGTCCAAGCGGAGTCTTGGCATCGTAAGTCCAATGTGCCTTGGCGGTGTAGACACCGTTAGCATGACATAGCCGAGGGAAGCACCTGGAGGCTAGCGCGATGGATGAACAAGTCATGGATGACTTGGAGGGATTCGAGAGGCGTGAGGCTGATGGAGGTGGCTAGAAGGCTTAGGTCTAGGATAAGGGTGGTCTAGCAAGTATGGGGCACCATACTTGGGTTAAAACCTCATGTTTGAGGTGTGCCAGTCGATTGGTGCCATGTGGCAGTTGACTAGCGGAGTCAACTAGGGTTTGACTGCGGGAAGTGGCCTAGCATTCGACTGCCAGAGGTGGGCAGTCGACTGCTGGCTCGAGCAGTCGACTGATGTTGTGCATCAGTCGACTGGTGCTCGAGAAATTGGCCACAGAATGGAGTCGAGACTCGACTGGTCGAGTGAGGCTCCATCAGTCGACTGATGGGTATGATCAGTCGACTGATAGAGGATCCGTTGGACTTATCTAGCGTGGATCTAGTCGTTGTCTCATGACAACAGTGGCATTAGTCGACTGATAGTCCCGAGCAGTCGACTGATCGACTTTTTTCAGCACAGGTTGAAGCTTTATAAGGAGCTCGTGATGGAGGATAAACTAAGCGATTTCTTGGACGTCTTCAGGTGATTTGCTGTTGCAAATCAGGGTCTTCAACCATGGTTCAAGCGATCAACAAGCAAGCAATCCAAAGGCATTTGTAAAGTTGTTTTCTTTACTAGTTTTGCATTGTATTATTGTATATTGCTTGTATTCATCTCTTATTGTTGTAAGAGTAGTTTGTAAGAGGTTTCTCCGCCTCTGACTTGTGTCGAGAAGGAGTATTTGTGATTAGTGATGGCATTGGCATCGCTAGAGCTCGTTAGAGCTCGATCCGTGGAGTAGGAACCGTTTGGTTCTGAACCACGTTATATCCATGTGTTTGCATTGTTATTTATTTTGTTATTGCTTTAATTACTATTCCGCTGCACGCTAACGAAATTGAAGACGATCAAACGCGAAAGAATTCCATCATCGAACAAGCACGACGCTATTCACCCCTGTCTAGCGGCCTCAAATCTCCTACATCTTCTTTTCCTTTTTTTGTTTTTCTTCCTTTTTTTAAGTTTGCACACTCTAACTTGTAGTGTCCCTTTCCGTTGCATTCGTAGCATGTCACTTCCGATTGGGGTCTCATCTTGTTGTCGATGACCTTTTTAGCTTCTTTCTTCGTAAATCTCTTCCTCTGGTTGAACATCTTTCGGACTATATTTATGATCTCCTCTTCTCCGTTTGTTTCCGACTCCGACTCGTTTTCGGACTCACTCTTCACTTTTCTTTCATTTTTAGTCGAACCTGCCATCAAAGCTATATCATTCTCAGTTTGACCCGAGTTAGCTTGTTCGTATAGTTTGAGTTCACAAAATAGTTCGTCTAGCCTAATTGTGGAAAGATCCCTAGAAACCTTTTAGGCAACGACAATCGATGTCCATAAGGTATTTCTTGGGAATACCTTAAGCATATACCTAATTATGTCTCTATTTTCTATTTGGTGTCCTATTAAATGTAATCCATTTAATATATCTTTAATCCTAGTATGAAGTTGACTAGCATTTTCATTTTCGTTCATTTTAAAATTAAATAATTTATTTAATAACATGTCCCTTTTAGCTATCCTAGTGTCATTTGTACCCTCGTACAATTCAATTAATTTTTTCCACAATTCCTTAGAATTTTTAAATGGACCTACCGTAAGTCCGCATTGCAAGGTGTTAAGTGCCTTGTAATCGACTTGAGCTCTCTTTCTAATATCCGCGGTCCATTTTTCCGGTTCTAACAACTCACCCGAGTCATCTACTGGAGCTGTAAATCCTTTCCTAATTGAGAACCAGACCTCTAGGTCGGTCTTCAAGTATCACTTCATTCGTCTTTTCCAGTAGAAAAACTCCTCTCCATTGAAGAGAGGAGGGCGAACAGTGTTGTATCCTTCTAAGTGTGACATTATTAACGAAATATTCTCTAAGTACAGAAAATTAAATTAAATATTTTCTAAGACAAGAAAAATTAAATCTAATATTTTCTAAGGTAAGAAAATTAAATCTAATATTTTATAAGGCAAGAAAAATTAAATCTAATATTTAAATATGCAAAAAATTAATTAAATTATCTAAATATGCAAAAAATTAATTAAATTATCTAAATATGTAGAAAATTAATTAAATTATCTAAATATGCAAAAAATTAATTAAATTATTTAAATATACAGAAAATTAATTAAATTATCTAAATATGTAGAAAATTAATTAAATTATCTAAATTACAGCAAATTAATTGAATTATCTAAATATCCAGAAAATTAATTAAATTATCTAAATATGTAGAAAATTAATTAAATTTTCTAAATTACTAAAAATTAATTAAATTAACTAATATGCAGAAACAATTATCTAAATTATTCTTAAGCAAGAAAAATTATTCTAAAGTAATTTAAAGCTAGAAAAATTATTTTAAATTAATCTAAAGCAAGAAAATTTATTTTAAATTAATTTAAAGCTAGAAAAATATTTTAAAGCTCACGTTGGTGGTTACACCAAATCGGAGCGCCCTCGCTCTGATACCAATTGTAAGATCGTGTTTCTCCGAGAGAGGGGGGTGAATCTCGGAGGTTTAAAAAAATTATTTTAATTTTAAAACAATTTAGAATATTTAAAAAATATTGTGAGTATGCAGCAGAAAATAATAACTCTTTTTATTTTACTAATTTGTTCACAACCCTAACTGGGTTGCTAGTCCAAGGCCCGTAGCTCTTCCGAGAGCTATCTCGATGGACAATCACTAACTCCCCTCCAACTCGAGAACTCTCGACTTCGGAGGGTTTCTCTTTTTACAAATATTAGAGTTGAATACAAACTACCCACTCTTAAAGTTAAGTACACAAGCAAAATAATAAGTTAAAAAGAAATACAAGACTTTATACTGACACTTAAGGATTGTCGAGGTAGTCACAGTGTGTCGGAAGGCCGCCTTGTTGTGAAATAAGAATTTTGTGGATGAGCAAGTATTTCGACAACACATCGACATAGATTAGTTGTTCTACTCAGATCCGGTCGAGCACATATTTTATAAACCTTTTCCAGTCGATTGGAATGCCTTCCAGTCGACTCCACATTAGCCCATCGATATGGAATTCATGGTCTTCCAGTCGATTGAAATCTCTCCAGTTGACTCCACGTCACTCGACTCCGCATCGAGAAATTTGGCTCTTCAGTCGACTCGAACCCTTCATTTGACTGAAACCCTTTCTATCTGCGTCGCATGATATCTGATCGATCACCAGCTGATCCTACCAAATAGGTATCCAGTCGACTGAACTTTGTTGGTGCAGTTGGCTCCTAAGTCGAACCTGAGTTTTGATTATAACAAATGATACAAAGTTAAGCTCATTTTGTTATCTCACGAGCTAAATCAAGTGTGCAAAAAAGTGCTAAAGCTAGAGCTGAAGGTCAGCGACACCCGGAGGGAGCCGTGGTAGTCGGGCGACACCAGGATGACTTCGGAGGAAGCCGAAGGAATCAGGTGTAAGACCGGAAGCAAAAGCTACAAGGTAAATGTTGAGGTAAGCTAGAGTAAGTAAGCGTAAGGAAGGTTGTGTCATATGTACGGGGACGTTCTTAGGCGACGATCCAACCAAGACCTTCCATGGAAGGTCTAAGTCGAGATCAGATGGTGTATGGACATTTAATTTACTTGTATTAACTGTATTTTTGAGCTAACTCTTCATTGCAGTTGGGAAACCTACCATCAGTCGACTAATCCATCGTGATGATCGTAAGGTAAGGTTAGCAATGATCGGCCGTCGGTCAAGGATCAAAGCTTATCTCCATTTTTTGAAGGGATAGGAGGCTTGCTCTCATTGGTTGAAGATGTGAACATCTAGGGTTTGCAAGGCTATAAAAGTAGGGGTTCTCCACCCTATTTTCATCATCAAAATCTCTCCAAAAAGCCTCCGCTACGATACTCTTCTACGATGACCTTACGATGACGAAGTGCTACTGCATCTCCGACGACAAGTGCCTACCTTTCATTAATTTAATAGTCGTCATTATTCTTCCTTATTGTCATCTTAAATTCTGTATTTAACCGTGCTTTAATAGCAACAAGGAGAGGGGGAGTGTCCCTCTACCTTGAGCTTTTTCATCGATTGTATTCGCTTACTCCTTCCTCTAACGAGGAGGAGTGGTTTTAGTGTTTTGCCCTCCGTACATGGTCTAGGACCATTAGGGCCTTAGACTAGCAGCTGAAGGCTATGAACCAAGTAAAAACAAATGAGTATTATTTTTTTTCCACTACATTTACTCTTACTCACATTTTATATCGAACAAACGAACGAAGAGAATTTTGTACTATTCACCCCCCCCCTCTAGCGCTCTAAATGATCCAACAATTGGTATCAGAGCCAGGGGTGCTAAGATTTGGTGAAACCAAAAATCTAGCTTTTTTACAGATTTATTTTCATATTTATTTCTATTTTTTTACAAGCTCTTTCGTTCAATTAGATTTTCTCCCGCACTACTAATCCAAGACGCGAGTCTTGGTACATTCCGCTTGTTTTTGTTGTTGCTAGGTTTTTTCTGCATTTTTCTTGCTCTTTTTGTATCAATGGCCCATCTCGAGGGTTTTAGCACCGTCCGACCTCCGTTTTACAATGTAGATGACTTCCGTTATTGGAAGGGTCGGATGGAGTGCTTCCTTAAGACCCAAATCGAGATGTGGATCATAATCCAAATGAGATTCACACTTCCAACTAACGAAGTGGGTGAATCTTTGGATTATGATCAATGGACCAATGCTACAAAAAGACAAGTTGAAGCCGACGCCAAGGTGACTCAAATCCTCCAATTCGGCTTGTCCAAGGAGGAGCTTAATCGCGTCGGCCCCTTCATCAGTGCATTGGACTTGTGGACCAAATTAGTGGAATTTCACGAAGGAACCGACGAAGCAAAGGTATGCAAACGGGACCTTCTTTTTAATAAATTATATAACTTAAAAATGTAGGAACATGAGACCGCAACTCAACTACATGCCCGAGTATAGGACATCATCAACAACTTGCACGCCATCGGACAAAAGCTTGAAAACTGTGACCTAATAAGGTATGTCTTGAACTCATTTCCTAGGACTACCTTGTGGGCATCCATGGTCGATGCCTACAAGGTCTCTAAGGACTTATCAAAACTTAGGTTAGATGAATTATTTTCAGAATTTGAACTCCACAAACAGTGTAACTTGGTACCCGAGAAAGGTATAGCTCTCATTGCAGGTCAAAAGAAGAAGCCCGCAAGTAAGCCACCCCCGAAGGAAGAAGAAGATGAGTATGAGTCGGAGGTCGATCCGGAGATGGAGACCGAACTATTCAACCTAGTATGGAGGATGATCAAGAGCCGAAGATGACCCATCACTCAACCCAACGAAGGTAAATCTAAAACTAGTTCTAACGTTAGGTGCTATGAATGCAATAGGTTCAGACATGTCAAGTCGGAATGCCCGAAGCTTAAAAACAAAGCACCGAAGTTCAAAAAGGCGCTCAATGCTACGTGGGAAGAAGCATCGGAGGAAGAAGATGACGACCTCGTCTTCATGGCTAAACCAATAGAATCAGAGCCGGAGTCCGAATCTGAACCCAAGGATGAGTCAGACTACGAATCTCTATTCAAGACAAGCCACAGATACGCATCCGGTTCAAGAGAAACTCTCAAGGTAAGTCGGTCCCTCATTAGTACCTTATACAATGCAATTAAGTTTCTAACTAGGAAGTTAGCTAAGTCTGAGTCCAAGGTCGAGACCCTGTTCGAGGAGGTTAAACTCCTTAAACACAAGGTCTCCCTAACCTCTTCGACTAGTCAAGTTCAAGAGAAGGACTCAACTCAAGTTGAAAAGCTCGAAGTTGAGAACTCATTTTTGAAAAGTCAAGTCGAAGATCTTAGGAACACGTTGGAAAGGTTCACTTTGGAATCCAAGGGACTTGACCTCTTACTTGGATCGCAAAGGGTTGTGTACAATAAGGTCGGGCTTGGGTTTAGCTCAAATACGACTAACAAGTCGTATATGTCAATCGTAAGTCAAAATATAATACATGTCCAAGCATGGGTCCCTAAGACCACTTTGATTTATCAATTAGGATCCAACCAGTACTGGGTTCCCAAGGAACAAATCCACTATGTGGAATGACTGAACCGATTCAATGGTCCAGGGGGAGCTAGTACAAAACTTGTTCGTGCTATTACTTAGAAATTGCATGCTTAGTTTCTCTTTCTTTTTTTTAGAATGGTTAGATAGGGAATATAACTCATCAATACTTGATAACATGGTACCAGGATGTGGCGAGATGATAGTACGCTAGGAAAACGAAGTCTTGGGTACTCGAGCTAGATAAGGTGTATCTAGTTCGATTCACTTGACCAAGTAGAACTAGCTGAAGCTTCCTCGTCGTATCCTAGACTAGTTAGACCAGGAAGTGGTCTTAAGTAGATCAAGTTACTATTTTCTCTAAATTGGCTTTGTCTAAGGAAGTGGTCATTTTTCCGATCAAAGAAGGCCCCTGTGCCTCGCCACGACCTGGAAGCCAAGATATTGAAAAGGTGACTTGATGAGCTTAGGGTCAAATCCAAATCTAATGCAAGGTTGACTAGTTTCGATTCATTAAAATTAATCAAGTAAAATTGAATTCATCTCACAAGAACATACAAGGATAACATGTTTGATCATGTAGAAATGGGTGAGATGATCTAGGTCTAATAATTTACAACCAAATTTTAAATTCCAATATCCGATCCAACTACCTTGCGTGTAGGATCAATGGATGTTGGATAGTGGTTGCTCCCGACACATGACCGGGGATCAACTTAAGTTTTCAAAGCTTTGATTCAAGCAACAAGGATCGGTATCCTTTGGAAACAACGACAAGCTCAAAATCATCGGATCAGGTGATATTGAGCTCAACTCAAACTTTATCATTCAAAATATTTTACTAGTTGAAAATTTCGAATATAATTTACTTAGCGTAAGTCAACTGTGTGATAATAACTATAAGGTCATATTCCTAGAAAATGAATGCGCAATTAAAACAAATGAAACCTCTAAAACAATCCTTAAAGGAACTAGGAATAACAACATCTATACTATTAATCTACCTAACTCCTCAACCAAGTGTCTTATGACACAGTAAGAGGAATCTTGGTTGTGGCACCGATGACTCGGTCACTCACACCCAAGACTCATCCACAAGATGAGTCAGAGTGGCTTAGTCAGAGGTTTTCCCAACCTTAACAACGTAGACAATAAAATTTATAATGCTTGTCAACAAGGTAAACAATCTATGACACAACATCAACAAACTAATCAAGAATGAACCAAAAGTGTTCTTGAGCTCCTACATATGGATCTATTCGATTCACATGGAGCTAAGTTACTTAATGGTAGTCAATTCTGCTTAGTCATAATTGATGACTATTCTAGGTTTACCTGGGTTTGGTTCATCAAACATAAAAGTGATACCCTAGATCAACTCATCAACTTGTTTAAACTAATCGAAAATCAAAAGAACCTTAAAATTAAAAGACTTAGGAGCGATCATAGTGGTGAATTTGAAAACCACTGGTTTACAGATTTCTGTAATCTAAACGGATATCACCATAAATTCTCGTATCCTAGAACCCCACAACAAAACAGTCTAGTCGAACATAAAAATAGAACCCTAAAAGAAGCCGCTAGGACAATGCTAAACGAGTATAACTTACTCGACAGGTTTTGGGCAGAAGTCGTTAGTACAACTTGCTATGTCCAAAATAGGATCCTTTTGGTAAAGAGGCACCTTAAGACCTCGTACGAAATCTATCACGACAAAGTACCTAACATCAAGTACTTTAGGGTATTTTGATGTAAGGTACATATTCTGAACACTAAGGATTACCTAGGAAAGTTCACCTCCAAAATATCTACCGGAATCTTCTTAGGATACTCCACTATAAGTAGAGCCTATAGGGTATACAACCATGACACCCTTAGAGTTGAAGAGACTATTAATGTAGTGCTCGATGAAGGACACGAACCTACAAAACCCATAACAACACCAACTAGCGAACCGACTCATACCAGACTCGACTCTGACCCTGAGATCGAGTCTAGTATTAATCCTAACCCAAGTCCAACAAGTCATCCAGTCGACCAAGTCATAGGTGAACCTCACCCAAGTCAAATTGGGATTCAAACGAATCATCCTATCAACCAAGTGATAGGTGATCCTAGCTTAGGGGTTCAAACTAGATCATCTTATAGAAACCTTAGTCAAATCTCCTTGATTTCAAAAATCGAACCTAAAACCATTGGACAAGCTCTTCTTGATCCCGATTGGATTATTGCAATGCAAGAAGAGTTAGCTCAATTCACTAGGAACGAGGTTTGAGAATTAGTACCACCACCTAAAGATAAATCAGTTATTGGAACAAGGTGGGTCTTCCAAAACAAACTTAATGACAAAGGTGAAGTAGTTAGAAATAAAGCAAGGTTAGTCGCCAAAGGTTTCAGTCAAGTTGAAGGATTAGATTACGATGAAACCTATGCCCCCGTAGCTAGACTATAATCCATCTGAATGTTGTTAGCCTATGCTGCACATTGAGGATTTAAGTTATTTCAAATGGATGTCAAGTCAACATTTTTAAATGGACTTATTAAAGAAGAGGTATATGTTAATCAACCCCCCAGATTCGAAAGCCTAGATAAACCCGACCATGTCCTTAAACTAAAGAAAGATCTTTATGGACTCAAACAAGCTTTTCGAGCTTGGTACGAGAGGCTTTCAATTTATCTTAAGTCAAAAGGGTTTAACCAAGGCCTAGTCGATCCAACCCTCTTCGTAAAGACCATAGGTAAGGAAATATTTATAGTCCAAATTTACGTAGACGATATCATTTTCGAAACAACAAATTCGATCATACTAAACGAATTCATTTCACTTATGGAAAGTGAATTTGAAATGAATTTAGTAGGTGAATTGAGTTTCTTTCTAGGACTACAAATTAAACAAACTAAGGATGAAATATATTTACATTAACAAAAATATACTAGAGAATTAATTAACATTTTGGAATGCAAGACGCTAAAACCTTCAGTACACCCATGGCAAATAATGTCAATATAGGAGAGGACTTAGAAGGAAAGCCCATCGACCTAAAATACTATAAAAGTGCAATAGGGAGTCTTCTTGAAGGTTGGAACTGAAGCTTCGCTTCGCATCTCGGTAGCTTGTGCATGGCGATCCCATATACGTCCCTGGATTAAAAAAAATTAATCCAAGACGATGACGGATTACCCAAGCAACCGATCCATCATCGTGCTATTCAATTAGAGTGGTCTCTTGAACAAATTTATTATTCAAGCAACCTAACTCTTTTCCTCGATTAGATGCGGAATAGATGATGTACGGATCGCCAGTTTTTGAGTTTATCTTCGGAGTCCAAGTAAATTAGCCACATGCAATTACATACATAATATAAAGAAACAAAAGGAAACCAAAACAAGAATTATACCTCTTGTTTACCTCTTGGTCTTCTATTGTATGTCCTATCCTCCTCTTGGACGTTGTGTGGGCACGATCCTCCAAGAGATGAATCTTCCTAGATCATGTTCTTCCCTTCCTTGCTCACTCCGAACAAAGGAAAGAATACTCGAACCCTTCTACTCCTTGCTGTACCAACCACCAAGGACCAATTCCTTGGTGTTCGCCGGCCCTAAGGAGAGGGAAAGGAGGAGGTACCGGCCCTTTCCTATGGAGAAGGAACCGCCGGCCAAGGGAAGAAGGTGAAGGGGTGCCGGCCAAGAGATGGGAAGGGAAGGAAGAACCAAAACCCTAACCACCCAATGTGTTGCCGCCGACACTTAGGAGAAAATTCACCAAACCCTAGCCACCCAACCTTGCTTGCCGCCCAACCTCTTCCATGCCAACAACAAAAAAAAATCTAAAATTCAAAATTCTTGTTTTAGCCCAATCCTTGGAATCTATTTATAGATTTCACCCAAGCCTCCATTTAATCATGTTCGTTGGATCTAAGTTTCATGAGGGTTTTAATAGGCTACAATAGGGACCATGAGGAGAAGTTGGATCTTGGCCACCCAATGGATCTAGCCTACATAAAGTATGATCCATTAATGATAATCCATTCCACTAGAGGATTATCATTGATCTACCTCACCAACCCCCATAAATAAATATGGCCTCCATATATTAATTGTACAAATATCTCTCCGTGTTTAAGATATCGAATGACCGTCAATTAATTAATTTACTGACAATTAATTAATCAACATCTAACTCCATGAGTAGTACCACTCAACCTTATTATCATGCCAGACCAAGTCCAGCTGCAGGGTTTACATGATGATCCTTATGAACTCCTCAAGGGGACATCATCATCTTAATATATAGGACACAGTTTCCTCCTATAATCCACGGAACACCATGTAAATAATATCATTTCCTAACTTACCGAGTCTATCGATTTAATCTATAAATCTCGCTCATTACATGTGCCCATTATTATATCGAGATTAAGGGCATGTACACCATAATATCCGAGGTCCAATTCAATCATGTAATCAACAATAAATTGAATCACCTCTAAGTCGGTCCTGCTCAATACACACAAAGTGTACTAGTGTAATTCTATGGTCAAGACAAACTAATACCAAATCACACTACAACCATACCAATGGTTTGTTCAAAACCATCTCGGTTGTGAGCCTCTACTTATACTCTACAAGGAATTGATAACATGATCTTTTGTGTGACACTACACACAATGTTATCTACAATGTACAATATCAGACAATATGCATAACCATAAATATACAAACAATGATCATGTGATTCTTATTTCAAAAATAATGATGTTCATATAAAAGATAGACTTTTCAGTATACATCCCAACAATCTCCCACTTATACTAAAAGACTATGCTGTCCTCATACTGCCATACATCTGATTTTCATTCCCTCCACATGCCTATCAAAGCTCTCGCTAGAAGGGACTTAGTGAAAGGATCTACCAGGCCATCCTCTAATGCAATCTAGGCGATAGCAACTTCTACCCGCTTTATGATCTCTCTGTTGGGTTTCCGGCACTGCGGCGAGTGTGTGTTCTAACATGTTTCGTAAACATGTGCACAACAGAAGGAATAAAAATAATAAATCTAATTTATTACAACACACACACCACACGCATGCATAGTACAACATGTGTAGACATAACTGTAAATTCAAATTTTGCAATAAAAGGAAATTTATACTACGTATACTTGACGTATCACGTGTAGCGGGAAAGACATCAACCGGAGCGATCCTCGCTAGAATCGCCTCTATCCGTATCCATGCCGAGTATCTTCGGGATGACTTCACAAAGTCACGAGCCTCATCTTCGTACAAGTTACTAGCCTCGTGTTGAAGACGATGTGATCGAGAGAAGATCACGATCCGAATCAAAATTCAGATCCAAAATGAGTCCTCAAAAACTCGCTTCTCCGGAGAGGTATTCGTCAACCGTTTGATGAATCCTTCACCTATGAGGATTACCGGAGATCGAATCCCAAGCAAGAAAGCTATTGTCGGAGCTCCAAACGTCATCCAAATGACGCTTCGACACGAAGTAAATAAGCTGTCCAAAAAACTGGACAGTTTTGGTGGAGGAATAGGGGCTGGCCAAATAAGGAGGCTTGATGCTCACCTTGTCGCCAGATCCAAAGGAGATCACCGAAGCTCCTCCGGCAGCAGCTCGACGCCGACAAGAGGGGAGGACGGCAGCTGCTGGATGCCGGCAAGGGGCTTTGGGCGGTGGTGGGCGGTGGTGGGCGGCGGCAAGAAGTTGGCGCCGACTACACCAAGGAGAAGTGGGTGGCAACTTTAGGGTTGCTAGGATTAGGGCTTAACAAAACCCTTAAGCCCTATTTTATAGAGAACAAATTCTCTTAATGATTATCGAATCATAACCAAAAGCCCGTTAACCTGCTCCATTAATTTAAGTTAAAATAAACCAAACCATGATGGTCTATTTTAAGTTAAAATGAACCGAACCGACTTTGGTTCATTCGTTTAAAACAAACCAAACCCCTTTGGTTTATTCTCCTCCATTGGATTAGAACCAAACCAATTTGGTTCATCCATCATGTCTTCATAAGACACAGCCCATCCACGCTTCCATTGCGACTGAAACGATTTCATGCTCGCTCCGTGTTTGGTCCAACCAAACCAAGTTTCTCTCGGTCTGATAATCTCATTCTAGAGCTCGTTTTAAGTCCTTCGGATTACGCTCGTTGTACGTGTGACCAAATAGGTTCTCGGTTTATGTTGGCCATCTATAATTAACCATTAATTATAGAACGATCATGAGTGGCACCTAGTAGTACATCATGATCCCCAATTAACCGAAAAGATCAACGGTTGATCTAGAACTATTTCTGAAACCCTTCAGCAGCTCGAATGAATCATGCCTCATTCCCTTCACTCATCTTATACCCACTTGGTTCAGGACATGGTCTATAGTGTCAGTCTCCACTAGGTTGACTACGTCACACCTAGCCCAAGTATCATTTCCTCATCCTACGGATTCTAGTTACTGCACATGTATCGAAGAGTACCTTACTCTAAATATGTAATGCTTTGGCCAAAGACTTTAGTAACAATCCGACGAGAGGCCATGGGTATACATCTCCTCGCAAGGAGTGGTGAATCCATTATAGGCTATTCAAACACCTTCGATCACTTCGACTTATACCCAATCATCCCGGGTCCACATCTCCTTAGAGATGCTTGCTTAAGATGTCAAAGCATAAGTCTTTATGATCAAGATGACTTGAATACCGCAAGTCAAAGGAACATCGCACTTAAGCTGTAGTAAGAACTTTATTGACATATCTATATATGCAGAGAACCATATAAATTCTTACGGCTGGTCACTCCAATGAACTAGTTACCTTAACTAGCATCCACGATTAACTTTGGACATCACAATGTCTCCAGCCAGTGAGAATCAGCCTCTTGGATACACCAAGGAGTACACCTCATGCTAGTCTCGACAGAATCAATGGTGTCCATATCCATCAATTCATCGACTAGGGATAATTTTGATACATCACAATTACACATGTAGAGATACTCACTAGTTGTGATCCAATCACAAATTCTTTCATGCTGTGAATCGTATCGTGGACATTCAGTAAATGAGTTTAAGATCCAATCAAATACATGAAAACATGTATACTCAAATAGTGAATCTTCATTTATCATATAAATGGTTCAAACATATGGCGATTGCCTCAGGACATCTCTCATATATTACTAACAAACTCCCACTTGGCCTAATGCCAATCGCTACGGTATCCAATACCATAAGCTCTAACATGACCCTCAAACTTACTTTGAGGTAATGCCTTAGTCAAAGGATCCGCTAAGTTCCTTTCAGTGGTGATTTTCTCGATTTGTATTTCCTTCCTACTAATGATCTCTCTGATCAGATGATAGCGGCGAAGCACATGTTTGGATCGTTGATGAGACCTTGGCTCTTTCGCCTATGCAATTGCTCCATTGTTGTCACAGTAGACCGATATTGCTTCAACAATGGCTGGAACCACACCAAGTTCATAAATGAACTTCTTGATTCAAACCGCTTCCTTTGCTGCTTCCAAAGTTGCAATGTATTCTGCCTCAGTGGTAGAATCTGCTACAGTGTCTTGTTTGGAACTTTTCCAACCCACTGTGCCCCCATTCAAGGTGAACATGTATCCAGACTGAGACTTGGAATCATCCTTGTCTGTCTGGAAGCTGGCATCCGTATACCCGCGTATCACCATGTCCCCTTTTCCATATATTAGGAACACATCCTTAGTTCTTCTTAAGTACTTAAGGATTGTCTTAACAACCACCCAATGATCCATTCCTGGATCATACTGGTATCTACTTGTGACACACAGAGCATACGATACATCAGGCCTCGTACATAACATAGCATACATGATAGATCCTATTGCGGATGCATAGGAAATCTTACTCATGCAAATCCTCTCGTCTTCTGTGCGCGGACACATAGACTTCGAAAGGTGTATCACATGCCTGATGGGCAGGAAACCTTTCTTGGATTCTGACATGCTAAACCTCTTTAGCACTCGGTCTATATATGTAGACTGCGAAAGATCAAGCAACCGTTTTGATCTATCTCTATAGATCTTAATCGCAAGGATGTAGGTTGCTTCTCCCAGGTCTTTCATGGAGAATGTCTTGGATAACCAAATCTTAACTGACTGTAAGACTGAAACATCATTTCCTATAAGTAATATGTCATCAACATACAATACTAGGAACATGACTGCACTCCCACTAACCTTCTTGTACACACAAGGTTCGTCTGGATTTTGTGAGAAATCAAAATTTTTGATTGTCTCATCAAAACGGATATTCCAACTCCTGGATGCTTGCTTCAATCCATATATGGATCGTCGCAATTTGCATACCTTTGTTTATCAACCGTTGTGAAACCCTCAGGCTGTATCATATACACGTCCTCGAGTAGGTTTCCATTAAGGAAAGCTATTTTTACATCCATTTTCCATATCTCATAATCATAATGAGCCACTATGGCCAGGAGCATCCGAATCGATTTAAGCATAGCTACAGGCGAATAGGTTTCGTCATAATCAATACCTTGCTTTTGACGATATCCTTTCGCCACTAATCTAGCCTTATAGGTAATCACATTACCATCCATGTCGGTTTTCTTCTTGAACACCCACTTGCACCCTATAGGCTTGATGCCTTCAGGTGGGTCAACCAAGTTCCAAACTAGGTTTTCATACATGGAATCCATTTCCGACTTCATGGCTTCAAGCCACTTATCCCTTTTTGAACTTGTCAGAACTTCTTCATAACTAGTAGGCTCCTCATCATCAATGAGTAACACGTCGTTCGATTCACTTACGAGATATCCATATCTCTCAGGAATGTTACGTGATCTACCAGATCTACGAAGATGTGGTGTTTCAATAGGTCCAGCTGATTGCTCATCACTATGAGTTATCGGCTGTTGTGCTTCACCAGGTATCTCATCAATGTCTATTTGAGTCTCTCGAGCCTCCTCAAGCTCGACGACCCTCTCACTATTTTCTTGCAAGAGAAACTCTTTCTCTAGAAACACAGCATGCCTTGAAACAAACAACTTTTGTTCCATAGGATGATAGAATTGGTAACCCCTTGTTTCCTTAGGGTATCCAATAAATAGACATTTATCAGACTTAGCATCCAATTTGTCTGATACAGTCCGCTTCACATAAGCAGGACAATCCCATATCTTCAAGTAAGATACATGAGGTTTCTTACTATTTCATATCTCATATGGAGTAGTAGAGACTACCTTGGTTGGCATTCTGTTTAACAAGTAAACAGCTGTCTGAAGTGCATAACCCCAAAAGGACTTGAGAATATTCACATGATTCATCATTGACCTGACCATGTCCAACAAGGTCCGGTTACGCCTCTCAGATACACCATTATATTGTGGTGTATATGACTGAGTCCATTGAGACAATATACCATTGTCTCTTAGATAATCAAGAAACTCTTGACTTAAGTATTCACTGTTGGTGCAATCAGCACAGGTCACGATTGACCAGGACTCGAGTTTGACTCGAGTGATGTTTTGATGTTTCGACAAAAACATATGACAATGTAATTTTCATGGTAAAGTCCAAGTCATGAGTACTTGGCATGGTAAGTCCAAGTGGGACACTTGGCATCTGGGAAAGACAAGTCATGAGTACTTGGCACAAGGAAAGTCCAAGCATGGGTCTTGGCATGGAAAGTCCAACATGGGTTGGCAAGGGAAAGTCCAAGCATGGGTCTTGGCATGAAAAGTCCAACATGGGTTTGCAAGGGAAAGTCCAAGCATGGGTCTTGGCATGGAAAGTCCAACATGGGTTGGCAAGGAAAAGTCCAAGCTTGAGTCTTGGCATTTGAGAAGTCCAAGGGATTGGATATTGGCAGCGTAAAGTCCAAGCGGAGTCTTGGCGGTGTAAATCCAATGTGCCTTGGCGGTGTATACACCATTAGCATGACATAGCCGATGGAAGCACTTGAAGGCTAGCACGATGGATGAACAAGTCATGGATGACTTGGAGAGATCCGAGAGGTGTAAGGATGATGGAGGTGGCTAGAAGGTTTAGGTCTAGGCTAAGGGTGGTCTAGCAAGTATGGGGGAATCATACTTGGGTTAAAACCTCATTTTTGAGGTTGGCAGTCAACTGGCATTGTGGCCGGTTCGACTGTCGTGAGTTGACTTGAGTTCGACTGCCGTTTACGAGTTGTAATTGCTCTGCAGCGCATTGCTCGATGATCGATCGACTAATGTCGACGCAATCGACTAATTGCCCGATCGCGTCATTGACTAACGATTGAGCGGGCGCAAGATCGCCGATTGAGTTGTGAGCATAGCGGCCCCGTGAGCCAGGAGGATTTCATCATCAGTTTTTTTGGGAGCTTTGGTGAGGCAATTTGAAGCCGATTTGCAGTTGCATTTCAGGGTCCTTCAAGCTCATCCAAGCAACCGACAAGCAAGCACTCAAAACCCTAGTTTGTAAAGTGTTCTTTACATTTTCACTTTTATTTGCTTGTTTACTTTGTATTAATTATTGTAATTCATTGTACGAGGTTTCTCCACCTCCGACTTATTGTCGAGAAGGAGTTTATTGCTTAGTGGTGTTTGTGGCATCGCTAGGGTTCGTACGAACCCAATCCGTGGAGTAGGAACCGTTTGGGTTCCGAACCACGTTATATCATGCGTGTTGTGATTGTATCTTGTGTTTGTATTTGTTATTGTTTATTCCGCTGCATACTAACAAGATTGTAGAAAAGCAACGCGAACAAATTCCATCATCGTACGGTCACACGCTATTCACCCCCCCTCTAGCGGCCTCAAATCTCCTACAATTGGTATCAGAGCCCGGGGCTCTTCTACGGATTAACAACCCGGAGTCAAGACGCTAGAGGAACAAGATGGAATTCAAGGAGAGATTGGGTGACGACATCAACGTTCCACCCGCCTTCGACCGCAAAGATTTTGCGTATTGGAAATGTAGAATGATGCATTTTCTAATGTGTGATTTTGATAATTGGATTAATGTCTTAGTAGGTTTTGACACTCCAAAAGACGAAGAAGGAAGAAAAATCAAGAAGAAGAATTAGAGTCAAGAACAACTCCGATACTATAACATCAACAATAAGGTAATGGGTATTTTGCTTAATATAATTCCTAATGATATTTTGATCAAGATAGGGGATTGTAAAGATGCCAAGGCGGTATGGAACAAATTGGAAAAATCCCATGAAGAGCCTCACTCAATCCAAGAAGATGAGGAGGATAAGGGAGAGAGCTCATCCTCACAAGAAAGTGAGGATTCGGAGGTCGAGGAGTGTTCAACATCCGAGGAGGAAGAAGTGGTGGAAGAGGTAGAATTAGAAGAAACCTCAACCTCTAGGATTGAGGGGGAGGGGATTAGAACATCTACACCAAAGCAACCCCAAGAAGAAGCTTCGACATCCGGTCAAGATGAAGAAGCTCAAAATCCGATTCCGGCACCTACAACCACCCAAGGTAACTCAAGCATATGTGTTAATAATAAAATGCATATAATATATTTTGAGTGTAGGGAAATCGGGCACTACAAAAGCAAGTGCCCAAAGAAGATTAGGAAAGCTCCACCGGCACCAAAAGCCAAGGATGCTGGTTCCCCAACACCTAAAGGCAAGGAGCACATCATATGCTTTAAATGCAATTCAAAAGGACATTATAGGAATCAATGTCCTAGGGGGAGCAAAAAGACCCAAGAAGGAGCATCACAAGTAGGGGGAGCTACTAAGGCAAACCCTAAGGTATATCATTTCAATAATGCTCATTCTTCTAGGTTTAATGTTAAAAACATGCTTTTAATTCTCTTGCAATTCATCATGAAAAGCATGCTAGGAACAATAAATATTATTGTTTAGGAGCTAAGAGTGTCCATTTTGAAACTAAGGAGAAATTTGGGACTAATGTCCCTAAAAATATTTTACCTAAGGAATCTATCAAGAAAATAGGAGAACACCTAGGTCTTAATCCTAAATGGATTAGGCATATGCCTAGAGGAAATGGTAATGCCCAAGGACCAAATGAGAAATCAAAAATTGGGAAATTAGAGTTGGAAAACCAAGCCTTGAGGTCAAGGCTTGAAAAACTAGAAAAGACCCTCAGGAATATACAAAATCAAGTTCAAGGGTCTAGTGGTCTAAGTCAAGGGTCCAAAAGTCAAAGTCAACACCTAGGACCTAAGAGTCAAAAGTCAACCAAGGGCAAGCAAGGTTTGGGTCACAAACCTAAGCCTATGGTGGCTTATCATAGTATTCCATTTGATTATGGAACACAAACTAGGTCTAGGAAGACCAAGGTCAATAGGGAAGTCATCCCTAGAGTTGACCAAGGTGTGTGCCTAGTGGCTAGGGTTTCAAGGAAACCTAGGGAAGCCACTAAGAAGGTTGCAAGGGGAGTTACCCCTAGAGTCAACCTAGGTAAGACCAAAATGACCAAGGCTACCAAGCCTAGGAGGGTCATTAGGAAGGTATCTAGGGAGGTCATCCCTAAGGAATACCTAATTAACCCAATGAGCTCAAATAGATTTTGGGTTCCTAAGGGCGTGATTGACTCACGCTAGGTGGGTTAGGTCGTGTCAACCTTGATTGGATGGGTAGTTAACTCAACCATAGCAAAGTTGACATTTTAGGTCATTTCCAAGGTTATGGATATCTTGGAAATAGATTTGAATCAATATCCTAAAAGATTTTAGGATGTGCCAATGCATTTTTGGAATTATGGAAAATCAATTAAATTAGCACATTTTAGGTTTAGAGGTCTTAATGTGCCATTTTGGGTTTTTGGCACATATGGGAGATTAATAGTAATATGGCAAAATAAACTTCATCATATCAAATGGCAACTAATATTAAAATTTAGGTGTCATTATACCTACACTTTTTATTTGCCATGCCTTGATTGCCACATAACATGCCATGACATTATGGTTATTTTCATCATCTATATGTCATGATCATGCTTTTAGGATTAGGTTTAATGTCATGTGTTTTTAGATTCCATCTTATGCCATGACATCATGATTATGAGCATGTGTTTATCTATACCATCTTTAATGCCATAATCATCTCATGAATCTAAATTGATTAAAATTGAGTTAAGGACAATGACATGACTTGAAGTCCCATTTATAAGGGAATCAAGTAGGGTTGCCTTAGAAAATGCATGAAATCCTAGATTAAATGAACCAAAACCCACATCTCACATTAAATTGACATGTATGTGTATGCTATACACCCTAGATACATGTGAGATGCTAGGATATGAGTTAAGTTCAAGGTGCATAGTTTTTACATCTAGGTGAACTCAAACTCATCTTATATGAGTTGTGGATCATTGGGAAAGCTTGTGTACAAGTCATATGCATAGAGCCCAAGGAATATGATCCAAGATAAGGTTTTGAAATCGTTTTAAAATCAATTTAGAAAACCTTGGTGAAGTCTATCTTTTGATAGCAATCATCATTGCTGAGATTGATACATAGTGAGCCAAAACTTAGAAGTTTTCTTCACTTTTGGATTTTGTATCAATTTCGATATTTTATGGGTAAAATAATTTTAAAATATTTTTCACCCATTGTATTGATTATAAGTAATATACTTAGCAAATTTCATAATTTTTCGATATACGTAGAATTACTTATGACTTTTTAAAATTCGATTCTGATAGCTGAAATTCAAGAATTTTAGTTATCGATCACTACTGATGGCGATATGATCGATAGTGATCGGCAATGATTCTGTAAGTAGTCATTTGCGCTAAGCTATTTGGGAAAACTAGGTTTGGTTAGCCCGTGTTCAGCTGCGGTTAAGGTCCCTAAGCACTCCTAACCCTAGGATATGCTTTGGGAAGCATTATAAAGGGTGAAAATCCATTGGATATAGATTAGGAGAGTTGTTTAGGGTTTGTATCAAATTTAAGGTGAGGAGAGTTCATGTTTGAACTTTTAACCTTATTTTTGATGGTTTAGAGTTCCTATTGGCTTAGGGACTTCCCAAGGACATTGTTGTTACAATGGTCAAGGGGGAGTAAGGCTTTAGGGGGAGTTATCCATCTTAGGATGATGGATGTGTTTCTCCTCTTGAAGGGGGAGAAGTTATTGAGAGAGTATCATCAATTGGGAAAATTGATGGGATTTTGAGAAACCCAATTTGGAAATTGGGAGAGAGAGTATAGGATTGCTTCTCTTGAGTGATATGAGATTTATCACTAGGAAGATGGTAGGTATCCTAAGTATTTTTGAATCAAGGGGGAGATTGTAAGATCTCATTGGAACATGAGACTTTGACCTCCTTGGAGAGATAACCTTTTTGATGTATATCAAAAAGGGGGAGAATGTTTGGGAAAATGTTTGGGATTACCAATTTGGAATAATTGGTAAGAGTTTTGAGTTAGTGTTCTAACTCAATGGTTTGTGTGGTTTTTGTCAAACATCAAAAAGGGGGAGATTATTGGTGCAATCGGCCCAGGTCACGATTGACCAGGACTCGAGTGATGTTTTGATGTTTCGATAAAAACATATGACAATGTAATTGTCATGGTAGAGTCCAAGTCATGAGTACTTGGCATGGTAAGTCCAAGTGGGATACTTGACATCTGGGAAAGTCCAAGTCATGAGTACTTGGCACAAGGAAAGTCCAAGCATGGGTCTTGGCATGGAAAGTCCAACATGGGTTGGCAAGGGAAAGTCCAAGCTTGAGTCTTGGCATTTGAGAAGTCCAAGGGATTTGATATTGGCAGCGTAAAGTCCAAGCAGAGTCTTGGCGGCGTAAGTCCAATGTGCCTTGGCGGTGTATACACCGTTAGCATGACATAGTCGATGGAAGCACCTGAAGGCTAGCGCGATAGATGAACAAGTCATGGATGACTTGGAGGGATCCAAGAGGCGTAAGGCTGATGGAGGTGGCTAGAAGGTTTAGGTCTAGGCTAAGGGTGGTCTAGCAAGTATAGGGGAATCATACTTGGGTTAAAAACTCATTTTTGAGGTTGCCAGTCGACTGCCATTGTCGCCGGTTCGACTGCTGTGAATCGACTTGAGTTTGACTGCCGTTTAAGAGCTGAAATTGTTCTAGCAATCGACTGCTCATTGGAATAGTCGACTGATGTCGACGGTAGTCGACTGCCAGTTGAGTTGCGAGCACAGAACACTCCATGCCGATCGCGATCGACGGGCGCTAGCGATCGCCAAGAGTCCCATTGGAACTTGTCCAACATGGATTGAGCCGTTGTCTTACAATAGATGTTGCTGATCGTCATAAATCCAGATAAAAAGGAGGATTTCATCATCAGTTTTTTTGGGAGCTTTGGTGAGGCGATTTGAAGGCAATTTGCAGGTGCATTTTAGGGTCCTTCAAGCTCATCCAAGCAACCGACAAGAAAGCGCTCAAAACCCTAGTTTGTAAAGTGTTCTTTACATTTTCACTTGTATTTGCTTGTTTACTTTGTATTACTTGTTGTAATTCATTGTACGCGGTTTCACCACCTCCGACTTGTTGTCGAGAAGGAGTTTATTGCTTAGTGGTGCTTGTGGCATCGCTAGGGTTCGTACGAACCCAATCCGTGGAGTAGGAACCATTTTGGTTCCGAACCACGTTATATCGTGCGTGTTGTGATTGTATCTTGTGTTTGTATTTGTTATTGTTTATTCTGCTGTGTTCTAACAAGATTGTAGACAAGAAACCCGAATAAATTCCAACATCATACGGTCACACGCTATTCACCCCCCCTCTAGCGGCCTCAAATCTCCTACATTCATCACCTTGATCCGATCGAAGTATTTTAATACTCTTGTCATGTTGTTTCTCTACTTCATTTCTGAATTCTTTGAACCATTCAAAGGCTTCAGACTTGTATTTCATCAAGAACACATACCCAAACCGTGAGTGATGATCGGTGAAGGTAATGAAGTAGTTATAGCCTCCTAAAGCTTGAGTTGACATAGGTCCACATGTTGGGATCTCTTTATGCAAAATAGCATATGCGCAATGGAAAAATTAGGATCTCTTCCAAGTGATCCTTGCGAAAGAAAAACTCGTACAAAAATAAATTTCTCAAAAGAAAAACTTATCTTATAGGAGAGTTCTACCTTTGTTGCGTGCCCTTTGCAATCCTGCTTTTCCTTGGATGTGTTGGATCTTTTAGCACGTTCAAATGTCTGTGCCTCTATATGTATCCACACGAGCAAGCTCTTGTCTCACAAAAGAAAACTAGAAGATCTCTCCTTTACTTCTTGCTAGAGAAGTCTCTAAAGGAGAGGAAGGTAGGGAAGAAGAGAAAGGAATAAGAAGACTACTCTTCTTGCTAGCTTACACTCACAAAACCACACAACAAAAGCCTCTCCCACCAAGCTCTCACCAAGCCTTAAGCTCTAACTCAACTCCTTTGGCTGGCCACCCCATGGGGTGTTTTATAGGATTTGAAAAACCTTTCATCTCCTATCACATTCAATGCAATCAATGGCATTGAAAGATAATTAAACAAGGAGTTATCCTCCTTGTTTTAGCCGGCCACATGTGGAGGAAATCCAAGGGTCAAAACCCTTTGTCTCCTTCCAACTCATCAAGCTTATGTGGCATGCTTATGTGGCATGCTTAGGTGGCATGCTTATGTGGCATTCATGGATGTTGAATTAATCTTATTAATTCAATAAGATTATGTTATCATATTGAATTAATCTTATTAAATCAATAAGGTAACATATTGAATTAATCTTATTAAATCAATCAAGCTTAGCATATTGAATTAATCTCATTAAATCAATAAGCTAAAATTCTCATTAAGCTTAAAGTCCAAAAACCATTTTGTACTTAAGCTTATTCCCAAATTATTCTAGTCAAACTAGAATGCACTAATTCTTCTAATCATCATGCTCTTTGTGTGTGACCCTATAGGCTCTCATAACGTTGGCAGTGGATCTAAACTCTTTTAGATACACAAGCAATGAGCGGCATCTAGCAATACATCATTGCTACCCAAGTTACGAGATAAGTCAAGATCCGACTAACCTTTCCGTGACTACTATAATGTATGACCGTGTTCTTCTATCCTTGATATCAGATTGACCAATGAGGCATAGACCGTGTCATCCTCGATCAATCTATGTGTTTCTTGATCCCTGAGTAAACTAACTCAAACAAATGAGCTCAATATCTCATATTGACTCATTCGAGCATGGCCATGCGTTTTAGTAGTTCTACTCAATCAAGGGCCCACGATATCACTCCGTCATATGGGAGGGATAGATCCCATCTACATCACTCACATCCCTCCGCATAATTTGTTATATACCCGATGTCGCCTTTATGGTCCACCTATTCTGGGTGGCGTTTGTGATACCAAAGTACATAACTCCTTATGTAGGGAACCGTAGTGACTTGAGTTTGAGGACTATTCATACCAATAGTCACATGAGAAAGTTTATGACACTCATATATGACGATCCATGAAACTTTCTCATGGCGGGTCGATTCGTATATATTCTCCAATCTATACCATTGTGTCAACTTGATATCATATATCCATGACTTGTGAGATCAAGTCATCAATTGACCTACATGCTAGTCTTTATGTATTAATATTGCCCTTGCATATTAATACTCGACTAGGAACATTTAGGAAAGTGTTCTCTACAGTCTCTCATAATCAATTCTGCCAATTGATGTGCTGTAGATAAGAACCTACTTTTCTAGGGCATTATTATATTTAATTTAGCTGGCACAAGCAAGATGTAAATATAATAACCAATCTTTTTCCTTTATTGAATATGATACAAAATGTTCCTATTCAACCATCACATGATTGGTTCTAGGGCTTTAACTAACAATCTCCCACTAGCACTAGTACCAATCACTATGATATCTAATACCTAGTGACCTAGTGTGACCATCATGCTTCCTCTGTGCCAAAGCCTTGGTCAATGGATCTGCAATGGTAGCTTCTGTCGGTACTCTGCATATCCTCACATCTCCTCTATCGATGATCTCTCGAATGAGATGGAAGCGCCGCAGTATGTGTTTGGTCCGCTGATGTGATCGAGGTTCCTTAGCTCGTGCAATAGCCCCATTGTTGTCACAATAGAGGTCTATTGGATCTGCAATGCTAGGAACTACCCCAAGTTCAGCGATGAACTTGCGGGCCAAAAGACCTCCTTTCTTTGCATCGATCGCAATATACAAACCACTCGTTGTAGAATCGACAAGCGTGTCTGCTTGAACTTTTCCGACTCACGGCTCCACCATTCGAGCAAAACCGCGTACCGATTGCGATCTATAGTCATCCTTGTCTATTTGGAAGCTTGCATCACTGTAACCCTTCTGATTAGCTCCTCATTGCCTCGAATATCGGAAATATTCTTTCGTTCTTCGTAAGTATTTAAGAATATTTTTGGCTATCCAAATGACTTTCACGGATCATGGTATCTACTCGTCATGCTCAAAGCATACAGAGGCGTCGGAGACAGTACAAAGCATGGCGTACATGATAGACCCTATGGCAGATGCATAAGGGACCTTATCCATGCGATCTCTCTCCTCCTTAGAAGAGGGACATTGAGTCTTCGAAAGACTCACACCATGTGATAAAGGCAGAAATCCTTTCTTGGAATTTTGCATAGCAAAACGATCTAGCACTTTATCAATGTATGTACTCTGACTTAGGCCAAGTAATCTTTTAGATCTATCTCTATAGATCTTGATGCCTAAAATATAGGCAGCTTCACCTAAGTCTTTCATCGAGAAACAATTCCCTATCCACATCTTCACAGGTGGAGTGAGGAATATCATTTCCGATGAGAAGTATGTCATCTACATACAAGATAAGAAATACAAGCTGTGCTCCCACTATTTCTCTTGTAGACACAAGGTTCATCTTCATTCTTGATGAAACCAAACTCTTTGATTGCATCATCGAATCGAAGATTCCGGCGAGAGGCTTGCTTTAGTCCATAAATGGACCTTTGCGGTTTGCATACCTTTCGGGATGCTTTGGATCTTCAAAACCCTCGGTGTGTCATGTACACATCCTCGGTAGCTTTCCATTGAGCGGTTTTGACATCCATCTGCCGGATCTCATAATCGTGGTAGGTTGCGCAATAGCAAGTATGATCCGAATGGATTTAAGCATCGCATGGCCCGGTGAAAAGGTTTCATCATAGTCAATACCATGAATTTGTTTGAATCCTTTAGCCACCAATCTACCTTTATAGGTATGCTTATTACCATCCATGTAGTCTTTACTTTAAAGACCCACTTACACCCAATGGGTTTTACCCTTCAGGTGGATCAACCAAAGTCCATACTTGGTTAGTGTACATGGATTCTATTTCGGATCTCATGGCCTCTAGCCATTTCTCAGAATCTGGGCTCATCATAGCTTCTTGATAGGATGTAGGCTCGTCCAAGATCGACAAGCAATACATCACCGTTGTCAGTCAAGAGAAAAGAATATCTCTCGGGTTGACGACGGATCCTATCAGATCTACGAAGAGGTTGGTCTACTTGAACAGGTGTTTGCTCCACAACTCTTTGGGCAATAATTTCTTCATCCACAACACTTTGTGGTGCCTGTTCATTTTCCATCGAAGCCTTAGTGTTATCTTCATCCTGAATTTCTTCAAGATGAATTTTACTCCCACTAGTTTTTCTAGAAATAAATTCTCTTTCTAGAAAGATAGCATTTCTTGCAACAAACACCTTGCCATGTGTGGGATTGTAAAAGTAATATCCCTTAGTTTCCTTGGGATATCCTACAAAATAACACTTATCTGATTTGGGTCCTAGTTTATCTAAGACTTGACGTCTAACATAAGCTTCACAACCCCAAATCTTTATAAAAGACATTTTGGGACTCTTCGATCCATAGCGTATATGGTGTCTTTTCTACGGCTTTTGATGGGCCAGCGATTAAGTGTGAAAGCGGTTCTCTAGAGCTAAACCCCAAAAGGAAGTAGGTAGATCGATCGGCTCATCATTGATCGTACCATATCTAATAGAGTACGATTTCTCCTTTCAGATACACCATTCCATTGTGGTGTTCCAGGTGGAGTGAGTTGGGATATTATCCCACACTCAGCCAGGTGATGATGAAATTCTTGACTAAGATATTCACCACCTCGATCTAATCGAGTAGCTTATCGCTTACCAAGTTGGTTTTGTACTTCATTCTTGAATTCTTTGAACTTTTCAAAGGATTACGACTTATGTCTCATCAAATATAAGTAGCCAAATCTACTCATATCATCAGTGAAAGTAATAAAGTACTTATAGCCTCCTCTGGCTTCGACATTGAAAGGGCCACATACATCAGTATGTATGAGTCCTAACAAGTCCGTCGCTCTCTCGCCATGTCCACTAAATGGAGTTTTAGTCATCATTCCTAAAAGACAAGATTCGCATACCTCATATGATTCAAAATCAAATGAGTCCAATAATCCATCTTTATGGAGTTGGGATATGCGTTTTTCATTTATGTGACCTAGCGGCATGCGGAGATATGTTTGGTTCAAATCATTCGATTTGAACCGTTTGATATTACGTTATAAATTGGGTTTTCTAAATCTAGAACATAGAGACCATTCATAAGTGGTGCATTACAATAGAACATTTCATTCAAATAAATGGAACAACATTTGTCCTTTATTATAAAAGAAGTTTTCTTGTCTAAACAAGATACAGATTATGTTCTTTGTTAATGCGGTACATAAAAGCACTCCTCTAGTTCTAAGATAAGCCCGTGGGCAAAGACAAAAATATGTTCCTACTGACTCTGGCCAACTTTTGCGTCATTGCCTACTCGTAGGTCCACTTCGCCCTTTGCCATTAGTCTACTATTTCTCAGTCCCTGCACATTAGTACAAATGTGAGATGCACATCCGGTATCTAATACCCATGTAGAAGAAATAGATAGATTAACTTCTATAACGTGTATACAGGCGAAGTCCCACTTCTTTTATTCTTTACTTCCTCAAGGTAGACTTTGCGATTCGCTTTGGTGTCCACTCAGGTACTTTACCTTTACCCTTTGAAGTGGATGAATTGGCCTTGCCTTTGGCTTGGGTCTTACCCTTGCCTTTAAACTTACCTTTGCCCTTCTTGACTATTAGTACATTACTAACTTTCTTTTTGAGATTCGATTCAGCAGTTCTTAACATGCTGAGAATCTCAGGCAAAGGTTTATCAATTTCATTCATGTTATAATTCATGACGAATTGATTATATGCTTCCGGCAACGATTGTAGGATAACATCGGTTGCCAATTCTTGGCTCAATGGAAAACCTAGTCTTTCAAGGTTCTCAACGTACCCAATCATTTTAAGTACGTGAGTTCCTACAGGTGTTCCTTCTTGCATCTTGCATGCAAAAAGAGCCTTAGACACTTCAAAACGCTCGTGCCTAGCTTGTCCTTGATATAGTTGTTTTAAATGCTTAACCATATCATAGGCATCCATGTTCTCATGTTGCTTCTGAAGCTCAGAGTTCATGGTGGCAAGCATAAGACATGACACATCTAATGCGTCATCTTGATGCTTCTTATAAGCATCCTTTTCAGCACGAGTGGCCGCATGGGCGGGTGTTTCAGGGATAGACTGCTCTAGGACATATAGTTTACATTCTTGCTTGAGGATAATCCTCAAGTTCCTATACCAGTCTAGAAAGTTAGCTCCATTGAGCTTGTCTTTCTCAAGGACAGATCGCAAGTTGAGGGGGTGTGTCGTGTTAGATGACATGGTGATCTACAACATTAATATGCAAAACTTAGTATCATACCTAAGTCATTTAATTAGGCCTTTAATTAAATGAGGCTCCCACTAAATTCTCATAGCTTTGATATGAGCTAATTATTGATGTAGGCAAACACATTTTGCTTACATCATTAGCTTCTATTTAGCTATAAATTTATATGGGATAAAAGATCCACATCATAATTCGTCTTGAGTTAGCTTTGGCTAATCGCCCAAGACGTAGTATGATTAGGTAGGCAATCTTTTGCCAATTACATCTGATGTAACTCTTTAATAGCTTTGGTTAAGTTTAGATTAGTTTAGTGCTTATTCCTAAACCAGCTTCCAGGTCGTGGCGAGGCACAGAGGCCTTCTTGGATATCGGATCAACGACCACTTCTAAGACAAAGATGATGTTCGGAAATCACACAAAACTAATTTTTAAACTTATGTTCAAAGCTAATATATGCCTCTACTTTAAAAACTTAATTAAGTCTTAACCAAGTTTGATAGCGGGACATCACGATTGTCCACTCGCACTCTTCCAAGATAAAATGTATTGCTTTGCTTTGGCAAACCCAATAACAAATGATCGAGGAAGTAGTGAGTACCAAACTTTGGTAGGCATATCGTTTAGACTTATTAAGAAATAAACTTAAACATGCATCACATACATATTAGCATACATCACATATAAGCTAAATTAACATGCATCACATACATATTAGCATACTAAGCGTGTCATGGTTATGGCCCTTATTCTACAATCTTCTCAAGCCAATGAGAAGATTGATTGTTCAACCTAGGATAGCATCTTCTCCCAAGTGCTTCCTTTTGGTTGTCTGTGTTGTTGACTTCCTCCTTGTAACATCATCTTCCAATGGACCCTCCATCTTTGTTGTGTATATTACAAAGGAGAAATACTAGTTACATTCGAGTCTAAAACTAATTTTACAACAAGATTTTTAGGAGAAAGGCACGACTCAGCCGTATTAAGAATTACAACACACATTCACAAACTTTTTGGGACTAGGCCATAACCATGCACCATGTCATTTTTAACTTTTAAAAGACATCGGATATTTTATTATGTTTGATAAATTGCTAATGCAATTATCAACTCATAATAAAATTTATCCTACTTCTATATCATATATAAAATAGAGAAAACCTATTTTTATACGATCTTTCACAAGTGGCTCTGATACCCTTTGTTGGGATCTCTTTATGCAAAATAGCATATGCGCAATGGAAAAATTAGGATCCCTTCCAAGTGATCCTTGCGAAAGAAAAACTCGTACAAAAATAAATTTCTCAAAAGAAAAACTTATCTTATAGGAGAGTTCTACCTTTGTTGCGTGCCCTTTGCAATCCCGCTTTTCCTTGGATGTGTTGGATCTTTTAGCACGTTCAAATGTCCGTGCCTCTATATGTATCCACACGAGCAAGCTCTTGTCTCACAAAAGAAAACTAGAAGATCTCTCCTTTACTTCTTGCTAGAGAAGTCTCTAAAGGAGAGGAAGGTAGGGAAGAAGAGAAAGGAAGAAGAAGACTACTCTTCTTGCTAGCTTACACTCACAAAACCACACAACAAAAGCCTCTCCCACCAAGCTCTCACCAAGCCTTAAGCTCTAACTCAACTCCTTTGGCCGGCCACCCCATGGGGTGTTTTATAGGATTTGAAAAACCTTTCATCTCCTATCACATTCAATGCAATCAATGGCATTGAAAGATAATTAAACAAGGAGTTATCCTCCTTGTTTTGGCCGGCCACATGTGGAGGAAATCCAAGGGTCAAAACCCTTTGTCTCCTTCCAACTCATCAAGCTTATGTGGCATGCTTATGTGGCATGCTTAGGTGGCATGCTTATGTGGCATGCTTAGGTGGCATGCTTATGTGGCATTCATGGATGTTGAATTAATCTTATTAATTCAATAAGCTTATGTTATCATATTGAATTAATCTTATTAAATCAATAAGGTAACATATTGAATTAATCTTATTAAATCAATCAAGCTTAGCATATTGAATTAATCTCATTAAATCAATAAGCTAAAATTCTCATTAAGCTTAAAGTCCAAAAACCATTTTGTACTTAAGCTTATTCCCAAATTATTCTAGTCAAACTAGAATGCACTAATTCTTCTAATCATCATGCTCTTTGTGTGTGACCCTATAGGCTCTCATAACGTTGGCAGTGGATCTAAACTCTTTTAGATACACAAGCAATGAGCGGCATCTAGCAATACATCATTGCTACCCAAGTTACGAGATAAGTCAAGATCCGACTAACCTTTCCATGACTACTATAATGTATGACCGTGTCCTTCTATCCTTGATATCAGATTGACCAATGAGGCATAGACCGTGTCATACTCTATCAATCTATTTGTTTCTTGATACATGATTAAACTAACTCAAACAAATGAGCTCAATATCTCATATTGACTCATTCGAGCATGGCCATGCGTTTTAGTAGTTCTACTCAATCAAGGGGCCCACAGATATCACTCCCGTCATATGGGAGGGATAGATCCCGTCTACATCACTCACATCCCTCCGCATAATTTGTTATATACCCAGTAATCGCCTTTATGGTCCACCCTGTTACGGGTGACGTTTGACGATACCAAAGTACATAACTCCTTATGTAGGGAACCGTAGTGACTTCAGGTTTGAGGACTATTCATACCAATAGTCACATGAGAAAGTTTATGACACTCATATGACGATCCATGAAACTTTCTCATGGCGGGTCAGTTCAGTATATATTCTCTAATATATACCCATGTGTCAACTTGATATCATATATCCATGACTTGTGAGATCAAGTCATCAATTGACCTACATGCTAGTCTTTATGTATTAATATTGCCCTTGCATATTAATACTTAACTAGGAACATTTAGGAAAGTGTTCTCTACAGCCTCTCATAATCAATTCTGCCAATTGATGTGCTGTAGATAAGAACCTACTTTTCTAGAGCATTATTATATTTAATTTAGCTGGCACAAGCAAGATGTAAATATAATAACCAATCCTTTGCCTTTATAGAATATGATACAAAATGTTCCCTATTCAACCATCACATGTTTGGTTCTAGGGCTATAACTAACACCACATACTTCAGTATGTATTAGACCTAGCAACTCTCCCACTCGTTCACCTTTTCCTGTAAAAGGTAACTTAGTCATCTTGCCTTTTAAGCATGATTCGCATGTATCGTATGAATCCAATTCAAACGATTCCAGAATTCGACATCGGTGTAATTCAGACATGCATTTCTTGCTTACATGGCCAAGACGACAATATCACATGTAGGAGTCTAATTGATTATCCTTTCGAGCACGCTTGTTGCTCGCTTCGATATTGAAAATGTCACTGGATACGTCCAATGTATAAATGTCATTGCTCAAAGTTCCAGTTTCATAAAGTACACCATTCAAAGTTATATAACAACAATTGTTACTAAACATCAAATGGTAACCATTTTTATTTAAGCAGGAAATAGAAACAATGTTCTTTATTAGAGAAGGAACACAATAGCAATTGTCCAGTTCCAAGACTAGTCCGCTAGGGAGCTTCAGCAAATAAGTTTCGATGGCGACCGCAGCAACCTTTGCTCCATTGCCAACTCGCAAATTTGACTCCCCTCTGACGAGTCTTCTTCTATTCCTTAGCCCCTGTATGTCATTACATATATGTGAGCCATACCCAGTATCCAATACCCAAGTGTCTAAGAAAATAGAATGACAATCAATAACGAAGATACCTGAAGAGGATGGGGCATCGGATGCCTTCTTCTTCTTCACGGACTCAAGATAAATCTTGCAGTTTCTTTGCCAGTGGCCTTCCTTGCCACAATGATGGCAAGTGCCCTTTTGTGCTGGTTCTGCCTTCTTAGCCTTCTTGTTCTTCCCTTTCTTCTGTTCCTTTGCCTTCCTCTTAGAACCTTTCTTTGAGGAATCAACTAACAGAACCGCCTTCTCCTCATGCTTCACAGAAGGCTCCACAGTCTTCAGCATATTTAGGAGCTCAGGAATAGTAGATTCTAATTTGTTCATCCGATAGTTCATCACAAATTGTGAGAAACTCTTGGGCAAACAATGCAGAATTAAGTCAATACTTAATTCATGATCCATCACAAACCTGAGGGTGGCTAGCCGCTTGATGTACCCGTTCATCTTTAGCACAAACTGCACTACAGACGAATCTTCTTGCATCTTCGTGGTGAAGAGGAGCCTGGAGACTTCGAACCTTTCGGATATCATTTGCTCATCAAACAACTCATGAAGATGGAAGACCATGGTATTAGCATCCATATGCTCATGCTGCTTTTGCAGCTCAGGTACCATCATAGCTAGCATGATCCAACTCGCTAGTTCAGAATCTGCCACATGTTTCTGATAGACCAACATTTGGTCTGGAGTTGCATCGTCCCTAGGACAGTTGGGAAGAGGCTCTTCAAGGACATATAGTAGCTTTTCCGCCTTGAGAACAATTCTCAAGTTTCTAAGCCAGTCCAGAAAGTTAGGCCCAGTCAATTTGTTTGAATCCAAAATAGTGTGCAAATTCAAAGACGTCATGATTAATCAATTAACCTAGAAATATAAAATGAGCATATATGAGAAAATGATTTTAAAATGCATCAATATACATTCATAAATCCCATTCATTTTTCGAATTTCAAAAACCCCAAAATCACTTCGGGAGATCGTAGGTCCATATCCGAATGGGCTGATACCCAACATAAATATGAACAACCTTGGAGAGAGTCCAACAAGTCATTCATAACTACGATGGTAGGTATCAAATATACCGATTGCATATCACATATATGCAACTATCACAATGTGCTACCAACTTATTGAATGTTCACACATACATCGACTTATTAACACATTAACAAGTATGCATCATATGCATAGCACCCAACTTCACCTCCCTTCACATCGACCTTGGAGAGAGTCCAACAAGCCGATGCTCCAGTTTAAAGCCAACCCATTAATCGAGAAATAGTTTTAATATGGTTAGAGCGCATTCAACCAATTTTCCCGGCTTGGAGAGAGTCCAACAACCAAAGCTAATGATTGACCTCTGATTCTTACCATATTAGTATTAAACTATTCCATGGTTTGAACATGTTCAGGTTCGAGCCGATCTTGGAGAGAGTCCAACAACCCGAACAAAAAATGGAACTCTGGTTCTAACCATATTAATGGAAGGTGTAGGCTTTAATATTGAGTAAGAGTTTTTTATGTCTCATCCTCTTTGCATGCAAATAACTATTATCTATATGGCATGATATACATCTACATGTCACGACACGCATGACATAATGATATGCATCTAATGCAATTACATGACATACAATTATGACATGTACAAAATTTCCTTATATGTCATAACTATTTATGGAAATAAAATATGTTTGAGATTTGATTCTCCAAATCAAATCATGATTAAATTAGGAAACAAATTTCCAAATCTAATCACATATTTTATTTGTGGAAAGTGTTGATTAAGGAAAGTCAATTTAGGAAACAAATTTCCTAAATCATCAAAACTACTTATGGAAATAAAATATTTTAAGATTTGATTTTCCAAATCAAATCATGATTAAATTAGGAAATAAATTTCAAAATCTAATCAAATATTTTATTTATGGAAAATATCAATTTCCATAAATACTTCCAACTTTCCAAAAGTAGAAGATTTCTATAAATACTTCTAGACTTTCCAAAATTAAAAAATTTCCATAAATACTTCTAACTTTCCAAAAGTAGAAAAATTCCAGAAATACCATTATGAGTATCGCAAAACAATTTTACGATTATGTCGAAACACAACCTGGGCTCTGATACCACTATTGGGTTTTCGGCACCACGGCGAGTGTGTGTTCGAACATGTTTCATAAACATGTGCACAACGGAAGGAATAAAAATAATAAATCTAATTTATTATAACACACACACCACACTCATACATAGTACAATATGTGTAGATATAACTGTAAATTCAAATTTTACAATAAAAGGAAATTTATACTACGTATACCTGACGTATCACGTGTAGCGGGAAAGACATCAACCGGAGCGATCCTCGCTAGAATCGCCTCTATCCGTATCCACGCCGAGTATCTTCGGGATGACTTCACAAAGTCACGAGCCTCGTCTTCGTACGAGTTACTAGCCTCGTGTTGAAGATGATGTGATCGAGAGAAGATCATGATCTGAATCAAAATTCGGATCCAAAATGAGTCCTCGCTTCTCCGAAGAGGTATTCGTCAACCGTTTGACGAATCCTTCGTCCTCCACCGATGAGGATTACTGGAGATCGAATCCACGGCAAGGAAGCAGCTGTCAGAGCTCCAAACGTCGTCCAAATGACGCTCCGACATGAAGTAAACAAGCTGTCCAGAAAATTGAACAGCTTTGGTGGAGGAATAGGGGCCGGCCAAATAAGGAGGCTTGATGCTCACCTTGTCGCCGAACCCAAAGGAGATCACCGGAGCTCCTCCAGCAGCAGCTCGACGCCGGTAAGAGGGGAGGACGACAGCTGCTGGATGCCGGCAAGGGGCTTTGGGTGGTGGTGGGCGGCAGCAAGAAGTTGGCGCCGACTACACCAAGGAGAAGTGGGCGGCAACTTTAGGGTTGCTAGGATTAGGATTTAACAAAACCCTTAAGCCCTATTTTATAGAGAACAAATTCTCTTAATGGTTATCGGATCATAACCAAAAGCCCGTTAACCCGCTCCATTAATTTAAGTTAAAATAAACCAAACCATGATGGTCTATTTTAAGTTAAAACGAACCGAACCGATTTTGGTTCATTCATTTAAAACAAACAAAACCCCTTTGGTTTATTCTCCTCCATTGGATTAGAACCAAACCAATTTGGTTCATCCATCATATCTTCATAAGACACGACCCATCCACGCTTCCATTGCGACTGAAATGATTTCATGCTCGCTCCTTATTTGGTCCAACCAAACCAAGTTTCTCTCGGTCTGAGAATCTCATTCTCAAGCTTGTTTTAAATCCTTCGGATTATGCTCGTTGTGCGTGTGACCAAATAGGTTCTCGGTTTATGTTGGTCATCTATAATTAACCATTAATTATAGAACGATCATGAGTGGCACCTAGTAGTACATCATGATCCCCAATTAAACGAAAAAATCAACGGTTGATCCAGAACTATTTCTGAAACCCTTCAGCAGCTCGAATGAATCGTGCCCCATTCCCTTCACTCATCTTATACCCACTTGGTTCAGGACATGGTCTATAGTGTCAATCCCCACTAGGTTGACTACGTCACACCTAACCCAAGTATCATTTCCTCGTCCTACGGATTCTAGTTACTGCACATGTATCGAAGAGTACCTTACTCTAAACATGTAATGCTTTGGCCAAAGACTTTAGTAACAATCCGACGAGAGGTCATGGGTATACATCTCCTCGCAAGGAGTGGTGAATCCTTTATAGGCTATTCAAACACCTTCAATTACTTTGACTTATACCCAATCATCCCGGGTCCACATCTCCTCAAAGATGCTTGCTTAAGATGTCAAAGCATAAGTCTTTATGATCAAGATGACTTGAATACCGCAAGTCAAAGGAACATCGCACTTAAGCTGCAGTAAGGACTTCATTGACATATCTATATATGCAGAGAACCTTATGAAGTCTTACGGCTGGTCACTCCAATGAACTAGTTATCTTAACTAGCATCCATGATTAACTCCGGACATCACAATGTCTCCAGCCAGTGAGAATCAGCTGCTTGGATACACCAAGGAGTACACCTCGTGCTAGTCTCGACAAAATCAATGGTGTCCATATCCATCAATTCATTGACTAGGGATAATTCCGATACATCACAATTACACATGTAGAGATACTCACTAGTTGTGATCCAATCACAAATTCTTTCATGCTGTGAATCGTATCGTGGACATTCAGTAAATGAGTTTAAGATCAAATCAAATACATAAAAACATGTATACTCAAATAGTGAATCTTCATTTATCATATAAATGGTTCAAACATAAGGCGATTGCCTCAGGACATCTCTCATATATTACTAACACTCTCGTATCAGGTGGTACTTGCGCTCTATGTGTTTACTTACCTATGGGTTCGTGGTTCCTTCGAGTTTGCAACTGCACCACTATTATAACAATAAATTATGATAGTTCTAGGAAAACCAGGAATCACATCCAAGTCCATTAAAAAGATCCTAAGCCATATAACTTCTTTAGCCGCCTCAGAGGCTGCCACATACTCAGCTTCCATGGTAGAGTCCGCAACACATTTCTGCTTGACACTCCTCCATACAATGGCTCCACCTCCCAAAGTAAACACAAAACCCGAGGTAGACTTAATGTTATCCCTATCTGATTGGAAGTCGAAATCTAAGTAACCCACAGGGAGTAATTGATCTGCCTGGTATACCAGTATATAATGCCTAATCCTTCTCAGGTACTTGAACATATGCTTTACCGCAGTCCAATGTCCCTGTCCTGGATTACTCTGATATCTGCTAACCATGCCCACGACAAAGCAGATATCCGGCCTCGTACATAGCATAGCATTCATAAGGCTTCCTACTGCCGAAGCATAAGGAACTGCCTTCATCTCCTCTATCTCCTTTAATGTTCTAGGACACATATCTTTAGATAAAGGTACTCCATACCTAAAAGGTAAAAAACCTTTCTTGGAGTTCTGCATGCTAAAACGAGCCAAAATGGTGTCTATGTTTGAAGCTTGAGATAAGCACAACATCCTTTTCCTGCGATCCCTTATAACCTTGATCCCAAGGATGTGTCCCACTTCTCCCAAGTCCTTCATATCAAACTGTTTGGACAACCATACCCTTACGTTTGATAACACCTTGACATTGTTTCCAATTAACAAAATGTCATCTACGTATAGTACAAGAAATACCACTACGTTTTCGTCACATCTCTTGTATACACAAGACTCATCCGGACTTTGAATAAATCCATAAGACTGGATTACCTCATCAAAGTGAATGTTCCAAGATCTCGAAGCTTGCTTCAATCCATAAATGGACCGATTAAGCTTTCACACTAGATGCTCTTTGCCCTTTGCAATGAATCCCTCTGGCTGCTTTATATTGATGTTTTCCTCAAGACTTCCATTAAGGAAAGTTATCTTGACATCCATCTTCTACACCTCATAATCCATATAAGCAATAATACATAAGAGAATCTAGATAGACTTAAGCATGGACACTGGCGAAAAGGTCTCCTCATAATCGATACCCTATTTCTGAGTATACCCTTTCGCAACAAGCCTTGCTTTGAAGGCCTCAACCTTCCCGTCTATTCCTCTCTTTCTTTTGTAGATCCACTTGCATCCAATGGTTTTTTACACCATTGGGTGCTTCTACTAGCTCCCAAACCTGATTTGAATCCTTAGATTCTATCTCAGAATTCATTGCACTTTGCCAAGATACCGCATCTTTATCTTGGATTGCCTCATCATATGTCTAAGGATCAGGTTCATGTTCGCCAGGGACCAAATCAGAAGATTCTCCCACGAACATAAATCTATCAGGCTGTCTAACAACCCTCCCTCTATGATGAGGTATCACCTTTGTATCCTTTGTGACACGTGGTGCAGTCACTTGTTGTATATCCTCTTGTACCGGTGGTACTGAAGTAGTAACTTCCCCTCTCAATTCCTCCAGAACAATATTACTCATGGGTTTGTGGTTCATCACATAGTTTTCCTCTAAAAATCTGGCATTCGTGCTAACGATCACTCTCTGATCTCTAGGACTATAGAACAAACCACCTTTCGTTCCTCTAGGATAACCTACGAACATGCGCACTTCTGTACGAGGTTCCAACTTACCAGCATCTGCCTTCAGCACATGTGTTGGACTCCCCCAAATTCGAATATGTCTCAGAATAGGCTTTCGCCCAGTCCACAATTCTGTGGGAGTAGAAGGCACTGATTTAGATGGTACCAAGTTTCTTCTTCTTCTTGCCTTTCGGCTTAGAAGTCGAAACCTTTTGATCACCCATGGCCTTAGCCTGAGCACTCTGATGAAAAAGCCCCTCTATCGCCTGGAGTTCTATCAGAAGCTCCGCTAATGAATACAACCTCTTATTCATGTTGTAATTCAGGCGAAACTGCTCAAAACTCCTAGGTAGAGATTAGAGAATGACATCGACCTGGGTTTCCCCATCGATCTCAGCTCTAAGGATTTCCAGCTCATTCAAATGAGCCATCATTTGGAGAACATGATCCCTCACGGGTGTTCCCTCAATCATGGTGGTCGTCATCAAGTTCCTCATGGCTTCCTACCTTGCAGCCCGATTCTGGTGTCCGAAAAGTTCCTTGAGATTGAGGATCATGTCATGAGCAGTGGGCATGACTTGATGCTGATGTTACAATACATTTGACATAGAAGCCAAAATGTAACACCGCACCATCTCATCAGGCTTAATCCACTTTTTATAACTCTCTTTCTCCTTTCCCCAGAATCATCCACAGGCTTAGGAGGACACTCTTCGAAGAGTACATACTTGTACTCCTCAGCAGTCAAGACAATATCAAAATTCCTTTTCCAATCAACATAATTGGGTCCAGTAAGTGTATTCTCTTTTAGTATCACAACAAGTGGATTGAAAGTCATTTTTGAAAAACCTAAGAATCACATAGATCAAAATATTAGATTTCAAAAAATTATTTATTCCTCAAACAATAAAATTTAAAAATCAACCAACACTTAAAAACACCGAGAATATTGTAGGCCACGATAGTGTGGACGTATACGAATTCTACATTTGTAAGAGGAGGTTATACCCATTAATTTTATTATCCTGTCAACCTAACTTTTTGAAAAATAAAATTAATAGTTGTGTCCTCTTCGGCTCTACAAATAAAAGCAGTGATTCTAATGGGGAGGATACTCATATTTGCATCTAAGTGTTCACAATTACTCGATACCAAGGCAATTATCTCAGATTATGTGCCTTCCGATGGGGAAGTACACACGCTCTTAAATGATTTCTTATAACCATATTTGACCTTGTGATCCACAAAACAAACTCATCTGATGGGGAGGAAGGCACTCAGAGCTGACGCGCAAGTTTGTTTGCATCATATGTCAAATCGTAATGGAGGCCATGGGAATTTTTAAAAAAATATCCCTCTCCCACTTAGTAATTTAAAATGAGGAATTTTTCTAGAACACAACATGCATATCAAACAAGAAGCAATAAATATGAAAAAAAATATTTTCCAACTATTATGGCTTTTGTTTTCCAATATTCCTCCCATCGTGTCGCCATCTCGTCCGCTCCATACACCATGTACAAGCCATCCGGAGATCCGAGTCGAGAACAATTATTTTAATTTACATCCATCGATCTTATACTCCACGAAGGAGTGTACATGAAATCTAGATGGAAAGTAAACTAAAATAAAAGGGTGGCTAAACAATGTTGTACTTAATTATAAAAATTAAATACTAGCCTCGTCAACCCCGAGGATTCAAATAATATTACAATTACACACATCCAATCACATACACACACATATGACCATAATAGTTGAATCTTATGCCTGCAACCAAAAAGATAGCCTACACACATCCTACTATCATCCGACACATACAATATATGATAAGTGCATAAAAGTAACTGAATCCTAAACACACAAAACTAGAAATCGTGGCTCTGATACCAATCGAAGGTTGGAACCGAAGCTTCGCTTCACACCTCGGTCGTTTGTGCATGGTGATCCCATATACGTCCCCGGATTAAAAAAAATTAATCCAAGATGATGACGGATTACCCAAGCAACCGATCCATCGTGGTTCTATTCGATTAGAGTGGTCTCTTAAACAAACTTATTGTTCAAGTAACCTAACTCTTTTCCTCGATTAGCCGCAGAATAGATGATGTACGGATCATCGATTTTTGTGTTTATCTTCGGGGTCCAAGTAAATTAGCTACATGTAATTACATACATAATATAAAGAAACAAAAGGAAACCAAAATAAGAATTATACCTCTCATTTACCTCTTGGTCTTCTATTGTATGTCCTATCCTCCTCTTGGACGTTGTGTGGACTGTTAGTTATAGCCCTAGAGCCAATCATGTGATGGTTGAAAAAGGGAACATTTTGTATCATATTCAATAAAGGCAAAGGATTGGTTATTATATTTACATCTTGCTTGTGCCAGCTAAATTAAATATAATAATGCCCTAGAAAAGTAGGTTCTTATCTACAGCACATCAATTGGCAGAATTGATTATGAGAGGCTGTAGAGAACACTTTCCTAAATGTTCCTAGTCAAGTATTAATATGCAAGGGCAATATTAATACATAAAGACTAGCATGTAGGTCGATTGATGACTTGATCTCACAAGTCATGGATATATGATATCAAGTTGACACATGGGTATATATTAGAGAATATATACTGAACTGACCCGCCATGAGAAAGTTTCATGGATCGTTATATGAGTGTCATAAACTTTCTCATGTGACTATTGGTATGAATAGTCCTCGAACCTGAAGTCACTACGGTTCCCTACATAAGGAATTATGTACTTTGGTATCGTCAAACGTCACCCGTAACAGGGTGGACCATAAAGGCGATTACTGGGTATATAACAAATTATGCGGAGGGATGTGAGTGATGTAGATGGGATCTATCCCTCTCATATGACGAGAGTGATATCGGTGGGCCCCTTGATTGAGTAGAACTACTAAAACGCATGGCCATGCTCAAATGAGTCAATATGAGATATTGAGCTCATTTGTTTGAGTTAGTTTACTCAGGGATCAAGAAACACATAGATTGATCGAGGATGATACGATCTATGCCTCATTGGTCAATCGATATCAAGGATAGAAGGACACGGTCATACATTATAGTAGTCACGGAAAGGTTAGTCGGATCTTGACTTATTTACGTAACTTGGGTAGCAATGATGTATTGCTAGATGCGCTCATTGCTTGTGTATCTAAAGAGTTTAGATCCACGCCAGCGTTATGAGAGCCTATAGGGTCACACACAAAGAGCATGATGATTAGAAGAATTAGTGCATTCTAGTTTGACTAGAATAAATTGTGAATTAGATTAATTACAAAATGGTTTTTGGACTTTAAGCTTAATGAGAATTTTAGCTTATTGATTTAATGAGATTAATTCAATATGATAACATAAGCTTATTGAATTAATAAGATTAATTCAACATGCATGAATGCCACACAAGCATGCCACATAAGCATGCCACCTAAGCTAGATAAGGTGGGCTTATTGAATTAATAAGATTAATTCAACATGCATGAATGCCACACAAGCATGCCACATAATCATGCCACCTAAGCTAGATAAGGTGGAAGGAGACAAAGTGGTTTTTGTCTCCTTAAAGTGGCCGACCAAACAAGGTGTCTCAATGCAATGGATTGCATTGAATGGTAGGGGGTGAAAGGGTTTTTCCAACCCTATAAAAGACTCCATGGAGTGGCCGGACAAAGGGGGATTGTGGTTGTGTGAGAGCTTGGTGGAAGCTTTGGTTGTGTGGTTTTGTGAGTGTAGGCTAGCAAGAAGAGTAGTCTTCTTCTTCCCTTCTCTTTTTCCCTAGCTTCCTCTCCTTTAGGGACTTCTCTAGCAAGTAAAGTAGAGCTCCTCTAGTTTTTCTTTTGTGAGACAAGAGCTTGCTCGTGTGGATACGATATAGAAACGCGGACATTTGAGCGTGCTAAAGATCAACAAACCAAAGGAAAAGCGGGATTAACAAGACGCATAACAAAGGTAATCCTCTCTATAAGATAGGTTTGGTTTTAGAAATTTATTTTGTCGAGGTTTTCTTTACTTAAGGATCACTAGGAAGGGATCCTAATTTTCCGTTGCGCATATGCTATTTAGCATATAGAAATCCCTACAGTGGTATCAGGCCACTTGCAGAGATCGTATAAAAATAGTTTTCTCTATTTTATATATGATATAGAAGTAGGATGAATTTTATTATGAGTTGATAATTGCATTTTCAAACATAATAAAATATCAATCTTTAAAAGTTAAAATTGACATGGTGCATGGTTATGGCCTAGTCCCAAAAAGTTTGTGAATGTGTGTGTTGTAATTCTTAATACGGCCTGCGTGTCGTGCCTTTCTCCTAAAATTCTTGTTGTAAAATTAGTTTTAGACTCGAATGTAACTCAAGTATTTCTCTTTTTGTAATATACAAAATAAAGATGGAGGGTCCATTGGAAGATAATGTTACAAGGAGGAAGTCAACAACACAAGACAACCAAAAGGAAGCACTTGGGAGAAGATGCTATCCTAGGTTGACCAATCAATCTTTTCATTGGCTTGAGAAGATTGTAGAATAAGGCCATAACCATGACACTTAGTTTAATATGTATGTGATGCATGTTAATTTAGCTTATATGTGATGTATGCTAATATGTATGTGATGCATGTTTAAGTTTATATCTTAATAAGTCAAATACGATATGCCTACCAAAGTTTGGTACTCACTACTTCCTCGATCATTTGTTATTGGGTTTGCCAAAGCAAAGCAATGCATTTTATCTTGGAAGAGTGCGAGTGGACAATCGTGATGTCCATATCAAACTTAGTTAAGACTTAATTAAGTTTTTCTTAATTAGTTAAGAAAGTAGAGGCATATATTAGCTTTGAACATAAGTTTTAAAATTAGTTTTATGTGATTTCTGAACATCAGCTTTGTCTTAGAAGTGGTCGTTGCTCCGATATCCAAGAAGGCCCCTGTGCCTCGCCACAGCCTGGAAGCTGGTTTAGGAATAAACACTAAACTAATCTAAACTTAACCAAAGCTATTAAAGAGTTACATCAGATGTAATTGGCAAAAGATTGCCTACCTAATCATACTACGTCTTGGGCGATTAGCCAAAGCTAACTCAAGGCAATTATGATGTGGATCTTTATCCCATATAAATTTATAGCTAAATAGTAGCTAATGATGTAAGCGAAAAGTGTTTGCCTACATCAATGATTAGCTCATATCAAAGCTATGAGAATTTAGTAGAGCCTCATTTAATTAAAGGCCTAATTAAATGACTTAGGTATGATACTTAATTTTGCATTTTAATGTTGTAGATCACCATGTCATCTAACACGACACACCCCCTCGACTTGCGATCTGTCCTTGAGAAGGACAAGCTCAATGGAGAACTTTCTTGGTAGTATAGGAACTTGAGGATTATCCTCAAGCAGAAGCATAATTATGTCCTAGAGCAGTCTACCCCTGAAATACACTGCCCCTGCGCACTCGTCTTGAAAAGATGCTTATAAGAAGCATCAAGATGGCGCATTAGATGTGTCATGCCTTATGCTTGCACCATGAACTCGAGCTTGGAAGCAACATGAGAACATGGATGCCTATGATATGGTTGAGCATTTGAAACAACTATATCAAGGACAAGCTAGACACAGCGTTTTGAAGTGTCTAAGGCTCTTTTTGCATGCAAGATGCAGAAGGAACACTGTAGGAACTCACGTACTTAAAATGATTGGATGCGTTGAGAACCTTGAAGACTAGGTTTTCCAGGCCGAAATTGGCAAGCCGATGTTATCCTTCAATCGTTCAGGAAGCATATAATCAATTAAATCATGAATTATAACATGAATGAAATTGATAAACCTTTGCACTGAGATTCTCGGCATGTTAGAAGCTTGAACCAATCTCAAAAGAAAGTTAATGTACTAATGGTCAAGAAGGGCAAGGTAAGCGCCAAAGGCAAGGTAAGACCAAGCCAAAGGCAAGGCCAATTCATCCACTTGAAGGGTAAAGGTAAAGTACCTAAGGAAGGGCTTCCATTGCGGTGAGGCTGGACAACAGGCGGGCTATGAAGTCTACCTTGAGGAAGTAAAGAACAAAAGAAGTGGGACTTACGCCTCAATTATACATTATAGAAGTTAATCTATCTATTTCTTCTACATGGGTATTAGATCAGGATGTGCATCTCACATTTGTACTAATGTGCGAGGGTGAAATAGTAGACTAATGGCAAAAGGCGAAGTGGACCTACAGTAGGCAATGGCATAAAGTTCTTCTTTGTTGTAGGAACATATTCTTTGTCTTTGCCTTGGGCTTATCTTAGAACTAGAGGAGTGCTTATATGTACTGCATTGACAAAGAACATAATTTACGTATCTTGTTTAGACAAGAAAAACTTTTCTTTTATAATAAAGGACAAATGTTGTTCCATTTATTTGAATGAAATGTTCTATTGTAATGCACCACTTATGAATGGTCTCTATGTTCTAGATTTAGAAAACCCAATTTATAGCGTAAATACCAAGCGGTTCCAAATCGAATGATTTGAACCAAACATATCTCGCTTCATGCCTAGGTCACATAAATGAAAAGCATATCGACTCCATAAAGATGGATTATTGGACTCATTTGATTTTGAATCATATGAGGTATGCGAATCTTGTCTTTTAGGAAAGATGACTAAAACTCCATTTAGTGGACATGGCGAGAAGGCGGCGGACTTGTTAGGACTCATACATCTTGATGTATGTGGCCCTTTCAATGTCGAAGCAGAGGAGGCTATAAGTACTTTATTACTTTCAGCGATGATATGAGTAGATTTGGCTACTTATATTTGATGAGACATAAGTCGAGAATCCTTTGAAAAGTTCAAAGCATTCAAGAATGAAGTACAAAACCAACTTGGTAAGCGTATTAAGCTACTTGATCGGATCGAGGTGGTGAATACCTTAGTCGAGTTTCGTGATCACTGGTGAGTGTGGGATAATATCCCAACTCACTCCACAGAACACCACAATGGAATGGTGTATCGAGAGGAGAAATCGTACTCTATTAGATATAGTACGATCGATGATGAGCAGGTGATCTACCTACTTCCTTTTGGGGTTTAGCTCTAGAAAGTAGCTTTCACATAATCGCGTCCCATCAGCCGTAGAAAAGACACCATATCGATATGGGTAGGAAGAGTCCCAAAATGTCTTTTATAAAGATTTGGGGTTGTGAAGCTTATGTAAGGCGTCAAGTCTCGGATAAACTAGGACCCAAATCGGATAAGTGTTATTTTGTAGGATATCCCAAGGAAACTAAGGGATATTACTTTTACAATCCACACTTGGCAAGGTGTTTGTTGCGAAATCTTGTCTTTCTAGAAGAGAATTTATTTCTAGAAAAACTAGTGGGAGTAAAATTCATCTTGAAGAAGTTCAAGATGACAATAACACTAAGGCTTCGATGGAAAATGAGCAGGAACCACAAAGTGTTGTGGATGAGAAATTGTTGCCCAAGAGTTGTGGAGCAAACACATTCAAGTAGACCAACCTCTTCGTAGATCTGATAGGATCCGTCGTCAACCCGAGAGATATTCTTTTCTCTTGGTACAGCGGTGAGGTATTGCTTGTCGATCTTGGCGAGCCTACATCCTATCGAAGCTATGATGAGCCCGATTAGAAATGGCTAGAGGCCATGAGATCGAAATGGAATCCATGTACACTAACCAAGTATGGACCTTGGTTGATCCACGAAGGGTAAAACCCATTGGGTGTAAGTGGGTCTTTAAAGTAAAGGCGACATGGATGGTAATAAGCATACCTATAAAAGGTAGATTGGTGGCTAAAGTTCAAACAAATTCATGGTATTGACTATGATGAAACCTTTTCACGGATTGCGATGCTTAAATCCATTCGGATCATACTTGCTATTGCGACCTACCCACGATTATGAATCTGGATGGATGTCAGCCTTTAATGGAAAGCTACCGAGGATGTGTACATGACACAACCGAGGGTTTTGAAGATCCAAAGCATCCCGAAAGGTATAAAACCGCAAAGGTCCATTTATGGACTAAAGCAAGCCTCTCGGGAATCTTCGATTCGATGATGCAATCAAGGAGTTTGGTTTCATCAAGAATGAAGATGAACCTTGTGTCTACAAGAGAAATAGTGGGAGCACAGCTTGTATTTCTTGTCTTGTATGTAGATGACATACTTCTCATCGGAAATGATATTCCTCACCCACCTGTGAAGATGTGGTTAGGGAATTGATTCTCGATGAAAGACTTTGGTGAAGCTGCCTATATTCTAGGCATCAAGATCTATAGAGATAGATCTAAAAGATTACTTGGCCTAAGTCAGAGTACATACATAGATAAAGTGCTAGATCGCTTTTGCTATGCAAAATTCCAAGAAAGGATTTCGCTTTATCACATGGTGTGAGTCTTTCAAGACTCAATGTCCCTCTTCTAAGGAGGAGAGAGATCGCATGGATAAGATCCCTTATGCATCCGCCATAGGGTCTATCATGTACGCCATGCTTTGTACTCATCCGACGCCTCGTATGCTTTGAGCATGACGTAGATAGATCGGATCCGTGAAAGTCATCGGATAGCAATAAAAATATTCTTAAATACTTACGAAGAACGAAAGAATATTTCCGATATTTGAGGCAATGAGGAGCTAATCGTAGAAGGGTTAGTGATGCAAGCTTCCAAATGCATAAGGATGACTATAGATCGTAATCGGTACGTGTTTTGCCCGAATGGTGGAGCCGTGAGTCGAAGAGTTCAAAGCAGACACAGCTTGTCGATTCTACAACAAGAGTATATTCGATCCGATGCAAAGAAAGGAGGTCGTTTTGGCTCCGCAAGTTCATCGCTGAACTTGGGGTAGTTCCTAGCATTGCAGATCCAATAGACCTCTATTGTGACAACAATGGGGCTATTGTAAAGCTAAGGAACCTCGATCACATCGACCAAACACATATCATGCGGCGCTTCCATCTCATTCGAGAGATCATCGATAGAGGAGATGAGGATATGCAGATGATGGCGAAGCTAACATCGCAGATCCATTGACCCAAGGCTTTGGCAGTACGGAGGAAGCATGATGGTCACACTAGGTCACTAGGTATTAGATATCATAGTGATTGGTACTAGTGCTAGTGGGAGATTGTTAGTTATAGCCCTAGAACCAATCATGTGATGGTTGAATAGGGAACATTTTGTATCATATTCTATAAAGGCAAGGATTGGTTATTATATTTACATCTTGCTTGTGCACTAAATTAAATATAATAATGCCCTAGAAAAGTAGGTTCTTATCTACAAAGACATCAATCGTAATTGATTATGAGAGGTCAGAGAGAACACTTTCCTAAATGTTCTAGTCAAGTATTAATATGCAAGGGCAATATTAATACATAAAGACTAGCATGTAGGTCAATTGATGACTTGATCTCACAAGTCATGGATATATGATATCAAGTTGACACATGGGTATATATTAGAGAATATATACTGAACTGACCCGCCATGAGAAAGTTTCATGGATCGTTATATGAGTGTCATAAACTTTCTCATGTGACTATTGGTATGAATAGTCCTTGAACCTGAAGTCACTACGGTTCCCTACATAAGGAGTTATGTACTTTGGTATCGTCAAACGTCACCCGTAACAGGGTGGACCATAAAGGCGATTACTGGGTATGTAACAAATTATGCGGAGGGATGTGAGTGATGTAGATGAGATCTATCCCTTCCATATGACGGGAGTGATATCGGTGGGCCCCTTGATTGAGTAGAACTACTAAAACGCATGGCCATGCTCGAATGAGTCAATATGAGATATTGAGCTCATTTGTTTGAGTTAGTTTACTCAGGGATCAAGAAACACATAGATTGATCGAGGATGACACGGTCTATGCCTCATTGATCAATCTGATATCAAGGATAGAAGGACACGGTCATATATTATAGTAGTCACGGAAAGGTTAGTCGGATCTTGACTTATCTCGTAACTTGGGTAGCAATGATGTATTGCTAGATGCTGCTCATTGCTTGTGTATCTAAAAGAGTTTAGGTCCACTGCCAACGTTATGAGAGCCTATAGGGTCACACACAAAGAGCATGATAATTAGAAGAATTAGTGCATTCTAGTTTGACTAGAATAATTTGGGAATAAGCTTAAGTACAAAACGGTTTTTGGACTTTAAGCTTAATGAGAATTTTAGCTAATTGATTTAATGAGATTAATTCAATATCTTACCTTATTGATTTAATAAGATTAATTCAATATGATAACATAAGCTTAATTGAATTAATAAGATTAATTCAACATGCATGAATGCCACATATGAATGCCACATAAGCATGCCACCTAAGCTAGATAAGGTGGAAGGAGACAAAGTGGTTTTTGTCTCTCCTTAAAGTGGCTACCAAACAAGGTGTCTCAATGCAATGGATTGCATTGAATGGTAGGAGGTGAAAGGGTTTTTCCAACCCTATAAAAGACTCCATGGAGTGGCGGCCAAAGGGTGATTGTGGTTGTGTGAGAGCTTGAGAGCTTGGTGGAAGCTTTGGTTGTGTGGTTTTGTGAGTGTAGGCTAGCAAGAAGAGTAGTCTTCTTCTTCCCTTCTCTTTTTCCCTAGCTTCCTCTCCTTTAGGGACTTCTCTATCAAGAAGTAAAGGAGAGCCCTTCTAGTTTTTCTTTTGTGAGACAAGAGCTTGCTCGTGTGGATACGTATAGAGGCACGGACATTTGAACATGCTAAAGATCCAACAAACCAAAAGGAAAAGCGGGATTAACAAAGGCACGCAACAAAGGTAATCCTCTCCTATAAGATAGGTTTGGTTTTAGAGAAATTTATTTTGTACGAGGTTTTCTTTCGCAAGGATCACTAGGAAGGGATCCTAATTTTTCCGTTGCGCATATGCTATTTGGCATATAGAAATCCCTACATGGACAACGATCCTCCAAGAGATGAAACTTCCTAGATCACGTTCTTTCCTTCCTTGCTCGCTCCGAACAAAGGGAAGAATACTCGAACCCTTCTTCTCCTTGCTTGTGCCAACCACCAAGGACCAATTCCTTGGTGTCCGCCGGCCCTAAGGAGAGGGAAAGGAGGAGGTGCCAACCCTTTCCTATGGAGAAGGAACCGCCGACCACTTAGAGAGGAAGAGAGATGTCGCCGGCCAAGGGAAGAAGGTGAAGGGGAGTCGGCCAAGTGATGGGAAGGGAAGGAAGAACCAAAACCCTAACCACCCAATGTGTTGTCACTGGCACTTAGGAGAAAAGCCACCAAACCCTAGCCACCCAACCTTGCTTTCTGCCCAACCTCTTCCATGCCAACAACAAAAAAACCTAGAATTCAAAATTCTTGTTTTCGCCTAAGCCTTGGAATCTATTTATAGATTTCGGCCAAGCCTCCATTTAATCGTGTCCGTTGGATCTAAGTTTCATTAGGGTTTTAATAGGCTACAATAGGGACCATGAGGAGGAGTTGGATCTTGGCCACCCAATGGATCTAGCCCACATAAAGTCTGATCCATTAATGATAATCCATTCCACTAGAAGATTATCATTGATCTACCTCACCAACCCCCATAAATAAATATGGGCTCCATATATTAATTGTATAAATATCTCTTCATGTTTAAGATATCGAATGTCCGTCAATTAATTAATTTACTGACAATTAATTAATCAACATCTAACTCCATGAGTACTACCACTCAACCTTATCATCATGTCGGACCAAATCCACCTGCAGGGTTTACATGATGATCCTTATGAGCTCCTCAAGGGGACATCATCATCCTAATATATAGGATACGATTTCCTCCGATAATCAACAACACACCATGTAAATAATATCATTTCCCAACTTACCGAGCCTATCGATTTAATCTATAAATCTTGCCCATTGATAAATCAAAGAAATAAATACTAAGTACATATGCCCGTTATTATATCGGGATTAAGAGCATGTACACCATAATATTCGAGGTCTGATTCAATCATGTAGTCAGCAATAAATTAAATCACCTCTAAGTCGGTCCTTCTCAATACACACAAAGTGTACTAGTGTAATTCTATGGTCAAGACAAACCAATACCAAATCACACTACAACCATACCAATGGTTTGTTCAAAACCATCTTGATTGTGAGCCTCTACTTATACTCTACAAGGAACTGATAACATGATCTTCCGTGTGACACCACACACCATGTTATCTACAATGTACAGTATTAGACAATATGCATAACCATAAATATGCAAACAATGAACATGTGATTCTTATTTCAAAAATAATGATGTTTATACAAAAGATAGACTTTTCAGTATACATCCCAACACTTCTATACTTAACCGTGAGTCGATCCGACATTTTATTCGTGGTAAGTATGTGCGCAAGGTTTCAAACCTGTGCCAAGGAGTCTCACCTAACTTTAGTTAAACGTATCCTTAGGTATCTAAAGGGCACGCTAAGTGTAGGTATTTGGTACCCTAGATCTACCGAGTTTTGAACAAACTCCCCGTGTTTAAGATATCGAATGTCCGTTAATTAATTGATTTACTGACCATCAATCAATTAACATCTAACTCCTCGAGTAGTACCATTCATCCTTATCATCATGTTGACTAAGTCAACCAGCTGGGTTTACATGATGAACCTTATGAGCTCCTTAAGGGGACATCATCAACCTAATATATAGGACACGGTTTCCTCCTATAATCAACAACACACCATGTAAATAATATCATTTCCCAACTTACCGGGCATATTGATTTAATCCATCTAAATCTCACCCTTTGGTAAATCAAAGAAATAAATATTAAGTACATGTGCCCGTTATTATATCGGGATTAAGAGCATGTACAACATAATATCCGAGGTCCGATTCAATTATGTAGTCAGCAATAAATTGAATCACCTCTATGTCGGTCCTGCTCAAGACACCTAAGTGTACTAGTGTAACTCTATGTTCAAGATAAAATAATACCAAGCTACACTATAACCATGCCAATGGTTTGTCCAAAACCATCTTGGTCGTGAGCCTCTACTTATATTCTACAAGGGACAGATAACATGATCTTCTGTGCCACACCAAGCACCATATTATCTACAATGTAAAATATTAGACAATATGCACACATATAATAAATATAAAGTGCAAACAATGATCATGTGATTCTTATTTCAAAATAAAAATGTTCATACAAAAAGAGCTAGGCTTTCAGTATACATTCCAACAATCTCCCACTTATACAAAAAGACTATGCTGTCATCACACTGCCATACATCTGATCCCCATGTCCTCCACATGCCTATCAAACGCTTTTGCTGGAAGGGCCTTAGTGAATGGATCCGCCAGGTTATCCTCTGATGCAATCTTGGCGACAGCTACTTCTCCTCGCTTTACGATCTCTCGTATCAGGTGGTACTTGTGCTCTATGTGTTTACTCGCCTTATGGGCTCGTGGTTCCTTCGAGTTTGCAACTGCACCACTGTTATCACAATAAATTGTGATAGTTCTGGGCAAACCAGGAATCACATCCAAGTCCATCAAGAAGTTCCTGAGCCATACAGCTTCCTTGGCTGCCTCAGAGGCTGCCACATACTCAGCTTCCATGGTAGAGTCCGCCACGCATTTCTGCTTGACTCTCCTCCATACTATGGCTCCACCTCCAAAAATAAACACAAACCCCGAGGTAGACTTACTGTTATCCCTATCTGATTGGAAATCAGAATCCGTGTAACCCACAGGGACTAATTGATATGCCCGGTAAACCAGCATATAATCCCTAGTCCTTCTCAGGTACTTCAATATATGTTTTACCACAGTCCAATGTCCCTATCCAGGATTACTCTGATATCTGCTAACCATGCCCATGGCAAAACAGATATCTGGTCTCGTACATAGCATAGCATACATGAGGCTTCCTACTACCGAAGCATAAGGAATTGCCTTCATCTCCTCTATCTCCTTTTATGTTTTAGGACACATCTCTTTAGATAAAGGAACTCCATGCCTGAAAGGTAGAAAACCCTTCTTGGAGTTCTGCATGCTAAAACGAGCTAGGACCGTGTCTATGTATGAAGCTTGAGATAAGCACAACATCCTTTTCTTGCGATCCCTTATAACTTTGATCCCAAGGATGTATCCCACTTCTCCCAAGTCCTTCATGTTAAACTGTTTGGACAACCATACCCTTACGTCTGATAACACTTTGATATTGTTGCCAACTAACAAAATGTCATCTACGTATAGTACAAGAAATACCTCTACGTTTCCGTCACATCTTTTGTATACACATGGCTCATCCGAACTTTGAATAAATCCATATGACTCTATTACCTAATCAAAATGGATGTTCCAAGATATGGAAGCTTGCTTCAATCCATAAATGGACCGATTAAGCTTACACACTAGATGCTCTTTGCCTTTAGCAATGAATCACTCTGGTTGACGCATATAGATGTTCTCCTCAAGACTTCCGTTAAGGAAAGCTGTCTTGACATTCATCTGCCAAATCTCATAATCCATATGAGCAGCTATAGATAAGAGAATCCGGATAGACTTAAGCATAGCTACTGGCGAAAAAGTCTCCTCATAATCGATACCCTCTTTCTGAGTATACCCTTTCGCAACAAGCCTAACTTTGAAGGTCTCAACCTTCCCGTCTACTCATCTCTTTCTATTGTTGATCCACTTGCATCCAATGGCTTTCACACCGTCGGGTCGTTCTACTAGCTCCCAGACATGATTGGAATCCATAGATTCTATCTATGAATTCATCGCTCTTTGCCAAGATACCGCATCTCTATCTTGGAGTGCCTCGTCATATGTCCAGGGATCAGGTTCATGTTCGCCAGGGACCAAATCAAAAGATTCTCCCAAGAACATGAATCTATCAGGCTGTCTAACAACCCTCCCACTACGACGAGGTGCCTCCTGTGTATGCTCTGTGACACGCGGTGCAGTGACTTGTGGTATCTCCTCTTGTACCGGTGGTACTGAAGTCGGGACTTCCCCTGTCAACTCCTCAAGAACAATCCTACTCGTGGGCTTGTGGTTCATCACATAGTCCTCCTCTAGAAATCTGGCATTCGTACTCACGATCACCTTCTGATCTCTAGGACTATAGAACAAACCACCCTTCGTTCCCTTAGGGTAGCCAACAAACAAGCATACTTCTATACGAGATTCCAACTTATCGGTATCTCCCTTCAGCACATGTGCTGGACTACCCCAAATCCGAATATGTCTTAGACTAGGCTTTCGCCCAGTCCACAATTCTACGGGGGTAGAAAGCACTGATTTAGATGGAACCAAGTTCAGAGTATACATTGTCGTATCCAGTGCATACCCCGTAATCTAAAATCAACCTCGTAATAACTCATCATTGATCTAACCATCTCCATAAGAGTCCTATTCCTTCGCTCCGCCACACCATTCTGCTGGGGTGTGCCCAGTGCAGACAATTGGGATTGAATCCCAGCCTCTGATAAGTAACTCCTAAACTCTCCTAAGAGGTACTCGCCACCACGATCAGATCGTAGTGTCTTGATACTTTTACCTTGACGGTTCTCCACATCAGCCTTGAATTCTTTGAACCTGTCAAAGCATTCAGACTTGCGGCGCATCAAGTAAATGTATCCATATCTTGAATAATCTTCTATAAAAGAGACGAAATATTCAAAACCACCTCTAGCCTGGATAGACATAGGACCGCACAAATCAGAATGAACAAATTCTAACACATCTTTGGCTCTATACCCCTTGGCCTTGAAAGGCCTCTTGGTCATTTTACCTTCCAAGCAAGATTCGCAGGTTGGGAGATCCTCCACCACTAATGAACCCAAAGGTCCATCAGCTATCAACCTTTGAATTCTACTCAGGTTAATATGACCAAGCCTTAGATGCCAAAGATATGTCTGGTTCATTTTCGAAGGTTCTTTTCTCTTATTTGACTTAGAAGATGAGTTATTTACTTCTATATGTATCGTGGGAGTTTTCGGTTCAAGAGTGTACAAATTGCCAACCAATGTACCAGAATAGATAATCTCTCTATTCCTTTTTATAACCACTTTGTCATTAAAAGAAACAGAATATCCATCCATAAACAATTTAGAAACTGAAATTAGATTCTTTCTAAAAGTAGGTACATAAAGACAATTTCTCAAAACCAAAACTTTATTCCTATCAAAAGATAAATAAACGTCTCCCACTGCAATAGCCGCCACCTTTGAAGCATTGCCCATGAAGACGATAATCTCTCCCTCAGCTAGTCGTCGGGTTTCCTAGAACCCCTGCAAAGTATTGCAGACATGATCAGTGGCTCCTGTATCTACACACCAGGCACTGGTAGATAACACCGCTAAACATGTTTCAACAACTAAACAAGAAGATATACCTTTGTTCTTTCGGCGAGGACAGTCCGCCTTCCAATGTCCAGTCTGCTTGCAAGTGAAGCACTTGCCTTTCGGCTTCTTCACTTCTGCCTGAGGTCCTACTGTCACTTTCTTTGCTCCACCTTGCTTCTTCTTCTTCTTACCTTTCGGTTTAGAAGAAGAAACCTTCTGAGCAACCATGGCTTGAGCGCTTTGTGAAAAAGCCCTCTGCCTGAGTTCGCATGAAGCTCCGCCAACGAATACAACCTCTTGTTCATGTTGTAGTTGAGGCGAATCGCTCAAAACTCCTAAGCAGAGATCGGAGAATGATATCGACTGGTTTCCCATCGATCTCACTCCGAGGACTTCCATCTCATTAAGATGAGCCATCATCTTGAGAACATGATCCCGACGGTGTTCCTCGCTCATGGTGGTCGCCATCAAGTTTCTCATAGCCTCTGTCTAGCCGCCTCTACTCGATGTCCGAAAAGTTCCTTGAGATTGAACATCATGTCATAAGGGGCCATGGCCTCGAGCGTCGATGCAAAGACATTTGACATAGATGCAAAAATATAACACCGTGTCATCTCATCTGCCTTGATCCATTTCTTATAACTTTCTTTCTCCTTTTCATCAGAGTCATCGGTGGGCTTAGGAGGATAGACCTCGAAGAGTACAAATTTGTACTCCTCTACAGTTAAGACAATATCCAAATTTCTTTTCCAATCAATATAATTTGTTCCAGTAAGTTTATTTTCTTTTAATATCACAGCAAGTGGGTTGAAAGCCATTTGAAAAACCTAAGAATCACAATGATCAAAATATTAGATTTCAAATATTATTGATTCCTCAAAACAATAAAATTCCAAAATCAACCAACACCTCAAAACACCGAGAATATCGCATGCCACGCTGTGTGGACGTATACGAATTCTACATTTGTAAGAGGAGGTTTTACCCATTAATTTTATTATCTTGTCAACCTTACTTTTTGACAAATAAAATTAATAGTTGGTTCCTCTTTGTCCCTACAAATAAAAGCAGTGACTCCGATGGGGAGGATACTTTTATTTGCATCTAAGTGTGCACCATTACACGATACTAAGGGAATTATTTCGGATTATGTTCCTTACCGCTGTGGAAGTACACACGCTCCTAGATAATTTCCTATAACCATTATTTAACCTAGTGATCCGCAAACAAACTCATCCGCAGGGAGGAAGGCACTCAGAGCCGACACGCAAGTTTGTTGCATCACACGTCAAATTGTAATGGAGGTCGTGGGAATTAATTAAAATGTCCCTCTCCCACTTGGTAAATTGACAATGAGGAATTTTCAAGCATACACAACATGCATATAAAACAAATCAGCAATAAATATGGAAAAAACTGAATTTTCCCAACTATTATGGCATTGTTCTCCAATACGCATCCCGTCGTGTCGCCACCTCGTCCGCTCCATCTTTTCCCGTGCGCAAGTCACTAAAGAGATCCGAGCCGAGTTAAACTATTTTAATTTACATCCATCGATCCTATACTCCATGAAGGAGTGTACAAATAATCTAGATCGAAAGTAAACTAAAATGAGTGGCTAAACAATGTCGTATTTAATTATAAAAATTAAATACTAATCTAGCCTCTTCAACCCCGAGGATTCAAATAATATACATACAATCACACACAAAATAATCACATACACACAAATAGCCATAATAGTCGGATCTTATACCTGCAACCAAAAAGTTAGCCTACGCACATCCTACTATTATCCGGCATACTCAATATATGATATGTGCATGAAAGTAACCGAATCCAAAACACACAAAACCGGAAACTGTGACTCTGATACCACTTGAAGGGAATTGCTTCAGAAGGCTCATTGGCTCCCATGTTCCCGGATTAAAATTTTCACTAATGAAAAAACTAATCCGGATGGGATTAGTTTCCTAAGCATAACCAATTCGTCGTTGTGCTAACAACTTGAGTGATTGCTTGAACAAACTACCCAACTCTTCTAGTTGGTTAGCCGCGGAAGAGACGACGGACGGATCGCCGGTTTTTGTGTTTGTCTTCGGGGTCCATGATTATACAAATACATACGAATGCAAACTAGTATAATCAACACATAAGAACATGCTAAGATAAAAAAAAAATTGTAAAACTTTTATACCTCTCGATCTTCTACCGTATGTCCTATCCTCCTCGTGGACGTCGTGTGGGCGAAGATCCTCCACGAGTAGAAGCCGCCTAGATCACGTTCTTCCTTTCCTTGTTCGCTCCGAACAAAGAGAAGAACCAAAAAAAGACTCCTTCTCCTTTCTAGAACCGACCACCAAGCTAAGGAGCTTGATATCTCCGCCGGTCAAGGAGTAGATAGTTGAGTGCCGGCCAACCTTGAAGAAAGGTTGTTGCCGGCCAAGGAGTGGATGATTGGGCGCCGACCAACTTTGGATAAAAGATGTCGCCGGCCACCAAGGTGAGGGATCAATGAACGCTGGCCAACCTTGAAGAGAGGTTGCCGCCGGCCAAGGAATAGGAGAAGGAACAATGAGGATGGGCGCCGGCCAAAACAAGTTGGAAGAAGATGGGCGCCGGCTTTTCCTTTCCAAGAATTGCCGCCCAAGCCTATATTCCAAACCCTAGCCGCCCAAACTAAAAACCTAACTTCCTTCTTGATATCCCACGCCCAACCCTTAGCCTTCCTTTTATAGAGTTAGGCTTAGGCCTCCTTTAATCTCCACCGTCGGATCTAGAGATTTAATCTCCACCGTCGGATCTAGGGTTTCATCCCAACCGTCGGATCTAGGGTTTCATCCCAACCGTCGGATCTAGGGTTTCATCCCAACCGTCGGTTTTAGAGATTCAATCTCAACCGTTGGTTCTAGAGTTTTGTTTTACATCCTTGGATCTAGAGTTCATGAGGATAATATTAGGCTATGATAGGGACCATGAGGAGTTGGATCTTGGCCACCCGATGGATCGGAACCACACAAACTTGATCCATCAATGATGTTCCATTCCACTAGATGATCATCATTGAATTACCTCACCAACCCCCATAAATCAATATGGGCTCCATATATTATTTGTACATCCATCTCCCCGTGTTTAAGATATCGAATGTTCGTTAATTAATTGATTTACTGACCATCAATCAATTAACATCTAACTCCTCGAGTAGTACCACTCATCCTTATCATCATGTTGACTAAGTCAACCAGCTGGGTTTACATGATAAACCTTATGAGCTCCTCAAGGGGACATCATCAACCTAATATATAGGATACGGTTTCCTCCTATAATCAACAACACACCATGTAAATAATATCATTTCCCAACTTACCGGGCATATTGATTTAATCCATCTAAATTCACCCTTTGGTAAATCAAAGAAATAAATACTAAGTACATGTGCCCGTTATTATATCGGGATTAAGAGCATGTACAACATAATATCCAAGGTCCGATTCAATTATGTAGTCAGCAATAAATTGAATCACCTCTATGTCGGTTCTGCTCAATACACCTAAGTGTACTAGTGTAACTCTATGTTTAAGATAAAACAATACCAAGGTACACTACAACCATGCCAATGGTTTGTCCAAAACCATCTTGGTCATGAGCCTCTACTTATATTCTACAAGGGACTGATAACATGATCTTCTGTGCCACATCAAGCACCATGTTATCTACAATATAAAATATTAGACAATATACACACATATAATAAATATAAAGTGCAAACAATGATCATGTGATTCTTATTTCAAAATAAAAATGTTCATACAAAAAGAGCTAGGCTTTCAGTATACATTCCAACAATGACAACTGTCCAAACTCATAAACAATCACTGCTCTCGAGTGGTCGAGTGGCCAGTATGAACAAGTAGCATATAAGCGTAAAAAGCTAGCTACACAATGGGGGTCCATGCTGCTGGCCACTCCGACTGTCACTAACCATGAGTGGTCGAGTGTCACACATCCAAGACAACTACACGCTACTCCAACAACCACTGTCAATAGTGGGGCGAGTGTGACATAACAAATGCTCTGCCCTTACACCAGTTACTTCTCCATGAGTAACTTGGGAGGCAGGATGACTGACAACTCTCTCAACCAAAAGGGAGACTGATAACAGTGATTTGTCGTTATACCGTTTCAAATTAATTACCGAACCCCCTCTACACTAATATAGCATAGTGGATGACTCGGATCTTTTCCCAACGAGTGTAATAGATAGAATAGTAAACTTAGGTTTTCTAATTATTGCTAATCCTACTGAATGGGGGGTTGGAATTTGAATGGCTAATCCTACTAAACGAAAGACAATGTAAGGTAATTAAGATCTAATCTAACTAAACTACGAGCGCGATGAAATTAAAAGAAACCTAAACTAAGCATTTAAACAAGAAAGTTCATGAATTTAAATATGCAGACTAACATAAGAGTAAAACATAACATGAAATTAAATCTAAACTAACCAACTACAACCTAATTACTCTAAGAAACATTTCATCGAACACCTTCAAGGCATGAAACATATTAAATCGAATACGTGCAATCTAAACATGGAAAATTGAATTTTAGATTACAAACATTTGACACAAACTAAACCAATCAACAATCAATGAAAAGAAAACTAGAAATGGTGTTGATCGGAGTTGTTGGGAGGTTAGAATTTCTGCTGATCGGAGCTGCTGCCGGAGGAAGGTGGAAGTGTCAGGCGAAGCTGTGACTGGCACCTCCAATCGGAGGTCAAACTCAAAGCTGGCGACGATTAAGAAAGAATCTGGCCGGAGTTGTGGGCATCGCCGGCTGGATGTGGTGGTGAAGATGGCGGCGGTAGAGCTCGGTGAAGAAGCAGTTGTGGAGGAGATGGAGTCGATTGGTGGAATGGAGGTGGAGTGGATGTCGGTCATCGGAGATTGGAGGGGATCCCCTTCCCTCTCCATCGACCGGTGGGGAAGGGGCTGAGCGCGGCGGAAGAAGCGGCGTCGGGCGGAAATCGCGGAAGAAGGGGCGGAGCCGGCTGCAGTGAAATGAGAAAATGTTTGATTTTTAAAGGCAATTTCCATGATCGTTCGATCCAAGCCCCATTTAATCCCAACCATCCATTAAACCTAGGTTAATTGAATCTGATTAATCCATGAACTAGGTAATGCATCCAACGGCTGAGAATTCTCCAACTTTGAATGGATGGATCTAATCCATCTGAAGGGATAATCACGATTGATCGAATCTGGATGAAGGGATCAGATGTACAGATCAATATGTATGGACCAGATCTCTCCAGATCTGGGAAGATGGCTCAGAATCAAGCCGCTTTCATCGAACGGTCCATATCGCTCAGATATGATCTCTTGATTAAATTGCCCTCGATCATGATGAAAGGTCCAGATTGATCCAGCTTAAAATATCCTTTTAGCCCTAGATGAAGCCATATTTGATCCAACTCGAGTCTAATCCATTGGCTCATCTCGATCTCCTACGATTAAGATATAAAATTTGTATATAAGTCCAAAAAATAGGAGAATTTACAATAAGATCTAAAAATATATCCAACTCATAAAACATGTAAATAATTGATAAATAAACACATGAGAGGATTAAAACAGTGATATTAAGGACAAAAATAACCTGACAAATGGTAGTTATCAATTCCCCCACACTTATTCTTGCACGTCCAAGCAAGTAAAGAAAACTAAAAGTAAACTGAAAGTATGTTTCCCTAGCAATTCCCAAGCATACATAGAAAATCGTGAAAGAAAGTTACCTAGGATTGTCAAATCTCAAAGACTCAAGAAATTATGGACTCAAATCTTACACAGGTTAACAAACATGGTGACTTCAATCCTTCCTGTATAGACTAAGAATAATTAAGCCTCACAAGGTAAGTGGTGGTTTCTCTCGCTCTCATAAGAATGTAATAGTGGAGTTCACTCAAGATACTTATGGTTTATGCACTACCATATGCTTGTTTTTCTTCAACCTTCACCACTATATACACATAAGAATGCATAATTATTGAAGGCTTATTAAGAATGTAATGGAAACATGAATACAAGAAAAAATGAAAATATGTGTGAAAGGAAAGAAAGATAAGAAATGAAATAGCTAAAGAAATGCAAGAAGATATGGAAATACTGAAATGCTACATAGATGAGTACAAGAAAGCAGTGCCCCAAAAGTTTTCATCCAAGCTAGCATTTTACCATCCACTAAACATGCAAACTGTTGGGATGTATACTGAAAAGTCTATCTTTTGTATGAACATCTTTATTTTAAAAAAAGAATCACATGATCATTGTTTGCATATTTTTATGGTTATGCATATTGTCTAATACATTACATTGTAGATAACATGGTGTGTGGTGTCACACGGGAAATCATGTTATCATCTCTTTGTAAAGTATAAGTAAAGGCTCACAATCGAGATGGCTTTGGACAAACCATCGGAATGGTTGTAGTGTGATTTGGTATTGGTTTGTCTTGACCATAGAATCACACTAGTGCACTTTGTGTGTATTGAGCAGGACCGACTTAGAGGTGATTCGATTTATTGCTGACTACATAATCGAATCGGACCTCAGATATTATATTGTACATACTCTTAATCCCGATATAATAACGGGCACATATACTTAGTATTCATTTCTTTGATTTACCAATGGGCGAGATTTATAGATTAAATCGATAAGCTCGGTAAGTTGGGAAATGATATTATTTATATGGTGTGTCGTTGATTATAGGAGGAAACCGTGTCCTATATATTAGGATGATGATGTCCCCTTGAGGAGCTCATAAGGTTCATCATGTAAACCCTGCAGGTGGACTTGGTCGGGCATGATGAAAAGGTTGAGTGGTACTACTCATGAAGTTAGATGTTGATTAATTAATGGTTAATAAATTAATTAATCGATGGACATTCGAGATCTTAAACACGGGGAGAAAATGTACATATAATATATGGAGCTCATATTATCTTATGGGGGTTGGTGAGGTAGATCAATGATAATCCTTTAGTGGATTAGATTGTCATTAATGGATCGGACTTTATGTGGGCTTGATCCATGGGTGGCCAAGATCCAACTCCTCCTCATGGGCCCTATTGTAGCCTATTAAAACCTCATGAATCTTAGATCCAATGAATATAAACAAAATTCTAGATCCAAAGGTAGAGATTAAATCTCTAAGATCCGACGGTTGAGATTAAATCTCTAGATCCGACGGTTGAGATTAAATCCCTAGAACCAATGGTGGAGATTAAAACAAGGCTTATCCCTAAACTCTATAAAAGGAGGCTTAGGGTTGGCGTGGAGAATAATTAGAGAAGCTAGGGTTTTTGGAGGGTGGCGGCAAGAAGCAAGGGCTAGGGTTTAGAGCATTGGCGGCACCAAATAAGGAAACAACTTCCTTATTTTTCTTCTTCCTCAAGTTTGTCGGCGCCCATTGAAGCCCTTGCAGCCCTTGGCCAGCGTCCAAACTCCCTCTTCTCCTTCTCCTTGGCTGGTGGAAACAAGATTTAGGGCTTTCCCTTGGTGTCTTGGCCGGTTTCCACCCTAATCTCCTCTTCCTTCTTGGCCGGTGGCAAGCTCCAACATTGGATGTTGGTGGTTGGTTGAAAGAAGAAAAGGAGCTTTGTTTCTATTCTTCCTCTTGCTCGTAACGAGCAAGGAAGGAAGATTGGTGATCTAGGAGCTTCAACTTTTGGTAGATCGTCGCCCACACGACGTCCGAAAGGAGGAAGGTCATACATTAGAAGATCGAGAGGTATATCGATTATCTATTCTCTTTTGTAATATGTTTGTTTTTGTTTTTCAATTATGAGCATGATATATTTTGTTTGTGGCTAAATAATACTTGGATCCTGAACATAAACACGAAAGTCGGCGATCCGGACATCGTCTATTCCGCGGCTACTCGTAGAATAGAGGTTGGTCGCTTGAACAACAAGTTTGTTCAAGTGACCTCTCTAAACGAATAGCACGACGATGACTTGGTTGTTTGGGCAATCCCTTTTGTCTAGGATTAAATTTTTTAATCCGAGGACATCGATGGGATCGCCATGAATAAGCGACCGAGGTGAAGTGGGAAGCGAAGTTTCCCCTCACGGATTCGAAACTAAAAACCATACACAAACAACCCCTATCACATTCACAATACAAGTCCAGATATGATATCCAATAACTCTCTCAATAGTTGTAATAAGGGATGTCTATCACAAAAATACTATCACACAGATAAAAATAATTACACAACATGTCAAAGATTTTTTTATTGTTTTTTTTGTTTTGGCCAAATGTTCTTTTTTTTCCAATTTTTTTTTCTTACTTTTTTTTCTTCATTTTTTTTCATTCATTTTTTTTACATGCAGTACACTTTCCTATGCTCTAAAACATCAAGCTCAGCTATAAAAATAAAAACACGGCTTGTCCATGGTGATCAAGCACGACATACCTATGCTTACATTAAATTCTCCTGAGCTACTCTCTTCCCCACACTTAAACTTTTGTCCGTCTCGGGAAAAAACTCATCATGAAACATCCAATATTCCACATCCAACAAAATGGAAATAGAGAAGAAATGACATGATGTAGGAATAGAAAGACAATAGAATGAATAATGAGAATGACATGACATATGATAAGAAAATTATTTGAGTAGAATGTGGCAACAAAAGTAGTAAAGGAAAACCAGTAAGATTGCCTTCATAATAATCATGCACACCTATGGTTGTGTGGTCTCGAAAGAATCAAAGTAAGTTCTAGAGTTACAATAACCACAAGTGCACCACACACAAGCAATAAAAACAGGCACAATCCTCACTAGGAATGAAAAATAATCATCTTAATCTATCAATATAGAATCCATCACCAAGGAGTAACCATATGTAATCAAATAATCCATTCATGACAATAAATCCCCAAAATTTGACAATCAAATTTAACTAGCTTTTACGACTTCGAAGATGATATAAAGGAATGCATAGAAAATTTATTTGAAAATCCGATAAAACAAAAACTCAACAACCAACACTTAACAACTAAAACAAAAACAAATGAAGTAAAAGAAACATATATACAAAGGAAAAGAAAAGAGGTGAGATAGAGCAAACTCCCCTGAGGTCCTAGCGGTTGAAGAAGATTTAGCAAGAGGAGCCACTCAGGCAGTGGAGTGCTCCGAAAGAAATCCCGTCCCGGTGGTTGAAGAAGATTCAGTGTAAGCATCCATGTCGGGAGTAGAATGGACTGAATGGGGGTGAGCGCTTTCATGGTATCATCAGAATGGGTCCATGTTGCTCCCTCCAATACGATTGCCGCATCATATGTGTTAGGACCTTTGTAACGCTAGAGGGGGGGTGATTAGCGTCAATGGAATTCAATCGCGGTTGTGTCTACAAATTCGTTAGCGCAGCGGAATATAGATAATACAATAACAATAATGAAAACACAACACGCTAACACGAGTATATAACGTGGTTCGGAACCGCACGGTTCCTACTCCACGGATCGGGCTCAAATGAGCCCTAGCGATGCCAATCACACACCACTATCAAATAACTCCTTCTCGGAACAATCCGGAGGTGGAGAAACCTCGTACAATATGATTACACCAATAATCAAATGAATACAAGCAATATAGTGAAATACAAAGCAATACAAGTAAAGGAAACACTTTACAAATGCTCTTTGAATGCTTGATCACTTGGTTGATCGAGTAGCACTTGGAGACCCTGAATTGCGCGACTGCTCGCCCCAAATCGCCTCAAAGAACCATACCTTTTCTTCCACCACGAGCTCCATATATAGCTTCAACTGTCTTTGGAAAAAGTCGATCATCGGATCGTGACCATCGATCGTGATGCCAGCTTGTCGTGAGACAGCGGCTAGTTCCACGTTGGATAAGTCCAACGGAACTACCATCGATCGATTGTGACCATCGATCGGTGATGGAGTCCTCACTCGACCGGTCAGTCGACTCCGATACGTGGCGATTTCGAGCACCACGGTCGGTGATCGACGATCAATCGATCGCTCTCATCGATCGGCCTAACCTATGGCGGTCATCACAGGCTATAACCCGCAACCCTAGTTGACTCGGTACATGGCACCATGAGGTTTTAACTCAAGTATGGTTCCCCATACTTGCTAGACCACCCTTAGCCTAGACCTAAGCCTTCTAGTCACCTCCATCAGCCTCACGCCTCTCGGATCCCTCCAAGTCATCCATGACTTGTTCATCCATCGCGCTAGCCTTCAGGTGCTTCCGTCGGCTATGTCATGCTAACGGTGTCTACACCGCCAAGGCACATTGGACTTACGCCGCCAAGACTCCGCTTGGAATTTACGCCGCCAACCATTGTACTTATGCTGCCAAGACTACCGCTTGGACTTTACGCCGCCAATATCAAATCCCTTGGACTTCAAATGCCAACCCATGTTGGACTTTCCATGCCAAGACCATGCTTGGACTTCTCAAATGCCAAGACCATGCTTGGACTTTCCCTTGCCAACCCATGTTGGACTTTACATTGCCAAGACCCATGCTTGGACTTTTCCCAATGCCAAGTGTCCCACTTGGACTTTCCATGCCAAGTACTCAAGACTTGGACTTTACCAAATGACAATTACATTGTCATATGTTTTTGTCGAAACATCAAAACACATCAAAACATCACTCGAGCCAAACTCGAGTCCTGGTCAATCGTGACCTGGGCCGATTGCACCAACAATCTCCCCCTTTTTGATGTTTGACAAAAACCAAACAAATAATTGAGTTAGAATACTAACTCAAATCCTTTACCAATTATCCCAAATGTTCTCCCCCAAACATTCTCCAAACATTCTCCCCCTTTTTGACAAATAGCAAAAAGGTTATCTCTCCAAGGAGGTCAATGTCTCATGTCCCAATGAGATCTTACAATCTCCCCCTTGATCCAAAAATACCTAGGATGCCTACAATCTTCATAGTGATAAGTCCCATATCACTCAAGAGAGGCAATCCTATTCACTCTCCCAATTTCCAAATTGGGTATCAAAAACTCATCAATTTGCCAATTGATGATACATTCCCATAACTTCTCCTTTTCAAGGAGAAAAACACATCCATCATCCCAAGATGGATACCTCCCCCTAAAGGTTTGCTCCCCCTTGACCATTGCACCAACAATGTCCTTAAGCCAATAGGAACTCTAAATCATCAAAATTAAGGTTGGAAATTCAACATTGAACTTTCCACCACCTCAATTTGATACTTTGACCTAACACCTCTCCAAATCCATATCCAATGAATTTTCACCCTTCATAATGCTTCCCAAAGCATATCCTAGGGTTAGGAGTGGTTAGGGACCTTTACCGTAGCTGAATTCGGGTTAAACAAACCTTGTCAACCCAAAATCAGCCTTGGCAGTCGACTCTGTCGGATATAACGATCATTGCCATACCCATCGATCATTGCCACCCAGAGCGTCGGTGATAATCAAAATCCGATTTTGATTATCGAAATGAATTTCAAAAATCATAAATAATTATCGTTTATCGAAAAATCACGAAATTTGATCGTATAATACTTATGACCAATACAATGGGTGAAAAATGTTTGAAAATTATTTTACCCATTAAATAGTGAAATTGGTACAAAGTTCAAGAACATTGAAATTTTGATGTTTTGGCCTACTTTGTATCAACTTCATCAATGGTGATTGCTATCAAAGATAGACTTCACCAAGGTTTTTCAAAATGATTTTAAAATGTTTTCAAACCTTATCTTGGACCATAATTTATTGGCTAAATATACATAGCTTGTATATTAGCTTTCCTTATGATTTTTGGTGATAATTAAAATAAGTTTGAGTTCATCTAGATGCACTACCGATGCACCTTGAACCTAACCTATTATCCTAGCATCTCACATGTATTTAGGGTGTATACATACACATACATGTCAATTAGATGTGAGATGTGGGTTTTGCTCACCCTAAACTAGGGTTTCATGCATTTTTCTAGGCAACCCTACTTGATTCCCTTATAACTGGGACTCCAAGTCATGCCATAGTCCTTAAATCAATTTTAATCAAGTTAATGCATGAATGTATGATCATGGCATAAATAATAGTATTATTAAAACGTGGCCAGTGATCATGATGTCATGGCATAAGATGAGATCTAAAAGACACATGACATTTATCCTTAATTCTAAAGCATAATCATGACATATAAAATGATTAAGAATAAACATGATGTCATGACATGACATATGGTAGCAATACAATTATACAAATATTCATTCATACACACAAGATTTTTCAGAAATAAGGATTTCATTTAAACTTAAATTTGTCTTTTACAATCAAAAAGAAGATTGGCTAAGCTCAATCTTACTACAAACATTGACAACCACAAAAACAATATCCTCTAATCGTCGTCAGGAGGTGGCGATGGAGGTTCTTCAGCGACTTCGAGTCGAGGCCGCATCATCTCTAGCATATCAGCGATCTTTGCTCTATGCGACCTGGGTCTCCTCCATCCTATCGAGGCGTGTGCCAAAGGCTTGGCGCGATAACTCTGTCGATCGAGTCGGCCATTGCGATAATCCTCAATCTGGACTCGGTAGGCCACGGCCGGTGATGGACGGCGTGATGTGTCTGTGGCATCGTCATCCTCATCGAGGTGTCCGCATCCTCGTCGTCTCTCGCATCTCGGCGGCGGAGGAGGCTGTCTGTCGCATACTGGGTGGTCGTGGCGCCAACTCCATCATCGGCCCATCAGTAGCTTTCTAAGGAGAAGTTCTGGATATCTGATCGTACACTTAGATAGTGCATGAGTGCCCCTATGGATGTTAATGCCTCACGAGTCGAGCCATGTTGTGATGATATGTCCAAATGGCATATACACTTTCCCTTATGCGAAGTGAAGTGCCTGTCAATGGAAGATGTTCAATGCAAAGTTTATGTCTAGCGAAGGCGCATGGCATATAGAAGAAAGAGATGGGAGGCCGAATCTTAGCGGACCAGTGATAATGGCGAAAAACACAACAATGACCTTATAAAGGACATTGTCGAGTCTGTTCTTCGATGATAGAAAATAGGTTTTGGGCGGTGGGCGTGGATAACCAAAAATGCGCTCATGCATGGACTCCATAGTGATATGGGCAAAAGGCTCGAGTAGGGAAAGTCCATGGTAGGGTAGAAGATAAAGGTATCATTTGGCCTACTACACTCGAGAAACTCCTGCGGATTGCGAGGTGAACTCATCGCGTTTTGCAACGCGAGTAGTGTATGTAGGGCCGTCATCTACCTTTTTAAGGTTTTGATAGAATTCCTTAATAAGGTCATCATTGATTGGATGCGTGCACAAGACGATCTTCATCAAATTGTAGTATGCAATGAGTTCCATGACGTCACTACAATGCCTATCGAAAAAATTCCTATCTATGTACCTAACCAACATAGGTTGGTACAACCGAGATTCACTCTCGGATGGATCATTCCTACGGGCTCTCCTATTATGAATGTAATGTGATGATATGCAATGCAATGGCAACAATACGCGATTAGATAAACCTACATTGTAATCGAAATGAAAATTAGGGCTCGGAAAGAAGAATCGTTACTTAGGCGCCATGTGTGTGTCGGAGGGAAGGCTCAAGAGTTGCTGAGGATCGCCGAAAAAGTCGCCGGAAAGCTTCAGCCGCCGGAACCCTAAACGGAACAAAGACAATAAACCCTAAATCCCTTGAACTAGTGCTCCAAGATAGGTCAAAAACAAAGGAAAGGGGAGAGACATGCTTATCAAACCTAGGACTTAGGAAGGTTGACCAGGAAGAGTGGTCGAGAGGAGAGGCGTCGGAGATCGAAGGAGGAAGAAGCTGTCATCGCGTGAAATGCCGAACCCTAGCGGTTCGCGTTTTAAACACGATTGATCGGATGTGGAGCATCACGATCGGTGAGCGTTTAACTCGGGTTTTACCGAGCCGATCGATCGATCCGGCTCGGCGATCATTGAACCTTCAGTAACGCGTGCTATAGTAGCATCGGTCGGTGATGTTGCTCATCACCGATCGATGTGCATATCACTCGACCGCTCGTCGAGCACTCGTGATGGCCCTTGGGCCTCGGTGAAACGATACCATCGATCGGTGATGGACCACATCGATCGATGGTCGATCGATCGAGTCATGGAGCTAGCACTCGGTGATGGCCGTATCGTATCGTGCTCTGATGTTATCGGTCGATCGATAATCATCGATCGGCTGATATCGATTTCGATTCGAAAATCGAAGTCTCGATTTTATCATCTTAATTGTTCCATTTAATCACGTTAGATCTTGTATCTTGAATGTATTGATGTTATACTTTTATTTATGTATTTGTTCATGTATTTTAATGTTTTATTTCATTTTGCAAACATTAACATTCAATGATTTCCAAAACCTAACATCTCACCCTTTCTAAGTGTTGAAATACACAATCAAGGTAAAAGACTTGTTTTGTGAGATGTAATCTATCCTAGACATTCATTTCATGCAAACATATGGTAAAACATATGAAGCATGGTGAATACAAGACATCAAGTTGTGTGGCACTTGAGTATCACTCTAGATATTACCTTTACATCTTAACCACACATTTCTTGATACATGACCTTCCCAAGTGTGCCAATAGTCAAAAGTACACACTATGACCTCTAAACCTAAATTGTGCCAATTTGATCATTTTATCAAACTTCATAATTAATATTGGCACATCCTAAAATCTTTAGGATTATGATTCAATTGTATTTCCAAGGTCACCTCATCCTTGAAAGTAACCGAAGTGCCACCTTAACCATGGTTAGGTTAACTACCCTTCCATTTAAAGTTGGCACACCTAAACCCATCTAGCGTGAATCAATCACGCTCTTAGGAACCCAAAACCTATTTGAGCTCCTAGGGTTAATTAGGTATTCCTTAGGGATAACCTCCCTAGGTACCTTCCTAATGACCCTCCTAGGCTTGGTAGCCTTGGTCATTTGGGTCTTACCTAGGTTGACTCTAGGGGTAACTCCCCTTGCAACCTTCTTAGTGGCCACCCTAGGTTTCCTAGAAACCCTAGCCACTAGGCACACACCATGGTCAACTCTAGAGATGACTTCCCTATTGACCTTGGTCTTCCTAGACCTAGTTAGTGTCCCATAGTCAAACGGAACACTATGGTAAGTCACCTTGCACTTAGGTTTGTGACCCAAACCTTTCTTGCCCTTGGTTGACTTTTGACTCTTAGGTCCTAGATGTTGACTTTGACTTCTTGACCTAAAAGTTTGACAATTAGACCCTTGAAATTGATTTTGTATCTTGTTTAGGGTCTTTTCCAATTTCTCAAGCCTTGACCTCAAGGCTTGGTTCTCTAATTGCCCAATTTTGAATTTTGATTTAAATCTTGGGCATTTGACTTCTTAGGCATATGCCTAGTCCATTTAGGTTAATACCTAGATGTTCTTGTATTTTCTTAATAGATTCCTAGGTATGGTTTTTCTAGGACATTAGTCCCAAATTTCTCCTTATTATTAAGGTGTACCTTCTTAGCTCCTAAACAAATATGTTTGTTATTTCTAACATGCTCTTTATGATAAATAGCAAGAGAATTAAAAGCATGCTTTTGCCTAGAAATTGAAGGTGCATTAACAAATTTTACCTTAGGGTTTGCCTTAGAGGCTCCCCCTACACGTGTTGCTCCTTCTTGCCCTTTCTTCTTTCCCCTTGGGCATTGACTCCGGAAATGTCCCGGTTGTCGACACTTGAAGCACACCACGTGCTCCTTGCTCTTTTGACTTGGGGAAGCATCCTTTGACTTTTCTTGACTTTTAGGTGTCGGAGGAGCTTTCTTGATCCTCTTTGGGCATTTGCTCTTATAATGCCCATACTCCCTACACTCAAAACACATTATATTATTTTTATTTTAAAATTGAGGTGTTTGAGTTACCTGGCGTGGTGGAGGCAGGAATTGGACTTTAAGCTTCTTCATCTTGGCGGATGTTGAGGGCTCTTCTTGAGGGTGCTCCGGTATCGAGGATGGTTTCTCCTCCTCTTCTATTTCCTCTTCCGATCCGGAAGTTGACTCCTCACTTCCTCCCGATTCCTCACTTTCACTTGAGGATGAGCTCTCTTCTTCGGTCTCCTCCTCTTCCGAATCTTCTTGGACCGATTCGGGATTTTCGTGGAACTTGATCAACTTGTTCCACAATTCCTTGGCATCCCTATAGCTTCCTAATCTAGACAAAATATCGTTAGGTATCAAATCAATTAGCATTTTGTTACCTTAGCGGTTGTCTTGAATTTTTCGTTGCTCCTCGGTCCATCTCTTCATCTTGAGGATTTCGCGTTTTCTCCTCTGAGCATCAAAACCTATAGTCACGGCAAACCAATTTTCTATATTTGTCATTAGAAAATATTGCATTCTACCTTTCCAATACGCCAAGTGTTCGCGTTGAAGGAAGGTGGGATGTTGACGTCGTCACCCAATTTTTCTTGAAATTCCATATTCTTCCTCTAGCTTCTTGACTCTCTCGGTTAGTCCGTAGAAGAGCCCCAGACCTCGATACCACTTGTTAGGACCTTTGTAACGCTAGAGGGGGTGATTAGCGTCGATGGAATTCAATCGCGGTTGTGTCTACAAATCGTTAGCGCAATGGAATATAGATAATACAATAACAATAATGAAAACACAACACGCTAACACGAGTATATAAGCGTGGTTGGAACCGCATTCCTACTCACGGATCGGGCTCAAATGAGCCCTAGCGATGTCAATCACACACCACTATCAAATAACTCCTTCTCGGAACAATCGAGGTGGAGAAACCTCGTACAATATGATTACACCAATAATCAAATGAATACAAGCAATATAGTGAAATACAAAGCAATACAAGTAAAGGAAACACTTTACAAATGCTCTTTGAATGCTTGATCACTTGGTTGATCGAGTAGCACTTGGAGACCACACGAATTGCAGCGTGCAAAGAACTCGCCCCAAATCGCCTCGAAGAACCATACCTTTTCTTCCACCACGAGCTCCATATATAGCTTCAACTCATGGAAAAAGTCGATCGATCGATCGTGACCATCGATCGATGCCCTGTCGTGAGACAACGGCTAGTTCCACGTTGGATAAGTCCAACGGAACTACCATCGATCGATTGTGACCATCACGATCGATGGAGTCCTCACTCGACCACCGAGTCTCGACTCCGATTCTCTGGCGATTTTAGCACCACGACCGATCGACGATCACGATCGCTGCTCAGCCATCGATCGGCCGCCAACCTATGGCGCGATCGCTGGCCATAACCCGCAACCCTAGTTGACTCGGTCGGTCCGATCGCCACATGGCACCATGACCGCGCACACCTCAAACATGAGGTTTTAACTCAAGTATGGTTCCCCGTACTTGCTAGACCACCCTTAGCCTAGACCTAAGCCTTCTAGTCACCTCCATCACCTCACGCCTCTCGGATCCCTCCAAGTCATCCATGACTTGTTCATCCATCGCTAGCCTTCGTGAGTCGGCTATGTCATGCTAACGGTGTCTACACCGCCAAGGCACATTGGACTTACGCCGCCAAGACTCCGCTTGGACTTTACGCCGCCAACCATTGTACTTATGCTGCCAAGACTACCGCTTGGACTTTACGCCGCCAATATCAAATCCCTTGGACTTCAAATGCCAACCCATGTTGGACTTTCCATGCCAAGACCATGCTTGGACTTCTCAAATGCCAAGACCATGCTTGGACTTTCCCTTGCCAACCCATGTTGGACTTTACATTGCCAAGACCCATGCTTGGACTTTTCCCAATGCCAAGTGTCCCACTTGGACTTTCCATGCCAAGTACTTAAGACTTGGACTTTACCAAATGACAATTACATTGTCATATGTTTTTGTCGAAACATCAAAACACATCAAAACATCACTCGAGCCAAACTCGAGTCCTGGTCAATCGTGACCTGGGCCGATTGCACCAACAATATGTAATCTCTGGTGGCTGGAGGCGATTTAGAAAAAGTGTCCAACCTTGGGGCTGGATTATTGCATATGTTGTTAGGGCGTTCATCAGCAAAATTCTTGGAGTCTTCAGATCAAATAGGAGTGTCCAGTCTGGGGGAAAACCCAGTTATCCATCACTCCGTTGTCAGGCTTATCGAGTGGTTGCATAGCTAAACATAAAATTCTGTAGGCACTGTCTCCTCTGCAACATCATCTGCAATAAAACTACAAATAGGAGTAGTTGGCAACTCACTAACATCATCCTCAACTAATTTTTCTGACCCTGCTTCCACTACAGATATCTCAGTATCGGTGGCATAAATAGCATCAAAAAATAAATCCAAGCCACTAGTATCATCATCCACTTCATCTGCTACAGCAGCAACTTCATCTACAAATTCACATCCATCAGTATCTGCAATAACATCACAGCACAAAGATTCACTGGAGTCCTGTAGAGCGGTTGAATCATAGACATGTCCATCACTCACTCCACAATCCATCTCCCTATGCATGTCAATATCCATAGAAATGGTCTTTGACGGAGGCTGAAAGGAATCCTGTGCTTGTATCTGACTGATGGATGTTGCAATTTGATCTAGCTGGATTTGTAAATTTTGTAGCTTTTCTTGTTGCTGTTGATGACTATTCCTCATTCTTCTTCTTGATATTGCTAGATTTGCAAGAACTTTTCTAGTGTATTTTCTTGATTGGGAGCAAGGGTTTCTTCATTGTAGTCTTGATATATTGGACTCTGATATGCTGAAAAAGGTTGATCATGTTGTTGTTGCTCATTTCCATTATCAAAGCTTTGATGATCAGTCCACCCTGAATTGTTGAATTGAGGTTGAGGAATGTTCTGTTGTGTGCTTCCATACATGAACCCTGAATGATCCATCCAACCATAATTATAGGTATTTGAAAATGATTCATTCCTATTCTGTTGTTGAGGTTGGAAGTACTCATGCTGCTCTGAAATTCGTTGGGGCTGATAATATTACATTGAAGGATCTCTCCAATCATAACTAAGAGTTGGATCATATATATTCTGATATTCTCGTGGGTAGCTCTGAGGTTCAATAGGAAAAACACTCTACTGCTCATTTTGGTCTAAATAATAAGCCTGATTGAAGTCTCCAAATCGCTGATAATAAGGATCCATGTTTAAAGAAATTTCCTGTTCTTTCCTGCAATACTAACAAATAAAATCAAAAGACACAGAAAATAGATATGACCAAACCCATGGATATATAAGAAATAAAATAATGCAACCCTAAACAAAAATTTTGATTTTTGAATTTTTTTTTTTAGAAAAATGGAAAAACAATCCTAAGTCTACCAAACATCATTACACTCTCCGGCAACGGCGCCAAATTTTGATAACGGCGATTTGTCATGGTACTATTTCAAATTAATTACCGAACCCCCTCTACACTAATATAGCATAGTGGATGACTCGGATCGTTTCCCAACGAGTGTAATAGATAGAATAGTAAACTTAAGATTTCTAATTATTGCTAATCCTACTGAATGGGGGTTTAAAATTTGAAAGGCTAATCCTACTAAACGAAAGACAATGAAAGATAATTAAGCTCTAATCTAACTAAACTACGAGTGCGATGAAATTAAAAGAAACCTAAACTAAGCATTTAAACAAGAAAGTGCATGAATTTAAATATGCAAAATAACATAAGAGTAAAACATAACATGAAATTAAATCTAAACTAACCAACTGCAACCTAATTACTTAAGAAATATTTCATCGAACACCTTCAAGGCATGAAACAAATTAAATCGAATACGTACAATCTAAACATGGAAAATTGAATTTTCGATTACAAACATTTGACACAAACTAAATCAATCAACAATCAATGAAAAGAAAACTGGAAATGGTGTTGATCAGAGCTGTTGGGAGGCTAGAATTTCTGCCGATCGGAGCTACTGCCGAAGGAAGGTGGAAGTGCCGGTGAAGCTGTGATTGGCACCTCCAATCGGAGGTGGAACTCAGAGTTGGCGACAGTTAAGAGTGGGCGTCGCCGGCCGAATGTGGTGGTGAAGACGGCGGCGACAGAGCTCGGTGAAGAAGCGACTGTGGAGGAGATGGAATCGATTGGTGGAATGGAGGTGGAGTGGCTGCCGGACACTGGAGATTGGAGGGGATCCCTTTCCCTCTCCGACGACCAGTGGGGAAGGGGCTGAGTGCGGTGGAAGAAGCGGCGTCGGGCAAAAATTGCGGAAGAGAAGGGGCGGAGCCGGCTGCGGTGAAATGGGAAAATGTTTGATTTTTAAAGGCAATTTTCGTGATCGTCCTATCCCAGCCCCATTTAATCCCAGCCGTCCATTAAAGCTAGGTTAATGAATCTGATTAATCCATGAACTAGGTAATGCATCCAACGGCTGAGAATTCTCCGACTTTTAATGGATGGATCTGATCCATTTGAAGGGATAATCATGATCGATTGAATCTTGATGAAGGGATCAGATGTACAGATCAATATGTATGGACCGGATCTCTCCAAATCTGAGTAGATGGCTCAAAATCAAGCTGCTTTCATCGGACGGTTCATATCGCTCTAATCTGATCTCTTGATTAAATTGCCCTCGATCATGATGAAAAGTCCAGATTGATCCAGCTTAAAATATCCTTCTAGCCCTAGATGAAGCCATATTTGATCCAACTCGAGTCTAATCCATTGGCTCATCTCGATCTCCTATGATTAAGATGTAAAATTTACATATAAGTCCAAAAATTAGGAGAATTTACAAAAAGGTCCAAAATTATATCCAATTCATAAAACATGTAAATAATCGATAAATAAACACATGAGAGGATTAAAACAGTGATATTAAGGACAAAAATAACCTGACAAATGGTAGTTATCAGAGTCTAGTCGCCAACATGCATTTAAATGGCATTAATGCACAGTCACAAATACATACATCACCATAGACTCTCTATCCTACAAAGAGTCATACACAACTGATCAACACACTCTCTATCCTACAGAGAGTCATACTCAAGTGATCAACACACTCTCTATCCTACAGAGAGTCATACTCAATTGATCACAACCAAGCTAGGACCACCGGTCCATAGCGAGACACTATCCACAATCCATATGACCATACATAAACACATGATCCGAAATGGATATGTGATCTGTAACCGTCATACCACATAAGGAATGTAATATGACAATCAACTCTACATCTAGGTCATCACCCATCCCCTGGATGAATTGTCTAAATTGCACAATTCAGATCTACAAACGAATTTAGCTACGTACACGTAGGTAAACTACTATAGGTCTACTTACCATAACCTCTATAATTCATAACAATGATGAATGAATAGATAACAATAATGACAGAGCATTTAAGTGCAAAGGCAAGTATTAAGTATCTAAAAAACTAGAGTGGAGTCAAGATCAAAGTGACAACAATATGCAATCACATGCATCAGGGTTTAGCTACTACCTAACCAGGGTAGGAAATATTACTCACCTACTATAAAGCTCGAAATAATAAAGTCTTCATGCCCGCAGACTTGTCTCGTATCCACGTCTTGCATACAACATAACTATTGTTAAGTACTATGATACGATCCACCGTCAAATCGAATCCTAAGCCGATTTCGTACATAAATCAATTAACCCAAATGCTTAATAAAATCCTGGTCACCTATGCTACATAATCCCCCTTCATTAGACACCACAACTCACACTTGACACCTTCACAACCCCCATACACAACGCTTACAAAGCATCACCATACACATCACAACCCTGCACATCCCCTGATTACACCCATTTAGGGCTCTAACCAACTTCAAAATCAGATCCCCAACTCAAATCCCTAAACACAGTCGGCAAATCCCCAATTCGCAGTCGTGCAACTGGCAATTCCTTGCTCACAACCGACAAAATCCTCAACACCAACCCCTTCCTAGCCAAGAGCAGCCTTCACAGCTCTCACCCATAACCATCACTCCGATCACACTCATTTATAGCCGGCAAAACTCCATTGAAGGGAAATCCACCCCACATATCACAATCCATTGACACACAACCAAAATCTAGAAATTATAGATGGTGAGAAATGGGTAAATCAAGCTTACCAGCCCTAGAAACTCCACCGGTGGCAATCCTCCCCTATCCCCTGTATGTCAGCCCAAGGTTACTGCCCAAATCATAGATCGAGCTCAACAGAGGACAATCACAGCTAGAACCTAGATCTCATCCAAGTTAAGAAAAGTTCGGCTCTTACCTAGCTTCAACAACAACCGGAAGTGACCCCCTTTCAACCGACAACCCCCTCAATGCCACTCCTACCCTCCATTCCTACCCGTCCGTGGAGATCGTCGAGGATGCTCCTCTCGTAGCTGCTTGCCGTGAGGAAGGAGAAGGGTGCTTGGCAGGGATCACAGCTTTCGATCATAACCCGGTGTCGACGCCGCTGACCCAAGCTCCCAGCCACTTGCACGCTTGCTACTTTGGCTCGTTCGTGGGCATCGGCGAGGAAACTCACTTGCCACCGCTTACAGTAGGGAGGAAGAAAATCGACAAGCAGGAGAGGCACGGAAGAAGAAGAAGAATCGCGTGGAGAAGTCGGGTCGGAGGAGAAGGAAATAAAGAAGAAAATAAAGGACATGGCTGGAAAACGCTCGCACAAAGAAGGACAACGGAAATGGCTCAGCTTTAATGGAAAATGGGTCAGGTTTGCAACACACGATTTGGGTTTAAGACCCTATAAGGCATAAACCCAAATTACCTTTAAGCCTATATTAGGTTTAATTAAATCTCTCATCATGCTATTATTATTTTTTTTCCCAATAATAATATTACTCCTTTAGCCATCTATTTATGGTATTTTACATATATTGCTTGGGAAAAGTACTCACTGCTCTGTTAATACCATACTTCACCTCTGAACAATATTGTACTACTCACCCCTACCGTGCTAAGGAATCACACATACTACTCAGGAATACATACACTTCTCAAGAAACCATATATTTCTCCAGAAAAGTATTCACTACTCTGTTAATACCATACTTCACCTCTGAACAATATTGCACTACTCACCCCTATTGTGCTCGAGAATCATACATACTGCTCAGGAAATATATATACTGTTCGAGAAACACATATATTGCTCGGGAAAAGTACTCACTGCTCTGTTAATACCATACTTCACCTCTGAACAATATTGGACTACTCACCCCTATTGTGCTCGGGAATCAAACATACCGCTCGGGAAACACATACATTGCTCGGGTAATGAACATACAACTCAGAAAATACACTAACCGCTCGGTCTTTCACATAAACTACTCAGGAAAAGCTTAATCTTGATCAGAAAAAACCCCGACCCCATCATAAGTTTAAAGCATAGTCCCTAATATGGTAGTATGATAGGTTTGAGTGTTTAAGTTTGGTATGGCAGTGTCTGTGCATTCATAAGAACTTGTAAAACTTCACTCGACTTTGCACTTCAATTTTACTAAAGAGGGGGAACTTATGATGGGTGTGGAGTTTTTTCAGTTAAGGCAAGGACAACTTTTGTTATAAGCACTTGTAAAACTTCACTCAACTTCGCTCTTCAGTTTTACCAAAGAAGGAGAACTTATGATGGGGTCGGGGTTTTTCTGATCAAGATTAAGTTTTTCCCTAGTAGTTTATGTGAAATACCAAGTGGTTAGCGTATTTCCCAAGCTGTATGTTCATTACCCGAGTAGTGTATGTGTTTCCCGAGCGGTATGTATGATTCCCGAGCACAGTAGGGGTGAGTAGTGTAGTATTGTTCAGAGGTGAAGTATGGTATTAATAGAGCAGTGAGTACTTTTCCCGAGCAATATATATATTTCCCGAGTAGTATATGTGTTTCGAAGCATGATGATGATTCAACCTGGTGGTGATAGTGATGTGTTCAAAGGTGAAGTATGGTATTAACAGAGCAGTGAGTACTTTTCCTGATCAATATATGTGTTTCTCGAGTAGTGTATGTGTTTCCCGAGCAATATGTGTGATTCCCGAGCATAGTAGAGGTGAGTAGTGCAGTATTGTTCAGAGGTGAAGTATGGTACTGACTGAGCAGTGAGTACTTTTCTTAAGCAATATATGTGTTTCCCAAGAAGTATGTATGATTCCCGAGCACAGTAAGGGTGAGCAGGGCAATGTTATTCAGTGACTAAGTATGGTGCTAATAGAGCAGTCTATGTGAAATCCTAAGCAGTTAGTGTGTTTTTCGAGCATTATGTTTATTTCCCGAACGGCATGTTCATTCCCCAAGCCACTTATGGGTTTTGGGATTTCTTTCTGAGTATGGAGAAATAAAGAGGAAAGGGTATGCCGAAGTATGGGAAGTGGTAGGAGGAGGTTGAAAATGATTAGTTTAATATATTTAATCATTTATTTTCTATATTTTGTTTAATTAATACGTGGCAGGGAAGTATAGGGTGTATAAGGCATTTGAAGCAGGTATTTTGAATTAAAGCAGGAAAAGCGATTACAAGGGATAACTTGGCAAAGGGCATTAAAGTAAATTCACCTTAAGGAGAAGGCGGGGTGAACCATCTATAAAAGGGCCAGAGAAGGAAAGGATCGGTGATGGTTGTTTCTTCGCTATTCGGTACCTCAAAGATTATCTTCTCACTTCTTCTTCTTCATTTCTTCTACATTGTCATTTTCTTCATACTGTTGTTTGTTAGGACCTCGGTGGCCGCTAGAGGGGGGTGAATAGAGTTGTCGCTTGTCGATGGATTACGATCACGTGCTTGCTACAATTCGGTTAGTGTGCAACGGAATAATAACAATAAAAATAATAACATAAATACAAGCACACACACAACACCAAATGTAACGTGGTTCGGAACCGAATGGTTCCTACTTCACGGATTGGGCTCTAAAAACCCTAGCGATGCCAACACACACCACTATAACAATAATACTCCTTTTTGACAATAAGTCAGAGGTGGAGAAACCTCGTACAATCTATTACAACAGTAATAAAGACAAATACAAGCTAATACAAGTAAACTACACAAATACAAGTAAAGAAACACTTTACAATTGTGAACTTGCATGCTTGCTTTGTGATTGCTTGAGTTGCACTTAGAGACCCCGAATTGCAGCAGCAAATTGCCCCAAAGAAGCTCAAGAAACCTTGCCAAAAATCCTCCCCATGAACTGCTTTTATAACTTGCATTCGGGCTGATTTTTTACCTAGCAGTCGACTGATCGGGACCATCAATCGACTGCCCCTGTAGCCATTGTCTCACAACAGTATGAACCACGTTGGATAAGTCCAATGGATAGCCCATCAGTCGACTAATGGCTCAATTAGTCGAGTGCTCGGGCCAATCACTCGACTGGAGAGCCTACTGTGCTCGACTTCCCGACTAGCAGTCGACTGATCTCCAGATCAGTCGACTACCCAATGATGGCACTAGACTGCTAGGCCATTCCAACAGTCGAACTCTAGTCAACTCTCATCAGTCGATTGATACACCTCAAACATGAGGTTTTAAGCCAAGTATGGTGCCCCCATACTTGCTAGACCACCCTTAGCCTAGACCTAAGCCTTCTAGCCACCTCCGTCAGCCTCATGCCTATCGGATCCCTCCAAGTCATCCATGACTTGTTCATCCATACGCTAGCCTTCATGTGCTTCCATCAGCTATTGTCATGCTAATGTAGTCTACACTGCCAAGGCACATTGGGCTTACACTGCCAAGAATCCGCTTGGACTTTACGCCACGAACCATTGGACTTATGCTACCAAGACTTTACCCTTGGACTTTACGCCACTAATATTCCCCTTGGACTTCTCAATTGTCAAGACCCAAGCTTGGACTTTACCTTGCCAACCCATGTTGGACTTTCCATGCCAAGACCCATGCTTAGACTTTTCCTTGCCAAGACCTATGCTTGGACTTTCCTTTGCCAAGACCCATGCTTGGACTTTCCTTGCCAACCCATGTTGGACTTTTCATGCCAAGATTCAAGCTTTGACTTTTCATGCCAAGTACATAAGACTTGGACTTCTCCCATGACAATGGTCAAACCATCGTCAAACATCAAGTATGACCTGGGTCAATTGCACCAACAATCTCCCTAACACTTGTCAAACATCAATGTCAGACATCAATGTCAAACATCAAAACACTACTCGAGTCAAACTTGAGTCTGGTCAATCGTGACCTGGACCGATTGCACCAACAATCTCCCCCTTTTTGATGTTTGACAAAAACACCCTTGAGTTAGGGCCCTAACTCAAATTCACTTACCAATTTTCCCAAATTGGTAATTCACATTAATTCTCACCCTTTTTAACATACATAAAAAATGTTCTCCCCAAGGAGGTCAATTTCTCATATCCCAATGAGATCTTACAATCTCCCCCTTGGTCAAAAAATACCTAGGATGCCTTCACTCTTCCTAATGATAAGTCTCATATCACTCAAGAGAGACACTCCTGCAAACTCTCTCAATTTTCAAATTGAGTATCTCAAATTCCCATTTCTCCCCCTCATGAGCAAAAATACATCCATCATCCCATCATAGATACCTCCCCCTAAAGGCTTGCTCCCCCTTGACCATTGCACCAACAATATCCTTGGGAAGTCCCTAAGCCAATAGGAACTCTAAACCATCAAAAATAAGGTCCAAAGTTTAACATTGAACTTTCCCATACCTTAAAATTGATACATCACCCTTACAACTCTCCTAATCCATATCCAATGGATTTTCACCCTTTCTAATACTTTCCAAAGCATATCCTAGGGTTAGGAGTGGTTAGGGAACCCTACCATAGCTGAAATTAAGCTAAACATACCTTGTTTACTTGAAATCAACCTGGCAGTCAACTCTATTAGGCAACAGTCGACTGCCTTGCTCATCAATCGACTGTCATCAGGCGACAGTCGACTAATAACTGAAATTTCGCATTTCAATTATCATAATTGAATTTCAGAAATGACTAAGTAATTATACGTAACTCGAAAAATCATGAAACTTCATACGTATAATACTTATTACCAATAAAATGAGTGAAAAATCTATGAAAAATAATTTACCAATAAAATAGTGAAATTGATACAGAGTTCAAAAATGAAGAAAAACTTCAATGTTTTAGCTCACTTTGTATCAACATCATCAATGGTGATTGCTATCAAAAGATAGACTTCACCAAAGTTTTTTAAAATGATTTTAAAATATTTTTCAAACTTTATATTGGATTATGTTCTTTGGGCTCAATGTACATGGCTTGAACATAAGCTTTCCCAATGATCCATCCATGATTTTAGATGAGTTTGAGTTCATCTAGATGCAAAAACTATGCACCTTGAACTTAACTCATATCCTACCCTCTCACATGTATCTAGGGTGTATCAATACACATACATGTCAATGTAATGTGAGATGTGGGTTTTGGTTCATCTTAAATTAGGGTTTCATGTATTTTTTTAAGGCAACACTACTTGAATCCCTTATACATGGGATTTCAAGTCATGCCAATTGTCCCTTATACATGGGATTTCAAGTCATGCCAATTTTATTTAATGCATGAATGATCATGACATAAATGATAGCATAAGTAAAAAAGGCCAATGATCATGATGCCATGACATATGATTAAATTTAAATACACATGACATTAAACCTTAACCCTAAGCATGATCATGACATTTATATGATAAAAATAGATATGATGTCATGACATGGTATATGACAAATTAAGCATGGAAAATAAAATATAAAGGTATATAATACCTAAATTTTTAACATTAATTGACATTTTTTATTATTAAACCCATTTTTCCATAATATCATTTATCTCCCAAGTGTGCTAAATGTTAGTAATATATGAGAGATGTCCTAAGGCAATCGCCTTATGTATGAACCATTTATATGATAAATGAAGATTCACTATTTGAGTATACATATTTAATGTATTTGATTGGATCTTAAACTCATTTACTGAATGTCCACGATACGATTCACAGCATGAGAGAATTTGTGATTGGATCACAACTAGTGAGTATCTCTACATGTGTAATTGTGATGTATCGAAATTATCCCTAGTCGATGAATTGATGAATTTGGACACCATCAATTCTGTCGAGACTGGCACGAGGTATACTCCTTGGTGTATCCAAGCAGTTGATTCTCACTGGCTGGAGACATAGTGATGTCCGGAGTTAATCGTGGATGCTAGTTATGGTAACTAGTTCATTGGAGTGACCAGCCGTAAGACTTCATATGGTTCTCTGCATATATAGATATGTCAATGAAGTTCTTACTGTGGCTTAAGTGCGATGTTCCTTTGACTTGCGGTATTCAAGTCATCTTGATCATGGAGACTTATGCTTTGACATCTTAAGCAAACATCTCAAAGGAGATGTGGACCCGGGATGATTGGGTATAAGTCAAGTGATCAAGGTGTTTGAATAGCCTATAAAGGATTCACCACTCTCAGGAGATGTATACCCATGGCCTCTCGTCGGATTGTTACTAAAGTCTTTGGCCAAAGCATTACATGTTTAGAGTAAAGTACTCTTCGATACATGTGGAGTAACTAGAATCCGTAGGACGAGGAAATGATACTTGGGCTAGGTGCGTGAGTCACTTAGTGGGGATCACACAATAGACCATGTCCCGAACCAAGTGGGTATAAGATGAGTGAAGGGAATGGGGCACGATTCATTCGAGCCATCAAGGGTTTCGTAAATAGTTCGATCAACCGTTGATCTTTTCGGTTAATTGGGGATCATGATGTACTACTAGGTGCCACTCATGATCGTTCTATAATTAATGGTTAATTATAGACGGCCAACATAAACCGAGAACCTATTTGGTCACACGCACAACGAGTGTAATCCAAAGGATTTAAAACGAGCTTGAGAATGAGATTCTCAGACCGAGAGAAACTATGTTTGGTTGGACAAAACATAAAGCGAGCATGAAATTGTTTCAGTCGCAATGGAAGCGTGGATGGGCTGCGTCTTATGAAGACATAATGGATGGACCAAAGTGGTTTGGTTCTAATCCAATGGATAAGAATAAACCAAAGGGTTTGGTTTATTTTAAACGAATGAACCAAAAGTTGGTTCGGTTCGTTTTAACTTAAAATAAACCATCATGGTTTGGTTTATTTTAACTTATCTTAATGGAGCGGGTTAACGGGCTTTATGGATATGATCCATTAACCATTAAGAGAATTAGTTCTCTATAAAAGTGGGCTTAAGGGATTGTTAAACCCTAACTAATCCAAACCCTAGCCCCCCCCCCTTGAGTTGCCGCCCACTCCTTGGAGGAGTTTTCGGTGCCAATCCAAGAGCAGCCGCCGCCCAGCCTTGTGCCGCCGTCCAAGACCCTTGCCGGCGTCCAAGCTCCAGCCGGTGAACCTCCGGCGACCCTCCGGTGATCTCCTATAGGTTTGGCATCAAGGTGAGGCTTTTCTCTCCTTGTTTTGGCGGCGCTATCTCCTCCACCAAGCTGTCCAGTTTTCTGACAGCTTCTTCTCTCTCGTCGGAGCGTTGTTTGACGACGGTTAGTGCTCCGACAGCGCTAACATACCGGGATTTGATCTCCGTAATCCTCTGAGTGGAGGACGAAGGATTCGTCCAATCGGTTGTGAATACCTCTCGGAGAAGCAAGTCTTGAGGACTTGTTTTAGGATCCGAATTTGGATTCGGATCGTGATCATCTCTCGATCACGTCGTCTTCAACACGAGGCTAGTAACCCGTACGAAGACGAAGCTCGTGGCTTAGCGAAGTCATCCCGAGGAACTCGGCGTGGATACAGATCGAGACGATTCTAGCGAGGATCGTTCCGGTTGATGCCATTCTCGCTACATGTCATACGAAAGGTATAACGTAGATAAATTTCCTTTTATTGCAAATTTAAATTTACGGTTATGTCTACACTTGTTGTAATATGCATGCGTGTGTTGTGTGTGTTGTAATAAATAGGAGTATTTATTATTTTAATTGCTTCACTGTGCTCGTATGTTTACAAACATGATCGAACACACACACGCCATGGCTTTAAAACCCAAAGGTATCGAGCCCAGTTGTGTTTCGACATAATCGTAAAATGGTTTCGATAGTCATAATGTATTTCTGAAATTTTCTAATTTTGGAAATTTAGAAGTATTTATGAAATTTTCAATTTTGGAAAGTCTAGAAGTATTTATAAATCTTCCACTTTTGGAAAGTTGGAAGTATTTATGAAATTGATATTTTCCATAAATAAAATATTTGATTAGATTCTGAAATTTGTTTCCTAATTTAATCATGATTTGATTTAAATCAAATCTTAAAATATTTTATTTCCATAAGTAGTTTTAATGATTTAGAAATTGGTTTCCTAAATAGATTTTCCTTAATCAAATAATTCCATGAATAAAATATGTGATTAGATTTGGAAATTTGTTTCCTAATTTAATTATGATTTGATTTGGAGAATCAAATCTTAAACATATTTTATTTCCATAAATAGTTATGACATATAAGGAAATATATGTTGGGAGTATGAGGAATACAATCAAAGTCCCACATTGGTAAGACATGGAAAAGATCATGTGCTTATAAGAAAAAAGATATCTCCATTGGAATGAGGCCTTTTGGGTAAAGCCCAAAAACAAAACCATGAGGGCTTGGGCCCAAAGTGGACAATATCATACCATTGTGGAGATATGTGGATCTTATATGCACTAACAATTGGTATCAGAGCCATGGTCCATCAGCCATGAACCTCGAGCGAAGGAAGTTGAGCTCCCACGTCAGGATCAAGAGAACGGACATCGGGAAGGAAGTCTGGTTGGGTCGGGGACCGAACAAGCTGGCGGGAAGTTACAGTGGGTTGAAGATCGGACATCAAGCAGAGAAAATCCTTCGAGGAGGGATAGGCTTGAGGGGGGGCCCAATGTGGTCCTTCGTTTGAGGGGGGGATTGTTGGGAGTATGAGGAATACAATCAAAGTCCCACATTGGTAAGACATGGAAAAGATCATGTGCTTATAAGAAAAAAGATATCTCCATTGGAATGAGGCCTTTTGGGTAAAGCCCAAAAACAAAACCATGAGGGCTTGGGCCCAAAGTGGACAATATCATACCATTGTGGAGATATGTGGATCTTATATGCACTAACAATATATACATGACATAATTGTATGCCATGTAATTGCATTAGATGCATAACATTATGCCATGCGTGTCGTGACATGTAGATGTATGCCATGTATGTCATGCCATGTAGATAATAGTTATTTGCATGCAAAGAGGATGAGACATAAAACCCTAACTCAATATTAAAGCCTACACCTTCCATTAATATGGTTAGAACCAGAGTTCTGTTTCTTGTTTGGGTTGTTGGACTCACTCCAAGCCCGGCTCGAACCTGAACATGTTCAAATCATTGGAATAGTTTAACTCTAATATGGTAAGAGTCAGAGGTCAATCGTTAGTTTGGGTTGTTGGACTCACTCCAAGCCTGGCTAATTGGTTGAATGCGCTCTAACCATATTAAAACTATTTCGCGATTAATGGGTCGGCTTTAACTTGGAGCATCGATTTGTTGGACTCACTCCAAGGTCGATGTGAAGAGAGGTGAAGTTGGGTGCTATGCATATGATGCATACTTGTTAATGTGTTAACAACCCAATGTATGTGTAAACATTCAATTAGTTGATAGCACATTGTGATAGTTACATATACATGATATGTAATCGGTATACTTGATACCCACCATCATAGCTAAGAATGGCTTGTTGGACTCACTCCAAGGTTGTTCTTATCTATGATGGATATCAGCCCATTCGGAGATGGACCTACGATCTCCCGAAGTGATTTTGGGATTTTTGAAATTCGAAAAATGAATGGGATTTATAAATGTATATTGATGCATTTTTAAAATCATCTTTCTCATATATGCTCGTTTTGTATTTCTAAGTTAATATATTGATCATGATGTGTTTGAATTTGCGTTCCATTTTGGATTCAAATAAATTGACTGGGCCGAGCTTCATGGACTAGCTTAGAAGCTTGAGAATTGTTCTCAAGGTTGAAAAGCTTGCAAATGTCCTCGAAGCGCCTCTTCCCGCCCATCATAGTGATGATGCAACTCTGGACCAATTGTTGGCCTATCAGAAACATGTGAGTGATTCTGAACAAATGAGTTGCATCATGCTAGCCACGATGGAACCCAAGCTACGAAAGCAGCATGAGCATATAGATGCTCATATCGTAGTCCTTCATCTTTGTGAGTTGGTTGATGAGCAAGTGAGATTCGAAAGGTTCGAAGTCTCAAAGCTCCTCTTCACCTCTGAGATGCTAGGAGGTTCATCTGTGGTACTGCTCAATATGCTGAAGACTGTGGAGTCTTCTGAGAAGCATGAGCAGGGGACGGTGCCGTTAGTTGATTCCTCGAAGAAAGGTTCTAAGAGGAAGTCAAAGGAACAGCAGAAGGGAAAGAAGAGAAAGGCTAAGAAGGTAGAACTAGCACAAAAGGAAACTTGCCATCATTATGGCAAGGAGAGCCATTTGTGAAGAAAGTGCAAGATTTATCTTGAGTTCGTGAAGAAGGATAAGGCATCGGATGCCCCATCTTCTTCAGAAATCTTCTTTATTGATTGTCATTCTATTTCCTCAGACACTTGGGTATTTGATACTGGGTGTGGCTCACATATATGTAATGACATACATGGGCTAAGGAATAGAAGAAGACTCGTCAAGGGGAGAGTCAAATTTACGTGTTGGGAATGGAGCAACGGTTGCTGCACTCGCCATCGGAACGTATTTGTTGGAACTCCCTGTAGGACTTGTCTTAGAACTGGACAATTGCTTGTATGTTCCTTCGTTGATAAAGAACATCATTTCTATTTCTTGTTTAAATAGAAATGGTTTCCATTTGACATTTAGTAACAATTGTTGTTACATAACTTTGAATGGGGTTCTTTATGGGACTGGAACTTTAAGCAATGGTGTATATACGTTGGACGTATCCAGTGACATTTGCAATATCGAAGCGAGCAACAAGCGTGCTCGAAAGGATAATCAAATAGACTCCTACATGTGGCATTGTCATCTTGGCCATGTAAGCAAGAAACGCATGTCCGAATTACACCGATGTGGAATTCTGGAATCGTTTGAATTGGATTCATACGATACATGCGAATCATGCTTAAAAGGCAAGATGACTAAGTTACCTTTTACTGGAAAAGGTGAACGAGTGGGAGAGTTGCTAGGCCTAATACATAGTGATGTATGTCGACCTATGTCAACTCAAGCTTTAGGAGGCTATAGCTACTTCATTACCTTCACCGATGATCACTCACGGTTTGGGTATGTGTTCTTGATGAAACACAAGTCTGAAGCCTTTGAAAGGTTCAAAGAATTCAGAAATGAAGTAGAGAAACAACATGACAAAAGTATTAAAATACTTCGATCGGATCGAGGTGGTGAATACTTAAGTCAAGAGTTTCTTGATTATCTAAGAGACAATGGCATATTGTCTCAATGGACTCCACCTATACACCACAAAGATAATGGTGTATCCGAGAGGCGAATCGACCTTGTTGGACATGGTCAGTCAATGATGAATCATGCGACTCTTCCCAAGTCCTTTTGGGGTTATGCACTGCATACCGCTTACTTGTTAAATGTAATGCCTACCAAGGTAGTCTCAACTACTCCATATGAGATATGGAATGGTAAGAAACCTCATGTATCTTACTTGAAGATATGGGGTTGTCTCGCTTATGTGAAGCTGGATCATGTCGCATAAACTGGATGCTAAGTCTGATAAATGTCTATTTATTGGATACCCTAAGGAAACAAGGGGTTACCAATTCTATCATCCTGTGGAACAAAAGGTGTTTGTTTCAAGGCATGCTGTGTTTCTAGAGAAAGAGTTTCTCTTGCAAGAAAACAATGGGAGTGTCGTCGAGCTTGAGGAGGCTCGAGAGACTCAAATAGACATTAATGAGATACCTGGTGAAGCACAACAGCCGACAACTCATAGTGATGAGCAATCGGCTGGACCTATTGTAACACCACATCTTCGTAGATCTGGTAGAACACGCAATATTCCTGAGAGATATGGATTTCTCGTAAGTTTAATCGAACGACGTGTTACTCATTGATGATGAGGAGCCTACGGTTATGAAGAAGTCCGACAAGTTCAGAAAGGGATAAGTGGCTTGGTGCCATGAAGTCGGAAATGGATTCCATGTATGAAAACCAAGTTTGGAACTTGGTTGACCCACCTGAAGGCATAAAGCCTATAGGGTACAAGTGGGTTTTCAAGAAGAAAACCGACATGGATGGTAATGTGATTACCTATAAGGCTAGATTGGTGGCAAAAGGATATCGTCAAAAACAAGGTGTTGATTATGACGAAACCTATTCGCCTGTAGCTATGCTTAAATCCATTCGGATGCTCATGGCCATAGCGGCTCATTATGATTATGAGATATGGCAGATGGATGTGAAAACAACTTTCCTTAATGGAAACCTGCTCGAGGACGTGTATATGATACAGCCTGAGGGTTTCACATCGGTTGATAAAACCAAGGTATGCAAATTGCGATGGTCCATTTATGGATTGAAGCAAGCATCCAGGAGCTGGAATATCCGTTTTGATGAGACAATCAAAAAGTTTGATTTCTCACAAAATCCAGACGAACCTTATGAGTACAAGAAGGTTAGAGGGAGTGCAGTCTAATTCATAGTATTGTATGTCGATGACATATTAATAATAGGAAACGATGTTTCAATCTTACACGCTGAAGGTTTGGTTATCCAAGACATTCTCCATGAAAGACTGGGAGAAGCAACCTACATCCTTGGGATTAAGATCTATAGAGATAGATCGAAACGGTTGCTTGGTCTTTCGCAGTCTACATATATAGACCGAGTGCTAAAGAGGTTTAGCATGTCGGAATCCAAGAAAGGTTATCTGCCCATCAGGCATGGGGTACACCTTTCGAAGTCTATGTGTCCGCGCACAGAAGACGAGAGGATTTGCATGAGTAAGATTCCCTATGCATCCGCAATAGGATCTATCATGTATGCTATGTTATGTACGAGGCCCGATGTATCGTACGCTCTGAGTGTCACGAGCAGATACCAATCCGATCCAGGAATGGATCATTGGCTATTGTTAAGACGATCCTTAAGTACTTGAGAAGAACTAAGGATGTGTTCCTAATATACGGAGAAGGGTACATGGTGATACGTGGGTATACGGATGCGGATCCGCATGCATAAGGATGATTCCATGTCTTAGTCCGGTATGTATTCACCTAGAATGGAGGCGCAATAAGTTGGAAAGGTTCCAAGCTTGACACTATAGCGGATTCGCCACTAAGGCGAGAATACGTTGCAGCTGGCAAGCAAAAGGAAGCGGTTTGGATCAAGTAGTTCATCTATGAACTTGATGTGGTCTCATCAATGATCCAAACATGTGCTTCGCCGCTATCATCTTATCAGAGAGATCATCAGTAGGAACGAAATACAAATCGAGAAAATTCCCACTGAAAGGAACTTAGCGGATCCCTTGACTAAAGCATTACCTCAAAGCAAGTTTGAGGGTCATGTTAGAGACTATGGTTTTGGATACCGTAGCGATTGGCATTAGGCCAAGTGGGAGTCTGTTAGTAATATATGAGAGATGTCCTAAGGCAATCGCCTTATGTATGAACCATTTATATGATAAATGAAGATTCACTATTTGAGTATACATATTTAATGTATTTGATTGGATCTTAAACTCATTTACTGAATGTCCACGATACGATTCACAGCATGAGAGAATTTGTGATTGGATCACAACTAGTGAGTATCTCTACATGTGTAATTGTGATGTATCGAAATTATCCCTAGTCGATGAATTGATGAATTTGGACACCATCAATTCTGTCGAGACTAGCACGAGGTATACTCCTTGGTGTATCCAAGCAGCTGATTCTCACTGGCTGGAGACATAGTGATGTCCGGAGTTAATCGTGGATGCTAGTTATGGTAACTAGTTCATTGGAGTGACCAGCCGTAAGACTTCATCTGGTTCTCTGCATATATAGATATGTCAATGAAGTTCTTACTGTGGCTTAAGTGCGATGTTCCTTTGACTTGCGGTATTCAAGTCATCTTGATCATGGAGACTTATGCTTTGACATCTTAAGCAAACATCTCCGAGATGTGGACCCGGATGATTGGGTATAAGTCAAGTGATCGAAGGTGTTTGAATAGCCTATAAAGGATTCACCACTCCTTGCGAGGAGATGTATACCCATGGCCTCTCGTCGGATTGTTACTAAAGTCTTTGGCCAAAGCATTACATGTTTAGAGTAAAGTACTCTTCGATACATGTGGAGTAACTAGAATCCGTAGGACGAGGAAATGATACTTGGGCTAGGTGTGACGTAGTCAGCCTAGTGGGGACTGACACAATAGACCATGTCCTGAACCAAGTGGGTATAAGATGAGTGAAGGGAATGGGGCACGATTCATTCGAGCATCAAGGGTTTAAATAGTTCTCGATCAACCGCTGATCTTTTCTGCTAATTGGGGATCATGATGTACTACTAGGTGCCACTCATGATCGCTCTATAATTAATGGTTAATTATAGACGCCAACATAAACCGAGAACCTATTTGGTCACACGCACAACGAGTGTAATCCAAAGGATTTAAAACGAGCTTGAGGATGAGATTCTCAGACCGAGAGAAACTATGTTTGGTTGGACCAAACATAAAGCGAGCATGAAATTGTTTCAGTCGCAATGGAAGCGTGATGGGCTGCGTCTTATGAAGACATAATGGATGGACCAAAATGGTTTGGTTCTAATCCAATGGATAAGAATAAACCAAAGGGTTTGGTTTATTTTAAACGAATGAACCAAAAGTTGGTTCGGTTCGTTTTAACTTAAAATAAACCATCATGGTTTGGTTTATTTTAACTTATCTTAATGGAGCGGGTTAACGGGCTTTATGGATATGATCCATTAACCATTAAGAGAATTAGTTCTCTATAAAAGTGGGCTTAAGGGATTGTTAAACCCTAACTAATCCAAACCCTAGCCCCCCCCTTGAGTTGCCGCCCACTCCTTGGAGGAGTTTTCGGCGCCAATCCAAGAGCAGCCGCCGCCCAGCCTTGTGCCGCCGTCCAAGACCCTTGCCGGCGTCCAAGCTCCAGCCGGTGAACCTCCGGCGACCCTCCGGTGATTCCCTAAAAGGTTCGGCATCAAGGTGAGCTTTTGTCTCCTTGTTTTGGCCGGCGCCTATCTCCTCCACCAAGCTGTCCAGTTTTCTGGACAGCTTCTTCTCCTCTCGTCGAGCGGCGTCGTTTGGACGACGGTTAGTGCTCGACAGCGGCTAACATACCGGGATTTGATCTCGTAATCCTCTGAGGTGGAGGACGGCGATTCGTCAATCGGTTGACGAATACCTCTCCGGAGAAGCAAGTCTTGAGGACTTGTTTTAGGTCCGAATTTGGATTCGGATCGTGATCATCTCTCGATCACGTCGTCTTCAACACGAGGCTAGTAACCCGTACGAAGACGAAGCTCGTGGCTTGGCGAAGTCATCCCGAGGAGCTCGGCGTGGATACGGATAGAGACGATTCTTACGAGGATCGTTCCGGTTGATGTCGTTCCCGCTACACGTCATACGAAAGGTATAACGTAGTTTAATTTCCTTTTATTGCAATTTTAATTTACGGTTATGTCTACACTTGTTGTAATAGCATGCGTGTGTTGTGTGTGTTGTAATAAATAGGAGTATTTATTATTTTTAATTGCTTCCGCTGTGCTCATGTTTACGAAACATGATCGAACACACACACGTCGCGGTGCCGGAAACCCAACACTAAAAACCCAAAATGACACACCATGACTCTAGACCTAATTTGTGTCAATTTAATTGATTTTTCATAGTTCCCAAATATATATTGGCACAACCTAAAATCTTTTAGGATTATAAATTCAAAACTATTTCCAAGGTATCCATAACCTTGAAAATGACCTAAAGTGCCACCTTTACCATGGTTAGGTTAACTACTCATTCATTCAAGGTTGACACACCTAAACCCATCTAGCGTGAATCGATCACGCTCCTAGGAACCCAATACCTATTGGAGCTCCTTGGATTTACTAGGTATTCGCTAGAGATAACTTCCCTAGATACCCTCCTAATGACCCTTCTAGGCTTGGTAGTCTTGTTCAAATGGGTCTTGCTTAGGTTAACTCTAGGGGTAACTCCCCTTGTAACCTTCTTAGTGGTTTCCCTAGGTTTCCTTGAAACCCTAGCCACCTGGCACACACCTTGGTTACCCTTAGGGATGACTTCCCTAGTAACCTTGGTCTTCCTAGACCTAGGTTGTGTTCCATAATCAAATGGAACACTATGATAGGTCTCCTTAGGCATAGGCCCTTAGGTGGACCTTGCTTTCTACACTCTAGGTTTTGACTCCTTGACCTAGATTTTTGTTCATTTGACCCTATAATTGAATTTTGCATCTTTGCAAGGGTCTTTTCAAGTTTTTCAAGCCTTGACCTCAAGGCTTGATTTTCCTTTTCTAATATCTCAATTTTTTTTATTTTTCATTAACTTTTGAAATATTTTTTATTTCTAGGCATATGTCTAATCCATTTAGGGTTGATGCCTAGGTGATCCTCAATTTTCCTAATACTTGCCTTAGGTAATATATTTTTAGGGACATTACTCCCAAATTTCTCTTTATCTAAAATGTTGACTTTTTTACTTCCTAAGCAATACTCCCTATTTTTAGCATGCCCTTTATGATAAATTACAATATTGCTAAAATTATTTCTAGCATGCTTTTGCCTATAATTTAAAGAATGAGCATTATTTAAATATACCTTAGGGTTTGCTTTAGAGGCTCCCCTACTTGTGATGCTCCTTCGTTGACTTTGCTTTCCTTCTTCCTAGGGCATTGGCTTCTATAGTGCCCCTTTTTATGACACTTGAATCTCACCACGTCCTCCTTGCTCTTCTTGGTGGGGACTCCCACTTCATTGGTCTTTTCATTGACTTTTGGTGTCGGAAGACTTTTATTGACTCTTTTAGGACATTTACTCTTGTAATGTCCTACTTCCCTACACTCAAAGCATATAATATGATTTTTAATATTAACTGAAATGCTTTGAGTTACCTAGGTCGATAGTGGGAACCAGAGTTGATTCTTCATCTCCTCGACCGGAAGTAGATGACTCTTCCTCTTGCTCCGGCATGGAAGGTGATCTCTCCTCCCCCTCAATCCTAGAGGTGGAGACTTCTTCCAATTCCACCTCCTCTTCCACCGATTCGAAAGTTGACTCCTCTTCAACCTCTGAATCCTCACTTTCTTGTGAGGAGGAGCTTGCTTCTTCTTGTGTTGGTTAGGATTTTTCGTGAAGCATTGCCAATTTTCTCCATAGATCCTTGGCATCTTGAAATTCACCTACTTTGAACAATAACTCGTTAGGTATTAAATCAACTACCATATTGATTACCTTGTTATTCATTTTGGATTTTTGGAGTTGGTCTTGAGTCCATCTCTTCTTCTTGAGGTATCCTACCTTCGGCCCTCTTGGCAATTCAAAGCCTTCCATCAAGGCAGACCATAACTTAATGTCCATCATCATCATGAAATTCTCCATCCAAGTCCTCCATTGCTCAAACCCTTCTTTTCCATAGAAGGTATACGGGACTGGAGTGTTGATGTCCCATCCCAAATTCTCTTGAAATTCCATCTTCTTCCTCTTGCGGTGCTCTCATGGTTGTTAATCCTTGAAGAGCGGTCTCGCTCTAATACCAATTGTTAGGATCTTGGTGGTCGCTAGCGGGGGATGAATAGCGTCGTCACTTGTCGATGGATTACGATCGCATGCTTGCTACAATTCGGTTAGTGTGCAGCGGAATAATAACAATAAAAACAATAATACAAATACAAGAACACAGACAACACCAAATGTAACGTGATTTGGAACCGAATGGTTCCTACTCCATGGATTGAGCTCTAAAAACCCTAGTGATGCCAACACACACCACTATAACAATAATACTCATTCTCAACAACAAGTCGGAGGTGGAGAAATCTCGTACAATGTATTACAATAGTAATAAAGACAAATACAAGCTAATACAAGTAAACTACACAAATACAAGTAAAGAAACACTTTACAATTGTGAACTTAGATGCTTGCTTTGTGATTGCTTGAGTTTCACTTGGAGACCCCGAATTGCAGCAGCAAATCACCCCAACGAAGCTCAAGAAACCTTGCCAAAAATCCTCCCTACAAACTTCTTTTATAACCTGCATTTGAGCTGATTTTTCGCCTAGAAGTCGACTGATCGGGACCATCAGTCGACTGCCCCTATAGTCGTTGTCTCACAACGGCATGAACCATGTCAAATAAGTCCAACAGATAGAGCATCAGTCGACTGATGGATCAATTAGTTGAGTGCTCGGGCCGATCACTCGATTGGAGAGCCCACTTTGCTCGACTTCACAGCAATCGATCTCCAATCGGCCGATTGCTCGAGCCATCACCGATCGCTTTCAACTCTAGTCGACTCCCATCATTCGACTAGCCATAGTCTCAGTCGACTGATACACCTCAAACATAAGGTTTTAACCCAAGTATGGTGCCCCCATACTTGCTAGACCACCCTTAGCCAAGACCTAAGCCTTCTAGCCACCTCCGTCAATCTCACGCCTATCGGATCCCTCCATGTCATCCATGACTTGTTCATCCATACGCTAGCCTTCAGGTTCTTCCATCAGCTATTGTCATGCTAATGTGGTCTACACCGCCAAGGCACATTGGGCTTATGCTGCCAAGACTCCGCTTGGACTTTACGTCGCCAACCATTGGACTTATGCTGCAAAGACTTCACCCTTGGACTTTACGCCGCCAATATTCCCCTTGGACTTCTCAATAGCCAAGACTAAAGGTTGGACTTTCCTATGCCAAGACCCATGCTTGGACTTTCCTTGCCAACCCATGTTGGACTTTCCATGCCAAGACTCAAGCTTGGACTTTTCATGCTAAGTACACAAGACTTGGACTTCTCCCTTGACAATGGTCAAACCATCATCAAACATCAAGTATGACCTGGGTCAATTGCACCAACAATCTCCCCAACACTTGTCGGACATCAATGTCAAACATCAAAATACTACTCGAGTCAAACTCGAGTTTGATCAATCGTGACCTGGGCTGATTGCACCAACAATCTCCCCCTTTTTTATGTTTGATAAAAACACCCTTTAGTTAGGCCCCTAACTCAAATTCCCTTACCAATTTTTCCAAATTGGTAATTCACATTTATTCTCCCCCTTTTTGACATACATCAAAAAGGTTCTCCCCAAGAAGGTCAATGTCTCATATCCCAATGAGATCTTATAATCTCCCCCTTGGTCCAACTATACCTAGGATCCCTTCACTCTTCCTAGTGATAAGTCTCATATCACTCAAGAGAGGCACTCCTACAAACTCTCTCAATTTCCAAATTGGGTATCTCAAATTCCCATTTCTCCCCCTCATGATCAAAAATACATCCATCATCCTATGATAGATACCTCCCCCTAAAGGCTTGCTCTCCCTTGACCATTGCACCAACAATGTCCTTGGGAAGTCCCTAAGCCAATAGGAACTCTAAACCATCAAAAATAAGGTCCAAAGTTCAACATTGAACTTTCTCACACCTTAAAATTGATACATACTCTAACAACTCTCCTAATCCATATCCAATGGATTTTTCACCCTTTATAATACTTTCCAAAGCATATCCTAGGGTTAGGAGTGATTAGGGAACTCTACCATAGCTGAAATTGGGCTAAACATACCTTTTTTACCCAAAATCAACCTGACAGTCGACTCTATCAGGCAATAGTCGACTGCCATGCTCATCAGTCTACTACCATCATGTTGCAGTTGACTGATAACTGAAATTTCGAATTTCAATTATCAGAAATGAATTTCAGAAATACATAAGTAATTATACGTAACTCAAAAAATCATGAAACTTCATACGTATAATACTTATTGTTGGGTTTCCGGCACCGCGGCGTGTGTGTGTTCGATCATGTTTCGTAAACATGAACATAGCGGAAGCAATAAAAATAATAAATCTACATTTATTACAACACACACAACACACGCATGCATATTACAACAAGTGTAGACATAACCGTAAATTTAAATTTGCAATAAAAGGAAATTTATCTACGTTATACCTTTCGTATGACGTGTAGCGGGAACGACATCAACCGGAACGATCCTCGCTAGAATCGTCTCTATCCGTATCCACGCCGAGTTCCTCGGGATGACTTCGCTAAGCCATGAGCTTCGTCTTCGTACGGGTTACTAGCCTCGTGTTGAAGACGACGTGATCGAGAGATGATCACGATCCGAATCCAAATTCGGATCCTAATACGAGTTCTCAAAACTCGCTTCTCCGGAGAGGTATTCGCCAACCAATTGACGAATTCTTCGTCCTCCACCTCAGAGGATTATCGGAGATCGAATCCCCGGTAAGTTATCCGCTGTCGGAGCTCTAACCGTCGTCCAAAAGACGCTCCGACGAGAGGAGAAGAAGCTGTCAAGAAAACTGGACAGCTTGGTGGAGGAGTAGGCGCCGGCCAAAATAAGGAAGCCAAGTGCTCACCTTTTCACCGAGGCCTAGGAAGATCACCGGAGGGTCGCCGGAGGATCACCGGCTGAAGCTTGGTCGCCGGCAAGGAGCCGCCGCTGCAAGGTGCTGGGCGGCCAAGGAGCTCCTTGGCAACTTCAATGGGGCAACTTTTGCTAGGGCTTGGATTAGGGCTTAATTATCCATTAAGCCCTCTTTTATAGAGAACTAATTCTCTTAATGGTTATTGGATCATAACCATTAGGCCCGTTAACCCGCTCCATTAAGATAAGTTAAAATAAACCAAACCATGATGGTTTATTTTAAGTTAAAACGAACCGAACCAACTTTTGGTTCATTCGTTTAAAATAAACCAAACCCTTTGGTTTATTCTCCTCCATTGGATTAGAACCAAACCATTTTGGTTCATCCATTATTTCTTCATAAGACACGGCCCATCCATGCTCCATTGCGACTGAAACGATTTCATGCTCGCTTTATGTTTGGTCCAACCAAACCTAGTTTCTCTCGGTCTGAGAATCCCATTCTCAAGCTCGTTTTAAATCCTTTGGATTACGCTCGTTGTGCGTGTGACCAAATAGGTTCTCGATTTATGTTGGCCGTCTATAATTAACCATTAATTATAGAACGATCATGAGTGGCACCTAGTAGTACATCATGATCCCCAATTAACCGAAAAGATCAGCGGTTGATCCAGAACTATTTCTGAAACCCTTCATGCTCGAATGATCGTGCCCCATTCCCTTCACTCATCTTATACCCACTTGGTTGGGACATGGTCTATTGTGTCATCCCCACTAGGGCCGACTACGTCACACCTAGCCAAGTATTATTTCCTCGCCACTGATTCTAGTTACTCCACATGTATCGAAGAGTACCTTACTCTAAACATGTAATGCTTTGGCCAAAGACTTTAGTAACAATCCGACGAGAGGCCATGGGTATACATCTCCTCGCAAGGAGTGGTGAATCCTTTATAGGCTATTCAAACACCTTCGATCACTTCGACTTATACCCAATCATCCCGGGTCCACATCTCCTTAGAGATGTTTGCTTAAGATGTCAAAGCATAAGTCTCCATGATCAAGATGACTTGAATACCGCAAGTCAAAGGAACATCGCACTTAAGCCACAGTAAGAACTTCATTGACATATCTATATATGCAGAGAACCATATGAAGTCTTACGGCTGGTCACTCCAATGAACTAGTTACCATAACTAGCATCCACGATTAACTCCGGACATCACTATGTCTCCAGCCAGTGAGAATCAGCTGCTTGGATACACCAAGGAGTATACCTCGTGCTAGTCTCGACAGAATTGATGGTGTCCAAATCCATCAATTCATCGACTAGGGATAATTCCGATACATCACAATTACACATGTAGAGATACTCACTAGTTGTGATCCAATCACAAATTCTCTCATGCTGTGAATCGTATCGTAGACATTCAGTAAATGAGTTTAAGATCCAATCAAATACATAAAACATGTATACTCAAATAGTGAATCTTCATTTATCATATAAATGGTTCATACATAAGGCGATTGCCTTAGGACATCTCTCATATATTACTAACAGACTCCCACTTGGCCTAATGCCAATCGCTACGGTATCCAATACCATAAGCTCGAACATGACCCTCAAACTTATTTTGAGGTAATGCCTTAGTCAAGGGATCCGCTAAGTTCCTTTCAGTGGGAATTTTCTCGATTTGTATTTCGTTCCTACTGATGATCTCTCTGATAAGATGATAGCGGCGAAGCACATGTTTGGATCATTGATGAGACCACATCAAGTTCAGAGATGAACTTCTTGATCCAAACCGCTTCCTTTGCTGCTTCTAAAGCTGCAATGTATTCTGCCTTAGTGGCAGAATCCGCTATAGTGTCAAGCTTGGAACCTTTCCAACTTATTGCGCCTCCATTCCAGGTGAATACATACCCAGACTGAGACATGGAATCATCCTTGTCTGTCTGGAGTTGGCATCCGTATACCCACGTATCACCATGTACCCTTCTCCATATATTAGGAACACATCCTTAGTTCTTCTCAAGTACTTAAGGATCGTCTTAACAGCCGCCCAATGATCCATTCCTGGATCGGACTGGTATATGCTCGTGACACTCAGAGCATACGATACATCGGGCCTCGTACATAACATAGCATACATGATAGATCCTATTGCGGATGCATAGGGAATCTTACTCATGCAAATCCTCTCGTCTTCTGTGCGCGGACACATAGACTTCGAAAGGTGTACCCCATGCCTGATGGGTAGGAAACCTTTCTTGGATTCCGACATGCTAAACCTTTTTAGCACTCGGTCTATATATGTAGACTGCGAAAGACCAAGCAACCATTTCGATCTATCTCTATAGATCTTAATCCCGAGGATGTAGGTTGCTTCTCCCAGGTCTTTCATGGAGAATGTCTTGGATAACCAAACCTTCACTGACTGTAAGATTGAAACATCGTTTCCTATAAGTAGTATGTCATCGACATACTATACTAGGAATACGACTGCACTCCCACTAACCTTCTTGTACACACAAGGTTCGTCTGGATTTTGTGAGAAATCAAACTTTTTGATTGTCTCATCAAAACGGATATTCCAGCTCCTGGATGCTTGCTTCAATCCATAAATGGATCGTCGCAATTTGCATACCTTGGTTTTATCAACCAATGTGAAATCCTCAGGCTGTATCATATACACGTCCTCGAGCAGGTTTCCATTAAGGAAAACTGTTTTCACATCCATCTACCATATCTCATAATCATAATGAGCCGCTATGGCCAGGAGCATCCGAATGGATTTAAGCATAGCTACAGGCGAATAGGTTTCGTCATAATCAACACCTTGTTTTTGACGATATCCTTTCACCACCAATCTAGCCTTATAGGTAATCACATTACCATCCATGTCGGTTTTCTTCTTGAAAACCCACTTGCACCCTATAGGCTTTATCCCTTCAGGTGGGTCAACCAAGTTCCAAACTTGGTTTTCATACATGGAACCCATTTCCGACTTCATGGCACCAAGCCACTTATCCCTTTCTGAACTTGTCAGCACTTCTTCATAACTGGTAGGCTCCTCATCATCAATGAGTAACACGTCGTTCGATTCGCTTACGAGAAATCCATATCTCTTAGGAATATTGCGTGTTCTACCAGATCTACGAAGATGTGGTGTTACAATAGGTCCAGCTGATTGCTCATCACTATGAGTTGTCGACTGTTGTGCTTCACCAGGTATCTCATCAATGTCTATTTGAGTCTCTCGAGCCTCCTCAAGCTCGACGACACTCCCACTGTTTTCTTGCAAGAGAAACTCTTTCTCTAGAAACACAGCATGCCTTGAAACAAACACCTTTTGTTCCATAGGATGATAGAATTGGTAACCCCTTGTTTCCTTAGGGTATCCAATAAATAAACATTTATCAGACTTAGCATCCAATTTGTCTGATACAGTCCGCTTCACATAAGCAGGACAACCCCATATCTTCAAGTAAGATACATGAGGTTTCTTACTATTCCATATCTCATATGGAGTAGTTGAGACTACCTTGGTAGGCATTCTGTTTAACAAGTAAACAGCTGTCTGAAGTGCATAGCCACAAAAGGACTTGGGAAGAGTTGCATGATTCATCATTGACCTGACCATATCCAACAAGGTCCGGTTACGCCTCTCAGATACACCATTATTCTGTGGTGTATAGGGCGGAGTCCATTGAGACAATATGCCATTGTCTCTTAGATAATCAAGAAACTCTTGACTTAAGTATTCACCACCTCGATCCGATCGAAGTATTTTAATACTCTTGTCATGTTGTTTCTCTACTTCATTTCTGAATTCTTTGAACCTTTCAATGGTTTCAGACTTGTGTTTCATCAAGAACACATACCCAAACCGTGAGTGATCATCGATGAAGGTAATGAAGTAGCTATAGCCTCCTAATGCTTGAGTTGACATAGGTCCACATACATCAGTATGTATTAGACTTAGTAACTCTCCCACTCGTTCACCTTTTCCAGTAAAAGGTAACTTAGTCATCTTGCCTTTTAAGCATGATTCGCATGTATCGTATGAATCCTATTCAAACGATTCCAGAATTCCACATCGGTGTAATTCGGACATGCGTTTCTTGCTTACATGGCCAAGACGACAATACCACATGTAGGAGTCTAATTGATTATCTTTTCGAGCACGCTTGTTGCTCGCTTCGATATTGAAAATATCACTGGATACGTCCAACGTATAAACACCATTGCTTAAAGTTCCAGTCCCTTAAAGAACTCCATTCAAAGTTATGTAACAACAATTGTTACTAAAAGTCAAATGGTACCCATTTCTATTTAAACAAGAAATAGAAATGATGTTCTTTATCAACGAAGGAACATAAAAGCAATTGTCCAGTTCTAAGACAAGTCCTGTAGGGAGTTTCAACAAATGCGTTCCAATGGCGACTGCAGCAACCTTTGCTCCATTCCCAACACGCAAATTTGACTCTCCCTTGACGAGTCTTCTTCTATTCCTTAGTCCATGTATGTCATTACATATATGTGAGCCACACCCAGTATCCAATACCCAAGTGTTTGAGGAAATAGAATGACAATCAATAACGAAGATATCTGAAGAAGATGGGGCATCCGATGCCTTATTCTTCTTCACGGACTCAAGATAAATCTTGCACTTTCTTCGCAAATAGCTCTCCTTGCCATAATGATGGCAAGTTTCCTTTTGTGCTAGTTCTACCTTCTTAGCCTTTCTCTTCTTTCCCTTCTGCTGTTCCTTTGACTTCCTCTTAGAACCTTTCTTCGAGGAATCAACTAATAGCACCGTCCCCTGCTCATGCTTCTCAGAAGACTCCACAGTCTTCAGCATATTGAGCAGTACCACAGATGAACCTTCTAGCATCTCAGAGGTGAAGAGGAGCTTTGAGACTTCGAACCTTTCGAATCTCACTTGCTCATCAACCAACTCACAAAGATGAAGGACTACGATATGAGCATCCATATGCTCATGCTGCCAGAGCTTGGGTTCCTCGCGGCTAGCATGATGCAACTCATTTGTTCGTAATCACTCACATGTTTCGACAGCCAACAATTGGTCCAAGTTGCATCGTCACTAGGATTTGAGAAAGAGGCGCTTGAGGACATTTGCAAGCTTTTCAACCTTGAGAACAATTCTCAAGCTTCTTAGCTACCCATGAAGCTCGCCTACTAATTTATTCGAATCCAAAATGGAACGCAAATTAAAAGACAACATGATCAATTTTAGAAATACAAAACGAGCATATATAAGAAAGATGATTTTTAAAATGCATTAATATACATTTATAAATCCCATTCATTTTTCGAATTTCAAAAACCCCAAAATCACTTCGGGAGATCGTAGGTCCATCTCCGAATGGGCTGATATCCATCATAGTTATGAACAACCTTGGAGAGAGTCCAACAAGTCATTCATAACTACGACGGTAGGTATCAACTATACCGATTGCATATCACGTATATGCAACTATCACAATGTGCTATCAACTAATTGAATGTTCACACATACATCGGGTTGTTAACACATTAACAAGTATGCATCATATGCATAGCACCCAACTTCACCTCCTTTACATCGACCTTGAGAGAGTCCAACAAGCCGATGCTGTGTTAAAGCCAACCCATTAATCGGGAAATAGTTTTAATATGGTTAGAGCGCATTCAACCAATTAGCCCAGCTTGGAGAGAGTCCAACAACCAAAGCTAACGATTGACCTCTGACTCTTACCATATTAGTATTAAACTATTCCATGGTTTGAACATATTCGAGTTCGAGCCGGGCTTGGAGAGAGTCCAACAACCCAAACAAGAAACTGAACTCTGGTTCTAACCATATTAATGGAAGGTGTAGGCTTTAATATTGTTTAAGGGTTTTTATGTCTCATCCTCTTTGCATGCAAATAACTATTATCTACATGGCATGACATACATGGCATATATCTACATGTCACGACACGCATGGCATAATGTTATGCATCTAATGCAATTACATGACATACAATTATGTCATGTATATATTTCCTTATATGTCATAACTATTTATGGAAATAAAATATGTTTAAGATTTGATTCTCCAAATCAAATCATAATTAAATTAGGAAACAAATTTCCAAATCTAATCACATATTTTATTCATGGAATTATTTGATTAAGGAAAATCTATTTAGGAAACCAATTTCCTAAATCATTAAAACTACTTATGGAAATCAAATATTTTAAGATTTGATTTCCCAAATCAAATCATGATTAAATTAGGAAACAAATTTCCAGAATCTAATCAAATATTTTATTTATGGAAAATATCAATTTCCATAAATACTTCCAACTTTCCAAAAGTGAAAGATTTCCATAAATACTTCTAGACTTTCCAAAATTAAAAAATTTCCATAAATACTTCTAAATTTCCAAAATTAGAAAATTACCAGAAATATATTATGACTATCACAAAACGATTTTTACGATTATGTCGAAACACAACACAGGCTCGATACCCTTTGTTGGGTTTTTTCGCTTGCGACGTGTGTGTTCGATCATGTTTCGTAAACATGAACACAGCGGAAGCAATAAAAATAATAAATCTACATTTATTACAACACACACAATACACGCATGCATATTACAACAAGTGTAGACATAACCGTAAATTTAAATTTGCAATAAAAGGAAATTTATCTACGTTATACCTTTCGTATGACGTGTAGCGGGAACGACATCAACCGAGCGATCCTCGCTAGAATCGTCTCTATCCGTATCACGCCGAGTTCCTCGGGATGACTTCGCTAAAGCCACGAGCCGTCTTACGTGCGGGTTACTAGCCTCGTGTTGAAGGCGGCGTGATCGAGAGATGATCACGATCCGAATCCAAATTCGGATCCTAATACGAGTTCTCAAAACTCACTTCTCGAGAGGTATTCGTCAACCAATTGGCGAATCCTTCGTCCTCCACCTCAGAGGATTACGGAGATCAAATCCCGATAAGTTATCCATTGCCGAGCTCTAACCGTCGTCCAAATGCGCTCCGGCGAGAGGAGAAGAAGCTGTCCGAAAACTGGACAGCTTGGTGGAGGAGTAGGCGCCAAAATAAGGAAGCCAAGTGCTCACCTTTTCACCGAGGCCTAGGAAGATCACGGAGGGTCGCGGAGGATCACCGGCCAAGCTTGGGGCGGCAAGGAGGTGGCAGCACAAGGGGTTGGCGGCGGCAATTCCTTCAATGGGTTGGCGGCAACTTTTGCTAGGGCTTGGATTAGGGCTTAATTATCCATTAAGCCCTCTTTTATAGAGAACTAATTCTCTTAATGGTTATTGGATCATAACCATTAGGCCCGTTAACCCGCTCCATTAAGATAAGTTAAAATAAACCAAACCATGATGGTTTATTTTAAGTTAAAACGAACCGAACCAACTTTTGGTTCATTCGTTTAAAATAAACCAAACCCTTTGGTTTATTCTCCTCCATTGGATTAGAACCAAACCATTTTGGTTCATCCATTATGTCTTCATAAGACACGGCCCATCCACGCTTCCATTGCGACTGAAACGATTTCATGCTCGCTTTATGTTTGGTCCAACCAAACCTAGTTTCTCTCGGTCTGAGAATCCCATTCTCAAGCTCGTTTTAAATCCTTTGGATTACGCTCGTTGTGCGTGTGACCAAATAGGTTCTCGGTTTATGTTGGCCGTCTATAATTAACCATTAATTATAGAACGATCATGAGTGGCACCTAGTAGTACATCATGATCCCCAATTAATCGAAAAGATCAACGGTTGATCCAGAACTATTTCTGAAACCCTTCAGTAGCTCGAATGATTCGTGCCCCATTCCCTTCACTCATCTTATACCCACTTGGTTCAGGACATGGTCTATTGTGTCAGTCCCCACTAGGCTGACTACGTCACACCTAGCCCAAGTATTATTTCCTCGTCCTACGGATTCTAGTTACTCCACATGTATCAAAGAGTACCTTACTCTAAACATGTAATGCTTTGGCCAAAGACTTTAGTAACAATCCGACGAGAGGCCATGGGTATACATCTCCTCGCAAGGAGTGGTGAATCCTTTATAGGCTATTCAAACACCTTTGATCACTTGACTTATACCCAATCATCCCGGGTCCACATCTCCTTAGAGATGTTTGCTTAAGATGTCAAAGCATAAGTCTCCATGATCAAGATGACTTGAATACCGCAAGTCAAAGGAACATCGCACTTAAGCCACAGTAAGAACTTCATTGACATATCTATATATGCAGAGAACCATATGAAGTCTTACGGTTGGTCACTCCAATGAACTAGTTACCATAACTAGCATCCACGATTAACTCCGGACATCACTATGTCTCCAGCCAGTGAGAATCAGCTGCTTGGATACACCAAGGAGTATACCTCGTGCTAGTCTCGACATAATTGATGGTGTCCAAATCCATCAATTCATCGACTAGGGATAATTCCGATACATCACAATTACACATGTAAAGATACTCACTAGTTGTGATCCAATCACAAATTCTCTCATGCTGTGAATCGTATCGTGGAAATTCAGTAAATGAGTTTAAGATCCAATCAAATACATAAAACATGTATACTCAAATAGTGAATCTTCATTTATCATATAAATGGTTCATACATAAGGCGATTGCCTTAGGACATCTCTCATATATTACTAACACTTATTACCAATACAATGGGTGAAAAATATTTGAAAAATAATTTACTTATAAAATAGTGAAATTGACACAAAGTTCAAAAGTGAAGAAAAACTTCAATGTTTTTTCTCACTTTGTTTCACCATCATCAATGGTGATTGCTATCAAAAGATAGACTTCACCAAGGTTTTTCAAAATGATTTTAAAATATATTTAAAACCTTATATTGGATCATGTTCTTTGGGCTCAATGTACATGTCTTGAACATAAGCTTTCCCAATTATCCATCCATGATTTTAGATGAGTTTGAGTTCATCTAGATGCAAAAACTATGCACCTTGAACTTAACTCATATCCTAGCCTTTCACATGAATCTAGGGTGTATCAATACACATACATGTCAATATAATGTGAGATGTGGGTTTTGGTTCATCTTAAACTAGGGTTTCATGCATTTTTCTAAGGCAACACTACTTGATTCCCTTATACATGGGACTTCAAGTCATGCCAATTATCCTTAAATCAATTTTAATTAATGCATGAATGATCATGGCATTAATGATAGCATAAGTAAACATGGCCAATGATCATGTTGTCATGGCATATGATTAAATTTAAATACACATGACATTAAACCTTAACCCTAAGTATGATCATGACATTTATATGATAAAAATAGATATAATGTCATGACATTGTAGATGGCAAATTAAGCATGGCAAATAAAATATAAAGGTTATAATACCTAAATTTTTAACATTAATTGCCATTTGTTATTATAAAACCCATTTTTCCATATTATCATTTATCTCCCAAGTGTGCCAAAAACCTAAAATGACACACCATGACTTTAGACCTAATTTGTGCCAATTTGATTGATTTTTTATAGTTCCCAAAAATATATTGGAACATCCTAAAATCTTTTTGGATTATAAATTCAAAATTATTTCCAAGGTATCCATAACCTTGAAAATGACCTAAAGTTCCACCTTTACCATGGTTAGGTTAACTATCCATCCATTCAAGATTGACACACCTAAACCCATCTAGCGTGAATCGATCACGCTCCTAGGAACCCAATACTTATTGGAGCTCCTTGGATTTACTAGGTATTCGCTAGGGATAACTTCCCTAGAAACTCTCCTAATGACCCTTCTAGGCTTGGTATCCTTGGTCAAATGGGTCTTGCTTAGGTTAACTCTAGGGGTAACTCCCCTTGTAACCTTCTTAGAGGCTTCCTTAGGTTTCCTTGAAACCCTAGCCACTAGGCACACGCCTTGGTTACCCTTAGGGATGACTTCCCTAGTAATCTTGGTCTTCCTAGACCTAGGTTGTGCTCCATAATCAAATGGAACACTATGATAGGTCTCCTTAGGCTTAGGTTTGTGACCAAACCTTTCTTGCCCTTAGGTGGACCTTGTTTTCTACACCCTAGGTTTTGACTCCTTGACCTAGATTTTTGTTCATTTGACCCTATAATTGAATTTTGCATCTTTGCAAGGGTCTTTTCAAGTTTTTCAAGCCTTGACCTCAAGGCTTGATTTTCCTTTTCTAATATCTCAATTTTTTATTTTTTATTAACTTTTGAGATATTTTTATTTCTAGGCATATGTCTAATCCATTTAGGGTTGATGCCTAGGTGATCCTCAATTTTCCTAATACTTGCCTTAGTTAATATATTTTTAGGGACATTAGTCCCAAATTTCTCTTTATCTGAAATGTTGACATTTTTAGCTCCTAAGCAATACTCCCTATTTCTAGCATGCCCTTTATGATAAATTGCAAGATTGCTAAAATTATTTCTAGCATGCTTTTTCCTATAACTTAAAGTATGAGCATAGTTAAATATACCTTAGGGTTTGCCTTAGAGGCAACCCCTACTTGTGATGCTCCTTCATTGCCTTTGCTTTCCTTCTTCCTATGGCAATGGCTTCTATAGTGCTCCTTTTTATGGCACTTGAAGCATACCACATCCTCCTTACTCTTCTTGGTGGGGACTCCTGCTTCATTGGTCTTTTCGTTGACTTTTGGTACCGGAGGACTTTTCTTGACTCTTTTAGTACATTTACTCTTGTAATGTCCTACTTCCCTACACTTAAAGCATATAATATGATTTTTAATATTAACCGAAATGCTTGAGTTACCTAGGTCGATAGTGGGAATCGGAGTTGATTCTTCATCTCCTCGACCAAAGGTAGATGACTCTTTCTCTTGCTTCAGTATGGAAGGTGATCTCTCCTCCCCCTCAATCTAGAGGTGGAGGCTTCTTCCAATTCCACCTCCACTTCCACCGATCCGGAAGTTGACTCCTCTTCAACCTCCAAATCCTCACTTTCTTGTGAGGAGGAGCTTTCTTCTTCTTGTGTCGGTTTGAATTTTTTATGAAGTATTGCCAATTTTCTCCATAGATCCTTGGCATCTTGAAATTCACCTACTTTGGTCAATAACTCGTTAGGTATTAAATAAACTACCATATTGATTACCTTGTTATTCATTTCGGATTTTTGGAGTTGGTCTTGAGTCCATCTCTTCTTCATGAGATATTCTCCCTTCGGCTCTCTTGGCAATTTGAAGCCTTCCATCAAGGCGGACCATAACTCAATGTCCATCATCATCATGAAATTCTCCATCTGAGTCCTCCATTGCTCAAACCCTTCTTGTCCATCGAAGGCATACGGGACCGGAGTGTTGATGTCCCATCCCAAATTCTCTTGAAATTCCATCTTCTTCCTCTTGCGGTGCTCTCTTGGTTGTTAATCCTTGAAGAGCGGCCTCGCTCTGATACCAATTGTTAGGACCTCGGTGGTCGCTAGAGGGGGGTGAATAGCATCATCGCTTATCGATGGATTACGATCGCGTGCTTGCTACAATTTTGTTAGTGCGCAGTGGAATAATAACAATAAAAACAATAACACAAATACAAGCACACACACAACACCAAATGTAACGTGGTTCATAACCGAATGGTTCCTACTCCACGGATTGGGCTCTAAAAACCCTAGCGATGCCAATACACACCACTATAACAATAATACTCCTTCTCGACAACAAGTTGGAGGTGGAGAAATCTCATACAATGTATTACAATAGTAATAAAGACAAATACAAGCTAATACAAGTAAACTACACAAATACAAGTAAAGAAACACTTTACAATTGTGAACTTGGATGCTTGCTTTGTGATTGCTTGAGTTACACTTAGAGACCCTGAATTGCAGCAACAAATCACCCCAAAGAAGCTCAAGAAACCTTGCCAAAAATCCTCCCTAAGAACTGCTTTTATAACCTGCATTCGGGCTGAGTTTTTGCCTAACAGTCGACTGATCGGGACCATCAGTCAACTGTCCATGTAGTCGTTGTCTCACAACGGTATTAACCACGTCAGATAAGTCCAACGGATAGACCATCAGTCGACTGATGACTCAATCAGTCGAGTGCTCGGATCGATCACTCGACTGGAGAGCCTACTGTGCTCGACTTCCCTACCAGCAGTCAACTGATCTCCAGATCAATCGACTTCTTAGGCCATCAGTCGATTGCCCAATGCTGGTAGTCGACTACTAGGCCATTTCCAGCAGTCGAACTCTAGTCGACTCCCATCAGTCGACTGACTATAGTCCCAATCGACTGATACACCTCAAACATGAGGTTTTAACCCAAGTATGGTGCCCCCATACTTGTTAGACCACCCTTAGCCTAGACCTAAGCCTTCTAGCCACCTCCGTCACCTCATGCCTATCAGATCCCTCCAAGTCATCCATGACTTGTTCATCCATACGCTAGCCTTCAGGTGCTTCCATCAACTGTTGTCATGCTAATGTGGTCTACACCGCCAAGGCACATTGGGCTTATGCTGCCAAGACTCCGCTTGGACTTTATGCCGCCAACCTTTGGACTTATGCTGCCAAGACTTCACCCTTGGACTTTACGCCGCCAATATTCCCCTTGGACTTCTCAATTGCCAAGACTCAAACTTGGACTTTCCCTTGCCAACCCATGTTGGACTTTCCATGCCAAGACCTATGCTTGGACTTTTCCTTGCTAAGACCCATGCTTGGACTTTCCTTTGCCAAGACCCATGCTTGGACTTTCCTTGCCAACCCATGTTGGTCTTTCTATGCCAAGACTCAAGCTTAGACTTTTTATGCCAAGTACACAAGACTTGGACTTCTCCCTTGACAATGGTCAAACCATTGTCAAACATCAAGTATGACCTGGGTCAATTGCACCAACAATCTCCCCAACACTTGTCAGACATCAATATCAGACATCATTGTCAAACATCAAAATACTACTCGAGACAAACTCTAGTCTGGTCAATCGTGACCTGGGCCGATTGCACCAACATTGCTGACTTGAGCATCAGAGTGGCCGCGCTGGGAAGCCGACCTATCTCTAACATTCCTTTTCACAAAGTGGCAAATCCAGCTTTACTCCAAGGATCCAAGGTTACTCAAGAAGAAGATATTGCTTTATCTCATCTCTAACCCTCTTTGGGGACAGATCCAGTGATCCATAAGAAGGGGGAGGGATATCTTAGCAGGCCGAAGAAGTGAACTCCATCAGAACCCAATACCAATTCGAGCTCCTTGGGTTTTGTAAATACTCACTAGGGATGACTTCGCTAGCTACCCTTCTAATCACCCTCCAAGGCTCTAAAGCCTTGGTCATTGTGGCCTCGTCTAGGTTAACCTTAGGGATAACTTTCCTTGTTACCTTGTTAGTGGCTTTCCTAGGTTTCTTTGAAACCTTAGCCATTAGACATCTACCATGGTCAACTCTAGGGATGACTTCCCTTGTAACCTTGGTTTTTTTAGACTTAGATTTTGTTCCATAGTCAAATGGAACATTGGGGTAAGTAGGCATTACCTTCTTAGACATAGGCTTGTGACCCAAGCATTTTCTATCCTTTGGTAGTTCTTGCTCCCTAACACCTAAACCTTGCCCATTAGACCCTTTACGTAAATTTGTCATATTATTAAGGGCCTTCTCCAATTTCTCTAGCCTTGACCTCAAGACTTAATTTTCCATTTCTAATTTCCCAATCTTTGATTTTTAATTACTTCTTGAGATATGGTTCTTCTTCCTAGGCATATGCCCACCCTTCTTAGAGTTAATACCTAGGTTTTCTATCTTCCTAATTATTTCCTTAGGTAGAATAGTTATAGGATTATCCTTAGGTAAATTGGCATGTTTGGCACCTAAGCAATAAAATTTATTCCTAGCATGCTTTTGTTCATAAAAAATAGCAAGAAAACTCCTAGAATGCTTTTGATTATTATGTAAATAAGGAGCAATATTAAATGATACCTTAGGGTTTGCAAAAGCTCCCCCTACAATTGAGCTCCCTCCTTTGCCCTTCTTAGGTTGTCTTCCCTTAGGGTATTGGCTCCTATAGTGGCTCCTTTGATTTCATTTGAAGCAAATAATATGTTCCTTGCTCTTTTGACTTTGGGTACTAACTTCCTTTGGCTTCTCATTGACTTTTTGTGTCGGTTGAGCTTTTTGGACTCTTTTTGGGCACCTACTCTTATAGTGCCCTTGTTCTCTACACTTGAAGCAAGTTATATAATCTTTATTTTTAACCAATGCACTTGAGTTACCTATAGGGGTAGAGGAATCGTGAGCTTGCTCTTAATCTCTTTTGGATGTAGAAGCTTCTTCTTGCTCTTCCTTCAGCGTGGAAGGTCTCTCCTGTTGGTGCAGGGGCACTAGATAATTGAACCTAGGTTTTGATTATGGTAAAGGTTCAAAGTTAAGTTGTTATTATTATCTTATGTGTTGTGTTAAGTGTGTAGGAAATGATTAAGCTAAACTGAAGGTCAACAACACCCAGAGAATCTCGAGACGAGAAACCATGGTGGTTGGGCGACACCAGGAGAACCTCATTGGAGTCGAGGAATCTCATTGGAGTCAAGGAACCTCGATGGTGATCGGATGCTAAGTGACAAGTCAGGAGGACTAAAGGTAAGCACTGAGTGCAGAGTAATGGTGAGGTTGTGTCCTGTTAGTGTCATCCCTTAGTGCCAATCATGGGATGATTGATTAGGGATCATATGTATCATACTTCATTAATAAAGGCAAAGTTTTGTTATTATATTTACTTCATGCTTGTGCCAGCTGAATAAATATAATAATACCCTAGAAAGTAGGTTCTTATCTACAGCGTATCAATTGGTAGAATTGATTGTGAGAAGCTGTGGAGAATACTATTCTTAAATATTCCTAGTCAAGTATTAATATACAAGGGCAATATTAATGCATTGAGACTAGCATGTAGGTCAATTGATGATTTGATCTCACAGCTCATGGATATGTGATATCACATTGACACATGGGTATATATTAGAGAATATATACTGAATTGATCCTCCATGAGAGAGTTTCATGGATTATTATATGAGTGTCATAAACTTTCTCGTGTGACTATTAGTATGAATAGTCCTTAGACCTGAAATCACTACGGTTCCCTACATAAGGAGTTATGTACTTTGGCATCATCAAATGTCACCCGTAACAGGGTGGACTATAAAGGTGATCACTGGGTATATAATAAATTATGCAGAGGGATGTGAGTGATGTATATGGGATCTATCCCTCCCATATGATGGGAGTGATATCTTTAGACCTCTTGATAGAGTAGGGCCACGAAATGCATGGTCATGCTCAAATGAGTCAATATGAGATATTGAGCTCATTTGTTTGAGTGAGTCTACTTGGGGATCAAGAAACACAAAGATTGATAAGAGGATGACACAACCTATGCCTCATTGATCAATCTAGATATCAAAGATAGAAGGACAAGGACATACAAGATAATAGTCACAGAAAGAGTTTGTTGGATCTTGATATTTTCGTAACTTGGGTAGCAATGATGCATTGCTAGATACCACTCATTGCTTATGTGTCTAAAGTGGTTTAGAGACATTGCCAACATTACGAAAACCTATAGGGTCACACACAAAGAACATATTGTTTTGGAGATTGGGTTCATTTTAGTTTGACTAAATTAACCATTAGGCATTGAATTAGATTCATTGAAAGGGTTGAATTTGAGTTAGACTCAAATTAAATGGCCGAATTGTTGGATCGAGAAGCGTTGCTAGAAGGGGGGGGGTGAATAGAGAGCATAAATCTTTTCGTTTCGATCATTCGATATACGAGCAAGCACAGTGGAAAAGTAAAAGACGAGTTTATTTTTACTTAGTTCACAACCCAGCGGCTGCTACTCCAAGGCCCTAACGGTCCTAGACCGCGTACGGAGGGCAAAGCACTATAAGATCTCCTCCTCGTTGGAGGTAGGAGACAACGATCACAAAACCAAAAGTACGAGGATGAGGCAACAAGCCTACCTCACCTCGTACGTTTAAAACAAAGGATACAATAACAAAAACAATTACTTGCTGCTGCTGTCGATGAAGAAGATTATAACTTGTCATCGCGTCGGCGTTATGACTGTGTTGGAGTTTTGGCATTGTAGGAGCACTCGAGAATAATCTTGATGAATGAATGGGTTGGAATCCTCCCCTCCTTTTATAAAGTTTGGTCTCAGAATAAGTCTTCTCATCTTTCGGAACAGATCACGAAGTGATACCAAATTTTATCGCGAACTGGCTGCGTCAAACGTTATCCATTTTGACCTAGCACAAAATGCTGATTCGTCGCCATCAGTCGACTGATGAGCATCAATTGACTTCCCAATGACCAACAGTCGACTGTCAGCCTAGCCACTTCCCTGCAATAAGAGGTTAGCATGGAAAATGATAAATGCGACGGTTTCTGACCATCCGATCTCGACATAGACCTTCCATAGGAAGTCTTAGTCGGATCGCCGCCTACGGTCATCCCCGTACAGAGGACACGACCTTATCATCTCTCACTCACACGAGCTTACCTCTGGTCCTTTAAGATCTGTCGCTTTGCTTCCGGTCTTCCACCTAGGTTCTTCGACTCCCACGAAGTTCCCTCAGTGTTGCCCAACCACCACAACTCCCTATGGGTGTCGCAGACCTTCGGCTTAGCTTAGCCTTTCTGCACACTTGATTTAGCTCGTGAGACAATGATGTAAACTTAACTTTGTATCTTTTCCATAATCAAAACACAGGTTCGATTATCTAGTGCCACTGCACCAACAATCTCCCCCTTTTTGATCTATGGCAAACCAACACAAAGTTAAGGGAAATTAAAGCATAAAACAAGTATAGTAAATGATGAATGTCATTTCCAAAAACTCCCCTTCAACCAAAACTCCCCCTTAACCAAAACTCCCCCTTAACCCTAGGTGAGTTTTGAAAGAGATACTTTAATTTTCAAAATTAAATTTTGTGTTACTCCCCCTTAACTTTCTCTCTTCTCCCCCTTTTGCCCTAAATCAAAAAAAAATGTTGGGGTTTTTATATAAAATAGGGGTTTAAAAAACAATATCGTATATGCATGCATCGAGATAAATCAACTATGAGTCCAAGCATGCGTCTAGCAGTAGTTAGATAGATTGGTTCGAGGTGTGTCCCTCTGCACCAATAATCTAAATGTTTGTAATATAACCCTTAGGGTTAGTTTGCTCTCCCCTTAGTCAAATATATGAAGTATAAGAGATGTAGGGGGCACTAAACTTTGTCCTAAAGAGTTGTAAATAGTCGTTAAGTACAATTGTTGAGAAAATAAGTAGTATTTTGAAAAGGTTATTTTAAGTATATTTCAATTATCCTTAACATCTCACCCATTCTATGTGTCTCAGAATTTGTTCCCCTTATATATTTTGTGAGATGATTTGAGATTGATTAAAGATAGTCAACCTTGGGTTAGATTTGAATTTAACCTTTGGATCGTTAAGTAACTTTTCGAGAAACTGGCTTCCAGATCGTGGCGAGGCACAGGGGCCTTCTTTGATCGGAACAATGACCACTTTCTTAGACAAAGCCAAATTCAAGAAAATATCACTTAAATCACTTAGGGTTACTTTCTGGTCTAACTAGTTTAGGATATGGCGAGGTAGCTTCAGCTAGTTCCACTCGGTCAAGTGCACCAAGCTAGATACACCTTATCTAGTTTGAATATACGAGACTTTGTTTCCCTAACGTACTATCATCTCGCCGCGTCCTGATACTATGTTGTCAAGAGTTGACTAACTATTTTCCCTATCTAGCCGTTCTAAAAATTAAAATAAAATATGCAATGGTTTTCTTAAGTATGCAGGTATACTATTTTAGTGTTAGCTCCCTCTGGACCATTGAACCAATATGGTCTATTCAAATAATGAACTTGATCCTGGGGAATCCAATACTTATTAGTCCTTATATGTGAGTTCAATAAAAGTTTTGGGACCCATGCTTGGACTCTTTGATGACTACGATTTATGATAGACATATATGATCTATTCGTAGTCTTTGGACTAAATCCGAGTCCGGCTTTGTTGTACATGGCTCTTTGGGTTCCAAGTAGTCGGTTAAGATTCTTAGATCCCAATGTGAACCTTTCCAACCTAGCCTCGACCTCTTGAACTCGATCTTTCAAGAGAGAATTCTCCTCCTCAAGTTTTTCAAATTGGGATGAGTTTCCCTCTTGAACTTGACTAGTTGAAGAGGTTAGAGTAGCCTCTTTCTTGAGAGTTTCAACCTCCTCAAGTAATGACTCAACCCTAGACTCGGACTTAGTTAATTTCCTAGTAAGCATTTTAATTGTAAGGTAAAGTGTACTAATTAAAGAGCGGCTAACCTTGACTTTCCCTTTTGGTCCGGCTTTGAGTTTCCTCTAGAAGTAGTCTTCGGGGTCAGAGTCGGAGTTGTAGTTGGATTCGGCTTCGAATTCTGACTCGGACTCCTCCGGTCTTGCCATGTAAGCTATGTCTTCTTTGTTGTCCCAAGTTGCATGGAAAGCCTTCTTTTGATTTGATTTGAATTGTGCCCTCTTTTGGTTCTTTAGTAGCCTCCTTTCCCTCCGAACGATCTTCCGCACTACGTTCACTATTGCCTCCACCTCTTCGGATTCGAACTCTGATTTGTCTTCGGGTTTGAGTCCATCTTCTTCCTGGTAGGTGGCTTGCTTCTTTGTCTTACAAGTAGAGCAATACCTCTCTTGGCCCGGACCACGTTAGTCTACTCGCGAAGCTCAAACTCGGAAAATAATTCGTCTAACCTAAGCTTCGAAAGGTCCTTACAGACCTTGTAGGCATCGACCATGGATGCCCACAAGGTAGTCCTAGGAAATGAATTAAGAACGTACCTTAGGAGGTCACGGTTTTCGACCTTGTGTCCGATGGTGTGCAGGCTGTTGACAATGTCCTGGACGCGGGCGTCTAGTTGCGTCACCGTCTCGTGTTCCTGCATCTTAAGGTTATACAACTTATTGAAAAGAAGGTCAAGTTTACATACCTTAGCATTGGACATTCCTTCGTGTAGCTCAATAATTTGTTCCACAGGTCCTTTGCGCTGATGAAGGGTCCGATGTGGTTGAGCTCCTCTTTGGACAAACCGCACTGCAACATTTGGGTCTCCTTTGCATCGACTTCAATTTGCCTCTTGGTTGCATTGGTCCACTTGTTGAAGTCCAAGGGCTCGCCTTGATCATTGGTGGGTAGAGCAAAGCCGGTTTGGATGATTATCCAAGTCTCGACTTGTGTTTTTAGAAAACACTCCATCCGACCTTTCCAATAACAGAAATCATTTCCGTTAAAAAACGGAGGTCAGGTGGTGCTATACCCCTCAATGTGAGCCATTAAATATCTTGAAAAACATGAATAAAAACCAAAAGGAATTCCAATACTTGGTCTTGGATTAGTAATGTGGGAAATAATAAGAAATAAATAAAAAGAACAAGAAACTAACAAAAACTAGAAACTTACGACCTTCGATATCCCCGAAAGGGTACTAGATGTTGGTTTTTGGGGATGGAAACAGCTTGATATGAGGGCTAACCTCCTAATAAGTGTATATCTTTCAGAGAGCTTCAATTTGGTAGGTAGATCGTTTTGTGAGTCCACTTGTGCGAAAAGTTATGGTCGTTTTACCGTCGACTACTCCAAAAGAGAATACTTGCAAACACACAACCAAAAGAAAGGTACCAAGACTTCGTCTTGGATTAGTAGTGCAGGAAAAAAATAAAACCTATAAAAACATGAATCGACAAATACGAAAAGAAAACCAAAAAGTGCTAGATTGGTGGTTTCACTAAATCTTAGCGCCCCCGCTCTGATACCAATTGTTGGATCGAGAAGCGTCGCTAGAGGGGGGGGGGTGAATAGCGAGCGTAAATCTTTTCGTTTCGATCGTTTGATATACGAGCAAGAACAGTGGAAAAGTAAAAGACAAGTTTATTTTTACTTGGTTCACAACCCAGCGGTTGCTACTCCAAGGCCCTAATGGTCCTAGACTGCGTACGGAGGGCAAAGCACTATAAGATCTCCTCCTCATTGGAGGTAGGAGACAACGATCACAAAATCGAAAGTACGAGGATGAGGCAACAAGCCTACCTCACCTCGTTATGATTAAAACAAAGAATACAATAACAAAAACAATTACTTGCTGCTGCTGCCAACGAAGAAGATTAGAACTTGTCATCGCGTCGGCGTTATGACGGTGTTGGAGCTTTGGCATTGTAGAAGCACTTGAGAATAATCTTGATGAACGAATGGGTTGGAATCCTCCCCTCCTTTTATAGGACTTGGTCTCAGAATAAGTCTCCTCATCTTTCGGAACAGATCACGAAGTGGTACCAAATTTTATCGCGATGTGGTCACGTCAAACGTTATCTGTTTTGACCTAGCGCTAAAGACTGATTCATCGCCATCAGTCGACTGATGCCTTCCATCACTCGATTGATGAGCATCAGTCGACTGCCCAATGACCAACAATCAACTACCAGCCTGGCCACTTCCCTGCAATAAGAGGTTAGCACGGAAAATGATAAATGCGACGGTTTCTGATCGTCCGATCTCGACCTAGACCTTCCACAGGAAGTCTTAGTCGAATCGCCGCCTACGGTCGTCCTCGTACAGAGGACACGACCTTACCATCTCTCACTCACATGAGCTTACCTCTAGTCCTTTAAGATCTATCGCTTTGCTTCCGGTCTTCCACCTAGGTTCTTCGACTCCCACGAAGTTCCCTTGGTGTTGCCCGACCACCACAACTCCCTCTAGGTGTCGCTGACCTTCGGCTTAGCTTAGCCTTTCTGCACACTTGATTTAGCTCATGAGACAACGATGTAAACTTAACTTTGTGTCTTTGCCATAATCAAAATACAGGTTCAATTATCTGGTGCCCCTGCACCAACACGAATTGAGTTGGACTCAAATCAATTTGAATGGTATGAATTCATCATGCATGATTAATGTGGATTAATCATGCATTGAAGAGGGAAAACCAAGGGTTGGATGAAACCTCTTTTCATGCATGAATGAAACCTCTTTTCATGCATGATTAATATGGATTAATCATGCACTGAAGAGGGAAAACCAAGGGTTGGATGAAACCTTTCATATTCATGTGATGAATATAAAAAGGGGGCTTTGGATCATGAAGAGGGCTAGTGAAATTGCCTATGTTTTCCTTCTTCTTCTTCTTGGACGAAATCCTTTCTTGGCCTAGCTCTCTTTTGTGGTATTGCTAGCACAACCTTTCTCCAAAAAAGTGTTCATGTGGATACCATAGAGACACATATGCTTGAACGTGCAAGAGATCCGGTGAACCTTGGACGAGCAGGATATGCAAAGGGCACGCATCAAAGGTATACTTTATAGGATAGGGCCTTTTTTTATCTATACTTTGTATGAGTTTTCTTTCGCATGGATCGCTCAAGGGATCCTTTTTTCACTGCGATTTTATTGTTTATCGCATAGGATTCCCTACATGTCCTCCATACGGGGACAAACTTAGGCGGCGATCCGACTAAGACTTCCGGGGGAAGGTCTAGGTCGAGATCGGATGGTAAGGAACCATTGCATGTCCATTACTCGACATTTCTATGCTAACTCTTTGTTGTAGGTGAGTGACCAAGTCAACAGTCGATTGAAGGCTATTGGCAGTAGACTTATCCTACTATCAATCGACTACTATTCAAACTGGTCAGCTAGAAGAAAGTAAAGATAAGCTCCACCAAAAGTGAGGGGATGAGGAGCTTTGACCCAGATCTGGATCTCTACGAGCTAGGGTTTGAAGGGCTATAAAAGAAGAGGTTTTTCACCTCTTTGGATCATCCATTCTTGCTCCCAAAGTGCTCCTACGATGCAAAGCTTCAATGACAACATTATAGTGTCGTAACACCGATGACAAGCCGAGATTCCAAATCCATTCATCGGTAGTTTCATTATTGTTGTCTTACTTTACCTATTTTTACTTATTGTACTCGAGTTTTTCATTGTAAAGAGTAGAGGTAGGCTTGTTGCCTCTTCCTCTATCTTTTTCTTGTAACTATCGTCTCCTACCTTCAACGAGGAGGAGACTTTTAGTGGATTGTCCCATCGTACGTGGTCTAGGATCGCGGGGCCTTGGAGTAGCAACCTTCCAGTTGTGAACCAAGTAAAAACAAAGGTGTCTATTTACTTTAGCTTTATTTCTATTTCTGCTACAATACTTTGGTTTTATCAAAATGAAAAGACAAGCTTTTACGATCGCTATTCATCCCCCCTCTAGCAACTCTCCGATCCAACAATTGGTATCAATGCAGGGGCGCTCAGATTCAGTGCAACCACCGGTCTAGAAATTTTTTCTATTCTTTTCATTTTTATTGTTTTAAGTTTTTTTTCTCCCACACTACTAATCCAAGACCAAGTCTTGGTACATTGTTTTTTGGTTGTGTTTTTGCAAGTATCAACTGAACTAATCGCTTCTTGAGTAGCTGATGGTAAAATGAGCATAACTTTTGATACAAGTTGACCCACAAAATGTGCTACCCACCAAATCAAAGCTCTCTCAGAGATATATATTTCTTATAAGGGTTTACCCCCATAACAAGCTATTTTTAACCTCAAATAATGACGTTTAGTACCTTTTCAGGGGCATCGAAGGTCGTAAGTGCTTAGTTCTTTGTTTAGATTTTTATTTCTCATTTATTTCTTGTTATTTCCTGCATTACTAATCCAAGACCAAGTCTTTGAATTCCTTTTGGTTTGTATTTTTATTTTGCAATATTTTTTTGATGGCCCATCTTGAGGGGTTTAGCACTGCTCGACCTCCGTTTTTCAACGGAGATGACTTCCATTACTGGAAGGGTCGGATGGAGTGCTACCTCAAGACCCAAGTTGTGATGTGGATAGTCATCCAGACCGGATTCACTCTACCAACCAATGAAGACAGTGAGTTCTTTGACAGCGACAAGTGGATGAATTCCATGAAGCGACAAGTGGAGGCTGATGCGAAAGCTAGACAAATCCTCCAGTGTGGCCTCTCCAAGGAAGAACCCAACTACATCGGCTCCTTCATCAATGCAAAAGACTTATGGAACAAGCTCATCGAGATACACGAAGGGACGACCGACACAAAGGTATACAAACGGGATCTCCTTTTAAATAAACTATTTAATCTAAAAATGTAGAACCACGAGATTGTGACTCAACTCCATGCAAGGATCCAGGACATAATGAATGGTCTCCATTCAATCGGGCAAAAGGTGGAGAACCGCGATGTGATAAGGTACGCTTTAAATGCATTTTCTAGGACTACATTGTGGGCATCCATGGTTGATGTCTACAAAGTATCTAGAGACCTTTCAAAAATTAGATTAGATGAGTTATTTTCGGAATTCGAATTGCATGAACAAACTAACACGACCCCGGTCGAGAAAAGTGTATTGTTGGTTGCAGGTTAAAGGAGAAAGGCAAAGGGCAAGCCACCTCCCGAAGAAGATGACTACCAATCGAAGGAAGAAAAGGAGACCGAACAAGTCATCCTAGTTCAGAGGATGATCAAAAAGGAAAGAAACACAAGACAACCAAAAAAAGCATTTCAAGCAACTTGGGAAGAAGAAGAAGACCAAGGCGATGACTTGGTATTCATGGCGAAATCAACAGAGTCCGAATCCAAGTCTGAAGCCAACTCCGAATCCGAATCTGACTTTGACGGCAAATTCGAGTCAAGACTCAAAGCTGACTCAAAGGAAAAGATCAAGGTAAATCGCTCATTAATCAGAAATTTATATTGTGCCATTAAATTACTAGATAAAAAGTTAGCTAAGTCCGAGTCTAGGGTCGAGTCCTTGCTTAAGGAGGTTAAACTCCTCAAGCATGAGGCCACCCTAACCTCTTCGACTAGTCAAGTTCAAGAGGGAAACTCAACTCAAGTCAAAAAACTTGAGGAAGAGAATTCTCTCTTGAAAGGGCAAGTTCAAGAGCTCGAGGCTAGGTTGGAAAAGTTCACATTGGGATCCAAGGGTCTTGACCGACTCCTTGGAACTCAAAGAGCCGTGTACAACAAAGTCAGACTCGTGTTTAGAACATCAACTATGAATAGGTCTTACTTATCAATCGTTAATTGTAGTAATCAAAAAATCCAAACATGGGTCCCTAAGATTATTTTGAACTCACAACTAGGTGCTATTGAGTATTGGGTTCCCAAGGACCAAATCCACTATGTGGATAGACCATATTGGTTCAATGGTCTAGAGGGAGCTAATACTAAAATTGTGTACCCGATCTCTTAGTGAAACCTTACATGCTTAGTTTTTCTTTTAATTTCTAGAATGGTTAGATAGGAAAAATGGTTAATCAAACTTGACAACATAGTATCAGGACACGGCGAGATGATAGTACGTTAGGGAAATGAGGTCTTGGGTATCTGATAACTATCATTTTACCATATTATTTTGGTCCTTAATATCAATGTTTTTATCCTCTCGAGTGATTTATTGTTGATTATTAACATGTTTTATGAGTTTGGATTCATTTTGGACCTTATTATAAATTCTCTTAAATTTGGGACTTATATGCAAATCTTGTCTTTGTTTGTAAGAGATCGAGATGAGCCAATGGACTAGACTCAAGTTGGATCAAATATAGCTTCATCTAGGATCATAACGGGCATTTCGAGCTGATTTAATCTGAGCCCTTCATCAAGATCGAAGGAAATCCAATCAAGAGATCAAATCTGAGCAATCTGGATCGTCCGATGAAAGCAACTTGATTTTGAGCCATCTATCCAGATATGGAGAGATCCAATCCATGCTTTTAGATCTGGACATCTTAGCCCTTCATCCAAATTTGACCGATCATGATCGTCCATTCAGATTGATCAGATCCTTTCATTCAAAATCGGAGAAATCCTAACAGTTGGATGCATAGCTGCCTTAATTGATTAATCAAGGCATTTAACCTTAGCTTTAATGGATGGCTAGGATTTGATGGGAAAAGTGATCGAACGGTCACAGAAAATCATCCTTAAATTCCACATTTCCTCATCGAAGAATCGCACATCACATAACAGCAAAGTCGCAGCGACCTTCCTCATCGGGCGAGCGACAGTCTTCCTCCACTCAGCGGCGCCGACAACTTCGACAGCCCACTTCCTGCGACCTTCCTTCCATCCAGTCGACAACAATCTTCTTCCATCCATCGATAGACGAGATGCTGGGATTCGGACAGCTCGTCGACAATGAGCAGTGGTAGAGATTCCGATGATTTCGCCCTCTTCACTAGTTCCACTACTTCCCACATCTTCGATTGGGCTGCTCCACCCTCACATCCATCCAGTGGATGCACCGATTGGGCAACTCCACCATCCATCGCCGATGAAGAGCTCTACCACCACTATTCTAGGTTCTACTCCTTCCCGCAGCACCGATTGGGTTGCTCCACCATAAGTTCCATCCATTGGCTGCGCCGATTGGGTAGCTCCGCCACTCATCTGCCGGAGTAGTAGGTTTGCATCCTTCCAGTTCAGTACTTGTCGAAGGATTTCTGACAAGGAATCCATCCATTGGCTACGTCATTTGGGTCGTCGTCATTGCTGAAGAGGGAGGTCCCTTCTCTGGATGTTGTGGATCATCGGTTTATCTTTGGAATTCATGATGAACTTAACTATTATGACTCCTTGATTGTTATCACTGTAGTTCCATTTGTAGTTTAAGCTGTTGAATTCATAGTTTAATTTGGATGTTAGTCTGTAGTTTGTCTCGTAGTTAATTAGTAGTTTCATTTGGATGTTTAGTTATAGTCTAATTAGGATGTTTAGTTTTGAGTTTAATTTGTAGTTAATGAATTTGACTGCTATTTCTATTAGTTAGGAGTGTTTAATAATAGGTTAGATTTATTTCATGCTTTCTTTACACTCATGTTATTTTGCATTTGAATTGTTGTTTAAATTCCTACACTGTCTTTATGTTTTTGAATGCTCTTGTTTGAATGCTTAGTTTACATCTTTAATTTCGTTATCTTCATAGTTTAGTTAGATTAAGGTTTTAATTACTTGCATTGTGTTTCATTCAGTAGGATTAGACTTTTACATTCCAAACCCCATTTATAATAGAAAACACAAAGCAATAATTAATAATCCTAAGACAACTGTTCTATCAATTACACTCGTTGGAAAATGATCTGGGTCATTCACTATGCTATATTAGTGTAGAGTGGGTTTGGTAATTAATTTTGTAACGGTACCATGACACAAACTACCATTATAAAATTTTGTCGTCGTTGCTGGGGAGTGTAATGGTGCTTAGTAGACTTAGAATTGTTGGTCTATTTTTCTAAAAAAGAATTAGAATTTTTGTTTAGGGTTGTATTTTTTTATTTCTTGTATATCCATGTACTTGGTCATGTCTATTTCCTGTGTCTTTAGATTGTGTTTATTTAGGAAATACAAAAATCTCTTGCAACATGGATCCATATTATCAGCCATTTGGACATCTTAGTGATGCTTATCAGCCTGAACATCAGCAGTGTCGATACTATTGGGAATTGACCGTCGCTAGAAGGGGGGTGAATAGCGTGTTCATTGTTTGATGAATTTTGATCGTGTTCGTCTCTACAATTCGATTAGCGAGAAAAAAAATATGAAATACAATATGAATATAGAGACAAATACACAATCACAACACGAAATACACAACAATATATGTGGTTCGGAACCTTAGGGTTCCTACTCCATGGGGCGAGCTCAACGAGCTCTAGTGATGACAACACCACTAATAAAACTCCTTCTCGACAACAAGTCGAAGGTCGAGAAACCTCATACAAAGATTACAATAGTAATACAATGAATTACAGCAAGAAAAACTAAGCAATACACAAAACAAGTGAAGAACACTTTACACAAGAACTTTGGATTGCTTGCTTTGGATTGGCCATAAAGGTCTGGAATGCAGCAGCAATTCCCCTCCAAAATTGCCCTAAAAATCACTGCTCAAATCCTCCATGAGTTTCTCCTTTTATGCCTGCATCGGGCTGGATTCGCGCCTAACAGTCAACTTCCATAAGTCCCCAGTCGACTGCCAACAGTACCGTTGTGAGACAATGGCTTAATCCGCATTGGATAAGTTCCAACTGATACTCGCGATCGCCATTACCCGATGCTAGCTATAGCCGATCGAATTAAGCCGTGACCAATCGACTAGTAGTCAACTAACATCCATGGCAATCGACTACCATCCATAGCAGTCAACTGCTCAAGCCATCAGTTGACTTCCAAATGTTGGCAGTTGACTGTCAGGCTATTTCCTACATTCGAACACCAATCAACTCTGAGCAGTTCGACTGGCCATAATCCTAGTCAACTGCCAAGAGCCAACTCAGCTGTCAAGTGTCAAAACACTTGACTAATCGACTGGTCCAAATTCCCAGTCGACTAATAACCTCAACAATGAGGTTTAACCCCAAGTATAATGCCTTCATACTTGTTAGACCACCCTTAGCCTAGACCTAAGCCTTCTAGCCACCTCCGTCAGCCTCACGCCTATCAGATCCCTCCAAGTCATCCATGACTTGTTCATCCATACGCTAGCCTTCAGGTGCTTCCATCGACTATTGTCATGCTAAGCTGGTCTACACCGCCAAGGCACATTGGGCTTACGCTGCCAAGACTACCGCTTGGTCTTTACACCGCCAACCATTGGACTTATGCTGCCAAGACTCCACCCTTGGAGTTTACGACGCCAATATCACCCCTTGGACTTTCCTTGCCAACCCATGTTGGACTTTCCAATTGCCAAGACTCAAACATGGACTTTCCCTTGCCAAGACCCATGCTTGGACTTTCTATGCCAAGTACCCAAGACTTTGACTTTTCATGACAATCACGTTGCCATATATTTTGTCGAACATCAATGTCAAACATCAAAACACTACTCGAGTCAAACTCGAGTCCAATCAATCGTGACCTAGTTCAATTGCACCAACAATCTCCCCCTTTTTGATGTTTGATAAAAAAATCAACATCTTTGAGTTAGAACACTAACTCAATCCAATCCTCCCAATTTTCCAAATTGGGAATCCCAAGTTCTCCTCCTTTTTGACATACATCAAAAAGGTTCTCCCCAAGGGTGTCAATGTCTCATATCCCAATGAGATCTTACAATCTCCCCCTTTGTCCAAAAACACTTAGGATGCCTTCACTCTTCCTAGTGATAAGTCTCATATCACTCAAGAGAGGCAATCCTACAAACTCTCCTAATTTCCAAATTGGGCATCTCACATTCTCCCAAAATTCTCCCCCTCATGAGGAAGAACACATCCATCATCCCATGATGGATACCTCCCTCTAAAGGTTGCTCCCCCTTGACCATTTCACCAACAATGTTTTTAGAGAGTCCCTAAGCCTATAGGAACACTAAACCATCAAAATTAAGGCGAAAAGTTCAACCTTGAACTTTCACACACCTTAAAATTTGATACACACCCTAAACAACTCTTCTAATCCATATCCAATGAATTTTCACCATTTCCAATGCTTTCCAAAGCATATCCTAGGGTTAGGAGCTGTTAGGGTAGCCTAACATAGCTGAAACATAGACTAAACATCCTTGTTTACTTGAAATCAGGTCTGGTAGTCGACTCTGGCAGTCATCAATTGACTGCCCTTGATGCAAGTCGACTTCCATAAGCGGTAGTCGACTAATTTCTGCAAATACAGAAATTCAGTATTCAAAAATGGTTTTCGAAAAATCATGAACATTCATATGTATAGTACTTATGTCAATCATTATGGGTGAAAAATATTTAAAAAATAAAATACCCATAAAATAATGAGATTGACACAAAGTTTAAAATCATTGAAAAGTTCAATGTTTTGGCCCTACTTTGTATCAACTCCATCAATGGTGATTGCTATCAAAAGATAGACTTCACCAAGGTTTTCTAAAATAATTTTAAAATGTTTTTGAAAACCTATATTGGATCATGATCAATGAGCTTAATGCACATGACTTGTTACATTAGCTTTCCCCATGATCCACCCATGGTTTAAGATGAGTTTGAGTTCATCTAGATGCAAAAACTATGCACCTTGAACTTAACTCATTTTCTAGCATCTCACATGTGTCTAGGGTATTTGAAAACACACACATGTCAATTTAATGTGAGATGTGGGTTTTGTTCATCCTAATCTAAGGCCTCATATATTTTCTAAGGCAACACTACTTGATTCCCTTATACATGGGACTTCAAGTCATGACATAGTCCTTAAATCAATTTTATTAATGCATGAAATATGATCATGGCATAAATGATAGCATAAATAAAGCAATGCCAATAATCATGATGTTATGGCATATGATTAAATCCTAAACATATATGACACTAAAAACTAAACCCTAGAAATTAATCATGATATTTTATATGATTCAAATGAATAGTATGTCATGATATGGTATATGAAAAATAAAGCATGGCAAATAAAAGGTATAGGTATAACAGTACCTAAAATTTAATATTTGTTGCCATTTGTTAGGATTAGGTTTATTTTTTCATATTACCAACTTATCTCCCAAGTGTGCCAAAAACCCAAAATGACACAGTATGACCTAAGACCTAAATTGTGCCAATTTGATCAACTTATCAAACTTCTTAAATGATATGGGCACATCCTAAAATCCTTTAGGATATAAGATCAAACTTATTTACAAGGTACCCATAACCTTGAAAATGACCTAAAGTGCCACCTTCACCATGGTTAGGTTAACTACCCATTCATTTAAAGTTGGCACAACCTAACCCATTTAGCGTGAATCGATCACGCTCCTAGGAACCCAAAACCTATTGGAGCTCCTTGGGTTTACTAGGTATTCCTTAGGGATGACCTCCCTAGATACCCTCCTAATGGCCCTCCTAGGTTTGGTAGCCTTGGTCATTGTGGTCTTGCCTAGGTTAACTCTAGGGATGACTCCCCTTGTAACCTTCTTAGTGGCTTCCCTAGGTTTCTTCGAAACCTTAGCCTCTAGGCACTTGCCATGGCCAACCTTAGAGATGACTTCCCTAGTGACCTTGACCTTCCTAGACCTAGATTTAGTTTCATAATCAAATGGAACATTATGGTAAGTAGGCATTACCTTCTTAGACATAGGCTTGTGACCCAAACCTTGCCTCCTAGGTGGTTCTTGCCTCTTACACCCTAGGTTTTGACTTCTAGACCCTTGAGTTTGATTTTGCATATTCCTAAGGGTCTTTTCAAGTTTCTCAAGCCTTGACCTCAAGGCTTGGTTCTCTAATTCTAACTTCTCTAATTTGGTGGGCCCATTAATTCTTTGAGTATTTTTTCCCTTCCTAAGTATATGTCTAGAATTCTTGGAGTTAAAACCTAGATGGTCTTCTATTTTCCTAATATTTGCCTTAGGTAGGATTTTATTAGGGTCAATAGTCCCAAATTACTCCTTATTTCTAAGATTGACATGTTTAGCACCTAGGCAATAAAATCTATTTCTAGCATGCTTTTGTTCATGAGCAATAGCAATAAAACTCCTAGCATGCTTTTGTCTATTAATTAAAGAAGGTGCAATACTAAAATATACCTTAGGGTTTGCCTTAGAGGCTACCCCTATATTTGTAGCTCCTTCTTGGACCTTGCTAGGCTTCCTCCCCATAGGGCATTGACTCCTATAATGCCCTCTTTGTTGACATTTGAAGCAAATGGTGTGCTTCTTGTTTTTAATTGTTGGAGCACCAACATCCTTGACCTTTGGCACCGGTGGAGCCTTCTTGACTTTCATAGGACACTTGCTCTTGTACTGTCCATTTTCCCTACACTCAAAGCATAAAATATGATTTTTATTTTTGATTGAAATGCTTGAGTTACCTAGGGTTGTGATAGAGGCCTCTTGAGCTTGTTCATCACTTCTCCCGGAGGTAGAAGCTTCCTCTTGCTCTTGCCCTTGCTCCGGCGATCTAATCTCCTCCCCTTCAATCCTAGAGATGGAGGCTTCCTTTACTTCTTTCTCTTCAATCGATTTGGAAGTTGACTCCTTCTCAACTTCCAACTCCTCACTTTCTTGTGAGGATGAGCTTGTTTCTTCAGCCTCCTCCGATTGAGTCGATAAGCATTCCTCTTCTTCTTCTTCTTCTTGGACCGGTTGTGGGTTCTCATGGAATCTTGCCACTTTGCTCCATAGTTCCTTGGCATTCATGTAATCACCTAAACTACACAAAATATTGTTAGGAATTAAATCAACCAAGAATTTAATTATCTTCTAATTTTTCTCGAATTCTTGGATTTGTTCCTCGGTCCACTTCTTCATTTTGAGGAATCCTCTCTTTGACCCTCTTGGATAATTGAACCCTTCCATCAAGATGGCCCATTCCTTAAAGTCCCTCATCATTATGAAGTCTTCAATCCTTTCCTTCCATTAATTGAAGCCTTCTCATCTATAGAGTGCATATGGAACTGGCGTTTTGATATCCCATCCCAATTTTTCTTGAAGATCCATCCTTCTTCCCTCTAGCATGCTCCCTTGGTTGTAAACCTTGAAGAGTGGCCTCGCTCTGATACCACTTGTTGGGAATTGACTGTCGCTAGAGGGGGTGAATAGCGTGTTCGTTTCTTGATGGATTTCGATCGCATTTGTCTCTATAATTTGGTTAGCGCAGTGGAAATATGAAATACAATACGAATATAGAGACAAATACACAATCACAACATGACATATACAACGATATATGTGGTTCAGAACCTTAGGGTTCCTACTCCATGGGGTGAGCTCAACGAGCTCTAGTGATGACAACACCACTAATAAAACTCCTTCTCGACAACAAGTCGGAGGTGGAGAAACCTCGTACAAAGATTACAACAGTAATACAATGAATTACAACAAGAAAAACTAAGCAATACCCAAAATAAGTAAAGAACACTTTACATAAGAACTTTGGATTACTTTCTTGTTGCTTGTTTTGGATTGGCCATGAAGGTCTGGAATGCAACAGCAATTCCCCTACAAAATCGCCCCAAAAATCGTTGCTCAAATCCTCCATGAGTTGTTCCTTTTATGCCTGCATCGGGCTGGATTCACACCTGGCAGTCGACTACCATAAGTCCCCAGTCGACTACCAACAGTACCGTTGTGAGACAACGACTTAATCCACGTTGGATAAATTCCAATGGATACACTGGCAGTCGACTGTCATTACCCAGCAGTCGACTGCCAGGGCCGTAGCCGACTAACTAGTTAGCTACCGAGTGTTCTGCCCCCAAACTCAACTAGCAATCGACTGTCATCCATGGCGATTGGCGCTCAACCATCGATCAATAGTCGATTGCGGGCTATTTCCTATGTCGAACTGAAGTCGACTACGGCGATTAGTGCGACTTGGCCATAATCTCGGTCGTTGCCAGAAGTCATCAAAACACTTTCGGCTAGTTTCACCAAAGTGTCAAAATCTCAAACTTAGACCAATCGGATTAGCGGTTCTAAATCCCGGTCGGTGATAACCTGACCATGAGGTTTAACCCCAAGTATGATGCCTCTCATACTTGCTAGACCACCATATCGGATCCCTCCAAGTCATCCATGACTTGTTCATCCATACGCTAGCTTTTAGGTGCTTCCATCGGCTATTGTCATGCTAAGCTGGTCTACACTGCCAAGGCACATTGGGCTTACATTGCCAAGACTACCGCTTGGACTTTACGCCGCCAACCATTGGACTTATGCTGTCAAGACTCTACCCTTGGCCTTTACACTGCCAATGTCATCCCTTGGACTTTTCTTGCCAACCCATGTTGGACTTTCCAATTGTTAAGACTCAAGCTTGGACTTTCCCTTGCCAAGACCCATGCTTGGACTTTCCATGCCAAGTACCTAAGACTTAGACTTTCCATGACAATCACATTGTCATACATTTTGTCGAACATCAATGTCAAACATCAAAATACTATTCGAGTCAAACTCGAGTCCGGTCAATCATGACTTGGGCCGATTGCACCAACAGGTACCAGCCTCAATATCATCAACCTAATCCTCAATATCATCATCCATATTAGCAGGACAGGTATACTTAATTTTCTGGTATATATAATTTCAATTCAAATTTCATATATGGGCACATGCAGTAGTATGTTACTGAGTAACCTTAGTGTTATCCCCCTCCCCCATCTACTAGTTCTTACATGCCTAGTTGGAAAGATGAATCACATTACACATATGGGATATCACAACATCTAGATGCTCATAACTCTTCTGCATATCAGAGTCCATTGGGATTTCAAAACTACAGTCAACAAGCTTCTAGCCCTGGTCAACGAGAAAATTCAATACAAGATTTGAGGAAGTTTATCCAGCAGCTAGCTACAAAGCGAATGGAAATGGCCAGTGGTCTCTATTCCCAACAAGAAATTGAAGCATCGAAGCATGAAATGGAAAGTCAGTTAGATCAACTTAGATCATCCATTCAACAGATGCAGGCATAAGAAGTCATTCAACCTTCATTAGAGGGTATTCCTCGTTGCTTTATGTCGAGCCAGACTAATGTGCTTGAGGAGATGGATTACAGGGTTGGAGATATGCTTGCCTCTACTTCTACAGCTCTACAGGACTCCTCTTCTGCTTTACATGGTGATGATGTAATTTCTGATGCTCCAGATATTGATGTGAATGTTGATGTTGGGAACTTTGAAGATAATGTTGACGCACTCAGAACACTAGATGAGAGTATTATTATTGCAGATCTTATTGTTGATGATGTTGCATGTGTAATTATGGATGAAGTTGTTGCTGTGTTAGATGTTGAGGATGATGACATGGGTGTGTTGCTAGCTCCTCCTGCTGATATTCTAGTTGCAGAGGAGACAGTGCCTATAGAATTATCATATTTAGCTATGCAACCACCTGTTATTCATGATCAGAGGTCAATTCTCACAGGAGTGGTGGATAGCTGGACACCCCCAGATTGGACACTCCCACCTGAGATAGAGTCTCCAAAAATTTTACTGATGAAGGCCCTAACATATCATGCAATAGTCCAGCCTCCACGCTGGAAACTTCTGATGAATCACCTCCGACCCCCAAAGATTACATATGATGAGGTGATCATTTTGGAGGGAACAACACGAAACTTGTTAGTGAAAGCCCTAGAGCCAATCATGTGATGATTGTTGTATGGACTTTATTGTATCATATTCCTATTTATAAAGGCATGGTTATTATATTTACTTGTATTGGTGCCAAATAACTAAATTTAATAACGTCCTTGAGTAGAAGGTTCTTATCTATATCAATCGATTGGTTGAATCGATAATGAGATGATATAGAGAATACTACTCTTAATCATTCTTAGTCAAGTATTAACATTCAGGGACAATGTTAATGCGTAGATACTAGCATGTAGGTCAACTCGATGACTTGATCTCACAAGTCATGGATATGAGATATCAAGTTGACACATGGGTATGCATTAGAGAATGTATACTGAATGACCCACCATGAGAAAGTATCATGGATCATTATATGAGTGTCATATACTTTCTTGTGTGACTATTAGTACGACTATTAGTCCTTAGACCTGAAGTCACCATGGTTCCCTACATAAGGAGTTGCATACTTTGGCTTCGTTAAACGTCACCAATAAATGGGTGGACTATAAAGGCGATTACTGGGTATGTAACAAATTATGTGGAGGGATATGAGTGATGTAGATGGGATCTATCCCTCCTATATGACGGAAGTGACATCGTTATTCTTGATAGAGTGAGACCACAAAGTGCATGACCATACCCAAATGAGTCAATATGAGATATTGAGCTCATTTGATTAGAGTGAGTATACTTGGAGTTCAAGATATAGATTGTACCAAGGATGACACGGTCTATGCCTCAATTGGTCAATCTAGATGTCAAGGATAGAGGGACATTGTCAAATATTGTGAGAGTCACAATTAGTAGTCACAAAGGTGATGTTGGTTCTCAACATTCTTGTAACTTGGGTAGCAATGATGTGTTGCTAGATACCGCTCATTGCTTATATTCCTAAATCGGTTTAGGAGCATTGCCAACATTACAAGAACCTATAGAGTCACACACAAAGGGCAATTAGATGGAGATTAGGTTCATATGATGGACCAAGAGGATTAGGTTCATGGGATGAACCAAATTGGATTAAAAGTAATCCAAATTAGACTAATTGAGTTAAACTCAATTTGATTCAAGTGTTGAATGAGTCTAATTTAGATTTGATTCATTGAGTCAATTTAAATTAATGAATAGAGATTCATTAAATCAAATTGACTTGAATCAAGTGGTTAAATTTGATCAACCATGGGAGATAAGAGGTCAAGTTTGACTTGGCTTGAGAGGGAAGATGAATGGTCAATTTTGATGTGACCAATTGCCATAACATGGTGACTTGGCATGGGGGTCAGCCAATGATGATGTTCCACATCATCATGGACTTATCATGGGGTGCCACCTCATGAGGGAGACCAAGAGCCATTAGCTCTTGGAGTTACATGCATACATGTAACCCCCCCCCCCCCCTAAATAAGTGGCCGACCACTTTAGGAGGTGTTATGGTGGGAAGTTATTTTGTGTGGTAACTTCATCTTCTTCCTTGGTTCTTCTCTTCTTCTTGCTCTCTCCCAATCCTCCTTGGCCGAAACTTCCATGAGTGCTAGCACACTCTAGGTTGATTTTCTCCACCTATTGCTTGTGTGGATACCAATAAAGGAGTGTACACTTGACACTCTCGAGTTTCGGCAAGCCATTTGGATGAGCGGGATAAGCGAAGGGTGTTGCATCAAGGGTAATGCTCTTCTCATATAGATCTTAGGTAGATCTAAGGTTTTAAACATGTACATGTAATTTTTGTTATACTTCGCACGGATCCGTGGCCGCGCTTCCGAGGTTTCCGCAATGCAAAAAATGGTTTTTGCAGCTCAGAAAGTCCAACAGAACTACCCTGATCACATCAAGAAAACACTCATCTCCATTTAGTCCATCCCACTTCCAGCGTGGATGTTAAAGTCTTCTTCAACCACCGAGAAGGGATTTCTTTCGGAGCACTCCACGGTCTGCATGGCTTCTTCTACTGAATCTTCTTCAACCGCTAGGACCTCAGGGGAGTTTTCTCCATCTCATATTCTTTTATTCTCTTTGTATATACATTTATTTTACTTTATTTGTTTTTATTTTAGTTGTTATGTTTTGTTTGTTGAGTTTTTTTAGTCGATTTTTCAAATAAATTTTCTATGTATTCCTTTATATCATCTTAGAAGATGTGAAATCTAGTTAAATTTGATTGTCGAGTTTCGAGGATTTATTTTAATGAATGGATTATTTGATTGCATATGGTTACTACTTGGTGATGGATTCTGTTTTGATAGATTTAGATGATTTTTTTTCATTCCTAGTGAGGATTGTGTCTATTTTTATTGCTTGTGTATGGTGCACTTGTGGTTATTGTAACTCTAGAACTTGCTTTGATTCTTTTGAGACCACACAACCTTAGGTTTACATGATTATTATGAAGGCATTCTCACATATTTACCTTTAATTCTTTTATCGCCACATGCTTACTGAATAATATTGTAGTTATTCATCATGTCATTTTTCTTTCCTTCTATTACTTTCTTCTTTGTTACTCTTTTGGATGTGGAATACTTGAATGTTCTATGATGAGTATTTTGCTCGGGACAGACAAAAGTTTAAGTGTGGGGGAGAGAGTAGCTCAGGAGAATTAAATGTAAGCATAGGCATGTTGTGCTTGATCACCATGGACAAGCCGTGTTTTTATTTTTATACCTGAGCTTGATGTATTTTTTAGAGCATAGGGAAGTGCATTGCATGTCAAGAAAAAAATTTGAAAAAAAAGTGAAGAGAAAAAAAGAAGTTAAAAAAAAACATTTGGCCAAAACAATAAAGGCAATAAAAAAATCATTGCATGTTGTGTAGTTTTTTTTTATGTGTGTGATAGTATTTTTGTGATAGGCATCCCTTATTGCAACTATTGAGAGATTTATTGTTTATAATCTATGGATTTGTATTGTGAAAGTGATAAGGGTTGTTTACATGTTTAGTGAATTGTGAAAAGCTAGCTTGGATGAAAACTTTTGGGGCATTATTTTCTTGTACTCATCTATGTAGCATTCTAGTATTTCCATATCCTCTTGTATTTCTTTAGCTATTTCATTTATTACCTTTCTTTCCTTACACACATACTATCATTTTCTTGCATTCATGTTTCCTTTATATTCCTAATAATCCTTCAATGATTTTGCATTCTTATGTGTATATAGTGGTGAAGGTAGAAGAAAAGCAAGCATATGGTAGTGCATAAACCATGAGTAGCTTGAGTGAACTCCACTATTATATGCTTATGAGAGCGAAAGAAACCACCACTTATCTTGTGAGGCTTAATCATTCATAGTCTATTCAAAATGGATTGAAGTCACCATTTTTGTTAATCTGTGTAAGATTTGAGTCCATGATTCCTTGAGTCTTTGAGATTTGACAATCCTAGGTAACTTTCTTGCATGATGTTCTATGTATGCTTGGGAATTGCTAGGGAAATATATCTTCAGTTTACTTTTAGTTTTCTTTGTTTGCTCGGGGCGAGCAAGAATAAGTGTGGGGGAATTGATAACTATCATTTTATCGTATTATTTTGGTCTTTAATATCAATGTTTTAATCCTCTCGAGTGATTTATTGTTGATTATTAACATGTTTTATGAGTTTGGATTCATTTTGAATCTTATTGTAAATTCTCCTAAATTTTAGACTTATATACAAATTTTGTCTTTGTTTGTAGGAGATCGAGATGAGCCAATGGACTAGACTCAAGTTGGATCAAATATGGCTTTATCTAGGATCATAACGGGCATTTCAAGCTGATTTAATTTGAACCATTCATCAAGATCGAAGGCAATCCAATCAAGAGATCAAATCTAAGCAATCTGGACCGTCCGATGAAAGCGACTTGATTATGAGCTATCTATCCAGATATGGAGAGATCCAGTCCATGCATTTAGATCTAGACATCTTAACCCTTCATCCAGATTTGACCGATCATGATCGTCCATTCATATTGATCAGATCCTTTCATTCAAAATCGGAGAAATCCTAACCGTTGGAGGCATAGCCAACTTAATTGATTAATAAAGGCATTTAACCCTAGCTTTAATAGATGGCTAGAATTTAATGGGCAAAGCGATCGAATGGTCACAGAAAATCATCCTTAAATTCCACATTTCCTCACCGAAGAATTGCGCAGCGCATAACAGTAAAGCCGCGGCGACCTTCTTCCTCATTGCGCGAGCAGCGGTCTTCCTCCACTCGGTGGTGGCGACAACTTCAGCATCCCACTTCCAGCGACCTTCCTTCTATCCAGCAGGCGACAATCTTCTTCCATCCATCAACAGACGAGATGCCAGGATTCGGACAGCTCGTCGACAGCGAGCAGTGGTAGAGATTCCGACGATTCCACCCTCTTCACCGGTTCCACTCCTTCTCGCAGCGTCGATTGGGCTACTCCACCCTCACATCCATCCAGTGGCTACATCGATTGGGCAACTCTGCCATCCATCGCCAATGAAGAGCTCTACCACCACTGTTCCGGGTTCCACTCCTTCCTGCAGCACCGATTGGGTTGCTCCACCTTCAATTCCATCCATTGGTCAGCCTTGTCGGCTCGCCACTCATCTGCTGATGATGGGCTCGCATCCTTCTAGTTCGACTTTGTTGCGTGCCCTCTTAATCCCGCTTCTTGCTTTTGTTTGTTGGATCTTTAGCACGTTCAAGTGTCCGTGCCTCTATATGTATCCACACGAGCAAGCTCTTGTCTCACAAAAGAAAAACTAGAGGAGCTCTCCTTTACTTCTTGCTAGAGAAGTCCCTAAAGGAGAGGAAGAGAGGGAAAAGGAGAAAGGAAGAAGAAGACTCCTCTTCTTGCTAGCCTACACTCACAAACCCACACAACCAAAGCTTCCACCAAGCTCTCTCACAACCACAACAACACTACCAAAGCTTCCACCAACAACAAAGCCAATGCTCTCTTTTGGCCGGCCACTTAGGGTGTCTTTTATAGGGTTGGAAAAACCCTTTCACCTCCACATTCGCAATCCATTGCATTGAGACATATCCTTGTTTGGCCGGCCACTTAAGGAGACAAAAACCAATTTGTCTTCTTCCACCTCATCTAGCTTAGGTGGATGCTTAGGTGGATGCTTATGTGGCATTCTTATGTGGCTTTCATGCATGTTGAATTAATCTTATTAATTCAATTAAGCTTATGTTATCATATTGAATTAATCTTATTAAATCAATAAGGTAACATATTGAATTAATCTCATTAAATCAATTAGCTAAAATTCTCATTAAGCTTAAAGTCCAAAAACCATTTTGTACTTAAGCTTATTCCCAATTTATTCTAGTCAAACTAGAATACTCTAATTCCTCTAATTATCATGCTCTTTGTGTGTGACCCTATAGGCTCTCATAACGCTGGCGGACCTAAACTCTTTTAGATACACAAGCAATGAGCGGCATCTAGCAATACATCATTGCTACCCAAGTTCTGAGATAAGTCAAGATCCGACTAACCTTTCCGTGACTACTATAATATATGACCGTGTCCTTCTATCCTTGATATCAGTTGATCAATGAGGCATAGACGTGTCATCCTCGATCAATCTATGTGTTTCTTGATCCCTGAGTAAACTAACTCAAACAAATGAGCTCAATATCTCATATTGACTCATTCGAGCATGGCCATGCGTTTTAGTAGTTCTACTCAATCAAGGGGCCCACCGATATCACTCCCGTCATATGGAAGGGATAGATCCCATCTACATCACTCACATCCCTCCGCATAATTTGTTACATACCTAGTAATCGCCTTTATGGTCCACCCTGTTACGGGTGACGTTTGACGATACCAAAGTACATAACTCCTTATGTAGGGAACCGTAGTGACTTCAGGTCTGAGGACTATTCATACCAATAGTCACATGAGAAAGTTTATGACACTCATATAACGATCCATGAAACTTTCTCATGGCGGGTCAGTTCAGTATATATTCTCCAATATATACCCATGTGTCAACTCGATATCATATATCCATGACTTGTGAGATCAAGTCATCAATTGACCTACATGCTAGTCTTTATGTATTAATATTGCCCTTGCATATTAATACTTGACTAGGAACATTTAGAAAGTGTTCTCTACAGCCTCTCATAATCAATTCTGCCAATTGATGTGCTGTAGATAAGAACCTACTTTTCTAGGGCATTATTATATTTAAATTAGCTGGCACAAGCAAGATGTAAATATAATAACCAATCCTTTGCCTTTATAGAATATGATACAAAATGTTCCCTATTCAACCATCACATGATTGGTTCTAGGGCTTTAACTAACACCTAGGTGGAAGACCGGAAGCAAAGCGACAAATCTTAAAGGACCAGAGATAAGCTCGTGTGAGTGAGAGATGGTAAGGTCATTTCCTCTGTACAGGGATGACCGTAAGCAGCGATCCGACTAAGACTTCCTGTGGAAGGTCTAGGTCGAGATCGGACGGTCAGAAACCGTCACATTTATCATTTTTCATGCTAACCTCTTATTGCAGGGAAGTGGCTAGGCTGACAGTCGACTGATGCTCATCAATCGACTGATGGAAGGCATCAGTCGATTGATGGCGATGAATCAACCTTTTGTGCTAGGTCAAAATGGATAAGGTTTGACGTGGCCACTTCGCGATAAAATTTGGTACCACTTCGTGATCTGTTCAAAAGATGAGGAGACTTATTCTGAGATCAAACTCTATAAAAGGAGGGGAGGATTCCAACCCATTCATCAATCAAGATTATTCTCAAGTGCTCCTACAATGCCAAAGCTCCAACATTGTCATAACACTGATGCGACGATAAGTTCTAATCTTCTTCGTCGGCAGCAGCAGCAAGTAATTGTTTTTGTTATTGTATTCTTTGTTTTAATCATAACGAGGTGAGGTAGGCTTGTTGCCTCAGCCTCGTACTTCCGGTTTTGTGATCGTTATCTCTTACCTTCAATGAGGAGGAGATCTTATAGTGATTTTCCCTCCATACGCGGTCTAGGACCGTTAGGGCCTTGGAGTAGCAACCGTTGGGTTGTGAACCGAGTAAAAATAAACTTTTCTCTTTATTCTTTCCACTGCGTAACTCAAGTATCGAAACAAACAAAATTTTTTACGCTCTCTATTCACCCCTGTCTAGCGATGCTTCTCGATCCAACAATTTTCTAGATCTTATCTAGAAGGAGAAGTATACCTTCGGTGCGTTCCCTTCGCAATCCATCTTTTCCAAATACTGTCAAATCTCAATACGGTAAGGATAACCATATCTCTAAGGTATTCACACTAACACCCACCCATTTTGGAGTCACGTTGTGCTAGCAACCCCTAGCAAAATGCCAAGAACCCTTTGGAAGAAGAAGGAGAGGGATGAGAGAACACTTCTCTTGGCTTTTTGGCTTGCACGTTGGAACACATCTCTCACCACCAATCCAATTGGCTTCATCCCATTTTAACTTTGCACGTTCAAAGCATTAATGACCAAGCCATTAGCAACCCTTGCCATCAATGCCCTTATCTCCTATTAAATACCATGACTCTTGGTATTCCTCTTCATCATGAATACCAAGGCCCTTGATATTCCCATGCATGATTAATCACATTAATCATGCATGATGATGAATCATCTTCCATGGTTCAACTTGAGTCTAACTCAAGTTTAACCAGTTTGAGTCTAACTCAAGTCTTGGCCACATGCTCAATTGTTCTTTTAGTCCAACTAAAAGAAACCATCTCCAAAATAGAATGTCATTTGTGTGTGACCCTATAGTTGGCAATGTATCTAAAATCATTTTAGATACATAAGCAATGAGCAGCATCTAGCAATACATCATTGCTACCCAAGTTACAAGATCGTCAAGATCCGACAACCTTTCTGTGGCTATTATCATGTATAACGGTGTCCTTCTATCTCTAATATATTAGATCAATCAATGAGGCATAGACCGTGTCATCCCCTTATCAATCTTTATGTTTCTTGATCCCCAAGTAGACTCACTCAAACAAATGAGCTCAATATTGTAAGTGATTTGAGGCCGCTAGAGGGGGGGGGGGTGAATAGCGATGTGCTCGTTCGATGATGGAAATCTTTCGCGTTCGTCTCTACAAAACTCGTTATGCGCAGCGGAATGATAATAATAAAAACAATAACGAAGTAAGACAAACACGAACATACCAATACATAAATATTTAACGTGGTTCGGAACCGCACGGTTCCTACTGTAGGGATGTATACTGAAAAGTCTATCTTTTCTATGAACATCTTTATTTTTGAAATAAGAATCACATGATCATTGTTTGCATATTTTTATGGTTATGCAATATTGTCTAATACTTTACATTGTAGATAACATGGTGTGTGGTGTCACACAGGAGATCATGTTATCGGCCCCTTGAAAAGTATAAGTAAAGGCTCACAACCAAGATGGCTTTGGACAAACCATCAGAATGGTTGTAGTGTGATTTGGTATTGGTTTGTCTTGACTATAGAATCACACTAGTGCACTTTGTGTGTATTGAGCAGGACCGACTTAGAGGTGATTCGATTTATTGCTAACTACATAATCGAATCGGACCTCAGATATTATTTAGTACATGCTCTTAATCCCGATATAATAACGGACATATATACTTAGTACTCATCTCTTTGATTTACCAATGGGCGAGATTTATAGATTAAATCGATAGGCTCGGTAAGTTGGGAGATGATATTATTTATATGGTGTGCCGTTGATTATAGGAGGAAACCGTGTCCTATATATTAGGATGATGATGTCCCCTTGAGGAGCTCATAAGGTTCATCATGTAAACCCTGCAAGTGGACTTGGTCCGACATGATGAAAAGGTTGAGTGGTACTACTCAAGGAGTTAGATGTTGATTAATTAATGGTAAGTAAATTAATTAATCGACGGACATTCGAGATCTTAAACATGGGGAGAAAATGTACAAATAATATATGGAGCCCATATTATCATATGGGGGTTGGTGAGATAGATCAATGATGAACCTTTAGTGGATTGGATCTTCATTAGTGGATCGGACTTTATGTGGGCTTGATCCATGGGTGGCCAAGACCCAACTCCTCCTCATGGTCCCTAATGTAGCCTATCAACACCTCATGATGCTTAGATCCAATGGATAGAAACAAAACTCTAAGATCCATTGGTAGAGATTAAATCTCTAAGATCTGACGGTTGAGATTAAATCCCTAGAACCAATGGATGAGATTAATTCATGACTTATCCCTAACTCTATAAAATTAGGGCATGGGGAGTTGGCATGGATGGCAATTGAAGGAGAGCTAGGGTTTGGGCGGCAAGAAGGAATCCTAGTTGAGATAGGATTAGGGTTAGGGTTTGGAGGCTAGGGTGGCACCAAATAAGGAAGGTGATTGTTTCTTCTTCATCCTTCTTATGGCCGGCATCCAACAAGTTTCCAGGCCCTTCCCAGCCCTTGGCTGGCACCCAAAAGCTCCCTTCTCCCTCTCCTTAGGTGGTGGAAACAAGATATAGGGTTTCCCTTGGTGTCTTGATTGTTTTCCATCATCTTCTCCACCTTCTAGTTGGCCGACAGCAAGGAGATTGTATGCTCCTTGTTGGTTGGTTTTATGGAGGAGGAAAAGCTTGTTTCGACTCTTCCTCTTTCTTTGGAAGAGCAAGGAAGGAAGATTTGCGATATAGGAGCTTCGACTTTTGGTAGATCGTCGCCCACACGACGTCCAAAAGGAGGAAGGTCATACATTAGAAGATCGAGAGGTATACCTATTCTACTTTCTTCTTTTGTTTGTTGCTTGTTTTTGTTTTTCAATTATAAGGATATTATAAATCTGTAAATGGCTAAATAATACTTGGATCCTGAGCATAAACACGAAAACCGGCGATCCGGACATCGTCTATTCCGCGGCTACTCGTAGAATAGAGGATAGTCGCTTGAACAACTAGTTTGTTCAAGTGGCCTCTCTAAACGAAGAGCACAACGATGACTTGGTGGTTTGGGCAATCCATTTTGTCTAGGATTAAATTTTTTTTAATTCGGGGACATCGAAGGGATCGCCATGGACAAGCTACCGAGGTGATGTTGGAAGTGAAGTTTCCCCTCACGGACTCGATAAGTAAAACGTTTCAATTGGTATCAGATCCAAGGTTTCCGGTTTTGTGTGTTTAGGATTCGGTTAATTTTTATGCACTTTTTCATATATTATATGTGCCGAATAATAGTAGGATATGCGTAGTTTAAATCTTTTGTTGCAGGCATAAGATCCGACTATTATGGCCATATGTGTGTAAATATTTATTATGTTGAATCCTCGGGGTTGACGAGGCTAGTATTTAGTTTTTGTAAATTAAATACGACATTGTTTAGCCGCTCTTTATTTTATTTTACTTTCGATCTAGATTTCATGTACACTCCCTCGTGGAGTATAGGATCGATGGATGTAAATTAAAATAGGTTTTAGTCTCGGCTCGGATCTCCGAAGGCTTGTACATGGCGTAGGAGGAGCGGATGAGAAGGCGATGCGACGGGAGACATATTGAAGACAAAAGCCATAATAGTTGGAAAATAATTTATTTTTCATATTTATTGCTTATTGTTTGATATGCATGTCGTAGCCTAGAAAATTCCTCATTTTTAAATTACTAAGTGGGAGAGGGATATTTTTATAAATTACCACGACCTCCATTATGATTTGACATGTGATGCAAATAAACTTGCGCATCGGCTCTGAGTGCCTTCCTCCCCATCGGATGAGTTTGTTTGTGGATCATAGGGTCGAATATGGTTATAGGAAATTATTTAGGAGCGTGTGTACTTGCCCATCGTAAGGCACATAACCCGAGATAATTACCTTGGTACCGAGTAATGGTGAACATTTAGATACAAATATAAGTATCCTCTCCATCGGAGTAACTGCTTTTATTTGTAGGGCCGAAGAGAAACCAACTATTAATTTTACTTATCAAAAAGTTAGGTTGACAAGATAGTAAAATTAATGGGTAAAACCTCCTCTTACAAATGTAGAATTCGTATACGTCCACACGATTGTGGCATGCGATATTCTCGGTGTTTAGAGGTGTTGGTTGATTTTAAAATTTTATTGTTTGAGGAATCAATAATTTTTTGAAATCTACAGTAATGATTTATGTGATTCTTAGGATTTTCAAGAATAACTTTCAGTCCACTTACTATGATACTAAAGGAAACAAACTTACTGTACCCAAATAATGTTGATTGGAAAAGAATCTAGATATTGTCTTATCTGCTAAGGAGTACAAGTATGCACTCTTCGAAGAGTGTCCTCAAGCCATGGTTGCTCAAAAATGTTTCTACTTCTAAGCCGAAAGGCAAGAAGAAGAAGAAACAAGGTGAAGCAAAGGTGGTGGGAGGATCTCAGGGAGGAGTGAAGAAGCTGAAAGGCAAGTACTTCACTTACAAGCAGGATGGACATTGGAAGAAGAACTATCCCAATCCAAAGTAGAACAAAGATATATCCTTTAGACTAGTCGTTGAAACATGATTAGCGGTGTTATCTACCGGCACCTGATGTGAAGATACGGGAGCCACTAATCGGGTCTGCAATACTTTGCAGGGGTTCCAGGAAACCCGACGACGAGCTAAGGGAGAGATTACTGTTTACTTGGGCAATGCCATAATGGTGGCGGCTATTGCAGTGGGAGAAGTTTCATTTATCTTTTGAGAAAAATAAAACTTTGGTTCTGGAAAATTCCCTTTATGTACCTTTATTTAGAAAGAATTTAGTTTCAGTTTCTAAATTGTTTATGGATGGATATTCTATTTCTTTTAATGACAAGTTGTTATAAAAAGGAATAGGGAGAATATTTGTTCAGATACATTGAAAGGAAATTTGTATACAAAACCTTCCACGATGCATATTGAAATTAATAGTTCATCTTCTAATTCCAATAAGAGAAAAGAACCTTCAAAGATGAACCAAACATATCTTTGGCATCTTAGGCTTGGTCACATTAACCTAAGCAGAATTCAAAGGTTTATAGCTGATGGACCTTTGGGTTCATTAGTGGTGGAGGATCTCCTAACCTGTGAATCTTGCTTGGAGGGTAAGATGACCAAGAGGCCTTTTAAGGCCAAGGGGTATAGAGCCAAAGATGTGTTAGAATTGGTTCATTCTGATTTGTGTGGTCCTATGTCTATCCAGGCTTGAGGTGGTTTTGAGTATTTCGTCTCTTTTATAGATGATTACTCAAGATATGGATACATTTACCTGATGCGCCGCAAGTCTGAATGCTTTGACAATTTCAAAGAATTCAAGGCTGATGTGGAGAAACGTCAAGGTAAAAGTATCAAGACACTACGATCTGATCGTGGTGGTGAGTACCTCTTGGGAGAGTTTAGGAACTACTTATCAGAGGCTGGGATTCAATCCCAATTGACTGCACCTGGCACACCCCAGCAGAACAGTGTAGCAGAGCCAAGGAAGTGGACTCTTATGGAGATGGTTAGATCGATGATGAGTTATTCTGACTTTCCAGATTCGTTCTGGGGATATGCTCTAGATACGGCGGTGTACATTCTGAACTTGGTTCCATATAAATCAGTGCCTTCTACTCCCACAGAGTTGTGGACTGGGTGAAAGCCTAGTCTAAGACATATTCGGATATGGGGGAGTCCAACACATATGTCTTTGAAGGCGTTGTTTTATAGTCCTAGAGATTAGAGGGTGATCGTTAGCACGAACGCTAGATTTTTAGAGGAAGACTATGTGATGCACCACAAGCCCAAGAGTAAAATTGTTCTTGAGGAGTTAAAAGGGGAAGTCACTTCTTTAGTACCACCGGTACAAGAGGATATACCACATGTCACTGCACCGCATGTCACAAAGGATACACAAGTGATACCTCGTCGTAGTGGGAGGGTTGTGAGACAGCTTGATAGATTCATGTTCTTGGGAGAATCTTCTGATTTAGTCCTTGGCGAACATGAACCTGATCCCTGGACATATGACGAGGCAATCCAAGATAAAGATGCAGTATCTTGGCAAAGTGCAATGAATGCTGAGATTGAATCTATGGATTCAAATCAGGTCTGGGAGCTAGTAGAACGACCCGATGGTGTAAAAACCATTTGATGCAAGTGGATCTATAAGAGAAAGAGAGGAATAGATGGGAAGGTTGAGACCTTCAAAGCGAGGCTTGTTGCGAAGGGGTATACTCAGAAAGAGGGTATCGATTATGAGGAGACCTTTTCGCCAGTAGCCATGCTTAAATCTATCCGGATTCTCTTATGCATAGCAGCTCATATGGATTATGAGGTGTGGCAGATGGATGTCAAGACAACTTTCCTTAATGGAAGTCTTGAGGAAAACATCTACATGAAGCAACCAGAGGGATTCATTGCTAAGGGCAAAGAGCATCTTGTGTGGAAGCTTAATCGGTCCATTTATGGATTGAAACAAGCTTTGAGGTCTTGGAACATCCGCTTTGATGAGGTGATCCAGTCTTATGGATTTATTCAAAGTCCGGATGAGTCTTGTGTATACAAGAGATGTGACAGAAATGTAGTGGTATTTCTTGTTCTATACGTAGATGACATTTTGGTGATTGGCAACAATATCAAGGTGTTATCGGACGTAAGGGTATGGTTGTCCAAACAGTTTGATATGAAGGACTTGGGAGAAGTGGGACACATCCTTGGGATCAAGGTTATAAGGGATCGTAGGAAAAGGATGTTGTGCTTATCCTAAGCTTCATACATAGACACGATTATGGAGCGTTTTAGCATGCAGAACTCCAAGAAGGGTTTTCTACCTTTCAGGCATGGAGTTTCTTTATCTAAGGAGATGTGTCCTAGATCATCTGAGGAGATAGAGGAGATGAAGGCGGTTCCTTATGCTTCGGCAGTAGGAAGCCTCATGTATGCGATGCTCTGTATGAGACCAGATATCTGCTTTGCCATGGGCATGGTCAGCAGATATCAGAGTAATCCAGGACAGGGACATTGGACTGCGGTAAAGCATATATTGAAGTACCTGAGAAGAACTAGGGATTATATGCTGGTTTACCGGGCAGACCAATTACTCCCTGTGGGTTACACAGATTTCGACTTCCAATCTGATAGAGATAACAATAAGTCTACCTCAGGTTTTGTGTTTACTTTGGGAGGTGGAGCCATTGTATGGAGGAGTGTCAAGTAGAAGTGCGTGGCGGACTCCACCATGGAAGCTGAGTATGTGGCGGCCTCTGAGGCAGCCAAAGAAGCTGTATGGCTCAGGAACTTTCTGATGGACTTGGATCTGATTCCTGGTTTGCCCAGAACTATCACAATTTATTGTGATAATAATGGTACAGTTGCAAACTCGAAGGAATCACAAGCCCATAAGGCTAGTAAATACATAGAGCGCATGTACCACCTGATACGAGAAATCGTAAAGGAGGTAGAAGTTGTTGTCGCCTAGATTGCATCAGAGGATGACCTAGTACACCCTTTCACTAAGGCCCTTCTAGTGAGAGCTTTGATAGGCATGTGGAGGGAAGGGGAATTAGATGTATGGTAGTATGAGGACAGCATAGTCTTTTAGTATAAGTGGGAGATTGTAGGGATGTATACTGAAAAGTCTATCTTTTCTGAACATTTTTATTTTTGAAATAAGAATCACATGATCATTGTTTGCATATTTTTATGGTTATGCAATATTGTATAATACTATACATTGTAGATAACATGGTGTGTGGTGTCACACAGGAGATCATCTTATCGGCCCCTTGAAAAGTATAAGTAAAGGCTCACAACCGAGATGGCTTTGGACAAACCATCGGAATGGTTGTAGTGTGATTTGGTATTGGTTTGTCTTGACCATAGAATCACGCTAGTGCACTTTGTGTGTATTGAGCAGGACCGACTTAGAGGTGATTCGATTTATTGCTGATTACATAATCGAATCGGACCTCAGATATTATTTAGTACATGCTCTTAATCCCGATATAATAACGGGCACATATACTTAGTACTCATCTCTTTGATTTACCAATGGGGTAGATTTATAGATTAAATCGATAGGCTCGGTATGTTGGAGATGATATTATTTATATGGTGTGCCGTTGATTATAGGAGGAAACCGTGTCCTATATATTAGGATGATGATGTCACCTTGAGGAGCTCATAAGGTTCATCATGTAAACCCTGCAGGTGGACTTGGTTCGGCATGATGAAAAGGTTGAGTGGTACTACTCAAGGAGTTAGATGTTGATTAATTAATGGTGAGTAAATTAATTAATCGATGGACATTCGAGATCTTAAACATGGGGAGAAAATGTACAAATAATATATGGAGACCATATTATCATATGGGGGTTGGTGAGATAGATCAATGATGAACCTTTAGTGGATTGGATCTTCATTAGTGGATCGGACTTTATGTGGGCTTGATCCATGGGTGGCCAAGACCCAACTCCTCCTCATTGTCCCTAATGTAGCCTATTAACACCTCATGATGCTTAGATCCAATGGATAGAAACAAAACTCTAAGATCCATTGGTAGAGATTAAATCTCTAAGATCCGACGGTTGAGATTAAATCTCTAGATCCCACGGTTGAGATTAAATCCCTAGAACCAATGGATGAGATTAATTCATGACTTATCCCTAACTCTATAAAAGGAGGGCATGGGGAGTTGGCGTGGATGACAATTGAAGGAGAGCTAGGGTTTGGGCGGCAAGAAGGAATCCTAGGTGAGATAGGATTAGGGTTAGGGTTTGGAGGCTAGGGCGGCACCAAATAAGGAAGGTGATTGTTTCTTCTTCATCCTTCTTGTGCCCGGCGTCCAGCAAGTTTCCAGGCCCTTCCCAGCCCTTGGCCAACACCCAAAAGCTCCCTTCTCTCTCTCCTTAGGTGGTGGAAACAAGATATAGGGTTTCCCTTGGTGTCTTGATTGTTTTCCATCATCTTCTCCACCTTCTAGTTGGCCGACGGCAAGGAGATTGTGTGCTCCTTGTTGGTTGGTTTTAGGGAGGAGGAAAAGCTTGTTTCTACTCTTCCTCTTGCTTTGGAAGAGCAAGGAAGGAAGATTTGCGATCTAGGAGCTTTGACTTTTGGTAGATCGTCGCCCACACGACGTCCAAAAGGAGGAAGGTCATACATTAGAAGATCGAGAGGTATACCTATTCTACTTTCTTCTTTTGTTTGTTTCTTGTTTTTGTTTTCCAATTATAAGCATGTTATAAATCTGTAAATGGCTAAATAATACTTGGATCCTGAGCATAAACATGAAAACCGGCGATCCATACATCATCTATTTCGTGGCTACTCGTAGAATAGAGGATGGTCGCTTGAACAACTAGTTTGTTCAAGTGACCTCTCTAAACGAATAGCACGATGATGACTTGGTGATTTGGGAAATCCCTTTTGTCTAGGATTAAATTTTTTTTAATCCGGGGACATCGAAGGGATCGCCATGGACAAGCTACCGAGGTGAAGTGGGAAGCGAAGTTTCCCCTCACGGACTCGATAAGTAAAACCCTTCACCTACTCCACGGATCGGGCTCAAACGAGCCCTAGCGATGCCACAAGCACACCACTTTGTAATAACTCCTTCTCGGAACAATCCGGAGGTGGAGAAACCTCATACAATGTATACAATAGTAATACAATGAAAATACAAGCAAATACAATGGAATATAATGCAATACAAGTAAAGAAAACACTTTACAAATGCTTTGGATTGCTTGCTTTTGGTTGCTTGAAGAATGGCCTTGGAGACCCTGATTTGCAGCAACAAATCACCCCAAGGATGCTAAAAAAACCATGTGCAAAAACCCTCCTGTCGAGCTCCTTTTATCCTTCCGCACGACCTGGATTTCCGCCTATCAATCGACTGCCATAAGGCACCAGTCGACTGATGCCACTGTTGTCGTGAGACAACGGTTCGATCCACGCTGGAAAAACTCCAACGGATCTCTTGGCAGTCGACTGCCAACATTGGCAGTCGACTGCCAGCGCCCGTAGCCGACTGCCCAGTCGGCTACGGAGCGTTCTGTGCTCGTGGCCGAACCATCAGTCGACTGTCGTCCATGGCAGTCGACTGATCAGCCCAGCAGTCGACTGCTACCAATGAGCAGTCGACTGCCAGCACATTTTCAGCCCCAAGTCGGCAGTCGAACTCAAGTCGACTCATGGCAGTCGAACCGGCCATATTGTCAGTCGACTGCCAACCTCAAACATGAGGTTTTAACCCAAGTATGGTGCCCCCATACTTGCTAGACCACCCTTAGCCTAGACCTAAGCCTTCTAGCCACCTCCATCAGCCTCACACCTCTCGGATCCCTCCAAGTCATCCATGACTTGTTCATCTATCGCGCTAGCCTTCAGGTGCTTCCATCGGCTATGTCATGCTAACGGTGTCTACACCGCCAAGACACATTGGACTTAAGCCGCCAAGACTCCGCTTTGACTTTACGCCGCCAACCATTGGACTTATGCTACCAAGACTCCACCCTTGGACTTTACGCCACCAATATCAAACCTCTTGGACTTCTCTAATGCCAAGACTCAAGCTTGGACTTTCCCTTGCCAACCCATGTTGGACTTTCCATGCCAAGACCCATGCTTGGACTTCCCTTGTGCCAAGTACTCAAGACTTGGACTTTCCCAAATGCCAAGTGTCCCACTTGGACTTTCCATGTCAAGTACCCATGACTTGGACTTTACCTTGCCAAGACCCATGCTTGGACTTTTCCATAATCACATGGTCAACCCTAGTCAACCATCAAAGTCTTCCTCGAGTCAAACTCGAGTCTGGTCAATTATAACCTGGGTCGATTGTATAAACAATCTCCCAAAATATATTAACCGACATCAATGTCAAACATACTATGTCAAACATCACTCGAGTCAAACTCGAGTCTGGTCAATTGTGACCTAGGTCGATTGCACTAACAATCTCCCCCTTTTTGATGTTTGACAAAACAAACCTTGAGTTAGGCCCCTAACTCAAATTCCCTTACCAATTTTCCAAATTGATAATTTAACCTTCTCCCCATTTTTGACATACATAAAAAAAAGGTTATCTCTCCAAGGAGGTCAATGTCTCATGTCCCAATGAGATCTTACAATCTCTCCCTTGATCCAAAAATACCTAGGATGCCTACCATCTTCCTAATGATAAGTCCCATATCACCCAAGAGAGACAATCCTATACTCTCTCCCAATTTTCAAATTGGGTCTCTCATAATCCCATCAATTTTCCCAATTGATAACATTCTCCCCTTCAAGAAGAAAAACACATCCATCATCCCATGATGGATAACTCCCCCTAAAGGCTTGCTCCCCCTTGACCATTGCACCAACAATGTCCTTGGGAAGTCCCTAAGCCAATAGGAACTCTAAAACATCAAAATTAAGGTTCTAAGTTCAAACATGAACTCTTTCACCCTTAAATTTGATACTTTGACCTAACACCTCTCCAAATCCATATCGAATGGATTTTCACCCTTTATAATGCTTCCCAAAGCATATCCTAGGGTTAGGAGTGGTTAGGGACCTTTACCATTGCTGAAAATGGGATAAACACCCTTGGTTTTCCCGAAATCAGCTTGGCAATCGACTACTTACAGTAATCAGTCGACTGCCACTAAGAGCAGTCGACTAATAACTGAAAATCTCGATTTTCAATTATCAAAAATGAGATTTGGAAAAGTATAAATAATTATACGTAATTCAAAAAATCATGAAATTTGATACGTATAATACCTATGACCAATACAATGGGTGAAAAATGATAGAAAAATATTTTACCCATAAAATATCGAAATTGATACAGAATCCAAAAGTGAATAAAAACATCAAAGTTTTAGCTCACTTTGTATCAATCTCATCAATGGTGATTGCTATCAAAAGATAGGTTTCACTAAGGTTTTCTAAAATGATTTTAAAATGTTTTCAAAACCTTATTTTGGATCATATTCCTTGGGCTCTATGTACATGACTTGTACACAAGCTTTTCCAATTATCCACTAATGATTTTAGATGAGTTTTAGTTCATCTGGATGCAAAAACTATGTACCTTAAACTTAACTCATATCCTAGTGTTAGTGAAAGCCCTAGAGCCAATCATGTGATGATTATTGTATGGACTTTATTGTATCATATTCCTATTTATAAAGGCATGGTTATTATATTTACTTGTATTGGTGCCAAATAACTAAATATAATAATGTCCTTGAGTAGTAGGTTCTTATCTATATCAATCGATTGGTTGAATCGATAATGAGATGATATAGAGAACACTACTCTTAATCATTCCTAGTTGAGTATTAACATTCAGGGACAATGTTAATGCGTATAGACTAGCATGTAGGTCAACAAGTTGACTTGATCTCACAAGTCATGGATATGAGATATCAAGTTGACACATGGGTATGCATTGGAGAATGTATACTGAATGACCCGCCATGAGAAAGTATCATGGATCGTTATATGAGTGTCATATATTTTCTCATGTGGCTATTAGTATGACTATTAGTCCTTAGACCTGAAGTCACCATGGTTCCCTACATAAGGAGTTGCATACTTTGACTTCGTCAAACGTCACCCGTAAATGGGTGGACTATAAAGGTGATTACTGGGTATGTAACAAATTATGCGGAGGGATGTGAGTGATGTAGATGGGATCTATCCCTCCTATATGACGGGGGTGACATCAATATTCTTGATAGAGTGAGACCACGAAGTGCATGGCCATGCCCAAATGAGTCAATATGAGATATTGAGCTCATTTGATTAGAGTGAGTCTACTTGGGGTTCAAGATTTAGATTGTATCGAGGATGACACGGTTTATGCCTCGATTGGTCAATCTAGATGCCAAGGATAGAGGGACATTGTCATATATTGTGAGAGTCGCAATTAGTAGTCACAAAGGTGATGTTGGAGCTCAACATTCTTGTAACTTGGGTAGCAATGATGTGTTGCTAGATACCGCTCATTGCTTATGTTCCTAAATCGGTTTAGGGACATTGCCAACGTTACAAGAACCTATAGGGTCACACACATAAGGGCAATTAGATGGAGATTAGGTTCATATGATGAACCATGAGGATTAGGTTCATGGGATGAACCAAATTGGATTAAAAGTAATCCAAATTAGACTAATTGAGTTAGATTCAAGTTGATTCAAGTGTTGAATGAGTCTAATTTAGATTTGATTCATCAAATCAATTTAAATTAATGAATAGAGATTCATTAAATTAAATTGACTTGAATCAAATGGTTGGATTTGATCAACCATGGGAGATTAGAGGTCAAGTTTGACTTGACTTGAGAGGGAAGATGAAAGGTCAAGTTTGACTTGACCAAATGCCATGTCATGATGATGACTTGGAATGGCCGGGCAATGATGATGCTCCACATCATCATTGACTTTTTCATGTGGTGCCACCTCATGAGGGAGACCAAGGGTCATGGGAGTTACATGCATGCATGTAACCCCCTCTCCATGAGGTGGCCGGCCACTACAACCCCATTAGATGTGGTAATTCATTTTGGGGAGTTACATTCCATCATCTTCAACCTTGGATCATCTTCCTCTCAAGCTCTCTCCTCTCCCAACCTCCTTGGCCGAAATTCCTAAAGGAGTGCTAGCACACTCTAAGACATTTTTCTCCACCTATTGCTTGTGTGGATACCATAGAGGAGTGTGCACTTGACACTCTCGAGTTCCGGCGAACTTTTGGATGAGCGGGATAAGCGAAGGGCATCGCTACGAGGGTAATGTTCTAACCTCTTAGATCTAAGGTAGATCTAGGGTTTTTGTAAGCACATACATGTTTTTATATTTTTATACTTCGCACGGATCCGTGGCCGGGGCTTCCGAGGTTTCCGCAACGCAAAAAGCGATTTTTACGGCTCGGAAAAACCCAACAGTGGTATCAGAGCCACGTGCGAAGCATGTATGTGTTTTGTTTTTGTAATTTTTGTATTAGATATAAAAATTACATATTTATATGTTTCTGTAAATTTCCTAATTTTATATAATTTTTGGGTATTTTTCTCAAAGAGTCGAAGCAACAAGTGTTGGGACACTTGTAGGCTTCAACCGTCGAGAAAAACTCTCCGAAACGGCGAGTTCTCGCTTTAGGTTTTTGGGACAGCGACTTAAGTTGCTGTAGGATCATAGTAGGGACACTCGCAAAGTTAATTTTGTGAGTATGGGCGCTGCCCTATCCCCGAAAGGGGCTTTGTCCCGCGATCGTGCCAGGAAACCGCTTAGCGGGACCGTTACGGAGAGGTGACTCATTAATTTGAAAAAAAAAATTAGAAAAAATTATAGAAATTTCTGTAAAAATACATAATTTAGAATTATGTATAATTATGTGATTGTCATGGCCCAATGACCCCAATTTTATTGGATTATGTGTGTTGTAATTCATAATACGGCCTGCGTGCCGTTTTGTGGTTGTGCGTGTTGTATAGTGTATGCGACCTGCGCGTCGTACCTCTTCTTTTGATATTCTAGTTGTAATTAGTTTTTAGACTCGAATGTAACTCGAGTTTCATATTTGTAATGTACAAAATGGAGCGGTGGAAAGTCCACTCGAAGACGAGATTACGAGAAGGGTGACGACGACACATGACGGTCAAAGGAAGCGCTTGGAGAAGCCGCTAGCCTTAGGTTGACCGTCCAATCTTCTCATTGGCTTGAGAAGATCGTAGTAGGGCCATGACTATATCACATTTAATTATATATATATATGTTGATATATATATATATATATATATATATATATATAATTGATTTTGCTTGTATGTATGTGATGCATGCTAGTAGAATAATGCATGTATGTATATGATGCATGCTAGGATAATTTTCTTGTATGTATATGATGCATGCTAGAATAATGAATGTATGTATATGATGCATGCTAATATAGGATAATAAAGGCCTAAATGCGTATAAGATACACATTACGATTAGATTAGATCATAATCGAATCAACTCGAAAATGCCTACCGAGCCTTGATACCCATCACTACCTCGATCATTTGTTGTTGTTGAATCTGCCAAAGCAGAGCAACGCATATTATCTTGGTAGGGTGCGGAGGAACAATCTTGGTCACGCCTATCACGCTTGGGTTAGAGTAAGCTCAATTAGATTGAGCAAAACTAGTTAAACTTAATTGGATCGAGTAGAACTATAGGCATATTCCAATCGTTGGAACGATAGGTCAAGATCGCATTTACACTAAATCTTGGGCGATTTAGCCAAAGCTAACTCAAGGTCTTTTGTAAATGCGGGTCTTGATCCTATAAACAAGAGTTGCATAGAGATGTAATCGGTAATGTGTTACCCATCGATCATACTAAGTCTTGGGCGATTTAGCCAAAGCTAACTCAAGGCTTAGTATGATGTGGATCTTGTCCCGCAAGAATTATAGCTAGTTTGTATGAATCTAGTAATGTGGTTTGACCACATCCATAACTCGATTCTACAAAAAAAAATTCCTATAATTCAGTGCGAGCATCATTTGATTAAAGGCCTAATTAAATGATAAAAGGAATATGATATTAATTCTCTGCATTGTATGTTTTAGATAACTATGTCGACAAACACGAACACTCTCTCTCTGCGATCTGTCCTTGAGAAGGACAAGCTCAATGGAGCAAATTTCCTGGACTGGTACAGGAACTTGAGAATTGTTCTCACCCAAGAAAGGAAGTTGTACGTCCTGGAGCAGCCCATTCCGGAGGCACCTCCTGCCACTGCCTCGCGAGCTGACAAAGATGCTTACAAGAAGCATCAAGATGATGCATTAGATGTGTCATGTCTTATGCTCGCGACCATGAACTCTGAGCTTCAGAAGCAACACGAGTTCATGAATGCTTATGATATGGTTGGACATCTTCGTCAACTATATCAAGGACAAGCTAGGCATGAGAGATATGAAGTCTCTAAGGCATTATTTGGGTCCAAGATGCAAGAAGGGACTCCCGTAGGTACATATGTACTCAAGATGATTGGGTACGTAGAAAACCTACAAAGGCTGGGATTCCCACTTGGCCAAGAGCTGGCCACTGACCTGATCTTGCAATCTTTGCCACAAGCCTTCAATCAATTGGTCATGAATTATAACATGAATGAAATTGATAAGCCATTGCCTGAAATACTCAGCATGTTGAGAACTGCTGAGCTTAACCTTAAGAAGGGTAAATCTGACACCATTTTGATGGTACAGAAGAAGAAAGGCAAGGGAAAGCCTAAAGGTAAGGGAAAGTCCCAAGCCAAGGGCAAAGGCAAAGAACTTAAACCCAAAGGAGGGGTAGCCAAGGAAGGGGCTTGCTTCCACTACAACGAAGCAGGACACTGGAAGCGTAACTGCAAGGCATACCTGGAAGATCTTAAGAAGAAGAGAAGTGAGACTTATACTTCAGGTATAAATGTTATAGAAGTCAATCTATCTATTTCTTCATCATGGGTATTAGATACCGGATGTGCATCTCACATTTGTACCAATGTGCAGGGGCTGAGAAATAGCAGGGCATTGACAAAGGGCGAGGTGGACCTACGAGTAGGCAATGGAGCAAGGGTTGCTGCTGTTGCTGTAGGAACTTATGATCTATCTCTGCCCTCTGGGCTTGTACTAGAATTAGATGAATGTTGTTATGTGCCTGCCTTAACTAAGAACATCATTTCAGTTTCTTATTTGGACAAGAAAGGTTTTTCATTTATAATAAAGAACAAATGTTGTTCAGTTTATTTAAATGATATGTTCTATTGTAGTCCACCTCTAATGAACGGACTCTACTTTCTAGACTTAGAGAGCCCTATCTATAACATAAGTACCAAGAGGTTCAAGTCAAATGAGTTGAACCAAACCTATCTCTGGCATTGTCGCTTAGGTCACATAAATGAGAGTCGCTTATATCAGCTCCATAAGGATGGGCTGCTAGACTCATTTGATTTTGTATCATATGAGACATGCGAGTCTTGCCTTTTAGGCAAGATGACCAAGACTCCCTTTAGTGGACATAGCGAAAGAGCAACAGATTTGTTAGGACTTATACATAGTGATGTATGTGGTCCTTTCAATGTTGCTGCTAGAGGTGGTTACAGGTACTTTATTACATTTACTGATGACTTCAGTAGATATGGTTATGTGTATCTTATGACACATATGTTGGTGCAGTAGACACCTAAGTCAAACCTAAGTTTTGATTATAGCAAACGATACAAAGTTAAGCATATATTGTTATCTCATGAGCTAAATCAAGTGTGCAGAAAAGTCTCAACACTGGAGCTGAAGGCTAGCGACACCCGGAGGAAGCCGCGGTGGTCGGGCGACACTCAAGAGACTTCGGAGGAAGCCGAAGGAATTGAATGGAAGGCCGGAAGCAAAAGCAACACGTAAGTACTGAGGTAAGCTCGTGTGTGCGAGCGTAAGTAAGGTCGTATCCTCTTTACGGGGATGTTCTTAAGCGTAGATCCGACCAAAGACTTCTTATAGATGTCCTAGGTCGAGATCGGATGGTCGACGACCATCGAAATTATGTTTTTCTTGAGCTAACAGAAGGTCGATCGTCGTGATGTTGCCATCGATCGTCGATGATGACCATCGGTCATTCTGGTCAAAGGATCAGCCTCGAGTAGTCAAGAGTTATCACCATTTTTCAAGGGGTTTTGTGCCCATTTGTGATTGGCTAAAGACCCATTCGATGAGGGGCTCAAAGGCTATAAAAGGAGGGCCAAACCTAGGGTTTTACATCAATTCAAAAGCTTCCAAGTGCTTCCGATACGCTCCGACTCTCCGACATCCCTACGACGAAGCGCTGCCGAGACGACGACTAGAGCTTCAACCTCCAATCTTTGAAGTCGTCGGTATAATCTTTAAATTTGTATAAGTTGTTTTTATTTCAAGCTTTAAATCATATCAAGGAGAGGGGGAGTGTCCCTCTACCTTGAGTCTTTCTCGAGTTTTTGTATTCGTTTAACTCCTATCTCCATCGAGAGGGAGTTCGTTTAGTATTTGCCCTCCGTGCGTGGTCAAGGACCATTAGGGCCTTGGAGTAGTAGCCGAAGGCTACGAACCAAGTAAAACCTATTTGTCTCTATTTACTTTACATTTCCGCTGCAATTAATTTTCTCTCGAGTTTTAACGAAAGAAACGAGAAAAAGTTTTTATCGCTATTCACCCCCCCCTCTAGCGAACCGCATCGATCCAACAATTGGTATCAGAGCCGGGGGTTGCTAAGATTTGGTGAAACCACCAATCTAGCCATTTTTCACAGATTTATTTTTCTTTTATTTCTGTTTATTTCAGATTTATTTCGCTTTGTTAAATTTACTCCCGCACTACTAATCCAAGACGCGAGTCTTGGTACTTTTTGTGTGTTTTTGTCGTTGCTAGTTTTTTTTCCTTCGTCTCCTTGTGTTCTTTGTTCTAATGGCCCATCTCGAAGGGTTTAGCACCGTCCGACCTCCGTTTTACAACGGAGATGACTTCCGTTATTGGAAGGGTCGGATGGAATGCTTTCTTAAAACCCAAATCGAGATGTGGATCATAATCCAAACGGGTTTCACACTTCCGACTAATGAAGTGGGTGACTTCTTGGATTATGACCAATGGACCATTGCGACAAAAAAACAAGTCGAAGCCGACGCTAAGGCAATGCAAATCCTTCAATGCGGCCTATCCAAGGAGGAGCTAAATCGCGTCGGCCCCTTCATAAGTGCAAAAGATCTTTGGACACAACTAGTGGAGCTACACGAAGGGACCGATGAAGCCAAGGTATGTAAGCGCGACCTTTTGTTCAATAAATTGTATAATCTAAAAATGCAGGAACACGAGTCCGCGACACAACTTCACGCCCGAGTCCAGGACATAGTCAACAATCTACACGCAATCGGGCAAAAGGTCGAAAACCGCGACCTTATAAGGTATGTCCTAAACTTTTTTTTGAGGACTACCTTATGGGCATCCATGGTCGATGCCTATAAGGTCTCCAAGGACCTTTCTAAAATTAGGTTAGATGAACTCTTTTCAGATTTTGAACTTCATGAGCAGTCTAACTCGGAGCCCGAGAGGGGTATAGCCTTGATTGCAGGTTCAAAGAAGAAGAAAATCGCAAGCAAGCCACCACCAACCGAGGAGGAAGATGAGTCCGAAGAAGAAGTTGACCCGGAGTTGACTGCCGAACTAATGAACCTAGCTCGAAGGATAACCAAGGGACGAAAGCGAACCACGACTCGACCCAACCAAGGTAAGCCTAAAAGTTCCAATATTAGGTGTTATGAGTGCAACAGGTTTGGACATATCAAGTCCGAGTGCCCCAAGCTCAACCACCAAGCACCTAAGCACAAGAAGGCCCTCAACGCGACATGGGAAGAAGCGTCATCCGAAGAAGACGAAGACCACGTCTTCATGGCGAAATCAATTGAGTCGGACACGGAGACCGAGCCTGAACTTGAGTCAGAACCTGAGGATGACTCGGACTATGAAGCTACCTTCAAGTCAAGCCACGGATACGCATCCGGTTCAAAAGATACCCTTAAAGTAAGTCAAACTTTATTTAATACTTTACATAATATGGTTAGGTTTTTGTCTAGGAAGTTAGCTAAGTCCGAGTCCAAGGTCGAGACCCTTGTTGAGGAGGTTAAACTCCTCAAACACGAGGTCTCCCTAACCTCTTCGACTAGTCGAGTTCAAGAGAAGGACTCAACTCGAGTTGAAAAGCTCGAAGTTGAGAACTCTCTCTTGAAAAGTCAAGTCGAAGATCTTAGGAACACGTTGGAAAGGTTCACTTCGGGATCCAAATGACTTGACCTCCTACTTGGATCTCAAAGGGCCGTGTACAACAAGGATGGACTAGGGTTTAACTCAAACACGACTAATAGGTCGTATATGTCGATTGTAAGTCGACATAGGAAACATGTCCAAGCATGGGTCCCTAAGAACTTTTTGATTTCAACTCTAGGATCCAACCCGTACTGGGTTCCCAAGGACCAAATCCACTATGTGGATAGACCGAACCAATTCAACGGTCTAGGGGGAGCCAGTACAAAACATGTTTGTGCTTTAACTTAGAAATTGCATGTTTTAACTTAGAATGTTTGTGCTTTAACTTAGAAATTGCATGCTTTAACTTAGAAAGTTTGTACTTTAAAACTTGTGAACTCACTTAGAACATGAACATAATCAACTTTGAAAAGATTGAGCCTCGGGGAGCCTCTTTTCAAAAATATAACCAACTAAAATTCTTCGAAAAGATTAAGCCTCGGGGAGCCTCTTTTCAAAAACATAACCGACTAAAATTCTTCGAAAAGATTGAGCCTCAGGGAGCCTCTTTTCAAAAATAACCAGTTAGACTAGGAGATAGTCTTAGGTGAGTCAAGTCATCATTTTCTTGAAAATGGCTTTGTCTAAGGAAGTGGTCGATGATCCGATAAAAGAAGGCCCCTGTGCCTCGCCACGACCTGGAAGCCATGATCTTGAAAAGGTAAACTTGACAAGCCTAGGTTTAAATCCAAATCTAACATAAAATTACTTGAACCTAAATACACATAATCAACTTAATTGGAAGTCATCTCACACAAAACACATAAGTATAACATGATTGATCATATAGACACAGGTGAGATGACCTAGGTTTAACAACTTACAACCAATTTAAAAAAAAATCTAACATCCAATCCAACCACCTTGTGTGTAGGATCCGATTGCTCCCGACACATGACCGGGGATCAACTCAAATTCACAAAGCTTCGATTCAAACGACAAGGATCGGTAGCCTTTGGGAATAACGACAAGCTCAAAATCATCGGATCAGGTGATATCGAGCTTAACTCGAATTTTGTTATTAAAAATGTATTACTTGTAGAGAATTTTGAATATAACCTGCTTAGCGTAAGCCAATTATGTGACAATAACTATAAGGTCGTATTTTTAGATAATGAATGTGTAATTAAAACAAATAAAACAGCTAAAACAATACTCAAAGGAACTAGGACAAATAACATTTATACAATTAACTTAATCAAATCCTCAGCCAAATGTCTTATGACACAGGAAGAGGAATCATGGTTGTGGCACCGACGACTCGGTCACTCGCACCCAAGACTCGTCCACAAGATGAGTCAGAGTGGCTTAGTCAGAGGCTTACCCAACCTCAACAACTTGGTTAATAAAATCTGTAATGCTTGTCAACAAGGAAAATAACCTAGGACACAACACAAGTTAACTAACCAAGAACGAACCTCAAATGTACTTGAGCTCCTGCATATGGATCTATTCGATTCACATGGAGCCAAGTCACTCAATAGAAGTCAATATTGCTTAGTCATAATTGATGACTACTCCAGGTTTACCTGGGTTAGGTTCATCAAACATAAAAATGATACCCTAGATCAATTAATCAATCTATTCAAATTAATCGAGAATCAAAAAGACCTTAAGGTTAAAAGACTTAGAAGCGATCATGGTGGTGAATTCAAAAATCAAAGGTTCACCGACTTCTGTAACCTAAACGGATACCACCATGAATTCTCTTGCCCTAGGACCCCTCAGCAAAATGGCCTAGTGGAACGGAAAAACCGAACTCTACAAGAAGCCGCTAGGACCATGTTGAACGAATACGACCTACCCGATAGGTTTTGGGCAGAAGCCATGAGTACGGCATGCTATGTCCAAAATAGGATCCTTATGGTAAAAAGGCACCTTAAGACCTCATACGAGATTTATCACGATAAAGTACCCAACATCAAGTACTTTAGGGTATTTGGGTGTAAGGTACATATCCTAAACACTAAGGATTACCTAGGGAAATTTACATCCAAAACCACGACCGAAATCTTTCTAGGATACTCGACTACAAGTAGAGCTTATAGAGTATATAACCACGACACCCTTAGAGTCGAGGAAACCATTAATGTAGTGTTCGATGAAGGACACGAACCTACAAAACCCCCGGCAACCCCAATTAGCGAGCCGATTCATACTAGACCTAACTCTGATCCCGAGATCAGGTCTAGTGTTAATCCTAACCTAAGTCAACCAAGTCACTCTATTGATCAAGTGATAGATGACTCCAACCAAACTAGTGTTCAACCAAGTCACCCCATTGATCAAGCATTAGGTGACACAAACCCAACCCAATCTAGGATTCAAACTAACCACCCTATCGATCAAGTGATAGGAGATCCTAATCTAGGAGTTCGAACTAGAGCATCCTATAGGAACCTTAGTCAAATTTCCTTAATTTCAAAGATAGAACCCAAATCAATTGAACAAGCTCTTCTTGATCCCGATTGGATTATTGCAATGCAAGAAGAGCTAGCCCAATTTACTAGGAATGAAGTGTGGGAGTTAGTACCACCACCTAAAGACAAAACGATAATTGGAACAAGGTGGGTGTTTCGAAATAAGCTTGATGATAAAGGTGAAGTAGTTAGAAACAAGGCTAGGTTAGTCGCCAAAGGGTTTAGCCAAGTCGAAGGCTTAGATTACGACGAAACCTATGCCCCAGTAGCTAGACTCAAATCCATTCGAATGTTGCTAGCTTATGCCGCACATCGAGGATTTAAGCTGTTTCAAATGGATGTTAAGTCAGCATTCCTAAATGGATACATTAAAGAAGAAGTTTATGTTAGCCAACCCCCCGGATTCGAAAATCTAGATAAACCCGACCATGTTCTAAAACTTAAGAAAGCTCTCTATGGACTTAAACAAGCTCCTCGAGCTTGGTACGAGAGACTTTCAATCCATCTTAAGTCAAAAGGGTTTAACCAAGGCTTAGTTGACCCAACTCTCTTTGTAAAACCTTAGGTAAAGAAATATTCATAGCTCAAATTTACGAGATATATAATTTTTGGAACCTCTAACTCAGCCTTACTAAACGAGTTCGTTTCGCTCATGGAAAGTGAGTTCGAAATGAACTTGGTAGGCGAGTTAAGTTTCTTTTTAGGTCTACAAATTAAACAAACTAAGGATGGTATATACCTATATCAACAAAAATACACTAAGGAGTTAATTAAAAGATTTGGAATGCAAGACGCTATGGTAATAAACACCCCAATGGCGATAAATGTTAACATAGGAGAAGACCTAGAAAGTAAGTCCATTGACTTAAAATACTATAGGAGCGTAATAGGGAGTCTCCTATACTTAACTGCGAGTCGACCCGACATCCTATTCGCAGTAAGTATGTGCGCCAGGTTTCAAACCTATGCTAAGGAGTCACACCTAACCCTAGTTAAGCGTATCCTTAGATATCTTAAGGGCACACTTAACGTTGGTATTTGGTACCCTAGATCTATGGAGTTCGAACTAATCGGCTACTCCGATTCGGATTATGCCGGTAGTAAGCTCGATAGAAAGAGCACGAGTGGTTGTTGTCAACTTCTCGGCTCGAGTCTAGTGAGTTGGTGCAGTAGGAAACAACACTGTGTTGCTTTATCTACCACCGAAGCCGAATACATCGCGATGGGTGAGTGTGTCACGCAGCTTCTTTGGATGAAGCACACTCTCCGTGACTTTAAGTTAGACTTTACGAATACTAAACTTCACGTAGATAACATTAGTTCAATTAATCTTACAAAGAATCTAATATGTCACTCTAGGACCAAACATATAGAGGTCAAACACCATTTCATTCGAGAACATGTGGCCAACGGAGCCATACCCTCGAATACGTCGAATCGAAGTCTAACTTGGCAGATCTATTTACTAAACCCCTACCCGAAGCCGAATTTAGTCTATTAAGATGAAAATTGGGTATGTGCGTAATAGAATAGGTACATGCAAATTATATGTTCTTACTACTATTTCTTTAATTTCATTTTTATGGAACTAGCATAGGACATACCTTAGATATCATGCACCTATAGATTTAAGGAGCCAGTACATCTCACAACACGTAGGACTAATGTGTTTGTGTACTTAGCCACGTAGATGGGCGTGAGATGTTAGGACCTTACTCCTGGTTCCAGATGTAGAGCTAGTGCATCACTATGAACCACGGAGTATAATCATACATACTAACCGACTCTGACCAGGACTGGTTGATCTTACATATCAATCAAGCCAAATATGAGTCGAACATTTTATAGATGAGCTTATTTTCAGTATATTTTTTTTTATATAAAAAATGGGGAACATGCTTGGACTTTAAATTTAACACTTTTTGTTTTCCACACACCCCTTACTCTTTTCGATATACGGCAAAAGGGGGAGAAAAAGGCCAAAGTTAAGGGGTCAAATTTTTTGATAACTTAACTCTTACTTCATATTTAAACCAAAAGTTAAAACTTAGTTAACTTTTACCAAAAGGCCAAAGAATTCTTAAACTTATTTGTGCCGTCTAAGTTTTACTTAAACTTATTTTTTAAAACTTTATGTCGTTAATGTTTTACTTACTTATTTGTGTCGTCTAAGTTTTACTTAAACTTATTTTTTTAAAACTTTATGTCGTTAATGTTTTACTTAAGGGGGAGAAAGGGCTTAACTAAAACGTTTTACTAAGGCCAACTTTAAGTAATGTTAATTACTTAAAGCAACCCTCAAGGGGGAGGATTAAGGTCTTTCTTCAAGACTCACCCTCGGTCAAGGGGGAGGTTTCCTCAAGGGGGAGTACTTGAAGAAAATCCTTACTACTCCAACTTAATCTTCATATTTTTTGTTTCTCATGCACATTATTACTCTTCATGCTTGCTATTTACTTAACTTTGTATGTGGGTTTGCCATAAATCAAAAAGGGGGAGATTGTTGGTGCAGTAGACACCTAAGTCGAACCTAAGTTTTGATTATAGCAAACGATACAAAGTTAAGCATATATTGTTATCTCATGAGCTAAATCAAGTGTGCAGAAAAGTCTCAACGTTGGATCTGAAGGCTAGCGACACCCGGAGGAAGCCGCGGTGGTCGGGCGACACTCAAGAGACTTCGGAGGGAGCTGAAGGAATTGAGTGAAAGGCCGAAAGCAAAAGCAACACGTAAGTACTGAGGTAAGCTCGTGTGTGCGAGCGTAAGTAAGGTCGTATCCTCTTTACGGGGATGATCTTAAGCGTAGATCCGACCAAAGACTTCTTATAGATGTCCTAGGTCAAGATAGGATGGTCGACGACCATCGAAATTATGTTTTTCTTGAGCTAACCTTGCCTTGCAGCTAGCATTAGTCGATCGCTACTTGGAGGACTCGATCACACAAACAATGACCGCTGAAGGTCAAGAATCGATCGATCGCCATCACCGATCGATGATGGCCATCACCGATCTGGTTAAAGGATCACCGAGTAGTCAAGAGTTATCACCATTTTTCAAGGGGTTTTGTGCCCATTTGTGATTGGCTAAAGACCCATTCGATGAGGGGCTCAAAGGCTATAAAAGGAGGGCCAAACCTAGGGTTTTACATCAATTCAAAAGCTTCCAAGTGCTTCCGATACGCTCCGACTCTCCGACATCCCTACGACGAAGCACTGCCGAGACGACGACTAGAGCTTCAACCTCCAATCTTTGAAGTCGTCGGTATAATCTTTAAATTTGTATAAGTTGTTTTTATTTCAAGCTTTAAATCATATCAAGGAGAGGGGGAGTGTCCCTCTACCTTGAGTCTTTCTCGAGTTTTTGTATTCGTTTAACTCCTATCTCCATCGAGAGGGAGTTCGTTTAGTGTTTGCCCTCCGTGCGTGGTCAAGGACCATTAGGGCCTTGGAGTAGTAGCCGAAGGCTACGAACCAAGTAAAACCTATTTGTCTCTATTTACTTTACATTTCCACTGTAATTAATTTTCTCTCGAGTTTTAACGAAAGAAACGAGAAAAAGTTTTTATCGCTATTCACCCCCCCCTCTAGCGAACCGCATCGATCCAACAACATAAATCAGAATCCTTTGAAAAGTTCAAAGAATTCAAGAATGAAGTACAAAACCAGCTTGGCAAGAGTATTAAGATACTTTGATCAGATCGAGGTGGAGAATACATTAGCCATGAGTTTCGTGACTATCTAGCTGAGTGTGGGATTCTATCCCAACTTACTCCTCCTGGAACACCACAGTGGAATGGTGTATCCAAAAGGAGGAATCGTACCCTATTAGATATGGTACGATCTATGATGAGTCTCACAGATCTTCCTATATCCTTTTGGAGATATGCTCTAGACACAGCAGCCTTTACCCTTAACCGTGTACCATCTAAGGTCAGCATAAAGACACCATATACGATATGGACAGGTAGAAATCCTAAGATGTCTTTTATGAGGATTTGGGTCAGGAGGCTTACGCTCAATGCGTCAAGTCTCAGACAAACTGGGACCCAAATCCGATAGGTGCTATTTTGTTGGATATCCCAAGGATACAAAGGGATATTACTTCTACATTCCCAGTCAGCACAAAGTGTTTGTGGCAAAGACTGGAGTTTTTCTAGAAAGGGATTTTGTTTCTAGAAAAACTAGTGGGAGTACCTTCGATCTTGAAGAAATTCAAGATAAGGACCATAGCACTGAGGCCTTGATGGAGGTTGAACAGGAACCACAAAGTGTTGTGGGTGATGAGGTTATTGCACAAAGAGTTGTGGAACAACCACCTGTTCATGTAGACCTACCTCTTCGCAGATCTGATAGGGTACGTCATCACCGAGAGATATTCATTTCTCCTTGTCGACTATGATGATAATGCTCATTGAGAATGAGCCTACCTTCTATCGGAAGGTGTGATGAGCCAGTTACGAGAAATGGCTAGAGGCCATGAGATCCGAGATGGAATCCATGTACACCAACCAAGTATGGACTTTGGTTGATCCACCTGAAGGGGTCAAACCCATTGGGTGTAAGTGGGTCTTTAGGAGAAAGACTGACATGGATGGACTTACACATACCTATAAGGGTCGATTGGTGGCTAAAGGTTTCAAGCAAATTCATGGTATTGACTATGATGAAACCTTTTCTCCAGTGGCGATCTTTAAGTCCATTCGGATCTTGCTTGCTATTGCAGCATACCACGATTATGAGATCTGGCAGATGGATGTCAAAACTGCGTTTCTGAATGGAAACTTGCTCGAGGATGTGTACATGACACAACCTGAGGGTTTTGTAGATCCACATCATACTGGGAAGGTATGCAAGCTGCAAAGGTCCATTTATGGGCTAAAGTAAGCTTCTTGGAGCTGGAATCTTCGATTCGATGATGCGATCAAACAGTTTGGTTTCATCAAGAATGAAGATGAACCCTGTGTCTACAAGAGGGTTGATGGGAACACAGTTGTCTTCCTTGTATTGTATGTGGATGACATACTGCTCATTGGGAATGGCATCCCTTCGCTAAAGTCTGTGAAGACTTGGCTCGGGACGTGCTTCTCAATGAAAGAATTAGGTGAAGAAGCCTGTATTCTAGGCATCAAGATCTATAGAGATAGATCTAAGAGATTGCTTGGCCTAAGTCAGAGTACATACATTGACACGGTATTACTTCGGTTTGCCATGCAGAATTCCAAGAAAGGATTTCTGTCGATGTCACATGGTGTGAGTCTTTCGAAGACTCAAAGTCCCACTTCTAGAGAGGAGAGAGACCGCATGGATAAGATCCCTTACGCATCTACTATAGGATCTATCATGTACGCCATGCTATGTACTCGTCCTGATGTCTCGTATGCTTTGAGCATGACGAGTATATACCAGTCAGATCCAGGTGAGCGTCACTGGATAGCAGTCAAGAATATTCTTAAGTACTTGAGAAGGACTAAAGAATATTTCTTGATATTTGGAGGCGATGAGGAGCTAGCTGTAAAGGGTTATAGCGATGCCAGCTTCCAAACTGACCAGGATGATTATAGATCGTAGTCAGGGTTCGTGTTTTGCTTGAATGGTGGCGCTGTGAGCTGGAAGAGTTGAGCGAGGACCACGATTCTTGATTCTGCGACAATGTATCGAGCTGCATCGAGGCGTGAGGAGGCAGTTTGGATCCTCAAGTTCATTACTGAGCTTGGGGTGGTTCCTAGCATTGCAGATCCCATAGAGCTCTATTGTGACAACAATGGAGCGATTGCACAGGCTAAGGAACCTCGCTCACACCAGCGGACCAAACACATACTACGACGCTTCCATCTCATTCGAGAGATTATCGATAGAGGAGATGTGAAGATTTGCATAGTACCCACAGAGGCTAACATCGCAGATCCCTTGACCAAGGCTTTGGCACAGAAAAAGCATGATGGTCACACTAGATCATTGGGTATTAGATACTACGGTGAATGACACTAGTTCTAGTGGGAGATTGTTAGTGAAAGCCTAGAGCCAATCATGTGATGATTGTTGTATGGACTTTATTGTATCATATTCCTATTTATAAAGGCATGGTTATTATATTTACTTGTATTGGTGCTAAATAACTAAATATAATAATGTCCTTGAGTAGTAGGTTCTTATCTATATCAATCGATTGGTTGAATCGATAATGAGATGATATAGAGAACACTACTCTTAATCATTCCTAGACGAGTATTAACATTCAGGGACAATGTTAATTCGTATAGACTAGCATGTAGGTCAACAAGATGACTTGATCTTACAAGTCATGGATATGAGATATCAAGTTGACACATGGGTATGCATTGGAGAATGTATACTGAATGACCCGCCATGAGAAAGTATCATGGATCGTTATATGAGTGTCATATACTTTCTCATGTGGCTATTAGTATGACTATTAGTCCTTAGACCTGAAATCACCATGGTTCCCTACATAAGGAGTTGCATACTTTGGCTTCGTCAAACGTCACCCGTAAATGGGTGGACTATAAAGGCGATTACTGGGTATGTAACAAATTATGTGGAGGGATGTGAGTGATGTAGATGGGATCTATCCCTCCTATATGACGGGGGTGACATCGATATTCTTGATAGAGTGAGACCACGAAGTGCATGGCCATGCCCAAATGAGTCAATATGAGATATTGAGCTCATTTGATTAGAGTGAGTCTACTTGGGGTTCAAGATTTAGATTGTACCGAGGATGACACGGTCTATGCCTCGATTGGTCAATCTAGATGTCAAGGATAAAGGGACATTGTCATATATTGTGAGAGTCACAATTAGTAGTCACAAAGGTGATGTTGGAGCTCAACATTCTTGTAACTTGGGTAGCAATGATGTGTTGCTAGATACCGCTCATTGCTTATGTTCCTAAATCGGTTTAGGGACATTGCCAACGTTACAAGAACCTATAGGGTCACACACATAAGGGCAATTAGATGGAGATTAGGTTCATATGATGAACCATGAGGATTAGGTTCATGGGATGAACCAAATTGGATTAAAAGTAATCCAAATTAGACTAATTGAGTTAGATTCAAGTTGATTCAAGTGTTGAATGAGTCTAATTTAGATTTGATTCATCAAATCAATTTAAATTAATGAATAGAGATTCATTAAATTAAATTGACTTGAATCAAATGGTTGGATTTGATCAACCATGGGAGATTAGAGGTCAAGTTTGACTTGTCTTGAGAGGGAAGATGAAAGGTCAAGTTTGACTTGACCAAATGCCATGTCATGATGATGACTTGGCATGGCCGGCCAATGATGATGCTCCACATCATCATTGACTTTGTCATGTGGTGCCACCTCATGAGGGAGACCAAGGGTCATGGGAGTTACATGCATGCATGTAACCCCCTCTCCATGAAGTGGCCGGCCACTACAACCCCATTAGATGTGGTAATTCATTTTGGGGAGTTACATTCCATCATCTTCAACCTTGGATCATCTTCCTCTCAAGCTCTCTCCTCTTACAACCTCCTTGGTCGAAATTCCTAAAGGAGTGCTAGCACACTCTAAGGCATTTTTCTCCACCTATTGCTTGTGTGGATACCATAGAGGAGTGTGCACTTGACACTCTCGAGTTCCGGCGAACTTTTGGACGAGCGGGATAAGCGAAGGGCATCGCTACGAGGGTAATGTTCTAACCTCTTAGATCTAAGGTAGATCTAGGGTTTTTGTAAGCACATACATGTTTTTATATTTTTATACTTCGCACGGATCCGTGGCCGGGGCTTCCGAGGTTTTCGCAACGCAAAAAGCGGTTTTTGCGGCTCGGAAAAACCCAACACCTAGCATATCACATGTATATAGGGTGTATAACATAAACATACATGTCAATTTAATGTGAGATGTGAGTTTTGGTTCATTTAATCTAGGGTTTCATGCATTTTTCTAAGGCAACCCTACTTGATTCCCTTATAAATGGGACTCCAAGTCATGTCATTGTCCTTAAATCAATTTCAATCAAATTATCTTAAATGCATGAATGATTATGACATTAGAGATGATATAAATAAACACATGCTCATAATCATGATGTCATGGCATAAGATATAATCTAAAAATACATGACATTTATCCTAAATCCTAAACATGATCATGACATATAAATGATGAAAATAAACATGATGTTATGTCATGGCATATGGCAAATCAAAGCATGACAAATAAAATTTTAAGGTATATAATACCTAAATTTTAATATTAATTGCCATTTGTTGGGATTAAGTTCATTTTGTCATAAAACCTAATTATCTCCCAAGTGTGCCAAAAACCCAAAATGGCACACTAAGACTCTAAAACCTAAGTTGTGCCAATTTGATCAATTTATAAAACTTCTCAATTAATATTGGCACATCCTAAAATCTTTTAGGATTAACTATCAAAATACATTCCCAAAGTAACCATAACCTTGAAAATGACCCAAAGTGCCACCTTTACCATGGTTAGGTTAACTACCCATCCATTTAAGGTTGGCACACCCTAACCCATTTAGCGTGAATCAATCACACTCTTAGGAACCCAAAACCTATTTGAGCTCCTAGGGTTTACTAGGTATTCCTTAGGGATGACCTCCCTAGATACCCTTCTAATGACCCTCCTAGGCTTAGAAGTCTTGGTCATTGTGGTCTTGCCATGGTTAACCTTAGGGATTGCCTCCCTAATAACCTTTTTAGTGCCCACCCTAGGTTTCCTAGAAACCCTAGCCACTAGGCACTTACCATGGTTACTCTTAGGGATAACTTCCCTAGTAACCTTGGTCTTCCTAGACCTAGTTAGTGTTCCATAATCTAATGGAACACTATGATAAGCCACCTTAGGCTTAGATTTGTGACTCAAACCTTTCTTGCCCTTGGTTGACTTTTGTCTTTTAGGTCCTAGGTGTTGACTTTGAGATTTGGACCCTTGACTTTGACCATTAGACCCTTGAAATTGATTTTGTATATTCCTAAGGGTCTTTTCCAATTTCTCAAGCCTTGACCTCAATGCTTGATTTTCTAACTCTAATTGCCCAATTGATTTTTGATCAAGTTTTTGGCCATTACCATTTTCCTTAGGTATATGCCTACCCTTCTTAGGGTTAATGCCTAAGTGGTTTTCTATTTTCCTAATGCTTTCCTTAGGAAGAGTTTTTCTAGGGACATTAGTCCAAAATTTCTCCTTTCTTGAAAAATTGACCCTCTTGGCTCCTAAGCAAAATTCCTTACTTCTAGCATGCTCTTTATGATAAATAGCAAGACTATTAAAATTATTCCTAGCATGCTTTTGACTATAAGAATTAGAAAGAGCATTATTAAAATATATCTTAGGGTTAGCCTTAGCTCCCCCTACATGTGATGCTCCATTTTGAGCCTTTTTCTCCCCCTTCTTGCATTGACTCCGGTAATGCCCCCTTGAGTTGCACTTGAAGCATATGACATGCTCCTTGCTCTTTTGACTTGGGGCACCGGCATCCTTGACTTTTGGAGCCGGTTGAGCCTTCTTTACCCTTTTTGGATACTTACTCTTGTAGTGTCCGGATTCCCTACACTCAAAGCAAATTATATGTTTTTTATTTAAAACCATATTGCTTGAGTTACCTAGGGTGGTTATAGGTGCCGAAATCGGATTTTGAGCTTCTTCATCTTGACCGAATGTCGAAGCTTCTTCTTGATGTTCCGGTGTGGAAGTTCTCTCCTCCCCCTCAATCCTAGAGGTGGATGCTTCTTCTACTTCTTCCACCTCTTCTGATCTGGATGTTGATTCCCTATCAACCTCTGAATCCTCAAGCTCTTTGGATGATGATGTACTTGCTTCTTTTTGAGCTTGAGAGGGTGAGCACTCTTCTTCTTCTTCTTCTTCTTGAATTGAGTGAAGCTCTTCATGGAATTTTGCCAATTTTTCCCATAGCTCCTTGGCGTCTAGATATTCACCTAGCCTAGACAAAACATCATTAGGTATCAAATCTTCTAAAAGTTTTGTTACCTTGGCTTCGGTCTTGAATTTTAGCCTTTGCTCTTGGGTCCATTTCTTTAACTTGAGGACTTCTCCTTTCTTTTCCCTAGGAGGCTCAAAGCCTTCTACGAGGATGAACCAATCCTCTATATCCATCATCAAGAATGTTTCCATTCTTGCTCTCCACGCCGGAAAATCTTCTCGGTCGTATGGCGGTGGAGTGTTGATATCCCATCCAAGCTTGTCTTGGAATTCCATCTTCCCTCTAGCTTCTTTAGCTCTCGGCGGTTAGTCCGTAGAAGAGCCCCAGGCTCTGATACTACTTGTTAGGACTTGTGTGTTAGGGCTATCTCTTGCCATGATAAGATTTTGATGTGTGTGGCAAAGGGTTTAAGTTAGTGTGTTATGTTGATTTGATATGTGCGTTGAAGTCGTGCAGGACTTAGTAATTCGCACATGGAGCCGTGGCGAGTTTCACATCTCATGACTCGTGCCTTGAGTCGGTGAAGGATAGCTTTGCGGAAGCCGTGCGCTTGGAGCATCAGGGACCGTCGGACGAAGCTTGGAGTGAAGGCGGAGGAAGTAGACTTGAGGCAAGAGGCGTGAAGGAGCATTGCGGTGTGTGCTGATCTTTGCCGAGGCGTGGCGAGAACAAAGAACCGAGCGAGGACTCAGGAGATGAGTGAGCGAATGTAACCCGGGAAGGGGTAGCTCTTAGGTGAAACTTGGCCATTTGGCCATGTGTCGGATGGGTTTTCCCGACACCAGTCGACTACCAGGGAATGGCAGTCAACTGATCTGAGTCGATGGGTCGATCGACTGGTATAATACTAGTTTAATGTTTGGCGGCGATCGCATGGATCGTCAATGATCGATGTCGACAATACGATCGCCAGGGAATGATAGTCGACTGATGGCACTGTGCACGGGCACAGAATAGAGTCGACTCAATTGAGCACTCGACTAATCGAGCATCAGTCGACTGATGGTAGGATCAGTCGACTGATGCCAGTACCGTTGGATGGTATCCAACGTGGAAAGCGGCCGTTATTGGGCAACGGCTACAGGACTAGTCGACTGATCAAGGGCATCAGTCGACTGATCCTGTGTCAACGGGAAGAAACCCTCTTCCTCTATAAAAAGGAAGGGGATGGGGCTTTGGGAGGTTAATGCTTGAACGCCCAACTACTCCCAAAGTGCCCTAAATGATTTCCCACTCTTCTACTTGCTCTAATCTTCATTCCATTGTAGAAGAGTGATCTTTGTGTAAAAGAGGTTACCTCCACCTAGCTTTGTGCAAAGGAGAGATCTAGTGGATAGATTGCGGAGTGATTCACCGTGGACGAATCGGACCGTGGATTAGCGGCGTAGCCGTGAACCACGTTACATCTCGTGTTTGTATTGCTTGTCTATCTTTTGTGTTGTCTTTATTTGTATTTGTATATTCCGCTTGCGCTAACATTTTGTAGACGAGTAAAATACGACATCAAACGAACGAGGGCTATTCACCCCCCTCTAGCCAGCCAATCGATCTCCCTACAAGTGGTATCAGAGCAAGGTTGCTTGTCACCGGACTAACCGCCGCAACAAGCTCTACATCTCAAATGGCCGGCTCAAACATCCACCCACCGAAGTTCGATGGCGAATTCTCTTGGTGGAAAAATAGAATGGAGGTATTCTTCGAAACCGACTTTGAAATTCTATTAATAATGGAAAACGTTTTCGAGTTGCCTAGGAACGAAAATGGGGAGCCATTGGAGAAATCAAGGTAGAGCAAGAGGCAAAGAGAAGAATATTTGGCAAATTCAAAGGCCAAGCACCACCTATACAATGTACTCCCCCAACAAGAAGTCAATAGGATAGGGGAATGTTCTAGTGCTAAGGAGATGTGGGAGAAGCTAGTTGAACTTCATGAAGGCACTTCGGAAGCCAAGCTAGCAAGAAGGGATCTCCTCCGCTCCCAACTATCAAATATTAAGCTTGAAAAGGGAGAAAAGGTAACTTCCCTACATTATAGATTTAAAGAAATATTAATTGGGCTAACAAGTGTAGGAAAAAGCTCTCCAACCGGGATATGGTAATGAAGGCCATAGATGCCTTTCCGCGGTCCTCAAGATGGAGCTCCATGGTGGATTCAGTTTACATCTCCAAGAACTTGGAAGTAAGTACCTTGGAGGAATTTTTCTCAACAATGGAGCTCCACGAAACTAGGCTTGAAGGAATACAAGAAGAGCCTAAAATTCAACCCTCAAGAGGAGTAGCCTTGATGTCAAATAAGGGGAAGAAGAAGATAGAGATCCCCTCCTCCTCCGATGATGAAGCCTCTACCTCTTCCATGGATAGCATGGAAGAAGCCTACATGGTAAGGAAGGTAAGGCGTGCATTTAAGAATTTTAGATTTGATAAATCTCATGATAGGAATAGAAGACCAAGGGGGAAGATCATTTGTTACAATTGTCAGGGGGAGGGACACATAAGGGACAATTGTCCCCTCCTAAACAAGAGCAAAGAGGAAAGGAAAAAGAAGGAAGAAAAGAAGAAGAAGAAGGGGAGCAAGAAGAAAAAGGAAGAAGAAAAGAAGGCCAAGGAAAGAGGAAAAGTCATGGCTCTCAAAGCAAAGACATGGGATGACCTTGCTTCCTCATCCTCATCCGAAGAAGAAGAGCATGTCTATTCCAACCTAGCACTAATGGCTCTTCATGACTCAGATTGCTCCTCCTCCTCAAATGAAGAATCAAGCTCAAGTGGAGAGAGCTCAAGTGAAGGGGGAGCTTCTACATCCTCCTCATCCGAAGAAGAAGAAGAAGACATGGAAACTATGGTAACGAATGCCTCTCCTAAGAAAATAGTTTCCATAATTTCTAGTTTAACTAGGGACTTATTTGGAATGAAAAAGAAAAATAAAAGCATGCTTGATCAAATTAAGGCATTAGAAAATAAGCTAGAAAATGCATGCTTAAATAATAATGATATTTCTTCTAGCTTAAATGATGCATGTTCACATGACTATATGCCTTTGGATGTTAATGATGCATGCATAGAGGAAAATAGGGCTTTAAGGGAAAAGGTAGACTATTTGACAAAAGCCCTAGAGAAATTCACTATTGGCTCCAACACATTGAACATGATTATAGGGAGCCAAAGGGCAAGCTTCAACAAAAAGGGCCTAGGATACAAAGAAAAGAAAAATGAAAAGGCCTATAAATGCCTAATTGCTAGGGGACAAGATAAGAAGAAAGTAATAGCTAGGAAATGGATCCCCAAGGAATACTTAGTGAACCCAATAGGAAAGAACTTATATTGGGTTCCAAAATCCATCCTTAAGGGTTAGGAAAACCCTAGGGTAGTCAACCATATGGAATTGACCTATATCATATTTTGGTTGACTTAGGATGGCGGGACAACATTTTTAGAATAGTGTTGGGTGATGATAACGTGCCCATAAATAGATAATAATGCTTAAATCATGATGATTAATGTAATTGCTATGTATTTTTGAAATCATGATTTATGATTTTAATATTTGGCACGTAATCATGAGAAATAGGGTTGAATCATACTTTAGGTGATACTTTGTTTATTATCATCATATAATACCTAATGCATGATTATTATTTAATGAATACATGTATTTCATGATCATAATGTGAAATTAATTCATATATGTCATTATGATCATGTAGGTTGTTGGGTTGATACTTAACCATGATAGAATTGCATGAATACAAGGGTTAAGTATATACAAATACCCCCTAGGATGCATCTCACACTCACTATAGGCTAACTTGATTGCAAACTTAGCATGGGTGAGATGTTAGGATGATACAAATGTCCACTAGTGCCTATAGCATTTAGATGGTCATTTAAAGTATCAAAATAGCAATAATAGACTAATAATGGGGAAGGCTTATGTTTAATTCATAGACATATTTCCCAAAGATCATGGTTGGATATTTCATATGTTTTCAAAATAATTTCTTAATCTAAAATCTATGTATTCATGTTTTGAAACAATTCAAAGCAAGACTAGGTGTTAAAATGGATACTCTTATGATCAAAAACCTAGTAGTTTTTAAAGCTTATGGATTTTTGGCAAATATGTGAAAATATAATGATTTTTCATGAAAACCTATATTTCACTGATAGATATACTTAAAAGAAATGTGTTCCCCAAATTTCATGATTTTTCGAATTTTTTAGAATTTTTAACGCATTTCTGAAATTCGGTCCAGAAATCAAAAATCCCGAAAATGCAGTGTCGATCGTAGTCCGAATCGACTGATGACCTGAATATCAGACCAGTAAAGGTTGAATTCCGATTTTAAATCAACTTGTGGTATTTTCTTTCTATTAGACTTGATGCCATGTGTTTTTAACTTAGTGTTAATCTTTTGATGGTGTCAAAGGGGGAGAAATAATTATGTTTAAGTAAATTGTGATAGGGGGAGAAAATTTGTATGAGGAATTTCATGGGTTAAGGGGGAGTTGCATGTTGCTATATCATGTTTATGTTTACATGCTTTCTTTCCTTTAAAATTTATATCAAATATTTTTACCTAACTTAAACGGATTGCCACACATAAAATAGGCGGAGATTGTTAGGGCAATCTCTTGCCATGATAAGGTTTTAATGTGTGTGGAAAAGGGTTTAAGTTAGTGTGTTATGTTGATTTGATATGTGCGTTGAAGTCGTGCAGGACTTAGTAATTCGCACATGGAGCCATGGCGAGTTTCACATCTCATGACTCGTGCCTTGAGTCGGTGAAGGATAGCTTTGCGGAAGTCGTGCGCTTGGAGCATCCGAGGGACCGCCGGACGAGAAAGCTTGGAGTGAAGCCGGAGGAAGTAGACTTCGAGGCAAGAGACGCGAAGGAGCATTGCAGAGCCGTGCGTCTGATGCTGCCGAGGGACATGGCCGAGAACGAAGAGAACTTCGAAGGCGAGGGACTCCGAGAGATGAGAGTGAGCGAATGTAACCCGGGAAGGGGTAGCTCTTAGGTGAAACTTGGCCATCTGGCCAAGTGTCGGATGGGTTTTTGACACCGATCATTGCCAGGAATGGCAATACCGATCGATCCGATCGATGGTCGATCGACGGTATAATACCGATTTAATGTTTGGCGCCGATCGCCATGGATCGATCGGCCGACGATGTCGACAACAATGACTACCGGAATGGCCGATCGATGGCACTGCGACGGCAGAATGGAGTCGACTTAGTTGAGCACTCGACTGATCGAGCATCAGTCGACTGATGCCAGTACCGTTGGATGGTATCCAACGTGGAAAGCGGCTGTTATTGGGCAACAGCTACAGGACCAGTCGACTGATCGAGGGCATCAGTCGACTGATCCTATGTCAACGGGAAGAAACCCTCTTCCTCTATAAAAAGGAAGGGGATGGGGCTTTGGGTGGTTAATGCTTGAACGCCCAACTACTCCCAAAGTGCCCTAAACGATTTCCCACTCTTCTACTTGCTCTAATCTTCATTCCATTGTAGAAGAGTGATCTTTGTGTAAAAGAGGTTACCTCCACCTAGCTTTGTGCAAAGGAGAGATCTAGTGGATAGATTGCGGAGTGATTCACCGTGGACGAATTGGACCGTGGATTAGCGGCGTAGCCGTGAACCACGTTACATCTCGTGTTTGTATTGCTTGTCTATCTTTTGTGTTGTATTTATTTGTATTTGTATATTCTGCTTGCGCTAACGTTTTGTAGACGAGTAAAATACGACATCAAACAAACGAGGGCTATTCACCCCCTTCTAGCCGGCCAATCGATCTCCCTACACTGTGCGCCCGCTAGAGGGGGGTGAATAGCGCGCGCTCGTACGTAGATGGAAATAGTTCGTGATCGCATCTACAAATTTCGTTGGCACAGCGAAAACAAGGATAATAAAGCAATAATGAAAAAACACAATCACAAACACAATTGTTTAACGTGGTTCGGAACCTCAAGGTTCCTACTCCACGGTTGAGCTCAACGAGCTCTAGTGATGCACACACAACCACTAATCACAAATAACTCCTTCTCGACAACACATCGGAGGCGGAGAAACCTCGTACAAATATTTACAACAATAAAAAAAAGAAATACAAGCAAATACAATGGAAATGTAAAGAACATTTTACAAAACTAGGGTTTGAGCGCTTTGCTTGTTGGTTTGACGAGGTCAAGGGCCCTGATATGCAATCGCTCTTCAATCGCTTCTAACTAGCAATAATGTAACTGAAAAAGAACCAATGCCGAAATCCTCCACGAGCTCCTCTTTTTAACTTGCATCGGGCTAGATTTCCGCCGATCAGTCGACTGTCATAAGTCACCAGTCGACTGATGCTACTGTTGCTGTGAGAAAACAGCTCAATCCATGCTAGAAAAGTTCCAACGAGACTCTCACTAGTCGACTGCCAATATTGGCAGTCGATTGCCAGCCCCGTAGTCGACTGCCCAGTCGGCTACTGAGCATTCTGTGCTCGCGACTCAACTAGCAGTCGACTGCCATCCATGGCAGTCCATTGCCAGCAGTCAATTGCTCCAATTAGTAGTCGACTGCCAGCAGTCAATGAGCAGTTGACTGCCAAGGCAATTTTATCCCTAAATGGCAGTCGAGCTCTAGTCAACTCACGGTAGTCGAACCGACCATAATGCCAGTCGACTGCCAACCTCAAAGATGAGGTTTTAACCCAAGTATGGTGTCCCCATACTTGCTAGACCACCCTTAGCCTAGACCTAAGCCTTCTAGCCACCTCCATCAGCCTCACGCCTCTTGGATCCCTCCAAGTCATCCATGACTTGTTCATCCATCGCGCTAGCCTTCAAGTGCTTCCATCGGTTATGTCATGCTAACGGTGTCTACACCGCCAAGGCACATTGGACTTACGCCGCCAAGACTCCGCTTGGACTTTACGCCGCCAACCATTGTACTTATGCTACCAAGACTCCACCCTTGGACTTTACGCCACCAATATCAAACCCCTTGGACTTCTCAAATACCAAGACTCAAGCTTGGACTTTTCCTTGCCAACCCATGTTTGACTTTCCATGCCAAGACCCATGCTTGGACTTCCCTTGTGCCAAGTACTCAAGACTTGGACATTCCATGCCAAGTACCCATGACTTGGACCTTACCTTGCCAAGACCCATGCTTGGACTTTCCCATAATCACATGGGCAACCCTAGTCAACCATCAAAGTCTCCCTCAAGTCAAACTCGAGTCTGGTCAATTATAACCTGGGTCGATTGTATAAACAATCTCCCCAAAACATCAACCAACATCAATGTCAAACATCAATGTCAAACCACTTTGTCAAACATCAAAACATCACTCAAGTCAAACTCGAGTCTGGTCAATTGTGATCTGGGCCGATTGCACTAACAAATATCTCATATTGACTCATTTGAGCATGACCATGCATTTCGTGGTCCTACTCTATCAAGAGGCCAAAGATATCACTCCTGTCATATGGGAGGGATAGATCCCATCTGTTGGTGCAGTAGGCACCTAAGTCGAACCTGAGTTTTGATTATAGCAAACGATACAAAGTTAAGCTCATGTCGTTATCTCACGAGTTGAACCGAGTGTGCAGAAAATTGCTATAGCTGGAGCTGAAGGCTAGCGACACCCAGAGGAAGTCGCGGTGGTCGGGCGACACTCGAGTGACTTCGGAGGGAGCCGAAGGAATCGAGTGGAAGGCCGGAAGCAAAAGTGACACAGTAAGTATCGAGGTAAGCTCGTGTGTGCAAGTGAAAGTGAGGTCGTATCCTCCTTACGGGGATGATCTTAAGCATAGATCCGACCAAAGGCATCCTATAGGTAGTCTAGGTCGAGATCGGACGGTCGGAGGCCGTCAAAATAATGTTTTCTTTGAGCTAACTTTGCCTTGCACATTTGGAGGAGTCATCGATCGACAAACAATGATCGCCTAAGGTCGATTCGACGATCGATCGCGCCACCGATCGATGATGGCCATCGATCACCGATGGTCAATGATCAGCTTTGAGGAGTCAAGGCTTATCACCTCATTTCAAGGAGATTGGTGCTCAATTGTGATTGGCTAGGGTTCCTCTCGAAAAGGGGCTCAAAGGATATAAAAGGAGGGCCAAACCTAGGGTTTCTTCATCAATTCTAAGCTTCCAAAAAGCCTCCGCCAAGCTGCAACTTTTCGACAACGAAGTGCTTCCTCTCCGACGTCTAGGTCTTAATTGCTTTTTTTTTGTAACGTCGGTTTAAGCTTTTACTTCAGTTCATTACTTTAATTTTTTGGAGCTTTTATCATAACGAGGAGAGGGGGAGTGTCCCTCTACCTCAAGCTTTGTTCTTATTTGTATCGATCAACTCCTACCTCTAACGAGGAGTTCTTTAGTGCTTTTGCCCTCCGTACGTGGTCAAGGACCGCTAGGGCCTTGGAGTAGTAGCCGAAGGCTACGAACCAAGTAAAATTACTTGTCTCATTTTATTTATTGCTTATCTTTCCGCTGCAATTAATTATCTATTCTAGTTTTAACGAACGAACAAAAGAAAAGGTTTTATCGCTATTCACCCCCCCTCTAGCGATCCGCTTCGATCCAACAATTGGTATCAGAGCTGGGGGTTGCTAAGATTTGGTGAAACCACCAATCTAGCAATTTTTACAGATTTTTTTTTCTTTTTAATTCTGTTTATTTCATTTTGTTAATTTTTCTCCCGCACTACTAATCCAAGACGCGAGTCTTGGTACCTTCTTGTGTGTTTTTGTCGTTGCTAGGTTTTTCTTCTTCGTCTCCTTGTGTCTTTTGTTCTAATGGCCCATCTCGAGGGTTTTAGCACTATCTGACCTCCGTTTTACAACGAAGATGACTTCCGTTATTGGAAGGGTCGGATGAAATGCTTTCTCAAAACCCAAATCGAGATGTGGATCATAATCCAAACGGGATTCACACTTCCGACCAACGAAGTGGGTGAATCCTTGGATTATGACCAATGGACCATTGCGACAAAAAGACAAGTCGAAGCCGATGCTAAGGCAACTCAAATTCTTCAATGCGTCTTATCCAAGGAAGAGCTAAATCGCGTCGGCCCCTTCATAAGCACAAAGGACCTTTGGACAAAACTAGTGGAGCTTCACGAAGGGACTGATGAAGCCAAGGTATATAAGCGTGATCTTCTATTCAATAAACTATATAACCTAAAAATGCAGGAACACGAGTCCGCGACGCAACTCCATGCCCGTGTCCAAGACATAGTCAACAACCTGCACACAATCGGGCAAAAGGTCGAAAACCGCGACCTTATAAGGTATGTCCTAAACTCTTTTCCGAGGACTACCTTGTGGGCATCCATGGTCGATGCCTACAAGGTCTCCAAGGATCTTTCTAAACTTAGGTTAGATGAACTCTTTTTTGATTTCAAACTTCATGAGCAGTCTAACTTGGAACCCGAGAAGGGTATAGCACTTTTTGCAGGTTCGAGGAAGAAAACCGCAAGCAAGCCACCCCCGAAGGAAGAAGAGGATGAGTCAGATTCGGAGGTCGACTCAGAAATGGAGGCCGAACTAGTCAACCTAATTCGGAGGATAGTCAAGAGCCGAAAATGAGCTGTCACTCGACCCAATGAAGGTAAGCCTAAAAGTTCAAACATAAGATGTTATGAATGCAACAAGTTTGGACACATTAAGTCCAAATGCCCAAAACTCAAGAGCAAGGCACCAAAACACAAAAAGGAACTTAACGCTACTTGGGAAGAATCTTCCGAGGAAGAAGATAACGATCAAGTCCTCATAGCTAAACCGGTGGAATCGGAGACGGAGTCGGAACCGGAACTTGAATCGGAAACCGAAGATGAGTTGGACTGTGAAGCACTATTCAAGACGAGCCACGGATACGCATCCGGTTCAAAAGATACACTCAAGGTAAGTCGGTCTCTTATTACTACTCTTTATAGTGCAATTAAGTTTTTAAATAAAAAGTTAGCTAAGTCCGAGTCCAAGGTCGAGACCCTGGTTGAGGAAGTTAAACTCCTCAAACATGAGGTCTCCCTAACCTCTTCAACTAGTCGAGTTCAAGAGAAGGACTCAACTCGGGTTGAAAAACTCGAAGTTGAGAACTCACTCTTGAAAAATCAAGTCGAAGATCTTAGGAATACGTTGGAAAGGTTTACTTTGGGATCCAAAGGACTTGACCTCCTACTTGGATCGCAAAGGGCCGTGTACAACAAGGTCGGGCTAGGGTTTAGCTCAAACACGACCAATAAGTCGTATATGTCGATTGTAAGTCGACATAAAAAATGTGTCCAAGCATGGGTCCCTAAGACCACCTTGATTTCAAACTTAGGATCAAACCAGTACTGGGTTCCCAAGGACCAAATCCACTATGTGGAGAGACCGAATCGATTCAACGGTCCAGGGGGAGCTAGTACAAAATTTGTTTGTGTTTTAACTTAGAAATTGCATGCTTAGGTTTTTATTTAGTTAGATTTTTCTTTTTAGAATGGTTAGATAGGACTATAACTCGCCAATACTGTTGGATCGATGCGGTTCGCTAGAGGAGGGGGGGGGGTGAATAGCGGAAAAAAACTTTTTCTTTCAAATTCGTTTCAAGACAAATATACGCAGCGAAAATGTAAATAAAAACTAAAAGAGACAAATAGTTTTTTACTTGGTTCGTAGCCTTCGGCTACTACTCCAAGGCCCTAACGGTCCTAGATCGTGTACGGAGGGCAATTCACTAAAACACTCCTCCTCGTTGGAGGTAGGAGTTTACGATTACAAAAAAAACTTTCGAAGCACAAGATAGAGAGACAAACCCTCTCTTCTATTAAAATGAAAATGCAACGATAGAAAGCCTCGATTAACAAACTAATTGCAAGATTAAAAGAAATGACAAGACAAGATTATACCAACAACTCGAAGATAGGACTTAAACTAGGGTTGTTGGCAGCACTTCGTTGTCGTAGAGTTGTCGGAGAGTCGCAGGCTATGAGGCTTTTGAGCACTTAGAATTGATGATGAAACCCTAGGTTTGGCCCTCCTTTTATAGCCTTTGAGCCCCTTTTCGAGAGGAACCCTAGCCAATCACAATTGAGCACCACTCCCCTTGAAATTTGGTGATAAACCTTGACTCCTCGAGGCTGATCCTTTGACTATCGATCGTGATGGCGACATCGAAAGTCGACTCTCCGGCGATCGATTGATTGGCGATCGAGTCCTCCAAGCTGGCAGTCGACTGATGCTTGCTGCAAGTCAAAGTTAGCTCAACAAAAACATAATTTCGACGGTCGTCGACCGTCCGATCTCGACCTAGACCATCTATAGGATGTCTTTGGTCGGATCTACGCTTAAGATCATCCCCGTAACGAGGATACGACCTCACTTATGCTCTCACACACGAGCTTACCTCGATACTTACATGTTGCTTTTGCTTCCGGCCTTCCACTCGATTCCTTCGGCTCCCTACGAAGTCACTCGAGTGTCGCCCGACCACCGCAGCTTCCTCCGGGTGTCGCTAGCCTTCAGCTCCAGCTATAGCAATTTACTGCACACTCGATTCAGCTCGTGAGATAATGACATGAGCTTCACTTTGTATCTTTTGCTATAATCAAAACTCAGGTTCGACATAGGTGTCTACTGCACCAACAATCTCCCCCTTTTTGATTTATAGCAAACCCACATACAAAGTTAAGAAAAATAAATTAAGCAAAAAGAGTATGAGATATACATGAATGTGTAGGAGTATAAAAACTCTTTTTCAAATGCTCCCCCTTGAGGAAACCTCCTCTTTGACCGAGGGTGAGTACTTGAGAAAGAGTTTTAACTCTCCCCCTTGATATTTGCTACTAAAAAAGAATTAAGTAACCGAAATTACTTAATATTGGCCATAGTGTTTAAAATAAGTTTTAAGTTAAGAAATCAAAAAATTGATTTCTTAACCTTGGCCTTTACTTCCATTTTGTTAACAAGTTAACTTAAAGTTAAGTAAATTATTTTTTGTTAACAAGTTAACTAAAAGTTAAGTAAATTATTTTCTGTTAACAAGTTAACTAAATGTGTTAAAGTTTGAGTAAGCCTTAAAAAAAAATATTGATCCCTTAACTTTGGCTAACTTTGGCCTTTTTCTCCCCCTTTTGCCATATATCGAAAAGAGTGAGAGTGTGTCTGGAATAAAAACAAGTTTTAATTTTAATGTCCAAGCATGTTCCACATTATTTTGAAAATAATATACTGAAAATAAGTTCATCTATAAAATGTTCGACTCATATTTGGCTTGATTGATATGTAAGATCAACCAGTCCTGGTCAGAGTCGGTTAGTATGTATGATTATACTCCGTGGTTCATAGCGATGCACTAGCTCTACATCTGGAACCAGGAGTAAGGTCCTAACATCTCACGCCCATCTACGTGGCTAAGTACACAAACACATTAGTCCTATGTGTTGTGAGATGTACTGGCTCCTTAAATCTATAGGTGCATGATATCTAAGGTATGTCCTATGCTAGTTCCATGAAATTAAAGAAATAGTAGTAAGAACATATAATTTGCAAGTACCTATTCTATTACACACATGCCCAATTTTCGTCTTAATAGACTAAATTCAGCTTCGGGTAGGGGTTTAGTAAATAGGTCTGCCAAGTTAGACTTCGATTCGACGTATTCGAGTTGTATGGCTCCGTTGGCCACATGTTCTCGAATGAAATGGTGTTTGACCTCTATATGTTTGGTCCTAGAGTGACATATCGGATTCTTTGTAAGATTAATTGAACTAATGTTATCTACGTGAAGTTTAGTATTCGTAAAGTCTAACTTAAAGTCGCGGAGAGTGTGCTTCATCCAAAGAAGCTGCGCGACACACTCACCCATCGCGATGTATTCGGCTTCGGTGGTAGATAAAGCAACACAGTGTTGCTTCCTACTGCACCAACTCACTAGACTCGAGCCGAGAAGTTGACAACAACCACTCGTGCTCTTTCTATCGAGCTTACTCGGCATAGTCCGAATCGGAGATGGCCATTAGTTCGAACTCGTAGATCTAGGATACCAAATACCGCATTAAGTGTACCCTCTAGATATCTAAGGATACGCTTAACTAGGGTTAGGTGAGACTCCTTAGCATAGGTTTGAAACACAGCGCACATACTTCTCGAATAGGATGTTAGGTCGACTCATGATTAAGTATAGGAGACTTCCTATCGCTCTATAGTACTTTAAGTCAATGGACTTACTTTCTAGGTCTTCTTCTATGTTAACATTAATCGCCATTGGGGTGTTTATTACCTTAGCGTCTTGCATTCCAAATCTTTTAATTAACTCCTTAGTGTATTTTTATTGATATAGGTATATACCATCCTTAGTTTGTTTAATTTGTAGACCTAAAAAGAAACTTAACTCGCCTACCAAGTTCATTTCGAACTCACTTTCCATGAGTGAAACGAACTCGTTTAGTAAAGTGAGTTAGAGGTTCCAAAATTATATCGCCTCGTAAATTTGAGCTATGAATATTTCTTTACCTAAGGTTTTTACGAAGTGAGTTGGGTCAACTAAGCCTTGGTTAAACCCTTTTGACTTAAGATGGATTGAAAGTCTCTCGTACCAAGCTCGAGGAGCTTGTTTAAGTCCATAGAGAGCTTTCTTAAGTTTTAGGACATGGTCGGGTTTATCTATATTTTCGAATCCGGGGGGTTGACTAACATAAACTTCTTCTTTAATGTATCCATTTAGGAATGCCGACTTAACATCCATTTGAAACAGCTTAAATCCTCGATGTGCGGCATAAGCTAGCAACATTCGAATGGATTCGAGTCTAGCTACTGGGGCATAGGTTTGTCGTAATCTAAGCCTTGACTTGGCTAAACCCTTTGGCGACTAACCTAGCCTTGTTTCTAACTACTTCACCTTTATCATCAAGCTTATTTCGAAACACCCACCTTTTTCCAATTATCGTTTTGTCTTTAGGTGGTGGTACTAATTCCCACGCTTCATTCCTAGTAAATTGAGCTAGCTCTTCTTGCATTGCAATAATCCAATCGGGATCAAGAAGAGCTTGTTCAATTGATTTGGGTTCTATCTTTGAAATTAAGGAAATTTGACTAAGGTTCCTATAGGATGCTCTAGTTCGAACTCCTAGATTAGGATCTCCTATCACTTGATCGATAGGGTGGTTAGTCTGAATCCAAGATTGGGTTGGGTTTGTGTCACCTAATGCTTGATCAATGGGGTGACTTGGTTGAACACTAGTTTGACTCGGATCACTTGTCACTTGATCGACACGAGAAGTTGGTTGATGTGGATTAGACTCGATCTCGATCGGAGATGAGTTTGGTATCGATGGGCTCAACACTTGGGGTCAATAAGGGTTTTGTAGGTTCTGCTTCATCAAACACTACATTAATAGTCTCTTCGACTTTAAGGGTATCGTGGTTATATACTCTATAAGCCCTACTCGTGGTTGAGTATCCTAAGAAGATTCGGTGGAGGTTTTGGATGTAAATTTCCCTAGGTAATCCTTAGTGTTTAGGATATGTACCTTACACCCAAATACCCTAAAGTACTTGATGTTAGGTATTTTATTGTGATAAATCTCGTCGAGGTCTTAAGGTGCCTCTTTACCATAAGGATCCTATTTTGGACATAGCAAGCGTGCTAGCGACGCAAAACCTATCGGGTAGGTCGTATTAGTTCAACATGGTCTAGCGGCTTCTTGTAGAGTTCGGTTTTCGCTCCACTAGGCCATTTTGTTGAGGGTCCTAGGGCAAGAGAATTCATGGTGGTATCCATTTAGGTTCTGAAGTCGGTGAACCTTTGATTTTGAATTCACCACCATGATCGCTTCTAAGTCTTTTAACCTTAAGGTTTTTGATTCTCGATTAATTTGAATAGATTGATTAATTGATCTAGGGTATCATTTTTATGTTTGATGAACCTAACCGGAGTAAACACAGGAGTAGTTCAATTATGACTAAGCAATATTGACTATTGGTGACTTGGCTCCATGTGAATCGAATAGATCCATATCACGGAGCTCAAGTACACTTGAGGTTCGTTCTTGGTTAGTTAACTTGTGTTGTGTCCTAGGTTGTTTTCCTTGTTGACAAGCATTACAGATTTTATTAACGGGTCTTGTTGACAAGCATTCTGATTTTATTAACTAAATTGTTGAGGTTGGGTAAGCCTCTCGACTAAGCCACTCGACTCATCTTGTGGGCGAGTCTTGGGTGCAGTGACCAGTCGTCGGTGCCACAACCATGATTCCTCTTCGTGTCATAAGACATTTGGTGAGGATTTGATTAAGTTAATTGTATAAATGTTATTTGTCCTAGTTCCTTTGAGTATTGTTTTAGCTTTATTTGTTTTAATTACATTCATAATCTAAAAATACGACCTTATAGTTATTGTCACATAATTGGCTTACGCTAAGCAAGTTATATTCAAAATTCTCTACAAGTAATACATTTTTAATAACAAAATTCGAGTTAAGCTCGATATCACCTGATCCGATGATTTTGAGCTTGCCGTTATTCCCAAAGGCTACCGATCCTTGTCGTTTGACTCGAAGCTTCGTGAATTTGAGTTGATCCATGTGTCGAGCAACCGTCTCCAACATCCATTGATCCTACACACAAGGTGGTTGGATTGGATGTTAGATTTTTTTTAAAAAAAAATTGGTTGTAAGTTGTTAAACCTAGGTCATCTCACCTGTGTCTATATGATCAAGCATGTTATACTTATGTGTTTTTTGTGAGATGACTTCCAATTAAGTTGATTAAGTGCATTTAGGTTCAAGTAATTTTATGTTAGATTTGGATTTGACCCTAGGCTTGTCAAGTTTACCTTTTCAAGATCATGGCTTCCAGGTCGTGGCGAGGCACAGGGGCCTTCTTTTATCGGATCATCGACCACTTCCTTAGACAAAGCCATTTTCAAGAAAATGATGACTTGACTCACCTAAGACTATTTCCTAGTCTAACTGGTTATTTTTGAAAAGAGGCTCCCCGAGGCTCAATCTTTTCAAGGATTTTAGTTGGTTATGCACGTGTTCTAAGTGAGTTCACAAGTTTTTAAAAAAAATTCTACGCATGCAATTTCTAAGTTAAAGCACAAACATGTTTTGTACTGGCTCCCCCTAGACCGTTGAATCGGTTCGGTCTATCCACATAGTGGATTTGGTCCTTGGGAACCCAGTACGTGTTGGATCCTAGAGTTGAAATCAAAAAGTTCTTAGGGACCCATGCTTGGACATGTTTCCTATGTCGACTTACAATCGACATATACGACCTATTAGTCGTGTTTGAGTTAAACCCTAGTCCAGCCTTGTTGTACACGACCCTTTGAGATCCAAGTAGGAGGTCAAGTCCTTTGGATCCCGAAGTGAACCTTTCCAACGTGTTCCTAAGATCTTCAACTTGACTTTTCAAGAGAGAGTTCTCAACTTCGAGCTTTTCATCTCGAGTTGGGTCCTCTTCTCGAACTTGACTAGTCGAAGAGGTTAGGGAGACCTTGTGTTTGAGGAGTTTGACCTCCTCAACCAGGGTCTCGACCTTGGACTCGGACTTAACTAATTTCCTAGACAAAAACCTAACCGTAGTCCGAGTCATCCTCAGGTTCTGACTCAAGTTCAAGTTCGGTCTCCGTGTCTGACTCAATCGATTTTGCCATGAAGACGTGGTCTTCGTCTTCTTCGGATGATGCTTCTTCCCATGTCGCGTTGAGGGCCTTCTTGTGCTTAGGTGCTTGGTGGTTGAGCTTGGGGCACTCGGACTTGATATGTCCAAACCTGTTACACTCATAACACCTAATATTAGAACTTTTAAGCTTATCTTGGTTGGGTCGAGTCGTGGTTCGCTTTCGTCCCTTGGCTATCCTTCGAGCTAGGTTCATTAGTTCGGCAGTCAACTCCGGGTCAACTTCTTCTTCGGACTCGTCTTCCTCCTCGGTTGGTGGTGGCTTGCTTGCGATTTTCTTCTTCTTTGAACCTGCAAACAAGGCTATACCCCTCTCGGGTTCCGAGTTGGACTGCTCATGTAATTCGAAATCTGAGAATAATTCGTCTATTCTAACTTTAGAAAGGTCCTTGGAGACCTTGTGGGCATCGACCATGGATGCCCACAAGGTAGTCCTCGGAAAAGAGTTTAGAACATACCTTATAAGGTCGCGGTTTTCGACCTTTTGCCTGATTGCGTGTAGGTTGTTGACGATGTCCTAGACACGGGCGTGCAATTGTGTTGTCGTCTCGTGTTCCTGCATTTTTAGTGTGTACAATTTATTGAACAACAAATCGCGTTTGCAAACCTTAGCTTGATTCGGTAACTCGATCACCTCGGCAGATCTCTTTGCGATGAAGGGTCCGACTCGGTTCAGCTCCTCCTTGGATAGCCCGCACTGCAGGATTTGCCTTTGCATCTTCCTCGACTTGTCATTTAGTGGCAATGGACCACTGATTGTAATCCAAGGATTCACCTTCTTCATTAGTAGGAACGGTGAACCCGGTTTGGATCACAATCCACATCTCTATTTGAGTTTTTAGGAAGCACTCCATCCGACCTTTCCAGTAACGGAAATCGTCACCGTTGTAAAACGGTGGTCGGACGGTGCTAAAACCCTCGAGATGGGACATTAACACGAAAGACACAAAGAGACGAAGACGAAGCAACTAGCAACGACAAAAACACAAAAACAAGTACCAAGACTCGCATCTTGGATTAGTAGTGCGGGAGAAAAACTTAACAAAGCGAAATAAATAAAAAAACAGAATTAAAAGAAAAATAAATCTGTAAAAATGGCTAGATTGGTGGTTTCACCAAATCTTAGCAACCCCCGGCTTTGATACCAATTGTTGGATCGATGCGGTTCGCTAGAGGGGGGGTGAATAGCGAAAAAAAACTTTTTCTTTCGAATTCGTTTTAAGACAAATATACGCAGCGGAAATGTAAATAAAAACTAAAAGAGACAAATAGTTTTTTACTTGGTTCGTAGCCTTCGGCTACTACTCCAAGGCCCTAACGATCCTAGACCGTGTATGGAGGGCAATTCACTAAAACACTCCTCCTCGTTGGAGGTAGGAGTTTACGATTACAAAAAAACCTTTCTAAGCACAAGATAGAGAGACAAACCCTCTCTTCTATTAAAATGAAAATGCAACGATAAAAAGCCTCGATTAACAAACTAATTGCAAGATTAAAAGAAATGACAAGACAAGATTATACCAACAACTCGAAGATAGGACTTAAACTAGGGTTGTTGGCAGCACTTCATTGTCGTAGAGTTGTCGGAGAGTCGCAGCGTTGCGGAGGCTTTTGAGCACTTAGAATTGATGATGAAACCCTAGGTTTGGCCCTCCTTTTATAGCCTTTGAGCCCCTTTTCGAGAGGAACCCTAGCCAATCACAATTGAGCACCACTCCCCTTGAAATTTGGTGATAAACCTTGACTCCTCGAGGCTGATCCTTTGACCATCGATCGATGGTCATCATCTGATGGCGACATCGGTCAGTCGACTCCGGGCCGATCGATCGATTGGAATGAGTCCTCCAAGCGCGGGATCGTGATGCTTGCTGCAAGTCAAAGTTAGCTCAACAAAAACATAATTTCGACGGTCGTCGATCGTCCGATCTCGACCTAGACCATCTATAGGATGTCTTTGGTCGGATCTATGCTTAAGATCATCCCCGTAACGAGGATACGACCTCACTTATGCTCTCACACACGAGCTTACCTCGATACTTACATGTTGCTTTTGCTTTCGGCCTTCAACTCGATTCCTTCGGCTCCCTACGAAGTCACTCAAGTGTCGCCCGACCACCGCGGCTTCCTCCGGGTGTCGCTAGACTTCAGCTCCAGCTATAGCAATTTACTGCACACTCGATTCAGCTCGTGAGATAATGACATGAGCTTAACTTTGTATCTTTTGCTATAATCAAAACTCAGGTTCGACTTAGGTGCCTACTGCACCAACAAATACTTGATAACATAGTACCAGGACACGGCGAGATGATAGTACGCTAGGAAAGCAGAGTCTTGTGTATTCGGGCTAGATAAGGCGTATCTAGTTCGGTGCACTTGACCGAGCGGAACTAGCTGAAGCTACATCGCCGTATCCTAGACTAGTTAGACCAGGAAGTGGTCTTAGGTGAGTCAAGTCTCTATTTTCTTGAAAATGGCTTTGTCTAAGGAAGTGGTCATTTTTCTGATTAAAGAAGGCCTCTGTGCCTCGCCACGACCTGGAAGCCATGATCTTGAAAAGGTGACTTGATGAGCCTAAGGTCAAATCCGAATCTAACGCAAGGTTGACAAGTGTTTAAGTCATTAAATTTAATTCAACTAAAATTGGAAGTCATCTCACAAGAACATATAGGATTAACATGTTTGATCATGTAGACATGAGTGAGATGATTTAGGTTAATAATTTTCAACCAATTTTTAATAAATCCAATATCCGATCGAACTACCTTGCGTGTAGGATCAATGGATGTTGGACAGTGGTTGCTCCCGACACATGACCGGGGATCAACTCAAGTTTTCGAAGCTTCGATTCAAACGACAAGGATCGGTAGCCTTCGGAAATAACGGCAAGCTCAAAATCATTGGATCAGGTGATATTGAGCTTAACTCAAATTTTATCATTTAAAATGTTTTATTAGTAGAAAATTTTCAATATAATCTTCTCAGTGTAAGCCAATTGTATGATAATAACTATAAGGTCATATTTCTAGAAAATGAATGCGTAATTAATACAAACGAAACCTCTAAAACAATTCTTAAAGGGACTAGAAATAACAACATTTACACTATCAACTTAATTAACTCCTCAACTAAGTGTCTTATGACACGGCAAGAGGAATCATGGTTGTGGCACCGACGACTCGGTCACTCACACCCAAGACTCATCCACAAGATGAGTCAGAGTGATTTAGTCAGAGGTTTGCCTAACCTCAACAACTTGGATAATAAAATATGTAATGCTTGTCAACAAGGTAAATAATCTAGGACACAACATCAACTAACTAGTCAAGAATGAACCAAAAGTGTGCTTGAGCTCCTACACATGGATCTATTTGATTCACACGGAGCTAAGTCACTTAACGGAAGTAAATTCTGTTTAGTCATTATTGATGACTACTCTAGATTTACTTGGGTTAGGTTCATCAAACACAAAAGTGATACCCTAGTTTAATTAATCAACCTATTTAAGTTAATAGAAAATCAACAAAGCATTAAAATCAAAAGACTTAGGACTGATCATGGTGGTGAATTCGAAAACCTTAGGTTTACAGAATTCTGTAACCTAAATGGATACCACCATGAGTTCTCTTTCCCTAGAACTCCACAACAAAATGGCCTAGTAGAACGCAAAAATAGAACCCTACAAGAAGCCGCTAGGACAATGCTTAATGAGTATAACCTACCCGATAGGTTTTGGGCCGAAGCCGTGAGTACGGTATGCTATGTCCAGAATAGGATCCTTATGGTAAAGAGGTACCTTAAGACCTCATACGAGATTTATCACGATAAAATACCTAACATCAAGTACTTTAGGGTATTTGGGTGTAAGGTACATATCCTAAACACTAAAGATTACCTAGGGAAATTTACATCCAAAACTACGACCGGAATCTTTCTAGGATACTCGACTACAAGTAGAGCTTATAGAGTATATAACCACGACACCCTTAGAGTCGAGGAGACCATCAATGTAGTATTCGATGAGGGACACGAACCTACAAAACCCCCGGCAACCCCAATTACCGAGCCGATTCATACTAGACCTAACTCTGATCTAGAGATCAGGTCTAGTGTTAATCCTAACCTAAGTCAACCAAGTCACTCTATTGATCAAGTGATAGATGACTCCAACCAAACTAGAACTCAAACAAGCCATCCTATGGATCAAGTTGTAGACTCAAATCCAAATCCAACTAGGACTCAAACGAATCATCCTATTGACCAAGTGATAGGTGATCCAAGTCTAGGAGTTCGAACTAGAGCCTCATACAGAAACCTTAGTCAAATATCTTTGATTTCTAAAATTGAACCCAAAACTATTGACCAAGCTCTTCTTGATCCCGATTGGATTATTGCAATGCAAGAAGAGTTGGCTCAATTCACTAGGAACGAAGTATGGGAATTAGTACCACCACCTAAAGATAAAACAATAATTGGAACAAGGTGGGTGTTTAGAAATAAAATTGATGATAAAGGTGAAGTAGTTAGAAATAATGCTAGACTAGTTGCTAAAGGGTTTAGTCAAGTCGAAGGTTTAGATTACGACGAGACCTATGCCCCAGTAGCTAGATTAGAGTCCATTCGAATGCTATTAGCATATGCAGCACATCAAGGATTTAAGTTGTTTCAAATGGATGTGAAATTTGCATTCTTAAATGGATACATTAAAGAAGAAGTTTATGTTAGTCAAACCCCCGGTTTCGAAAGTTTAGACAAACCCGATCATGTCCTTAGACTAAAGAAAGTGCTTTATGGACTTAAACAAGCTCCGCGAGCTTGGTACGAGAGACTTTCGATTTATCTTAAGTCCAAAGGCTTTAACCAAGGTGTAGTTGACCCAACCCTTTTCGTAAAAATCTTAGGTAAAGACATATTCATAGCCCAAATCTACGTAGATGATATTATTTTCGGAACCACCAACTCAATCCTACTAAATGAGTTTATTTCACTTATGGAAAGTGAATTTGAAATGAATTTAGTAGGCGAATTAAGTTTCTTCTTAGGATTACAAATTAAACAAACTAAAGATGGAATATACCCACATCAACGCAAATATACTAGGGAATTAATTAAACGCTTTGGAATGCAAGACGCTAAAATTATTAATACCCCAATGGAAACTAATGTGAATATAGAAGAAGATGTAATCGGAAATTCAATTGATTTAAGATACTATAGGAGCATAATAGGGAGTCTCCTTTACTTAACTGTAAGTCGACCCGATATCTTATTTGCAGTAAGTATGTGCGCAAGGTTCCAAACCTGTGCCAAGGAGTCTCACCTAACTCTAGTCAAGCGTATCCTTAGATATCTAAAGGGTACACTTAATGTCGGTATTTGGTATCCTAGATCTACCGAGTTCGAACTAACCGGTTACTCCGATTCGGACTATGCCGGTAGTAAGCTCGATAGAAAGAGCACGAGTGGTTGTTGTCAACTTCTCGGCTCGAGTCTAGTGAGTTGGTGCAGTAGGAAGCAACACTGTGTCGCCTTATCTACCACCGAAGCCGAATACATCGCGATGGGTGAGTGTGTCACTCAACTTCTTTGGATGAAGCACACTCTCCGCGACTTTAAGTTAGACTTTACGAATACTAAACTTCACGTAGATAACATTAGTTCAATTAATCTTACTAAGAATCCGATATGTCACTCTAGGACCAAACATATAGAGGTCAAACACCATTTCATTCGAGAACATGTGGCCAACGGAGCCATACAACTCGAATACGTCGAATCAAAGTCTAACTTAGCAGACCTATTTACTAAACTACTACTCGAAGCCGAATTTAGTCTATTAAGACGAAAATTGGGCATGTGCGTAGTAGAATAGGAACTTGCAAATTATATGTTCTTACTACTATTTCTTTAATTTCATTTTTTAGCATAGGACATACCTTAGATATCATGCACCTATAGATTTAAGGAGCCAATACATCTCACAACACATAGGACTAATGTGTTTGTGTACTTAGCCACGTAGATGGGCGTGAGATGTTAGGACCTTACTCCTGGTTCCAGATGTAGAGTTAGTGCATCGCCATGAACCACGGAGTATAATCATACATACTAACCGACTCTGACCAGGATTGGTTGATCTTTCATATCAATCAAGCCAAATATGAGTCGAACATTTTATAGATGAACTTATTTTCAGTATATTATTTTCAAAATAATGTGGAACATGCTTGGACTTTAAAATTAATACTTATTTTTTATTCTACACACACCCTCACTCTTTTTGATATATGGAAAAAGGGGGAGAAAAAGGCCAAAGTTAAGGAATCAATTTTTTTTTTATGGCCAAGGCTTACTTAACTTTAAGTTAACAAAACAAGTTAAGGGAATTCTTAACTTAAACACATTTAGGTAACTTGTTTTTGTTAACAATACAAAAAAATAATTTACTTAACTTTAAGTTAACTTGTTAACAAAACGGAAGTAAAGGCCAAGGTTAAGAAATCAATTTTTTGATTTCTTAACTTAAAACTTATTTTAAATACTATGGCCAATATTAAGTAATTTCGGTTACTTAATTCTTTTTTAGTAGCAAACATCAAGGGGGAGAGTTAAAACTCTTTCTCAAGTACTCACCCTCGGTCAAGGGGGAGGATTCCTCAAGGGGGAGCACTTGAAAAAGAGTTTTTATATATTCCTGCACACTCATGCATATCTCTTACTCATTTTGCTTAATGCACTTAATTTATTTTTTTTAACTTTGTATGTGGGTTTGCCATAAATCAAAAAGGGGGAGATTGTTGGTGCAGTAGGCACCTAATTCGAACCTGAGTTTTGATTATAGCAAACGATACAAAGTTAAGCTCATGTTGTTATCTCACGAACTGAACCGAGTGTGCAGAAAATTGCTATAGCTGGAGCTGAAGGCTAGCGACACCCAGAGGAAGCCGCGGTGGTCGGGCGACACTCGAGTGACTTCGGAGGGAGCCGAAGGAATCGAGTGGAAGGCTGGAAGCAAAAGCGACACAGTAAGTATCGAGGTAAGCTCGTGTGTGCAAGCGAAAGTGAGGTCGTATCCTCCTTACGGGGATGATCTTAAGTGTAGATCCGACCAAAGGCATCCTATAGGTGGTCTAGGTTGAGATCGGACGGTCGGAGGCCGTTGAAATAATGTTTTCTTTGAGCTAACTTTGCCTTGCAGCTAGCATCAGTCGACTGCCAGCTTGGAGGACTCGACTGCCGTCAAACAGTTGACTGCCTGAGGTCAGCATTCGACTGATGCTGCCATCAGTCGACTGATGATGGCCATCAGTCGACTGATGGTCAATGATCAACTTCGAGGAGTCAAGGCTTATCACCTCATTTCAAGGAGATTGGTGCTCAATTGTGATTGGCTAGGGTTCCTCTCGAAAAGGGGCTCAATGGCTATAAAAGGAGGGTCAAACCTAGGGTTTCTTCATCAATTCTAAGCTTCCAAAAAGCCTCCGCCAAGCTTCAACTTTTCGACAACGAAGTGCTTCCTCTCCAACGTCTAGGTCTTAATTGCTTTCTTTTTGTAACGTCGGTTTAAGCTTTTACTTCAGTTCATTACTTTAATTTTTTGGAGCTTTTATCGTAACGAGGAGAGGGGGAGTGTCCCTCTACCTCAAGCTTTGTTCTTATTTGTATCGATCAACTCCTACCTCTAACGAGGAGGAGTTCTTTAGTGCTTTTTCCCTCCATACGTGGTCAAGGACTGCTAAGGCCTTGGAGTGGTAGTTGAAGGCTACGAACCAAGTAAAATTACTTGTCTCATTTTATTTATTGCTTATCTTTCCACTGCAATTAATTATCTATTCGGGTTTTAACGAACGAACAAAAGAAAAGGTTTTATCGCTATTCACCCCCCCCTCTAGCGATCCGCTTCGATCCAACACCATCTACATCACTCACATCCCTTCGCATAATTCATTACATACCTAGTAATCACCATTATAGTGCACCCTGTTACGGGTGACGTTAGACAATACCAAAGTACATAACTCCTTATGTAGAGAACCATAGTGACTTCAAATCTAAGGACTATTCATACCAATAGTCACATAATAAAGTATATGACAGTCATATAATGATCCATGATACTTTCTCATGGCGAGTCAATTCAGTATATATATTCTCCAATATATATACCCATGTGTCAATATGATATCACATATCCATGACTTGTGAGATCAAGTCATCCATTGACCTACATGTTAGCCTCAATGTATTAATATTTCCCTTGTCTATTAATACTTGACTAGGAATATTAAGAATGGTGTTCTCTATAGCTTCTCATAATCAATTCTACCAATTGATATACTGTAGATTAGAACCTACTATTTAAGGGCATTATTATATTTATTTTAGTTGGCACATGCATAAAGTAAATATAATAAACAATCTTTACCTTTTATTAATGAAATATGATATACATGATCTCTAATCAATCATCTCATGATTGACACTAAGGGCTGACACTAACATGTTGGTGCAGAGGAATAGAAAAAACTTAAATTTATCCAACACCTTTTGCGATCCTTAGAACTTAATGGGTCAAGAGTTGCCTTCAAAGGGACACATGCTTGGACTTTATTTCTCTATCTTTTAAATGATCTTACAAATGCATATAAAATTTTATCTATATAACATTTCTTCTCTCATTAATCTTTTAAATACACCCCTATCTTATAAATACACCCCTCGGTTTTTTCATATAGGGCAAAAGGGGGAGAAGAGGCAATGTTTAGGGGGAGTAAAAAGTTTTTTTAAAACTTTACTTTTTTTAAGTGGCCAAACGTTAAGGGGGAGAGATAAGTTTCTTTTTAAAAAATTCACCTAAGGTTAAGAGGGAGGTAACCTTGAGGGGGAAGATTTGAAAACGAACTTATTATTCATACTTACTTACACTTGCTTAATCATACTTACTACATGTTTACTCCATGCTTACTACTTGTTTACTACATGCTTACTACTTGCTTACTACATGCTTACTACATGCTTACTTTATACTAAATTTTTCCTTAACTTTGAATCGGTTTTCCATAAATAAAAAAGGGGGAGATTGTTGGTGCAGGGGCACTAGATAATCGAACCTAGGTTTTGATTATGGAAAAGGTTCAAAGTTAAGTTGTTATTGTTATCTCATGTGTTGTGTTAAGTGTGCAGGAAATGATTAAGCTAAGCTGAAGGTTAGTGACACTCGGAGAATCTCAAGACGAGAAACTGTGGTGGTCAGGCGACACCAAGAGAACCTCATTGGAGTCGAGGAAACTCGGTGGCAACCAAAAACTAAGCTACAGGTCAGGAGGACCAGAGGTAAGCATTGAGTGTAGAGTAATGGTGAGGTCGTGTCCTCCGTACAGGGACGAACTTAGGCGGCGATCCGACTAAGACTTCTAGGGGAAGGTCTAGGTTGAGATCGAATGGTAAGGAACCGTCGTAATGTCCGTTACTCGACATTTATGTGCTAACTCTTTGTTGCAGGTGAGTGACCAAGCCAACAGTCGACTGAAGGATATTGGAAGTCGACTAATCCTACCATTAGTCGACTGCTGAGGGTCATCAGTCGACTGCTATTCAAACTGGTCATCTCAAAGAAAGTCAAGATAAGCTCCACAAAAAGTGGGGTGATGAGGAACTTTGACCCAGATCTGGATCTCAATGAGCTAGGGTTTGAAGGTCTATAAAAGAAGAGGCTTTTCACCTCTTTGGATCATCCATTCTTGCTCCCAAAGTTCTCCAATGATGCCAAGATTCAACGACAATGCTACGTCATCGTAACGTCGATGACACACCGAGATTCCAAATCCATTCGTTGGTAGTTTCATTATTGTTGTCTTACTTTACTTATTTTTACTTCTTGTACTCGAGCTTTTCATTGTAAAGAGGAGAGGTTGGCTTGTTGCCTCTTCCTCTATCTTTTTCTTGTAACCGTCGTCTCCTACCTCCAACGAGGTGGAGACTTTTAGTCGATTGCCCCATCGTACAGGGTCTAGGATCGCGGGGCCTTGGAGTAGCAACCTTTCGATTGTGAACCAAGTAAAAAAAAGGTGTCTATTTACTTTAGCTTTATTTCTATTTCTAATGCAATACTTTGGTTTTATCGAAACGAAAAGACAAGCTTTGATGATCGCTATTCACCCCCACCCCCCCCCTCTAGTGACTCTCCGATCCAACATCTCCTCTCCCTCAATCCTAGAGGTGGAGGCTTCCTCTAATTCTCCTACCTCTTCTACTGACCCGAATGTTGATTCCCTTTCAACCTCTGAATCCTCAAGCTCTTGGGATGATGATGTGCATTCTTCTTGAGCTTGAGAGGGTGAACACTCCTCCTTGGACTCCTCCTCTACTTCTTGGGCCGGTGAGGGACTCTGATGGAGCTCAATCAACATGATCCATAACTCCTTAGCATCCCTAAATTCTCCTAATCTTGACAAGAAATCATTAGGTATTAAATCTTCTAAAAATTTAGTTACCTTAACCTCGGTCATAAATTTTTGGTGTTGCTCCTTGGTCCACTTCTTGATTTTTAGAACTTTTCCCTTCTTGTCTATAGGGGGTTCGAACCCTGTTGGTACAGGGGCACCAGATAATCGAACCTAGGTTTTGATTATGGAAAATACCCAAAGTTAAGGTCATATTGTTATCTCATAAGCTACTCTTAAGTGTGCAGAAGTGTTTAAGCTGAGCTGAAAGTCAGCGACACCCAGAGAATCTCGAGTCGAGAAACCATGGTGGTCGGGTGACACTGTGAGAACTTAGGATGGAGTCTAAGAACCCAAGTGAAGATCAGAAGCAAAGCGATAGGTCATAAAGGACCAGAAGTAAGCACGAGTGCGAAGAGAGATAGTAAGGTCATGTCCTTTGTATGGGGACGACCGTAGGCGGTGATCTGACTAAGACTTCCAGTAGAAGGTGTAGGTCGAGATGGGGGGGGGGGGGGTAAGGAACCATCATATTTATCATATTCCGTGCTAACCTCTTATTGAAGGGGAGTGACCAAGCTGACAGTCGATTGTTGGCTATTGGTAGTCGACTGATAAAGGTAATCAGTCGACTGATGGCGACAAATCAGCCAAATACACAAGGTCAAAAAAGATAGCAAATCATGCTTAAAGGGCAAGATGACCAAGTTACCTTTTACTAGAAAAGGTGAACCATTGGGAGGGTTGCTTGGTCTAATACATACTGATGTATATGGACCTATGTCAACTCATGCTCTAGGAGGCTATATCTACTTCATTACCTTCACCAATGATCACTCACCGTTTGGGTATGTGTTCTTGATGAAACACAAGTCTGAAGCCTTTGAAAGGTTCAAAGAATTCAGAAGTGAAGTAGAGAAACAACTTGGCAAGAGTATTAAAATACTTTGATTGGATCAAGGTGGTGAATACTTGAGTCAAGAGTTTCTAGATTATCTGAGGGACAATGGTATATTGTCCCAATGGACTCCACCGTATACACCACAGCATAATGGTGTATCTAAGAGGTGAAACCGAACCCTATTGGACATGGTTAGGTCGATGATGAATCACGCGAATCATTCCAAGTCCTTTTGGGGCTATGCACTTCAGACTGTTGTTTACTTGCTAAACAGAGTTCCGACCAAGGTAGTCTCTACTACTCCATATGAGATATGGAATATTAAGAAACCTCGTTTATCTTACTTGAAGATATGGGGTTGTCCAGCATATGTGAAGTGGACTGTGTCAGACAAATTGGATGCTAAGTCTGACAAGTGTATATTATGAGTAAATTGCTTCCACCTTCGGTCACTTGTGCATGGTGATCCTATCACACGTCCCTGGATTAAAAAAAAATTAATCCAGATGAAGATGGATTACCCAAGCAACTGATCCATCATCGTGCTATTCGATTTGAGTGGTCGCTTGAACAAACTTGTTGTTCAAACAACCTAACTCTTTTCCTCAATTAGCCGAGGAATAGATGATGAACGAATTGCCGGTTTATATATTTATCATTGGGATCCATGTTAATCAATAACATACTAAATACAAAAGAACTAAAATCAAAATTAAACAAGATTATACCTCTTGTTTTACCTCTTGATCTTCTATTGTATTCCTATCCTCTTCTTGGATGTCGTGTGGGCGACGATCTTCCAAGAATCGAAGTCTCCTAGATCTCGTATCTTCCCTTCCTTGCTCGCTCCGAACAAAAGGAAGAAAATCCTTCCTTCTTATCCTATCTAGCACCGACCACCAAGCCTCCTTGCTTGGTTGTTGCCGCCGGCCAAGGAGAGGGAGAAGAAGAGGTGCGCCGGCCCTAGGGGAAGCCAAAGAAAAACCCTAACCGGCCCTAGGTGATGGAAGGAGGCGCCGACCAAGAGATGAGCTCTTGTTGTCATCGGCCCTTGGAGATGGGGAGGTGGCACTGCCCAAGGAGATGGGAAGGAGAAGAGAAGCCCTAGGTTGTCGCCGCCCACAAGGAGAAGCCAAACCCTAGCCACCACTTCTTGCCACCTAAGCCTCCCACGGCAACTCCAAAACCCTAGCACAACCTCAATTGTTATTTCTGCCCAAGCCTCTCCCCCTTATTTATAGATCTAGGCTTCATGAGGTATTTATAATAGGCTATAATAGGGACCATGAGGAAGAGTTGGATCTTGGCCACCCAATGGATCCGAACCACACAAACCCGATCCATTAATGATGATCCATTCCACTAGAGGATCATCATTGATCTACCTCACCAACCCGATAATTAAATATGGGCTTTACATATTATTTATACAAAATATCTCCTCGTGTTTAAGATATCGAATGTCCATTAATTAATTAAATTACTGACAATTTAATTAATTAATATCTAACTCCATGAGTAGTACCACTCATCCTTATCATCATGTTGGACCAAGTCCACCTGCAGGATTTACATGATGAACTTTATGAGCTCCTCAAGGAGACATCATCATCCTTGTATATAGGATACGGTTTCCTTCTATAATCAATGGCACACCATGTAAATAATATTATTTTCCAACTTACTAGGCCTATGGATTTAACACATAAATCTCGCCCATTGGTAAATCAAATAAATAAATACTAAGTACATATGTCCATTATTATATCGGGATTAAGAGTATGTACACCATAATATCTGAGGTCTGATTCAATTATATAGTCAGTATAAATTGAATCACCTCTAAATCGGTCATACTCAATACACACAAAGTGTACTAGTGTAATTCTATGGTCAAGATAAACCAATACCAAATCACACTACAACCATGCCAATAGTTTATCCAAAACCATCTTGGTTGTGAGTCTCTACTTATACTCTACAAGGAACTGATAACATAATCTTCTATGCGACACCACACACCGTGTTATCTACAATTTAAAGTATCAGATAATATGCAAAAATGCAATCAATGATCATGTGATTCTTATTTCAAAATGAAGATGTTCATACAAAGGCTAGGCTTTCAGTATACATCCCAATAATCTCCCACTTATACTAAACGACTATGCTGCCATCAAAATACCATACATCTAATTATCATTCCCTCCACATGCCTATTAAAAGCTCTCGCTGGAAGGGCCTTAGTGAAAGGATCTGCTAGGTTATCCTCTGATGCAATCTTGGCAACAGTAACTTCTCCTCGCTTTACGATCTCTCGTATCAGGTGGTACTTACGCTCTATGTGTTTACTTGCCTTATGGGCTCATGGTTCCTGTTGGGGATCGATTGGCCGGCTAGAGGGGGGTGAATAGCCCTCTTACGATGGATGTCGGATTTTGCTCGTCTACAAAACGTTAGCGCAAGCGGAATATGCAAATATAAATAAAGACAAGCAAAATATAAACAAGCAATACAAACACGAGATGTAACGTGGTTCACAGCTACGCCGCTAATCTATGGTCCGATTCATCCACGGTGAATCACTCCGCAATCTATCCACTAGATCTCTCCTTTACACAAAGCTAGGTGGAGGTAACCTCTTTACACAAAAACACTCCTCTTACAAATATAATGGAAATAAGCTCAAGTAAGAGGATGGAAAGCTTTAGGGAACTTTGGGAGAGTATTAGAGCATAAGCATTAACCTCCCAAAGCCCCATCCCCTTCCTTTTTATAGAGGAAGAGGGTTTCTTCCCGTTGACACAGGAGCAGTCGACTGATGCCCTCGATCAGTCGACTGGTCCTGTAGCCGTTGCCCAATAATGGCCGCTTTCCATGTTGGATTCCATCCAACGGTACTGGCATCAGTCGACTGATGCTCGATCAGTCGAGTGCTCAATGGAGTCGACTCCATTCTGTGCCCGTGCACAGTGCCATCAGTCGACTGCCATGTCGACATCAGTCGACTGCCAAGCACTAAACTGGTCTTATACCAATCGATCGACTATCGACTCAGAGCAGTCGACTGCCATGACATGGCAGTCGACTGGTGTCGGGAAAACTCATCCGACACTTGGCCAAATGGCCAAGTTTCACCTAAGAGCTACCCCTTCCCGGGTTACATTCGCTCACTCTCATCTCTCGGAGTCCCTCGCCTTCGAAGTTTTCTTCGTTCACGGCCATGTCCCTCGGTAGCATCAGGCGCATGGCTTTGCAATGCTCCTTCGTGTTTCTTTCCTTGAAGTCTACTTCCTCCGGCTTCACTCCAAGCTCCTCGTCCGGCGGTCCCTCGGATGCTCCAAGCGCACGACTTCCGCAAAGCTATCCTTCACCGACTCAAGGCACGAGTCATGAGATGTGAAACTCGCCACGGCTCCATCTGCGAATTACTAAGTCCTGCACGACTTCAACGCACATATCAAATCAACATAACAAACTAACTTAAACCCTTTATCACACACATTAAAACCTTATCATGGTAAGAGATTGCCCTAACAATCTCCCCCTTTTTGATGTGTGGCAATCCGTTTAAGTTAGGTAAAAATATTTGATAAACATTTTAAAGGAAAGAAAGTAGGTAAACATAAACATGATATAGCAACATGCAACTCCCTCTTAATCCATGAAACTCTCTCTACAAATTATCAATTTTCTCCCCCTATCATAATTTACTTAAACATAATCAATTCTCCCCCTTTGACACCATCAAAAAAATTAACACTAAGTTATAAACTCATGGCATCAAGTCTAATAGAAGAAAAATACCAAAAATTAGTTTAAAAACTGAATTCGGCCAATACTGTTCTGATTTACAGGTCATCAGTCGACTGGTTCAGACTACCAGTCGACTGGCACAAGGTTTTCAGGAATTCTTGATTTTCAGACCGAATTTCAGAAATGCATTAAAAATTTCAAAAAATTCAAAAAATCATGAAATTTGGGGAACATATTTCTTGTAAGATTCTTTATCAGTGAAAAATAGGTCTTTATGAAAAATCATTATATTTTCACGTATTTGCTAAAAATCCAAAAGGTTTAAAAACTACTAGGTTTTTGATCATGATAGTATCAAGTTTAACACCTAGTTTTGCTTCCAATTGTTTCAAAACATGAATACATAGTTTTTAAAGTAAGAAATTGTTTTGAAAACATATGAAACACATGTATTCATCAAATAATAATCATGCATTAGGTATTATATGATGATAATAAACAAAGTATCACCTAAAGCATGATTCAAACCTATTTCCCATGATTATGTGCCAAATATCAATATCATAAATCATGATTGCAAACATGTGTAACAATTACATTAATCATCATGATTTATGCATTATTATCTATTTATAGGCACGTTATCATCACCTAACACTATTTAAAAATGTTGTCCCGCCATCCTAAGTCAACCAAAATATGATATAGGTCAATTGCATATGGTTGACTACCCTAGGGTTTTTCTAACCCTTAAGGATGGATTTTGGAACCCAAAATAGGTTCTTCCCTATGGGGTTCACTAAATAGTCCTTGGGGATCCATTTTCTAGCTATTACCTTCTTCTTATCTTGTCCCCTAGCAATTAGACATTTATAGGCTTTTTCATTTTTCTTTTCTTTATATCCTAGGCCCATTTTGTTGAAGCTAGCTCTTTGGCTCCCTATAATCATGTTCAATGTATTTGAGCCTATAGTGAATTTTTCTAGGGCTTTTGTCAAGTAATCTACCTTTTCCCTTAAAGCCCTATTTTCATCCATGCATGCATCACTAACATTAAATGGCATATATTCATGTGAGCATGCATCATCATGGCAAGAAGGAATATTTTCATTTTCATTTAAGAATGCTTTTTCTAACTTATTTTCTAAGTCCTTAATTTGATCTAGCATGCTTTTGTTCTTCTTCTTAGCTCTAAATAAGTCCTTAGTGAGGCTAGAAATCATAGACATAATTTGCTTAGGGGGTAGATTTGTTACCTCACTTACCAAATCCTCTTCTTCGGATGAGGAGGATGTAGAGGCACCCCCATCACTTGAGCTCTCTCCACTTGAGCTTGATTCTTCATTTAAGGAGGAGGAGCAATTCAAGTCATCGAAGGTCATCAATGCAAGGTTGGAATAGACTTGTTCCTCTTCTTCAGATGAGGAGGAAGAAGCAAGGTCATCCCATGTCTTTGCTTTGAACGCCATGGCCTTTCCCTTTTCCTTTGCCTTCATCTCCTCTTCCTTCTTTCTACTCCCCTTTTTCTTCTTCTTTTCTTCTTTCTTCTTCCTTTCTTCCTTGCTTTTGTTTAGGAGGGGACAATTATCCCTTATATGTCCCTCTCCTTGGCAATTGTAACAAATCACCTTTCCTCTTGGTCTTCTCCTCCTATCATTAGATTTATTAAAATGAAAACCTTTTAAAGCACGCCTTACCCTCCTTACCATATATGCTTCTTCCGTGCTATCCATGGAAGAGGAGGAGGATGCTTCGTCATCGGAGGAGGAAGGGACTTCCATCTTCTTCTTCCCCTTATTTGCCATTAATGCTACTCCCCTTGAAGGTTGGATTCTAGGCTCTTCTTGTATTCCTTCAAGCCTCGTTTCATGGAGCTCCATGGTTGAGAAGAATTCCTCCAAGGTGCTCACTTCTAGGTTCTTGGAGATGTAAAATGAGTCCACCATGGAACTCCATCTTGAGGACCGGGGAAAAGCATCTATGACCTTCATCACCATATCCCGGTTGGAGAGCCTTTCACCTACACTTGTTAGCCCAATCAAAATCTCTTTAAACCTAGAATGCAATGAAGTTATCTTTTCTCCATTTTCTAATTTGATGTTTGATAGTTGGGAGCGGAGGAGGTCTCTTCTTGCTAGCTTAGCCTCCGAGGTACCTTCATGAAGCTCTACTAGCTTCTCCCACATCTCCTTAGCACTAGAACATTCCCCTATCCTATTGACTTCTTGTTGGGGGAGTACATTATAGAGGTAGTGCTTGGCCTTTGAATTTGCCAAATACTCCTCTCTTTGTCTTTTGCTCCATCTCGATTTCTCTAATGGATCCCCATCTTCGTTCCTAGGCAACCCAAAACCGTTTTCCATAATTAACAATATTTCAAAGTCGGTTTCGAAGAATACCTCCATTCTCTTTTTCCACCAAGAGAATTCGCCGTCGAACTTCGGTGGGTGGATGTTTGAGCTGGCCATTTTGAATGTTGCTTGTTGTGACGGTTAGTCCTCGACAAGCTTTCCTTGGCTCTGATACCACTTGTTGGGGATCAATTGGCCGGCTAGAGGGGGGTGAATAGCCCTGTTACGATGGATGTCGGATTTTGCTCGTCTACAAAACGTTAGCGCAAGCGGAATATGCAAATATAAATAAAGACAAGAAAAATATAAACAAGCAATACAAACACGAGATGTAACGTGGTTCACGGCTACGCCGCTAATCCACGGTCCGATTCGTCCACGGTGAATCACTCTGCAATCTATCCACTAGATCTCTCCTTTACACAAAGCTAGGTGGAGGTAACCTCTTTACAAAAAAACACTCCTCTTACAAATATAATGGAAATAATCTCAAGTAAGAGGATGGAAAGCTTTAGGGAACTTTGGGAGAGTATTAGAGCATAAGCATTAACCTCCCAAAGCCCCATCCCCTTCCTTTTTATAGAGGAAGAGGGTTTCTTCCCGTTGACACGGGAAGCGATCGGTGATGCCCTTGATCGATCGGTGGTCGTTAGCCGTGCCCAATAATGGCGCTTTCCACGTTGGATTCCATCCAGCATCGCGGCATCGATCGGTGATCCTACCATCAGTCGACTGATGCTCGATCAGTCGAGTGCTCAATGGAGTCGACTCCATTCTGTGCCCGTGCACAGTGTCATCAGTCGACTGCCATGTCGACATCAGTCGACTGCCAAGCACTAAACTGGTCTTATACCAGTCGATCGACCATCGACTCAGAGCAGTCGACTGCCATGACATGGCAGTCGACTAGTGTCGGGAAAACTCATCCAACACTTGGCCAAATGGCCAAGTTTCACCTAAGAGCTACCCCTTCCCGGGTTACATTCGCTCACTCTCATCTCTCGGAGTCCCTCGCCTTCGAAGTTTTCTTCGTTCGCGGCCACGCCCCTCAGTAGCATCAGGCGCACGACTCTGCAATGTGTTGGTGCAATCGGCCCAGGTCACGATTGACCAGACTCGAGTTTGACTCGAGTGATGTTTTGATGTTTGACAAAGGGATTTGACAAAGTGGTTTGGCATTGATGTTTGACATTAATGTCGGTTAATATGTTGGGGAGATTGTTTATACAATCGACCCAGGTTATAATTGACTTTGATGGTTGACTAGGGTTGACCATGTGATTATGGGAAAGTCCAAGCATGGGTCTTGGCAAATGGAAAGTCCAACATGGGTTGGCAAAGGAAAAGTCCAACATGGGTTGGCAAGGAAAAGTCCAAGCATGGGTCTTGGCAATGTAAAAGTCCAAGCATGGGTCTTGGCAATGTAAAGTCCAACATTGGTTGGCAAGGAAAGTCCAAGCATGGGTCTTGGCATGAAAAGTCCAACATGGGTTGGCAAGGGAAAGTCCAAGCTTGAGTCTTGGCATTTGAGAAGTCCAAGGGTTTGATATTGGCAGCGTAAAGTCCAAGCGGGAGTCTTGGCAGCATAAGTCCAATGGTTGGCGGAAAGTCCAAGCGAAGTCTGGCGGCGTAAGTCCAATGTGCCTTGGCGGTGTAGACACCGTTAGCATGACATAGCCGATGGAAGCACTGAAGCTAGCGCGATAGGATGAACAAGTCATGGATGACTTGGAGGATCCGAGGCGTGAGGCGATGGAGGTGGCTAGAAGGCTTAGGTCTAGGCTAAGGGTGGTCTAGCAAGTATGGGGCACCATACTTGGGTTAAAACCTCATCGATTGCTCATGGGAGCGATCTGATGGCTGTGATCATAAGGATGGCGTTATTGCCCGGTCAGTGTCGAGCACAAACGCTCAGCGTAGCAATGGGCGATCGACTACGGGCGTTAGCGATCGGCCAAAAGATGAGTTGCGCGTGGAGTTTTTCCAGCGTGGATCGATCCGTTGTCTCACGACAACAGTGGCATCAGTCGACTGGTGACTTATGGCAGTCGACTGATAGGCGGAAATCCAGCCCGACGCAGGTTATAAAGGCAGCTCGGAAGGAGGGTTTTAGCAGCGATTTCTTGGATGTTTTTGAGGCGATTTGCTGCTGCAAATCAGGGTCTTCAACCACGATTCAAGCGATCAACAAGCAAGCGATCTAAAGAGTTTTTGTAAAGTGTTCTTTACTTCTCTTATTGTATTTCCTATTATATTTGCTTGTTGTATTTAGATTATTGTTGTAATCTTATTGTAAGAGGTTTCTCCACCTCCGACTTGTGTCGAGAAGGAGTTATTTGATAGTGGTGTGTGTTTGGCATCGCTAGGGCTCGTTTGAGCCCGATCCGTGGAGTAGGAACCGTTACGGTTCCGAACCACGTTATATCATCGTGTTCGTGTGTGATTGTATTTCGTGTATTGCTTTTATTATTATTATTCTGCTGCGCTAACACGAATTGTAGACAAACACGCGAACGATTTCCATCTACGTACGGTCATCTACGCTATTCACCCCCCCTCTAGCGGCCTCAAATCCCCAACAAGTGGTATCAGAGCCTGGTGGCTCTTCAACGGATTAACAACCGGGAGCAAGACGCTAGAGGGTAAAAGATGGAAGTCCAAGATCAATTAGGATGGGACATCAACACACCGGTCCCTTATTCATTCTATGGACGAGAAGGTTTCAATTCTTGGAAGGCGAGAATTGAAGAGTTTTTGATGATGAGAGACCTTGAGGAATGGTCCGCCTTGATGGAAGGATTTGAGTATCCTAAGGGACCAAAGGGAGGGTTTCTCAAGAAGAAGAAATGGAGTGAGGAGCAACTCCGGCAATTCGAGAAAAATAAGAAGGTAATCAAATTTATATTTGATTTAGTACCTAATGACATCTTGTGTAGCCTAGGTGACTATGTGGATTGTAAAGACGCCAAAGAGGTATGGAACATTTTGGCGAAATTCCATGAAGAACCTCATTCAATCCAAGAAGACAAGGAGGATGAAGAAGAGAGCTCATCCTCAAGTGAAAGTGAGGAATCGGAAGAAAGTGAGGAGTCAACTTCCGGATCGGAAGAGAAAATAGAAGAGGTGGGAGAAGCATCCACCTCCGTGATTGAGGGGGAGAGACCATCTACACCGGGGCAACCTCAAGAAGTGCCTTCAACATCCGGTCAAGATGAGGAAGCTCAAAATTCAACTCCGGCACCTACCACGGACCTAGGTAACTCGAGCATTTCAAATAATAATAAAATTCATATTATATGCTTTGAGTGTAGGGAGCAAGGACACTACAAGAGTAAGTGTCCTAAATGGGTTAAGAAGGCTCCACCGGCACCAAAAGTCAAGGATGTCGGTTCCCCAACACCTAAAGGCAAGGAGCACATCATATGCTTCAAGTGCAATTGAAGGGGCATTATCGAGTCAATGCCCTAGGGGAAGAAGAAGGGCAAGAAGGAGCATCATATGTAGGGGGAGCCTCCAAGGCAAACCCTAAGGTATATTTCAATAATGCACCTTCTAGATTTAATAGGCAAAAGCATGCTAGAAATAATTTTAATTCTCTTGCAATTTATGAAAAGCATGCTAATAGGAATGAATATTGCTTAGGAGCTAAAAATATTCACTTAGATAATAGGAAGAAATTTTGGACTAATGTCCCTAAAAATAATTCATCTAAGGATAAACCTAGGTCAAATAACACTAGACCAATTTTACCTAGGGAGACCATTAGAAAGGTGCAAGAGCACCTAGGTATTAACCCTAAATGGACTAGGCATATGCCTAGAAAGTCTCATGCCCATGGTCTAAATCAAAATTCTAAAATCGGGCAATTAGAATTAGAGAACCAAGCCTTGAGGTCAAGGCTTGAGAAATTGGAGAAGACCCTTAAAGTTATGCAAAATCAAATGCAAGGGTCAATTAGTCAAACTTCTGGGTCAATTAGTCAAAGTCAACACTTAGGACTCAAGAAGCAAAAGTCAACAAAGGGCAAGAATGGTTTGGGTCACAAACCTAAGCCTAAGGTGGCTTATCATAGTGTTCCATTTGACTATGGAGCACAAACTAGGTATAGGAAGACCAAGGCCAATAGGGAAGTCATGCCTAGAGTTGACCAAAGGGTGTGTCTAGTGGCTAGGGTTTCAAGGAAACCTAGGGTGGCCACTAAGAAGGTTGCAAGGGGAGTTACCCCTAGAGTCAACCTAGGTAAGACCCAAATGACCAAGGCTAATAAGCCTAGGAGGGTCATTAGGAAGGTATCTAGGGAGGTTATCCCTAAGGAATACCTAATTAACCCTAGGAGCTCAAATCGGTTTTGGGTTCCTAAGAGCGTGATTGATTCACGCTAGATGGGTTTAGGGTGTGCCAACCTTGATTGGATGGGTAGTTAACTCAATCATGGTAAAGGTGGCACTTTAGGATGTTTTCAAGGTTATGGATACCTTGGAAATAGATTTGAATTATCATCCTAAAAGATTTTAGGGTGTGCCAATATTATTTGAGAAGCTTGATAAAATGGTCAAATTGGCACAATTTAGGTTTAGAGTGTTAGTGTGTCATTTTGGGTTGTTGGCACACTAGGGAGATTAATGATAATATGGCAAAATATATCTAACTATATCAAATGGCAATTAATATTAAAATTTTGGTATTACTATACCTATATATTTTATATGCCATGTTTTGATTGTCATATGCCATGTCATGACATCATGCCTATTTCTATGATTTTATATGTCATGTTCATGTTTAGGATTAAGGATTAAATGTCATGTGTTTTTAGATTTCATATTATGCCATGACATCATGATTATGAGCATGTGTTTATCTATATCATCTCTAATGTCATAATCACTCATGCATTTAAGATAATTTGATTGAAATTGATTTAAGGACAATGACATGACTTGGAGTCCCATCTATAAGGGAATCAAGTAGGGTTGCCTTAGAAAAATGCATGAAACCCTAGTTCAGGGAGAACAAAACCCACATCTCACATCCAATTGACATGTATGTGTACTTATACACCCTAGATACATGTGAGATGCTAGGATATGAGTTGAGTTCAAGGTGCATAGTTTTTGCATCTAGTTGAACCAAAACTCATCTAATTTTATTGGTGGATCATTGGGAAAGCTTGTGTACAAGTCATGTACTTAGAGCCCAAGGAATATGATCCAAAATAAGGTTTTGAAATCATTTTAAAATCAATTTAGAAAACCTTGGTGAAGTCTATCTTTTGATAGCAATCACCATTGATGAAGTTGATACAAAATAGGGCCAAAATATTGAAAATTTCAATGGTTTTGAGTTTTGTATCAAACTCACTATTTTATGGGTAAAATATTTTTCAAACATTTTTCACCCATTGTTTTGGTCATAAGTATTATACGTATCAAATTTCGTGATTTTTCGATATACGTATAATTAGTTATGATTTTTTGAAATTGGATTACGATGGTGAATTTGGAAAATTTGCTTCTGATCGCGCCATTGGTGGCGATCGATGTATGTAATCGATCGATTCTTGTCGTCAGTCATTGCAGTCTGATTTCGGGTTAACAAGGTTGTTTAGTCCATTTTCAGCCATGGTAAAGGTCCCTAACCACTCCTAACCCTAGGATATGCTTTGGGAAGTATTATGAAGGGTGAAAATTCATTGGATATGGATTTGGAGAGGTGTTAGGTCAAAGTATCAATTTGAGGTGGTGGAAAGTTCAATGTTGAATTTCCAACCTTAATTTTGATGGTTTAGAGTTCCTATTGGCTTAGGGACTCCCCAAGGACATTGTTGGTGCAATGGTCAAGGGGGAGCAAGCCTTTAGGGGGAGGTATCCATCTTGGGATGATGGATGTGTTTTTCTCCTTGAAAAGGAGAAGTTATTGGGAAAGTATCATCAATTGGGAAAATTGATGATTTTTTATACCCAATTTGGAAATTGGGAGAGTGAATAGGATTGCCTCTCTTGAGTGATATGGGACTTATCACTAGGAAGATGGTAGACATCCTAGATATTTTTAAATAAAGGGGGAGATTGTAAGATCTCATTGGGACATGAGACATTGACCTCCTTGGAGAGATAACCTTTTTGATGTTAGTCAAAAAGGGGGAGAATGTTTGGGAGAACATTTGGAGAGTGTTTACCAATTTGGGATAATTGGTAAGGGATTTGAGTTAGTGGTCTAACTCAGATGATTTGTTTGGTTTTTGTCAAACATCAAAAAGGGGGAGATTGTTGGTGCAATCGGCCCAGGTCACGATTGACCAGACTCGAGTTTGACTCGAGTGATGTTTTGATGTTTGACAAAGGGATTTGACAAAGTGGTTTGGCATTGATGTTTGACATTAATGTCGGTTAATATGTTGGGGAGATTGTTTATACAATCGACCCAGGTTATAATTGACTTTGATGGTTGACTAGGGTTGACCATGTGATTATGGGAAAGTCCAAGCATGGGTCTTGGCAAATGGAAAGTCCAACATGGGTTAACAAAGGAAAAGTCCAACATGGGTTGGCAAGGAAAAGTCCAAGCATGGGTCTTGGCAATGTAAAAGTCCAAACATGGGTCTTGGCAATGTAAAGTCCAACATTGGTTGGCAAGGAAAGTCCAAGCATGGGTCTTGGCATGAAAAGTCCAACATGGGTTGGCAAGGGAAAGTCCAAGCTTGAGTCTTGGCATTTGAGAAGTCCAAGGGTTTGATATTGGCGGTGTAAAGTCAAGCGGGAGTCTTGGCGATAAGTCCAATGGTTGGTGGCGTAAAGTCCAGAGTCTTGGCGGCGTAAGTCCAATGTGCCTTGGCGGTGTAGACACCGTTAGCATGACATAGCCGATGGAAGCACACACGGAAGCTAAGCGCGATGGATGAACAAGTCATGGATGACTTGGAGGGGATCAGGCGTGAGGGTGATGGAGGTGGCTAGAAGGCTTAGGTCTAGGCTAAGGGTGGTCTAGCAAGTATGGGGCACCATACTTGGGTTAAAACCTCATTCTTGAGGTTGGCGGTCGTGACATTATGGCGGTTCATTGCCATGAGTCAACTTGAGTTATGCCGAGTTAGAGCTGGGATTGCTCGGCGATCGGCCGCTCATGGGAAGCGATCGTGATGGCTCTGCGGTCGACTAAGGATGTGATCGCCCGGTCAGTGTCGAGCATAAACGCTCCGTGGCCGTAGGCGATCGACTACGGGCTTTAATGATCGGCGCAAATGTTGGCGATCGGCGCCAAGAGATCCGTTGAGTTTTTCAGCGTGGATCGATCCGTTGTCTCATGACAACGATGGCATCGATCGGGTGACTTATGGCGCGGTCGGGATAGCGGAAATCGGCCGGCAGGTTATAAAGGCAGCTCGGAAGGAGGGTTTTAGCAGCGATTTCTTGGACGTTTTTGAGGCGATTTGCTACTGCAAATCAGGGTCTTCAACCACGATTCAAGCGATCAACAAGCAAGCGATCTAAAGAGTTTTTGTAAAGTGTTCTTTACTTCTCTTATTGTATTTCCTATTATATTTGCTTGTTGTATTTAGATTATTGTTGTAATCTTATTGTAAGAGGTTTCTTCACCTCCGACTTGTGTAGAGAAGGAGTTATTTGATAGTGGTGTGTGTTTGGCATCGCTAGGGCTCGTTTGAGTCCGATCCGTGGAGTAGGAACCGTTACGGTTCCGAACCACGTTATATCATTGTGTTCGTGTGTGATTGTATTTCGTGTATTGCTTTTATTATTATTATTCCGCTGCGCTAACACGAATTGTAGACAAGCACGCGAACGATTTCCATCTACGTACGGTCATCTACGCTATTCACCCCCCCCTCTAGCGGCCTCAAATCCCCAACACAATGCTCCTTCACGTTTCTTGCCTCGAAGTCTACTTCCTCCGGCTTCACTCCAAGCTCCTCGTCCGGCAGTCCCTCGGATGCTCCAAGCGCACGGCTTCCGCAAAACTATCCTTCACCGACTCAAGGCACGAGTCATGAGATGTGAAACTCGCCACGGCTCCTTGTGCGAATTACTAAGTCCTGCACGACTTCAACGCACATATCAAATCAACATAACAAACTAACTTAAACCCTTTGCCACACACATCAAAACCTTATCATGACAAGAGATTGCCCTAACAGTTCCTTCGAGTTTGCAACTGCACCACTGTTATCACAATAAATTGTGATAGTTTTGGGCAAACCAGAAATCACATCCAAGTCCATCAAGAAGTTCCTAAGCCATACAACTTCTTTGGCTGCCTCAAAGGCTTCCACATACTCAGCTTTCATGGTAGAGTCCGCCATGCATTTCTGCTTGACACTTCTCCATATAATGGCTCCACCTCCCAAAGTAAACACAAAACCAGAGGTAGACTTACTATTATCCCTATCTGATTGGAAGTCAAAATATATGTAACCCACAGGGAGTAATTGATCTGCTTGGTATACCAACATATAATCCCAAGTCCTTCTCAGCTACTTCAATATATGCTTTACCGTAGTCCAATGTCCCTGTCCTGGATTACTCTGATATTTGCTAACCATGCCCATGGCAAAGCAGATATTCGGCCTCGTGCATAACATAGCATACATGAGGCTTCCTAGTGCCGAAGCATAAGGAACTGCCTTCATCTCCTCTATCTCCTTTGATGCTCTAGGACACATCTCTTTAGATAAAGGTACTCCATGCCGAAAAGGTAGAAAATCTTTCTTGGAGTTCTGCATGCTAAAATGAGCTAAAATAGTATCTATGTATGAAGCTTGAGATAAGCACAACATCCTTTTCTTGCAATCCCTTATAACCTTGATCCTGTTGGGTTTCCGGCACCGCGGCGTGTGTGTGTTCGATCATGTTTCGTAAACATGAACACAGCGGAAGCAATAAAAATAATAAATACTCCTATTTATTACAACACACACAACACACGCATGCATATTACAACAAGTGTAGACATAACCGTAAATTTAAATTTGCAATAAAAGGAAAATTTATCTACGTTATACCTTTCGTATGACGTGTAGCGGGAACGACATCAACCGGAACGATCCTCGCTAGAATCGTCTCTATCCGTATCCATGCCGAGTTCCTCGGGATGACTTCGCTAAGCCACGAGCTTCGTCTTCGTACGGGTTACTAGCCTCGTGTTGAAGACGACGTGATCGAGAGATGATCACGATCCGAATCCAAATTCGGATCCTAAGACGAGTCCTCAAAACTCGCTTCTCCGGAGAGGTATTCGTCAACCGATTGACGAATCCTTCGTCCTCCACCTCATAGGATTACCGGAGATCGAATCCCCGATAAGTTAGCCGCTGTCGGAGCTCTAACCGTCGTCCAAACGACGCTCCGACGAGAGGAGAAGAAGCTGTCCAGAAAACTGGACAGCTTGGTGGAGGAGATAGGCGCCGGCCAACAAAGGAAGCCAAGTGCTCACCTTTTCACCGAAGCCTAGGAAGATCACCGGAGGGTCGCCGGAGGATCACCGGCTGAAGCTTGGACGCCGTCAAGGACTTGGACAGCAGCACACAAAGGCGGGTTGGCGCCGAAAAAACTCCAAGGGTGGAGGTGGGCGGCAACTCAAAAGGCTAGGGTTTTGGATTAGGTTAGGGCTTAACAATCCCTTAAGCCCTCTTTTATAGAGAACTAATTCTCTTAATGGTTAATGGTTCATATCCATAAAGCCCGTTAACCCGCTCCATTAAGATAAGTTAAAATAAACCAAACCATGATGGTTTATTTTAAGTTAAAACGAACCGAACCAACTTTTGGTTCATTCGTTTAAAATAAACCAAACCCCTTTGGTTTATTCTCATCCATTGGATTAGAACCAAACCATTTTGGTTCATCCATTACGTCTTCATAAGACGCGGCCCATCCACGCTTCCATTGCGACTGAAACAATTTCATGCTCGCTTTATGTTTGGTCCAACCAAACCTAGTTTCTCTCGGTCTGAGAATCTCATTCTCAAGCTTGTTTTAAATCCTTTGGATTACGCTCGTTGTGCGTGTGACCAAATAGGTTCTCGGTTTATGTTGGCCGTCTATAATTAACCATTAATTATAGAACGATCATGAGTGGCACCTAGTAGTACATCATGATCCCCAATTAACCGAAAAGATCAACGGTTGATCCAGAACTATTTCTGAAACCCTTCAGCAGCTCGAATGATTCGTGCCCCATTCCGTTCACTCATCTTATACCCACTTGGTTCAGGACATGGTCTATAGTGTCAGTCCCCACTAGGCTGACTACGTCACACCTAGCCCAAGTATCATTTCCTCGTCCTCGATTCTAGTTACTCCACATGTATCGAAGAGTACCTTACTCTAAACATGTAATGCTTTGGCCAAAGACTTTAGTAACAATCCGACGAGAGGCCATGGGTATACATCTCCTCGCAAGGAGTGGTGAATCCTTTATAGGCTATTCAAACACCTTCGATCACTTCGACTTATACTCAATCATCCCGGGTCTACATCTCCTTAGAGATGTTTGCTTAAGATGTCAAAGCATAAGTCTCCATGATCAAGATGACTTGAATACCGCAAGTCAAAGGAACATCGCACTTAAGCCACAGTAAGAACTTCATTGACATATCTATATGCAGAGAACCATATGAAGTCTTACGGCTGGTCACTCCAATGAACTAGTTACCATAACTAGCATCCACGATTAACTCCGGACATCACTATGTCTCGGCCGGTGAGAATCGGGCTTGGATACACCAAGGAGTATACCTCGTGCTAGTCTCGGCGAGAATTGATGGTGTCCAAATCCATCAATTCATCGACTAGGATAATTCGATACATCACAATTACACATGTAGAGATACTCACTAGTTGTGATCCAATCACAAATTCTCTCATCTTTGTGAATCGTATCGTGGACATTCAGTAAATGAGTTTAAGATCCAATCAAATACATAAAACATGTATACTCAAATAGTGAATCTTCATTTATCATATAAATGGTTCATACATAAGGCGATTGCCTTAGGACATCTCTCATATATAACTAACAGACTCCCACTTGGCCTAATGCCAATCGCTACGGTATCCAATACCATAAGCTCGAACATGACCCTCAAACTTATTTTGAGGTAATGCCTTAGTCAAGGGATCCGCTAAGTTCCTTTCAGTGGGAATTTTCTCGATTTGTATTTCGTTCCTCTGATGATCTCTCTACGATAAGATGATAGCGTGAAGCACATGTTTGGATCATCGATGAGACCTTGGCTCTTTCGCTGTGCAATTGCTCCATTGTTGTCGCGATGAGACCGGTATTGCTTCAACAATGGCGGAATCACACCAAGTTCATGAGCGAACTTTTTGATCCAAACCGCTTCCTTTCGCTTCGGGCGCAATGTATTGCCTCGATGGTAGAATCCGCTACAGTCTCTTGTTTGGAACTTTTCCAACTCACTGCGACCCCATTCAAGGTGAACACGTATCCAGACTGAGAACTGGAATCATCCTTGTTTGTCTTGAAGCTGGCATCCGTATACCCGCGTATCACCAAGTCCCCTTCTCCATATATTAGGAACACATCCTTAGTTCTTCTCAAGTACTTAAGGATCGTCTTAACAATCCACCAATGATCCATTCTGGATCGGATCGGTATCTGCTCGTGACACTCAGAGCATACGATACATCGGGCCTCGTACATAACATAGCATACATGATAGATCCTATTGCGGATGCATAGGGAATCTTACTCATGCAAATCCTCTCGTCTTCTGTCCGCGGACACATAGACTTCGAAAGGTGTACCCCATGCCTGATGGGTAGGAAACCTTTCTTGGATTCCGACATGCTAAACCTCTTTAGCACTCGGTCTATATATATAGACTGCGAAAGACCAAGCAACCGTTTCGATCTATCTCTATAGATCTTAATCCCGAGGATGTAGGTTGCTTCTCCCAGTTCTTTCATGGAGAATGTCTTGGATAACCAAACCTTCACTTGTAAGATTGAAACATCGTTTCCTATAAGTAGTATGTCATCGACATACAATACTAGGAATATTTGCACTCCCACTAACCTTCTTGTACACACAAGGTTAAAGATTTTGTGAGAAATCAAACTTTTTGATTGTCTCATCAAAACGGATATTCCAGCTCCTGGATGCTTGCTTCAATCCATAAATGGATCGTCGCAATTTGCATACCTTGGTTTTCTCAATCGATGTGAAACCCTCAGGCTGTATCATATACACGTCCTCAGGCAGGTTTCCATTAAGGAAAGCTGTTTTCACATCCATCTGCCATATCTCAGAATCATAATGAGCCGCTATGGCCAGGAGCATCCGAATGGATTTAAGCATAGCTACAGGCGAATAGGTTTCGTCATAATCAACACCTTGTTTTTGACGATATCCTTTCGCCACCAATCTAGCCTTATAGGTAATCACATTACCATCCATGTCGTTTCTTCTTGAAAACCCACTTGCACCCTATAGGCTTTATGCCTTGGTGGGTCAACCAAGTTCCAAACTTGGTTTTCATACATGGAATCCATTTCGACTTCATGGCACCAAGCCACTTATCCCTTCTGAACTTGTCGGCACTTCTTCATAAGCTGGTAGGCTCCTCATCATCAATGAGTAACACATCGTCGTTCGATTAAACTTACGAGAAATCCATATCTCTCGGGAATATTGCGTGTTCTACGGATCTCGAAGATGTGGTGTTACAATAGGTCGACCAATTGCTCATCACTATGAGTTGTCATTGTTGTGCTTCACTATCTCATTAATGTCTATTTGAGTCTCTCGAGCCTCCTCAAGCTCGACGACACTCCCACTGTTTTCTTGCAAGAGAAACTCTTTCTCTAGAAACACAGCATGCCTTGAAACAAACACCTTTTGTTCCATGGGATGATAGAATTGGTACCCCTTGTTTCCTTATGGTATCCAATAAATAGACATTTATCAGACTTAGCATCCAATTTGTCTGATACAGTCCGCTTCACATAAGCAGGACAACCCCATATCTTCAAGTAAGATACATGAGGTTTCTTACCATTCCATATCTCATATGGAGTAGTTGAGACTACCTTGGTAGGCATTACATTTAACAAGTAAGCAATTTGTAAAGTGCATAGCCCCAAAAGGACTTGGGAAGAGTTGCATGATTCATCATTGACGACCATGTCCAACAAGGTCGATTCGCCTCTCGGATACACCATTATCTTTGTGGTGTATAGGCGGAGTCCATTGAGACAATATGCCATTGTCTCTTAGATAATCAGAAACTCTTGACTTAAGTATTCACCACCTCGATCCGATCAGTATTTTAATACTCTTGTCATGTTGTTTCTCTACTTCATTTCTGAATTCTTTGAACCTTTCAAAGGCTTCAGACTTGTGTTTCATCAAGAACACATACCCAAACCGTGAGTGATCATCGGTGAAGGTAATGAAGTAGCTATAGCCTCCTAATGCATGAGTTGACATAGGTCCACATACATCAGTATGTATTAGACCTAGTAACTCTCCCACTCATTCACCTTTTCCAGTAAAAGGTAACTTAGTCATCTTGCCTTTTAAGCATGATTCGCATGTATCGTATGAATCTAATTCAAACGATTCCAGAATTCCACATCGGTGTAATTCGGACATGCGTTTCTTGCTTATATGGCCAAGACGACAATGCCACATATAGGAGTCTATTTGATTATCCTTTCGAGCACGCGTGTTGCTCGCTTCGATATTGAAAATGTCACTGGATACATCCAACGTATAAATGCCATTACTCAAGGTTCCAGTTCCATAAAGTATGCCATTTAAAGTTATATAACAACAATTGTTACTAAACGTCAAATGGAAACCATTTCTATTTAAACAGGAAATAGAAACAATGTTCTTTATTATAGAAGGAACATAATAGAAATTATCCAGTTCTAAGACTAGTCCACTAGGGAGCTTCAGCAAATAAGTTCCGATGGCGACCGCAGCAACCTTTGCTCCATTGCCAACTCGCAAATTTGACTCCCCTCTGACAAGTCTTCTTCTATTCCTTAGCCCCTGTATATCATTACATATATGTGAGCTACACCCAGTATCCAATACCCAAGTGTCCAAGGAAATAGAATGACAATCAATAACGAAGATACCTGAAGAGGATGGGGCATCGGATGCCTTCTTCTTCTTCATGGACTCAAGATAAATCTTGCAGTTTCTTCGCCAGTGGCCTTCCTTGCCACAGTGATGGCAAGTGCCCTTTTGCGCTGGTTCCGCCTTCTTTACCCTTTTGTTCTTTCCTTTCTTCTGTTCTTTTGCCTTCCTCTTAGAACCCTTCTTTGAGGAATCAACTAACAGAACCGCCTTCTCCTCATGCTTCACAGAAGGCTCCACAGTCTTCAGCATATTGAGGAGCTCGGGAATGGTGGATTCCAATTTGTTCATCCGATAGTTCATCACAAATTACGAGAAACTCTTGGGCAAACAATGCAGAATTAAGTCAATATTTAACTCATGATCCATCACAAAACCGAGGGTAGCTAGCCGCTCGATGTACCCGTTCATCTTTAGCACAAACTGCACTACAGATGAACCTTCTTGCATCTTCGTGGTGAAGAGGAGCCTAGAGACCTCGAACCTTTTGGATCTCGCTTGCTCATCGAACAACTCATGAAGATGGAAGACCATAGTATTAGCATCCATATGCTCATGCTGCTTTTGCAGCTCTGGTACCATCGCCGCTAGCATGATGCAACTCGCCAGCTCAGAATCTGCCACATGCTTCTGATAGACCAACATTTGGTCTGGAGTTGCATCGTCCTTAGGACGGTCAGGAAGAGGCTCTTCAAGGACATATGCAAGCTTTTCCGCCTTGAGAATAATTCTCAGGTTTCTAAGCCAGTCCAGGAAGTTAGGCCCAGTCAGTTTGTTCGAATCCAAAATAGTGCGATTTATTGACCTAGAAATACAAAACGAGCATATATGAGAAAGATGATTTTAAAATGCATCAATATACATTTATAAATCCCATTCATTTTTCGAATTTCAAAAACCCCAAAATCACTTCGGGAGATCGTAGGTCCATCTCCGAATGGGCTGATATCCATCATAGTTATGAACAACCTTGGAGAGAGTCCAACAAGCCATTCATAACTATGACGGTAGGTATCTGCTATACCGATTGCATATCACGTATATGCAACTATCACAATGTGCTATCAACTAATTGAATGTTCACACATACATCGGGTTGTTAACACATTAACAAGTATGCATCATATGCATAACACCCAACTTCACCTCCCTTTACATCGACCTTGGAGAGAGTCCAACAAGTCGATGCTCCAGGTTAAAGCCAACCCATTAATCGGGAAATAGTTTTAATATGGTTAGAGCGCATTCAACCAATTAGCCCAGCTTGGAGAGAGTCCAACAACCAAAGCTAACTATTGACCTCTGACTCTTACCATATTAGTATTAAACTATTCCATGGTTTGAACATATTCGGTTCGAGCGGGCTTGAGAGAGTCCAACAACCCAAACAAGAAAGCGGAACTCGGTTCTAACCATATTAATGGAAGGTGTAGGCTTTAATATTGTTTAAGGGTTTTATGTCTCATCCTCTTTGCATGCAAATAACTATTATCTACATGGCATGGCATACATGGCATACATCTACATGTCACGACACGCATGGCATAATGTTATGCATCTAATGCAATTACATGACATACAATTATGTCATGTATATATTTCCTTATATGTCATAACTATTTATGGAAATAAAACATGTTTAAGATTTGATTCTCCAAATCAAATCATAATTAAATTAGGAAACAAATTTCCAAATCTAATCACATATTTTATTCATGGAATTATTTGATTAAGGAAAATCTATTTAGGAAACCAATTTCCTAAATCATTGAAACTACTTATGGAAATAAAATATTTTAAGATTTGATTTCCCAAATCAAATCATGATTAAATTAGGAAACAAATTTCCAGAATCTAATCAAATATTTTATTTATGGAAAATATCAATTTCCATAAATACTTCCAACTTTCCAAAAGTGGAAGATTTCCATAAATACTTCTAGACTTTCCAAAATTGAAAAATTTCCATAAATACTTCTAAATTTCCAAAATTAGAAAATTTCAAGAAATACATTAAGACTATAGCAAACCATTTTTACGATTATGTCGAAACACAACCGGCTCGATACCACTATTGGGTTTTAGGCATCACATGTGTGTGTGTTCGATCATGTTTCGTAAACATGAACACAGCGGAAGCAATAAAAATAATAAATACTCCTATTTATTACAACACACACAACACACGCATGCATATTACAACAAGTGTAGACATAACCGTAAATTTAAATTTGCAATAAAAGGAAAATTTATCTACGTTATACCTTTCGTATGACGTGTAGCGGGAACGGCATCAACCGGAACGATCCTCGCTAGAATCGTCTCTATCCCTATCCACGCCGAGTTCCTCGGGATGACTTCGCTAAGCCATGAGCTTCGTCTTCGTACGGGTTACTAGCCTCGTGTTGAAGACGACGTGATCGAGAGATGATCACGATCCGAATCCAAATTCGGATCCTAAGATGAGTCCTCAAAACTCGCTTCTCCGGAGAGGTATTCGTCAACCGATTGACGAATCCTTCGTCCTCCACCTCAGAGGATTACCGAAGATCGAATCGATAAGTTAGCGCTGTCGAGTTTCCTAACCGTCGTCTAAACGATGCTCCGACGAGAGGAGAAGAAGCTATCCAGAAAACTGGACAGCTTGGTGGAGGAGATAGGCGCCGGCCAACAAAGGAAGCCAAGTGCTCACCTTTTCACCGAAGCCTAGGAAGATCACCGGAGGGTCGCCGGAGGATCACCGGCTGAAGCTTGGGCCGGCAAGGACTTGACGGCACACAAAGGGTGGAGGTGGGCGGCAACTCAAGAGGCTAGGGTTTTGGATTAGGTTAGGGCTTAACAATCCCTTAAGCCCTCTTTTATAGAGAACTAATTCTCTTAATGGTTAATGGATCATATCCATAAAGCCCGTTAACCCGCTCCATTAAGATAAGTTAAAATAAACCAAACCATGATGGTTTATTTTAAGTTAAAACGAACCGAACCAACTTTTGGTTCATTCGTTTAAAATAAACCAAACCCCTTTGGTTTATTCTCATCCATTGGATTAGAACCAAACCATTTTGGTTCATCCATTACGTCTTCATAAGACGCGGCCCATCCACGCTTCCATTGCGACTGAAACGATTTCATGCTCACTTTATGTTTGGTCCAACCAAACCTAGTTTCTCTCGGTCTGAGAATCTCATTCTCAAGCTCGTTTTAAATCCTTTGGATTACACTCATTGTGCGTGTGACCAAATAGGTTCTCGGTTTATGTTGGCCATCTATAATTAACCATTAATTATAGAACGATCATGAGTGGCACCTAGTAGTACATCATGATCCCCAATTAACCGAAAAGATCAACGGTTGATCCAGAACTATTTCTGAAACCCTTCAGCAGCTCGAATGATTCGTGCCCCATTCCCTTCACTCATCTTATACCCACTTGGTTCAGGACATGGTCTATTGTGTCAGTCCCCACTAGGCTGACTACGTCACACCTAGCCCAAGTATTATTTCCTCGTCCTACGGATTCTAGTTACTCCACATGTATCGAAGAGTACCTTACTCTAAACATGTAATGCTTTGGCCAAAGACTTTAGTAACAATCCGACGAGAGGCCATGGGTATACATCTCCTCGCAAGGAGTGGTGAATCCTTTATAGTCTATTCAAACACCTTCGATCACTTCGACTTATACCCAATCATCCCGGGTCCACATCTCCTTAGAGATGTTTGCTTAAGATGTCAAAGCATAAGTCTCCATGATCAAGATGACTTGAATACCGCAAGTCAAAGGAACATCGCACTTAAGCCACAGGAAGAACTTCATTGACATATCTATATATGCAGAGAACCATATGAAGTCTTACGGCTGGTCACTCCAATGAACTAGTTACCATAACTAGCATCCACGATTAACTCCGGACATCACTATGTCTCGCGGTGAGAATCCACCAAGGAGTATACCTCGTGCTAGTCTCGACAGAATTGATGGTGTCCAAATCCATCAATTCATCGACTAGGGATAATTCCGATACATCACAATTACACATGTAGAGATACTCACTAGTTGTGATCCAATCACAAATTCTCTCATGCTATGAATCGTATCGTGGACATTCAGTAAATGAGTTTAAGATCCAATCAAATACATAAAACATGTATACTCAAATAGTGAATCTTCATTTATCATATAAATGGTTCATACATAAGGCGATTGCCTTAGGACATCTCTCATATATAACTAACAGATCCCAAGGATGTGTCCCACTTCTCCCAAGTCCTTCATATCAAATTGTTTGGACAACCATACCCTTACGTCTGATAAGACTTTGACATTGTTGCCAATGAGCAAAATGTCATCTATGTATAGTACAATAAATATCACTACGTTTCCGTCACATCTCTTGTATACACAAACTCATCCAAACTTTGAAAAAATCCATATGACTAGATTACCTCATCAAAGAGGATGTTCCAAGATCTCGAAGCTTGCTTCAATCCATAAATAGACCGATTAAGCTTACACACAAGATGCTCTTTTCCCTTTGCAATGAATCCCTCTGGTTGCTCCATATAGATGTTTTCTTCAAGACTTCCATTAAGGAAAGCTATCTTGACATCCATTTGTCAAACCTCATAATCTATATGAGCAGTAATAGATAAGAGAATTCGAATAGAATTAAGCATGGCTACCGGCGAAAAGGTATGCTCATAATCAATACCATCTTTCTGAGTATACCCTTTCGCAACAAGCCTTGCTTTGAAGGTCTCTACCTTCCCGTCTGATCCTCTCTTTCTTTTGTAGATCCACTTACATCCAATGACTTTTATACCATTGGGTGGTTCTACTAGCTCCCAGACCTGATTTGAATCCATAGATTCTATCTTAGAATTCATCGCCCTTTGCCAAGATACCGCATCTTTATCTTAGATTGCCTCGTCATATGTCCAGGGATCAAGTTCATGTTCGCCAGGGACCAAATCAAAAGATTCTCCCAAGAACATAAATCTGTCAGGTTGTCTAACAACCCTCCCACTACGATGAGGTATCACTTGTGTATCCTCTGTGACACGTAGTGCAGTCACTTGTGGTATGTCCTCTTGTACCGTTGGTACTGAAGTAGAGACTTCCCCTATTAACTCCTCTAGAACAATCTTGCTCATGGGCTTGTGGTTCATCACATAGTCTTCCTCTAAAAATTGGGCATTCATGCTTACGATCACCCTCTGATCTCTAGGACTATAGAACAAACCACCTTTCGTTCCTTTAGGATAGCCTACGAACAGGCGCACTTCTGTACGAGATTCCCATTTACTAGCATCTCCCTTCAGTACATGTGTTGGACTAACCCAAATTCGAAAATGTCTTAGACTAGGCTTTCGCCCAGTCTACAATTCTATGGGAGAAGAAGGTACTAATTTAGATGGTACCAAGTTCAGAATATACACTGTTGTATCCAGAGCATACCCCCAGAATGAATCTGGTGACTCAGAATAACTCATCATCGATTTAACCATCTCCATAACAGTCTTATTCCTTCGCTTGGCCACACCATTTTTCTGGGGTGTACCAAGTGTAGACAGTTGGGATTGAATCCCAGCCTTTGATAAGTAACTCCTAAACTCTCCCAAGAGGTACTCACCACCACGATCAGATCATAGTGTCTTGATACTTTTACCTTGATGTTTCTCCACATAAGCCTTGAATTCTTTGAACCTATCAAAGCATTCAGACTTGCGGTGCATAAAGTAAATGTATCCTTATCTTGAATAATCGTCTATAAAAGAGATGAAATATTCAAAATCACATCTAGCCTGGATAGACATAGGACCACACAAATCAGAATGAACCAATTCCAATACATCTTTGCCTCTATACCCCTTGGCCTTAAAAGGCCTCTTAGTCATTTTACCTTCCAAGCAAGATTCGCAGGTTGGGAAATCTTCCACCAATAATGAACCCAAAGGTCCATCAACTATCAACCTTTGAATTCTACTCAGGTTAATATGACCTAACCTTAGATGTCAAAGATATGTTTGGTTCATTTTCGAAGGTTCTTTACTCTTATTAGATTTAGAAGATGAGTTATTTATTTATATTTACATCGTGGGAGCTTTTGGTTCAAGAGTATATAAATTTCCTACCAATGCACCAAAACAGATAATCTCCCTATTCCTTTTTATAACAACTCTTTCATTAAAAGAAATAGAATATCCATCCAAAAACAATTTAGAAACTGAAATTAAATTCTTTCTAAATGAAGTTACATAAAGGCAATTTCTCAGAACCAAAGTTTTATTCCTATCGAAAGATAAATAAACATCTCCTAATGCAATAGTTGCCACCTTCGTAGTATTGCCCATGTAGACAGTAATCTCTCCCTCAACTAGTCGTCTGGTTTCCTGGAACCCCTACATAGAGTTGCAGACATGATCAGTGGCTCCCATATCTATACACCAGGTACCAGTAGATAACACCGCTAAACATGTTTCAATGACTAGACCAAAAGATATACCTTTGTTCTGCTTCCGATTAGGACAGTCCACTTTCCAATGTCCAGTCTGCTTGCAAGTGAAGCACTTGCCTTTCGGCTTCTTCACCCCTTCCTGAGATCCTCCCACCACCTTTGTTGCACCTTGTTTCTTCTTCTTCTTAGCTTTCGGCTTAGAAGTAGAAACCTTCTAAGCAACCAAAGCCTGAGAACTCTGACGAAAAAGTCCCTCTGTCACCTGGAGTTCTGTCAAAAGCTCTGCCAATGAATACAACCTCTTATTCATGTTGTAGTTCAGGCGAAACTGCTCAAAACTTCTAGGTAGAGATTGGAGAATGTTATCGACCTGGGTTTCCCCATCGATCCCCACTCTAAGGACTTCCAACTCATTCAAATGAGCCATCATCTTGAGAACATGATCCCTCACGGGTGTTCCCTCAACCATGGTGGTCGTCATCAAGTTCCTCATAGCTTCCTAACTAGTAGTCCGATTCTAGTGTCCGAAAAGTTCCTTGAGATTGGGCATCATGTCATAGGCAATAGTCATGGCCTGATGCTGATGTTGCAATACATTTGACATAGAAACCAAAATGTAACATCGCACCATCACATTAGCCTTGATCCACTTCTTATAACTCTCTTTCTCCTTTTCACCAGAATCATCCATAGGCTTAGGAGGACACTCTTCGAAGAGTACATATTTGTACTTTTCTGCAGTTAAGACAATGTACAGATTCCTTTTCCAATCAATATAGTTAGGTCCAATAAGTTTGTTTTCTTTCAAAATCACAGCAAGTGGGATGAAAGTCATTTTAAAAAACCTAAGAATCATAGTGATCAAAACATTAGATTTCAAAATTTTATTGATTCCTCAAACAATAAAATTTTAAAATCAACCAACACCTCAAAACACCGAGAATATCATATGCCATGATAGTGTGGAAGTATATGAATTCTACATTTGTAAGAGGAGGTTTTACCCATTAATTTTATTATCCCGTCAACCTTACTTTTTGACAAACAAAATTAATAGTTGGTGTTAGGGCAATCTCTTGCCGTGATATGGTTTTGATGGTGAAGCAAAGGGTTTAAGTTAGTTTGATATGTTGATTTGATATGTGCGTTGAAGTCGTGCAGGACTTAGTAATTCGCACATGGAGCCATGGCGAGTTTCACATCTCATGACTCGTGCCTTGAGTCGGTGAAGGATAGCTTTGCGGAAGCCGTGCGCTTGGAGCATCTGAGGGACCACCGGACGAGGAGCTTGGAGTGAAGCCAGAGGAAGTAGACTTCGAGGCAAGAGACGCGAAGGAGCATTGCAGAGCCGTGCGCCTGATGCTGCCGAGGGACGTGGCCGCGAACGAAGAGAACTTCAAAGGCGAGGGACTCCGAGGGATGAGAGTGAGCGATTGTAACCCGGGAAGGGTAGCTCTTAGGTTAAACTTGGCCATTTGGCCAAGTGTCGGATGAGTTTTCCCGACACCAGTCGACTGCCATGTCATGGCGATCGGTTGCTCGATCGATGGGTCGATCGGTAGGTCTAATATCGTGAATCAAGTTGATCGATCATTGCCGACATGGGCGGTCGATTGATAACGATCGATCGACCGGGACGGCGATCGGCCGATGTCCGTGCGCAGACGCGAATGGAGTCGACCTCGTTGAGGACTCGGTGGTTGACATCGATCGATCAGTCGATGCTGTCTTAGTTGGATGGTATCCAGCGTGGAAAGCGGCCGTTATTGGGCAGCGGCTACATCGGTGATGGGTGCCATCATCATTCAGCGGGAAGAAACCCTCTTCCTCTATAAAAAGGAAGGGGATGAGGCTTTGGGTGGCTAATGCTTATGCTCCTAATTGCTCCCAAAGTGCTCTAAGTGTTCTTCCACTCTTCTTACTAGTTTTATCTCCATTCTATTGTAAGAAGAGAGATTGTAAAGAGGTTACCTCCACCTAGCTTTGTGCAAAGGAGAGATCTAGTGGATAGATTGCGGAGTGATTCACCGTGGACGAATCGGACCGTGGATTAGCGGCGCAGCCGTGAACCACGTTACATCTCGGTGTTTGTATTGCTTGCTTATATTTTGTTTGTCTTTGTTTGTATTTGTATATTCCGCTTGCACTAACGTTTTGTAGATGAACAAAATACGACGATCATCGAACGAGGGCTATTCACCCCCTCTACAAGTGGTATCGAGCCAAGGAAAGTTTGTCGAGGACTAACCGCCACAACAAGCAATTTTTAAAATGGCCGGCTCAAACATCCATCCACCGAAGTTCGACGGCGAATTCTCTTGGTGGAAAAAGAGAATGGAGGTATTCTTCGAAACCGACTTTGAAATTCTATTAATAATGGAAAACGGTTTCGAGTTGCCAAGGAACGAGGATGGGAGCCATTGGAGAAATCGAGGTGGAGAAAAAGGCAAAGAGAAGAATACTTGGCAAATTCAAAGGCCAAGCACCACCTATACAATGTCCTCCCCCAACAAGAATTTAATAGGATAGGGGAGTGCTCAAGTGCCAAAGAGATGTGGGAGAGATTGGTTGAACTTCATGAAGGCACTTCGGAAGCCAAGCTAGCGAAAAGAGATCTCCTCCGCTCCCAACTATCAAATATTAAGCTTGAAAAGGGAGAAAAGGTAACTTCCCTACATTCTAGAATTAAAGAAATATTAATCGGGCTGACAAGTGTAGGTGAGAAGCTATCAAACCGGGATATGGTAATGAAGGCCATAGATGCTTTCCCTCGATCATCCAAGTGGAGTTCAATGGTGGACTCATTTTACATTTCCAAGAATCTAGAGGTAAGTACTCTAGATGAATTATTCTCCACTATGGAATTACATGAATCTAGGCTTGAAGGAATACAAGAAGAGCCAAAAATACAATCTTCAAGGGGAGTAGCATTGTTGGCAAATAAGGGGAAGAAGAAGATGGAAGTTCCCTCCTCCGATGACGAAGCATCTTCCTCCTCCTCCATGGATAGCACCGAAGAAGCCTATATGGTAAGGAGGGTAAGACGTACTTTAAAAGGTTTTCATTTTCATAAATCTAATGATAGGAATAGAAGACAAAGGGGGAAGGTCATATGCTATAATTGCCAAGGAGAGGGGCACATAAGGGATAATTGTCCCCTCCTAAACAAGAGAAAGGAAGATAAGAAAAAGAAAGAAGAAAAGAGGAAGAAGAAGGGGAGCAAGAAAAAGGAAGAAGAAAAGAAAGCAAAAGGAAGAGGGAAGGCCATGGCACTCAAAGCCAAGACATGGGATGACCTTGCCTCTTCATCCTCATCCGAAGAAGAAGAGCATGTCTACTCCAACCTAGCACTAATGGCTCTTCATGACTCGGATTGCTCCTCCTCCTCCTCAAATGAAGAATAAAGCTCAAGTGGGGAGAGCTCAAATGAAGGGGGAGCCTCTACATCCTCCTCATCCGAAGAAGAAGAAGAGGATATGGAAACTATGGTAACGAAAGCCTCTCCTAAGAAAATAGTTTCCATAATTTCTAGTTTAACTAAGGACTTATTTGGAATGAAAAAGAAAAATAAAAGCATGCTTAATCAAATTAAGGCTTTGGAATATAAGCTAGAAAATGCATGTTTAAATAATAATGATACCTCTTCTTGCCATGATGATGCATGCTCACATGATTATATGCCTTTGGATGTTAATGATGCATGCATAGAGGAAAATAGGGCATTAAGGGAAAAGGTAGATTATTTAACCAAAGCCCTAGAAAAATTCACAATAGGCTCCAACACATTAAATATGATCATAGGGAGCCAAAGGGCAAGCTTTAACAAAAAGGGCCTAGGATATAAGGAAAAGAAAAATGAAAAGGCCTACAAATGCTTAATAGCTAGGGGACAAGATAAGAAGAAGATAATAGCTAGAAAATGGATTCCCAAGGAATATCTAGTGAACCCAATAGGAAAGAACTTATTTTGGGTTCCAAAATCCATCCTTAAGGGTTAGAATAACCCTAGGGTAGTCAACCACATGGACCTAACCTATATCATATTTTGGTTGACTTAGGATGACGGGACAACATTTTTTAGATAGTGTTGGGTGATGATAACGTACCCATAAATAGATAATAATGCTTAAATTATGATGATTGATGTAATTCCTATGTATATTTGCAATCATGATTTATGTTTTTTGAAATTTGGCACGTTATCATAAGAAATAGGTTTGAATCATGCTTTAGGTAATACTTTGTTTATTATCATCATATAATACCTAATGCATGATTATTAGTTGATGAAAACATGTATTTCATGATCATAGTGTAGAATTCATTCATATATGCCTTTATGATCATGATGGATTATTAGGTTGACACTTAACCATGATAGAATTGCATGAACATATTGGTTAAGTATATACAAATACCCCCTAGGATGCATCTCACACTCACCATAGGCTACCTTGATTGAAAACTTAGCATGAGTGAGATGTTAGGATGATACAAATGTCCACTGATGCCTATGACATTTAGATGGTCATTTAAAGTATCAAAATAACAATAATAGACCAATCATGGGGAAGGCTTATGTTTAATTCATAGACATATTGCCCAAAGATCATGGTTGGATATTTCATATGTTTTCAAAACAAATTCTTACTTTAAAATACATGTATTCATGTTTTGAAACAATTGGATGCAAGACGAGGTGTTAAAATGGATACTCTTATGATCAAAACCTATTAGTTTTAAAACTTTTGGATTTTTGGCAAACACAAGGAAATATAATGATTTTCATGAAAACATATTTTCACTAATAGATATACTTAAAAGAAATGTGTTCCCCAAATTTCATGATTTTTTGAATTTTCTGGAATTTTTAATGTATTTCTGAAATTCGGTCTGAAAATCAGAAAATCCCGAAATTCACGTGCGGTCGATTATCTGAACGATCATTGATGGCCTGAATATCAGACCAGTAAAGGCTGAATTCCGATTTTAAATCAACTTGTGGTATTTTCCTTCTGTTAGACTTGATGCCATGTGTTTTTAACTTAGTAATAATCTTTTTGATGGTGTCAAAGGGGGAGAAAATATTATGTTTAAGTTAATTATAAAAGGGGGAGAAATTTATGATAGGGAGAAATTTACTTAGAGTTTCATGGATGAAGGGGGAGTTGCATGTTGCTATCAAATATTTATGTTTACATGCTTTCTTTACTTAAAAATTTATATCAAATGTTTTTACATAACTTAAACGGATTGCCACACATCAAAAAGGGGGAGATTGTTAGGGCAATCTCTTGCCGTGATATGGTTTTGATGGTGTAGCAAAGGGTTTAAGTTAGTTTGATATGTTGATTTGATATGTGCGTTGAAGTCGTGCAGGACTTAGTAATTCGCACATGGAGCCATGGCGAGTTTCACATCTCATGACTCGTGCCTTGAGTCGGTGAAGGATAGCTTTGTGGAAGCCGTGCGCTTGGAGCATCCGAGGGACCGCCGGACGAGAAGCTTGGAGTGAAGCCGGAGGAAGTAGACTTCGAGGCAAGAGACGCGAAGGAGCATTGCAGTCGTCTTTGATCTTTGCAGGGGCGTGGCGCGAGCGAAGAGAACTTCAAAGGCGAGGACTCAGGGATGAGAGTGGCGATTGTAACGGGAAGGGTAGCTCTTAGGTGAAACTTGGCCATTTGGCCAAGTGTCGGATGAGTTTCAGACACGGTCATTGCCATGTCATGGCGATCGGCCGCTCTAATCGATGGGTCGATCGGTGGTCTAAATGGTGAATCAAGTTGATCGATCATTGCCCGGCATCGGTAGGCGATCGGTGATGTAACAATCGATCGGCCTGAGACGAATGGTCGACCTCGTTGAGGACTCATTGGTTGACATCGGTCGTGATGGGTGCCATCGATCGGTGATGCGATCCGTTGGATGGTATCCAGCGTAGGCGGCCGTTATTGGTAATGCTTATGCTCCTAATTGCTCCCAAAGTGCTCTAAGTGTTCTTCCACTCTTCTTACTAGTTTTATCTCCATTCTATTGTAAGAAGAGAGATTGTAAAGAGGTTACCTCCACCTAGCTTTGTGCAAAGGAGAGATCTAGTGGATAGATTGCGGAGTGATTCACCGTGGACGAATCGGACCGTGGATTAGCGGCGCAGCCGTGAACCACGTTACATCTCGGTGTTTGTATTGCTTGCTTATATTTTGTTTGTCTTTGTTTGTATTTGTATATTCCGCTTGCGCTAACGTTTTGTAGACGAACAAAATACGACGATCATCGAACGAGGGCTATTCACCCCCCTCTAGCCGGCCAATCGATTCCCAACAAGTGGTATCAGAGCCAAGGAAAGTTTGTCGAGGACTAACCGCCACAACAAGCAATTTTTAAAATGGCCGGCTCAAACATCCATCCACCGAAGTTCGACGGCGAATTCTCTTGGTGGAAAAAGAGAATGGAGGTATACTTCGAAACCGACTTTGAAATTCTATTAATAATGGAAAATGATTTCGAGTTGACAAGGAACGAGGATGGGGAGCCATTGGAGAAATCGAGGTGGAGCAAAAGGCAAAGAGAAGAATACTTGGCAAATTCAAAGGCCAAGCACCACCTATACAATGTCCTCCCCCAACAAGAAGTTAATAGGATAGGGGAGTGCTCAAGTGCCAAAGAGATGTGGGAGAGATTGGTTGAACTTCATGAAGGCACTTCGGAAGCCAAGCTAGCGAAAAGAGATCTCCTCCGCTCCCAAATATCAAATATTAAGCTTGAAAAGGGAGAAAAGGTAACTTCCCTACATTCTAGAATTAAAGAAATATTAATCGGGCTGACAAGTGTAGGTGAGAAGCTATCAAACCGGGATATGGTAATGAAGGCCATAGATGCTTTCCCTCGATCATCCAAGTGGAGTTCAATGGTGGACTCATTTTACATTTCCAAGAATCTAGAGGTAAGTACTCTAGATGAATTTTTCTCCACTATGGAATTACATGAATCTAGGCTTGAAGGAATACAAGAAGAGCAAAAAATACAATCTTCAAGGGGTGTAGCATTGTTGGCAAATAAGGGGAAGAAGAAGATGGAAGTTCCCTCCTCCTCCGATGACGAAGCATCTTCCTCCTCCTCCATGGATAGCACCGAAGAAGCCTATATGGTAAGGAGGGTAAGACGTGCTTTAAAAGGTTTTCATTTTCATAAATCTAATGATAGGAATAGAAGACCAAGGGGGAAGGTCATATGCTATAATTGCCAAGGAGAGGGGCACATAAGGGATAATTGTCCCCTCCTAAACAAGAGAAAGGAAGATAAGAAAAAGAAAGAAGAAAAGAGGAAGAAGAAGGGGAGCAAGAAAAAGGAAGAAGAAAAGAAGGCAAAAGGAAGAGGGAAGGCCATGACACTCAAATGGGATGACCTTGCCTCTTCATCCTCATCCGAAGAAGAAGAGCATGTCTACTCCAACCTAGCACTAATGGCTCTTCATGACTCGGATTGCTCCTCCTCCTCCTCAAATGAAGAATAAAGCTCAAGTGGGGAGAGCTCAAATGAAGGGGGAGCCTCTACATCCTCCTCATCCGAAGAAGAAGAAGAGAATATGGAAAATCTGGTAACGAAAGCCTCTCCTAAGAAAATAGTTTCCATAATTTCTAGTTTAACTAAGGACTTATTTGGAATGAAAAAGAAAAATAAAAGCATGCTTAATCAAATTAAGGCTTTGGAATATAAGCTAGAAAATGCATGTTTAAATAATAATGATACCTCTTCTTGCCATGATGATGCATGCTCACATGATTATATGCCTTTGGATGTTAATGATGCATGCATAGAGGAAAATAGGGCATTAAGGGAAAAGGTAGATTATTTAACCAAAGCCCTAGAAAAATTCACAATAGGCTCCAACACATTAAATATGATCATAGGGAGCCAAAGGGCAAGCTTTAACAAAAAGGGCCTAGGATATAAGGAAAAGAAAAATGAAAAGGCCTACAAATGCTTAATAGCTAGGGGACAAGATAAGAAGAAGATAATAGCTAGAAAATGGATTCCCAAGGAATATCTAGTGAACCCAATAGGAAAGAACTTATTTTGGGTTCCAAAATCCATCCTTAAGGGTTAGAATAACCCTAGGGTAGTCAACCACATGGACCTAACCTATATCATATTTTGGTTGACTTAGGATGACGGGACAACATTTTTTAGATAGTGTTGGGTGATGATAACGTACCCATAAATAGATAATAATGCTTAAATTATGATGATTGATGTAATTCCTATGTATATTTGCAATCATGATTTATGTTTTTTGAAATTTGGCACGTTATCATAAGAAATAGGTTTGAATCATGCTTTAGGTAATACTTTATTTATTATCATCATATAATACCTAATGCATGATTATTAGTTGATGAAAACATGTATTTCATGATCATAGTGTAGAATTCATTCATATATGCCTTTATGATCATGATGGATTATTAGGTTGACACTTAACCATGATAGAATTGCATGAACATATTGGTTAAGTATATACAAATACCCCCTAGGATGCATCTCACACTCACCATAGGCTACCTTGATTGAAAACTTAGCATGAGTGAGATGTTAGGATGATACAAATGTCCACTGATGCCTATGACATTTAGATGGTCATTTAAAGTATCAAAATAGCAATAATAGACCAATCATGGGGAAGGCTTATGTTTAATTCATAGACATATTGCCCAAAGATCATGGTTGGATATTTCATATGTTTTCAAAACAAATTCTTACTTTAAAATACATGTATTCATGTTTTGAAATAATTGGATGCAAAACTGGGTGTTAAAATGGATACTCTTATGATCAAAAACCTATTAGTTTTTAAAACTTTTGGATTTTTGGCAAACACAAGGAAATATAATGATTTTTCATGAAAACATATTTTTCACTGATAGATATACTTAAAAGAAATGTGTTCCCCAAATTTCATGATTTTTTGAATTTTCTGGAATTTTTAATGCATTTCTGAAATTCGGTCTGAAAATCAGAAAATCCCGAAATTCACGTGCCAGTCGACTGGTATCTGAACCAGTCGACTGATGGCCTGAATATCAGACCAGTAAAGGCTGAATTCCGATTGTAAATCAACTTGTGGTATTTTCTTTCTATTAGACTTGATGCCATGTGTTTTTAACTTAGTAATAATCTTTTTGATGGTGTCAAAGGGGGAGAAAATATTATGTTTAAGTTAATTATAAAAGGGGGAGAAATTTATGATAGGGGGAGAAATTTACATAGAGAGTTTCATGGATTAAGGGGGAGTTGCATGTTGCTATATCATGTTTATGTTTACATGCTTTCTTTACCTTAGAATTTATATCAAATGTTTTTACCTAACTTAAACGGATTGCCACACATCAAAAAGGGGGAGATTGTTAGGGCAATCTCTTGCCGTGATATGGTTTTGATGGTGTAGCAAAGGGTTTAAGTTAGTTTGATATGTTGATTTGATATGTGCGTTGAAGTCGTGCAGGACTTAGTAATTCGCACATGGAGCCATGGCGAGTTTCACATCTCATGACTCGTGCCTTGAGTCGGTGAAGGATAGCTTTGCGGAAGCCGTGCGCTTGGAGCATTCGAGGGACCGCCGGACGAGGAGCTTGGAGTGAAGCCGGAGGAAGTAGACTTCGAGGCAAGAGACGCGAAGGAGCATTGCAGAGCCGTGCTGATCAGGGGCGTGGCGCGACGAAGAGAACTTCAAAGGCGAGGACTCGAGGGATGAGTGAGCGATTGTAACCCGGATGGGTAGCTCTTAGGTGAAACTTGGCTATTTGGCCAAGTGTCGGATGAGTTTTCCCGACACCAGTCGACTACCATGTCATGGCGGCATTCTCTGTCGATGGGTCGATCGGTCTAATATCTGAATCAAGTTGATCGATCATTGCCGCATAGGCGATCGGTGATGTGATCGATCGGCTAAGGATGGCGGTCGGTGATATCATTATGCAGACGGCAGAATGGAGTCGACCTCGTTGAGGACTCGGCCGTTGACATCGATCGATGGGTTCCATCGATGATGCATAATGTTGGATGGTATCCAAGCGTGGAAAGCGGCCGTTATTGGGCCGGCTACGGCGATGATCGATGGGTGCCATCGATCGCCTCGTCAACGGGAAGAAACTCTCTTCCTCTATAAAAATGAAGGGGATGAGGCTTTGGGTGGCTAATGCTTATGCTCCTAATTGCTCCCAAAGTGCTCTAAGTGTTCTTCCACTCTTCTTACTAGTTTTATCTCCATTCTATTGTAAGAAGAGAGATTGTAAAGAGGTTACCTCCACCTAGCTTTGTGCAAAGGAGAGATCTAGTGGATAGATTGCGGAGTGATTCACCGTGGACGAATCGGACCATGGATTAGCGGCGCAGCCGTGAACCATGTTACATCTCGGTGTTTGTATTGCTTGCTTATATTTTGTTTGTCTTTGTTTGTATTTGTATATTCCGCTTGCGCTAACGTTTTGTAGACGAACAAAATACGACGATCATTGAATGAGGGCTATTCACCCCCCTCTAGCCGGCCAATCGATTCCCAACAGTTGGTTCCTCTTCGGCCCTACAAATAAAAGCAGTGACTCTGATGGGGAGGATACTTTTATTTGCATCTAAGTGTTTACCATTACCCGATACTAAGGCAATTACCTCGGATTATGTGCCTTCTGATGGGGAAGTATACACACTCCTAAATAATTTCCTATAATCATATTTGACCTAGTGATCCGTAAAACAAACTCATTTGATATGGAGGAAGACACTTAGAACCAACGTACAAGTTTGTTCGCATCACATGTCAAATTATAATGGAGGCCGCGGGAATTAAAAAATATCCCTCTCCCACTTAGTAATTTAAAATTGAGGAATTTTCTCAAACACACAACATGCATATCAAACAATAAGCAATAAATATGAAAAATAAATTTTCCAACTATTATGGCTTTCGTTTTCTAATATGCTTCCCATCGTGTCGCCACCTCGTCCGTTCCTCCCTTTACCATGCTATATCCATAAGGAGATTCGAGCCGAGATAAACTATTTTAATTTACATCCATCGATCCTATACTCCACAAAGGAGTGTACAACATAACTAGATCGAAAGTAAATTAAAATGAGCGACTAAATAGTGACGTATTTAATTACAAAAATTAAATACTAATTAGCCTCATCAACCCCGAGGATTCAAATAAATAGTTACAATCACACACACACAATCACATACATCCACATAGCCATAATAGTTGGATCTTATGCCTGCAAACCAAAAGATAGCCTACGCACATCCTACTATTATCCAGCATAAGCAATATATGATAAATGCATGAAAGTAATCGAATCCAAAATACACAAAACCGAAAATCGTGGCTTTGATACCACTTGTGGGTAAATTGCTTCCACCTTTGGGCACTTGTGCATGGCGATCCTATCACACATCGTCGGATTAAAAAAATTTTTAATCCAGACGAATATGGATTACCCAAGCAACTAATCCATCGTCGTGCTATTCGATTTGAGTGGTCGCTTGAACAAACTTATTGTTCAAACAACTTAACACTTTTCCTCGATTAGCCGGGGAATAGATGATGAATGGATCGCCGGTTTTTGTGTTTATCATCGGGGTCCATGTTAATAAA